>OX596041.1:7502500-10002500 GCA_951394065.1 Venusia cambrica
TTGCCGTGAAGTGAGCACTGCGTGGACACCTGGCTGGCACGCAGCCGTGATCATTGGCCACTGGACGGAAAATCGGAAGTACAAGGTAAAAATACTACCTATTACAATGTTTTGAGAAAATAAAACAAGGGTTGAAGGGTCGGTGGCATAGAAAAAGTCGCGGGTGGTGCCTTGCTGGGGTGGTTTAAACTTTTGGGTTAGAGACCACTGTAGCAACTCAAGTTCTGTGGTCAGAGTTGTATTACGTTGGTACTCTGTATTACGTATGGATATGTTTATAAAGTATTTGCTCCAGATTTCAATGGAACTAGCCTATTATCAAATCAAGGTTCTGCCGTTTAACCATAAGCTCAGTAATTTTTGTAACGATGTTTTTGAGCCAGATTTGTCCAGAGAGGTGCCTAAAAGGTTCTTTCAAGAGTAACTAGGCACTGGAAACTCACTTCACAAGTGGACAGATTCTATGAAAGAAGCAATGCAACGAGTTAAAAACCGATGGACATGTTTGATAATTTTATGATAAGCAGAATCATTGAAAGAATAAAGAGTAAAACTAATGTTATGTTAATATTAGGACTTCGATAATAGGTTTTTTTTTTGTATGGCGGTGAGGTTCTTGGCCTTCATTTCGTCTGAGTTATGATATAAGGCCGTAGGTGGAAGTGCACTTCACCCGGAATCCTCAACACTGAGGAACTATCTGGCATTTAGAAAAATGCCAGAACAAAAATTGGAACTGTTGTTACAACGACAAAATTAGGTAAGATGGTGGTAGCTAGCCAGGTGGACTTTAACAAAGTATCACCACCAACCAAAAAAAATCCGTTTTTAAAAGTCTTATTCAGTTTTATTGATGAATCATACCCATTACGAGAAATCAATTGTAATGTTTATAAATCAGACTCAAATCGTTTACGAGATATTTGATTGAAATATAAATTAACGCCTCATTTTCCGTGACCGCAGGCAAAACAATTATCCACTCCACTGTTCAAATGACATGCTTCAACTCATCTAATCAAACGTTTGTGACAAACCCATGTGAGCTGTAGTTTCATGCGACCGGAAAACTCATCGTTATTATAGCCTCATTTATACCAAAGAGTATACAATTACTACGGAGTTCATACAACAATCTTTGACAAGGCGCGTGCTAACTAGATGCGTGGGTTTGCTGCAAAAGCTACAACAAAACGTTGTTGTAGAACTTGAGATCATGTTTATTTATTAGGCACTCAAAACAGAATATAATCAAAACATGACAAGTTTAAAGATATTAACAAAACGTGTACACAACACGGTTGAAAACAGGAGCAATATTTGCGTACACTAGGAAATATTATAAAATTTAAATAAATACACATCTGAAAGAACACACAAGCACTAATATATATAATTATTAGAGATACTTAAAAAAAAATACTGACCGTACTGTGACTGTTACCATATTAGGATCTGATGATGAGATCCTGGAGAAATCACGGAAACTCTTCAAATATTATATAGGCACACTTAAAGCGATATGGATATTTTTAGTTTGTATTACCTACCTCTAAAGTAAGGAAAAACGGACCCTTTATAGGATCAGGCATCTGTCTGTCCGTCCATCTGTCATCAAAATAATAGGAAAAAATACGTCATCCAGGTAAACGAAATTGTATCATATTCTTCATAAAAGTCGGTTGTCTTTTCAGTTTTTAAACTAGGCAAGTCCATAGTGAATAGGTTCTTTTAAACAAGTGCGCTCTATTTTAGGCCGCATGTTTACTTGTTTTACTTACCTCACTGTAATTGCTCTTTAGACATCCTATAATGGCCTTTGTCTTTGACTTTGAATTTTTTTAGACGTCAACGCCGACGTTTTGGAGTATAACTAAGACCAATTCGTTCCAATGACTGGTCTACCTACACTCCGATAAGCAACATACTTAAGCTATATTTTTAGATTTTTCTTATTAGAATTGTAACAAAAGAGGCTTGCATCCGCTTAGGTAAAAGATAATAAAGAGGTAAGATACCGTTTACTGTAGAATTCAGCTACACTATCTAGAATATCTAACTTCCTACCTGTAAATCTGAATATTTGCATGTTTGATATTCGTCGAGCGCACCCAAATTATACCTTACGTGGAAATACAATTACAAATCTGCAATATCAAACTTTGAATGTATAACAGGAGGGTTGCTATTTGAATATTATGTGATACATTGCATAGGTCGTGTTCCTGTGCTTGACAATATTGCATGGTTGGCCTAATGTTTGCTTTGTATCAAGCTACACTAGTTACGCCGCCGCGACCTGCTCGGGGCGTGAATGTATAATTCGTGCTGGACTGGAGAATAGCCAATTAAAGAGACTCATGCATTTTGTATGTAACGTAATTTGGATGTTTTGTTATGAATGTGCATAAGTTAGATTTGCTAGGTATGATGAATGCGACATAGGACTATAGAAAATAAGTAGTTGCTTCCCTATAATGCAAAATGAAATATGTTTATTGAATCACAAGAAAAAATACATGGTGCTACTTTCAAAAGACAAGAAAATACAGAGTTTTATAGCTGAAAGTGGTCTCTTTCAAGCAGGTTGGATTGACAAAAATATGAAGGCCTTCAATGATGGACAAACTAATACGTCCATAATCATAATGTAAGCTTACAAAAAACTTATGCTCAGAAAATAAGAAGGTGCTTAGACAAAATACAAGTGACAATGAATTTTACAACATAGTACATAATAGCAATGCATTTTTTGACAGGGTTTAACATAAACATTAATTGGTTTGTGTTCAAACAGTTTTACGCTTTTTAGTGTCGGATGCCTAGATACCTCTGTCGTCAATCGACTATCGACTGTATCTTATCTAGGCATTCAGGTCAATAAGAAATATTTGACCTCTGAAATATAATCAAGATATTTCGAGATATTTCAGATAACCACTGGAGAATAAAGGTTATATGACCGCGATTAAACGCGAAACGGAGTGTGGGAAACTCGATGGACTAACGAAATTGTAGCGGTCGCAGGGAGTCGATGAAGGAGGCTCAGGGACGCTACCGCCGACGGCGAAGCCGATCTCCATTGATGGCTTAAAATTAGCTTCATGAGAACTAGAAACGATTTTTACCTTCCGGGTATGTGTCATATCCAAAATGGCGTTTCCCATCTCAAAAGTGTACACATGTTATGAAACCTATCCGTTGTACATTTGACGGTAAAAATCGTTTCTAGTTCTCATGAAGCTAATTTTAAGCCATCATTTGAGGTTGTATGTTCTATGTTGAGCAGTGGACGTGTGTGGGTTGATATGATGATGACGTATCAAATTACAGTAATGAAATGAATGTCCTGTAATATTAATTGATGGGACTAGTCAGAATATTTTCTAGACGTACCACGCTACACATACTCAGCAAATCTAATTGGATTCGGCCTAAGTACTGCCGGTCAGCGAGTCCAGTGGCGTCTAGTGGCTCTTGGGGATTAGTTTCACGATGTGCAAGAGGGTGTGTATACATATATTGGTAGGTATCTATCAATGTTCACACCCACTTGATACCACGGCACCTGCCTGGTGTACCTACGTCTAGATAGTAGGTACTGTGTTTCTAGTAATTGGTTGCCATGCAAAAGCTGTGATATCGTGTCATCCGTAGCGTTGACGCCCGCTTGTTTTGTACTGTATCTAATAGCTTGAGGTTTTGATTTTGTGTGGAAAATAGATATTAAAAAATGACTTTGTATAAATACATTAAAAGTAATGTGTACAATTTAACTATGTACAAACCAAGCAGTCGGAATGAATGAATGAAATTTTTTTATTGTACACCAAATTGTACACATAGAGAAAAAATTTCAATTTTGAAACTTAAGTTAACAGTACATTGGGCGGTCTTATCGCTTAAAAGCTATTTCTTCCAGACAACCAAAGGATGAAGAAGAAAGTAAAAGTAAGGAGTATGGTAGGGGGTGCACAAAATAAATCGGATTACCAAAGGACGTTACAAACGGCATATATAGTTATCTCAACTTTTAGACTGACTGACATAGTGATCTATCAACGCACAGCCCAAACCACTGGACGGATCGAGCTGAGATTTGGCATGCAGGTAGATGTTATGACGTAGGCATCCGCTAAGAAATGATTTTGTTTAATTCTACCCCAAGGTAATAAAATAGGGGATGAAAGTTTGTATGAAACTTTGCCAATTTTAAACCGATCGGGCTGAGACTTTGCATGCATAAAGCTACTATGCCGTAGGCATCCGCTAAGAAAGTATAGGTTTTGTCGGTTAGACTTTTTTAAAATGGCTAAAGAAAATCTGAACGTTAATGGAGAAGTTGAAGAATGTACTGTCGTTTTTAAGTTTTGTAGGCCCTAATTTTTTACACACGCTAATCAAAAGTAAAGCCGCAAAAACTATAACTAATTAATAATAATACTTCTTAACGCGAGCGAAGCCGCGAGCAAAAGCTAGTTATTATATATAAATTGACAAGCCTCATAGCTCAGTTGGTAGTAACTCTGCCTTCGGCGCTGTAGGCTGTGGGTTTGATTCCCACCCAGGACAAACATTTGTGTGATGAATATAGATGTTTGTTCTGTGTTTGGGTGTTGTATCATATAGTACGTATGTATTAACAAAAAGTATTTAAGTAAGTATTTCTATCCGTAATCTAGATCCCATATTACAAGCTATGCTTAGTTTGGGGCTAGATGGCGCTGTGTAAAATGAATGTCCTGTAATATTTATTTATATTTTATTTTATAAATAAAAATCGGTGTATATTACAATTTTGTTTACTTATCAAGCATTCCAGTTTTTCATTTCAACGATCTTTTTATGGGTATCAATGATTGTCGGTATTAAAATACACTTTATTCTTCTGTATTGCTTCTCTAGAATCCACTTTGATACCCATAACGTCGTTTCTCTCATTAAAACTCCATCTTCTTCATCTTCCCGCCCTTACCAAACACCAAAAGCAGCAGAATTGGCACAGCGCATTCTCCCCTTCTACTCTCCCATCATCCACTCCTCTCACAAGCATATCTCTTTGAAGAGTAGTAGAGCCCCTGAGTAAGGACTCGTCCGGTTAAGTACTATCACCGTACCTATTTCAGCAGCATTGCTGTGTTCCGGGTTGAAGGGTATAGTTTCTGATGAAATTACGGGCACGCGAGGCTTAACACCTTTATGCCTCAAGATGACGGGCGCCGTGCAGTGCCGCATAGGCCATGATATTTGTGGATGTGATCTACGCAATAATGCTTTGTTAAGATACGCAAGAGACATACACAAGAGAGATACAAGACGCAAGAGAGATACAAGGGATGCAAGTTGTATATAATTACGTTTTAAAAACGAAAGAGAAAACTGACTTCAATGAAGAATATGATGCAATTTGTTTACTTGGATGACGTATTTTTTCAATTAATTTGATGACAGATGGACGGACAGACAGACAGACAGACGTGTGATCCTATATGGGTCCGTTTTTTCCTTACTTTTGAGGTAATACACACAAATCGCTTCAAGTGTGCCTATTATATTTATTGAAGAGTTCCCTCGATTTTTCCAAGATCCTATCATCAGATCCTGACCTGATGACAATGATACCACCTGTAATGTGTAACCCTTTCAAACAAAAAAATATTTTTTCTAATCGGTCCAGGCGTCCCTGAGTAATCGGAGAACATACATAAAAAAATAACCGATGAATTGTGAAACTCCTCTTTTTTTTTGAAAGTCGGTTTAAAAGGAAACAATCTATCTACTTCCTCACAGCTCTACCCTGCGGTCCGTTCACATTAATACCCAACAACTTCCATCATCATCTTTTATTTAGGTGAATGCTTGACATTTGACATTTCCACCACGCTACATCCTCCGTTCCGCTTATGTATAAATAAATAAGTAAACACAAGGTCAGAAACTGTTTTTACCCAACTGCCTCAGAAGGAGGGTTATGCTTTTCGAGATTATGTATGTGTGTGTATGTATGGGTTTTTTTAACTTCCACTTCCACTTTGCAGCCTAAACGGCTTGATTAAATTTGGTTTATGATGTGTTATTTGATTCGTCTGAATTGTGGGAGTGACATAATCTATATTACTTTTATATGGGGGATGTGAATCAAAAGTTGGAGGGGGGTGGATACAAAAAAATGTTATATTCCATCAATATGCATATCAAATGAAAGCAAGTAATATGCCAACTCTAAATATACATTAAATTAAACCACTTTTATTCTAGCACAGAGTCACAAATTAAGTTTGAAGTATGACACTCGTACCTAATCTATTGTTAAAATTATTGTCATAATCGTAAGCTGGTGATGTTTATAATATGTTTTTAATATACCTGTTTTCATAGAAATGTAAACACATTCTTATCAACCGAAAATTGTACTCAAATCACAAACATAATTACGTACTTATACTTATTTCAACTTAAAACTAGATGTCGCCATTTTGAACGCGTTGCCAAATTATTAAAATAATTGCAGCCGGGTTTGAGTTATTTTCAACTTTCAACTTGTTGTAAAGCCTGAACTGGCCATGATTAACATTGGCGTAGTGCTATCACACATACCAGGTTCAAGCCTGGCCAAAACACAAAGCGGCCTCTTGTAAACGCAGCGCGCCACGAAATACATTCGACGGACGTACGGCTTTGCATAGACCTGCGTGCTTTAGAATTGACCCAACTGTCAGAAGTGTGCGTGCTTTAGAATTGACCCAAGTGTCAGAAATCTGTTAGCCGCATCTGTGCTGGGAATACAGTATTGTACTTAGTATGGTTGCTGGAGGATTTTGTTTAAATACGTTTGGCTAGCTATCACCATCTTACAAGCCAGATCCAGAGGTCCCAGGTTAGATCCCGAGGGGAGTACAGTACTATGATTGGTTTGGTAGGTGATAGGACTTGTTTAAGTCCACCTGGCTAGCTACCACCATCTCAACTGTCGATCGCCATAAATAACAACAATTCTGAATCATTGTCTTCCGGCATTTAGAGGTAAGATAGCCAGCTCTTTAGGGTGTCTGGAGTGAAGTGCGTTTCCTTTTTCGGTCGTATCATAACTTGAAACCATTGAAATGAAAGCACTTACCCGAAGTTCAATAAAAATACATTGTACGATATGTCCATGGTTTATGCCTTTTAAGTTTAAAAAATCATGAACCTGTAAAGAAACCTAATACTTTAACAGTTATGTTATTTCTTTTTGTTAATTACAAATAGGGAGTAATACATATTTTTTGCGATAGTTCTTAATCATTCTGATTTTAGTCCACACAAAACCTCCAGGTTCAGAAAGCTACAGTACAGAGCCGCCAACAAAGTTGGAGGATTTAGCCATAGTCTCAATTTTCGGCAGGGCGATTGGTGATTGCTTTAAAGGTATACACAGAAAAAAGCTGCCCTTTCTCTGGTATCCTAGGTCTGAATTGGAGGGGAAGATAAGACTATGGTAAGTATATTTGCATAAAATAATAAATTTATATAATAATCTTTTAGTTTTGTACTAGAACTTTGCATTTCTAACCCTTCTGTCGGCTACTCGGCAGCGTAGTGGTTCATTTTGGAGGCATAGCACGTCAATATGCAGACGTCATGGACATGCACTTCTGACTGTGGAGCAGATTTACAATCTCGGCCCGTTGAGGGGTGAATCGGCTTTATAATTCGTGATTTCATGTTTTCGGTACTGTTTTCAACGGTGAGATCAAATATAATCGTATCGTATATCGTATCGTATAGGTATCGTATTCCATACCTTGGAGCGCCGTATGGTTCAAGAGGAACTTCCGGTCTCGAACCAATAATTTGTTAAATGGTCTCACTTCCTAGGTTTCTGAGAAGAGGGCGCTTAAAAAAAATCAAGGTGTGTTGCAAGCCTTCATAGGCGAAGGTAACCACTTACTACGCCTGTTTGCTTCCTTTGTGCTATAAAAAAATATTGTTCAGTTGTTCTAGAAGAAACAGCTTCTTCAGTAGACTGGCTAAGCAATCCTTGATTGTACACCAAATATTTAATTAAACAATTAAGAAATTAAAAACAAACAGTAAAATTTACGGATTTATCTCGTTTTTTTATGTTGTTTTTTTTTTTACTTTACTGGACTTTTTTTGCACACAGCGCCATAGAGCCCCAAACTAAGCATAGCTTGTAATTTGGGGACTAGATTACGGATAGAATACTTATAAACTTTTTGTAAATACATCCGTACTATATGATACAACACCCAAACACAGAACAAACGTCTTTATTCATCACAGCCTACAGCGCAGAAGGCAGAGTTACTACCAACTGAGCTATAAGGCTTGTTATGATCTACCAACGTAGTTAACGAGCAAGGCCCGTTTATGTTACCAGACTCGCTTTTACTTGAACAATATTCAGCCTTAATTTTCGATAAAAGAAGTTTCTGCGTGTTTCTTACTAGCATTTTAATTAAAACATGTATTTTTTCAATCCGCGCACGATCTCAATTGCAACTCGCAACGTCGAGCAATGTGGGCTCAATCGTGAAAATTGAAATAGTTTGGACTTTTGCCAGTTATCGAAATATCTATAAAATATCACTGTATATGACATTTTAGGGTTAGTAGAGGTATCAAGGTAACGGAATTTTATTAGATTATCTAAAGGGTTCCCGACGTATCTGTCCAATGTCAAGGTACTAAAACCACATCAACTATATTACAATAATAATAATAATAACATGTTTTTATTTCATACAACACTGAATTGGTACATATCTTTAGAACTAATTTACAAATAATTTACACACTACAATTACAAATTATAATATAATGCTTAAAATATTTAAAAAACATTAAAATACAGACAGTGTCTTGGACACGCTTCCGTCTGGTACTGGTCTGGAACATTTGGCTGCACTGACACGCTGAATAGTCACGCTAATACGCTAATTCGGTCATGTGTTGCAAAAGCCCCGCAAGAATGTTGAAAACCCGGTATGTTCATAAAAATCCTTTTTAAGATTAAACAAATAAACCAGGATGTACAAAAATATAATATTGTTTTGTAAATGAACTCAAAACCATGAAAATACACGGTAGCAAGATGCTGTTCTTATCACTGAAAACCTGCATCTTTGATCGCACTAGTTTGTCAAATTGGCGGTTTACTACGCTGATATTCGGCAAGATGTTTGATCTTCTCTTTGGTAGAAATTATGTTATCCCGTTTAATGTTACTGTATATTTAAATATCTTGTTTTTTTTTTCTTTGTGCTACCACCATCTTACTTCCTTATTCAGTCGCCATAACAACAATTCTAAAATTGTTGTCATACCTACTTGTAATAGTATTTATAGGTATTATTTATACCTATTTATAGGTAGGTATATACTAGAACAAGGCCCGAGTTTTGAGGTATTATGCTATATATATTAATTATATTAATACAAATAATTTATAAATATACATTTATTCAATAAAAAGTACAATTAAACTAACTATGTACAAAGGAATCAGTCAGATTACCTAAGGACCGTTACAAACGGCCTATAGGTAACTCAACTGTTCCAGACCAGTACCAGACGGAAGCGTGCCCAAGACACTGGCTGCATTGCTACGCTGAATAGCTATGCTAATTCGCTGGCCTAAATAAGAGCCAGCCCTTGGGTCACGTGTCGCCTCAATATAATTTTGTATATGAATAGATATGAATACAAATTATTTTGTTTATTGTTTATTATTTATCATGGAACCATGCTATTACTGTAACACAGTAATGGTACTGCGTAGCATAATACCTTAATAATCGTAAAGACCTAGAAACATAGATATGTTTCTAGGTCTTTACGTTACTTCTTCATAAAAACATTTCCTTTATGTGATGATTTTTAGGTAGTGTAACTAGCATTTATAAAAGTAGTAGGATAGAGGCAGATATTAGTCGTCGGACTATAGCGTTTGACGACTTATATCTGCCTCTGAGTCCGTTTAATTCAAAGATAAGGAACTTGAATAAGCATGAAGTAGGATAGATCATATTTACTTCAGCCACAAGACAAGGAGAGTTTTGTAACAAAAAGGTCAGTGGATGAACAGTTACTGTTTTCCCCGCAAGCAGGAACATCCCCTTTCTGTCACCAGTAATCAATAGTCGATTAATCAGTCGCAGTGCGTTCGGCGCGCGCGCAGTCTTGTGGAAAATCTTACAAAAAATCGCGAGCCCCGTTTTTCACGCACTACTGGACAGTGTTGAGCAGGAGTTCCATGGAGACTAGCGTTGTAGTATATTTAAAACTAATTTTATTTTATTAGTACATATCGGGGAGCTAGTAGGTGATCCTCATGAGATTCATGCTCTAAGTAGTGATCAGAGGTGAATCCTCGTAGGGTAAAAAAAGTCATAAGTCTGTTTTTTCGAATGAAAGAGAAATGATCACCATTACAACATAGTAAAACATTGCGATTCTATACCGTAGATTGGGGTGAATAGAAACAATTTTGAACTTAATTTTTACATTCTCTGTTTATTTTTTAACCGACTTTAAAAAAACAAGGAGGTTCTCAACTCGTCGGAATCTTTTTTTTTATGTATGTTCCCCGATTACGCGAATATGCCTGAACCGATTTCGAAAGATCCTGGAAAAATCGAGTACTACCAACTGAGCTATGAGGCTTGTCAAGAAATGATAAGAAATGATTATGTCAAATTAGATTAAAATAATAAAAGTCATCAGGAATTGTAAACAAAGAAACATTAAATAAAAACATAGTCAAACCAATTTAGTTTGTCAGTAATATTCATTTAAATTATCAAAGGCATTTTTAAATAGAATATCCTTTGCTTAAGTCCGCCTGGCTAGCTACCACCATCTTACCTAATTCTGTCGCCATGACAACAATTCTAAAATTGTTGTGTTCCGGCATTTAGCGGTAAGATAGCCAGTTCCTCAGTCTGTCGAGGATTCCGGGTGAAGTGCGCCTTCACCTTCGGCCTTATCTAAACTTGTATCCAGGTGAGATAAAGGCCAATCGCCTCCGTCGAACAATAAAAAAAAAACCATCAAGCCACTTTTAAATTCACTCATTGGCAGGGCACGAACACGTTTGAACACAATTGTCGGAACCATGAAAAATAGACTTATACGGAACGGTACAGCTGCGTTTTCGAGACGTGAGGAAGATCACAATTGTACACAATTGTATTACCTACCTACTTTATGTAATTTTCTAGGTTATTTTTTTCGTGTTTCTAATAATGTTTTCTTTTTACTTTCAATTTTTTTTTTCTTTTTTGTATTTAGATTGTTTAGATTTTCTTTTTTGTAATGTCATTATGTTCTTTTTTATATGTGTGTCTCATTGTGTGTCTTAACAGTAAATAAATAATTTCTGATTCTGATTCTGATTCTGATCACACTCTGAGCGACTTCCGACCTGCAAACTTCTTACTTACAAACAAAATCAAAAAGCATTAAAATAACACCTCATAATGGCGTATACCGACTCCATAGCTTCGATCAATCGCCAAGAGAAGGGTAGCAGTAGGCTGGCGGATGTCGATAACAGAGCTCCATAAATCATGGCGGGCAATGTGGCAAATGTCTTGCCGTTCGGTGCAGACGACGATTTGCCTGTAGGGATATTGATTGCACTTCATTAGGTGGCATACCTATACCGTACTTAGCTCTTACCGCTTCTGTAGTCTTGTGGTTTGGGACCTCTAAGTCTGATACCAGTAGACAAATCTACTGGTATCAGATTAAGAGGTCCCGGGTGTGATCGCCATGGAGGATGAGATTTGTGCTTGGTTTGGTTGGTGGTAGAACTTTTTTTTTTAATTGAACGACGGGGACGATAAGGATAAGGCCGAAGGAGGAAGCGCACTTCACCCGGAATCCTCAACAAACTGAGAAGCTGGCTGTCTTACCTCTGTCTGGAACGCAACAATTTTAGAACTGTTATTATGACGTCAGAAGTAAGGTTATAAAGATATGTTGAGTTTGTTTTATTTGTGTGTGACATGGGATGTATAGTTTTAATATTGTGGATGCGCTGAAATAAAAATGTGACATATACAGTCTATTTCCACAATAAGGGTATCAATTGGAAGGTATTTGGGAAATACCATGCCAATTATATTTATAGTTATTTAATAGATAACAATAATTCTGAAGGCTATATTCGTTAAACTACAAAAAGTTAAGGTTATCAGTAACAAACTAGTTTTTTCAAATTAGTCTGTTATACATTACCTAAAGTTACATGCCTGGTATTCAACAGTGTACTGTATATAATGCGAAAATATGGATCTAATCTCTATTTATTCATGTACAAAACATAATTGAACGAGAATGAAATTCAATACACGACAATTTGCGTCTCTTCTTATCTCAAATTGGTGTTCCGTTTAACGGAATACCTCACAAATTTCGCAAATTGGGATATAAGGGGAGGGTCTTACCCTGTGTCCTTAATTTGATGGAAATGCCGATACCTATGTAAGGTACAGTTTTAAGGTTTTGTTTCGTGCGAATATTTTACTAACAGTCACTCAAACGGTGTGTCATATGATGTGCATACGAATAAAATCAGTGTCGAAAATAACCTTTAGGATCAGAAAGTTGAATTCTCATTGAAAACAAGGTTGAATTAGACATTTATTATTACATGATTATTTTGAAATTAAAGTAATTGTTATTCAGCCTTCGTGAAATAGGGGCTCAGGTAAATAAAGTCATTTTTTATAAGCAGTAGACAGTAGGCACGAGGTATGATCATTTTTGATCTTTGATTTTGGATGATGTTTGCTTCTCCAACCACTTTAAAAAGAATTAATTTAGTTATTAATTGTTTTATAAGTAGGTATGTATTAATTTAATCGTATGTATTTTATTATTGTTAATAAAAATCGTGTATTGCGTCTTAATATCTTTGTAATGTGTAACTATGATGTACATGTTCATGTAAATATGTTTTATTTAATTAACTTGGTTTCTGGGAATAAAGGGAATTCAATTATGTGCACTTTATTATATATTTATTATTTCGTGTATTTCCTCTCTCATATCAAAGACGAAAACTCTTCACACAGCCTTTGTACATGCCTTCCCTTATCCTCTTGTTTATAATTTCATTTGTGCACAATAAAGAATTACAGAATTAAAGAAAAAAAACTCTGTCTCGCAGCAGTGCTCTTGATCTTCATTTTTAAAACGCTTTAAAAAAAAAAGTCATCAGCCAGACATCAGGTCATGATCCTGGAGAAATCGAGGGAACTCTTCAAATATTATATGCACATTTGAAGTGATTTGGGTATTTTTAGGGTTGGTATACTTCCCAGGTGATCCCATCATCATCAGGTCAGGATCTGATGATAGGATCCTGGAAAAATCGAGGGAACTCTTCAAATATTAAAGGCACACTTGAAGCAATTTGGGTGTATTACCTGAAATGTAAGAAAAAAACGGACTCCATATCATTACGCGTCTGTCTGTCGGTCTGTCTGTCCATCTGTCACCAAAATAATTGGAAAAAATACGTCATCCCAGGTAAACGAAATTGTATGTATCAAATTCTTTATTGAAGTCAGTTTTCTTTTTAGTTTTTAAAACGTAATTATTGATGTTTGTCTTCTTATTTCCTCAGAGAAAGACACAAATGGAAGTTCTTGTTTGCCTTGATTGTTGAATAATGCTTTTAAGAAGATTATATCAAATTATTTCTCCTTCGAAAAGATGGCAATTAATTTGCGTAAGTTCACATACGCGAATCGGCGACATAAAACACGAATCTAATATAACGCTGCGGAATAGTATGTAGGCCGACATCGTTCACAAATTAATTAAACGAACCAACAGGGCGAAAGGATTTACGGGGAGTAGGCATACCAGCACGCGTGACGTCATCCGTGACATCACATATTACATTATTTCGCCTTTCGAAGGTAAGCTACAGTCTGTGAATCTGATAGCTAGAATGGGGAATTCCAATTACTGTGTGTTGCTTAGTCGGTATGCTTCCTACTGGTAATGTACATTATGTTCCTGGACCGCGTATGTTTCGACCCGAAATATGAGCCAGTGTTTAACACTAAACTAACAAACCACATGTATTAAACATATATGTGTAGGTATACTTTTGATATATGTATGTATATTTCACTTGTCCGTTAAAATTTTACTTTAATTCAAGTAGGTAGAAAAACTATAAAAAGAAACAGATTTTCTTTAATGCAGAACTTATTTTTTTTAAAACGAGCACGTAACTCCTAACATGACTTTTCGATAACTCTCACGTTTTCAGACTTGGCCTCAGTGGCCCTGGAAAAAAACTCCCCCTGTATATATTTTATTTCCCATGCAAAAAGGTCAGTTAGTAGCATTGTATAGTTAATATTAGTGCTTATAATAACCAGTTTTGTGTGAGACTGGTGCCTATGGTTTTAACTTTTGCCATAATTGGAGGGTTTAGCCACAATCACTACGCGGACTGGTGTTCGCAGTCGTTAATACGCAGAAGTAAACTGCTATCATTCTCCTAGTCAGATCTTTACAGGTTTTACGACATCCGCGTAATGTATTCATATCAGCTTTTCTAGTAATATATCATATTAAGGTATATCACATAAGTACCTACCTAACTATTATTGTAAGCCCAGAATGGGTAGAACACATTTTTATTATTATATTTTAAGAATTGTTAACTTTACCTGTGTATCGCAATAAACGATTTCTGATTCTGATTCTGATAACTATCATATATTTTCGACTTCGCAGGATAATTTCAGGCTTAAAGTAAATTGTTTTCATGAATCAGATTTTTTATACATTTAATTTATTAATGTTATATATAAATTATACTTATAATTATGTAAGCCCTAATTTATGTAGGACTTCAGGTTTAAAGTAAATGGTATTCATGAATTGGACTTTTCTGCATTCAATTTTTTAGTTTATTTAAATTATGCTTAAAAATATAATAAGCCCTAATTTATGTAGGACTTGGGATTGAACGAAAGAAAAACAGAACCACACAAATTACTTCTTCAAACGACCCTCGCTATTCATTTTCAGAGAAATCTCATATTTAATAGGGCACAGAAATAAGGCAACATTTAAAACTGGGGAAAGATATCTTTCGCATATTTTTTTACACTCATTACTAGAGCGGTTTCCTGCTTTTTTTGCCTTTTTCCGGTGAAAGAGATAAAAAATGAAGATGAACTGCCGAGGTGCAGAGTAAATACGGGGTCAAGTAGGGATGGGAACTCATACGTTTTAGATGATTTTCATCGACAAAATAAAACAGATCGATCGTACAGTCTTCTCGTTTCTTATCACATCATCTTCAAACGCACACTGCTGGATAAAGGCCGACCTTAATCTACAACAAATATCAATCCCGAGCAGCTTCTGTCCATCGATTTATTCTGACAGCCAAAATGTCGTTAGTTTGATCAATTCCTGCGTTTCGCGTTTAATCGTGGTCGCAATGAGAGAACCTTAACTTCCCATCGGTAATCAGTTTTCAGAGTTATGTGGCCTGCACACCGCCACTTCAGCTTGCTTCCTAGTAGCTTTGGAAACTTCGGTTCTCATACATATATATCCACATTCCTACTAGAACTTACTTAATCGCTATGTCATACAATATTAAACGAAGTGTAAACTTTGTCTTGTTTTCTTGTTTTCCGTCTGGTAACAGTGGATTTAGATACCTATAGACAGTTTGTAACGGTCTTTAGGTTATGCAACTGCTTTATTTGTACATAGTTAATTTAATTATAATATGTATAATTAAATTAACTATGTACAAATATTTAAAATGTTGTAAAAATTGTTATGTTTATAATAGTATAAATAAATAATTTTCTTGTTACGATATTTTGGTTAATCGATAAGTATATTTACCTATAACAAAGCACATCACTACGTGCCGGCCGCAGACCTCACGCGTCGCTTCACACGAAAAGTCGTTCCCAGCAAATATATTAGAATATACATTACCCTACGTGACTTCGGTGAAATGAATAGCCTTCCTATCTCGGCTCTGTCCCGCGAAATCCGTACCAATCCCAATTTCGGACGTACAAAAATTTTTTATGGTCGCATTTATGTAAATGCACGGATATCACATCAGTTTATGCTGTATATTTTTGATGGTTAGATACTATGTATAAATATCTAAATTCGTGTCTAACTACATCATTGGAACTTTGCTATTAAAATAGTGTATTAAAGTGATACTTTTTTTGATTTGTGATTAATTATCATAATAATGAGAGACCATATTATCCCCCATAACTCGCCTTAAGCAACACAACATTGTTTTTCTTTATTCCATTTTAGCCGTCTCATCATCCTTTCACTTGCAAGTTTTTTGTTTGAGACGCTACCTACCTACATATTGCACATAGGGCTTTAAAAAGAGACAAAGCTTGGCGATCTTCTGCGAAAACTTTTTATTGCCTATACAAGTTTTCGCAGTAGATCGCCAAGCGTAGCTGAAATTCATTTTATTTGTCCATTTGTTTTTTACAGTAGACCGAATTATCTATAATGATGCACAATTGTACCAGAAATTCTTAAAGTCTGCCAACAAGAAGTCATCAAACTACAGCACTCAAGCGGTTGGGGCGCAGTCTTCGTCGAGTTCAACCCAACTTCGGAGGGGGATTCTCAAATCTTCCGATAATTCATATGCTCGATATATTGAAATACACAAACTGATTTACTGTCGACATTCGAGTTTAAAATGTCTTGTAACAAACGTGTTTAATCAATATACTAATTATTATATTTGTATTAGACAGTAGATAGAGATGTCGATTAACACAGCCAAGGAGAAGATTAATATTACACATAATTATATTAATATACAAATTCAATAATTGTTTTGATAGAATTTAAAAATCGAAAACCGAATATGGGAAATAACACTTAAATTTTGAAGAAATCTCATTATATATCTCTCATTCACTCATTCTTATATCACTCATATCAATTCTTATATCACTCATATCACTCATTATATAATCTCATGATCTGAAATAAATGAATAATAATAATTATATGAGAACCTATGCACTTGGGATACCTAATAAGTGGTTACATTGTAAAAATGTACTGTGCTGTGTTGTTGTGTATCAGTATGTTTTTATTTCTTTCTTTCCTCATCATATTAGAAGGCCAAGCACCTTCCTGTCGGACAATAAAAAAAATAAGTTGTCCTTTGCCTCGCTTGCCAGTTTATCGCCAATGGACCATTTTTCTTATCGGCTTTATTTATCTCTTCAGTTTTAGAATAGTCATCCCTGCACATTCCTCCGCTCCGCCTCTTGGCAGTTCTCAAGACACCACACACTGCGACATGCGGCGCGAACGAGATTGCTGTTCGGAACTTTGCCTTTAATGCTCTCTGCATTTATATACTCATATACAAATTACCGTTGTTTATACCGCGTGGATTAGAAAAAATGTAAAAGAAAAACCTTATATAGAAAAACCAATGATTAAAATTTTGCATTTTTTTCATATTATTAAATTAGTGAAATCTAACCCTGATTTGTTTCATTTGACTATATAAGTCAAGATTAAATATAAGAGACGTCAATTGGAAATAAGACAATAATTATTTCCAAATGACGTATACTATGTACTTAAATGAATAAAAGTCAAGATTGAATATAAGAGACGTCAATTGGAAATGAGACAATAATTATTTCCAAATGACGTATACTATGTACTTAAATGAAATGCTTTATTAAACACTCATTTATGTGTTTCAACACATATTATTATAATATACTTATATAGTCAAATAAAACAAATCAGGGTTAGATTTCACTAATTTAATAAGAAATTGAATAAGGGATAGATGAAGATAAGATGAGTGAGGCTGGCTATACTATCCGGACATTCCTCACGCACTATGGACCACTAGGAGTCTAAGTGCGGAAACGGGAGTCTTTTTACATTTACATTTTAGATGAAGATAAAGGCCCGACCTAAGTCAGAGAGCTCTGATAAGTTCCTACGTCAATAATGAAATATTTATTATACGCAGTTCAGTTTCATGGGAATAGAAATCTCAGCTAATTAAACGTATGAAATGTATAAAATATTTATAACAGTTTCCATCCTTCATTCAATACTTTGGTTCTCGTACCTATGACAATACACAGCGATCTAGAAAACCTATTCTCCTAATATAGAACACTAATTTAGTGAAACCCAATGTAACATTGGGGATAACAGTTATCATCATCTTCAGGCCTTTATTTTATACTTAGATGGAGTCAGCACCACATGTTATCAGGGTATGGACTAAAGATGGCAATAATGGTTAAAATTAAATATTAGTTAACTGTTAATTGATAAAAAAATATATCGATATTTTTATTGGTTGAAAATATTAGTTAATATTATTTGTTTAGTACACGATTTGGTTATTGGCTGGTGATATGTTAATGCAGTTGAATATTTTATTCTATTGATCAAATAAATGTAACCGCTAATTCGTCTCTGTCATAGTAGCACTATGGGTATTTGTTAAAAATATCACATCACTTTGTATTGAATAAAAATATCATATACAGCAAATCAGAGTAATTTAATCTCTATAGTGAGGAGTCGAAATTGAATGAAGTCAACCTAATACATAGTTGAAAACTCTGCGAGCAGCAACATACGAAAATGTTTCTTATTTGTAAAGTTAAAGTTTCAATGCATTTAATTATTAGTTCTAACTCAGGCTGAAGTTGATATGATATTTTTATTCGATAATATTAATTCTGATTATTGAATATAATGGTTGATTTTAAATATTAGTTAAATTTATTGTATGATAGTTATATTCGTCATCTCTAGTATGAACCTATGATGACAAAACACGTCGTACTCGCAAGCCAAATCTGTAAATATGCTCTCTTCTTTTTTTTTTACAACTAGGAGACGGGACAAGCATGTAGGCCATCTTGTGTTTAGTGCATCTCTTGTCTATGCCTTACCTAATTAACCGGAATGTGACCTATGCAAGTAGCATAGGTCACATTCACAAAGAACATAGCCTACACGGCACTGCATTGCGCCCATCAACTTGAGGCATTTATTTATACTTTATTGCACACAGAAACATAAACTCAAAGAAAAACTTCAAACAAAAATACATGGCAAAGGCGAGCTTAACCCTAAAAAGTGTTTTCTTCCAGCAAACCAGTGATGTTGAAAGAGAAAATTTAGATAATAATTGGAAAATAGTTACATAACAATTTAATAAACTTTAATTCGTTACATATAACTAAGACACAAACATTTATAAATAACAATTAATATACTTACTGAGAATATAGTTTTCAATATAATATAATCATATACATAACATTAATATGATTTTTAACCGCCTCTGTGGTCTAGTGGTTCAACCCACCGATTTCAGATCCTGAGGTCCCGGGTTCGATCCCCATGGAGAGTACAATATATGGTGCTTGGTTTGGTTGGTGGTAGGGCTATATATAGGTCCGCCTGGCTAGCTACCACCATATGACCTAATTCTGTCGCCATAATAACAATTCTAAAATTGTTGTGCTCCGGCATTTAGAGGTATGATAGCCATTTCCTCAGTTTGTTGAGGATTCCGGGTGAAGTGCGCCTCCACCTCCGGCCTTATCTCAACTTGTAACCGGGTGAGATGAAGGCCAAGCGCTTCCCTGTATTACAATTAAAAAAAACCTATATAGATATATATACAGGTATAAAGCTGTCTTCTATATATATCCTGTAAAATAGTCAGGATTTCCGTTTTCCCGAGGAGAATGCCCGTGGAATTCGAGTTCAGTCGTCACTTATCATCACTGAACAGATTACATTTTCACCTTCAGCTAACTGAAAAAATCCATTACTTCCGCCAGATGTCACCAAAATCAAATGTCGCTGAGACAGAACAGCTGTGGAGAGGCCACACTGCATACATTTAAAAAAATACGCTTTAAAAACTTAAAATAAACCTCACTTCATTAAGAATATCATACAATTTCGTTTACCTAGTTACGTTTTTTTTCAGTTGTTTTGATGAGAGATGAACGAACAGACAGAATGACGCGTGATCCTATATATGGGGTCCGTTTTTTCATTACTTTTGAGGTAATACACCCAAATTGCTTCAAGTGTGCCTATAATATTTGAAGAGTTCCCTCGATTTTCCAGGATCCCATTATCAGATCCTGACCTGATAACTATGGGATCACCCTTTAAAACAAAAAAAAAACTAAATCGGTCCAGGCGTCTTCGAGTGATCGGGTAACATACATAAAAATTTAAAAGGTAATCTTGAAAGGTGAAGCCGAAAGATCATCAATAAACTTACTCACTAATTTTCGGATAAAAGAGATCAGGATAAAGATACTACGGTTAGTTAATTTTTTGATAATCTATCAGCATCACTTTTTTAAATCACCCTTTAAACATACGAGTATGTTATAGAGTAATATGCCTTTCTCTTTAAGTGTTGTTTGCCATTCCGAACAGGCGGTAGATTTTCAAAATTATCCTAAAAAGTTTACAGCATAAAGTAATTATAACAAGATTTTATGAAAATTAAAAAAAATCTCACTAAACCATAGATGGATGTATTGCTAATGAGCAAAAACAACCTAAATACTTTGCATGACGTTGTGTTGTTGGAGAAATACATCATGTTTTTTTTGTATGACTCTCAAAAATACTCTGAAATAGACCTGAAGAGAAATGGTCTTCAAAAGAGTAAATTTTCCCAGAAGGCATTATTCCTGTCCACAGTTTTCCCTGTCCGCAGCATACCACTGTAACACAAACTTTTTTCAGCCAGCAGATAGAGATTAATCAACGTCTATCAATCGCAGCCTCCATCGAGATTCATGGTGTGCTGCAGCTATTGTCCTTATGCCGACACGATTGCAAGTCAAATACAAGCCCATACATAAAACATCGTGTGATTGATTGATTGACAATCAACGTATAACAAAAAAAAATGTACAACAATAAATTTAATTATTTAATTAATTTTAGAAATTTATTTAATTAAAATGTTTAAGTTCGTCTTCCTTTTTCTATAGTGACAAAATAGGTATGGAAAATAACATGCTTTAAGAATTTGAAATCAGGATTAACTAAAATGGGACGAAAGATATATATTGTTATTTTTTTTATCTGAGTAGTGTTTTCTCTGTGTGACGAGATAATGCCGGAACAGAAAAATATTGAATCGTTGTTATTGCGACAGGCTTAGTTAAGATGACGGTAGCCAGCCAGGTGAACTTAAAATATGCCCCACTCATCTCATCAGTCCCTTTACAATTAATTGATTAAATTATTTTAATAGACCAAGCCACGCTTTAGACCACGCTGCTGGCAGCCAAGCAGTAACCGAGCTAAAGTTATAGGTTTGTAAGGCTGTAATATATCGTATACACATAACTAAATACGTTATTTTAATATAAGCAGTTCAAATAACATAATTATAAATTACCTGCGTAATATTAACTTATTCGGACAAATATTTGTGTAACACGCCAAAATATTATTCGGCTCATATTTCGGAGAATTAACAAGAGTTTTCTCGAAAATACACGGAAATTAATAAAACAATATTTAAATTTCATTAACCTCGCATATAACAGGGTACAGTCGAACTCCAAACTGTTACTATTTACGTTGTTGGCTGGCTTGAAAAACTAGCTTACAAAGACTTCGCCATTTCTTTAAAAAAAACCCCGTCTTAATCAGTGCAGCTATTTTGAAGATTCGCCGGAAAAAACAGAAAGTCACAGAGAGAGAAAATAAAAATAAATGTATTTGTGCTTTATATTTTAGTGTCGTACCATACCGTACATACATACTCTCAAAATATGCATTAAGTATTAAGATGCTAAGATTGACATTACAAACAGAAATTTCGATTTTATTTGCCAAGATTCTATATCTTTAGAAGACGGATAGTAAGAACCTTAGATCAAAACATAGGACGCCATAGTATACTCTGCAAAAATAGCTACTCACAAGTTATAGGTATGATTACCGTTTTTCAAAGCAATATCAACAATCAAATTAAGGCATAAAATGCAAAGTAAGCTACTGTTTGTACCTTGACAGACAACAAGTACAAAAACACCGCCCCGTTGTACATTAAAAAAATAAAAGAGTGTTTGTATGAAAACTGCTCTGGTGCGTTTTGGTGAAGTTTTAGGCACATTATGGCGGATGGTGTGAAATCATTTGTTTTTTTTGTACTATAGGCAGGTACTTGGCCGTCACCTCACCTGATTTTTCATGCTAATGCAAATAAATAAGGCCGAAGGTGGAAACGCACTTCACCTGGAATCCTCAACAGAGAAACTGGTTATCTTACCTCTGAATTCCGGAACACAACAATTTAATAATTGTTGTTATGGCGAAAGAATTAGGTAAGATGGTGGTAACTAGCCAGACGGACTAAAACAAAGTCCAAACCAACCAAACCAAACACAATATTGTACTCCCCTTGCGACGCCGGTGGACACTAGACCACAGAGGCGATATTTTTTATCTTTTTATTTATATAATTATGATTGAACGTTATGAGTTTAGCAGGCGAGTGTACATGAAACACTCCAATCTGAAATTCTAATTGTTTCGGCCGCGAATGAGACGCGGAACGGTCGGATTTAACAAAATAAGAGACAACTAAGTTTGCATATTCCACTAATAATTCGAAAGCCTGTATTTTAATAGCCAAGGAACGGAATTTATTGTGATTTTAAAGATTTTAAGTTTAGTCTTGCATTTATAGGGTTACAGTTTGCATATTTAATATATTACCGAATCTACAGATCTAAATCATCGCTTGCAAAATGTTAATATCACAGGTTTTCATGTGTAGTTTCAATGTTTTAATATATATTCTTGACAGCATAAATTATAACTCAACTATGATCTAGAAAACACCTTCCAGTGTCTAGTTTATTTAGTTATCAACTTCATATCCGTTAGAGTTTTTTTCTCGACATGTAATTCAAAATTGTTAGCGTCTTGTCTATATCTTGTTTAACTCGATGGGTGCTGTAAATAATGTACTCATGGTGTAATGTACTCACAGGGTATTACATGAATGCTCAGCACCCAACGCGTAACTGAAGAGGTTTTTAAAACTTGTCATTGAAACAAAACCTCTTTTTTTTATGAAATAGGTAAGCTCTTGATATCAAAACTAGCACAGGCTCGGATGAGGTCTACGATAGAGCTAACTTGCAGATTCGATTCGGTATCGATTGACAGATTCAGCGGTGGTTTCTAGGTGGTAGTGTTATGCAGGTCCCACCAGTGTTAGGATAATTCAGCTGTAACCGCTGGGTTTTGTCAGCGGTTTCGTTGCCCAGGGCAGACCATTATTACTAAATTTTCATGATCACATCGTAACGGTGGCCAAGGAATCTTTTTGCGGGCTGGGGTTTGTCCTCCTAAACTCTCGGGATTTTAAAAATGAGCACGTCATACGACTTCTATTTTGTACTCTGGCTCGTAGTAACTGAAAGCTAGTGCATGTGTTTGGAATCCACATGAGGATAAATATAATATTTTACTTGAAAAGGTACAGAAAGCTTTCCTGAGATACCTATACAAGCGTAATTTTGAGTATTACCCATTTATGTACCCCACGTTTCTTCAGGGAAGCTTTAACTTCAACTCGTTGGGGCCTAGAAGGGCAAATGAGCAGATTGTTTTCTGCAAAATGTTTCACGGAATGATTGACGCACCTGAACTTTTGAACAAGGTGGCTCGATTTTATACTCCATACAACTATTGCCGAGCTCGGAAGCATGGACTTTTTGCGGTGCCCTGGTGTCGCACTAATGCTCGCTCGTTTTCACCCTTGCCCCGCACCCTCACCGCCCTCAACAACCTCCTAGGATCCAACACAGAATGTGATTTATTTGCAGATGCATGGGAAACTATCCAGAGCGCAAGTCTGAGATATTGCGAACGTGATATTAAGTTATTATAATTTTCTTATTCATATTTACTACCTAATTTGACATGTACTATTTTTAACATTAGGCTATTTTTTTTTACAGAATTGATTTATTGATTTGAATTGTTTAACATGTTGCAATGACTAGGCACATTTGTGTGACATTCCAGTGTAACCATTTTTTATTATTATTGTTGATGTTTCCAATTGGAGTAACTGGATAAATTCCGTTCTAATTATGTATATATATATAAAATAAATGATGATGATAAAAAAGTACAACTTATCAGGGAAACTACTCAGTGAAAACTTTCTATGACATGCTCGGACTCAATCGGTGTGGTTAAGCCAGGATAAATAATTTTGTTTGCCTAAGAATGTTTCGCACCTGCGATCCCCGGGAAAAAGAGGCTCTCCCGTGAGGTTTTAGCCGGTATGAGTCCGGCATAACCCTGTACTCGAAAGGGTTCGGGTATCCATAAAGGATTTCCTCAGGAACAAAAAAAAAAGATAAATAATTTATGTTATACCTTGGTTTAGCTTGAATCAGATCAGAATTTCATCCTTCCCAACTAACAAGACTTGAAGCTTTTAATCGTAGCAACTAGGTATTATTAATATTTCATAGCAAAACCAATACGGCGTAGCAATAGCGCTACAGAGTAGCAATGGTGCTACGGCGTAGCTCGCTACGATCGGCATTTCGCGGCCGCCTGCTTGCCACGCTTGGCCGCGCGCGCACTCATCGAGTTATGAAGATTTGTTAAGGGATTGAGCAGATTTGCACTCAGACGTCTTAGCTGGTTGGCGTTTTGTTTTGTTTATTCGCTTGACTGGATTTGAGAACACAATTTGAGCTTTGATCACAAATTCTGTTCCATTTATTTTACTCAGAGGAAAAGGTTTGTATCAAACCGTGTTTGAACCTATCTAATATTACTGTCAATTTGAACACTACTCGAAGTCTGAACACACCTTGCAGAAAACTTGTCAGGATAACCAAACCTTTGAAACTTGTTAATAAAAACAAAAAGTTTATGCCCTACTTTTCGATGTACCTATTCTACAGCAAAATGTATTTATATATACAAATATAGAACAGGCAAATACTTGCTAGTGAAGTACTTTGTTCAGACGTCGATAATATAAAGTTTTTTAATAAGGCTGTAGTTTCCAACACAGTTTCTTGTTTCTACTTGTGTTTTCTACAAACAAAGAAACTGGATAGAACTGAAGACGGTGCTGAGCGTAACCACATTGCCGCTGGCGCGTGAAAGCCTTTCACTGATCCTGACTGACGCGTTTGATACCTCCGACATATGGCGTACCTTATCCCTATAGAGATGTTTAACCTCATCGCTGAATATTCGGCTATAGATGTTACGAAACTATGCTCGACAGAAATTACACCTTGATTTGAAAACATAGAGGAACTTTGCAGTTAGTTATTTATTTGAATTTTCAACCACCAGCAAATTAAAAATATCATGAACAGAAAAATATTTTTTGATGACAAATAGGTTTGTTATTTTACGACGGAAGTTAAATAGAGAGAATCTTTGGATAAAAGTATGTCATGCTGTCTTTACAATCCTACGAGATACGGGTAAGGACTGGGCCCTCCTTCAAGGGCGACCTTGACCGGTCTATAAAACGGTCGGTGAAACGGTCTATAAGTAGCTCAACTGTTCCAAAACAGTACCAGACGCGTGCCCAAAACACAGACTGCATTGCTAAGCTGATTAGTGATAAAGATAATTCACTGGCCAAAATTAGAGCCAGTTTATAGGTCACGTGTTGCCTTAATCAAAAGCCCCGCAATACTTTGAAAGAATCTGAAGGGCACCGGCTGCCCACAGACTCGAAGTCTCGACACCAAAAGACTCAAATAAGCTCATATAAGTAGAGACTACTACGATATCAACCAACCATATCTGATAATCATATCAGGCATTTTAATAATTTGACGAAAATTTACTATTTTAAATATTTAAAGTAAAAAGTAAAGTATTATTTATTGCTTCATATATGTACATGTTTAACATAGATGGCAGAATGCCATTGTGACTGATCTGACATAACTGTCACAATGTATTCTGCCGTACAATGGCGTGAAATATTTTATTGAATTTTAAATTCAGTTAACAATATATAAAAAAAAAAAAAAAATAGGTACCAGATAATTATTATTCGAATAAATTGAAATAAAAATATCACATATCACAAAAACAGGGTCTAAATTAATTTTCAAGAAAATACCAATCTTTAAAAAATTCTTCTACCTTGTAGTAGCATTTATTGGCTAGTATGGATTTTAACTTTCCCTGAAACAATGAAGTTCGTAATTCCCTTAATGTATTAGGCAGTTTATTATAGATAGAAGGACCCATGCAGAAGATACTTTTACGATTAAATGTAGTCTTAGATGATTCCACAGAAATTTTATATTGATCTTTTCTATCGCGACTTGCATTATCAGGTCGACAAAACAAGACCGGGTTATTTTTGCCGAACATTTCCGTTTCTAAAATAAACACACAGGCTACCGTTAAAATACTGTACTTTTTGAAATAAGGCATGCACGAATCTGTCATCTTACGGCAAAATATGGCTATAGAAACGTTGTATCAGATACAACGTTTCTGGCATTTAAAGATTACATCAACGTCGGTATAGTTGCCCCAAAATCTAATGCCATAACGAAGATCCAGTCAATCCGACATATTGTTGCAGCAGCTCTATGCTAGTCCTCGTGAAATCAAATCGTATGAGTGCAGTGACGCGAACGAGGCGCGAACGTGACGACTTCCGCCGGCGAACGGGTGAGCACGGGACGGGGACGGGACGGGACGGGACGGGATGGGGACGGGGAGTGCTTGCCATTTACATTTACTTCATACAAGTATTGAGGCTTTCCTTGAAGTTTATCAGATTTATGTGAATAGTTTCTTGTTTGCTGCTTTCTTGTTGAGGTGGAAAGTAAGGTGACTTATACCGTTCAAACTTTTTATAGATTTGATATGAATCAAATCAAAATATCCGCACAGATACATAGTTGTCCAACTTTTAAAAAGACATTGAAAATAAAAAAAACATCGATTTCCATCGCAACATACAATTAAGAAAATCATTATCTAAATACTATATATTTTATCTTTTGCATTAATTGTATTTAAATTAATGTTTATTTACGGATAGCTTTTTGTGGTAGTCTTCTCAGCGGCCTAACCTGCCAATAGCAGTAGATGTCAAAATACAAAATTTCAAACTAAGATTTAATGTCCAACATGTTATTTTTGCAACACGATTTTGTCCAACACATATTTTGTCCAATATGAATTTTGTCCAATATGAATTTTGTCCGATATTAAGTTTTTCAGTTACATTCAATCGTCACGTTTATAAAAACCAAGTGAGTATATCCTACATATATAACGACTGCGTAAGCATAGTTGAACCAAATTTTATCTGACTTATGACGAGTATTGAATAAATGCTGTTCAATTTTTTCTCCCGAACCCAACAGTTCATAAATACCAATTTATTAAATAGATAAAAATATAATGTCCAACGTAAGTGAATTTCATATATACCGTACGTGGGGAAGTAATGGCCGTCGTACCATGAAGAGAATTGGGAGCAAATCAGCCATCCTCACGATCAAAACCTCATTTTTCTTAACCAGCCCTTCCGATGATACCACTGAAACTGTCAACTGTTTCACTAAACTAATTGATTCCAAATCAATTAGAAATCGAAATAGAGAGAAAGACCTGATACGTACTATGGTCCGTATCAAAAACTACTAAAACGTACTATGGTACGTATCAGGCCTCAACTATAGCTACTAGTTAAAATATTCACTCGCTCATAAGTTAGGTAGCCATTGTTGGAAACGAACTCTTTTTATGGTTAAGCTCGCCCTTTGCCATGCTCAATAATTTGTTAAGATTTCTTCATATAATATAATATAATATAAGATATATAATATATATAATATAAGATGATAGCTTAGCAGTGAGTCAAATAGGGTTTGACAGATAAACCGTATTCGAATGTGAGGACATTGAAGAAATTACTGCATTTACATTAACCACCTCTGAGGTCTAGTGGATTCGCCCACCGCTGTCAGATCCAGAGGTCCCGGGTTCGATCCCCAGGGGAGTACAATAATTATGCATGGTTTGGTTAGTGGTAGGACTTTGTTCAAGTCCGACTGGCTAGCTCAACCATTTTACCTAATTCTGTCGCCATAAAAACAATTCTAAAATTATTGTGTTCCGGCATTTAGAGGTAAGACAGCCAGTTCCTCAGTTTGTTGAGGATTCCGGGTGAAGTGCGCCTCCACCTTCGGCCTTATCTTAACTTGTAACCAGGTGAGATGAAGGCCAAGCGCTTCACCATCGTAAAAAAATAAACTAGAAACTAGAAGTTAATAAAAATAAACATAATTTCTCTAACCCGTACTTATAGCGGTCGCTTATACAATTTCCTTAGCTCGTGCCCTTATATACCGAGGAATATAATCTAATACGGCAACAATAGCCGTATTTGGAGGCAGCTCGCGTCGCCCGGACAAAGAATTCACCAGAAAATCGGAAATATCGTATCTAGTGCGGTGAATTTTTACGGTATGAACTTACTTTCCTACTTATATTTACGACAAAATACATTTTTTAGTAACATTTTCTAGGTAGCTTAGGACTCGTATGGGTAAGAGTTTCACTTTACCTATCTCTGAAAATGAGACTAATTGGTTAATTTTAAAAGCTGTGCAAAGTAAAAACAAGTGACTTTTTGACCGTTGCTGTCCCGGATATGATTATAGACCCCTCAACGTGTAAGAACCGATTAACCGCCTCTGTGTTCACCGAAATGGTTCGCCCACTGATGTCAGATCCAAAGGTCCCAGGTTCGATCCTCAGGGACAATAAATTGTGCTTGGTTTGGTTCGTGGTTGGACTTTGTTGAAGTCCGCCTCAAGCTAGCCAAGCTATAGATAAATGTCATAGATCTATCTTACCTAAGTCTGTCACCATACCAACAATTTTAAATTGTTGTGTTCCGGCTTTAAGAGGTAATATTAAGAGGTAGCTCCTAAGACAGTTGAGGATTCAGAGTGAAATGCTCTTCCACCTTCGTTCTTAACATAACTTGAATCTAGATGAGATGAAGGCCAAGCTCTTAACCGTTTACAGTAAAAGAAAAAAAAAAGACTAATGCTTTCCAGCCAACAAATCAGCCTGCCAAGCACGCGAATAAGGCGCAAGTCCCACAATTATACTTTTAGAATGCGGAATTGGAAATTTGGGGATGGGTCGCTTATTAATTTTCTCGGGTTTAAGTTTAAGTTGATGATGATGATGTTTCTGACCGTAGTACTTTATTAGTATTATTATGTTAGTATTGTAAAGCATTCAGCTTTTAAAAATGATATCTTCAATTGTCGAAGGCTACAAATAAAAGTTTTTTTTCCCCTTTAATATAAAACTTTTGAGATTTGAGATAGTGATTGGTCTTCTACAGATGTTGCGGGCAACAATAAAAACAAGAGAGACTTTTTGCTACACATCTCTCCATCCCGGCGGAGGACATTGGTACGCTATCACACGTATGTCCTAGTTTGGGTACCATGTCATCATCAAGGATTTATTTTATTACAAGAACATCTCTTACGTATAATTTAAACGTGTCACTGTATTTCTTGTTATTATCAAATAAATTATCATTTAATTTCAAGCATCGTTGACAAAATCAAACTGTAACACACAACACCTACGTGTGTAGGTACACACGTATAAATTTTAAGCACAATTTATTTTAGTATGTCTGGTGCTCGTCTCACAAATTCTACAGGATTTTACAACGCAACCCTAAATGGGTAATAGGATTTGAAGATGTGAAGTCAAAGAGAGCCCCCTGCCTCCCTCAGTATACTTAATTACTGTAATGCCGACCTCAATACGTGACTCCTAGTGACTCTCCGAGTAGGGTGCTTATCATTTTGGTGACATTATTAATATGAATTTTTAGAATACTTGTATGTTTCCAAAAAGAGAGGTATTTTTAAGGCAAGCTCGCTTCTATTATCCATACCTTTTCCCAAGGCAAGAGCAGAAGTAAAGTCTTTGAAAACTTGCTAAGCTATCGTTATAATATTTCGTAATAATATCGTTAAAAATCAAGCTCAAACAACTTTAGTATAGGTGGTACTTGGTGATATAAATATTACGTGAATGCTTCCGCTAAAAATCATCTATTACCTTTTTTTTTATATATATACAGAATTGGAACGAATACAATTGGAGGCTATATCTAAACCTTGCTAGAAATTGAATTACTGCTTAGTAGGTACATATTAACAAGATATTAGGTATTAACTTGAGACACAGAGATTTTGAGTTGCGTGTGACAGATTCAATTCAATTAAATTCAATGTATTTTTTACAAAATACATGTTTAACATAATTAATGTGCATGCAAAACCTACACTAAGACAGAGTATTTGTGTGGGTGATACCTGCAACCAAATTCTTTGAAAATAGCATACTTATCTTCAGAATAAAGGTGTAATGCAAGCACTTTGTACACAAATCATCCAAAGATAAACCATAAAGAAAAAAAAAGAGCTAGCCAATAATCATTACTAAGATTTATTTTATTATTTCGTCATCAGAATATTTAGAAACAACTTTTGTTGTTTCTGATTTATTAGTAGGTATGTCTTGGGCACGCTTCCGTCTGGTACTGGTCTGGAACAGTTGAGTTACCTATAGGCCGTTTGTATCGGTCCTTAGGTAATCTGACTGATTCCTTTGTACTTAGTTAGTTTAATTGTACTTTTTATTGAATAAATGTACTTTTGTTGTGATTGTTTGCTGTGAAATATTTTGAGAATGTATCGAAAATTATGCGCTAATAATATTTTACGAATATAATATTTTAACAAGCCTCGATGCTCGGTTGGTGTAACTCTGCCTTCTGCGCTATAGGCTGTGGGTTCGATTCCCACGCCAGACAAACATTTGTGTGATGAATATGGTTGGGTATGGTTTGTTCTATGTTTGGGTGTTGTATAATATAGTACGTATGTAATTACAAAAGTATTTATGTATTCTATCCGTAATCTAGTTCCCATATTACAAGCTATGCTTAGTTTTTGGCTAAATGGCGCTGTGTAAAATTAATGTCTTGTAATATTTATTTATTTATTTATATTATGAGTACAAAGGCTAAACATGCACCTGATAAACACGACATGTACCATGCCATAAATATCGGTGAACTTTACCTTATTGCTTCTTATAGGTATTAAGGTACATATTAAGCTCCTTTTCAACATCCCATGAATGCCCACAGCTGGACAGAACTTCTTTCAAAATTGTAGGGTTACGCTACTATGTCGTACTATTTTATGAAGTTTCCAACATCATGTCCACATGAGTAATTACTTGCTAATTACCCAAGCCGTTCGCGCGTAGTCGCGCCGCGCCGTGTTATGTGACGATTTCCAACCAGAATCATAATGAACCTTTTTGTATATGTATTTTGTTTTAAGAGTAGTTGAACCCCTTGTGAAACGGCTCATCCGGGGAAGTACTACCACAACATTTCTTACGCCAAACAGCATTGCTGTGTTCCGGTTTGAAGAGTATGGTTGAAATTAGCACGCGAGGCTTAACACCTTTATGCCTCGAGTTGACGGGTGCAATGCAGTGCCGTGTAGGTTATGTTCTATGTTAAAGTGACCTACGCAGTATGGCATTGTTATAGGCAAGAGATGCACTTAACATCAGGTGCACTGTGTACACACACACATATGCTTGGTAAGCTTCCAAGTTGTTTAAAAAAAAACGATTTAAAAAGATCAGCCAGGAATCTAACTCATGAATAATAATAATAATAAATATCTTCATACAAGCCTCATAGCTCAGTTGGTAGTAACTCTGCCTTCGGCGCTGTAGGCTGTGGGTTCGATTCCCACCCAGGACAAACATTTGTGTGATGAATATAGGTAGATGTTTGTTCTGTGTTTGGGTGTTGTATCATATAGTCATATGTATTTACAAAAAGTATTTAAGTATTTTATCCGTAATCTAGTTCCCATATTACAAGCTATGCTTAGTTTGGGGCTAGATGACGCTGTGTAAAATTAATGTCCTGTAATATTTATTTTATTTTATTTATTTATTACAGGTCACTAATTTCACATAGAGTCATCTACCACCAAACTAAGCATTGCTCAAATAGAGACACAATACCAATGATTTGGGTATCGGCTGAGTTGGGAATAAGTATTATTATCTTTGAGTTGTATCTCTATATGCTATATTATGTTATGTACCTAGTAGGAAAGCACCACAACACAAGTTTTTAACATATGTGGGTCCTGATGTCTACTCCATCTACAGGTCAGCTGTAGATGATGATGATTACTGTAGGTACCTAAAACACATAAATTTTAGAGAAGGTACAGGGGACAGCATCAACTGTTAACCACTTATTTTTAACTTGTAAATGACTTTTCTCTTTGTCCCTTCGGCTTGACTTTTATACATCGGATATTTTTGCTAATAGGTTAAAGTTTTACAATACGTGCTAAACTCCTATTATTATAACACGTTATTCTGCCTTGCAGGTGAAATTGTAACCAACAATAGTCAATTTACGATGTCGAACTATTTTAAACATACCTTAACTAACATTTATACACCGATCTTTGGGGTTGGTCTCAACCTGGGCGACGAAATCTCTTTTGCTAACCGATAGTGCTGAACCATCCCATCTTTAATGATAGGACAGGCAAAGGCCCGCCTAGTTCGCAACCAAAAAACAAAGTCCGGCGCCAAGCAGTTCAGTGAAGAAGTTGTAAGCTTGTTCATCGGAGACCAAATTCAAATGTAGCTTAAGAGTAATAGAACCCATTGTGAAAGGGCTCGTCCGGGGAAGTACTACCACCATGCTTATATCAGCTGATAAGCAGCAATGCTGTGTTCCGGTTGGAAGGGTATGGTCGCCGGTGAAATTACAGGCACGTAAGGCTTTACAGCAATGCAGTGCTGTGTAGGCTATGTTCATTGTGGATGTGACCTAAGTAAGGCATTGTTATAGGCAAAAGATGCACTTAACATCAGATCTACTCGCTTGTTCCGTCTCCTAGTTGTATGAAAAAAAAATGTTTTTTACCGTATCCTTGAGTTTTTCGAGATCTAGGTTACTCCTAAACACCTATGCCTAGTGTCATCCTAACCCCGCTATACCTACCTACATCATGTACATCGAATTATCCACGATGCAGTGATCACACGACTCGACGCCGATGGGCGCTGATGAGAAATTTGCCGCTTTGCCACACGGAAATATTGCAGACTGCTAACTTATATCGCGCGTGATTGGAAATTACTTTTAGATCGCCTGGGAATTGGTTTTGAGGGGGTATCCAGACTGGAAATTTCATGTGACACCACTCCTCTACTGTGAAATCAGTAGGCTGGGACAATGTTGATACTTCACTAAATATCAACGAAAAGCGAAGCAATTGCTAGCTTTAAAACTTTAATTATGAATTTGTGCTTTTTAAGCGACTTCAAAAATAAGGAAGCGTTTTTTTTATGTATGTTCCCCGATTACTCGAAGACGCCTGGACCGATTTCGAAAATTATTTTTTTGTTTGACAAGTAATCCCATTGTCATGAAGTTAGGGTCTGATGGTGGGATCCTGGAAAAATCGAGGGAACTCTTCAAATATTATAGGCACACTTGAAGCGATTTGGGTGTATGAGGTAACTCAAAAGTAAAGAAAACACGGACTCCATATAGGATCACGCGTCTGTCTGTCTGTCCGTCCATCTGTCATCAAAATAATTGGTAAAAAATACGAAATTGTATCACATTCTTCATTGAAGTCGGTTTTCTTTTTAGTTTCTAAAACGTAATTATATCAAACAAGTTTGATTGATACATTTATGTAATACTTGTATGTAATTTAAACATTTTCGGTGAAATTTTCTGCGCAAAAGTAAGATAGTTTTAAAGGCTGGTTTTCATGTTTTGGACTCTATTACTAAGCTAACTAAGGGATATCACCAGAAGAAAGGCAGCAGATTCCTTATGTGTATTGTCTACACCTTTACTGCGATCATCAATCCGCCTACCAAGCGTGGTGATTATGGCGAAATCCTCCAGCTATGGGGCTCTATCCCGCAGTGGACACTAATAGGCTGCTGATGTGATGGATCACAACCCTGACAAATGGACTTTACGAGCCACCATTCTGATAAGTAGATTCCCGTGTGATAGCAATAGGAACGAATCATGTACATTGGAATTCAACATTTTGTAAGCTCAAAATTTTAGGAATTCAACTTTTTGCAAATTCAACATTTTAGGATTCAACATTTTAGGAATTCAACTTTCTGATCCTAAAGGATTTTATTGACAGACCATCGTTAGACCACTTACAATATCATCTGATGTAAAGTGACGATGCAGCATAATAGCCTTTATGACACCTATTCATTCTCTTCCAACTCTTGTAACTGTCTCTATGTAAAAAAAAACCCCCAGTCATAAAATACCTTGGTGTCATGATTGACAAATTCTTGTCGTGGACCGAACACATTGCACAAACTGTTAGTAAATCCAGAAAGCTAATGTACGTTTTTAAGAATCTTCGAAATCATAAAAACAGTTTATTTTGCCCTAGGTCAATCCATAACATCATACTGTACAACGGCTTGGGGTGGAGCGTGCAAGACTCACATTATACGGTTGGAAAGAGCGCAGAGAGCTGTCTTAAAGGTTCTATAAATAAATAAATAATAAATATTACAGGACATTAATTTCACACAGCGCCATCTAGCCCCAAACTAAGCATAGCTTGTAATATGGGAACTAGAATACGGATATAATACTTGAATACATTTTTTTTTTTATTTGTAAATACATACTTATCATACAATACACACCCAAACACAGAACAAACATCTATATTCATCACACAAATGTTTGTCCTGGGTGGGAATCGAACCCACAACCTACAGCGCAGAAGGCAGAGTTACTACCAACTGAGCTATGAGGCTTGTTAATTCTATGTGGTAAACCTAGATTATTCTCTACTAGCGATCTCTTTTTATCAAGTAGGTACTCACGGTTAGATAAGTTTCATACTTAACACCCTTCTGCGTAAGCACACTTAGAATGAATGAATGAAAAATACTTTATTGCACACCTTAAAAATAAAACTGGATAACTTAAATAATGTATACACAATGGGCGGTATTATCGCTTGAAAGCGATAATACCGCCCATATCTTCCAGACAACCTTTGGGTGGAGAGGCTTTTATAGGGGTCTAACTAAACTGACTATGTATAATACATTACGTAAAGCTAAGCTTCAAATATTCACACAAGATATATAATATGAATACCGACATATTATACAATATGTACCTACATACTATACAAATGAAAATAAAATAGATATGGATATATATATACATATTTATTGAGAATACAATACCTAATAAATATTCTAGAAGTGCCATGATGAAACATATAAAACGGTACAGAAAACAGCAAATACTTGTGGTGATGACTGAGGTTCTTTTCAGCAATTTATTTGAAACATTTTTTTATTTTAGTTCAGCCACTAATCGCCTGGCGATCAGACATCCTGTGTACCTACTCTCACTGGGAGATAAAGTACTAAACCAGATAAGTTACTAAGCTGGTAGCCGGGATCAGCGTCGATCCATCCGTTACATCTAATGGACCAGGAGATTAATAAATGATGCTTAAAATTCAGCCTTTTTTCGGCGGACCTAATGGTGCTGAAATAATTAGCCGGGTTTTTTATTGTTGGACTACATGCAACCGAAATTCAATAAAAAGGAAATACACTTCAGACCGCCTGCCAAGCGTGTAAATTATGGCCAAGTACCTTCTCAAAATTGCACTCTTTAGGACTGCAATGATGAAATTTGAATTAACAAAGTAATTGAAGTATGTAAGAATAAATCACTATTAATTAGCCTGAGGTTTTTTCCTTTCTCCTTGTGCGCTGGTCGCGATTTCCGAATTCCTAAAAAAGATTACTGACTTGACTTATGTTATGAAGTCAAGTCAAGTCAGTACCTAAGATTTGAATAGAAATCTGGTCAAATATCGGCTGTTAAAACTAGTGTGAATAATTTGACTACTCTCACATACTACTAGACTATTTCACGCCTTCAGAGTTAATCTGAATCGGATGCTTGTGGTCCATGGCAAGATTAGCTACCCACCTATCGTGAGCAACGATTTATTATTGGGTTTCGTCGGTAGCTTGTGAATGAGTTATTTTTGGTGATTAGGGATATTCTGATTTGGAGAAAATTGGTACACCTTCCTTTATGTTATTTATTTTTAAGCAATTGGTTAATTTTAGTACTATCAAAGACGAAGAAAAGTATTATGTCGGTAACGAAAAGTTTTAAAGTCAAAGAGGTCTTACGTAAGAAGTTTAGAAAAGGCTGTAGAAATCTACAGCCTTTTCTAAACTTCTGAGCAATTGTGCCATGGATGCATATTCCTAAACATGGCTACTAGGGCATTTTACGATCTTGGAGTTTTGTTGATATCGTCGTTTTGCTACATGTAATATAAAAAAAATGTAATAGGTAAGAAAGCCTTTTAAGTAAGCTAGGCTAGCCTATTGTGGCCTACCTATTAGGACTTAACGATGTCAAGTACCTACCTATGTCTAAATCTTGAAAAAACTAACCTTTAGGTACTAGCTTATTCAAATATTCGCGCATAAGAACATAACTAGGTACGTATATACCTAATTATGCTTTAAAGGGTACAAATTGTTCTTTCCTTTTCAATAACGTACTCTAATATAAGTACATATATGTATATCAACTCCATCGATCTGAAATAAGCAGCAGCGTATTCGATTTTGGTTTTAAATGCGTGTGATATCCAATTCACCTGCCAAGCATGGATATTATGTTAAAATCATGTTATCGGCGTTTGAGGATAGATGCGGAGGACTATTGGTGCACAAAAAAAAAATAAAAAAATATATATATATTTCGGTTCTTCACCGTAATTGTTATTTATTACCTAAACCATCTGTACTATGTTAGTAACCATATAAACAGATTTCAATTATTCATGTCACATATGTGTTCAATTCAAATAATATAATTTAAATTAAAAAAATAAAATTAAGTTATGCATGTTAATGTCAAAATAATGTAATTCAATGTTTGTTCTAAATTATATTTCAATTCGACGTAAAAGTCAACAAATAAATCAATAAATACCTAGTATCTAATAGAACGATAATTTCATTTATTGTTGCACAACGCAAAGAGATGCAGGTCAAAACATGCGTCTTGGTCTTGTGTCCGAGGATCTGGCCATCCACCCGCTCCCTGACTGTGACCAGTCGGCTGTTGGAGCTAGCGCGCACCTTCCACATCATCGAGGCGACATGCTTGCGCATGATGGCGAAGTCATCCACTCGCGCCTCCGCTAACAAAGCCGATGCGCTGAGGTAGCGCGGCAGACCCAGCAGCTTCCGGAACGCATTATTATACTGCACACGGAGGCTGTACGCCGCTTGGGTAAGGTACACCCGCCTTAAGACTCAGTTTGCTTGGCTTGCCTCCAAAACGTACTAAATTGTTTATCGGTATGATGACTAGCTAATATACCCATTTTTATTTGTTCTTGACACCATTTTAGTTTTTGTTCGAATGTTCGAAATTTTCTAGTAGTTGCCATCTCATCATACAAGTCCCCGGTTCTCTAAAAAAATAAAAAAGTGGCTTGTTACCCTTGACTACAATGGAACAGAAAAACTTTTGGTAGCCATCATTTAATTTTTAATTCAGCTGGTTCCTGTAGTTGCTTTTTGTTTCTATCCTTACATACATGCACACACTCACAAACACACCTACACTCACACGCACACACACACCTACACACGCATACATACATACACAAGCTTGCTCACGACTTTATATTCAACCTTGTCTTGATCCAATTAATTTAACTTAATTTATTTTAGTTAATTTGTACCCACTATACTCGTTTCTAAATTTATATATCCTTTTTACAAGTGTCTTATTTCTCAAACTGTCAATCAATTTATCTCGGATGCCCGCAGCACAGGCCAGCCCTAGTGCGGGATCCATTTGTAATCTGTTATATTCAGAAACATAAATATATTGTAAACATTTGTTGGTAAATAAAGTAATTATCTTATCTATCTTATCTCGGTTTGCCGAACAAAACCCAGCTTTGAAACCCAAGTCGAGTCGAGCCTCCGCATGCTGCTTTTTCCAGCTGGGAGTCACACTGACAAAGCTATGACTGCTAAATGCATGCTTGATATGACTGGAATAGTAGAGGAGGCACTTACCCTAGTTGCATATTCCATTAGGTTCTATTCGGCGACGGAAGAGATTATAGTCGTACCTATATATTGAATTGGGGAATAATTTCCGCCAATTAATACTCAAAATGCTCAGGCCAAATGTCTTTTTAGTAAAATATACCAAACATTCACATATTATCCAACAAATAAACAGCAACGAGCCTATTTGCTAGTTGGGTGGTCATTGTAGGGATAGTTATGGGTATTTTATTATCTGTGGTTATGGTAACCACATAGACCCAACTAATATTGTGCTTGGTAGAACTTTGCATCAGTCCGCCTGGCTAGCTACCACCATCTTAACAAATTCAGTCGCCATAACAAGATGTAAAAAAGCCAGTTCGTCAGACTGTTAAGGATTTCGGGTGAAGTCGGTACAATTCCACCTTCAAACTGAGCATAACTTGAAACCTTGAAGGCCAAGCGCTTCCCCGACGTACAATAAAAAAAAACCTGCCTCAACACTATAAAAAAACTGCCAACAATGCCCCTTTTGCTACTTCTACTACAGTTGGACTATTTTTGTTGGGATAGGTGTATCAGTTATATAGTAAATATTACAGGACAGGACATTAATTTCACACAGCGCCATCTAGCCCCAAACTAAGCATAGCTTGTAATATGGGAACTACGGATAGAATACTTAAATACGTTTTTTTTGTGAATACATACTTATACAATACAAACACCCAAACACAGAACAAACATCTATATTCATCACATAAATGTTTGTCCTGGGTGGGAATCGAACCCACAACCTACAGCACAGAAGGCAGAGTTACTACCAACTGAGCTATGAGGCTTGTTTATTTGTTTATTAGTTATGGTAACAATGGCCCATCCTCAAAAATATGCGCCATACGGCATACGTGAGCCAATTAACTATAGGTATTATGGCCCAACAATAAAAAATAATAGTGCTGTTGGTAGTATACTTGTAGTTGACTTGGCATATAATAATTATGGTTACTTGGTATATTATATATAATAAATATTGTATAATGGTAGTTCACTTGGAATTATGTAATAAATTTAATGAAATGTATATTATTATAGTAATTTATCAATTCTTATAATTTGATAATACATATAGTAAATAAAAAAAATCCAATATGTATTATTAACCGCCTCTGTGGTCTAGTGATTCAACCCACCGATTTCATATCCAGAGGTTCCGGGTTCGATCCCCATGGGGAGTACAATACACCTATTGTGCTTGGTTTGGTTGGTCGTAGACTTTGTTTAAGTCCGGCTGGCTAGCTGCCACCATCTTACCTAATTCTGTCGCCATAATAACAATTACCTAAGGTACCTAAGATAGCCAGTTCCTCAGTTTGTTGTGGATTCCTGGTGAAGTGCGCCTCCACCTTTGGCCTCTCAACTTGTAACCAGGTGAGATGAAGGCCAAGTGCTTACCCGTCGTACAATAAAAAAAATCTAAAAATCCTTTTTCCATAGTGTTATTTCAGATTGAGATTCTGAAGAATAAGACATCAATAATAGGTCACTGTTTATTGAATCTTGAATATAATATAATTATGAATAGGTATTTACAATAGTATTTGGATATCAGCAACGACATTATAATATATAGGTTAGAAATATATAAGGTTATTTCTACGTAAATAAAACAACGAATAGTTTTCTGATTGAAATACAATTGTAAGCAGAATCAAACATAGGTACATAAAATACATAATATACTTACATTACGAAATTGAAAATCAGTTGCATATTAGAATATTCATGGCATTATGGGAAACTAAATTTATTCTGACACGATCATCAAAATACAAAATTAAAAAATACTTACAAAAAGTTTATTTTCCGGCAGTGTACACCTAAAACCCTAGATTTAATCCTACGCGTAAACAACCTGGTTATAAAAATTAAGGCTGAGCTTTTTTGACGCGACATTTTCAAAAAAAAATGTCAGTAAATCTTTGTTTGATATGCGACACTCGATGGTAACTCATCGAACTAAGGTTTATAGATCAACAACCATAATTCTCTTTAATATATTTCAACCTAAAGTATTATTTTGTAAAGCATTTTAATTATTAATATGCATATACTTGTCACATCAAGTGCTACAGCTGAGATAAATCTTTAAGTATAATTTATTATTATTATTATTATTATCTTTGGTATACATGCCTTAGTTAAATTTAAATCATTATACCTACTCAATTACGTAATAGTTTTGAATTTTTAATAAGCTTACCTTAACAATATATCAGATAGTGTGCCATACGATGCGTGCTTATAATATTTAGCTATTTAAATTTCAGGCTGTTCATGGAATTTTATGAATTAGGCTTTAATAAAAAAAAATACTTAGTAATTGAATCGTAATGTGAAATAAATTACCATAGTAATATAAATTTCATTTTTAGCAACGCTACAGAGCCAATTCAGTTTTATCGATTCCAAACTATTAACGCTAGTACAAAATGGACGACTCTAAGCAATATAATGTCGTATAAAATAAAGTAATACAACTAATAGATACCAATTGGTTGCCAAATGAGCAATATTAAATCAGATATCTATATTTGGATTTGTATATTTGCTTATTACCTGTAATTATATTTTGGCACAGTATATTTTTATTAGTATCATTATATTATTACATAATTTTAATTATTCTTCATAGTCTATGAACAAACATTATACCATATACGTACATTCAACATTATTAAGATAAAATGTTTAAGCTATCCATGACAGTATAACATCTTATTTATATAAAAGCTGTGATATATGAACAAATAGGTACATATATAATACGAGTATTAGGCAACAAGGAAACGGTAAATAAAAGAAAACAAAAATAAATTTGAATACTTTACTTTCAAATTATATCACAAGGATTACAAGAAATCTCAATATAGATAATAAAATCAGACTTGCAAAATGTTGCACATAAAAACAGTAGGTAAGGCCGATAACAAAAAATGTGATTCACGAGAAAATAGTGGATAAAAGAACTAATAAGCCTCAGTGTAGAGGTTTGAGCAAACTGTTGCATCATTGAACAAAACCATCGAAATATGTTTCGAAACGCATTTTGTCTTAGACAGAATTTATTGTATTTAACATTACAACTACAGGCAAAAGTAACATCGGAAGCTCAATAAGTATAATTTTAAAAATTATCCGTACATTGACTAATTTAACTAGACCTTTTGTGGTAAATGAGCAATCGATTGATAATGTTCAAAATAATCTGGTCAAATTAGCCAGTTGACAATATGTTTTAACATTGGATGATATGTTTTATATACTATTCGTTAAATAGGCTTTTTTTATTTTATTCATGCCAAAGATGAAGTTTTCAATCTTTCTTATAAACTTTTCGTGTATCATTAAAACAATTATATACAAAATTCAAAAACATTACCGAATAACTGGCCACTTACTTAAGTAACATCTATCGAGATTATATTTTTAGGCCTATCCATATGTATATATATCAATACGACGCCTAATATGCGAAAAGTAATAACAAGCTAACTAGTTGCCGATAGTATATAATTATTTATGTCATAATAGTATATTTCGATTAAATTATTGAAATCTGTATAATTCGACGCATATTTGGACCAATAGGCTTAATTCAGCTTACTAAGTTATGTTTCTGTGATACCATAAAAGCTATTGAACCCTTTTATATAAGTTTAAAAAATTACCTCATGTTGCATAAACTTATACCTACAATTCACAATACGTTTATCTGATGCTTTTATTGATTTACCAATTTCAGTCTAAGCGTTTTACACAATATAGGTATGTTGTTGAAGCTTAGACTTAATAAGTTATGAAGCTATTAATATCACACGTAACACCTAAAAAGAAACAAAAATATACAATCAATAAAAACCTACTATAAATATAACAGCCCCTAAAATTTTACTATTCAATAGTAAAACCGTTTATTTGTCTAATATCGTACAGTATAAATAGGTTTATGGATCTCAAAAGCAGTGTCGAAATCGTAAAAATAACATCTAACTGTGGGCCTCATGCACCAACTAACATTCAGAACATTACTTAAATTTAGATAAAATATCGTCAATGTCACTTATTCCAAATTTAAACATTCAAGATTTTAAAACACACTACGCATTCCGACCGTTCTTAAAACGACAAATCTAAATATCGGAAGATTTTTAGGAAGACCTTAAGTTTATCTAGGCCTTTAATTATTCGACAATACATTATTTTCCGTGTTTCGTTTTAGAGCACTAATATATTTATTGGTGTTACATTACGTTTGAAAATAGAACGACAACTTTTTATGAATGACAGCCTCTGTTCGCAAACCTATTTACAATGCGTACTCACAACTCTTCGGTAGACGCGATAGGAGCTTTGAGTAGCGGAGTCCTAGGACTTCTAGATCCATCAGTGCTCCTAGCTGCTTGGAAGTCCTCGTTGGACAGGGACGCCGGTAGGGGAGCTATTTTCAGCTGGTGGCCGTTAAGCTTGATTTCTGTTACGGAATGTGAACGTCCATGGTTGATGCTAGGCTTGTCTTTGGCAGAGGGGTCGTGGGTTGGAGTCTTGGCTAGGGATTGCGGGATACGCGCCCGAATCGATTGCTCCCTTAGTGCCATTTGGTATGCCACTTCGAAAGCCTCGCCAAGCGTAAGGATCACTTCTGTCGCTTGATCCTGGAATACAATATAAAAATCATATTTTTAGTCACATCTACAGAGTTTAACTCCTCTGCTTTCATTTTGTACATTGACAGTTTTTACAGGACACTAATTTCACACAGCGCCATCTAGCCCCAAACTAAGCATAGCTTGTAATATGGGTTCTTGTAATATATACTTAAATACTTTTTGTTTTGTAAATACATACTTACCATATGATACAACACCCAAACAGAACAAACATTCGAACCCACAGCCTACAGCGCAGAAGACAGAGCTATTATTTTAGGGGTATCCTATCCAAGTGGTTTACCCAAAGCAACGCCCTTATCGTTGACTTGTTAACGGTTAAGGCGGAATCCCTATCGCTGGTAGCTGGTCCTAAGTCCGAATGGCGACGAACCTCCAGCTGAAGACCAGCATCAAGGATTTGCTGTGTTCCATCGATGCGCGCGAGGCATTGCCTTTAATGGGCAGCTTCTGGGAAAGCTTTCCAGAGCTTATCCATTTAATACACCTCGGATTACCAAAATCATCATAAGTCACATCTATTATCTTCTACTTTTAACCGCCTCTGTGGTCTAGTGGTTCACTTTCCGGTGTCAGATCCAGAGGGCCCGGGTTGGATCCCCAGGGGGAGTGCAATGTTGTGCATGGTTGGGTTGATGGTAGGACTCTGTTTAAGTCCGTGAAGTGCGCTTCCACCTTCGGGCTTATCATAACTTGAAAATCAGGTGAGATGAAGGCCTCCCCGGGCTTCATTCCCGGCATTCTATACCTACCATTTATCTCATTTCCTTGAACTTTCATAAGAACTTGCTGCAAAAAAAGTGCTGAAAATACTTTTTGAAGGTACTCACCATAGTAGCAACTCTGAACACATGACAGAAGTGACTGCGCGTGGTATGGTCCTTGGTGATGTAGGCGAAGTGTGTGAGATCATCGGCATCTTGGCACGCGCAGTGGATATTCCTGATTTCGTGTTCGCAAACCAGCTCCTACGAAAAATAGCATAGCAATGTTCACGTAGCTATTAAGTAAAATCAGGAGTAACACGTTGCCTGCGTCTGGGCCTTTTCAAAGCGAGAGCGAATAGGTCAATTCGACGGGCGCAATACTGTGCCGCGTAGGTCATGATGTTTTTAGGTGTTTCAAATTACGGTTTATTCAGTAAGATATTTCAGGATCCTATTGAATCGTCAAATCTACCAGCTGTTCGGAATCGCGACTAGCATACAAGGTGAAAGGCAAGAAACTCGGGCTAGATAATTTTTTGATGGTCCTTAAAAAATAATTTCATGTTATAAACCTAAATACTTAAAACTATCTCAGAGATATTCATTATTGGGCAGTTTGTAAGTATTAAGAAATCACCATTTAATTAGTTGTGACCTATGCTTTGTTTTTTATGGCTTTGTTTTAGACAAGAGACGCACTAAGATTGTTCCGTCTCCAAGCTACTATATCTATATGTAATCTACGACGAATTTGTGCAATTATACAGACAGTTGAACATGTAATTTCTAGCCGATTTTAAAAGCAGATTGAAATAATTCATGCGTGACACTAAGAAATACAATACGAAACTTTGCTCAAAGATCAAACGACCGATTCTTACAATGTTTTAAAAAAGGCTGATTTATGTCCAAAAAAATGATGTCTAATAAATTACCGAAATCAAAAGTAAACCTACCGTAAAATAAGAAACAGCAAACCGTTATTTTTTATACCATAAAATAGGGTAAAACAACGGAAAATTAATTATCCCACTTAACTAACCGTGAAGGGTTAACAAAAATTATACAAGGGTAAGAAAAAACAATTCTAAGAAACAAAGGCCACTCGTCCGATCGAGTGTAAAAGGATCTATAATTAAAAGTCGAACGATAATAAATAGTCTGGGCCTTTCTTTTCTGATATTTGCCTTTCCACGCTTGGGTGATCAAAGCATATATCGTTCGAAAATAATCATTCAGGTGATTGGGTATCTACCTGACGGTTTACCCCCTTTACATTTTAATTAAATAGTAGGTATTTGACACGGTAACACAGCATTTTCAGCCGACTTCATAAAACGGAGGAGGTTCTCAATTTTTATTTGTCGGAATCTTTTCGGAATTTGAGTTATCCGATTACTCAAAGACGCCTGGACCGATTTAAAAACTTTTTTTTTGGTTGAAGGAGTACTCCACAGATGGTCCCATCGTCATCAAGTCAGGATCTGATGATGGGATCCTGGAGAAATCAAGGACACTTTATTTAGGCACCCTTGAAGCGATTTGGGTATTTTCAGAGTGTATAACCTCAAAAGTTAGGAAATAACAGACCCCTGTCATCAGGTCAGGATCTGATGATGAGATTCTGGAGAAATAGAGGGAACTCTTCAAATGTTACAGGCACACTTCAAGCGATTTGGATATTTTTTTAGTGTGTAATACTTCAAAAGACCAAAAAAAGAATTTTCAAATCGATCCAGGCGTCCTCGAGATATCGGGGAACATACCTAAAAAAACAGATTCCGACGAATTGATAACCTCCTTTTTTTGATGTCGGTTAAAAATCACTTTATGGTAATTTTGGCTTTGTCCTAACTTGCAAAATCAGGTGAAGGGCAGGCGAGATAAGGGCCAAGCACGTCACATACGCACATATGCACGTACAATAAAAAATAAAAATATTGTTTTGCAATAAAAAAAAACACTTACCCTAGTGATGGTATTGAGAAACTTGACGCCTCTGTAACTGATGGATAGGATGATGTCGGGAGAGTCTCGAGGTTCTTTGGTAGTTTTCTTCAGCTTCTGAATAGATTTCTTCGTGGATTCCGTGCCCCTTAGCTCTTTGACTACTGTTGATCCTAAGTACTGTACGAAAAAAAAACCCAATTATACTAACAGCATAATTTATGCAATATCTATCTGTGGAAACTTTTTAATACGTTTGGCCATCTGTGTTCTAATATCGTTACTGCATGTTAAATGGTCTGTTGGTTTGATTTTGTACAAATAAATATAATATCAAAATTTTGACTTTACTTGACAGGGCATCTTTTTAGGAACTTTTAGGGGAGGCATTGGGCATTGCATGCATGAGGCGTTGAGCCTTTTTTTGGTCGTAATGTTGGTGATAAACTGTATCAATCGTAAAAATATCAAAAACAAAAATTTCATTCAAAAGAAAACTCACATTAGCTACGTAAGTCACAGCGCCAGTAACAAGAACAAACGGTTGATGTTTCCACTGCGTCTTCAAAGCTCCCGGGACTCCGACCAGCAGTTCCGATGGAGCCCTGATCTCCAGATCCGAGGGTCTAGGCGGCTGAGGAGCTGGACGGTTCTTCTTACTCCGTTTCAGCGTCTCTCCTCCAGGGGGCATGAGAGTTGGTACCACGGGCGGAGGCACAGGTTTTAGGTTCTCGTTGACCGGCAGTTTCTCTTTGATTTCTTCTTTTAGCTGCTGTATGTTGTTTTTCTAATAGAAACATTGTTTATTACTCTTTGATGAAAGTCAACCGACATAGAATCTATGTCGGTTGACTAAGGTAAGGTAAATTAATTTGGCCCAAGTAAGATCTTGGGCCACTAATTCACCAAGGTGATTGAGCAAGTGACTATGAGATTTAGTACTACATTGTACTAAATAAATACTGTGTGCTTTAGTTTTTTTCAATTATCTGTACTGTAATGGTACACCGAAACGATATTATTTTGGTGTAAGTACCATAGAAAAGTCATTCATTCATTCAGTATTGCTATTAAACGTGTTGTGTCATAGCCATTTTTTATACACAGCAAAATATTATTATAGAGACTTAAACATATGGATGTTTAAGTGCAAGGTTTGCTTATTAAAGCGAAAAACCTATTCGCGAAACGACCCTCGTCTCATTATCAAAATCAAATTGAAACTTTTCCAAATTCAGTGAACAATATTGTCAGCCAAATGAGAGGGTGCAACTCGAACTACAAACACTTCAAAAAGGATAAAAAGACATGAATAAAACAAGCCCCTAATTAAGGGTTAAAAACAAAAAACAATACAGAACAAAAAGGCACTCCAACAGTTTCACACCTCAGAGGTGCAAAACAATAATGACGTCACAAATATGGACAAGATAGCATAAAATTTTAATTAAGGCACTATAGACAAAGGGGTGCAACCGTGGAACAGTGTGAATCTAATTTGACGAGTGTCATTTGGTAATAAAAAAATGTATGTGCATTCAGTATTCAGGATTTAGTGAATGGAATGATATTCCGAAAGGATGGCTTCGAATGGGAAGGGAGATATTGCAGCCGGGTAGTTTGGGGTAACTAGTGGTTCTCACACGTGGCACGAACACGATTCAATATTGAAAACATGTGGGAAGCCAGGCCACAACGTCGTTTCATCATAAGCTTATAATAAAAAAGTAGTTCTTAGATTTATATTATTAATTAATTATGTTCTTTTATTATGATTTATGATCTGATTTAAAATCCATAATTTATTAATGTAATTGGTTTGTCAGTGCTAATTAAATTTAAATAAATGATGATAAATGATGTTGGTACATATAATCTTTTACAAACATAGACAACAAGACTTTTTCTAGGATCTAAGAGTTTTATCCTTGAGTACCGTATTTGACGTTTAACAGAACACAGAATATCATCGTATTTTGTTTGTACGACAGCGAAGCGCTTGGCCTTCATCCTACCAGTTTAAAAGGTAATAAGGCCGAAGGTGGATGCTCCCTTCACCCGGAACCCTCAACAGTCTAAGAAACTGGCTATCTTACCTCTGAATGCCATTAAATAATTGAATGCTAACACAACAATGTAGAATTTTTGTTATAGCGACAGACTTGTAAAATGATAGTAGCTAGCCAGACGAACTTAAACAAATTCCTACCACCACACAAACCAAGCACAATATTATACCCCCCTAGTAATCGAACCCGGGACCTCTAGATCTGATATGAGTGGGCAAACCCCTAGCCCAAAGTCTGACACTAAAACTGTTACAAAGCCTACGAAACAAAATAAAAATTGGTACCCAACTTCGGCAAGGCTGGGCAAGCCAGCGCTACCACTAGCGATTGGATCATCCAGCCATAACCATTCAAAGATTCCGTTGCCCGGGCAGACTATTAGGAGATCCCACCAACCATTAATATTGAACAAAGATATGACAAAATATCAAAGGTACAAGCAGGCTGCAGACAACAGCAGTAAGCGTCTGCAACACAGCTTCAAACAAATTCAATACATACGAAATCATCTTTGTGGGTTCGATTCCCACCCAGGACAAACATTTGTGTGATGAATATAGATGTTTGTTCTGTGTTTCGGTGTTGTATCATATTCACGTCTGTTCGTATGATTTACAAAAAGTCTTCAAGTATTCTATCCATAATCTAGTTCCCATATTACAAGCGATGCTTAGTTTGGGGCTAGATGGCGCTGTGTGAAATTAACGTCCTGTAATATTTATTTATTTATTATTATTATACCACTTACTTCAACAAACGTTTTCAATAGTAAGGGACTCTCCCAACAAACCTCAGAGAAAATCAAAGTGCCCCACTAGCGTGTGCCGTGAATAGACGTCGAATTGAGCTCTAATTAGCTATACAGAGTTGGCGACGTGTGAAATTAAAAAAAAGCACGACCACGTTCGAACGACTGAAGTTTTGCAAAATATAGCTACAAGTACATTTTGTAAAAATGCACATTCATTTTTGCGTTGAGGTCGCGGCCCAACTCAGCCCATATATGTCGTAAAAGCCAACTAAGGGATCTCAACAGAAGAAGTGCAGCGTCTTCCTTCTGTGTATTATTTACACCGATTGCGATCGACAATCCACCGTGGTGATTATGGCAAAGCCTTCCAGCTTCGAGGAGGCTTCCAGCAGTGGATACTAATGGGCTATTGATGTAATGTGCACATTGATAAAGTGATTTTTAGATTTCGATTTGTTTGAAGAGAATTTCTAATCACTTTCATCCAATCAAAATATAAAACTATCACACACTGGTTTCCGATTGTTGGTTCCACTGATAGGTTAAACGAAGGATCCAGTAGTATTTTGAAGCATGTACTTATGTTTCCATTTAGATGGTGGAGCCAACAAGCTTTGTTTGAACAAGTACAATGGGTTTTTTTCATTGTACGACGGGGAAGCGCTTGGCCTTGGTTTGTGGCTTTACTGGCAAGTATTTAACAAAGAGTACATATAATAAGTAATAGTAGTAATACCTAATTTAATGGTCCATGGTAATACTATGGTAATCCTTTACATGTTTAATTTATATTAATTATTATATATTCATAGTGGTCGTAGAAGTCATATTAAAAGTATGTGGTCAACTGAGCCCACCAGATAAGCAGCGGACCGTGTTGACCGTGGGCCAAAAAGACCAATTCATAACCCAAAGTGAAAAGTAAACTGAGCGCGTAGGTTGAAAGGGTTGTGACCTGAGTTGCCTCTAAAGACAGGCTAAAAATCTTAAATAAAACATGCCTATGTTATATTTAAAGGTCTTTCATTTCATTTTAATTTTAACATCTTCGAAACATGCCCTCAAAATCGGCAATAAGATTAAAATGGCTAATCCCCGCTAAATTGCTCATCTTGCTGGTAATTATAATCACGCACGTGCGCGAGGGGGGTAGCCAGGCAACGGCAGGTGTGATAATAATCTGATACGGTTCAAGCACCACTTTATTTTAATATGAAATATATCGCGCACTTCAAATGGGGTTTTCGATAATGTGATATCGAGAGAATTAATTATATTTTATATCTAACAAACTTTGTAATAGGAAAGAGGTTTTAATTCGGCTGCACTTTTTGCACACAAATACTTTGAGATTGGTCTTAATCTTAACATTACTTATGATTCTATAGAAGATGGAAGCCATATTCTTTAGAAGGTAGGAGTGTAAGAGAAGTACCTAAAACACTTAGATAACAGTCTATAATATTTTTTTAAGAAGCTAATAAAGTATTTAATGTTTGAGTTTACTGATGTTGCTTTCACCGTAATAATAATATATTTCCCAACACCAATACTTTGAAATATTCCAGCTTTATATTGTCCGCAATCTCTTTATCGGCTTAATGTCACAAAGACTGTATTAAACATGATTAAACTTTCAATACTTCGTGTAGCTCATTTATATGCAATTGAGTTAAACTTACGAGTATATCCATAGGTATGTGCAAACAGTAAGCCAAATGTATGTACGTATATATATATTTCATTATGTACTTGATAAGATTTGTTTATTATATTATCGTTTAACTTATTTTATTTAGGTAATTTACTTATTTAATGTATGTTACACTTTTTCTTTATATTTAATCTTGTATCTTTCTCTTCTTAGGTTTGTTGGCAAATAATTGTTTTTAGGGTTAAGCTAAGTATGTAAGTAAGTAAGCTTCATTATAGTATTTTTAATGTATTATCTTTTTATGCATTGTATTTATGTTTCCCTAATAAAAAAACTAATTCGTAACCATGCTACCTATCCGTACTATGCTTATTCCGTCTTCTTTTGTTTTTATCTTGTAAATGCCGTGATCAAATAAAAGTCGCTAGGTATTTGTTTCTACGTTAAAATAATTACCATACACATCACAATATAGGCACTGTTTTATCGATATAAATTTAATAAATCAAATCAGTATCAATTATAAAAAACGTGGGTTTGGTTGTTTGGGTATGTTTACTTGTTTTTCCAATGACGGGGGAGCGCTTGGCTTTCATCTCACCATCTTACACGAGTAAGCATGTCTCACGAATATTCTAACAGTTGCGTTCCGGAATTCAGAAGTAAGAAGAGCCAGTTCCTTAGTCTGTTGAGGGTTATGGATGAAATTCGCCTGAGCATAATTATGCTAAGCATAGTTATCCGAAGGCGAACTATTAGAATTTTCGTGAGACATACTCCGGTGAGATGGTGGTAGCTAGCAAGGCGGACTTAAACCAAGCCCAAACAGCACACAGAGACAAATTCGTACCACCATAGAAATTAGATTTTTTACGCAACGCCGTCTAACCCCAAAGTATTTTGTTATCTGTGCCCATACTTAGCAAAGCTTGCGTATGATGGAACTAGTTAATTTTTTTGGAAATACATACATAATTATGCTACAATATAACACCTAACACAGAACAAACATCTATATTAATCACACATATCTTTGTACGGAGTGGGAATCGAACCCACATCCTACAGTGCAAAGCTAGAGCTACTACCAAATGAGCTGAGCCTTATTAGTAAATAGTACCTACGTTTGCCTTACAGACATAAAACATATTCATTTCTAGTCTATGAATATTGAAAGTAATAATCGTCACGCCAGCTACGATAGTGACATCCTACACGTAATTTATTCAATGATATTAACAAAGCATAACTGGTTACGTACAAGGATACGTGGATGGTATGTTTTAAATTAGTCATGAATATTAAATTAAACCTGTTAAACCATTAAAAAAAAGTTTTCAAACCTTTCCCCCTTCGAGGATTTACCTTTGATCACTACTCAGAGCACCACGCTCTGAGTAGTGGTCAAAAGTCTTATGATGATCACCTATTTGGGGAAAGCCAGAGGCATTCAGGCCATTCGGTGTTTGGACCTAGAGCATGCCGATTTCCTAACGATATGACCTTCACCGTCAGAGCATGTGCGTATGAAAAATGCACTCATAAACTTCCGAAATAAGAACCAGCTCAGTTGGTAGTAGCTCTGCCTTCTGCGCTGTAGGTTGTAGGGTTCGATTCCCACCCAGGACAAGCATTTGTGTGATGAATGTAGATGTTTGTTCTGTGTTTGGGTGTTGTATTGTATGATAAGTATGTATTTGCAAAAAAAAGTACTTACGTATTCTATCCGTCATCTAGTTCCCATATTACAAGCTATGCTTAGTTTGGGGCAAGATAGCGCGTGAAATTAATGTCCTGTAATAATATTTAATATCTAAAAGTTCATTGAAAGCCCATACCACTCAGCCTTACAGCTATAGGAGCAGTTTTTTCTATTTTCACATTAAAAAGACATCACTGTTATTATTATTCTGATAATATTATGATACAATGATTGATAGCTTTTCTTATTTTTAGTTTAATATAGTTTAACCCATATAAAACGTAACGAATACTCAAAAGGGGGTAATTATTTGACCCTAATAACATCCCTTATGGCTTATCCCTCTGCCAATGGCCAATCAATTCCTTCATGCACTTCAAGCCACGGGAGTCTCATAGCAACACCCTCCAGATAGATCTTCACTCACGCTCGTTCAATTGACTAGAGGATATCCTTTTTACAGCTTTCCGATTGGAGAATGTTCATTTTATTGCTTTGATATTATCTGCGATTTGAGTTCATTGCACTTCACAGCTAACCAAGGCTTCTGAGCCACTTTGTAACTCAAGAGGTTTTAGATATTATCATTGCATTGGCAAAGAAATATCAAACAAATTTTCTACAAAACATTGTAATTCCTCAGTTTGTTGATGAAGAATGCGCACCAGGTGAGATGAAGGCCAATCTCATACCTGTTGTACGATAAAAAAAAAAAAAAAAGAATATAAACGTAGTTTTGGAAAAGGCTGTTCAGCTGTGGAGATTAACTTTACAAGACCAATTTCATAGAATTGAATATAGTTTTTGTATAATAAATTATATTTTTTTAAATATGCGTGTTTCAAAATTACATTTTAACCGCCTCTGTGGTCTAGTGGTTCAACCCACCACACCGATTTCAGATCCAGAGGTCACGGGTTCAATCCCCAGAGGGAGTACAATATTGTGCTTGGTTTGGTTTGTGGTAGAACATTGATTAAGTCCGTCTGGCTAGCTACCACCATCTTTCCTAATTCTGTCGCCATAACAACGATTCTAAAGTTGTGTTCCGGCATTTAGAGCTAAGATAGCCAGTTCCTCAGTTTGATGAGGATTCCGGGTGAAGTGTGCCCACACCTTCGGCTTTATCTCAACTTATTACCAGGTGAGATGAAGGCCAAGCGCCTACCCGTCGCACAATAAAACATAAAAACATTTTCATAACAAATAACTTCAGAAGGGTTTCTTAATTTTTGATGATCCACACATATTATAAACCTATGTACTCAATACTATCTGAAATATTTATTACTACATAACTACTTAGTCGGTGGTTTGACAGTAGAGACATTGAGACACTGCACTGATAATGATGAACTTACAAGGAGAATTTAAGCATGTAGCATGCGTAATACATTCGCGATGGTGCTTGATACTCGGTCGCGTGCATGGTATGTAAAGTACGTAAATTACTATATCAAAGACCTATTCATATTCCGATGACGGCGTACAATGGTAATAATAATCTAGTGGCACCGTTTTGGTATTTGGTTTGCTAATATTATTCGCAAAGAGGACGTAACAGGTCTATAGTGATTCGTCAATGGAAAATATATAGTTAATTTAGGGTTCCATAAGCATTGAGTATTAACGGGGCCGTATAAAGCCTCTGCTGTTAGACCGTCTGTCAAAAGGCTGTATCTGATGAAACTTAACAGATCACTGAGTGTATTTTTATTGCTCTTACAATTTACAAAATAAATAAAAAAAATCGAAGGGGCACACGAAACGTGTTTTTTTTGCTTTTAAATGTGGGTCAAAACCCTCGGCGTGCGTTACTAGTAGTAGTCGCTTGGCCAGTTTCGTCTTTGTCTAGACCCTAATTATGCAAGAATATCTATGAATTCAATAGTTTTTATGTGGTTAGAATGCGTTTTGTCGGATGAACTTAGGAGGAAAACTTTTAGGACGCGCATAAATGGTGGACCCAAGATATATCGTACGCTGCATTGTATCATATGGCCAATAAAAGAGGTAATAGAGTAGAGTAGATTAAAATTTTGAGATTTTTATGGAAAGTACTGTTGCTTTAACGCGTCTTAAATTACTTCATCTACGTCAATAGCCCAATTATCTTCAACAACACCCACAGAGCCTGGAAACGAGGTTTTTTGCCATAACTACCATGCGTGGCAGGCGCATTGATAACAGCATCGAATGTTAGGTAACACACAGAAGCAAGCTGTTGTTATTCTGCCGAAGTCAAAGGCATATATTTATATACATTAAGATTTTTAGGATCATTTTGAAACGTTAAATCTACCGTCTCTTCGGAATCGCAACCAGGGGCCGTACCATGAAGTCTTATTGCGATTTAATTGACGACCTAACCTGATCTGAATTGCTATTTCGTACCACGACGTCGCATAAGCGTGTCAGTGTAGGTGCAGTTCTAAACGAGAGACTCAGCTAAGAGTTTATGCGTTTATGTACTTACTTACTTTTTACTAAAATAAAATGTATCGCAACGTTCCGAAAAAACTGCTGTTTTAATTTCAGAACGTACCAGAGACAAAATTTAGTTCATTCAACGATTCAAACGCTATCCAGCTGTATAGACGTCATGGTACCAACTTGAGCGATCCAGTTTAGGAACCTACACTGAACTGCATCGGAAATAAGTGGCGTCTAGTTATGTGATGGTAGGCCACCAGCACTTTTGGCTTTTACGACATCCACGGTCTGAGTTGTAGGGTAACTGACCTTAAAATGAGAATTCTTATGAATAGTGCTTACCAAAGTATTGAGATCAGTATTGATATCCTCCTTAAGGTTGTTGATAGGCCCGTTTTGCTCTCCAGACACCGACGCCAGTATCCTTTTCCTGTGTCCAGCCTTATTGATTTCGAGCACAGCTGTCAACTCCACCTCCCAGATCCTCCTTACCCTATCCATATCCACGTACAGATGCTTCCTGAACGTATCGCTGTAAAGTTCTAAGTTGATCTGCCGCAGCCATTCGTCCACGCATTCGTTTTGGTGTTTGTTACTTATGTTATTATTGTTATGGTTATTGCTTATTTCTGCTATTTTAAGAGGTAATTGCTTAGATGACTCTAGTATTTTCTGTCTATCGCACTCTTCTATTCCCATTTCGCGAAGATCATTTTCGTCTAACACGCCATTCTGTAACAAAAATATTTTTATAAAAAAAAAGTTATCGCTACCGTGGGGTTCTAACATGATTTGAATTGCCAATAGGTCTCTGTATTTTGTCGGTAAATAACTCTGCTATCTACTTAACATTTTAAACCGGCTTGAAAACAGAACTAAATTAAGTAAGGTTCGCTAGTAGAAAACCCTTTACAGGGTTAAGCTTGCCTCTATACATACGTACAAAGTCATTGTATAACATGTTTTAAAAATATTTAATCTTTTCAATAAAGAGTTGCAATAACAATGATAGTGATTAAAATGTGTTGATATTAGGTTGCTCATCATTGCAGCCTATAGTCCACTGTTGAACATAAGCTTCCACAAAGAGTGATTCTGAGTCGCCTCCATCCATTGACTACCCGCTACAATGTCACCAGTCAATAAGCGAGAAGTCTTCTCACTCCATTTTACTCAATCTTGGTCGCCATTTTTTATCAGATCCAATAATTATAAGTTGTCAATACTTACAACAAAATCGATGTCGTCATAGCCGCTTTCTAAGAACAGGGTTTCGTAGTCATGTAAGCCGATACCCGCGAGCCAAAGTCCCAGGTTCGAAGCCACAGAGGGACTGAGGCTAGACTCGGAGCAGCTGAGTCCCAGTCGAGACGTGAACTCCTGTTCTAGCTCAGAAACAAACACGGACTCTCGGACTAGCTTGCTGCCGAATGAAGCCATGATTTCGGAGATCTTGGCCCATTCCTCCTGTTGACAAAGAAGATTGACTGACTGTGATTCGGTGATATTTCTGATCTGTGCTAACCTTGCGAACAAAAGGGCTTGTTTATGATACTAACGAAGTTTTCGTATATCTTATATTAACATTTTAATCTTTACGATTAGCGGCAAATATGCAGCAAACAGCTTAGCTTAGGTAGGTATTGCTTCGAGCGTCACCCACATATCAATTACTGCGTCACCTGCACAGCTATCAAATTAGTTCTTAAGTTTTCTCCGTAGGTACTCCCGTAGCTCAGTTGGTTTTCGTTTCCAGCTTTAGGAAAAAACGCGGGTTCGAGTCCCGTCGTGTTGTGATTTTTTGTGTCATAATAACATTTGTAATTGTTGAGACCAAGTGAAAGAAAGAAAGTTGAAATACAAAAATATGAGCTATATTATTATTATGTTTTTTGAGTTTATGAGTATTTACCATATGAGTTTTTTGTGTTGCTCGAAATAAATTTATTTTATTTAAATATAGTGCTTGGTTTGGTTGGTAGGACCTTGTTTAGGTCCGCCTGGCTAGCTACCACCATCTTAGCTAAGTCTGTCGCCATAAAAACAATTATATTGTTGTGTTCCGGCATTTACAGGTAAGATACCCAGTTCCTCAGACTGTTGAGGATTCCGGGTGAAGTGCGCCTCCACCTTCGGTCTTATCTTAACTTGTAACCAGATGAGATGAAAGCCGAGCGCTTCCCCGTCGTACAATACATATAAAAAAAACATGCGGCGGCTGTCAATAAGGGACACAAATGAAGTCAACGATTCTGAATTGATTTGACAGTTATGAGTTAGCAAATTTTTATTTTGTGTAATAAATTGTTTAACCTCGCGGAACTAAACCACAAAAAACTCTACCATCTGTTCTCAATAAACTAAGAAACCAGATGTGTGATGACTATCAAAGGACAGTTTGTTTCGAGCCACCTGCCTACCTGCAACGTTTGACTTATCTAAATAATAAATGCTGGAAAATGATATCCACCCGCATCCCCCGCATATTGCGGCCACTTTTAGATAGTCACGCTTTTGTTAGCGCATTAAAAAACGTACCTAGTCTTATTACATTATTTTGAACATGTGACAAAACCAATGCAGTACTCTACAACAATAGAAAAGGCAACAAAACAAACTGCAAGCAAACTAACAGGAACATCTGTAAAATCTTTTTTTACGGACAATCTGAGTTAGAGACGTAATGGAAGTTTAAATAAAATCGTAAATGTTTATTTTTCTAACAAATGCTTCGCGTTTACTCATCACGTTTTTATACAATACGAATACACAACCATACCGTGAAAGTTATTGATAAAATGAAGCCCATAACAGATATCACTTTATATCCAAAACCACAGATACAATACCACCACAGGTGGTGATACCGTTTAAAGACAGTTTTTGCTGTTTCCTGCCTTTGTCACAGAGCCACAGTTTGTCCGATTTCGTTAGAGCTACATTTGCTTTGGAAACAGGTGGCAGGCAGTACCTGCCTAGATATTAGTTTTTGTTGTAGTTAATCTAATGGGTAATGGAACGTAGTACTTAATTGCTTCGGTAGAGTCCAGAATACGGTGACACGATTGCATACTAGAATTGCCGATGTAGGCCAAAAGACCGCAAGACTGAAGTGGGATTGGGCAGGCCAAGCCGAATGTTCCAGATCCAGGCAGATGGGCAAACTCTCGGTCGACCACGCACGCGTTGGTGAGATGACATCAACCAGCCCCCTTTTCTGTATGACCAATCGTGTCTTAACGCGGCCGCGTTACAATATCTGCGTGGAATCATCGTGGATTCGTATTCTGTATGCCAAATCAGATTTCTTAGACGCGACAAGGCGCGTTTCAAATGTGTTACGAATGCGTTTGAGACACGATATGACGTAACACGTTAGTGGCAAGGAATCTCCAATGTCATACAGAATAAGGGGGCAGTTCGATAAGTGATTTCTTAGACGCGACAAGGCTCGTTTCAAATGTGTTTCGAATGCGTTTGAGACACGATATGACGTAACACGTTAGTGGCAAGGAATCTCCAATGTCATACAGAATAAGGGGGCAGTTCGATAAGTGATTTCTTAGACGCGACAAGGCTCGTTTCAAATGTGTTTCGAATGCGTTTGAGACACGATATGACGTAACACGTTAGTGGCAAGGAATCTCCAATGTCATACAGAATAAGGGGGCAGTTCGATAAGTGATTTCTTAGACGCGACAAGGCGCGTTTCATATGTGTTTCGAATGCGTTTGAGACACGATATGACGTAACACGTTAATGGCAAAGAATCTCCAATGTCATACAGAATAAGGGGGCAGTTCGATAAGTGATTTCTTAGACGCGACAAGGCGCGTTTCAAATGTGTTTCGAATGCGTTTGAGACACGATATGACGTAACACGTTAGTGGCAAGGAATCTCCAATGTCATACAGAATAAGGGGGCAGTTCGATAAGTGATTTCTTAGACGCGACAAGGCGCGTTTCAAATGTGTTTCGAATGCGTTTGAGACACGATATGACGTAACACGTTAGTGGCAAGGAATCTCCAATGTCGTACAGAATAAGGGGGCAGTTCGATAAGTGGTGTATGTCCATAATAAACCGTGATGTTTAGAAATAATTGTTAACCTTTGGTACAGCATGAAAAATATATGTCGGCTTAGGTAAACAAGGGTTTAAAGCTGCATTAATGTCATGCTTTAGGTGAAAAGACAAAACCTATTAAGTGACGTAGCCGGTTCTATTTCTGTGGTTTTCGAAGTGTTGGTCTACCGTTATGCACCTATGTATCGGCGCCTACAATTATTACGTGGTACGTGCGAGTACAAGAACGTGCGCTGTTGCTGGAAACATGTGTCACCCGCAGACGTTACATTAGCAAATGCAAACGATTGTCAGAAATAATGTTTATGCATCACGGTCAAGGTAAAAGAATAGCTAGGATTGTCATACAAACTAGAGACACATTCATTTATATAAATACTTGGAATTTGTTGTAAATACTCCGAAACGTTATCTCAAGACAGCAACGTTTAAGATATCGATGAACGTGACAAATCGATTTTGCTTTCTAGCGTAAACTAAACACACGTGTTTTTATAATAAAAACCCAAACATCTTAAACTCACATGATTGAGGAGGCAAGTCACAAGCCAAAAATTTACGAGTCTAGAAGTAGCATAATTTTCCTAAATTGCAGTTTTTTACGCGAATAGTTTTTTATTTTTAATTTATGACGGGGAGGTGCTCGGTCTTCATCTCACTTGATTTTTCAAGTTATGATAAGGCCGAAGGTGGAGGCGCACTTCACCCGGGATCCTCAACAAACTGAGGAACTGGCTATATCACCTCTATATGCTGGAACACAACAATTTAAGAATAGTTGTTATGGCGACAGAATTAGGTAAGATGGTAGTAGCTAGCCAGGCGGACTCAAACAAAGTCCTACCACCAACCAAACCAAGCACAATATTGTACGCTCCTTGGCTTGGCTTGGCCTTGATCGAACCCGGGACCTCTGGATTTGACACCGGTGGGCGCACCACTAGACCACAGAGGCGGTTAAACGGTTTTCGATATTTTGAGATCAACTTCATAGTGGTCTTGCCCAGGTAACGGAATCGCTGCCTTTTGCTAGCGGTCACAGCTGATCACAACACTGGTGGTAGGACCTGTAAAGTTCCACCAGGCTAGCGACCACTCTCTTGCCAAATTTTGGCGCTAAACGTTTTGCTGTGTTCCGTCAGTGCAATGGAGAGATTTCCCGAGGTAGCTCTATTATAGACCTTTTTTCTAATAGTAGTAGCCCCTGTGAAAGGGCTCGTCCGGGAAGTACTACCACCACACGAATTTCAGCCGCCAAGCAACATTACTGTGTTCCGGTTTGAAGGGTATGGTCACCGGCGAAATTAAGGGGCCCTAGAGGGCGAGCGAGAAAATAAAAATCCTTTATCTGCAAGCGTAAGCGTCTCTATCGTAGGCAAAAACACCTGATGGTTATCGATGATGCAATCGATAACCATCAGGTGTTTTTGCAAGTTTATCAATTATGTAATAAAATACAGTGGCACTCCAAGAGCGCCGACAAAAGTGACTTGAAGTTTGTCTTTCTTTGCCGAAGAGAACAATATCAATGTGTTTAAAGTCAACTGTGTCAAAAATGGTGTCGGTAAGCGTAATAGTTTCGTTTTTACCATCTCAAAAACCGAACGCGCCTAAATAATTTTTCACTTCGAAAATCTAGTAAGGTACTAAAACTCTTACCTGCTCATCGAAAGGGCTGAGTATCGACAGGCTCTTGTCCGCGCTATGGTTCGAGGAATTGGTGTTGCTCCGTCTGCGGACCTCCTCTTCTCCGTTGAGACTTCTATCCATCCCATTGTTGACCGGGTGTGGCTCAGTCGGCGACGAGTCGTAAACGGACTTTAGTTTCCGCAGCGTCTTGGGCCGTTCGGCTGGCATCGGCCGCAGTCCGATGCCGTCTAGCGTCGTGGTGGAGCCTTTGAACAGGCCTGTAGACAAAGAAAATACCTTTGAAGACAACAATCCTCTAACAAGTGAGTGTATTCTTTCTGGGGAAGCTCGCTCCATTGTAGACATAATCCATGCTCAACTTATAGCTGTACACGCCAGAGGTAAAGAGCTAAGCCACCATTCATAAGAAAAAAGTACCTTATACCATAGAGTAGATCGTATTAGATCGAAAGCAAAAACAAACAATTATTTTTGACACAAGTCAATAGCGACAAGTAAGTTTTTTACCATTTGATGCAGAAGCTAGAAATCATCACGCAAAGGCGACACCTATATAGCAAATTCTTAAAATTAAAGAGCATGATGTCATTTTGCGTCTGCTAGACTTCCAATTAGGGTAATTAAGTACAATCTCAATAGAAACAAGAAGCACGTTCATAAATATTGCCAAAGCATTTATCAAGTCTGCATGACATAATAATAGCTGACTATATCACATTTATTGCCATGCACTCCTTTGTAGACATGTATCTTGTATTGTGATAGGAGTACAGATAACGAATATAGGGACAGTTCAACGTAGGAATTTAAACTATGACAATCGGAAGCATAAAATGTAAATATAATACCTAAGTTCGATAAATAGAAAACGATATATTATTTGAGTTACAATAATATCATAATCATTCAGTATCAAAGTACATGTAGTAAGTCCAATGATACAGAAAAAGTAGGTACTATTGATAAGAAATTAAATAATGGTTTTGCAACAATCGTAATATCGTACCGTTAGCCCTGACGAAAAGTAAAAAATAATAGAAAACGATGCCAAGGTTCAAGGGATAGATAAATTTATAATAAACAGAGTCTACTGCAAGGTTTAATGGAGAATTTATCACCGCCTGGCGATACATTTAGTGTTTACTGCAGTACATTTATGAAAAGAGTTTAATTTGTTCAAACTTGGTAAAGGAAGTAGGTATAAAACAAGAACTGAAAATACATTACACTATTTATATCTGCATGGAATTTAGATTTTGACTGGCAGTAAAAAACATACAAAATAATATTATGTAAGCATACAAAATTGTACCACTCTCCTCAATTAAGTATTTTTATTCAAAAGCCCTGTTTGTTTTTTAATCTGACTAGTAGTTTTGGACATTCAATCTTACAAACTTAATTTATTTATGTAGGTATAAGTAATTACAACGGAATTTATCAATTGCGGTTGCAGTTTTAGGCAATGCTATATATAGTAAAATATCAACCATGCGAGAAACGTATATATTAAATATTTTTAACTACTTCAACAGCGGTAAAAACTGTTCGATGTATGTTAGGAACAAAATGTTTTATTTGCACTTTAACGGGCGTCTACCGCGTGCACATTCCTTACAATTGCACCAATTTACGAGCACCATTGTAAGTAAATATGTACCTACAGTTAAGAATAATTATGCGAAACATCAGAACCTTGAGTGTTTTTCAATGAAAATTAATAGCATAGATCAGTTAAAATAATCAATTTAAAGAAAACCACGAATAAATAAAACACAATATGCATAAAAATTATGAGAGAGACTTAGAAATAAAATAAAAAAGAGGTGTTCTTTTCACAATTTGAAAATAGACCAGACATTAAAACCCGTAACAAAAGTGACAGTGCTATTGCGATGGTCAAACAATGGGCTATTGTTACCGTTGTGGAAGCGATGATACATCTGATGGTAATTATGAGACCTATGGTGAACATAAACATTCCCTTGGCAGGTTAAACAATAAACTGGCACTGGCATAGAATAGAAACTACGGTCAAAGCACAAATCAAATGATTCTAATAACATTGCTTATTCAAGGGATTATAAGCATGAAATATAATCAAAAGAAGCAGTTTTTTTTTATTTTGATTGTGCGACGGGGGAGCATGGCCTTCATTTCACCTGGTTACAAGTTGAGATAAGGCCGAAGGTGGATCCTCAACAAACTGAGGAACTGGCTATCTTACCTCTAAATGCCGGAACACAATAATTTGTTCATAATCAGTTGCTCTAGAACGTATGATTACAATTGTTGTTAATACTAAAGAGCTACCAATTGAGGGAATACAAGCGGTTTAAAATATGGCATTTCGATGGCATTAAATTTATATAAATTGTAACTCAAAGTGTCAATAGTGAAACGTAAGGAAAAATAAACTCTGTCTGGCCAAACAGTAAAAAAAAATGGCCATATAAAGTACTCCATTCCGTCAGCGACCGTAATTTACTCTGTTTATACAAGTAACATCTGTTTTACAGCATTTTGATAACACAAAGAAATCATATGTTGTGTCATAATAAATTATCACGTCGCATCATTATTATGACAATGATATTTCATCACATCTAATAAGGAAGCACGATACAAACTTGTTATGCAGCATCGGAAGATATAGCAATATTTGAACAGGTGAGTTACCTTGTACTATGCAGGTATCGATTAAAATACCTATAAATAATAATTTTGAACCTATTACCAGGACAACATGGTAATTATAATGATTATTATTTTATTGTACGACGGGAAAGCGCTTCGCCTTCATCTCACCTGGTGTCAAGTTATGATAAAGCCGAAGGTGAAAGCGCAATTCACCCGGAATCTTCAACATAGGCTGAGGAGTCTTTCCTCTAAATGCCGGAACGACTATTAAGAATTGTTGATTATGGCAAAAGACTTAGTTAAGTTGATGGTAGCTAGCCAGGCGGGCCTAAATAAAGTTCTACCATCAACCAAACCAAGCACAAATTTGTACCCCATGGGGATCGAACCCGAGACTTATAGATCTGATCGAACCCGAGACTTATAGACCGGTGAGCGAACCATTAGACCACAGATGCGGATTTAATCATAAATTATTAAATGGGAGCATTTCTATGGTTAACTTGTTTTTTTTACATATAACTATATATTATATATATTTATTTAAATATATTTCTGTATACATATTTATATAATATTTTTTCTTTTTCTGATTCTGAAATATCAACCATAACAGAATCGCATGTCCGGAACTCAGAGCACCAAACCACATAACTAATTATCGATAAGCTATTACCAACCTAGCTGTTATCTTTTTATTAAGTCGCCTGCACTAATACGCATACAATTATATTTTTTTTTGTTTGAGTAATAACTATATAAATATAATAATATTAATATACGTTAGGTACTGGAATTCGCAACAGCAGAAATTAATCAACCCTCTGAGAAGTCCTCTCCCTACCAATGACTGTCAGACCAATTTATAGAGAGTCGTTACGTGGAAATAGCTAAAAGGAGCCTTAATTTCAAAATTAACGACAGACTTAAATTTTTTATTGATTTCTTTCCATTATTAGAGCGACGACAAGCTTGACAGATCCTAAACCAAATAGGCAGATATAGCCAAATGTCTAGAGGAATTGGGGGGAGGAAATAAGCCCAAGAGCGGGACACAAATGGTTGAACAAAGAATGGAATATATTATATTTATATATTATAGTTTATACGTACAGTTCCCCATCAGTGTGATAATCATTAAAGAGTCCAAGAATATCGTCGAACGTCATTTCTACCGTCACATTTACACCGATTCGAACCACAATTTATTTTCACACGTAAATCATACCCAGAACAGATAGCAGTAACTGTGTCACAAATTCCGATGCGTCAGCTATCAGTGATCGATGGTGCCCTACCGTTCGCGTGGGTCGTATTTATAAGCAATTTCACGATATTTATAATAAAGTGTCGATGGTAGGAATGCGGTCGCGCGAATTGCCGGCCGCGAAGCAACTGACTGAAGCGAATACGTCGCAAGTCAAGTGAAGCATTATTGATAAGACCGCGACGCGACGTCACTTTTCGACCACTTTATCAATCTGCACCAACTTGGTCATATTGACAATTGACCGCGCCACTGTCTGGCAGGGTGGGGCACAGCCAGTGACTGCAGTAGCAATCACCTGAATCAACCTTGATTCAGATTACAATCATATATATCTGCTGTTTATATCTGACAAGAAAACAAACCATCTACTGAGGGATGTTGAAAAAGGCGGCTTATGTCTAAGAGGCAGATTTCATGGCGCTGGTATCCAAGCGTTGGGTAGAGCTCAACTTTTTTATATAGAATCAAGAATAGGAAACAAGATTAATTGTGCGTGCGCCATTTTGGTGCAGGTTGGAAGGAAATTACGCAAACGTCTAAAAGATGCAAAAAAAAAAGAATCTAAAAGATCGGTTAATTTCTGCTATTTGAGGTGTCCGAGACAGATCTCTATCAATACCTATACCTCAATAACGACTTTGCTGAACTCTATTGTTGTGCCATAAAAACGAAATTGTATTAAGTCTGAATGTATTTTCACTACTGGTTAAAAATGTAACGCTTGTGCGTGTTAATATATATTAGTAGTTATATTAGTATAGTCCAGCGACTCTATTCTCGATAAAAAAAATATTCAACGACGGAGCGTATAGCCATATCACCTGATGTCAAGTTATGATAAGGCCGAAGGTGCACTTTACCCGAAATCCTCAGCGGACTAAGAAACTGGCTATCCAACCTCTAAATTAAAAAAAAAAACAATATGTTTACTGAAGCCATGTACCAAATATATTTTGGTCCATGCGGAAGCCAAGAAAATCAATATTCTCGATATATTTTTTTCATTATTCTACTTTAACGAAATGCACTATTTTTGCATTACGAATAATTTATTCTCAGCATTCATATTAAAATCAAGAATCGGCACTTGATTCAATAATCCGTAGTATTCGTTTGAGAAACTGTAATAGCTTCACGAAAATAAAAATATGCATTATTTCTAGAAGAATATGTACGAGTAGGTATGTCTCTCTGTATGATTTTCAAAATAACTTACCATTTAGATACCACCTATTTATTGTTCCTCGCTTATGACGTAGGTTTCTTTGATTTTTATCGAGAGTACATATGTGTGTGTGTTGTGTTTGTGTGCGATTCACTCACTACAACGATACCATATGTGGCGAAGAGTTTTGATGTTTCTGCGAATCCATTGCATTATCATCAAGTGTCATGTTTATCAGATTAACGTGATATTTGAAGGTGATGTCGTTGTTTTAATTTTCCTTGTAGAGTACCTGTACAAGTCGGCGCGCGGAAGAGCCAGTGTCTTCTGGAAAAGCTTGCTCTATCGTAGACTTCATCCGCGCTCTAGCCTAGAGCTAGACAAGACAGGTCAAGCTGACCCACCATTAAAAAAAAAAAATGTTTTTTGTTTATCTTTGAGTACATACAATTATTTGGTGCCCTATTTGCTAAACTAAGTTTGTGAAAACTTGTATTTTAGCAAGTAGTGCTCTTTCGTGAGTACAGATCATTTCGTGAGTATTTTATAATGTTAAAAAAAAAGAAAACGCGTGTGGATGGATAGGGGTAGATGTAGGTCAAAGAATAGGCGGATGGAATATATGCGGAATATGAAAAAGAAATGAGTGAGTGATTAGATAAAGTCCAATATAGAGTGGGTAAGAAGCACCCCACTTAGTATCGGATAACGGGCAGGAAGAAAAGATGATTACCTAAGTCAATTATTTGTGTCTTGCATGGAATTGAATAGAGGTTTTGGCCTAACCTTTAGGATCGCACCAAGGTGTAGGCAGTAATAAATAAAAAATAAATATTACAGGACATTAATTTCAAACAGCGCCATCGAGCACAAAACTAAGCTTGTAGTATGGGAACTAGATTACGGATAGAGAATACTTTAATATTTTTTTTTCGTTAATACATACTTATCTTACAATACAACACCCAAACATAGAACATACATCTATTTTTATCACACAAATATTTGTCCTGGGTGGGAATCGAACCCACAACCTACAGCGGCGAAGGCAGAGGTACTACTAACTAAGCTATGAAGCTATTTAGGTGAGCATTTAAGTTGGTGAGCAATATTGGTACTAGGCACAGAAAGATGCTGTTGCTTATCTCCTGTCCGTCAGTCAATACCCAGTAAGACGATGGAAAAACTTACGTCCCATGGTACAACCAGTTAAACTTATCGATTGTACCAAGAGTCGGTAGCGACATTCTTAGTTGGGTAGACTACACGGACATATTAATCTTTAGATTGTATGTATAACGTCGACACTATATTACAGCAGTTTGTTTACTAGCCGGTTTTAAAGATTTACATCTAGGCCTGGTAAGTAATGATGTTTGTCTTTTGAACGGAAATGCAGACCGGTAGCGGTACATAATTTACGACAATTTCATACTAGGAAACGTCTTTTATAATGACCATTAACTAAAGCGGTTGCTCGGTATATGATTTTGTTTAGAAAGCAATGCAAAAATAGTAAATACTTTTTACAATTCGCCAAGGTGATGGCAGCTTGGAAATCAACCTCTCAAACAACCAGCGAATGGCGTAAATGTCGACAAAGGGGTCTTTCACCATCGACGGAGATCACCTTAGAGACTACTGGCGCACTGTAAGGTGTTAGAAGAACTTCCTCCTGCAAACCATAAACCGTCTGCCTGCCGAGGATTTTCCTAGTAGTTACAGTATGAGTAACCACCTACAATGGTAGTTCAATAGAACTGGTAGGTAGGGGCAAATAGGCATAATGATGCCATATGCCTATTTGCCCCTGGTATTAAAAATAATTGCTGACATTAGCAGCTTCTTTAAAATGTATCTTACTATCTGATCTTAATTTAATTGTCTGCTGTATGCTTTGGTTAACCTGTTAGTGCAGTAAGAAATTGAAATAAATGAAATGAAATGATAAAAACTCAATCGTGGTTATTATGGCGAACCCTCATGTACAAGGAGGCTATGTCCAAAATAAATATAAATAAATAAATATTACAGGATATTAATTTCACACAGCGCCATCTAGCCCCAAACTAAGCATAGCTTGTAATATGGGTACTAGATTACGTATAGAATACTTAAATACTTTTTGTTAATACATACGTCCTATATGATACTACACCCAAACACAGAACAAACATCTATATTCATCACTCAAAATGTTTGTTCTGTTTTATAATAAATACATACATAACATAAATTTTACACAGCGCCATCTATATAGCCTCAAACTAAGCTTAACTTATAAATGGGGACTAGATAACGGATATTTAAAATACATGATTATCATACGATACAATACAAAAACACAAAACAAACATCTATATTAACCACACAAATTATTTTCCCGGGTGGGAATCAAAGCCACAACCAATGGCACTGAAGCAGAGCTACTAACGAGCTGTAAGGTTTATTGGTAGAAATGCAATGTGATCACATAAAATTAATACATTGTACATAAATGTTTCACCGATGTTTAATTATGCATAATATAACTTCGATTGATAACAATTGTAATTCATCTTTATCAATGCACAGCATCAGTATCTCTTAGTTTATCTACATATATAAATTGTATTTTTTCGGATTGACTGACAAACAACGCACCGCGCAAGCCAGAATTCACAGAGACATAAACTTTTAAGGCAGTTTCTTTTTATAGTGAACAGTGCACTTAGATTTATTTCTTTGGGAAATGCCCACAGTATCACGGGACCCCAAGTCCTGGGCATTCAGAAGTTTAATTGTCAGAGATTTTCATGCACGTTGTTGGTAATTTAACACTTTGACTGTGGTTCATGAAGTGTCCAATTTTGGTTGATCAAAATTAGTCATCCCAATTACTCTGAATACCTACAGGATATTTGATAGTGGCTTGACATATTAACTTGATAAGGACACCGTGACTAATAACCTAAACGGCATGATTTAACCTACTTCAGCAGATCAATGTTGGAAATGTAGTAACAAAACAAATAAATAAATATTACAGGACATTACTTTTACACAGCGCCATCTAGTGCCAAACTAAGCAAAGCTTGTAATATGGGAACTAGATTACGAATATAATACTTAAAATACTTATTTTTTTGTAAATACATACTAATCATAAAATACAACACCCAAGCACAGAACAAACACTTATAATATTCATCACACAAATGTTTGTCCTGGGTGGGAATCTATTTCCCATATGACAAGCTATGCTTAGTTTGTGGGCTAGATGGAGTTGTGTAATGTCCTGTAATGTTTATTTTAGTTATTTTTTTTACATTATTGCTTAGGGGGTCGAAATGTATGGTGCCATCCCCTCAGTAAGCAAAGCACATGTTGATAATTAAGTTCGATGTAGGTACCTTACTAAACACATGTGCTGTCAAGGTTAGGGAAGGTTAAACGCATTCACTTCATCTTATGAAAATGTATCATGAGTATTCTTTGTTTAAAGATAAAATAAAACGCTATATTACACTGTCTGTCTGTACTCTAAGCTACACGGTTAAATAAATACATGTTAAATACTAAAGAAAATTAGCGCCATCAAGTCCTGAACCAAGCAAGTTTATAATATGGGAACTAGATTACATATTAGATTACAGAAAATACAATTACCATATGATACAACACCCAAACACAGAACAAACATCTACATACATCACACAAATGTTTGTCCTGGGTGGGAATCGAACCTCCAAACTACAGCGCCGAAGGCAGAGTTACTACCAACAGAGGTGTGAGGCTTATTAAATATATAACGTACCTATAACATTATATGAATGTATGTATTTACAAAGAAACAAGTACACAAGTATTCTATCCGTAATCTAGTTCCCATATTACAAGCTATGCTTAGTTTGGGGCTAGATGGCTCTATATGAACATTCTAACGTCTATTACTAATTACCGTCCTATATTATATTATATTTATTTACTCATTTATTAAAAATATTATAAATGTTTGGATGTTTGTTCCTCTTTCACGTCAAAACTATTGAACGGAATGCGCTGAAATTTTGCACATATTGTTTTAAACCAGGCTAACCCGCGATCATAAGCTAGTACTCTGCATTATTAGCGGTCATATAAGTTTACTAAGGTTTCTTTAACATTCCACAGTATCAACATTAGCTCTACATTATCACGGTTCAAAGAATTACCTTTCAAATAAAAAACGTTCACAATAATAGCATCCACGAAATAACGTGTAACTTTATCCAGGAAATTTCTGACAAATGTCAAAAAGTGTTCGAAAGCCAACAAATAAAATCGCATGCTACATTTAACACTCAACTCTGTAGCAATGCGAGCAAGGATCATAATGGAATGAATTAAACCAGATTAAATTATATCAGCTGTAGTTAAACTTGATAGGTGAAGTTTTTTAGGTTAACCCAAAATGTAACGTTTTGTTGCTTTTTTGGGGGATGGGATGACAAGGACCTTGTCAGTTTTAGATTTTTGTAGGTATGAGTTGTATGTATGGTTACACATATTATATTTAAACAAGTGGTTGCCCAGACAAACTCTGGGCGACAACTACTCGTAATTATTTTTTTTTGCTTTATTTTTTTTATTCAAACTGGGTATGCCAATGCCATGTCTTACTTTTATTCGTGCAATGTGACTAACTTAAGGTTTCTAAGCTTATCTACACTATTATGAATATTTGTGTATGACTAAGTTAAATGTCCAATGATGTTTTTTTTCTATTCTTACATGAAAGTCTGGTGCATAAATAACACGAAAGTTCAGACGAAGAAAACAAAGATTAAATAATTTAAATAGAAGAAAGGAGGAATTAAATTTGGAATTTTAATATATACAAAACGAGTTTGACATCCAAATAATGATAACGTTATTTGAAAGTCAAACTTTTTTATATTAAAACATGGAGGTGGAACAAGCAAACAGCCCAGCGCCACTGCCTATGAAAAAAACAAAACCTTGCACGAGCAAGGCGTCGTCCTCGACTTGAGGCATCAAGGTGATTAGCCCCATGTGCCCGTAGTTTCACCGGCGACCATATCCAAACCGAAAGCAATGCTGCTTAGCGGTAGAAATAAGAATGGTGGTAGTACTTCCCGAGCCCTTTTACAAGGAGCCCTACTAGCACGCTCCTAACTCTACTGCATGTATAGAGGTAGGATCTCTATACATGCAGTAGTCTACTGTACCTATACGTGCAAATTAATACAGGGTAACCCAAGTTTCGTACACTTCCAGAAAGTCACAAGTGACGCTAGCTTTTTCCCGGTAATAAGCGAAATGACGATACATTCAAATTCGTGATTTGGTCGGTGGTTTGGTTTGGTTGCTAGGTGGACTTGAACCACCTGGCTAGCTACCACCATCTTACTAAGTCTGTCATCATAACTTCAATTCAAAATTGTTGTCCTGTCATTTATATAGTTAAGGTAACCCGTAGTGGATTCCGGATGATGGATACATGTATATGATATATTTTTTTAGGTAAGATGGTGGTAGCTATCCAAGCACAATATTGCTGCCCCTGGGGATCGAACCACTAGACCACAGAGGTATCACTGCGATTACTAATCCACCTGCCAAGCGTGTGATTATGGCCAAACCTTGAATTTCGGAGGAGGAAGTGGGTTCATGGACTATTTATGTAGATAGGGCAATGTGACATTTTTCTTCGATAACAAACATTATATCGAAGATATTATATCGTAGAGCTCCTGTTTGATTTGCTGATAAGATTTCCTACATCTGCCATGTTTTGATACAGCGCTGAATTCGCTGTTCCATAAATAGACTATCAAGTCACAGCAGTGTGCTTTTGTTTTAGCGTATTTTAATAAGATACTAAGTTAGATCATGGTTTGAATGCCCAATGGTCTGGTAACACCCTTTGTGTCTGTGTCCATATGTTCTAAGTATGCAGTTTTAACACATTATGTGGAGCAGCAGTCGAAGAATTGCTTGTTCCGCCATCAACTTAAAATGGTATAGTAGGTAAATACCTTATTCTTGGAGGACTACTATTAAAAACAAAACATGAAATATTCGACGACGGTTTGCACATTTTTTATTTTTTTTGCCGCCACAGCCACATCAATTCTCTCGTTCCACTTCACCGGACTATCGGGTACCCTGGCGACTACTGCCTCGTGAAATACTGGGCACACCTGACTCTATAGGATAAGATGTAACCAGACAAGATCCCCCCTCAATAAAGCCTCCTAAATGCTACGGATGGACCACCTCCACAGGAAGGCACCAAAGCAATGCCCCACGACCTCGTGGTTATAGCCACAAGAGTTGACGCTAGGGTAAATAGCGCCAGCTAGATGCCCTTACCCGCAGCTAGACAAAGAAAAGCTGCAGACGTACCGATTGATGACGTTTGTCAATACAAAATTGACAGATGTTCTTCTGGATCCAACGACTATCGATTTTCATAGTAAGGCAAGGCCTCAGAACCACCGCGGATTCATAACAAAAACTATGAATATTTTCCTTGTCAAATTCTTAAAAATGGTCGTTGTGCATATAAATATAGATAAAACAACGCCGTGTGACCGTGCAGTCTACCGTGAAATTATAGCGAGGAAATCAAGGAAATCGTCGAGTTCCCTTGCGTCACACGCCTGACTCATACAACTCATACATGACTCATACACGCCGAATGCTAAATATTTGATAACTGCTCTCGATGTAGCGTAACCTTGATATTATGTAGAGATAATATTTGTAACAGCTATCGGTATTTCATTGTTAGATTAGAATAGTAACGTAATGATATGTTGTTGTAATATTATTAGATTATGTAACATGTTTTCATTGATAAAGCGTTGGGAGAAACCTGAACAAGCCAAATGTAATGATAACTGTAGCCTGTAAAACAATATTAATAAATGAAATTGCGATAGATTCTGTGGAGGCGGTATATTGGACGTTTCAAAATTATCCAAATATATCTTATTTTACTTAAAGTCTTACATATTGATCTCAACCTTCTTCCCAGTAAAAAATTACATAGACACGATTTTAACACTTTTCGCCCGTTCAGAGAAAGAGATAAAAATCTGTAGAACATTACTTTGTTTTATAATCAATAGTTTTCGCAGGCGATGTAATGAATTTTATATGTCATTTTACTTCATCTTGGGGTACATTACTAAAGCTTTCGTGAGGATCCCAAATATAACCTGATAAATAATATGGCCTATGCTACTCAGTGATACTAAAGTACTCAACTAAAATATTTTTAAATCGGTCCAGTAGTTTATGAGTTTATTAATTACAGACAAACATATATTTTTTTTTAGTATAATGTGAAGACGTATACGAGTACATATAATATTGTAGGTAAACTGTAAATATCAGTGGACCGTTTCTGTGAGGTATAAAGGTCTGACACTGCTCAGGTCATTAGCTACAAAGGCAAAGGAACAATATTTTCTGTGAGCTCAAAATTATCACCGTTCTAACAATGGAGGAATTACCATAATAATACACTCAAAACACGTTAGCGTTTGTTGGTTTGTATAATAAACCCTAGCTTTAGCCCTTGCAACAAAAATAATGTTCGCCATACAGGGTGGACAAAGGCAGTTCGATGACTCCAAGACGCCTTGTGTCCATTGTTACACGACTTTATTGATGTTTATGAGAAGACGTTAATCAACTCGTAAAATGGTTTATGAGCTTTGGTATTCAATCATACCTGTTAATTCGAAAAGTCTAAGTATAGGCAATGTTTGCAAAATGAATGTCACATTATAACTTTGCAGTTTACGAGGGATAAACTTACCTATTTGAAGTTCTCTAATAATCAAAATCCCTGTTTAAAACCGAAGATCGCACGAGCAATCTACGGTTTTAAGCAGGGATTATGGGGGTATGGGAACATACAGGAAACGTTTTTATAATTTGTTATTTTCTACCTAAATCAAGCTTGGTGTGAATATAGTGCATACTTTGAGGTAAATAAAAAATAAAAACTTGTCGGACCTGTACTAAAACTAAAAAAAAACCTGCATTTTTTGCCTGCAAATTTGAGTCGCAACCCTCGGTGTGTGTGACTGAACCGCAACAGGTCTGACAATTAAGGCACAATAAGATTTGTATTTTCTAGATTTCTAATTCCCAGTCTACCTGGCGCCTATTTTAAAAAACTCTTACGCAGACGAGGGCAAACGCTAGTAGTGTAAATAAGCTTTGAAAATAGGAGAAAACGTTTGTTATCGGAGCGAACATTGGAGCTGTGCAATCGAGTCGTTGCACTGACCCTCCACACCTGCTGACCTTGCGTGGCGCAAGACTATATTTATCACATTTCTCTATTACATAGCCATTTTCTTTAACGAGGTCCATTACAAAACGTCTTGTTTTTTTGGGCATTTTTTGAGATGGGGAAAACCATTGAACTCGCGACACCTCTTTCAAGATGGCGTTATTGTAAACACCCGGTAGGTAATAACCCAATGAGATTCAAGTACCAACAATCTTAGCTGTTCTATTCGACAAACATCAAATTTTCACTTCTGTCGGCACTCCCGGAGTGCCACTGCTTTTTTTTTATTATTACGGTGGCAAACAGGCATAAGGTCTTTCTGATTATAAGCGGTTTCCGTTGCATATGGATGCTTGGATCACCAGAAGAATACTTGCATTGTTCTATATGTTTTTGGTGTACAATAAAGAATTTTTATTCATTCATTCAATCGATCTACTACTACAACTAGTTATCCAGTTTTATTTTTCTAGGTATGCAATAAAGTATTTTCATTAATTCATTCATTCATTTGTCGCTATAATCCGGTCTATGTAGATGTAATATGTTTCCTTTGGATAGCGTCGCTAGTTTGGCATATAAATCCGGTCACGCAACTAGCTATATTTTTTTACTCATCATCATCTAAAACGATACAGTCGCGAATGGGCGTTAGCTTGGTCAACTATATTTCGCCATCCAATTCGGTTTCTGGCTTCTTCTTTCTAGCTTCTCATTCCAATTGCTCTTCAGTCCTGGGCCCCAAATCTACTAAACCAATCGTTTCACTACACCGCAGAACGGCCACTACAATAGCAAAAGGCACATAGTGACAATTCTGCGATATAATTGTCATAGTGGATCGATGGACTTGGTAGAATTGGGGCCCTGCTCCACTCCATTCAGCCATCTTAGCTTTGGTCTTCCAGGGGATCTGAAGCCGGGTCTGCCTTTTATCCTCCATTCTCTCTACGATGTTTAACATCCTCCATTCTCTATCATTTTTTACTGTGTCTACGGAATATTTGATCAGCTGCTACGGCTATTCGACATAACTACTGTGACAAATATCCTATGCAGATGGGTAAAATAATCAAATATGCTATTTTACTTTCGACGTAGGTATTGCAGCGTTTAGTTTTTCAAAGACAAAGTCAAAGTTAAATATTTAGTAAGATTTTTTCAGGATCACTTTGAAACGTCAAATCTACTGCCTATATCGCCTGTTAGGTATAATAAGAGTAACAAGGAGCGAATATGAGGTCTACATTGGAGCGACCTTCCCCAATGGAACACAGGAAACTGTTTAACCGCCTCTGTGGTCTAGTGGTTCAACCCACCGATTTCAGATCCAGAGGTCCCGGGTTCCGAGTACAATATATTGTGCTTGGTTTGGTTGGTGGTAGGCCATCTTACCTAATTCTTTCGCCATAACAACAATTCTAAACTTGTTGTGTTCCTGCATTTAGAGGTAAGATAGCCAGTTCCTTTGTTGAGGATTCTGGGTGAGTGCGCTACCACTTTCGGTCTTATCTCAACTTGTAACCAGGTGAGATGTAGGCCAAGCGCTTCCCCGTCGTACATTAAAAATAAAGAAAAATACCAGGCAGAGGTGCGGTTTGCTGGTGGAGGAAGGAGGTATATATTAATTTTGAGTTTTACAACTCAAACACTGGGAAATAAAAATAGTACAAGTATTTACGTACTCGATTATTTTCGGGGATCACAATTAGAAAATTTAGCTTCATGTTTTCATCTGGATTTATACCTAGTTATTTTTATGAGACAGGAATTTAACTCCAAGCCTATGAGTAAAAACCTTTTCTGTTTACATTCATCGCAATGAACTGTCGTGTAAATATAAATTTATTTCCACGGATTATTGTACAGCCTTGTCGTCAATTACTTCGGCCTACTTGCAGTGAAGGTGCTAGGTGCTAACACTGTAGGGCCTTAGGCCGGTAACAGACATGCGCAAACATCCAACAATTAAATTCATTTCACAGGTATTACAAATTTCAAAAAAAAAAAAAAAATATGGACAAGGAAACAAAAAAAAAATCCTAACCATATTACAATACCTGAGACAAACAAATCGTCGGCTTATTGATGTTTGAACTAACTTAGTTATAACAAAGGTGACGTTGCTGTGCGACCACGACGCTAAGGCCTTAATCCTAACTAAAATCTAGGCGCAAATTTTTGTTTTCGATAAAAACGAATACACTGATTTATGAATAAACAAAACTAACAGACTCACGACTTATTTCTCCTTCGAGGATTCACCTCTGATCAGTACTCAGAAGGTTAATTCTGTAAGAATCACCTACTAGGGGGTAGTCAGGGCCACGTCCAAACTTACGTTCGGCACATGCCCACGGTTCGTAAGTAGCTAGTATTAGGTCCTTACATATGAAATTGGCGTTTTGTCGTACTGGCCACTTTGATCTTAAATATCTCCTCTTTGGTTAGGAATTCCAAATTCAAATTTAAACAGCTATTTACTCATGCATTTGTGTTTCGAAAACCGTAATTCATTTGTTTTTTTCTCTTTTGCTTTTTTTTTCTGCGTCACTCATTTCACAAAATGGAAAACTTAAAATATCGCATTATTTACGAGTACGAGTTCCACCGTGGCACCAGTGCTGTAGAAACGGCTCGAAGGATTAATGATGTGTATGGTAGTGGTGTCGCAAAAGAAAACACGGTGCGTTTTTGGTTTCAACGCTTTCGTTCTGGAAATTTCGACCTGCAGAACAAGCCCCGTGGACCGCCGGAGACCAAGGTCGATAATGATGAATTGAAGGCTATTGTGGAAGCAGATCCATCGCAAACCACATCACAGTTAGCTGCAGGCTGCGGTGTTAGTGACAAAACCGTTTTAATCCACTTGAAGCAAATTGGGAAGGTGAAAAAGCTTGAAAGGTGGGTACCTCATGAATTGAGTGAAGCAAACCGACAAACGCGCGTCGACTGCTGCGTTACATTACTCAAACGGCACAATAATGAAGGAATTTTAAATCGGATCATTACATGTGATGAAAAGTGGATCCTGTACGATAATCGTAAACGCTCATCGCAATGGCTGAACCCTGGTGAACCAGCAAAATCTTGCCCCAAGCGAAAATTTACTCAAAAAAAGTTACTTGTAAGCGTTTGGTGGACTAGTGCCGGTGTCGTACACTATAGCTTTCTTAAATCTGGTCAGACGATTACGGCTGATGTCTATTGTCAGCAACTGCAAACCATGATGGAAAAGCTCGCTGTTAAACAACCGAGACTTTTCAATCGCTCTACGCCACTGCTGCTTCAAGACAACGCTAGACCACACACGGCCCAACAGACGACTACCAAATTAGAGGAGCTTCAATTGGAATGTCTAAGACATCCACCGTACTCTCCGGACCTTGCTCCAACAGATTACCATTTTTAACGAAATTTGGATAACTTCTTGCAAGGAAAAAAATTCAATTCCGATGAGGCAGTCCAAACCGCTTTCAAAGATTTCATTGATTCCCGTCCGAATGGTTTTTTTAGTAAAGGGATCAATGAGCTACCTATAAGATGGCAAAAGTGTATAGATAGCAATGGTACATACTTTGATTAATAAAATATATTTTAATATGAAAAAATTGCCTTTATGTTCCTCCCATACAAAACGCCAATTTCATATGTAAGGACCTAATATTTTGTTAAAAGCCCATCGCCGTTGTGCTGTGTTTATTTGGTGCACAAAGTTCCAAGATTAAATTTATAGTATTTATTGAATATTTACCGTTATCTGTATAGATTAAACATAATTTTGTTTTTTTTTCTATAGAGAATTGTTTATTCAGTAATGTGATTATTTATTAATAAAATGCTTCAGTTTTGTGATTATTTTAAACCACGATACAGCTAATCGTAACTTAATTTCAATTTTCGATTCAATTTTTAATTTTCAATGATGTTTTCAAACCATTTTTTAAGACAGACTGGTCGATTGAAATTTCAAATTCAATCGACCAGTCTGTCTGTCCCCGGCCTAATACGCAAACAACATGCGCGTGCGCAACTAAACACTTTCCAAACAACATTGAAAAACACGCACTGTCCACAGTGTTCCGGATAAGGTCATGATGACTGAACCACTGTTGACTTAAATAGAAACGGCTTATAAAAATAGTAGTTTTGTATTGTATAGTAATCGATGTCTGTGGAAACAGTATTAAACACAGCAATTTTTTTTACAAAATTGCAGTTCTTAAATAATATAATCAAGACAGGAAAACATAGCCCTTATAACATTATCAATAAAACGATCGCTATAACATTTATAGGTACAAGTAAAGATAAGTATAGAAGATACCAGTAACGTAAGCTACACCTGCATTTCTATATACCTATACAATTTGAGGTATACATATAAGGATGACGATACAACATATCATTTCAAATGTCAACGTATATGCCTAAAAAACTTAAAATTTATAAGAGAGAGAAATGGGGACTATTTCAAATGTCAACGTAAGAATATAAGCAACAAAAACATCAAATCCATAAGAGCGAGATGGGGAGTTTTTCAAATGTCATAGTAATAATATAAGCAACAAAAACATCAAATCCATAAGAGTGAGTTGGGGATTTTTTAATTTCAACGTAGGAATATAAGCAACAAAAACATTAAATTCATAAGAGTGAGCTGGGGACTTTTTCAAATTCAAACGTAAAAATATAAGCAACATCACATTCATAAGTGAGTAGGGGACTTTTTCAAGTGACAACGTAAGAATATAAGCAACAAAAACTTCGAATCCATAAGAGTGAGTTGGGGACTTTTTCAAATGAAAACGTAAGAATATAAGCAACAAAAGCATCGAATTTATAAGAGTGAGATGGAAATTTTTATCCATTTATTTCTATCAAGAGTAGCTTTTTAAGAATGACTAAAATTTAATTGAAAACTCACAGACCTACTCAAGTTTAAAGTCAGATGAGGACAGACAAACAGGAGACAGAGCGCAGACTACAAACCGGATTCAAACCAAACACATTTTTTACAGGTAGATACAATTGATAGGGCTCAATAGAACGGAAGTGCGGAAGAATTGCCCTTCCGGAAGTACCTACAGGTAGCCCTTCCGGTTTGAGTGAAAGGAACAATAGGTGATGCACTTGATTTGTCGGTCTGTCTGTAATAGGGTTTTGTAGCATTATAAGTGCCTCGTAAAATAAATCAACGTTAAACTGGTTGTTGTTTGTTAGTTTTTTGTTGTTGTAGAGTCGTGAGAAGAGCTATCACACTAAACTTATTTTTATTTGGATGTTAAAATTGTTGACGGAACAAGCAAGAAGCCTTTTTCTAAAGAAAGCCTCATAGCTCAGTTGGTAGTAACTCTGTTTCTGCGCTGTAGGTGTTGGGTTCGATACCCAGCCAGGGCAAACATTTGAGTGATTAATATAGATGTTTGTTTTGTGTTTGGGTGTTGTATCATATATAATGTATGTATTTACAAAAAAAAAGTATTTAAGTATTCTATCCGTAATTTAGTTCCCATATTACAAACTTAGTTTTAGTCTAGATGGCGCTGTGTGAAATGGATGTCCTCGTAGTATTTGTTTGTTTTATGTTTATTTATTGTTAAAAAAACCGGCCAAGTGCGGACACGCACACCGAGGGTTCCGACCTACATTTCAAGGCAAAAAATCTCTTTTTTTTTTTTTTTTTTTCGAGTAGTCGTCTCTTGACCACGAAACTAACATAGACAAAAATGAAATCTACGATGGAGCCTACCCTGAAAGTGCCTATTAACTCTTTTCTTGAACACATTAGGGTCGTAACACAGCGGAAAACAGACACAGGGAGCTTATTCCAAATCCTTGCAGTGTGCACAAAAAGATTCTAGAAAAGCGTTTAGTCCTTATACGTGGGATATCAACCAGATCGGAATGATAATAGGTTGTGCATCTGAAATTTCTATTGAAGAACGGCGAAGGCGGTATGAGGTCGTGAAGCTCTTAAGCATACTCACCAATGGATGGTTCAGGCTGTCGAGCTTTGCTTTGGCAAGGTACTATGATCCTATGATCTTCTTGGCTCTACGCTCCACCGAATCAAGCGCAGCAAGTAGATATTTGGCTGAACCATCCCAAAGGCTTCAATATTCTATACAGGATCGATTTTGAGCTTTATTTCTTGTACAGGCCTCTGATTTAATTGTATTTAATTTGATACTGTGATTTTTTTTACTTTGTACCTATTACGGTTCATGAGAGACAGGCCGCTAACATGCAGACCGGCCGGACAGACTGACTGTGGAGGCTTTAATAGTAATAGGGTCCCTTTGACAGTGCTACCAATGGTACTCATATATGAAAATATCATCAAAATCGTCTTTAGTGGACATTATGCCTTGAAAAATTCTACCTCCTTGAGCGCATTTCGAATACGGACCTAATAGTTTTAAATGTTGTTACTATTTTAGTTGCGATATAAAAGACGAATGATTTTCAGTTCAATGACCGAATATATCAAATATAACTGATTTTAAAACTTGATAGCTGATAAGCCGCGTCATAACACAATTGACCTCATTTATTCCAAAACATATCTGATAAAAAAATCACAACTTTCTAGGCGCCAGTGCTAGCTTTTGGGAAAGCTTCTTTATCGTAGACCTCATCCTAACCAAAGTTATGCCCAGGCAAGCCTCTAGGTTAAGAGCATATCAATTTTACATAAAAAAAACATATTCCCGAACATAATTAAGAATAAATTGCATACACGCGTGCAAGAGACGAAGCAAGGCTCTCGACTTTATCCTCATTTTCTTTGGAAATAAATGATGTCCTTCATGCATTGTGTGCTTTATCTGATCCCACAAGCACACAATGCACTACATCAATCCGCAACCATTACCATTCAAAAATGAACTTTAAACGAACGACACAAGATTTAAAATTGAATAGCTGTTTTTAAATCAGAAACGAAATGAATCTTGTGACGTAAAATGTGCTTTATTTTTTTTGACAGAACATACAATTTCACTTGACAAAACTGGTAAACAAAAAACATGTGCACATACGATTTTTGATCTTAGCTTCAATGAGGTAGAGTAGTATTTAAAAGATATTTTACAATAATGAAGAATGACTGCTCTACATTTTGAATGGGATTTAATTTTGTTAAAGAATTTTTATGTAAGATTCATTATTTTTTCGTACAATGGGATATCAGGGTAAAACCGAACGGGTACGTCGTCATCAGGACTTCCGTATACTTTCATTATGAGATGCATTCACTTTGACGTTGATTTACGCGTTTGCTTTCTGTCTTTTTATTTCGGGTCCGCCAAACCGTTTTAGATTGTATTTTCAGTAAGTTCCGCTGATGTAAAAAACTACATCAGTTAAACTGCTTTTGCGAAGACGCAGAGGCGAATTCGACTTTATTAACCGTCTCAGGACTTCGATTTTAAACACAGGGACAACATTAGTCCAATATGTACTTTTTTAAATTATGCTACACAAACATAATGACACGTTCAAAAGGTATTCTTTTTACTCGAGCATAGAGACTTTAGTAGACTTTTTTAACAGATATGAGTTTTTTTAGCAGATATATAGTGCTGATAGCAATTTGGCAGAATTGGTACCTAAATTGATTTCTTTCAAACTTTCAGTGTATTATAAAACAAAGGTGACATACCCATTGGCCCCTCGGTTAAGTAGGCGGGAATCGTAAAGCGAGGACACACTCAATCACAGAAAATCACCAGACATCTTCCACCGACCCGGTTCACTTGAGCTCTCAACTCATTTTATAAATCATTGAGCCAGTTACCTTCAAAGAAAAATTAAAAAAATAAAGCAACAAAATTGGAAAAAAAAACCTGAATATTTTTTTTACAAATACAAAAAAATATATATCATAACATTAATTCAAACAATATGTTGAGAAACAATTAAACTATGTACAAGGCAGCAGTTGGATTGCCTTAGGACCGTTACAAACGGTCTATAGGTAACTTAACTGTTCCAGACCAGCAACAGACGTTGAGACGAGAATGTCGATATAGTGATTTGGTTAACATAATTTTTCTTTTTTTTTGGGAGATACTTCAAAACGATACAGTTTTAAAAGGTCAAACAGTTTTCCAAGGACTTCTAAGTGATTTATTGGTGCCTAAGTTCATTAATATTTTATTTGGTAAAATATACACGACCAGTGCTCTAGATACACTACCTACTAAATAGTATTGTAACGTAATTTTATTATATTTTATTGGTAATGATATGGATTTTGTTTCTCTACCATTACGAAGTTTTTTTTTGTTTACTTTGTATAAACAAATTGATACAGCCACAGTTGGTGCCTAATATAAAAATAGCAATTCTGCACCATCCTTCCGAATGAGTCTTACCTAAAACTCCAACAAAACTCCGGAGCAGCAGTTTTCATTCAGTTACTCGTTATCTGTCAAGGTCGTAACGAACAGTAGTACTTACTTTGCATTTTAAGCCCTAAAGTCTTAAGTTAGAGTTGCTATTTGTTTGAAAAGCAGTAATTATATTATGTTTACTAGTATCGCGTGACAAAATATGCCACTATTTTCGCAGTGCATACTAAGGCATGCGATATTCTTTATTTTCAGTTAAGGTTGGTGCTAACAAAATAAAATTAAACATGTTTTGATAGGCACTCATTCTTATTCACATGTTATTGACCTATCGCCTATTAATCTCCCCCTATACTACGCGCATAGCTAACAAGGATATCAGTTTACAGATATTATTTCAGCTAATATCTAGAGGATGCCTCTGACAACGTGTTTGGAAGATATCAAGACACGTCAACCGAGACCGAGTGCAGCTCATCGTGATATAGCTGGTATATTTCCTAGATGGTAATAAAGTAAGCTGTAAGATATTCAACTTTGCATTTCGGGCCTACAAGGACAATTGTAGCTAAGCTGTAAGATATTTCACGTCGCATTTCAGGCCTACAAGGACAAATGTAGCTAAGCCATAAGATATTTCACGTCGCATTTCGGGTCTACAAGGACAAATGTAGCTAAGCTTTAAGATATTTCACGTCGCATTTCGGGCCTGCAAGGACAAATGTAGCTGACGGAACATTGACCCTCAGTAATGAGGACTACGATTTGAGGAGGACGAGTAGAGTATAGTAGAATAATCATGAATAGATTCATGTATTTGTCTTGATGCCTTTGACAAAACAAGAGAACTCAAGATACTTACTTATATGCACTTTATACCGTTGTAATTATTCTAGACCCCAAAATTAAGTAATCACAATTTGTAGTCCAGTCCATTAAACACACGAGTTTAATAACTGAAAACAAAGCTGTGGGAAGATACATGTTAATATGCAAAACAATGCATTCGTAAAACGAAGAAAGCTCTGTTTAAAGGCCATATTGTTTTTGTTGTACTTACGGTTTTTTACGGAAAAAAATCTAGAAATTCTAGGCTTTTAATAAGTACATTAATTTGGTTTCCAGATCTAATTGAAGTTGTCGACAACAGGACATGGTATTTTACATGAACTTTACACGTCCATCAAATAGTTGATGGTATTAGTAAATGGTACTGCACCAGCTGATAATTTCTTTTAGACTGATTGCAACAATTTTTTTTACAAGATATCGCTTACATAAACATAATTGTTTGCGTAGTATCTTGTAAAAGCACGTTCAGTGAAGCATAATAAACAAAACCAATTTATGTTTAGTGTCTCGCGTCCATGAGTATTCGGAAAAATAAAAAAATTTAGTAAGCAGTCGTATTGTTCGAAACGCAAAAAAAAACTCAATTGTCCACGGCGCGTTTGAAGACCCAATGAGCTATTGTTTCGTTTAAAATAATGTAAGTACGTACTATTACTTACGTAGGTTACTATTGCGTTCATGTGACCATACATAAGAACAGTCTCAACGACAATTACAATAAAATAGATATGAATATCCTATAATGGCCAGCAAAAACAATAAGACGCCCGCCATCGTACGGGAGTTCACCGCGAGAATAGAATTTCTAAATTTAAACCAGCTGTTGGAAGCACCGCGGAAAACATGTTCCAAATTCGTATTATTTTTAAAATTTGAATCCTGACGTCTCATCACGTTCAAGGTCGGGAGGACTCATTCAACGACTAATTTATTTACTTTTTAAGGAGTAGAAAACATCTGGCACGCATCACCGGATTCTACTGCCACAGAAGCTATAAAAATGGAAAAATGTTTACGTTTTATCGGTTACATAAGCGGAAAGGGATCGGTTTTTTATTTAATTTATAGAAGCGTCTATTATCCTGACTTTGGCAGTTGGTAGCAATGAAGGCCCGAGTGGGCGTTTTTTATTGAAGTTCCATAATTGTATTTTGCTTACAATGAACGAGTACGTATTTATTTTTCCTCTTTGCCATACATGTTGAACAAACTGCGTAATACTAAACAGGTTAATTTAATGAACGCATAATATATAACATATTATTGGTGTAATGTCTAGACATAATTAAGTAACAATCAAAACAATAATATTCCGAAGCGTTTAAAAGTCACCATTTTTTTATTCCTGTCTTATAACAATATATGAGCAAAATTTCAGCACAATCTGAATACTTTTTTACGTCAGTATATACGTTTAAGTAGGTAGGTATTTACTTAGAACTAATGCATAATCCATAGTTTGGTTGATTGCTTTCATTATTTTGAGCCATTAAAGTATTTATTTTTATATACAGTTAACACAGATTAAACAAGATACCAATGTGGCATTTCTTCTGCCATAATTAGGGTGTAATTTTAAATCCAAATATAGAACAAAATCACTTCGAATCTTGCGTTAAGGCACGAAAACTAAATATCCCTTATCCTGTTGACAGACAGATAAATTGGTTTCAAGATCCTTACTTAAACCAAAATAAGAAGAACTAATTGTAAAAGAAAATAAATAAAAATAGAGTTCAATGGCAACTGGTCTTATACACGAATAATGCCGATAGCAACCAGTATTCTGAGGACTCTCTTGTGGGTCAATGGACGGTGAGAGATCGGGTCTGAGACCACTGGTCTTGTCTTCTCGAATAGGTAAAGATGAGCTCGGTATGGTTTGTGCAATCGTCAGGGTGTCAAGGTGTTGGTTACAGCTAAATTTAGGCAAGGGGACGTCCGAAAACAATAAATATACAAGTCATCAGAGATCGTTAAAAGATTAAATGGGAGGTTTGTTCAGATTATACTGACAAGTCACCAACATTAATGTTGTAACAATTGAAAATGTCCCCATTTTGATTAATGATTTGATGATTAACCGCACACCGGAAAAAAAATGGCATATCTGAGTACCTAAACCTAATAAACTTATATATTACATCTTTATTCTATAAAATGTACAATTAAACTACGTACAAAGGAATCAGTCAGATTACCTAAGGACCGTTACAAACGGCCTATATAGACCAGTACCAGACGGAAGCTAATAAACTACATACAATATACTAATTTATTATTAAAAACTAGCATGTAAAAAACATATAAGAGTAATTTAGTAGGCTAGGTTATCTTTGAACAGTGAATGAAAAATGCACAAGGCAAAAGAGCGAAGCGAGCGTGCTAAGGCAGCGACCGCCGAATTGCCAATTAGATATTCAATTTTGTTTTATCTGGTTAGCTATTTTCGTTGATGCATTGATATATGACATGGTAATTAACTACAGTCGTTGTTCATAGCAAATTAAATTGACGTTAAGTTTTTTTTTATTCAAATATGCATATTTGATAGGCAAATAGTATTTTTAACATACCTTTAGTATATTCTGTTGAAAAAATCTATATATTATCATATATTAAACTATTTATAATTAAATTAACTCCACACTTGGATGTATCGCAATCATTCAACCTTGGGGTTGAATGATTGCGATACGTCCCATACCCATGTATATACCCATATACCCATACCCATGTACCCATGGATGTCATGAAAGCCGACTAAGGCCGACTAAGGTCACCAGAAGAAGGGTAGCAGCTTCCTATTATGTATTATCTACATTGTAACTGGGATGAATCTGGGATCTTTGGAGGAGGTTTAGCAGTGGACACTAAATGGGCTGTTAATGTTGTTGTTGATGGGTACACAGGATTGTGTACCCATCAACAACAACATTAAATCAACAATATATCGTTGTTACTAGGTAAAGTATTTTTATTTATTGTACCACGGGTAAGCACTTAGCATTTTTTTAAAGAATTGTTCTTATGGCTACAGAATTAGGTAATATGGTGGTAGCTAGCCAGGCGGACTCAAACAAAATCGTACCACCAACCAAACCAAGCACAATATATTGTACTCCCCATGGGGATCGAAACCGGGACCTCTAGATTTGAAATCGGTGGATTGAAACACTAGACCACAGAGGCAGTTTTTAAATGAACGATGTGTTTTTAAGCTAAAACTTACCAAATACCGTCCCAAGCCCGTCTCAACCCCAGTTCCAAATCAAGGACATCACATATACACGATTTAAACAACAATAAAATGCCCGTAAACCGATTGCCAGTCTTCACATGGTCTATAGGACATTATTCGACACTGGCCACGTGACGATGGAATAGCAGTTTTTATGATCACAAAAACGTTACGAAAACGAGCTGTTTACTTTCATAAATCAGTTAAGTAACCGTGAGAAAAAGTCTATAGGCATATACAGCTTCAATTTAGAACACGACAGTGCTTTTGTTGTTTGAATTTTACGGCAATCATCTAAAATACATAAGTATACTTAACTAGATTAGCCGTTGCATTACAAATGTCATACTTGGTAATTCATTGCTTTGTATTACATGGACCAATTATATTTATTGATACTATCCCGACTTGACGCATAATATTTTCAAACATGCGCAGTTAATTAAATAAATAAAACAATAATTGCTCCAATAAATATTAGAAAGCTGTAGTACTGTCAAATGGGTAAGTTCAGCAAATACTGCATACGCATAATTAAATACAACACAGCGTTGATTTAAATGTAACCCAACTCGGTTAAGCGTAGTGGAAACTTAACATGTTTTAACCGCCTGCCAAGCGTGGAAATACCCAAACGATAAAAAAACAGTCTAAGCAGAAGGCTTTTGCCTAACAGTGGACGGTTATGGGCTTACGGGTAATTCACGTAAAAAATCAACAACTTGATAACATATTATTATTCGACTTCAAGTGAAAGGAGGAGGTTCTAAATTCGTCGAAATCTTTTTTTTTATGAATGTGTTTTTACTAGAAAGGGTGATCCATCGTCATCAGGTCAGGATCTGATGATGGGATCCTGCAGAAATCGAGGGAACTCTTCAAACATTATAGGCACACTTGAAGCGATTTAGGTGTATTACCTCAAAAAACGGACCCCTTATAGGATCACGTGTCTGGCTGTCGGTCTGTCCTTCTATCAGCCATCAAAATAATTGGAAAAAATACGTCATCCCGGTATACGAAATCGTATCATATTCTTCATTGAAGTCGGTTTCCTTTTTAGTTTTAAAAGCGTCACTATTTTTTACAATAACACAATAGTTGCCGTGTGGGCGTTGAATGTCTACAACACCATCACTACACCTGCTAAATATTTTGTATAAAAACAGCGATCCCGGTGGTCTTGTTAGATTCCTGTTTAGACTTCCTACGTGTTTCAATTCACCGTTACAAGTTATAGAGTTCCAATGCAATCAACATTTGGCTCTAAAGATTGCAACAGTTATGATTATGAAACACCGGTGAAACTATGTTTAAATATATATGTTAAGAAGCCTCCGATTATCAGACCATGATCAAAGAATAATCGGAAATAAATTGGTTTAATAGTCTTCGGAGATTTTTATATAATATACGGCACGAGAGCAGTTAATACCCATAAATAAAATGATAATAGAATAGAAAAGAATGAACACATTGCTGTAAACAAAAATTACATCATATTTGAGGCAACACAGCAAATAAGTACAAAGGGCGGACTCATCGCTAAAAGCGATATAGGTATACAATTTCTGCCAGATAAACAAAGGTAAAACAGAAAGATGTAAAGTGCGCTTAGCAGTTTGTACTCGTTTATTATTATCTTTTATAAGTAATTGATAATTTTTTGATTAGTAAAAACAGTATCAAAAACCGTTGCGTGGTTTAGAAGAAGCGAATAAGCGATTTATGCCACATTCGGTCCCAATTTTCGGCCGCGTCTTTAAAAAGTTTTTATTCGTCCCGCACGATAACATTGGTCCATGGTCGTCACGCATACCAAAAATATTGTTGTACAGTTAGCGACAAAATTATAATTTATCACTTCGTTATAGGCTGAAGACTCAGAAGTGATTTATCTAACACATAGCACTTACCACCGCCCAATTGTGAATTAGTGATGGTCATTACTAGTATAATTATTAACTTTTCGTAGGTAATTATAAAATTCAAATTCATAATTAAAAATATATATATTTATAATTACATACGTTGTACTGTAAACTAATATTTTTTTGAATTGTATTTTAATATTATAAGTAGATGTAACGTTTATAAGCAACAATTTATAAAAAAAAGGTTTTGTCATCATTACTTAATGTTTTTAAGAAACTTATGACATTTAGTCTACTTTAAAGTTTTATACAGTCAAGGGTTTTCTGGGTTTACCTACCTCAGCCTTGTTCATATCATGTAAAATGAGAGTCAAGTAAAGATTAATTGCTTCAACTGTACTAAAATAATTATAATTTACCTATAAAACAAATTTGGGCCGAATGTGGAGCTGAAAAGTAGGACGAAACTAGAATTTTTAAAATAAAATCTACTATGGGCCGTATACGGCATATAAAGTGGGATGAAAACAGTTTTTATGTGGGCCGAACTTCCGCAGGACGAATATGGCATAAATGGAAGCTAGTGCATGTGTTTGGAATCCACATGAGGATAAATATAACCTTTTAGTCGAAAAGGTAGAGAAAGCTTTCCTGAGGTACCTATACAAACGTAATTTTGGGTATTACTAATTAATGTACCCCACTAAGTTTCTTCAGTGAAGCCTTAACTTCAACTCGCTAGAGACTAGAAGGGCAAATTGACATGTACATTTTTGACATAATGCGATTTTTTACAGAATTGATTTATTGATATGAATTGTTTAATAATGTTGATATGACTAGGCACATTTGTGTGACATTCCAGTGTACATTAATCATTATTATTATTTTTAATGTTTCTAATTGGAGTAACTGGATAAACTTTGTTTTATAATATTTAGAGATAACCAACATTTTGATATCCACGTTCTCAAATCATAGCAAAAAATTAAGAAAAGAGTGTGGAATGAAGTGCTGACTCCTCCAAGCAGGACGGTTAGTTGATGTTGATTGATAACTGGAGTTATCAATCACAGAAGCAATAGCAAATGCCGAAAGGATAACTACTATTACTATTAGTATTTATGATAAATATGTAAGTAGGTACCTACGAATAAATAATAATTATTTATTCGTAGCTTAAACCATAATAGGTCAAAGTCAATTAATCTGTCTCTGTCAAATTTCACTATGATTTTACGTTGTTTGTTTTTTCATTTTGTTTCATGTTATGATAAAGCCGAAGGTGGAAGCGCACTTCATCCAGAATTCTCAACAGTCTGAAGAAACGGCTCACAAATAAAATCATATAAAATAAATTATATATTTCAGGACATCAATTTTACACACATTACACAACGCCATCTTGTCCCAAACTGAGTAAAACTAGTAAAATGGAGACTAGATTACGGATATAATGCTCACATATATATTTTTTTGTAACTTACTTATACTATACTTATCATACAATACAACACCCAAACACAGAACAAACATCAATTCATCACACAAATGTTTATCCTGAGTGGGAATCGAACCCACTACCTACAGCGCAGAAAGCAGAGCTATCACCAACTGAGCTGTGAGGCTTATAAAAGTCGGATTTATGTTATAATAATATAGGTCGAATATATTCGGAGACAGAGTTCAAGTCGTGAGTCCGGGCCGTTAAAAGGATAACGATGGCAAGCTGCGCGCGCGCACTTTACAAAGGAATCGTGCACAATGTCGAATCGAATGTAGACCGGAAGCGTACAGGGACGGTGATGTCCTTTTGTATCGTAACTAGGGCTTCGGCCAGCCGTGATTTTGAACGCCCGAGCTTCTGTCACGATTGTGAATTGAGCATTAAATAACCGACCGAGTGATTTTGGCTTTGTCTTTAATTATAACAACAAATCGAAATTGTAGTGTTTTTTTTTGTTGTTGTGTCGACTTAGGTAAGATGGTGATAGCTAGCCAGGCGGGCTTAAACAAAGTTCTACCATCAACCAAACCAAGCACAATATTGTACTCCCCTGGGGATCGAACCCGGGACCTCGGGATCTGACACCGGTGGGCGCACCACTACACCATAAAGGCGTTTAAAAACCGCCTCTGTGTGTGAAAAAAGAGGTGTCAATTCCTCAGACTGTTGAGGTTTCCGAGTGAAGTGCGCCTCCACTTTCATCCTATCTTCAATTGTAACCAGGTGAGATGAAGGCCAAGCGTTACCCCGCCGTAAAAAAATAAAAATTTGCTCATGACGTCAGCACGTACTCATTCCCATCAGCATAGTAACCAACGGCTATCCACAATCACAAACTACTGTAGTATCTACATGTGTTCTCTTTAGTAACATCCACGCCTCTACATGCACCGCATTAATTATTCGTCATTAGTCATTGTTCCGAGCAATGGTAACGCATTCTTCAACTGTGACGACGCATCCGTACCTTGGCAAATGATCATTGATTACCTTGGCGAATGATCGCCTTTGATGTAGCTATGGATAGCAGACACATCGGCAAACGTTTCGCAAAGGATAGGAAATGAAAGGCAGTGATTATTTGAGCCAGCAATCATTTGCAATTACATTCTGCAATACCTAGGACATAGTTACTTGTTAGTGGTTAGAGTTGCACGAACAGCAACTCTTTACATGTAAATACAGTGGTACCTAAGTTTTACTAGAGCTGAAATAATTCGTTTATTTTGAGATGGTTCCTTTGGGTTATGTACAGTCGCCAGAAATTATATGTGTGCATATAATAATTTTCATATTATTATTTAACAATTGCTATTAAAATGTATACCCGATGTGTATACATATTATTGCAGGTAAATTGGGTAAACTGTAGCTTCAAAACACTAAGCGGATTAAAAAAAAGTGGAATTTGCCACTACATCTTAAAAAGCAGCATCTAGAACAACGTTTTATTTTCAAAACGTCATGTTTAGATTTTCCATATTGGTTCCTTGCATGAACTTAAACTGAATATTTAAGTGCAAAGTTTGCTCTGTAATAGATCCATTGTGGAATATCAAAACATTCACTATTTAGATCTAAATTGTGACGAATTTCACTCTTTTTAATGTGATGTGTTTTAAAGCTACACTTTACCAACACTGCCTTATGCGTATCTAACCCTAAGATTCCCTCTTAATCAACGACATACAACCCAAAACCATATATAGATTTTAGAATATTTTAATGTGTCGCAATTTTACTGTGAAATACAAAAAATACGGAATATATGGATATCAGAAATTAGCGTAGTTATATCTACGAGATCTCTTGCGCAGCTAACATCGCAACCAGTTGCACGTAGATCGACGTTACGTCATTTTCACGTAAGAACATATAACTAGATATGTATAACAATATAGTGTCTGTATATAATTAGTTTTACTATAATAGTAGACTTTAGAATATTTGCATAACACAGCATACATAATACAGTTAGAACAACGATGAATATCAATTATGCGAAGTGTCATTTTAAATGACGGTCGCCGCTGAAATACGAAACTAAGTGGTAATGAAGATAATCTTTATGAGTATTCAATAAGTTTACATATTTTGGCAATAATTTGCATACTTGTGCAAATGATAAGCAGGACGGCAGACCTGTACAATGAACCAAACGCGCTTTCAAAATTGTAGCATTACCACAAGATAATGTTGTGATGCAAACTTGAAATTTTAAATCGACAAGGCCGAAAGATCATACAGAGAAAACTTTGTACCAAAAGAATGCCATCAAACAGAAAACAGGCCGAGTCTATCCATAATCCTATACAAATATCCTATCAATAAACCATACGAAAACCAATTAGTATTACAAATAATGATAACAAAGATCCATTAATCAATGCATCAAAAACCGATATGCTTTTAGAATGCAATCGTAAATGAATGAACATTGGTATGGAGCGGTACTCGCGTTTCCTGTCTATTCCAAGAACAAACGTTAGCTGAATTTAACTGTGAATTTCGATTAGTTAGAGAATGCAACGAGGAAAACAATGTGAACCTTTTTTAAAAAATATAGGTCATTTTTTTTACGGGCACAACTCAGTCGGGTTTCGGTTCCATTCCCACACGGGACAAGCATTTGTGTGATGAACATATACTTACAATAAGTACACTTATATTACACACAAAATATTCAGAGCAAACATATTATCCGTAATCAAGTTCCTACTTTTCAAGCTATGCTTTGTTAGGGGCTAGACGACTTTATATTTATAAGTATTATATCCGTTATCTAGTTTACATATTACAAGTTTTTCTTCGTTTTGAACTACATGGCGCTTTGTAAAATTTATGTCCTGTAAAATTTATTATTAATATTCTTATTTTTATTTTTTTTAATTAATTAGTATTAAATTAAATGCTTGAAATGTCACAGATTTCAGTTAAGGAAATGGTAACTATTGTATCTCTCTGATAGAGTTTATTGACATAACAATCAAGATAAGTGCAAAGACGCTGAGTCGAATCGAAACACCAGCAAGATATATTTCACCACCATAAATCTGTCGTCGTTTTTCAGCTTATAATCCGATTTAAGGCTTCTTACTCGACGGGCTTCCAAACGGGTTTTCTGCAGTTTGCTTTCAAGATACGAAAGATCACAAAAAAGTGCAGAAAGAATCTATAGCATCTCCTATTTTCACACGAGAAGATATTTTTTTATTTAATAGGATGACTGAGGATGCCGGCAACAACGATGCATTTCGTAATATTGAAGAAGGAAACAGTACAAATTCCCTTCAATTGCGATTAATTGTTGTAATCAAGCAATTGTCAGGACGATTACTCGCTGAAATTAACAATGATAATAGAAAAACTGATGGTGCATTAAAACGGAACTTTAAAACCTTTAGCATAGAGCTGGCAATCATGTAGACGAAGACACGAGTTTTAAAGAAGTAAATACTTAACTAGTTAAAGCGTAGGGAGACAATGGTGACTATTTAAGGTTTAATGGTAGTAACTTAACAGTAATTTGTACAAAAAACTGTCGTTTATAGTCTTTTTTAGTTTTATGCTTAGTTTTAATCTTATTCTAGTCAACGCCTTTTATAGCTCGTACCTAAACAAAAGTACTTTTAGTCCGTATATGAATAGCACATTTAGAGATAAATGTACCGCTGCTGGGTACTATTTTTCTTTCCAAAAAAATAGCTGCAATTGACGTAATTCTCCAATCTTATATTCGCTTATCAACTTTCAAATCATGGTCAATGCCAAATCACTTAGACAAGCTCACGAACAACCGTATCAAATTCAATTTCATATCATTCAAACCATAAGACTCGTCCGGATCTGGATTACATGCGAAGGTCGCGACCTGAGAGATCTATCAACGGGGTCTATTTCGGGGTCAAAGTCTGGCCAGACTACGTTGACCTCTGGAAAGATACCTAAACTGAGAGATGTATTCAATTTGGATGAGGCTGGGAAGCGTTGAGGTGAATGTAAACTGGTGCATCAGATCTGAATCATTGTTACAGTAAAATGTGGCGTTACTGACAATTGGATGTTGTGCACCGTGACGAACAGACGAATAGTGGTGTAATTAGGTCGTCTGTTCGTCATGCTTTCGCGTTGCGATTGTTGCAGACAATAGAATTGCCTGTTAGAACACAGGTAGCAATTCTATCGTCAGATAGTTCTGTAGCTGATTGTCCAACAATCAACACAAGTGCACAAACCGGATGACCTAAATGCATACGTCTTTAGAGTGAATCCTGAGGTAATAAGTTTCACTCATATTTCATGTAATATTTATGATATTCAAGAAATTATGTCATGCATTCAACAGCAGATAAAATATATAAATATTCATCAGAGATCATATGGAATTACTTATACGTTCAAGCTATTATTCAACTCTGGTCACTAGAAACTTGATGCATTTCTATATTGTAACATAACATTCAATGCCAAAGAGGATTCGGAGCCAGAGCCGTCAGGAGATGACGTACTAGTTTAGTTCATACAAAGTAATTATTCCGTTAGGTTTTTCCAAGAAATAACAAATATTTGGAACAAGGGACAAAAATAAGCCATTGACAAACAAAACATGGGGTCTATGAAAGTGAGCTTCTTATCTGTACCCCAAAAATCCCTTAAGCTTTATCACCGTCAATAAAACCTTCAGAACTTATCAGCGCAAATACGTAGACCCTAACAGTTTCAACAAACAGTCTACCTGGCCTTGTATCCTCTGGCGAAACTGATAATAAAACCGTTGCTACATCGTACATTGTTGAAAGTAGGTTACGAAATGGTGTGGTGGTTGATAAAAGAAGTACACATGGGTTTAGCAATAAACTATGTGCAAAGGTACTTTGTAACGAGATTATATCTACATCGTAAAGAAATCTAATCATAATCATTTGCCTAATAAGTTGTCCTATCAAGGTTCAGAAAGGGTGAATTCAGCTACAAACCGTGTGCAAAGGACCATTATTGGAAGCAGATAGATAGACATTGAAAAACTTTGTTTGTCTGAACTACGCAGTGGTACTGCACGATCGCAACTAGTTATTATTATATGTGAGGGAAACAGACTAATTAGCTGGAAATTATATGATTATGTTCTAAAGCTGTGCTAGATGCTACTGCAGTGCAAGAGTGGATCAATTTACAAAGGCTAAATGGTTCACCTACGCGTTGAACACGCACGTGGTAATTTATCTACGCTTATCTGGAGTCCAGGCATGGTCGGCGCATTAACTTTGTATGTCTGTAGCTCTACTGTGTATCTTCAATCATTTGTCTCAGGATGCGTTGTCTAGTTTATCGAGGATATTTCTCTGTTATCTTATTTCATTCTGTTATCTTATTAACTGAATACTGTAACAAGCCTCACAGCTCAGTTGGTAGTAGCTATACCTTCAGCACTGTAGGTTGCGGGGTCGATTCCCACCCAGGATACACATTTGTATGACGAATATAGATGTTTGTTCTGTATTTGTAACATACATAAAACACATGTTTCATGGTTTGCGACCCTATTTTAAGTATGATGTTGAGATGTTAGAGAGTCCCGCTCTTCCGTAATTTTTAAATTAAGTTCAACAGGTAAATGACAAAAGATAAAACTTAATTCTAATTATCAATACCCGGATTCCATATCTACATTAAAACCATATAAAAAAAACATACAGCCGAATTGAGAACCTCCTCCTTTTTTGAAGTCGGTTAAAAAATGATGCTTATTAAAAAGGACACACAGCCTTCACAAATATTCTCCTGTCGCTAGAATACACAACCAACCTCTCGCTTTCGATTTGGCCATTTGCCTACCGAGCTACGGAGGTCGAATCAACGAAAACAGGACGCATGGACTATTTGATAGCTATCGCAATTTCGAGAACAGGTGGCATTCAAGAATACTGAGTGTATGTGCGAACGACAAGAATACTGAGTGTATGTGCGAACGACAAGAATACTGAGTGTATGTGCGAACGACAAGAATGCAAAACACAAGGACTTGCCACCATGGGGGGTACCACGACCCCTTATAGCATTCTTGTTTTGATATTACTTTACTTTTGTCACTATCTGTCCAGTGTAGAAAAACGAGACAAAAGTAATGTAAGATCAAAACGAGAATGCTATAAGACGTTGTGGTTAGGCCCCTGGAATGTTAAGAATGTGATCGAAATGAAATCGGTTACCAAAATAGAAACAATACTTCACGGCCAACATTATCAGTCGTTAAGATTCTGAATCGTACTGTTATGTATTTCTACCATGCTTGATTAATCTTGTATCAGAGATTTTTCTATTTATAATCATCAAACTAATTCAATTTCGCCAGACTCGAAAACACAAATCAGTATTTGAATTAAATGATACCTCAATCAACCAGAGATCTTTTTCTCTTAGCTGTCATAAAATTCGTGATTGCTTTTGACCCGCTTTTTGTTGTGATAATTTGAGTTGTCGTAAAACCTTCACGGACGGTTTTTACAATCTCACGGTGACATATATAAGAATCGTGATCATTGGTGTTGTACTACTACTTTTTATTTTACTGATAGTTGTTTCCCGTGTTTCAAAAGGCCTGTATCACAGATATAAATATTGTTGAGATTGATGATGTCTGTAATAACTTTCTTGCGTTCGTCTGTTTTTCCGCACCAGTACAATCTTGGAGTCTCAAGTCGAGAGTGAATTGGTTCCACTGTGGAACCAATTCACCCTCGACTTGGAACTTTCATAAGCGTGCTTCATTTTATCCTACATCTGTACTTAAATAAGTTAAATAATTAAGTCAACATCAAATTTTGGTTTAGAAATTGTTCGTAGCAACTCTAACCGAGAGGGAAAAATATAAAATCACTCGAAATCTATGTGGAATTAGATTTCCTCTTTGGTTTGAATTATTAAAAACTTTATTGTGCTGAACTTAACTATAATATATAAAAAATCAACTACTTATTTAGTTTTATCTAATCTTTAATCACATCAAAGCGTCTTTAGTTTGGTTTATATCTGGAAAGCTTGCAAATTCAATTACACATGATAATAAAACCAATTTGCAACCACAATAAATGCAATAGACATGCTGTTTTATACGCTTTGGTGTTTTTTATGGTTTATTAACAGTAAGGGTTAGTCTATGATTTATTTGCAAATATATTATAAACATGAAAACCATTTCTTGAGTAAGCCGTAAAATATAAGTGACCTACTAAGATCCTGTCGGTGTACGTAACGTGGTTACGTTTGTAAGAGATTTACAATGTAATGTCGGGTAAATAGCGACAGTTTACTCTTCAAAACCTCACTAGTAGACTAGAATACCCAAGACCGATCTATACGTATTATATGTGATACGATAGTTTTGTTCATGTTTCTAAATAATGTAAGGAGGTTTTATTCATCAGGAAATTTAAAATAGTAAACTAGGTTACGAAATTTTAATTTTATCCAATAAAAAGTACAATTAAACTAACTATGTACAAAGGAATCAGTCAGATTACATAAGGACCGTTACAAACGGCCTATAGGTAACTCAACTGTTCCAGACGGAAGCGTGTCCAAGACACTGGCTGCATTGCCACGCTGAATAGCTATGCTAATTTGCTGGCCTAAATAAGAGCCAGCCCTTGGGTCACGTACTAACTAACGATATCTCATGTAAATAACACACGAATAATAAGAAAGAATGGATATCAGGAAATGCATGTATTATGCATGTATAAAACTAAGACCGCGGATATTTTTTATTGGTGATACGTTTGACTACTGCTCACTTGAAAAACAAGTAAAAATATGGCCTAAGATAATATAATATACATTTACTATTATAATATACATATATAATAGAGACCAGAAGGAAGGCAGCAGCTTCCATCTGTGTATAATAACACTGTATCAAAAAATCTCCAGTTCTTGAGGAGGCTCTGTCCAACAGTATATTGTGATGTTGAATTAGAAAATTGGCTACGAGACACAACTAAGTCATTTTCTAAATTTCTCACGATTTCTAAATACCGATTTAATCTTACGATCTCGATTGAGGCGAACATTTTCATGCAACAGGCTTGATCGTCTCGAACTACAAAACATAAGCATCGAGTACCTACATTTACTCGACACGAAACTTAACGGGAGTTTTGGGCTCTTGGAGCATCTGGGGAATAATCTTTACCATCCGGTAACACTCGAATGCCGGAAACTTTGTCAGTTATTGAAAAAGGTGATGTATTTACTTCCGAACACTCTTAAATTATAATATATTGTAATCAAATGCATGTTAATCACAATATATCACATAATTGACAATAATTAGAAAAAAATATTGTTACTGTGAATTTTTAGAATGTAGGTATACGTTTTTTTATTGGTGATACCAAGCGTTTGACCTTGAAAAACAGACGAGGGCAGGGAGAGATCCATTCTTTACCAATGCTAACCTATTAGTATTTATGCCAAAAAAGTATTTAATACGATACCATGAGACATGAAAAGTATTACAAATACTCCAACTTAATTCCAACAAAAACAGCAAAATATTTAAAGTGATAGCTGCGGATGTCGAACCCGCATTTAGCCGGCAAAAAACTGGCAACTCGTCCGTTCACTACAAGAATTACTTACAAGTTATTTCAAGAAATAAATAGTATGTAATACTGGTTTAAAAAATGTTTACTTGTATAAGAAATTATAACTAAGTTGATATCAAATTACGGAATTCTAATTTGTTTTTATCTTGTTTGAATATTAAAGAGACAAGACACGACTTATAGTAAGTAAGCATCTATAGGTAATTAATTATAATTTGATTTATGGACAACAAATTCCATAGATTTTAATATATTAGAGATAAGTAAAAAAAAGGCGAAAGACAACCTGGTATCATCACCTTACAAATGAACACACGTAAAATACAAAAGAAATAAATACAATACGTTAAGCTATAAGGAGGTTACATCTGTCCGAAACCTTAATCCCGAAATAAATCATGTTTTACAAGGGTTGGTGTATAAAAACATATTAAAGTATTAAAGGCAGATAATTAAATGTTAAATAGCAAAAGATAACTAGGTATAATCAAACAAATACACGCATTAAATACATTAAAAATAAATATATTAAATTAAGCTATATGGAAGTTTCCACTGTCAGAAACTATTAGATTTGACGTTTCAAAATTATCATAAAAACAAACACACTGAATTAAAAACGGACTTTGACACCTAAATTCTGAAATAAAGCATATTCTTCAAGAGTAGGTGTCAATTATCAATTATTCATAGACAATGCGAGAGGTGTAAACAACAACGTGGGAGATACAATCAGACCAAAAATATATTTAGATATGAATTGCAAGCGGCAAATAGGCGTTAAAGTTTGCAAAATATAAATTATGTAGGTACTACTAGACTTCCAAGTCTAGTTTGCAGTACAACAAGTTGCTTGAGCACATTTGGGAAGAATGCATAAGTGATATTGATTATTTTATCCCAATGTACGCGACATAAAAGTTTATTTTTTGTACTTCGGCAAACGCTTGGGCTTCATCTCACCTATGGTTTTAAGCTATATCTAGGCCGAAGGTTTGAGTAACTAGCTATCTTACCTCTCAATGCTGGAACACAGCAGTTTAGAACTGTTATAGCGACATACTTATGGTGAGATGGTAGTTGCTAGCCATTCGGACTTGAAACTCCTACCTGAATTTACAATTATTACCTGTATGGACATGGACTAAATGAAACCTAGTTCTTATTCTCATTCTGAGTGGGGATGACCAAGGGCTGCACTGACGTCCCGCTGTGGGGTGTATTGTGCATTGTCCCCCATTGTTTTAACTACCCCTACCCCAGCCAGCCCAGCTCCTTAAAATACCGGAGCAGGACTTTGAGTTGTTCGTGACACTTGTTGAGCGCCTGAGTTCGCGACTACCTAGATACCTAGTTCTCCAATGATGAAAATATATAACAATTTATATACTTGTTATGTTAATGATTTTGTAGAATTAAAGCCTTATTTACTCACTTTTACGTTTCTAATGTCACTTCTTTATTTCTTACCGATGATTTTCTAAACCGATGGTTTACAAAGCGTCTATGATCAGTTATTGAATGTTGATACAACGTAACCTAACGTTTTTATCCCTAAACTAACGCAGATAGCGTTTGAGCAAGAATATAAAATAAACAAATCGACGGAATATAGCAAGGGAGCGTGGATATCGTGAGAGACGACTAAGGGTTATACCATGGGCAGTCGCAATCACCACTCACACCAATACTTCGATCACCTAACCGCCCGTCAAGCGTGGTGATTACAGTCAATGATGCCCTCTTGCATTGCACTTTTTGGGACGACGCCCATGAGCTGCTTTCATGTTCGGTTATTAAACAAACATACTCGATAGGTGCATTACGGAGAGCTGGCACGTACAACACGTTCATACATGACGCTTGTGTAATGTCTGTGAATAAGCGCGCCTCAAGTAATTGTCTAAATGATTGGCATTTTAACGACTTCAAACAACGACGAGGGTTTTATATTATATTCAGCTGTTTTTTTTTGTTTGTTACTCGATTACTCCGCCAATTCGAAATATATTTTGATGATTCTTATTATATTTGGTAAGTAGGTTATATTTCCGAGGTGGTCTCATTGAAATTTCATCAAAATCGGTACAGTAGTTTAGTTTTTATATCAAAATAACTGGAAAAAATATGTCATCCAAGTAAACGAAATAGCGTATTCTGCTTTCCTGTGGCGTTAACGGTCACTAGAGTAGTCCTATTAAACGGCTTTTGTCCAGTATAATCATCATCATGTTGGTTCATAATTTGTAACACATGCTTCATTGAAGTCGGGTATCTTTTTAGTTTTTAAAATGTATTATTATTGGTTATTAATACGTAGGTACTGTATAGTAAAGGCGCATTGGTGTAAGTGTAAGTACGAGTAGGTACTGTGAACGTGCCAGCTTTGGATATCCGACCTATATCTCAACGTAATTCTAATACCTATGAATCACTTGTTCGTTGTTATTGTAATAGATAAGGTTATGTAATAGACAAAAAAATGTTAATTACTTTGTAGATAGTATCTAATAATGACTAGTTACACACGACTTCCTTTCAATTAGGATAAACGAGCTTTTAATACATAGCCGCAAGAAAGAGACAAACATTAAGCTAATTTCTTAGCTTTAAAAATATCACTCATATGAAATTCCGTGTTTTTTTTCCCTATATATTAGAGCTGTGAAGACTATTTTGTAAGTGTACAGTACGCGATAGAATAGTCTATAATTAATGAAAATACTTAATTGCATACCTTATAAATAAAACTGGCTAACTTAAAATGTACCTATATATACGAGTACAATGAAGGTCTTATCGCGATCAGACCTATTTCTTTTTATGTTATTTTATTTTATGGCTAAACAGGTGATTGGTTGTGAACAAATGAATAGGGGTCTATCTAAATTAACTATATAAGTATAATACATTATGTAAAGCTATGCTATAAATATAGGTACTTACACATTAAATAAATAAATATTACAGGACATTAATTTCACACATTGCCATCTAGCCCCAAACTAAGCACAGCTTGTTAAGACTCACTCAAATGTTTGCCCTGGGTGAGAATCGAACCCACAGCCTACATCTCCGAAGGCAGAGCCAACTGAGCTATGAGCCTTGTAAAACAAAATGTATATTGGTATTATACATACCTACCTACATACTATACAATGCAGTTATTTTTAATGTACAAGGATAATAAAATAATATACACCTAATCTATAAAACGTACAGAAATCCGCAAATACCGATGGCGACGAAGGATATATATCACAAAAGAATCTGTCAATTCAAAAAGCTATTAAATCAAATAAATATATATTACAGGACATTAATTTCACACAGCGCCATCTAGCCCTGACTAAGCATAGCTTGTAATATGGGAACTAGATTACGGATAGAATACATGAATACTTTTTTTTTTGTAAATACATACTTATCATACAATACCCACCCAAAAAACATCTCAATTGTCTAAACATCTGTTGCCTGGTATAATAATAATACCATTAATGTATCTGCATTACTATGCGTTTTCTAAATTGTGTAATTAATTAATGAATTCGGCTATCAAAGCGCAAACCCGATAAACTTGTTTTGAACCATTCATGACCTCTATCGATGAATTAATTGTTTGGTTTTAGATCCTTCGTAACATTGTGTACCAAGTGATAATATTATTGACAACATGATTAGTAAGTTATTACGTATACGCGAAGCAACCAATGTTATTTTCATTAGATATTCCTCATTCACGTTGAGATGATGACTCAAATGGTGTTTGCTTTTGATGATATCACGTCACAGATCCTGACAAATTCAGATAATGTAGAGATATTCAAGATTATACTTATTTTGGGAACATTTGTGGCTACTTGAATATGTATGTTAACCAAACCACTATCATTCTTATCACGGGAATGTCATTAATAGATCATAGATAATGCATAGACGTAAATATACGCACCTATATCGGTTGGCAATCGTAGAAACACACAATAACAATCCTTTATGGCGATAGTAAAGTTTCAGAACACTAATAAAGGGTCACAGGATCACAAAAATGATTTACTACAGCGATCAATTACTACAACTCGGCAAACGTGCGTCAGCTTTCATCGATACAGCGCTACTGACAATAGTATCATCAGACCATGCGCCCGCGCACGTTTTTACCGGCCGAGTTCAAGTCGACGTTCCTTCTTGGAGTTTACAAGAAGATTGGTTGGTTTTGAATGGGTCGGCTTGCATTGTGTGTATTCGCCGTGAACTGATGTATTTTTAGTAGATCACGGCAGGTAATAACTTCTGTAGGGCCAAGGGCTTCTGTTTTTGAAAATTTTAAACCAATGAATTATTGACATAAATAACCTTAAAGATGGGTAGGAACCAACTAGCGAACTTTTCAGGTGACTATTAACAAGCTAGTAATCAAGTTATATGCGGCAATGCCACAAAAACTTATAGGCGCTCGTGGAACAAGTATTTGATCTCGACGAAATTGATCAATAGTTTTTCGATCGTCCATTAAATCGGAACACAGGCCCCAATTCATTAGTGTCGTTAAAATCGCTCCACATACGATTCACGGTTCGATTTGGACCAATAACACGGAACAGTGGGCTGGAGTCAACGAACGCGCCCGCTCGCTCCTGAGAGGAAGGACGTTGAATTATATAACTCGAGTACTGTTGGACTGCATATTCAAATAAACTGGATTTCTGATGATACAGGTATAGCTTGACCAGTTTAAATAGTACCAATACTTGTACCTACCCAAGTTCATCAGTGCCATGGCGGGCGCGGCTTACATATCAAACCCCGAAACTTAGCTCTCGGATGTCGTAAAAGATGACTTAGGGATATCACCAAACGGTTGAGTATTGTTCGACTGCATATTCAAATAAACTGGATTTCTGATGATACACGTATAGCTTGAACAGTTTAAATAGTACCAATACTTGTAACTTGTACCCAAGTTCATCAGTGCCATGGCAGGCGAGGCTGAAATAGCAAACACTCCAACTCAGCCTTCGGATGTCGTAAAAGGCGACTAAGGGATATCAGACGGCCAGTCGATTACTTCCTAGCAATATTCGGAAGTAAGCTGCTGCTCTTAACACCTTTACAGCGATCAACAATTCGCCTGTCAATCGTGTTAATTAAGACAAAAACCTCCCATTTAGGGGCTCAGTCCAGCAGTGGACATTGATGAGTTGTTGAAATATGTTCATCAGAAAGGTAACTTATGGAGATTAAAAGCTGCACTGTAATTTCTATCAATGGCATTGAATTGCATTGCGACTGAGACGATACAAGAAAAAACCTGTTTTTCTTCAGCATAATGCCAATTTAAATTATCTATTGCCTGGGCAATTAAACATACATAATAAGGACGGACATTAGAGTCAAATAAACATACCACTATATCACAGGTTTACACACTATACAATCCTTATACACAAACTCGCACACACTTTTGGAACTTTTTTTTTCTTGGAAGCCTCTCTCCATCGTACACTCATCCTTGCCCAGGCAAGAGCTTACCCGCCGTACAACCAAAAAAAAAGGCAAGCCGAGGTCATAAACTGACCCATCGTTAATTTTTTTTGAAGTAGGTTTTTATATGATTGCTTTTTAATAACACTGACAAGTATTGCGAAGTTGCAATAATCCAATTAGCAAATTTTGAAAGATCAATACCTTCTCAAGTGTCTGACTAGTGCTTTTAATATCAGGTCCGCCTTGCCTTGATATTTATCATATATTTATTGGTAAAAAGTATTGTGGACATCATGTCACAATATAAGTATTTTATTTTAAACAGTTCCAATACTTATTGAAGGCAACAGTTGGATATTCGCAAAATTTATCCAAATATTTGGAAGTTTACGCTAAAACAAATAAGCAAAATTGTTTTCAAACTCCGCAAGAAGGTGAACTGTGTTTCCTTTTCAAATATTTACGGAATCTGGTTTTATCTTTGAAATGAATCATTTAGAAACGAACTTCGCGTTGAAAAGTTTATCTACTTATAATAGATATAGGTACGTTTGCAGATTTAAAAGGCGTAGTAATAATTTAAATTAAATTATCTGCTTTTCAAATTCATTCTCAAAACATCTGTTTCCAACGCAAAATAAAACACACACATGCTTTGCAAAGATTAAATTCAAAGTTTTGTATGAATACGTTCAATGTGTGCTTTCTTACCGAGTCATAGCCCAGTTTAAATAGTTAATTTCTCATAAGATCTGCATTTTCACTAATGTAATAAAAAAATGCTATTTACCTATATTATTATCATAGAATATCTATCGTCGAACACGTCTTGACAGTTCAAGCACTGCTTCATATGAATACATCGATTTCCATCATAACTCAATTCCTTTCATCGCCAGTGGGATAATCAATTTGGCGAGTAGAGGAATAAACCTACATTGTTTTATGCTTGTTATGACAATGCAGATTACCTGACACGCGCGTAAAAGATCTCCCGATAAATAAAGACCATGACTCAAGAGGAAATACTACGACCCAGAAACTTCTGGCGTCGTATCGACGTAGACGCCTCGAGCGACACATTGTGATTCATTAGCTTAGAAGTGGGAAACTACAGAGTACAGGTACTCTCATTTTAATCGCCTCTGTGGTCTAGTGGTTCGCCCACCGGCGTCATATCCAGAGGTCCCGGGTTCGATGAGGTCCCGGGTTCGATCCCCAGGGGAAGTACAATTGTGATTGGTTTGGTTGGTGGTAGGATTTTGTTTAAGTTCGCCTAGCTAGCTACCACCATCTTACCTAAATCTGTCGCCATAAAAACAATTCTTAAATTGTTGTGTCTCGGTATTTAGGGGTAAGATAGCCAGTTCCTCAGTTTGTTGAGGATTCCGGGTGAAGTGCGCTTCCACCTTCGGCCTTGAAAATCTGGTGAGATGAAGGCCTAGAACCTCCCCGTCGAACAATAAAAAAAAGTCTATTCACGGCCTGTCTCCTTCGGTTTCCATCTTCTTGAGCAGTTCTTAGATTATCTAAGACCTGGTAATCATGAACCGGCAGATTCACTTCTACCACCTATGCTATATATATGGACCTTTCAAATGCAAGTCTGATTCGTTCTTTTTGAAACTCGGAATCGTTTTTATCTTAAAGGCAATGTGAGCTTTTAGTTACGGCGGTAATTTACTAGAATTAGCATATCACATCTGTTTTCTTCAAATTTTATGGCCCGACCAGCTTTTCTTTATCTAAATGGATACATATGTTACAAATTAATTAATAAACTGGCACCGGGTAGTTTACGTGATAAGCGTTTTCTCATAAAATCTGCATATTTCCAGCAACTCAGAATAAAAATTTGCATCACAAGTCGATAGTAGTTTTTGATTACTCCTCTTCAATTTGTGAGCTTCTTCATCTTAATTTACTATTTAAACCGCGTGTAATAATGTAAAACTCATTGTACATGCGCAATGAGTTGTCATGCAAGACATTTTTTGCAACATTATAATGCAGTCACACACTTTTCCGTCTGTAGCCGTAAACGGAAAGGATACAGACACGTCGATTGTAATACCCTAGCCTTATTGTGTGGAGCCTAAGGTACATTTTAAGGCAAGATACTGTCCAAAACTTGACTGTTTTTAGTTCGATGGCGCCAGAGCTACAGGCTTTATGACTCAGGAGCTAAGGTTGAATATAGCATGGTATTTGTTGAAGTTTGTTTTTAGCAGACGGTGGCGCGACTTACAGGCGACAATATCGTGATTCGTTGCGCTAGGTCAAGTCGTCTTTGTTTATTTTTATCTTTTTACGGACCACCTTTACATGCGTTTAAATGCAATTTACTCTAAATTCGTTTTGAGATAAGGGTGCGGTGTGCTTGGTATCTGTTTAATTGCAAGCACTAGCTTAGGTAATGTAACACTGCATTTTGAATGCAATTTTGGAGCATATGTAGGCTCTACTATGAAAATCTAACGTCGACGGATACGAAAGAACTTCTGTCATTTATGTATCGAAAGACGTGCCGTCAACGGATCAATCATGTTTCTGCTGTTTGTGTATGTAGAGTACACCATATCGACGACGGAAAACAATAAGGGTGTAACCCTGACAAACCTAACTTTACACCGCAGCTAAAAAACAGTAAAAAAAATGAAATTTGATCATAATTTTGTAATGGTAAATCGTGTGAACGTAAATTTTGGACCATAACCATATAATACAAATCTGTATTTAATGTTCTACAAACCAATATCTTCCTATTGCTGGAAGTAGGTTTTTTTGGAGTTACAGCCATTGTCTTTAGAATTACAGACCTCGAAAAGGTCGTATCTTGATATGATTTGAGATTTCATAATATAATATAAGTATAGAATAAGTAAATTGTAACAAATTTGCTCACCTCAAATAAGTCGTAATTACCTTTTCGTTTTAATTTGCCGTCTAAAACGGGGTGTAAGCACGTTCAAATTACATACAATGATCATAGTAAAATGTCATTTGCTATTATGAATGTAAATTATTGAACTTTAAAAAAGTTACATGTGGTAAATCGTATTTTAACGCGGCATAAACTATAACACAATTTGATTAAATTGGAATTAAATAGCTGGGAACTTAAAGTAGATAGACATTAAAACTGATTTTCTAGAAACTGATTGTTAGTGTTTAAAAGCACACTTTTATCGTTTGTTAATTACGTTCTATTTGAGAAATAATCTCCGTCACAAACCAGACATCACAAGATCTCAGTTCGGGGCGAACTACTTGTTATGTGTGTGTGCAATAAAGTCTAAGTAAATACAAACGAAATAGGTATTTAAAATAGAACGTATATACTGACATTATTATTATCAAGCAAGAAATACGTGGTTTTCCTATTAATCTAGTTGAATCGAATTTTTACAACACGATTTGACTGAAGAGTAACAGACACAACCTTTCATCATGGCATCCGCGCAGCGATTGAGGTAGCTTGCCTAGGGCGTAAACAAGAAAAAAACGGAACGTTCCAGAAACGACGGGCCCTATTATTCGTCTTAACTACCGAAAGTACAAATATTGATTCCGGTTATATTGTTTTATCATGGTTTGATTTGATTTCAGTCACCCACAAAATTGAAGTATCTGAAAGGTTATTAAAGGTATTTAGAAAAATACTTACCCTAAAAATGTCGTAAGCAATGAGGTATCAAAAAATACATAACGCAAGAAGATCGTAACAGTTGTGGTGCATATACACAGTAACAGCGTAACTACATTTTTATTAAAAACACAAACTTCTACTCGGCGTAACTCTTAAAAGTTTAAATTCGCGGTTTTTTGGGCAGTTACACCAAAAACTATTGAACACAATTTTCAAAATTCTGTCTCATTTTTCAATTTGATGTCGTCGTAGAGCAACGAGACCCAGACCAATCGACGCAGAAAAAAAACCCAATTATTACCTTACACCTAGTCTAGTTACGACCTTCTAACGGGTTACACCCTTATTGTTTTCCGTCGTCGATATCCATTACGAGCGACATGTCTTTCAAGTTCCATTTTTGTCTCTTTAGATTCAAAAACGTTTTTACTTGACTGAGCAGTCAGGTCGGTACTATTTTTTAAAACACATCATCTTCAGCCATTACTTTTTCACCAACAATTGTAAAAAAACAACATGGAAACATTTAACACGTGACAAAGTGCAAACAGTTGGATTAAAAACAACATTGAACAAGTTTCCATGTTGTTTATTGTTAATTTTGATTACAGCAATTTAGTTGATTGTGTTTTTGTCATTGTGTACTTGGTGAAGTTGAGTGAATAAACGCACTATCAATTATACAATTTCAAACACACAAATACTATACGTTGATGAAGGCACTAACACACTATCACCCTGATGATGGTTCCCTAATGAACCAAAACAAAATTGTTGCCTTCAACTATCGCATGCTTCAACAAAACCTTTTTCTTTATTTATTTATTCAAATATCTACTCCGCATCTGTAGGTCTTATCTTATCTGATAGATACCACGCTTAAATTTACTCCTACATATAGGTCAAGTTCTTATACACGACACTTCTCATAATACTTCAAAATTTCAACTTAAGCGCTTTGCCGTCGTACAAAAAAAAGCTGGTGTAAAGTATCTACGACGTAATTGCTTCGTACTATTGAAGGCTCTGGGCTTATTTAATTCCTACCGGCTGTTACTGCTACGGCAGCCCAGCAACACAAAGTGGATCTTGGCGTCCGACACCAGGAAACCGGCACTGTGATCAGATCCAGAGGTTTCGGGTTCCGCCTGTCTAACTACCGCCATCTTACCAAAGCCTGTCGCCATAAGAATAATTCTATTTTTTTTGTGTTCCGGTATTTAGAGGTAGGATAGCAGTCAGTCATTTGAGGATTCCAGTTAAAGAGCGAATCCACCGTCAGACTTTTATAACTGAAACCAGGTGAGACGTTGAGACGTAGGGCAAGCGCTTCACAGTCGTAAACAAAAATGAATGCCAGGTTTCCTATGTAGCCACCATCCTCTGAGCTTCACGTATGACGCTCCATTTAAGGTCATTCAATCACCTTCAGACATCTCCATCATTCACTGTGCATGTTTACGATATGTCTGCATGTCGTGTTTGTCCGTAGTTTAATTAATTCATCTGGTATTTATTTGGGAAGAACTTTCAGCACCGCTGTTTCTGTCAGATGGCGGCGCAATTAATACGTCTCGTTATAGCGGTTGTCTGTACGTCTGCAGTTTAAATTTACGTGAACCATTTTAGATAAGCTGACCCGCTGTGGATTTTCCTCCGATAAAAGACCTTAGGAATAAGGAAATTGTTAAAAAACAATCTCAAACAAGAGTCGATATTTTTAAAACAAAAAAATCTCTGATATCGTTATGAATTGTAAAAATCTATCATTAAAACGGTCAACATTAAAAAAAAAACGGTTTGCTATTCGGAGTCGTTTGCGGAGGTTTTGGTCAGCTCTAAAATTTATTTTATCAGTGGAACAAAGTAAATTAGAATAGCTTATAATTTGGACGCTATAAGTTGGAGTTATAAGCTGTCTAAATAGCTTCTAACTGATTTTATTGCCGATCCAATATTAAAAAAACATGATTTCATTACTTGCCATCATTAATTAGAAAGGTACCTGTTCCAAATCGTATAATGATGTCATAAAATATTGTGTTAAATCTTATAGCTAGAGTCGAGACCCGATCGTGACCATTTCAGGACAGAAGCATAGATCATGTTAAGAAAAGGATATGCAGCCCCTTTTCTTTAATTTATAATTTGAGAAAAAAATACCATTATTTTTTCTTGACGGACATACTTCGTGACTTCGCAGGGATATGTATATTCTTTTTCTTCTTTATTTTATACTTTTTTATCCTGTATCGCAACTTCACATACCCATCCTATGTTGAAGAATGGCAATCCTAGGTCAATAGAAATCTTACTTCTTAATTTTCCTCCCACGACCAACTTTTTATGGTAACTCTTTCAGTATTCGGGCGGTTGAACAAGATTAGCTCCATCAATTCATACTTTTAAATTGGAAAGTTGTATTTTTTATTTAAATTGACATGTCTTATATTTTTCCCTAATTTGTACGCTACCATTTCGTTTAGCCGTTTTGGCCGTCAATAGTATTATTCGATGTTGTTCTGTGTACTATAAATCATTATTCAATTAAATCAAATACAGTCCAATTATTTTCTATTTTCAAGTACCGGTGTAACATCAACAAATACTTAAAACATTAATACTGAGACTTGCAATCCGCAGTCACAAGTACCATTCCATACAAGCTGCTGAGCAGACATGTTAATTTGTTCGTATAATTTATGGTTCCGATTTCGGAGACATTAAATTAAATTTTTGGCAGTCTTTAATTGAAAAATGGCCGTGTATTAAACTGTCTGTCAGGTGAGACTAATTTGGGAATGGTTATCGACAAACCGAGCTTTGTATTGTATTATCAGTTATGATAGTTTTAAGATAATGTTTGTCGTATCTACAGATTATTTTTTAACTGAACGACGGGGACGCGTTTGGCCTTCATCTCATTTGGTGTCAAGTTATGATAAAGCCGAAAGTGGAAACGCACTTCACCCGGAATCCTCTACATCTTGAAGTATTTTCAGCATTGGCTATATCCAGGATATGTTATACTTTTTACATAACACAACCACTACCTTTACATAAGGTGGGCTAGCTCTTGACCTCCAAAGCAAGAGGCAAGAATAAAGTCTAAGATGGAGCAAGCTTTTCCAGAAAGCACTAGCTCTGGTCTTTTCTGTTCAGGTATATAGAAACAATGACCTAGCTCCAAAGAGGAAATAAACTTTAACGACAATACGCACAATGCTGTTGGCGAGTCGATTAAATGTTGATAGTGTTGGTAAGACAGTTTTATGACCAGCGCTACACCGTGCTCAAGATGACCTTGCACAAAACGGTGCAACAACTTTTAACACCTCGCTTCTATCCACCATCTCACAAGTCACAACCGGTTAACTTAGCCTCTGACCTGTAGAATTGTTCGTATCATTTCCATTTAAAATATAAACATTCTCTTACGAACCTTACTTTCACAGCGTTATGTCCTATGGCATATTTTTATGGGGAAATGCAGCAGATATTGAAAGCATTTTTATCCTGCAAAAGAGAGCTGTACGGGCAATTTATAAATTGAAAACTCGTGACTCTCTCAGGGAACGTTTTAAAGAGATTGGTATTATGACAGTCAGCTCCCAATATATTTATGAAAACCTAATGCACGCACACAGGAACATTGATGAGTTTGTTAAAAGAAGTGATGTACACAGTGTTAATACTAGAAATAAAAATAAACTTGACATACCTAGGTATCGCTTAGGAAAAGTAAATAATTCATTCTTAGGAAACTGTGTACGATTCTATAATAAGCTTCCTCAAAGCGCCACCAAACTCTCTGCTCGTAAATTCAAATTGTATATAAAGAATAATTTAATTAAAAGAGCCTACTACAAAATAAGTGACTATATCGACGATAAGAACGCGTGGCCCGATGTTGCTATACCAGTTGACAGTTAAATGGTGTTTTTCAATGTCAAGAAACTGCCCATTAGATAGTTATGTAGTAATCAATGTTTTAAGATAATATTAAGTTTTTAGTTTTATGATGTAGGTAACACTTGTAATGTTATTAAATTATTATAAACAATGTACCTAAATGTTAAATGGATTTTCAAAAAAATTAATCAGCCCGAGGTTCTTGCCTTTCTCCTTGTGTGCTGGTCGCGATTCCGAACAGGCGGTAGATTTGTCGTTTCAAAATGATCCTAAAAATCTTAATGAATAAAAATATTTGACTTTGACTTTGACTTTGACCTTCACCGAGAATATTATTTCTTTAAAGTGTCTTTATGCTGCTATACGCTTCTGAATAATAAGTGATATAATTTAGGTAAGCGCTTGAGAAATTCTGAAACAAGCTTTGTATAAATAAAATCGTAGATCCACACCGCGTCGCGGCTTAAGAATCGAGCAATCCAACTGAACCCGCGGATGTCGTAAAAGTCGTGTAAGGGATCACCGGAATAAGGGCAGCTATCTGTCAATCCTCAAAAGGTCCAAAGGTAGAGCTTTGTTTAAGTCCGCCTGGCTAGCACCATCTTGCAGTCTACGTCTGTCGCCATTACAATAATTCTAATTTGCTTTTTTCCAGGATTAAGAGGTAAGATAGAAAGTTCCTCAGACTGTTGAGGATTCCGAGTAAAGTGCGCTTCCACCTTCGGCATTATTATACCTTGAAGCTAGATGAAATGCAGGCCATGCGCTTCCCCGTCGTACAATAAATTAAATTGTTAGTTTTCCGGATAGTGCATGTTCTTTTATTACGGTAATAATACCGTTAAAAATAGCCTATATTTCATATACACAATAAAAATAAACATATATACAAATATAGGCTAGTACCACATGGTTATGCAATATGTAAGATTAATTCGTGCTGCGGAAGGCTGTTCCTATGTAAGACCATTAACATCACCACTATCACAGACCGAAAAAGTATCATCATCACTTGGCATATGGGTTGGTGATCAAACTGTTAAGACGTCCATGGTAGGTTATGGAGGGACTTTTCTTTGATTATTTTTTTCAGACAGTTCAAATATAAACATACTGACAAACATGTAACTACTTGCCTCTGCTGACCGCGCGGAGCACATTCAGACAATAGGCGTTGAAAGCCGAAACTGACAATGAAATCAAAGCCTCAGATTCCTCAACCTACATACCAGAATGTATTTAATTGACCTCAGACCACAAAAGCAATCAGAAGCGAAGACCGCAACTTTGTTTTAGTACCGTTGCTTAAGATTATGTTGTCTTACTTCATTTTAAACCAGAAACGCGGTTCTTTAGCGGTTACCCTCATCACTATGCTATTAGATAGATAGATAGGTAATGTTTGTTCACTAATTACAGCATACTAGGTACACAACATCTTCAGACTGTTGCGTGTTCCGGGTGAAGTGCGCTTTTACCTTCGGCCTTATTGCAACTTGAAACCGGGTGAGACGTAAGATAAGTGCTGTAACGTTGCGTCTAGCGCCGTTACCTATAATTAGAATATGCATACGGAACCACAAAAATATTATTTCAAAACAAAGGATCTTCTGCGCGACCATAGAAGCGGTGCGGAACGCCATCTCAAACCGGCCTCGGTGTACCACGTGACACCACCAGTTGATTGCCAATGCACTGAGAGATCGCTCACTACCGCCTTCGCGTGTGCACGTATATAAAATTATTTAAAGTACCTACCTACGACCTACCAAATTTACTCAGGATCCCTCTAGGGTGAGTTTTTAATAAATGTAACCCCTTCACTATCACCTGCCGTAGCGCTTTAGCAATTGTAGATTAATATACCATTGTAAGGCTGTCTGAACGAGTCATGCTAAACTGCCGGTAGCTTCACCCTCACCGAATCGTTGGACCTTGCACCCACGCTACTGAGGATCAGCTGTCCTTCCGGTGACTCGCAGGCCTCCTAAAGAGCAGGCATTAAGTCTCTCCTTGTTCCAGGATTCCAGTACGGGAGTTTGAGGGATACAACTAATTGGTTGCCCTACTTACCTACCTACCTACCTACCTGCCTGCCAATCTCGTAGTCGCTACCGACACGACTGCTGGACTTTACTACAAATATTTCCTCATCCCTGAGAGCTGGAGCGTCTACCCACTACCGGAAGCAGCCTACTGGGGACTCGCGTGCTCAGGCCAGTGATTTGGTGTAAATAACTGTTGAGTGCGCAATTTGTGCGGCTGTGTAATTTTATAAGGACATTAAAAGTGAGGCTGCTAAACCCTCTTTTAATACCCACTATACCTCCTACCTATCTGCGACCCTAACGTCACAGTGGCGCCCATTTACGTGGTAATTGCACAGCCTATCAGTTTTCGTACTCATCAGATTAACTAACTAGCAGTTTAGCCAGGTCTAGATCGGAACGTGTGAACGAAGCGGCGATCTGTGGCAGCCAACGCGAACTGGTACGTACCTACCTGCATTTCACGCTTTTGCTGGTGTAATGTAACGTGTCTTCTTCTATTATTTCGTTGTAAATTGTTACGTACTTGTAAAACTAACAATCTTTATTCTTGATCTATTATATACAATATCTAAATTCTACTAAATATAACATTGCAAGCATCTTAAAAGTTTTAAAATTATATACTACCTGCTAAATAAATAAATTATACGTAACAGTTCGCATATCACTTTCATGCCGATTTTGCACCATAATTCATCTCCATTTGCACCATAAAATCGCCGATTCGTAGTTATATATTCATTATCATTGTAACAGACAGCTATTTTTATTTTTCTGTAGCGCTTGGCGGCGGTTGCAGTTCGTTCTCTTATAATACGTATAAGAGGCGATATTAGGGTACCTACCTGTATCTTACGTACCTACTTACTTTACAACTGTTTTAATTTTAATTTTCTTGTGTTTTTTATAATTGTTCTGTGTTCTTGCTATCATAATATCATATCATATCATTAGTAATGGAAACTCACCCTATTAAATTCCTGCTGCTAAACAAAAATGAGCTTTCGTATGAGGTCCTTATTAGAGGCGAGGAGCCAGCACCTACAGTTCTTAAGTTACGTAATCAAATTAACAAACTAACTACGATGATTCCATCTGAGGACATACAGGAGTCGGGCGTGGAACCCGAGGCTGATCTGGAAGGCGTTACGTTATCGATTAGGGAATTTATTTCGCGTATAAAAATACTTAGTGAGAAATACGAAACAAATCTTTTCGAGCGCACTAAAGCGTTAGCAAATCACATTTACTTTCGACTAAGCCGGATGGATAGAACTGATATTGCTGAGAGGGTAGATAAGCTACAAAAAGATTTCTATAACTACTACGCTACGCTAACTAAACTGGCTCAAAATTACATTACAAGCTTTGCATCGTCGTCATTCGAGCAGTCTAGCTCTAGCCAGTCGTTACCTACTAGTGTACCTACGGTTGATTCGTTCAGATGCGAACGTAATCATATATCCGACTTACAAAAACTAAAATTTGATGGGAAGTCGTGTGTGCGTGTGTTTATTCAAAGAGCGAATGAGTTTTGTACGTCTAGGAACATTTCACATAAAAAATTGTTGACCTACGCAACAGAAATATTTACAGACCAAGCATTACACTGGTATCGGAGCGTAAGACAGGAAGGTCATAGCTGGGATGATCTCACTAAGTTACTAATAGCTGATTTTGGTCAATTCGACTACGACTATAGGTTAGTGTCGGAAATTCGCAACCGTACTCAGGGCGACTCTGAAAATATTGTCATATACATGGCAATAATGTCTGAAATGTTTTCTAGGCTAACTAAACCTATGTGTGAAGCAGAAAGACTTGAGGTACTGCTACACAACATCAGACCCTGCTATGCGAATGTTCTGGTCTCGCATGGTGATGGTATTGACTCCATTGATACTCTTCGATCATTATGTCGTAACTATGAAAAAATTCAAGCGATGTCCGCTCAGTTTCGTGAACCTCCTAAGGTAACCACGGAAACCCTAGCTCCGGATTTAGCATTCTCTAGACCACAAGATGCGGTTAGTTCTAAAAACTCTGGGAAACCCAACTATTATTTTAACAGATATAGTAATAATAACTATAAATCTAACCAAGGTGTCGCAGGAGGCTCAAGCCAATCCTTTAACAGGAATAGTGCGATAAAACCTGCCCCCGGTAACTCTTACTCCGCGCGTGAACAGGTAGCTGCTATAAATCCTACCATGCAGTCAAACGAGAGACGCTATTGTCCTCGCTGTCGCGTGAACTCTCACACTCTGGGGCAGTGCAGGCAAGACCGTTTCGTCGTTTGTTTTAAATGTGGAAAAAAGGACGTTAAATATCCGGACTGCACGGACTGCAATCCTTCTGAAATGTCGCAGTCAAAAAACTAGACAACTCAGATTGCTGCAATGTTAGTACTACCACTATTAAAATACCTAAAACTACTAAATCGGAGTGGAATGAGTGGCTACACCTAATAAAAGTATTTTCTTCTAGTTACTCCATTGCATCAATCTTAGATCAGAAACCTGCTAACGACGTGCGTCCGTACGCATATATAAAAATAGGCGACATATCTACCTACGGGTTACTCGATTCAGGATCGGCGGTAACGATACTAGGTAACAACTCACACCTACATGTACTTGCTTCAGGACTTACACTGGTTGATACTGGCCTATCGAAATTGTTTGTGGCTGCCGGTGGCCAATCACTTACTGCCATTGGATATATCTACCTACCTATTCATTTCGAGAACATCTTCCATGTCATAAAAACATACGTCATACCTGAGGTAAAATCATCCCTGATTTTAGGGGTTGATTTTTGGCAAAAATTTGAGCTATGCCCTAAGTTTCTAAACGCAATAACATTGACAAATAAAACTGGGAACTGTATCGGTGAACTAAATCATTCTTCTGGCATCCTACAATCCTACGATGAGCTAATAGGCGTGGAACGAGTGACTGCCGACAATGTCGTGGATCAGTTCAAATCTATTTGTTCTGAACGATGCGGTCTAGGTCGTACACAACTCGTGAATCACTGTATTGATACAGGTGAGTCTGCCCCTATTAGGCAGCGATATTACCGACTCTCACCTGAAAAACAGCGAATATTAGGAAAAGAACTAGATGAAATGCTTCGCCTGGGTGTCGTCGAGCCCTGCGAAAGTCCTTGGTCATCACCGGTATTGTTGACCCCAAAAAAAGATGGCTCGTTACGATTCTGCTTAGACAGCCGTAAACTAAACGCGGTGACTAAGAAGGACGCATACAAATTACCGTACATCTCTGAAATTCTAGACAACCTAAAAAACGCTCGATACCTATCTAGCATCGATCTCTCCCGTGCATACTGGCAGTTACCAATTTCAGATCAGGATCGAGATAAGACTGCGTTTTACATACCTAATAGAGGGACGTTCCGTTTCGTCACAGTACCTTTTGGTTTAACCAATGGACCTGCTACTCAACAGAGACTAATGGATCTATTATTTTATGGCCCTGAATTCGAAAACTCAGTCTTTGTATTTATTGATGATGTAGTCATCGCATCTCCTGACTTCCAGACTCATATTGCTCTTCTACAAAAAGTGAAAGAGAAACTAAAAATGGCAAACCTAACTATTAACTTTGAGAAATCCCAATTCTTTCGGAATGAGCTGAAGTATCTCGGTTATGTGGTTAACTCTAAAGGCTTACACGTTGACCCTGGGAAGGTTGAAGCTATCCTCAACTTTCCAATACCTACGAACAAAAAGGAGGTTAAACGATTTCTTGGTACCGCTTCGTGGTACAGAAGGTTTGTACCAAACTTTAGCGCTATTGCTGGTCCTCTAAATTGCCTAACTTCTACCAGCAAAAAGACCAAGTCATTCACGTGGACCGAAGAGGCAGATAACGCATTTTGCAAGCTAAAAGAATGCCTGGTTTCAGCTCCGATTCTAGCATGCCCTAATTTCGATTTACCGTTCGAGGTCCATACTGATGCCAGTGATTACGGAGTAGGTGGCTTACTCACGCAAACCATTAATGGTGTAGAACACCCTATTGCATATATGAGCAAGTCCTTGTCCGCTCAAGAGAGGAACTACAGTATCACGGAAAGAGAAGCCCTAGCAGTCCTCGTAGCCCTCGAACACTGGAGGTGTTATCTAGATAACGGGAATAAATTCACTATTTATACTGATCATTCTGCACTAAAATGGTTCCTTAATCTGAATAACCCTACTGGCCGTCTCGCACGCTGGGGTGTGCGAATATCTTGTTTTAATTTTGAAATCAAACACCGTCGTGGTTTGGATAATATCGTACCGGACGCGTTGTCACGCGCATGTTCGGTCGCTATGATCGATACGTCCCTTAAAACTACAAATACTAAGGACGAGTGGTACCTACATATTTACCACGGCTGCCAAAGCTCACCAATTTCATTTCCTAACTACACGATTAAGAATGATAGGCTTTACCGCTTCATGAAGGGTAAATGCTCACTAACGGAAGAATTCGAGTGGAAAGAGGTTGTACCTAATGAAGTGAGAGAAGCTATTATAGTTGAAAATCACGCAGAACCTATAGCAGGTCATCTCGGTATTTTCAAGACCTACAAACGTCTATCCTTAAAATATTACTGGCCGGGAATGCATGCGGACGTAGTCAAAGTAGTTACATCGTGTGATACCTGTATCGCTCACAAACACCAGAACCATGCCACTCTAGGTGAAATGGGAAGACCTAAATCTTGTTCTAGGCCATTTCAAATGCTCAGTGTTGACTTGGTCGGCCCACTACCTGTTTCTAGAAAGCAAAATACCTACCTACTGGTTATAACATGCTGCTTTAGCAAATATTGCCTTTTGTTCCCTATTAAACGTGCTACCGCGGAAGTAGTAACAAGGATTCTAGAAGAGAACGTATTTTTGGTCCACGGGATTCCCGCAACTATCATTATGGATAATGGGAAACAGTTTGTCAGCACCACTCTAAAACAAATGCTATCTAAATATAACGTCCCTCAACTACACTATACTCCTAAATACACTCCTCATGTAAATACTGTAGAGAGATATAATAAAACTATAGTAACTGCAGTTTCTACATTCATTGCTAATGACCAACGCATCTGGGATACGCTAATTACTAAAATACAATTCGCGATCAACAACTCCGTAAACGAAGTCACGGGCTACACACCGTCGTTCTTAGTGCATGGTCGAGAATTGGTAACCTGTGGTTCCCACTACACGAATAATGAACCTGGTGCCGTGGAAGACCTAATCTTCCAACCACGGGATCAATACGTTGATAACCTGGGTAATCTTGCATCTATATTTAATAAAGTACAAAAATCCCTTTTGCAAGCACATAGTCGAAACTGCAATTCTTATAATTTGCGAAAAAAAGCGATGGAATTTAATGTAGGTGACGTAGTGTGGAAGAAAACCTTTTATCAAAGCGATAAAGATAAATATTTCAACAAAAAACTAGCTCCTAAGTACATAAAATGTATCATTACTTCTAAGAAATCTCCTATTGTTTACGAGCTTAGCGACATGAATGGTACTAATCTTGGCTCATGGCACATAAAAGATTTTAAATTAATAAACTATATGGTCTAACTAATATAAAATGTACATACAAATTACCTAATTCATTATATTAACCTAATTATTATACACATATACCTAACTAAATTAATTTTAAGCAGTTTTTAAATATTATTAAGTATTCAATTCCTACGGCTAAAGTGCTACTAGGTAATAAATAAATAAAGTACTACTAAATACATACCCATTTAAGTTAGTTACAGTTCTAAGTTAGTATTTAAAATAATCCAATTAAATTTTGTTCGTTCATAGATAACGCGGTACCTACTCGAATAGTAATGTTACTATCGCGCTGCAACTGTAGTGCGCGATGAATCATCGCTATACAATACATAGCTATAGGTATTGACTTAGCCATCTATTGGTTGTTGTCATGCTGCGCTAATGACTGGTAGATGGGTAAAATAACACCTTCAATCAGTAATTACGAATCATTATTTACTTACCTATTGAATATACCTACGTGTTGCGTTATTTCTGGTTACCTACTCAGCAAATATATTTCAGTACCTACGTTTAATTACCTACATAATATTATGAGTTGTAGTACCTATTCTAAAAATTGAACTCCTCAATTACTGTTTCGAGTGTACATGTTCTGTTTAGCAAGTATACTCTGAATGTTAGGGTCTTATGGCACCCCTAAAGTGACTACAGACAATATGTTAGGAATAATGAAAGATGAAGTATGATTGTCAGGATGAATGTAGGACAGTACTATGAAATTTCAGTGTAGTAAGTCGGATTTTCTTAAGTAAAATCCTACGTTTTTTGGCGGGGTACTGTAACGTTGCGTCTAGCGCCGTTACCTATAATTAGAATATGCATACGGAACCACAAAAATATTATTTCAAAACAAAGGATCTTCTGCGCGACCATAGAAGCGGTGCGGAACGCCATCTCAAACCGGCCTCGGTGTACCACGTGACACCACCAGTTGATTGCCAATGCACTGAGAGATCGCTCACTACCGCCTTCGCGTGTGCACGTATATAAAATTATTTAAAGTACCTACCTACGACCTACCAAATTTACTCAGGATCCCTCTAGGGTGAGTTTTTAATAAATGTAACCCCTTCACTATCACCTGCCGTAGCGCTTTAGCAATTGTAGATTAATATACCATTGTAAGGCTGTCTGAACGAGTCATGCTAAACTGCCGGTAGCTTCACCCTCACCGAATCGTTGGACCTTGCACCCACGCTACTGAGGATCAGCTGTCCTTCCGGTGACTCGCAGGCCTCCTAAAGAGCAGGCATTAAGTCTCTCCTTGTTCCAGGATTCCAGTACGGGAGTTTGAGGGATACAACTAATTGGTTGCCCTACTTACCTACCTACCTACCTACCTGCCTGCCAATCTCGTAGTCGCTACCGACACGACTGCTGGACTTTACTACAAATATTTCCTCATCCCTGAGAGCTGGAGCGTCTACCCACTACCGGAAGCAGCCTACTGGGGACTCGCGTGCTCAGGCCAGTGATTTGGTGTAAATAACTGTTGAGTGCGCAATTTGTGCGGCTGTGTAATTTTATAAGGACATTAAAAGTGAGGCTGCTAAACCCTCTTTTAATACCCACTATACCTCCTACCTATCTGCGACCCTAACGTCACAGTGCGTCCCCGTCGCACATTACAGCCACATTTCTTACAAAATATAATTTTATAAACAAAAAAGAAACAACTATAAACAAATGAAACACGAAAGATAGTTTGTAGCTACTAATAGGTCGGTAGGCGCTGTTTTTCAGCTTTTCCTTTTCAGCTACAATTATATCTTGAAATTTGAACTAACCAAGACATTGTTTTCTGTGCAGGTACCTATATAACCTAAACTAACAAAATGACTACCTACACTGTATCTAACAAAATTACTACACTAAGTATATTATGTATATCTATTATATATATGACGGAATAAAATAATTTTCAATTTCATCATCATCATTCACAACTGCCAGGTGCAGTAGGTGCCCTAATGCCCAGGTGTCCACCCTTCTGTCTTCAAGAAAGTGGGTAAGCTCGCTTCAGCGTAGACATGCTTGTAGCAAGTTACGAACGAGGTCAAAAGCTAAACCAATACCTGGTCCACTGTTGACTAGTCCTTTCAGTTCTCGGCAGCCATGTTTATCTCTGCATATTGTCTTGGAGCCTTTAGTCTACTAGTCTAGGATCTACCTGCGCTATGCTCCCTCTACCAAACAACTATGTTGTTTGTCATGTGTGTCAATTTGTTTGTCATACTTCGACACCGCTTAAGTTTTACGGTGCGCACCTTTAAGACTCCAAAAGTCCACTTTGAGACTTATGCCTAACACGCTTTTTTTTTGTACGTCAGGGACGCGCTTGGCCTTCAATGCACCTGGTTACAAGTTAGGATAAGGCCGAAGGTGGAGGCGTACTTCACCCGGAGTCCTCATCAAAAGTCCAGAGGACCCGGGTTCGATCCTGAGTGGACTACAATATTTTGCTTGGTTTTGGTTGGTGGTAGGACTTTCTTTGTCGCCATAGCAACAATTCTAAAAATTGTTGTGTTTCGACATTTAGAGACAAGTTTAAGGAAATAAATAAATTGACTATGCCCCGCCAATATATTTATGAAAATATTATGTACGCGCGTAAATACATAAGCTTATTTGAGAAAAACTGTTATAAACATGATTATAATACTAGAAATAAGAATAAACTCGCTGTTCCCACAACTAGGCTACATTTGGTTAATAAATCATTCATAGGGCAAACTTTACTCTTTTATAATAAATTGCCAAGTGATGTGCTAAGCTTGTCAAATAATATATTCAAAAATTTTGTAAAACAAAAGCTATCCAGGAAAGCTTATTATAAAATTTCAGATTACCTAGAATATAAGAAAGCCTGGCATTAAAAAAATGAATTTGCTCCAGTGAATAAATTATAATTAGTATTAGATAATTTTAAGCTATTGTAATGGATCATAAAAAAAAAACTAGCCCGAGGTTCTTGCCTTTCTCCTTGTGTGCTGGTCGCGATTCCGAGCAGACGGTAGATTTGACGTATCAAAGTGACCCTAAAAAATCTTACTGAAAAAGTATATTTGACTTTGGTAAGATTGCCAGTTCCTCAAATTGTTGAGTACCCGGGCGAAAAACGCTTTCCCTTCGTACAATAAAAAAAAATAGTTAGCACCTTTTGTGACAAGATAAATAACAATTATGATTGTGAAAGATTTTTTGACTGTGCATTTTATAATGACGTAGATCAACATGCCTGAAATCATTTCAATGAAAATATGAAGCAAGTAAATGTTCGATGCTTTCTGATATCAAAATAATTGGACAGTAAAACTGAGCAATTTTTATCGTCGCAGTCGGCGCCAACACGAGGTGCCCAATTAATATTTACCCTTTGTCGAAAACAGGCCGTATAATGTATAAATTGGTTCAATAGTCATTCACCTACTTTCAGCACCTATAAATTGAAGTAAAAACTGTAAGTACCAACCTTAATTGTTCGGGCGTGTTCACATAATTGCAAAATACTAGCTTCATTTTGCTTTTATAAAAAAAACTTTAAAAACATACAGATGTTAAGGATAAAACCTTGCAGAGTAGCTAAATTGTGAAAAACATGTTTCAGTTAAATTTTGAAAAACAATGTGGACACACCTTTATATTACAAGAAAGCCAGTAACAATGTATCGCTCTGAACGTAGCGGTAACACGAGTCAAATAAAAATGGGCAAAAAAAAAAAAAAAGTAATGGCGTCGCGCTGCACGGCTGTTATGTCATATTCTCTTTACGCCTTTACTTATGTTGCGTATGAGCACCGCGCAGGCACGTAGTTAGGGAAAGTTATCAAAAATAGCAAGTATCGCTTATCCATCTCACCAGATTTTCTGAAGGTGGAAGCGCACTTCACCCGGTATCTTCAACAGTCAGAGGAGCTGGCTCTTACCTCTTGCCGGAACACAGTTATTGGACTTGTTGTGATATCCAGACTTAGATAAGGTGGTCGTATAGTTAGGCAGACTTAAGCAAAGTCCTACCACCAACCAAAAAATAAATGTGTACCCACCATGAAGATCGAACCCGGGACCTCTGGATCTGAAATCGGTGGGATGAACCACTAGACCACAGAGGCGGTCAAAAACAACAAATTACATTCGTACGCATCAGCGGTAAAACATATACATGTCTTATGGGGAGTACAATAATATTGTACTCCCCATCAAACCAAGCACAATATATTATATTGTGTTTTTTTTTATTGGTGGTAGGCCTTTGTTTAAGTCCGCCTGGCACCATCTTACCTTTTTTTGTCGCCATAATAATAATTCTAAAATTGTTGTGTTCCGGCATTTAGAGGTAAGATAGCCAGTTCCTCAGTTTGTTGAGGATTCCGGGTGAAGTGTGCCTCTACCTTCGGCCTTATCTCAAACTTGTAACCAGGTCTGATGACGGCCAAGTTCTTACCCAACGTACTAAACAAAAAAGAGCGTTGGAGAAATCTAAATTGTTGAGATAACATTTTAAATCGATGTACCAAAAAGAATCAATATAATTTCAACAGTATTATATTAAGCAAAGTTACTTTTTGTAAATTAAGCAGGTGACTTGTAGGTAAAAATATTTATTACAGAAACTACAATTAAGTGGCCGGTTATGAATGTATGTATGATTATTTTAATTTAATATCAATAATAAATGCACATTTTAAAATTGATAAAATTTATGACTCAATAAAAGTACAACACAAATGCATAAGCATAGCGTAAGTCGGCTACACGAAAAGAAACATACAGGGTGGAAACCAAATTAATGCCCCCCAGAGGAAAAGCACCCTAAAATTTGCAAAAATTGAAGTAAGCAAATTTTACTGGAAGAAAACGTTTCTTTACTTCTTCAAAATAAAAATAGCTGCATTCAACGATATATTTAAAAGTCACTTGCCAAAGCCGGGAATCGAAACGCCGAATATAGAAAATAAACACTGTGTTTTTATGATACCGATCGAAAGGGTCATTAGCAACAATCACTCTGATTATATATATTTTTTTGTTTATATTTTAAACTAAATAACTGTATAATTTAATTTAATAAAATTTGTTAACTGTCTTACTGTCACCGATGTGGCTAACCAAGGGGCTAATGTGGGAATCAGTAGACAATTACTACTTGATACAACGCACTCTACATAAATGTTCAAGATGTAGTGTTAATTAGAATGTTTTTTTTTTAATTCCATGTATACACATCAACAATGTCTAGGGATATTGTATGAATTCCCTTAAAAATATTCAATTGAGATATGCGTAAAGTTAGCTCTTGAGACAAATTTACTATAGCATATTTCATGCAATTGAATGCTATTGTTTCAATAATTTTGACTCTATTTTTCTTAAATTCTAATCAAGTGTCATTCGTGTTATGATAGCAAGAGATGGAGCTTTTTTCAAATAAAAAAACAACAATGAAAAAATCCTGCTGTCGGTCGGTTTTTTTATTAAATCAGTAGGGCATAAAACCATTCAATATTAAGGTAGTTTTCATAAAAAATATTATATACATTTTTTTCCAATAAATATTGGTTTGGTCCACACTATATTTAGATTTCTGTCATTCCAAAGGTCAACCTTCACCAATGATTGTAAGATGATATCGTGCGGTCAGCCATCGAACGCTGTTCAATGAGAACAAAATCAAGTTTAAATAATCCCGGCATGAGGAAACCTGCGGCTTCTGGCTTGCGGTTTGGATATAAATCAACGTTGGTTAATGGTAATCTCACGGTCAACCGTTAGTAAGAGGTGGCAAGGTGTTTCGGTGTTGAAAAGATGTTTACAATGAAAACATAACTAATTCGTTTCTAGTAAAGTTTGTAGCTGAGCAAAACCGAAAGGATTTTGTACTCACAAAAAGAATTAAGAAATTTTATTTTAAGATTTTAATTTCTAGAAAAAGATTAAGATAATATCTTAAGATAATAATACGTATATCAGGTATACGTAACAGGTCAACGTATAAGAGTAGCCTCTACTACTCTTATTATATTCCCCTAGTGAAAGGGCTCGTCCGGGAAAGTATTACCACCTGCCTATTTTATTAACAATGCAGTGCCGTGTAGAATATGTTCTTTGTGGATGTGACCTTCGCAGTAAGGCATTGTTATAGGCAAGAGATGCACTTAACATCAGATGGGCTACTTAGTTATCTATATTCTATACATATCTACCTACCTCCATTCTACTTATATATAAATTTGAGTCCGAATAAATAAAATAAATAATAAACAAATGTATTAATACCTAGATGTTGTTCAATATACGAAGTTACTAGTGAAAGCCAAACGTACCTACGTTACCAAACCACTATAATTTGATACTCTTTGATATACTTCCGTTTTAGGTAAGTATTATACTCGTTTATACCTTCATAAGTTTAAGTGAGCAGAAAAAGAGTGCATACATAGTTATTGATCTGTGGAGAGTGCGCCCAAGTGCGCTGGAGGACGTGTGAAGAGTCTACGATACCTGAAATGACTTAGCTTCAGCGATCATATCTTCCACAATACTGTAGTATTTACTCTGAAATAATATATGTTATGTATATATGTTATACATATGTTATATGTTCAGGATTGATGCTAGAACGCTAGTGTTGCGAAAACACGATTACCTACATAAAATTTTCTCTATAGAAAAAAAAACAAAGTTGACTCTAATTTGTACCAAAAACGTTCGCTATTCAATAAATACGCCCAATAGGCCTTGACACTTTGTACAGTAAATAAACACAGTACACAGCAGACGGTCTGGTTTAGATTTTCAAAATTAATATAAGTATGTTTTACCGTAAAAAATTCAAACGTAGAAATTCGCGTGTAGTTCTGTCATCTGGTGGTCATAAGCGCCGTGGTTAAGCGCACAGCAATGTCACCTTTATTATAGCTATATCTTAGTTCGAAACTAAAGTAAAGTTGCGTTGAGTTGTTTATCTGTGGCTGTATAGGCCGTATGTTTTTGTAGGCACAAAGACGCTCCGCAAAACATCTTTTGATATTGGTATGCAGGTGGCAGGTGCTTGCAGCATACCGTCATGAAGTCTGATAAAAGCAATGATGGTTTCATCACCTGCAGGTAATTAAGACACATTATTTTAATCCTTGTATCTTAAAGTACTGATACCGACTCCAGGTGCATGTCAAACGTATAAAATATACTGAAAAAAAATCTGCAGCTTGATTCAAACTCCGCATTTTTCGATTAAAACGCAAATCATGGCTCGTTTTGAAGGCATTTTATGATATTAATGCATTCATTAACTGTGCTTAATTTTATTTTAGATTTTTTGTTTTATTTTAATTATTTAATTATACAAAAACGAGGGCATGAGCCGAACGCAATTTTGGTCGTGCCACTGACTACCCCTAGTAGGTGATGCTCATAGGATCCACGCTCTGTGTAGTTATCAAGGGTGAATCCTCGAAGGTTAAAAAAACGTAAGTGTATTTTTTTATTTTTATTATCTGTTTTATTTATGATATTTATGTATGAACTGTAAATATATTTTTATCAATATTATTGATTATGTAGCTGATTATTCAGTTATGTGTTGACAATATTAAAATAATAATGGTCAACACTATTTATTCTGCACCTAGATTCAGTTATTGTAGGCAACTAGGCAATGATAATGTACCTACACATTTCATTTTTTTTTTATAATTAAGTATCCACATCAGGTAGACATGTAATAATTTGGTATTTAAGTGTAATATAAGTGTTATATCACACTTGGATATAAACATTGAAGATAAATATCATGCTACAAAAATTTCAAAATTTACCGACGCAAATATAAAAACACTGTTTTTTTTTATTGTACGACGGGGAAGCGCTTGGCTCTCAATTGGACAACAACATACATGGACAATAACTTTTTGGAAACTTTTAAGTTACAGGTGCTTACATAATGTTGCAGACGAGCGCACGTACTTAGATACCATAGTAGGCACATTAAAACAACGAATCCTTTTAAACTACCTCTACAGTAGCTCTACCTTCTAAGCTGTAGTGGGTTCAATTCCCACCTAGGAAAAAACACTTGTGTGATTAATGTTTGTTCTGAGTTTGTGTATTGTATTTACGAAAAACAAACGTATTTAAATATTATTTCCGTAATTTAGATCCCATACAATCTTTGCTTAGTTAAGCGCTGTGTGAAATGAATGTAATATTTATGATTTTATTATCTAACTTCTCGTTCACCAATACCAACATAAGGTCTTGAAAACCCTTTTTTTTTAAAGAGAAGTTTCTACCAAGAATACCAATTGACATTGTATTGTTGCCCTAGGGCCAGCTGATCGAATACCTACCTATTTGAAGGTTTGTCTAAAACGTGTTAAAATTATTTGGGTAATATAAATTGCTTCTAATAATACCACGATACTACTACATTATTACTACCTAGGTACATTACATACGTAGGTTAATAGATAAGTACCATTTAACCGAGGAATGGCTACAAAAAGTTTCAATATCTTTTGCTGCGCTTGCAGGACAGCTAAAATGCCATTTTTATATAAGAAAACGATGGTTTTGTTATAGGTATAAATAAGGTTTAAGAATCAGGAGACTTATAATTTCTGTATCCACTGTCCATCGGCTTTATTTGAATCCTAGGTTTAGCTACCTGTATCACGAGGAATGTATCGGGAAAACGGCGATAGAAGAGGAATGGCGCAGAACTGTCAAACTTGCGACAGCCCACAACACGTGACAACCACGACCTCTTTGGCAAGAGTGTAGCGACAAAGAAGAAGAAGAAGATAGCTACTTGACAGATCACACTTCACAATCAAATATAGATGCAAACGCCTCTTCCTATCTTGTTATTTCCTCACGACTAACTTAACATGTTTGATAAGAAGCTTGAATAAGGGCGTCATGAGGACGACATGAGCTATTTTATCTTATGCTATCCGTAATTTTGTTTCCATTTTACAAGCATAGTTTGGGGCTAGATGGCGCTGTGTGAAATAAATGTCCTGTAATATATATTTTTTTTATCCAAGTACGTAGGTACCATGGTCAGAAGCTGCAGTCAAAATGTTGCTATCCATAACTAAGACAAGCTGCGCCAGATGGAGTTTATCATTCTTAGGACCGATTTTTAATTAGATTAAACTATCGAGCCTCCTGTTGCTTAACTAATTAACTAAAGATATGAGCGACACATAAAATATTGTTACCATAATAACATGATACCATAAAAGCTTGGTGAGGCCTTATTCACAATGTAATCAATTTATTAACCCAGAATGGGCAGGCGCCATTTTAGACCCCATCATTTTAATGTGATAATCACGGATCAAGGCCAGGCCTATCTCATTATTTTTAGGCGTTAATAATTGGTGCCTAATTATAGATGCTTAAGGCTTAATGCTTAAGGGCCCCGGAGTACCTTTTTTAGGTAGTTTGTCAAATGGCATGTCTGATTCAATATACATTTTGCAGGTATCATTGGATGTTTTTTTATTTTTTATTGTCCGACGGAGAAGCATTTGGCTTTCATCTCATCTGGCTTTAAGTACTGATAAGTCCGAAGGAGCTGTACTTTACCCGGAATATCCAACAGTCTGAGGAACTATCTTACCTCTAAATGCAGTATTTAGAATTTGATATGTCGACAGAATTAGGTAAGATGGAGGTTGCTAGCCAAACGGACTTAAACAAAGTCCAAAAACCAACCAAACCAAGCACACTATTGTGATGGGGAGCAAACCCAGGATATCTGGCTCTGATACCGGTGGGCAAACCAATAGACAGCAAAGGCGGTTAACAATTACTGAATCTATATAGACTCCGCTAAACCATGATAAATAATGAATAAACAAATATAACAGGACATTAATTTCACACAGCGCCATCTAGCCCCAAACTAAGCGTCGCTTGTAATATGGGAACTAGATTATGGATAGAATACTTAAATACTTTTTGGAAAGTCTTAGGAGCTGTGTTGAGCTAGGTTGGGTGTCGATCGATGGAGGCCGCTCAGGACAATAAAGTGACTTATGACTTCAGAATTTTCTAGTCAAATTACATCAAGATCCGTACAGCCGTTAGAGCAGTGAACACAAAACAGATAGAGGCCTATTCGAATTTATTATAATGAATTGTTACCGAAATCATCTGGGACGAAAATATAATTACAAAACGATTATACAGCACGAACATTCCAGCACAATGTTATAATGCCAGTCGATTGCCATTAGCAGTAGCTGTATAGAAATCATGATGGAGATTGATTAGCACGTAAAAAAGTAATTACCTTTACCGTACACTACATTACCTAATGCCGGTTTGAAGTGTGTCTATTTCGTGAGGTGCCCTTCAGCCAGTGAAGGGCCTCGCTGGGAATTAAAAGACAAATTCGTTTTTAATGGTAATGAGGAGAGTGGTAGAGTACGCTATTCAGATATCTTTTGAGAATCAAATTGGTCACTTATTGATATCGTTGATCGTATTCCGTCTTTCAAATACATGTATAGACTCTAGTTTTTAAGAGGGATAGGCATAGACAAAGGATTGCTCCTCCCTTGCACACCTCCTTTGCCTCATTCACTACCATCACGTTTTTTCAAGTTGTTTTAAGGTCGAAGGTGGAAACACACTTCACCCGGAATCTTCAACGGCCTGAGGAACTGGCATTTTTTTTTATTGTACGACGGGGAAGCGCTTGGCCTTCATCTTACCAGCAGGCCTATAACCTAACTCTGTTTCATTTGGGTTTCAATGGGTTTCAATTAAAATGCCTGCATTTCTGATTGAAACCGATTTAAACCCAAATGAAACAGAGTTAGGTTATAGGCCTGCTGGTAACAAGTTGAGATAAAGTCGAAGGTGGAGGCGCACTTCACTAGAGGAACTGGCTATCTTACCTCTGAATGCCGGAACTGAAAACTGGATAACTTAATAAAATGTCTTATCGCATATTATATTATTTCCGTAATTTAGATCCCATACAATCTAATAATAAAACCTTTTTTCTCCTATTCTAATGGTAAAATTGAATGATCTATGTTTTATAAAACATTTAGTAAGAAATAACCAAACACGTACCCAGGTAGGCATTTAGTAAAAAAAAAGAAAATTGATTAATAAATTTTACGGATTCTACGACATGACGAAACATTATGATTTCGGTGACGCTGTCACATTGACAAGTCGGTAAAGAGACCCCTAAGTTTTACCCCTCTCAAAAATGAAAAATAGGAGATTTTCTTCATGAAGGTGTCGGGGTTAACTATTAAGGTTACTTTTTTCAGAATTGTTATTGGATGAAAATATCAACACACATAGAAAAATGGATTAGGTATGTACACGTACGAATTCCACGCAGCCTATCAGAATATATAAAAAGCCGTCAAACCTACCAAATATATGGTAAATTTCGCGGCGGGAATTTCGGGAACAATGCAGTGTTTGTTTGCCATACGCCGCCGTTTGGCAAACCAGTGGCGCGTCACTGTTTGCCGGGTAAATATCACGAGCAATAGGAAAAAACTACGAAATTGTCACAAACATAAGTAATACGTACGTATTTTATTTCAGGCTGGTCGAAATGCCACACCAACTATAGTTTTTTCTTTACTTCAGTAGGTACTGAAATGCTTTGGACATGTAGATGCTACGCCATCTTGAAGATTTTTTTTCAGTGCTGAATTGCTTCGTAGTCATTAAATACTTTACGCAAAGTAAAGGAGGCAGATAACAAAATAAGGGTCGCGCTGTTCTTCTTAATTTTACAACAATAATATTTTTTTATAAACTCAAGACAATAAGGTAACAAATCACGTACCAGCGAAAGGTTTTCAGTGCTGAAATGTTTGTACAATTAGTATCATACGCAAATATATTTTTTTCAATGCTTCGTAGAAATGAAATAGTTTTTACTCAAAGTAAAGGATAGGTACACATAAAAATTTGACCAGGCTGTTATTCAAAAATTTTCTCTATACCCAGACGATAAGGTAACATATCACTTACCAAGCGAATGGTACATCGGAGACATAAAAACTGGGCCAGGCTGTTATTCAAAATGTTACTCTATACCCAGATAATAAAGTAGCAAATCACTTACCAGCGAAGGGTACATCGCAGACATACTCCTCGACGCAGTTGTCGGTGTTTCCGCTTCTGTCCGTAGCACCGCTCGCCACAGAAGCGGCGGAAGCAGCGCGAAGCAAACTCACTTCGGTCTCAGTGTAGCTGTCGCGAAGCACCGATCTTCGCTTGTATTCCTGTGGGGGAAAATGTAGCGTGAAGATCCTTAGAACTATGCAAAAGCCTCATTAGGGTTTAATGGACATACCCATCTTACCTTGATTCTTTAGATATCTCAGATCTAGGAACTCACCTGATGGTAAGTGACAATGTAGATGTGATGTTAACAATTTTTTACTGTAAATTATGACTAGAAAGTAGACTTGACTAACACCAAAGTCTTCAGCACCGTCGAAAGTATCTAGTCTTTCGGTTTTTTATAGACTTCGTATCGGAGTGCGCTCAGGAGCTTCATGATCTGATCCCGCCATCTCCCTTCCACTACAGGAATAGCAGACGTACGTAGCATTACCACCTCTACCTCGTTAGTTTCCCGCCTATCCGTACTAAACGCTTTGGTTCCACTTTCATCACGCGAACGGCTAAGGAGTGGGATACGTTGCCTTCGTCTGTTTTCTCTGATAATTACAATATGGGCCCCTTCAAGGCCAAAGTGAATAGGTGTCTTCTAGACCGGCGTACTCATCGTAGGTCACATAGTCACTTTCCATCAGGCGAGATTGTGGTCAAACCTAGGTCTATCTATAAAAAAAATACAAAAAAGGCTAGTCCAAATAAGCACGAATAAAACCGGCCAAGCATGAACACGCACACCAAGGGTTCCAAATCACGTTTATTTATTGCCTCCTTTTTTAACCTTAGGAGTCAAGATCGCCGAATCATAGGACACTGAGGGGCCGCTAAATAAATACATGTTTATCATTGGAGCAACGGACTGCCCCTTATGCAGAGGGTGTCTAAGCGAAGAGGAATCAGCTGCCCACGTAGTCCTGGAATGCGTGGGAGTCACAACGCAACGCAATGAAACCGAATAACCCGATGACTTCGTGAAGCCTACGAAGACCCCATGAATATTCTGCGCTTCTGGTCGAAGTTAGACTGGCTATAGGTACCTACTAGCTGGACATTCCTCACGCACAATGGACCACTTAGGAATCTAATACCCGTATTCTAAAAGTCCGCTCAAGCTTGAGAATTCACGAAACAGAGAATTGGTTACGGATACCGTGAGCGGTGTTCTAGAATAACGATTTGAGCGGAAACGGGACTCTTTTTATGTTTACACTTAGACTAAATTATCTAAGTGTAAACATTTTGTTTTATTTTTATAATTTATTGTCGGCAACATAGACACAATTTGTGAAAAAAAAACCTTTTACGGTGCATGATATAGGTATCTACAGTCCACTAACAGACAGGACGGACAGCAGACTTTAATAATAGGGTCCCGTTGGCACCCTCTGCGTACGGGACCCTAAAATTCTATAGTAAATAATAAAAAACAATCAAAAGGTGACCTAAATGGTGAAATTTTGAAACCCTGAAGAGTCGGCATAGTACGAGTGAACGCATTGCATTGATATAATTTCAGGCGCCGAGTGTCTCGAATGCTACTTGCTGAAGGAGCTCGCAAGGCGATTTAAGAGGCTCACATGCCAAATTCGCGTTTTTAGGTATTAAGCAAATGTATTGCTATCTCAGCGTTCCCTGCAGCCGCCTTATGCGTAGAACAGAGACAGTAGTAGCTCGTGAGATAAATAGGTAGGTACTACATTTAGTTTATCTACATTTAGTGATAGAATTTACGTTTCGAGGCATAGCTTTTGTCAAACCCTAAATTGTAAAAAATGTTATGAATGAGAAATCATGAAATGTATTTCAGGTTTAAACGTTTTATTAATTTCGGAAAAAGAACTGATTTTGGAAAAATCTACTTTTATTAGACGTAATTTCAGAGCAAAAACATGATTGGTGCCTATCAAGTGATTTAAAAATCTGGCAAAAATAAGACGTTTAAACCTAGGTTGTATTATGTTGAATACACGAAAAAATCACTGATACCCGAGGTAGAAAGTGCTATTCTTTTTGCATGGACAGGTACGTGCGGTATATGATCCTCCTAAGACTAATGTTATGAACAGGATTACTAGTGTTGGATATCGGGCCACGCGTTCTTATAATCGATATAGTCACTTATTTTGTAGTAGGCACTATTTAAATTTAAAATATTATTTACATACTTACTATACTAATTAAATTATTCTTTAGGTATATACAATTTAATTTACGAGCAGAAACTTTAGTGAAGCTTTGAGGAAGTTTAATATACCTGGAATCGAATGATTTACTTGCCTTAAGCAATACCTAGGTAGATACCTACCTATCTGTATCAACTTTATTATTATTTCTAGTATTAACACTGTGTAGACCAATTATTTTACTAAGCTCTTCAATGTTCCTATGAGCGTGCATTAAGTTTTGATAAAAGTATTGAGAGCTGACTGTAAGAATACCTATAGGTATCTCTAAAACGTTCCCTGAGTGAGCCATGAGTACCTATTTGTCCTTTGATGAATAAAAATGCTTTCAATATCTGCACTTCCCCATAAAAATATGCCATAAGACATAACACTATGAAAGTAACTATAATAAACTAGCATCGCCGTGGCTTCATTAGTAAAATGCCTTATTGTACGTACCTACTGCGTATGTAGCCGAGCTTAATTTGCTAGCTAATTAATCAACATGAATACCACATTGCAACTTTGTATCAATTTTTAAACCTAAGAAAGTATGTGCCTATATAAACTGAAGTATTTCCCTATTAACATTAGAATTGCATTTTGTTTTATTTATTTATTAAGTACTACCTAGTACCTAGGTTATTTACTGTAAACCATTAAAGAACTTTAGCTAGAGAAGCATAGACACAATCATATTATCTTGAGCTCTATCGATATCTCATATCACAATATCACGTAGGTCCTATTCACAGGAAGGCAGATCATTGACATAGACTAGAAACAGAAAAGGCCCTAAAATCGATCCCTGTGGTACACCTATCTGCTACCGCTGATGTCCACTTTTTCACAACAGAAGCTTTTTCTTCCTCCGTATCACACTATCTGGTGTGACTGGTAATTATAATATCTGAAAGTATTATTAGACTAGCCATAACACTAAGGCAGCAGAATAAACAACGTCGAAACAATCCATAGGTATGTTACACAAACTAACCTGTTTTCGCTAAAATCCTACTGGGTCAAATCGAAACCCTCGATGCGCGTGTCCGCACTTGATCGGTTTATTTAGGTTCTGTAGGTTGTGGGTTTGATTCCCACCCAGGACAAACATTGATGTGATTTATATTGATGTTTGTTCTGTGTATGGGTGTTACATTGTACAGTATAAGTAGATATGTTTTTACAAAAAAAAAACAAAAAAATAAATTAAGTAACTATTCTATCCGTAATCGAGTTCCCATATTACTAGCTTCGCTTAGTTTGGGTTTAGATGGCGCTGTGTGAAATGACTGAGCTGCCCTTTTTTACGGGTCAGTTCTTGACCTCTTAAGCTTAAGTCCGTCCACTATAATAGTGAAAGTATCCAAGTATCCTGTCTTCGTGATACTACAAGCGTCTTGTCTTAGTGGTTATTTATCTGCCACGAAAATTACGATTATTGCCACAATGTAGGCAAGATAAGGTGGGCTTTTTCTCGTGGACCTACTTTTTTATCCTATCAGTAGTTCCACGCGGGTATTATGTTTATCATCGTCCTAATGTTATAATTAAACTTTTTGCGATCCCGACATATAAATATACAGTGAGTTTTTTTTCCAGGGCCACTGAGGCCAAGTCTGAAACCGTGAGAGTTATCGAAAAGTCATGTTAGGAGTTACGTATTCGAGAAAATCTATATTTTTTTAATAGATTTCCTGGAAAAGTGAGTTTTTTATTTTTTTTTTTGCATTTGTGAGTTCTTTGTTTGATAATAAAAAAACTAATGTATGATGGCTATGTGCCCAAAGTTGCTGGAACACTTTCAAATTTGCAATGTTACCAAATAAAAAACTAAATAGATGCCTACGCAATTTCATACCCATCATGGATACGCAAAAAGTTAATATATAACAGTATACGACGAGAAATATTAATACCCTCGTGAGTAGGTCCACGGTCCACTTTTTAATAGGACAAAAAAGTAGGTCCACAAGAACCCCGACAATGTCTACGTTAGATCAACAATTAACCATAAGCTGATATCGTGAAAGATTAGGATAACATCGACAAGAAACATCAAAACATAGACATATATTTACATCAGATTGAAACTCTTGACCTTAGAACTTGCAGAGGCAATGATGATGCTTTGAGGAGCAATCTTACCCAGAGGCCCAGGCTCTCACGCGCACCATTGGAACTGCGGATTGCTTGGCGTCAACCTTCCGTAACCATAAGCCAGCAATTCCATTACCCTAGGTAGACCTCTAAAAGGTAGCCAAACCTACCTATCTACCTATATTAGTACAGATTACTTATTAAAACTGAGCTAATAATAACACTTTTTAATGTCCTCATCAGCGTCTGATCGTATTACACGAATATGTATGATAAATATAAAATAAACACAAAATAAAACAACCAAAAATGACAAAATAAGCTTTAATTAAAGTTATCGTACGTAAATAAATTTAAAATACCGTAATGTAACTTAGGATAAAATTATAATTTCATATATATAGGGTTAGATGTTAAAATGTCTAAATTCATTTGGAATAATTGCAATTAGAATCAGTCTGATAGTCTTTAATACTTTCCAAATACAATATTAATGTATTTTACAACCAATTTAAATCATGTTATGTTTTAGTTCTACGATAGGTAACTAATTTATTCCTATGTAAATACTGGAAACTGTCATCAACGTAATTATCTTAGAAAATGTATAGTCTAATATGATACGGCTATCATTTAAACGGTCAGCTAATAAAAGAGGTTTTGGTCAGCTCCAAAACGGATTTTGTCAACAGAGAATATTAAAAAAAAAGGTGAACAAATAAAACGTACTCCACTGCTAAGTTTGTATGTAAAAATAACTGCGAAATATCTTTGAGCTGATTTTTGTTGCGGTAATACTTTGAGAAGAAAAAAATATTGCTTATTATATATTAACTTATTAAAATAATTATTTGTCCTTGTGTTCATTTATGACAATAATGATTGTAATGATTCTATATGATAGGTTTCCAGAAGACCACTCCACAGATTAATCAGATTTGATTAAATCCTTTCCAATGTTTTAATTTTTTACTATACAAACAAAAAGCCCGGGATTTCGTTCCATTATCCCGTGAGAATTTCCTAAAATCCTTTCTTGAAAATATGAAAGTGTCTCTAGGAGCTTTGTGGCTTGATCGCGAATGTCTAACGTTATCGTTATGTAAAGGTAACGTTTTTGCGGACCTTTACATTACTTGGAAGCACGGAGCACTATCTTATTACTCACGTAACAACGGTAGGTAAACGTGAGTGACGTCGAGTGACGATACGTTAACGTTACGTTCGTCTGGAAGAGATCACTTTTAGCGATAAGACCGCCCATTGTGCATTATTTCTTGTAAGATGAATTAGTTCATAATTTTATTTACATTTGGTGTTCAATAAATAATATTGTATTGTATTGTTACCTTTACATTACGATACATGTGTCAAAAGGTTCGTGATCGCAAATTTAGTTCTATTTACGTACTGTAGAGGCGATGTACGAAATCCTATACAAAATGCTGACGTGAACGATACGCTTACCGTACGATAGCATATTCGTGATCGGGCCTCTGGTCTAGTTGAATGTCAATCTGACAGTCAACTAAACGACAATCTGATACATTTAGATTCAAGCAAAGTGGCAGGAGATATTTTGTAAGTCATAAATTGTGACCGATTGAAATCTGTATGTTAAATTTGTTTTATATCAATAATAAATGCTCATTTTAGAATTCAATTTGTGACTCAATAAAGGTACATCACAAATGCATTTAGCAAAAACATCTTAGTTTTGTTTACAAATAAGTAAAATAAAAAATAACAACTAAAAACTTAACTACTAGCGAATAAAATATATTTAAACTTAAAAGCACCTAGTTAAATAATACATAAGTGTGCAGCACCATAGCTTATTTGCATAGCTTAAGCACATAATAATTATTTACATAACATAAAATATACTTTTATCATCTACAAAGCACCATAAGCACATAAAACAAGTTAGTGCTCGTTCTCACATTTTTTAAAATTATTTTACATATTTATTAGAATTTTGCATCTTAGTAATTTTTATATTCATAACATTTATGTTTTTCCCAAGTACCTATGTATAGAAAAACACATCGCTACAGTGTATGTTATTTCGTGTTTCAAAAAATTTATATGTTTGAGATTTAAAAAAAAAATTGTATTGAAGTCTGTAAATACGAAGCTAGGGCAAGAGCCAACAGTAGTTATGTAACATCATTATCCCGCAGCCATGATTAGTTTAAGTTATGAGAACTGATTGCAACTAAAGTTTGATAAGTAGCAATACTATGTAATAATGTTGCATAATTTCTGCAAGCTCTTGAACCATTACTGTCAAATCATAAAATTCTAACTATTAATAACGCCACTCTGCGACTTTTCTCTAATTCTTATCTCTTCTACAACCTCCATAATAAGCTGAAATTATTAAAAAATAAATTGTAACATAAATAGGTCACGTGATGCATGCCCATGCAAGAGTTAGCTATAGTGAATTGGGGGCTATAAAAGTTACGAGTACAATATAATCTTCGATAAAAGACAATGGAACTGTTGTGTAACTATGTGTGAAATCAATGATGGCACACATATTCTCATCTATCATTAATTCTCTTGTAAGAATCAATCAGAGAAGTAGCTATAAATATCAAATCGTGTTTTCACTATTTGATTTTAGATAATGGCACGATTTCGTCAATTGTTTGGTTGAATTGTAAATGCGACAGTAACGAGGCCATTTTGAAATGATTTACACAGTTATGTTAAAGATAAAAAAAAGTCGAGGTGTCAACTGTCGAATCACGCTAAAATAGGTTTTAGTTATAAGTTTCAAAGACGTAGGAAATCGCAAACCTCCTTATTTTTAAAAGTCAGCCCCAAAACCGGAAATCCCGTGTGTTCTGGCAGAGCCATATTACATACGAGATAAGATAAGATAATCAAGAGAAATTAACACTCCATTGGGGATAAGTTGACCTTTGCCCATCGTTGTTACGAATTAAAATGTAATTACAAAAACGAACCTTAATTTTGTCTTTTATAAACGTGTGTAACATGATTAAAAACTACAAACGCAATTAAAGTTAAAATATGTTACGTAGTTATATGAAACGGACCAAAAGATTCAATGGAATTGCTAACCGAATAAATAAAAAAAAAAATGAAAATAGCTACAAAATCGTGAAGAAATATAAAGAAAAGTGAATAAAACTAGCTACAATCAGGACTAACCTGGCTCAAAGGCCTGATCCGTTCGTGTATGCTATTCTCAGCCTGCTTCGCCGACGGCGGCGGGTGCTCAGGCGTCGGGGGCTGTTCATAATGCGACGGGGACAAGGGAACATCTATCCTCGGTCCGTCGTTATAACGCTCACAATCGCTCGGACTGTTCATCGACTGGTCGTCCAATAAGCTCTCAAGAGACGACCGCTCCTGGTTTGAATACTTTCGAACGCGTTCTATCGTTCGCTGTTCCGCGATTTCGCCGGGGATGTTCCTTCTGAGCTTACGTCTAGGGTTCTGTTCTTTAACGGCTACGTTTTCGTACATAGCCGTTATCGCGACGGGCTGTGTGCGTTGTTTTAGGCTAGGGCGGGGGTTGGGGATGGGGATGACTCTAGGGGAGTTGTGGTTTTCCTCGTATTCTGAGTAGGAGAGTTTGCTTTCGTAGTGGTCGACCGATCGGCCGTGTTTGAGGTAGTTCTTGGCACCCTGCAACAAAACAAACAGTTATATATCGTTAAATAAGGGTTCGTTTTAGGAACCCTTACAGTTTTCAAGAAGAGTTAATAGGCACTTTCTGTGTAGGCTCGCTCCATCGTAGATCTCATTCTTGCCTATGTAAACTTCGAGGTCAGGAGAACGCACCCTAATTTTGGAAGCACTAAAATACTCTTTCAAAACCTCACACACCAGATATTCTTATGGCCAAACTTGCCTGCAACATTCCGACTACAAAATATTATTTTCATATTTTAGGGACATGATATTATGATGATATTTGTGATAGATATTATGAGCGAATGTAATGATAATAATAAATTGATAATACCTACTGATAACAAAATTATTTGAATTTCTTAACCTGGCGTATATTTTAAATTTGGATTTAGCTTTTGGTGGTTGGTGGGATCAGAAGAAAACGCTTTATGGTGAACCTTATCTCGAGAAATTGTTCCTTAAAAGACTCCCAACAAAGATTTCAATGTAATCTTATCATCAATTATCCTTTTAAGCACATAGCTATAATCGTTATAGCTCTTGGTAATATTACTACTAGTGGTTCTGTAAGAGCGTTAGACCTCGCGAGCCCTTATAACCATGCAATAACCGATGCTTTCCTCTTTCACTTTTCCTTTTAGACTTTTGAGCAAATAGGGAAATAAGTATTAGGGATTACTCGCGTTTCCTTGGTCTGCGTAGATCAAACCTGGTGTCTACGGATTTGTCTTGCAAAGGCAGAGAGGACTGCGTAGTCTGATCAATAAGCGTTAGTATAAATTTTCCGAACAAAAATTTCAAATTGAAATCTTACAAACTTTTTTTTCTCAACATTTTGTGTAGAATTAAATCTTTAGTGTGTCTTTCAAATTTAATTTAAATCCGTTGATAAATAACGCTACAGCAAACTTCTCCTCTTTTCCCCCTTATTTCCCCTTAAATCAAGGAAAATGTGTGTCAATTTCTTTAACATGCCTCATAGTTGGTAGTAGCTTTGCCTCCTGCGCTATGTAGGCTATGGGTTCGATTTCAACCCAGGACAAACATTTGTGTGATGAATATAGATGTTTGTTCTATGTTTGGGTGTTGTATCATATAGTACGTATGTATTTGCAACAAGTATTTAAGTATCCTATCCGTTATCTAGTTCCCATATTACAAGCTATGCTTGGTTTGGGGCTAGATGGCGCTGTGTAAAATTAATGTCCTGTAATATTTATTATTTAATTTACATAAAAATCGGTTGAAAATGCGACCTGTAGACGAGAACAAACCGACAGCCGACAGACAGCGGACAAAAGCATTTTTGGCCAATCTCGAAACTAAGACGCTTCGCTCGCTCGGTCAATAAGACCTCACATGCTACGCATTTAATGATGCGTTTGCGGTTTCAATAGGTTTAATTAACCATATGACCAAATATGTAATAGCAAACCGCATGTGTAATCGTTAATTACTGGGTTACTTACTACTAAATTACTGGTAGGTAATAAACTTGTACAATCTAACCAACCTATTTTAAAAGAAAGCACGGGTTACCCAAAGCACGATACAATCAGTCTGTTGGTGGCTTCTGAAGCAGACGGAAGTGTGCTCCAGACACATTGTTTCTGTATAAATAAATACTTCACCTACTCAACATGTCATATAGGTACCGTAGACTGGGGTAAATAGCAACTATATTGAACTTTATATAATATTTTAACATTGTCTCTGCTTATTTTATGATCAATGGGTGGTTTGGTATACCGTCCGGGACACCAAGGATAAAATTTAGTTTGTTTTCATACAGCTGTTCGCCAACAAACTACGGGAAATACTTTGAATCTCACTTGGCATCTCATCTTTATCATTTACTAAGCCACGAATCCGGCGCTCACTATCTGTCACCATATAACCTAACGCTGTTTTATTTGGGTTTCAAATGGCGGCTTTTCTTTGACTTCTCAATGAAACCGAAAAATTGATCAGAAGGAAAGCCGCCATGTTGATTCAAACCAAACTGAAACATATTTAGGTAATAGGCCAGTAGATCCGTTATTTTATACTCGGGGAGCACTGCCTATAGCACGTGAGCTGCTGAGCAGCTGTCTCAGCAGTCAAGCAGCAGCGAGTAATACGGCAGTACTCACAGTACAGTTGATAGCCTTCTGTACTGTAGGTTGTGTATTCGATTTCCATCCGGGACAAACAATATTTGTTGAATATATAGATGACAAACAATATAGATTTTTGTCATGTGCTTCGATGTATTATTGTATTAAGAGTACCTTTGTATTTTAAAAAACTGTATAAAAGTATACATATATCAATTCTCCGGAATCTAGTTCCCATATTATAATAAGCTCTGTTTAGTTAAGTTGCAAGATGGCGCTGTTCAGAATGTCTAGTAATAGCTAATTCTGGTGTTATTTTGCGGAGATCCATTTTTCAATATAAACCTGAAAACTTAACCGTACTTGAAGTACCTCAGCCCTCGGACCGGCAACACGTCCACAGAGGGCTCGTCAGCTTAGCAGCAAGGCTATAATTTCCTGAAGATTCCTCGCGTAGAGGCGAAACACGTGTCGATTTGATTTTTTCATAGAAATTCAGCAGATCTAACAAAATATTTTTCTGTTTTCATGTTTACATTGGTCTAATATTTAATTCTTTATAATTATTTGAATAAGAGCTGGTTTGGCTGGAGTCCCATAAAAATGTAGCCTACAGCGTGACGTCAGATAACAATTGGTGTCGATTCAGCTCTGTTAGTTACCTGTATATCATCCAGATCGTCCTGACTCCTCGCGTGCGCCCTCAACTCATAGCTGTACCCTGATGATGGGGAGTTGGCGTGAGTTGGGGACACAGACAGATTCCGGCGAGGGGGCTTCTTGGGCGGGGTTGGCTGCAAGGTGCAGGGTGTGTCAGGTATAAAGTACATGCAAGGACTTTAGGCTTAAACTTGATGCTGATGAACTACACTTTGAACTTCCACGCGAGCTTATGGACCAGAAAGCCAGGAACAACCGGCGATTGTACCGTTTTGAGAATGGTGCCGTGAAGAATGTCAACACAGAATTGTTAACCGCCTCTGTGGTCTAGTGGTTCAAACCATCGATTTCAGATCCAGAGGTCCCGGGTTCGATCGCCAGGGGGAGCAGTGTTGTGCTTGGTTTGGTTGGTGGTAGGATTTCGTTTAAGTCCGCCTGGCTAGCTACCGCCTTCTTAATTAATTCAGTCGCCAAATAACAATTCTTAAAAAAATGTTGTGTTTCGGCATTTAGAGGTGAGATAGCCAGTTCCTCGGTTTGTTGAGAATTACGAGTGAAGTGCGTTCCACCTTCGGCTTATCTCAACTTGTAACCAGGTGAGATGAAGGCCATGCGCTTCCCAGTCGTACAATAAAAAAATAATCAAGGAAAATATTTGTAGATACTCTAGATAATCATACGATAATTTGGTTTGCTTACTTTTAATGTTTCGGTGCAATAATCTGAAAGGCCGGCAGAGGCATACTATTTCAATTGTGAACCTCCTAGGTACCTAGTGTTGTTAATTGAGCGGGAAGATGGTATAAGTACCATATGTTGGATTGAACGTGAGTAGACGTTACGTAAAATATGCGTGATGGAAAAAAAAATATAGGTAGTGTATTTTTGTGCAATGGAAGTTGAGTATCGATGAGTTAACTTTACTGGTGTTTTTATTTCTATGTAGGTTTTGTTTTAGATTTTTTTACTGTACCAAAATGATAGCTCATCATTATAGTCTCACTCCTTTATAAAATTAATATCATAGACGAGGACAGGACAAACTGTATGTCTTCGGTTTGTGGTTGCGATAAAAAATGCGGTTAGGGAAATTCACGTGTGGTGGTTTATAGAACACTTTTAGGTTTTACACAAGTTAATAATTATGCTGTTCAGTTCATAACAGAAAAACTGAGTTTAATAAAAACTATGAGTCCATGACGCATTATTATTTATGTGTTATGTATCCATATTATATTTAGATATTGAACAAATTGCACTTGTATTGGCTTGACATGTCTGTACCATATGCAACTGCTAAAAATTCGAATGATTTCCGACTGAAGAATTTAAATGGGATGACATTTTAACTTTTGAAAAGATTTTCGAAGGTCAAAATCTCATCCCATACATTTTTCCCGTCGTAAGTTAAAAAGCGCTACCAAAACGCCACTTTAGGTTTGTTACACAGTGGTTTTTTGTTACGCCGAATTCCGAGACAGCGTGCTCTCCCTATCTATTTCAGCGTAATCTCGTTGTCATCGCAGAAGCGAGGATAAGTGCCCGCAATTGAGTAATAGCGAATTTGAATGACTACGAGGATGATACTAAACGCATGGTGCAAGTCAAAAGCGGAACAAACTAAGAAATGACGCAGGTTTTTCAGACACAATGTTTTTTAGGGGCCGTGTTGTCCTATCTAATTGAGAAACAATGAAAGTTTTTGTCATACAAATGGAAACCTAAAGTTTAGTAATAAGATAGGATTCAAAATCAAAGCTCAGAAACTGATATTTCATTCAAATCACTGGACAAGTTTGATAACTAGTTTGCCAAATAGCAAATCTTCTTAACTCATTCCAGGCAGGTGAGTGGACCAGCGCGCAAAGTAAAAAAAAAACATCTTTAAAAGTCAATATCGTTAATTTATTTTAAATCTTTATCTCCGCTCTTTAGAGAATATAACCGGTAGAGATTGGCAAGAAGCGGAATCGTATTCTGCTGCACATTTATGCTGCTAACTGACTAGCCCTCTGTGGACGTGTTGTCGCTTCGAGCTCTGCGCTGCAAGTTACTTGCAGCAGCAAGACTATATTTCCTGATGATGCCTCGTGTAGAGGCGAAACACGTGTCCGTTTGATTTTTTCAGAGAGATTTGGCGGATTTATTAATAAATATTTTTTCTGTTTTCAGAAATTTTTTTTAATTATTATTAAGGCTACTGCATGACGACTTATTTTGACAACTTTGGCGCTAAAACTAAACACGCGCTAAGATTAGACTAAGCTTAATAAGCTTCACATATTAAAGTATTTAGAGAGTGTTGTGTATAATTTATTATAGGGAATGTTTCGCTGTTAAAATCGCTGCCGCTCATAGCTTAATCATACGGTTTATAGCTGAAGTGGTTAAGTAATTCAATACTAAGTCGCGGATGAGGAGCAAATTGGTCGCAGCCGGTCACTGAATGGCCATTTTCAACATAAAATGACAATTGCGAAGCAAAACGACTGCTAGATTAGTGATTAGATGCGAAAAAAAAATGTTGTGTTCCGGCATTTAGAGGTACAGTCAGATCCTCAGTTTGTTGGGGATTCGGGTGAAGTGCGCCTCCACCTTTGGCCTTATCTTAACTTGTAACCAGGTGAGATGAAGGCCAAGCGCCTCCCCGTCAACAGTCACACTCTATATAAATATATATATACATATTTCGCGTTGCAATAATAAAAATGGGCTGCAGGCACCATAACAAAAAATACTTAGAACACTATACAAGATGTATAATATAATAGATTTTGATACTCTTCGAACATTATAGAACAACTGAAAAATATGTTTATTGGCTACTAATGGTACAAATTAATAGGTAACATCACTATATTGCGGTAGCTAAAAATTAGCTCACATTCAGGTATATTTGTTCAGGATTAACTAATAACCACAAAACATCATTGACGTAGGTGAATCGACGGTAATTTAGACGAATTATAAATTATAAATATAATTATTAATTATAAATATAATTTATAATTTACAAAATGTAATTTAAACGAGGAATTAGAATCTTGTTACAGCTTACTTGGCCGTAACTCCAAAGAAATTCAGTACATGTCTGATAAAATAATAAGTTTGGAAATATCTTTACATGAGGTGACCATGAAATACAAGAAAGCTGAACAAGACTCTTGTGAGAATATTAAAAAAATTAATAATATTGTAGAAATGGTTAACAATGAAAGTATATATGTACAAGTACAACATAGTAGCTCCCAGACCGACCCATGTACCACAGACCAGCCAGTGACTCACATTGCTTCATCGGGATGTGTGGAACCACTGGTACCAGCAGTTGTGCAACCCGATTCCCCTGTGGTACTACTACCAGAACAACATGTGCAGGCTGAGGCAGGTCCAGTGCACACAACACAGCCTCTGGTTAGGCAACCTCAAACCTGCCGACAGACCCAGAAAACTGTGGTGTACTCAGATAGTCTAGGAGTAGGGTTGGGTCGGTTGCTAAGCGATAGGTTAGGAGACCAAATGGTAACTAACTACTGCTTTCCTGACTCTTCTATCCATAGGCTGATAAAGAGCTTAAATGAGGCGTCTTTTGACAATAAAACAACATTGATTGTACAGTTAGGTAATAGTAATGGTATCAAGCGCCTATATGTAAATAAATTAGTTGAATTACTGTTACATAAATTGGACATGGGGTTGGGTAAACTGATATTGTGTGCATTCCCATACTCTAAATTGCTTTCGAAAAATGAGAATGTTAATATTTTTAATATTAACCTTATGCTTTACAACTTGACATGTCGTCATAGTGACATTTTATTTTTTGACACTAATATTTTTATTAGTGACTTTAGGTTAACACCAGATACAATGTATCTCAGTAGATATAGTAGGATAATTATTGCTAAATTGTTAGCATTTAATATTTGTGACAAAGTTATAGGTACTATAGCTACAGACACTGACGGGCTTACAGTTAGTAGCAGTACTATCATGGGCGTTCAAACAGTAGGATCAGATGACAAGCATTTAAACTGACCACCAAGACAACGGGAAAGCCTAATAGGTTACACATAGTCCATCAAAATATTCAAGGCCTTTCCAGCAAAAACTTAGCAGTAGAATTATTTTTAAGTAAAATGAACATCAGTGTTATGGGCATCACTGAACACTTTATATTGCATCAAAAGTTACTACCTCATTATGAAGACTACTGCATTGTAAGCGCATACAAGCGTAGGAATACCACTCAAGGTGGTTCTTTAATTATTGTAAAGAAAACTCTCAAATGTAAGGAGCGTAAAGATATTGTGAAACTCACCATTGAAGAAGTTATAGAGCTGTCATGTGTTGAACTGGAGCAGCACATAGTGGTATGTGTCTATCGTCCTCCCCAAGCAAATTACGCGCTATTTGAGTCCACTATGGAAAATGTACTAAGCAAAATATTCAGTCGTAATAAATCAATAATAGTGCTCGGTGACTTCAATATTGATATACCTGTAAATCCTCTAACTGAAAAAATCATTAACTTGTTTAAATGTTTCAACCTTAAGCACCAATTCGATAAACCAACTAGGGTAACTCTAACAACTGCCACTTGCATAGATAATGTATATTGTAGTGATATTCCCCTTGAAAAAGACGTGTTTAAAAAATTTGATTCAGACCATTATGGTCAATATGTTTTATTTGATTGTAACTTACAACAAGAGCTACCGGAAATCACATGCAGACCAATTACCGAAGCTAGCATCATAAAATTCCAAAATAACATAAGTCAAAAGATTTCCCTGATCCCATGCTTGAATGATCCAAATGAGCTTTATAATATATTGTCTAATCTAATACATAAAGAACACGAGTATACGTTTCCACAAAAAACGTGCAAAGCTAAATCTGGTTCCATGTTTGCAGATTGGGCAACAGCCGGTATCTATAAAAGTAGGAGTAGATTGTATGAACTTTATGCAGAAAGAGAGTCAAGGCTACACGATTTATCATTTGTTTCTTTTGTCAAAAACTACTCAAAAGTCTTTAAAAAAGTATGTCATGCTGCGAAATCATTGCAAATAAAAAGGAAAATTGAGCAGTCATCAAATAAAATAAAGGCTACCTGGAAAATGATAAATAATCAAACAGGTAAAGCAAAACATTTGAAAAAGCAGATAAACTTAAAAGTTGACGATAGAATTTTGACTGATAACTATGAAGTTGCTAATGAATTTAACCGTTTCTTCTCTTGTGTACCAAAAATTGTTACTCGACCATTAAACTCCTCTGTTGATTGTGCTTTAGCCTTTCTTGAAACAAGTGTTGAAAGGTGTAATGCTTCTTTTAGCTTCAGACACGTCAATGCTGATTGTATTCTAAAAACTTTTAAGTCAATAAATATTAAAAATACTGAAGATCTCTGGGGGATGTCCGTAAAGATCTTAAGCACGATTGTTTTTGAAATAGCACCATGTCTAGCATATATATTTAATAGAAGCATCGACGAAGGAATCTTTCCAGATCTTATGAAATATAGCAAGTTGATTCCTTTATTCAAATCTGGAAATGAAAAGGATCCAGGAAATTATCGACCAATCTCAATTCTGCCAGCATGTAGTAAAATATTTGAAAAACTTATTCTTAACCAGTTGTTGTCACATTTTAACTGTAACAGGCTACTTCATGAAAAACAATTTGGGTTTACTAAAGGTCGTTCAACCACTGACGCTGGTGCCATGCTGTTGAAGTACGTTTTTAAAGCCTGGGAAGGAAAACAGGATGCCATAGGAGTATTCTGTGATTTATCTAAGGCTTTCGATTGCGTAGATCATGACACCTTAATCTCAAAGCTAAAACACTATGGCATTCAGAATCAGGCAATAAGCCTCATGCGTAGCTACCTATCGAATCGCATTCAAAAAGTAGACATTAACGGTAGCAAATCTTCGGGAACATCCACTAACATCGGTGTACCACAAGGGTCAATCTTGGGGCCTTTCTTGTTTCTAGTCTATGTCAATGATCTGCCTTCCTGTGTAGGGGATTTATGTGATATTGTATTGTTTGCAGACGATACTTCATTAATATTTAGAGTTGATAGAGCTAAAGATAATTATGATTGTGTAAATGCTTCTCTAGCTAGAGTTCTTGATTGGTTTACGGTAAATAACCTCTTATTAAATGAGAAAAAAACGAAATGCATTAGATTCACCTTGCCTAACGTTCAAGTCAGCAATGCTAACATTATCTTAAATGGGGAAATACTTAACTTTATGGAAGCAACTACTTTCTTGGGTTTAAATATCGATGCAAAGTTGCAATGGGGTATTCATATTAATACATTAGCTAGCCGGCTAAGCTCGGCAGCTTACGCAGTACGTACCATAAGGCATCTTACTGATGAAACCACGGCGAGGTTAGTTTATTTTAGTTACTTTCACAGCGTTATGTCCTATGGCATATTTTTATGGGGAAATGCAGCAGATATTGAAAGCATTTTTATCCTGCAAAAGAGAGCTGTACGGGCAATTTATAAATTGAAAACTCGTGACTCTCTCAGGGAACGTTTTAAAGAGATTGGTATTATGACAGTCAGCTCCCAATATATTTATGAAAACCTAATGCACGCACACAGGAACATTGATGAGTTTGTTAAAAGAAGTGATGTACACAGTGTTAATACTAGAAATAAAAATAAACTTGACATACCTAGGTATCGCTTAGGAAAAGTAAATAATTCATTCTTAGGAAACTGTGTACGATTCTATAATAAGCTTCCTCAAAGCGCCACCAAACTCTCTGCTCGTAAATTCAAATTGTATATAAAGAATAATTTAATTAAAAGAGCCTACTACAAAATAAGTGACTATATCGACGATAAGAACGCGTGGCCCGATGTTGCTATACCAGTTGACAGTTAAATGGTGTTTTTCAATGTCAAGAAACTGCCCATTAGATAGTTATGTAGTAATCAATGTTTTAAGATAATATTAAGTTTTTAGTTTTATGATGTAGGTAACACTTGTAATGTTATTAAATTATTCTAAACAATGTACCTAAATGTTAAATGGATTTTCAAAAAAATTAATCAGCCCGAGGTTCTTGCCTTTCTCCTTGTGTGCTGGTCGCGATTCCGAACAGGCGGTAGATTTGACGTTTCAAAATGATCCTAAAAATCTTAATGAATAAAAATATTTGACTTTGACTTTGAATTAGTAGGTACGTTATTGTAACAAATATATTAAATACGTATTTGTATTGTAATTTATTAAATAAAATGTACAATTAAACTAACTACGTACAAAGGTCAAGCACCAGACGGAAGCGTGCCCAAGACACTGGCTACATTGCCACGCTGAAAAGCTATGCTAATTCGCTGGCCTAAAAAGAGACAGCCCTTGGGTCACGTGTCGCCTCAATCAAAAGTCAGCAAGATTTCTGAAAACCCATTATTAATATACTAGTGGTTCTGTAAGAACAGTAAGAAAAGTAGACCACGCGAGCTTTTATAACCATGCAATAACCGATGCTTTCCTCTTTCACTTTTCCTTTTAGACTTTTGAGCAAATAGAGGTATACATTTTAGCGATTACTCGCGTTCCCTCGGTCTGAGGAGATCGAACCGGTGTCTACGGATTTGTCTTGCAAATGCGGAGAGGACTGCGTCATCTGATTAGTAAACATAGGTATAACATTTCCGAAACAAACAGTACAATTCTCCCCTTTTTCCCACTCACCCTTTTTGTATTTTTTTTTTCACAACATCTATCGAATTAAATCTTTAGTGTTTTTCAAATGTAATTGAAATCCGTTGATAAATAACTTTACAGCAAAACCTTTAAAAATTACCTAATTCACCTGCCCCCGAATAAAAATCGCGAACGACAAAAAATTTTAATAAATCAAGGAACATGTGTGCCAATTTTCATCAAAATCGGTTGAAAAATGCGACCTGTAGGCGATAACAAACCGACAGTCGACAGCCGACAGCCGACAGACAGACAAAATCATTATAGGCCAATCTCGAAACTGAGACGCATCGCTTGCTCGGTCAATAGAGTGAATCTGAAAAAAAGCAGTTGACGATCGACTGACCTACTTCATAAAAGACAAAAGGGGACACAGACCATCAGTTTAATGCTACGCATACGCTCTTCAACTCCATAAACAAATTAACGCAAATGATACCAAGCTACTATTTTCTCCGAAACTTGTGTAAGGATGAACTGACGTCTTAGATCAAAGGGGCGAGATCACAGAATATAAAACAGTGCGTCTGATCCAACTAGCATATAAACTCAACTGAAGATGAGCATTTCTCATACTACGGCAATTAATTTTACTGTCCTGGGGGGGTACCACGTACTCTTATAGCATTATTGTTTTGGTATTACTTTACTTTTGTCACTATCAACAAAGCAAATTAACAAGCCTCATAGCTCAGATGGTAGTAGCTCTGCCTTCTGCGCTGTAGGCTGTAGGTTCGATTCCCACCCAGGACAAACATTTGTGTGATGAATGTAGATGTTCGTTCTGTGTTTGGGTGTTGTATCATATAGTACGTATGTATTTACAAAAAGTATTTAAGTATTCTATCCCTAATCTAGTTCCCATATTAAAGCTATGCTAAGTTTGGGGCTAAATGGTGCTGTGTTAAATTAATTTCCTGTAATATTTACAATCTATTCAGTGTAGAAAAACGAGAATACTATAAGACGTTTCGGTTAGGCCTCAGGCCTGTGCGATGCCCGATCTCATCAGACACGCTAAACACTACTGATTTTTATAGTATGGCTATGGAACATGAAGTGAAAATACTTTAATTAATTGAACAAATCTTCGTGAGTAGGTGTTCTGTAACCAGGTGATGAAGACCAAGCGCTTCCCCGGCGTATAACAAAAAATAAAACAAGGTAGCTAGTAAGATATGAGTTTTTATTATTTTATATTAGTTTTTCCTGTAATATTTATTATTATTTATTTATTTATTATTTTAACTGTATTAGTTCTTCAATATGTTTTATTGTATACCAGCTTGAAAAGTGCCTAATTGTTAAAAAAATGAGGTTAAAAATGTACGTTAACGCGCTGAGCGGGCTGAAAAAGTCTATGAAAATTAAGCTAAGGGGACTTTTTTTTTTTATTTTGGTTCATTTCAGTTCGAAACCTTATAATGCCAAAAAACAAATAGTTTTTATCACCAAGTCTGCAAAATGATACTGGCTACTTGCTTTTTCTGAACATTAATATTTTAAAAAGAATAACGAGTAAGAAGTTTTAATAACTGTAACAACATATCCATTTCAATTAAAGAATTTGTCTTTTAATTTCCTCGCAGTTATAAAACACTATGTATCCCTCTTAAGAAAGTGCTATTCCCAACATGTGCGAGTCTCGGGCCTAAACTACACCCTTGAAGGCCAAGTGCTTTCCCGTCGATGTACGACGGGAAAGCGCTTTTTAAAAAAAAACACGCTCATTGTTAATCAGTCACTTTCTCCCCTCGACGAAAAATTAAAACAATAAAAAAACTAAAATAAAACAGCACGTTAACAATAAATTTCTTTACACTTCTCTCGCCCGCATATTAGTACAATAGTAATGATTATCTTCTTCATTAAAAAAAAAAAGCACTTTCCGAGCAGGTATTATATCAAATAATTTTCTATCTATCACATTGCAGGCTATGTTGGAACTTATGGTCATTCCATTAGAACTTGAATTCGATTTATAGATTATTCAATGCGACACAAACCTGGCTAAGATATAAGTTATAGGCGCATACGCATGGCACATTTATACGGCGCCAGCGTGGCACTCCATTGCCACACAGGTCCGCGCAAAGCTGCCGCCCAGGTTCAGAACCAGGCCAGCGTATTGTCCTTTCATAAAAAAAAAAAAAACTCCATTGCCACGTGTTAATGAGAAATGTGAACATTGACCATGAATGATGCTCCATGAAACAAATATAGATATGACGATGAAACACGAACGAACTTATCCCTCCTACCTGAAGAAACCTTGTTTTTTATTGTACAACGGGGAAGCGCTTGGCCTTCATCTCACCTGGTTACAAGATGAGATAAGGCCGACAGTGGAGGCGCACTTCACCCGGAATCCTCAACTAACTGAGGAACTGGCTATCATCGGCTCTAAATGCCGAAGAATTGTTGTTAGGGCGACAGAATTAGGTAAGATGGTGGTAGCTAGCAAAGCGGACTCGAACAAAGTCCTACCACCAACCAAACCAAGCACAATATTTTACTCCCACAGGGGATCGAACCCGGGACCTCTGGATCTGAAATCGGTGGGTTGAACCACTAGACCACTGAGGCGGATAACCTACTCATGAGCACATAACCCCCTTTCTCTTCAAATATTTACTATCAAATATCAGGTTTTAATACTAGAGAGAACTAAAGAAACTGACAGGCTTCTGAAAAAAAATATTAAAGAAACTGTCGCAATTAAGAAGGTAAAAACTTTCCAAACCAGTACCAGACGGAAGCGCTGCATTTCCATGGTAAATAGCTATGCTAATTAGCTGGCCGAAATAAGAGCCAGCCCTTGGATCACGTGTCGCCTCAATCAAAAGACACGCAAGTTTTTTTTAAGCCCAGAGGTCACCGGCTCCCCGCGGACCCAAGGTCTCGTCCCCAAAAGGTTCAAATTGGTAAGCTCTATCGAGACAACTATATTTGCTATATTATACTAATATATTATATAACTATATTATAATTTTTTTACTTTATTTATACCTTTTGTGATCCTCGGCGGAATCAGCCGCCGCAACAGCCTTAGATAAGAATGCAAAAGATTTATGAACATATTATTTATTCTGTACATACACCCAGTATTATAATTATGATAAGTTTTCTATCCGGAATTTTGCTCCCATATAACAAAGCTTTGCTTAGTTAAGGGCTAGATGGTGCTATGAAATTTATTTATAGATATATAATTATAGATATATAATTATTTTTATTTATAGATATCATCGACTACTTTTATGCGGTCTGCCGCGACGCCATTTTGCGATTGCAGGGCTTTATTGCACATCAGGGGGAGGCATATGCCCAGCAAACATATTAAGCTAACCGTGCGTACAGATATCATAACTAAATTTCCTAGGTACCTTACCAAGGCATATAAAAATCATCCGTATATATGTATAGTACCTATAGACGATTGACTGACTGACTATAAGTCATTTCATCACACAACATTGCCGAACAGTTAAAAAATCAATATTTACAGTAAAAAGTTGGACTAGTAACCCAAAACTCGATGATGAAACCGACATAGTTAATAGTTCAGGCCAACGTTTACAATAAGTGGCAGAATGTCTGCCATCGACCACATCTGTTCGTATACATTATGTTGCACATGGCCAAAATATGGGCGGTTCACATTTTTAATCAACCATAGGTAAGTATAGAAGATTGTTCAACCAGCTAACAAAATGTGACAAATAGTAAACCCCAAATAGTATTTAGTCTATAGATCACAGTTCAGATCTCTACTAGTTTACGTAATCAGCGCTTTAGCTGAGAGATATGACACAAAAATCTGCGTCGGTACCCCCGTAGCTTAGTTGGTTAGAGAGATTCCGGCTTTAGGAAAAGATGCGGGTTCGAGTCCTGTCGTGGGTTGTGAATTTTTGTGTCATAATAACATTTGTAACTTGAAATACAAAAAAAACATAGAATAAAGTCTGATCAATATAGTTGACTGGTTTTGCTATCTAGTGGTTCGTCCACCGATATCAGATCCCGAGGCCCTGAGTTCGTTCCCCAGCGGGATTACTACACATACAGGATACACTATTGTGTTTGGTTTGGTTGGTGGTAGGACTTCCGGAGTCTGCATGGCTAGCTACCACCATCTTACCTAAGTCAGTCACCTTAACAAAATGTCTAAAAAGTTGTGTTCCGACATTTACAGGTAAGGTAACCAGGTCCTCAGAATGTTTAGGATTCCGGGTGAAGTGCTCCTCCACCTTCGGCCTAATCTTAACTTGTAACCAGCCCCCTCAGCACGGGGCGGGGATAAAATTTTTGTCCTCTGTTTTTATCCACCATCGGGAGACAAAATACTCGTGACAAGATGGATAAAACAATACAAAAAAAAACCCATTGATAGTAAAATTATAACAGAGTGTTCGAGAGAAAAATACTCAGGCAAACTGGCGCGCTATGGTACATGCGTAATAACGATCTCCACCGAGACCTTGATCTCCAGTCCATCGCCTGCTTTATGAAGCGCGCTTCCCAGCGGCATTATAAAGTAGCTGCCAATCATCCGAATCCTCTGATACGAGTTATCCCTACCTACCCAACCGATCCGCCGTCGGATCGGTCCCTCCGTAGGCCAAGACACGTTCTTGGAGACCCGGATGACCCACTCACCACCGCAAATCCGGAGGTGACGGCATCCATTCATTAACTATCTCGTCACACAAAGAAAACACTACACAGATACACCGACTCCGCCGGCGGAGTCGATGAACCTTTCCGCCTCAAAGCGTTACCCTCGGTATCGCCTTCGGCCATTCCTATCCCCATCAAATGGCAACAGCCCAAGCCGAGGTCCGTACCTAAGTGGTGCCCTTGCGCTTGTTGCCTCAAAAATAAATTCTTGGGTTTGCGCCTTCAGCGCCAGCCAGGTCCGCGCAAAGCTGTCGCCCTCCAGGTTTAGAACCAGGCCAGCGTATTGTCCACAGGCAAATCTTTGGTGCTATGATGGATGGCGACTACAGTCATACAATCATGAACCTAACAGTATTTCCCTATATTGTAAAGTTCATTAAAGTAGTCTTCGATGCGCAGGCCCGATTGAAAGAATGGAGGACGCGACAACACTATAAGTTCCAATATAATAGCAGACCCGAGGACTGCAGGCCTCTTGGAAGGCGAAGCTCAGGTTGCTGAATGGAGTGGCTGGAACGCAGAATCCAGAAACCGGATTGAATGGCTGAATCAATTTACCAAGGCCAGCCTGTAGCGCCTTAGATGATGATAGCGAAAAATCGAGTTACATTGTAATTTTTGAATGTAAACGTTTATCTTTTGTCCTCTAACTCAGCATGCGAATGTCGTAAAAACCGACTAAGGGATTATGAGATCCCTTAGTCCAGTCAGCATTTTCGGTAACGTGTTGCCACCAGAACACAAATCAACTAATTCTTAATTATTTAGCAAAACAAAGGTATACCTATGAAACAAATACGTCTATTGATATTGGCGACCCGCCAAACGCCAGTTCATTTGCTATTTCCGTAAATTCAGAACTTTCAATATATCAACATGTGCACGAATATATTTCGTTGAACGCGAGGAATCGCACGGATGTGACGGATTCACATTACATTTGTTTTGTTTCAAGAAAACCAATTTACTACATTTAAGGTTGAATTACGGACAGATATAACATTTCAACACTGCCTTATTATATTCCCGCTGCTGGAACGCAGACCTTCGTATAGGAAGAGTAAATAGTTTCCTTTTAGGCAAGCGTGCCATCTTAGGCCACATATTTTCTTGTTTTACATGTAGGCTAGTGCTAGTGGTCAAACTCTTGATTGTCACCAAAAAATAAAAAGCGAACACTCTGTCTGACATAATCATAATACATCACTATACCACATAAATTATATGATAATGATGTTACATAATAATCAACATCATCATATCAGCCCACATACGTCCACTGCTGAACATAGGCATCCCCCAATCGTCACCACAAATAGTTATCTGACCCTACTCCATCCATCGACTCCCCGCGACCGCCGTCGGTCGGTCAAACGAGTGGGGGGTCTTCCCACACTCAGTTTCGCATTTGAATGAATTGCTTAGCCACAGGTTAATGGCAAATATTATTAGAAACCAAAATATTATTTGGCACGGAATCCAGCTATAGAGTCCTTGACATGTTTTATTACATAATCGGGATATTTCAGTTTTACTTGCGCTTTTTTGGTATAAATGATGGATTAGCTCTTGCCCGCTAGGCGTGTCGAGCTCTAGGCTCAAGCAAGGATGAGGTAAATGATTGAGCGTGCTTTTCCAGAAGGCACTGGCTCTCCCGCGCCATGATGGAACGCGGCAAACCGTGGACCTTTACAGATCCAACCACCAGTGTTGAGATTCAGCCGTAACCGTTGAGGGAGGGGGTAGATCACACACAGAATGCGCTTAACGTTGAGAAAGTAGGTCATTCAAGGATTTTAACAAATCATCTTTAAACGTGAATTACGTACAGCGAAAGATATCTAATCAAAAGTTTATGGATTTGCGATCGCACTAGATCTATGTTTCAAAATAGCCTGTAGCAGATTTGAATTAAAATTACTTTGAATCATCTGTCATACATACATCATCATTCGCACTCGATTATCCTATTAGATACAAGATACGCCCTGGGCTTAATGTCCCTCATCTGAAATTTCCTAAAATCCTTACATAGTGCACTACTGTATTATGAAACGAAGCTACCGTAAAAATGTTATATCTCCAGAACCTCTGGCCAGGGCTGGGCGATTCTAAGTCAGCAGATATCACTTACATTTAAGCAGCACTTAAATCTCCACACTACACATTCACAAACACAAACACTCTCACACCACAACGATTATCGATAGCGCGGCTGCGGAAAATAAAACCGACTATCGTTAATCTCGATAAAGATTATCGATAAACACGATTCCCGGCCGACGACGCAAGCGTCGCTCTCCTTCGCGTCGGTAGACTGCTCTGATCGCCCAATTTCTTCGCGGCAACGTCGTACGCTCTACGCACATGTGGGATGAAAATGAGCTCAACAAGTAACAATGTAGAACTATAAATAGATGGCCTATTGTTGATACGACTGGAAACCTTAAATTGTTTTCAGATTACGTTGAGAGCAGTCGTGCACCAAGGACCAATGGACTTTTCGGTTTTTAATTGTTTTCAGATTACATTTAGAGCAGTCGTTTACCAAGCACCAATGGACTTTTCGGTTTTGAATTGTTTTTTTGAGATTACATTGAGAGCAGTCGTGCACTAAGCACCAATGCACCAAAAGTTATCAGTTTTTCGGAGGTTTATGGGCGCATTTGACACACGTGAAGGTCACATCGTGAGGAAACCGGCATGAGCCCTGGACTAAAATTTCCAGGCATGCGTCACTGTTACTACTGTTATTATTCCGCTAAATGGCGAAAGGCTGGCAACTTGTCACGTATGTGCCGAAATTAAGTTCTTAAATGCCCTCCAGTAGGTGATCCTCATAAGATCCACGCTCTTAGTAATGATCAGAAGTGACTCCTCGAAGGGAAGAGTCAGAAGTCTGTTATTTTACTGTATGCAACACCCCAAGCGAATGTTGGTAGAAACATTTCTACCAGAGATACTATGAATTTGAAACTTTCAAGCCAAGACTGACGCGCAAACAATGGCAGCAAGTATTAGCTCAAAAATACTCTGTATTTGAGCTCATACTTGCTGCCATTGGTTATCTCCAATACTCAGTAATTGCGAATTTTCCAGAAAAAAAAATTCTTACACGTGACGTGAGAACCAAGAATCAACGCAGCAATTTTTTCTCACGATCGTTTTATTGGTCGTGGTATTCGGTGCGTCAACAGCCATGGGCTTTCTTTTATGAGTGTATATTAATCTCGTTTGATGTTGATTAAGTAGAATACTAATGAATTTGACGGCGATTTAGAAATGGCGGTCTATATAATATGATATTTGTAGGTTCATTTTTGTAATATTATGTACAAAGTAGGACTAGGCGACATGATGTCATGACTTATTTTGGTCGAGAAATAATAAAAACGTCAAAACTTTGATTCCGTGACTAGTGAATAGAAATAACGTGACGAGAAATTTAAATTTAATAACATAATGTGGTTGCGTGACTGCCCTAATAGCTCAACAGGTCACTGGGTGAAACATAATGATTACTAGCTCACTATTAATCACAGTAATGTTGAAATGACTACAAAGTATACTAACTCAAATAAAAACCAATGAAGTACATTAATTCATATAACACCTTAGTAGTTCTGATAAATTACTAAAGCAAAATTATTGCCGAGATAATGATTTTAATTATATTGATGAAATTACCTAACGAATTGACGAGGAGCGTGGAAGTTCAAAGGCTAGATTTTGTGTGGTAGGTAATGTGATAGCTGTATTTGGACATGTAAAGCCTAAAAAGACTATGTTGATAAGCTAGGTCATCGATAAAATTAGTGTCAGTATAGGCTAGACACACATTATAAATCATAGACATTGCACAGATAATGTAAACAGTTTGTTTCACAGAAGACTCATAAAAGCAGTCCAGAAATAAATGAAATAGTAAGGATGCATGAAAATACTCACTGATACTTTGCTGTGCTCATAGTGATGCATCAGATGCAGTGGCGCACAGCTAGAGGCTGCGCTTGAGATGCTCAGCGCATCGCCCTCACTATGCCCCTCCAAATCGTCCCATCGCCGCCGCCCCGACCCGCTGCGAACACCCCCGGTTACCGACCCCCGCTCAAGCGAAGCACCAAGCGACACATCCTCACCCCTCGGAACACCACTGTCATCCTCGCCTCCAGACGACGAACTCTCAGAACCCTCCACGCTAATACCACTCTCAAATCGACTATCTTCAAACAAGCTCTGATTTTCTTCCGCGATAGTTTCTATTTCCGGCTTCGAATTGCCTCCGAATCGGAAGGACTCACTGTGTACCCATGGTCGCTTAGCCGTGCTAATATCGGATTTTATTGTCTCAGTATCTGATTCGTCGTCTGATTGCAAGGTGCCGTCGGAACCATCGTCAGATGATTCCTCGACGCATGATTGGAAAGATAAGTCTGATTTGATGGTCATATTTGAGTTGCAAGATTGAAGTGACCAATGACCTGAATGTTCCGAGGAGCTCGACTTTCGAACAGGCAAATACATTTCAGAAGCGGTAGACAGAGTGGACACGGCCGATATTGATCTATTCAACGAAATTACTTCTGCAATGTCTTTAATAGAGTAAGGTCGAGCTGATGAATTTGACGACAGCGTAGAGCGATCCGACGTTAATGTCGAAGGATGTGACATTAAAGTGTATCCCTGTTCAATGGCACCTTCTATAGTATTGTTTCTTTTAACGATATCTTCTACATTTACAACCGCATATGGCTCTTCAAAATTATGTACAGACATGTTTTTAGGTAGTTTCGATTTAGCACCTGTCGTAAAAGGAGAATGATTCAAAGTGATATCTGGAGTTGAAATACTTTTCTTTATAGCTGAAAACTTAACAACCATGTCTTTAAATGACTCGCGACGATTCGAATGGAATGTGCAAGTGCCGGATTCACAGAAACATTTGAAAGAAGTTGAGAATAACTCGCGTCTATCATTTAAAGCTTCCGCATCTATATAAACTTTCTCTTCTTCACTAGGCACTCCAAACGAAGCTAACAGATCTTCGGCACTTTTATGTAGCTTTGGAGGTCTGGGTTTACAAAAACAAATAGCAGTTTCAAAATAGCTATCCCTTTTATCATTAGGAACTTTCGAGAAAGGCGGAACGTCTTTATGCAACGTATCCCTATTAAAAATGTAGATGAATTCTTGCACGGTGGGTGCTTTGTATATACAGTGCCCAGTCCCACGTATGTGATAGTGTGCTAAAGTATCTTTCAAATGTTGGCTGTTCCACTGTGGCAGATCTTTAACTTTTGTAGAATTCCTATCTACTTCTATGTTAGTAAACGTTTTGTGTCTAAAAAGTACTTTCTTTTCTTTACCTTCTGATTTTTTGCTCGGCAATGTGCCTATCATAGATAAGTATACACCTTTGTTTCCATTAACTTTGCTGCTATCAATATCTTCACTACAGTCAACATTTTCTAAAGCACTCACATCACTGTCTTCCGAAGAATTGGACGCGTTGGACTTAGTTCTTGATGCATTGGATTTATACGACCCAGAATAATAAGGAGGAACATTGCCGTGCCGAAAGGACTTTGATTTTGATGATAGTAATATATCTTCCAAATTGGTTTCATCTACCATAGAATCGGAAGACATGGTTGATGACCTGCTAACACTCCGAGAAGAATCTTTCCGCTCTAAGCTTTCGCATCTTATTTGATTCGGAAACAGGGTTCGTTTAGGTGGATCTGGTTTCTTATCACGTAAAAGAGTTACATTTTCATATAAAACTTTCTTTTCAACTTCATCTAACGGAAGTTTTATTGGAATGTGCATTCGCGCTGCTGGCGTTGGTTTAGGTTTAATATTGGAAATATTTTCATATAACGAATTGTCATTATTATTCTTTGTTGGAACATTGGGTCTAGGTAATGGACATGGAATTGTGTTAGTTGTAATGCGCAGTTCTAATTCATTAAAATCATATGATTCGTAACATTCATTGACTATATTAGCTGATCCCGATGACTTATTCGAAATAACAGAAAATCTTTCCCTTGGTTCAAATATATTTAGGCTTGTGTTCAACGTTTCGTTTAAAGACATGTTGTTTTCTTTTTGATTACAGTCCAATTCAGTAATGACCGTGGATTCAGACATGGATTCATGATCGCTTAGTTCGTTATTTTCAGATATATTAGGCAGTGAAGTTTTGAAACCGGGGCAACTTCTGTTACTTCTATTAACGACAGAATCTCTTGTGTTTAGTGTACCTAATCTATCTAAAGATATCGTATCAAACTCGTCGGTGCAGACAATTTCACCAGACTCTTCCTTTTTCGATAATATTTTAAAGAATTTGCTATTGCCTATTAGCAAAGTGTTAGAAGTGTGGTTTTTCAAATCTAATCGTTTGGGTGCAACTTCGCCCTCCGGTTCTATGCTGTTAGGAATGTTAGGAGCAGAGTTAAATTTCGCTTTCAGGCCTAAGCATTTGGAAGCAAGCTTTTGAACAAAACTTTGTGGATGGATTTTGATTAAGTGTGATGAAGATGGTATCAAAAAGCTTTCATTTTTGTTAGGTATTTCTCGGGTCTCTGGGGCTGTCCTGTAAAACACATAAAGCAACAAATATGAAATCAATAATAGCGAAAATCATAATAATACTAATATATGGAAAAGGGTGATTCTGTTAGTTAATTACCACCACCAATGTATTATCATTACTTTTATTATTTCTACCATTCTATTATAAGATTTTTCACTTGAATCATTTTTCTTTTAATAATTCCTGTAAGTTTTCTTTCCATTTGTGGTCCATCAACTTGATCTGATGAGGAGGCGTTGTTTTCACTAGATGATTGGAAATCATCGAAATACTGAATTTCACCAGCAGCGGAGCATTTTTCATAATCCGCATCATCGTCATAAATTTTTTCACAGCTGTAATACACATTTCGACTTGTGCTGAGATCTTTATTAGCCTCACTTAAGTCACAGCAATGACACGGCATTGTAACTTTTTCTTTCCTTTTAATAAACGGATGAACGTTCTCTATTAACGCCAATGGGTGCAATGAATAAACATAATCATAAGACCCAAAGTGACATCCAGAAACACCTCTTGTGTGCATACTGTTCTCTTTTTCACCGTATAAAAAACAATTAGGGATTGACAAATTGCGATGCAATCTGTTTCCACTAAAATCTAAATTAGGGACTTCATCGAACTTTACGTATTCTTCCAAACTGTATCTATCCGACACTTTTTTCTCATTTTTAGTTTTAGCTGTTCTCAATAGACTTGGAATGAAATCTGAAGCAAATCGTTTACGTATGCTTCGTCTAAGAGGCTGCATATGAAGGTATTGGGCCTCACCACTATCAGCAAAAGATACTTTCAAATCATCAGACAAGTTTTCGTATATAATTTCAGAATCTTTCGTCTGGTCATTTGAACATTTTGGAGAAAACTCATATTCATCATAGGTATTTTGCTCTAGTGAAGACGGCATATTATTTAGTCGAGAGTTAAGTTTTTCTATAGTGTCACTAATTTGTTCAGTCAGTTTTGGTTTAGGCAACGGTCTAGGTTTTTTTTTAAGGCTATTAGACTCATTTTGATTATTGCTATGTAACTTCATAGTATTATATTCTTCTTCCATAGTTTCTCGGCTGAGAGATTTATTAATATCTTGAATGGGTGTAAAGTTATTTTTTGGAATGTTGCTATTGAACGATTGAATTTGATTAGCATTTTGTTTTTTTGTCTCGTTATCCATAGACATCGAAGCTATAGCTTCTCGTTTGAAATTCGAAACTATATAAAAATTGGGCCGAATAGCATTGTTGTATACATTGAAAGTGTTACATTTTCTTTGCGTTTCGTCTGCGTTATTTATTTTTTTGAAATCGTTATCTAAAGTCCCAGATCTCACATGCTTTCCTCTTTCAAACAGAGGCGACTTATTCAGTTTCGAAAAATCATTTATACTGCTCACTGTTTTAATTGGACTATCCGACTCATCCTTAGGAGGCCTACTGGTTGTTCGACATACTTTCTGTTCCCGGTTTATGTCACGGTCAGCTTTAAAACCGTTAAAATCATTATTGCTTATGACAGTTTTGTTGGTACGGACTTGGTTAACTTTAACGTCAGGGAAATAATTATAATCACAATGCAACTCGGGTCTAGCTTTCATTTCGAGATTGTGTATTCCAGTCAGCTTAGGGGCTTTTTCCGGCTTATAATACTCGTCTTCTACTGTCGCATGGGCAAAACGAGATTCACAATCGCGTTCACGATCTAACTCGGGCCATTTGTTCACGATGGTTTTATACACTGTACTATTAATAAGTTTATTTTTTTTTACGGATGGTTTATTGTTTCTCGTATTTGTTAAAATAGCTTGATTCGTTCTCATGGATTTGATCTCGGATATAACTTCGTAATGTTTGATAAATGCTTTAGATTCTATTTTAGGATCCTCGAATGGTATGATATTTTTAAGTGTTATTTTTCTGGCTAAAAAGCTATCAGTTCTTATAATAAATTCAGAATCAGTTAAAAAATCTGGGCTTAGATCTTTGGAAGGCACCGGTGGTGATTTTGAAACAGGTGAAGATAGGTTAGTCACATTTTGTTCAGTATAAGTAAAATATGCTTGATTACTGGCGTGGGATACTCTAGTAGACGGTTTTGGCCTGTAAATTAAAAACAGTTACTTTTGTTATTAAATGTTATATTAACTACATCTGCGTTTTTAGCTTACAGGTATTGTAATGTTCACTGAAAACTTTGCACTGAAAGGCGAGACTAAATTATACGTCACAGGCGAATTACACCTGAGTCTCATTAGTTTTATAAGGTTTACCTTTTGACTATCAGCTCTGTTTTATTTTTTAAATGCAGAGCTTCGCTCATCAAAGGAAGTCGAGGCGCCCGGGTATCTTTTCCTACATTACAGACCTCTCCGCTGGCCGTTTTCAGACAAAATCAAAGACACGGAACATTTTAATGAGGTACAACCATTGAATGTTTTTCTCGTTTTCGTGTTCTATTCTGTACGCGTTAAATATTTTTTGTTGAAAACGAGTCTTTGATTAATTTGAACATGATAATATTGCGTTTTTCCATTCGTTTGAAGCTCAAACCGTTTGTGTCAATGAGGTTTCGCGCAAACTAAAGAACACAAAGGTGGCAACGTAAAGGGAGCGCCCAAGATAGCGATCAGGGGTTCAAAGGTGTGAGAAAGCGTGTTTTGAAATGATACTCCAATTAAAACCAACATTTATAAGAGCTTGCGGATTCTTTGAGTACCAAGCGGGCATTGCTATGGTGTCAAATGATACCCACAAAGCGTATAATATTTTTTACACATGCAACGTTATCTGATTATAGGAAAGAGATAGGCAAGACCCCACACCGTGATAAAGGTATAATGATTTGTGCATACAGGTTCACAGTGAGCATAATGACATTATTACTACACACTTAATGTACTAACCTACGGAACAAAACCCTACTTTTAGCGAAAATCAACAGTGGATATTGTTTTTTATTTATTTCTACATAATCATCATCATTACCAACAATTCTGTCCACAATTGCTGGAATTAATATCTTCCTATAATAGCATTTACTTACCTAGTACAAGTATAAATCAATTTAAAAATTTGTATTATCAATGGTCGAAAGACATAACATATACAAATGATTCATTGAATATTGCAATAAGTAGGCAGTTGCACACATTGATTCGTGTATTTTTTTTATTATTTATCGCCACTATTTCCTTGCTTCGTAGCTTTCGGCCTTATGTGCATGTTGATAAGACTTACTGTATCATGGGGGGGCTGTCAAGCACCGGGAACGGAGGCAGATCCTCTTCACTGTCTAGTGAATACATTTGATTTTTGAATTCTGCAAACAAAATGAACGATATCTACACACAATGGGAAGTTATTTATTTGTAGCTAATGTCTGTTTGTTTTCCTACTCGTGTTAATAAAATTACACAAATAAATACCTATTCAACAAGCCTCATAGCTCAATATTAGTAGTAGCTCTATCCTCTGCGCTGTGATTATGGGTTTGACTCCCACCCAGGACAAACATTTGTGTTATGAATATAGTTTGTTCTGTTTTGTAGGTATTTGGGTGTAATAGAACACCCAAATACCTACTTAAGGTAACTATGTATTTACAAAAAAATATTATATCCATTACTTAGTTCCCATATAGCTTAATTTAGTTTGATAAACTTGATTCGTGCAGATGTTCAAAAATAAAGTTAATGGTCACCGAGGTGATTACAGGCGCTTGGGTACACCAGGTCTAACATTAAGACTCTATGGTCGATTCGAAGTTTCATTTTCTTCAGGAGACTCTGGTGAAGAATATGTAGTTCTATGGTAAAAAAAAGAAAGAAAACAATGTGCAGTTTGACCAATGATGTCATGATCTATAGTTCAAATGGGAACTGGCTATCTCACCCCTGAATGCCGCACAACAATTTTTAGAATTGTTCATATGGCGACAGGATTAGGTTAGACGGTGGTAGCTAGCCAGGCGGACTTAAACAAAGTCCTTCCACCAACCAAACCAAGCACAATATTGTACTCCTGGGGATCGAAACCGGGACCTCTGGTTCTGAAATCGGTGGGTTGAACCACTAGACCACAGAGGCGGTTGAAACGCAGGCGTATACGTACCCTGTATAACATAACGGACGCGGCTCGTAGACTCAACGGGGAATCCGTCCAACAATTGCGAGACAGTTCTTCCTTTGGTGTCACGTGCCCTCAAATCGGCGCCCTTGTTCAACAAGATCCGTACGACCGAGTCGCGAGCGAAGCAAGCCGCTTCGTGCAGAGGCGTGCCGTTTTCCGTGCGCAGGTTTGGATCGAAACCGGCAGCGAGTAGCTCTGTCACTACGTCCCTGTGGATAGAATTGTTACATGTACTTACGACTCTTCGTTCCTTTTGACAGAGTATGTATGAGTAATGATCAATAATCAATCGGTAATGCCCCAACGCGTCACCGATTCGATTTCATGTTATTTTTATACAACCGACTTTATTTATAAGGAAATTTAAATGGATTAAACACATTTATGCTCATCATTTTGTAATGATTCATGATGATTACATGACTACCTTTTATGGAACCAAGCTTTCTACGCCCAAGAAAATACTTGTGTAAATAAAAAATAAAAATATTGAATTTGCACTGCTCCATTTCGTATTATATTTCTGGAAACTTATATAGTCAATAGTTTATAATTAATAAAGTAAAAATCTTAACATAATCTATTTATTTATTTATTATTTATTTAGCCCCAAACTAAGCAAAGCTTGTAATATGGAGGCTACATTACGGATATTATAATAGTTAAATGCTTTTTTTTGTAAATACATACTTATTATACAATACAACACCACACAGAACGAACATCCGTATTCATCACACAAATGTTTGTCCTGAGTGGGAATCTAACCCACAACCTACAGCGCAGAAGGCAGATCTACTACCAAAGGCCTGTCAATCTATTAGATCAGTACACGGGAGAATCAGTGCCTTATGGGGAAGCTCGCGACATCTTAGATATTTAAAAAAAATGGAACCGCTTTCACCACTAAAAACGTAAAATACCGAATTGCCAACAAAACAACATGTTTATATGGCACCGCCTTCAAACTATATGAACTTACCCTTGGAGCTATTTTTAAGTTTTTAGTGGTTTAGTCGGTTCCATTTTTTTTTCAAAAATAGCTTATGTTGTTTTTGTATTGCTTATGTAATCTTTTTCACGGAGGTATTTTAAATTATGTGATTCCTACACTTTTATTGCACTAGAAAGTGGCTAGCATAAAACCGATCATAAAACCCTTCCGCTATCATATTACCTTACCAAATAAGTGATTACCGTGTGGTCTTCGGCATGGTAGAAAATCCCATACCAATCTTACACTCACGGGAGTCATTCGAGGCAATTGGCTCGGTCAAGGCCAGACTTCGTATAGACCAGACGATATTAATAATAATAATACAATGTATTTATTGTTTAGAAAATGGCCGTAAATAAAAAAAATAGTACTTAATAAAGCTAGGGTATCTAATATTTTTTATAGTTAGGTAATATACTGAACTAAGTACAGATGTTAATCTTACTAACTACCTTTGTTGCGTTCTAAGCTCATATTATGTAGGTATTGTGAACGGTCCAGTACTTTGACACTTTGTTCTAACTAAGTTATTAAACTTGTATTTACGAGTAGATCAAATTAGGCAATGCTTTCGCGATCTTACAAACAGATTCAAGATCGCTTTGGAGGATTCAATTCTGATCACTATTCAGAGCGTGGATCTTATGAGTATCACCTACTAGGGGATAGTCAGAGGCACGTCCATACTTACGTTCGGCAAATGCCCTCGGTTTGCAAGTAGCTAGTATTCAATACGTGACAGTTGCCATCGCCGCTTATTAGTGGAATATTAGCCAACGACACATGCCATTCTGATGAGGGAATTGCCAGTTTCCTCACAATGTGACCTTCACTGACAAAACATGTGTATGTCCCAAATTACATACACATGCTTAAGAGTCTATGATACGCGAAATGGCTTAGCTTCAGCGATCATATCTTCCACAATACTGTAGCATTTAATTTGAAATAATATATGTTATACTCGTAGTTCCAGGATTGATGCTAGATCGATGTTTCGAAAACACGATTACATAACATTTTCTCTATAGAAAAAAAAGCCAAAGTTGACTCTAATTTGTACTAAATATGTTCGCCATTCAATAAATACGCCCAATTAGGCCTTGACACTTTGTACTGTAAATAAACACAGTATACAGCAGACGGTCTGTGTTTTACATTTTCAAAATTCATATTTGTTTTACCGTAAAAAAACAAAACGTAGAAATACGCGCATATTTCTGTCGTCTGATGGTCATAAGCGCCGTGGTTCAGCACACAGCAATGTCACCTTTTTATTACTATATCTTACTTCGAAACTATAGTAAAGTTGCGTTGAGTCTGATGGTACTACAGGCCGATTACATAAACTTCCGATAAGTCCATTGGTGCACGACTGGATTTGAACCCACAACCTTCTATAAACTTCATCTTTAAAGAGCAAACGTTTTTCACATTTAATTTTTAAGATTATAATTAGGGCCACTAGAGGTGGCTTGCCATTTCTATCTATCTCTAGTTTGTCAGCTGATATCTTATAGATGTCAGATTTTGCCAAGCTTGGAGAACCAAACTCTTCCCATGGAGAAATCTTATGTCCAACAGTAAACAATAACAAACGATTGATGAGCTGATTGGTAATGAAAAATAACGTAAGTACTAAAATCCGTCAGTTGGGCACCCCACAAATCAATACATAAATATTCAGCGGCCTAACGAACAGTTTGTCTGTTGGTTTTTTCGAAAATGATTTCGCTTTATTGAACTGTTGAAAACTGTATTTTCTCTTTGGTTTTGTGAATAACGTAAACAGTGATATAATTTATAAATGACATATTTATCATTAATTCATTATACATTGTAGAGGTCTTTAATGGCTCTTCTGGGCTATGGACCTACCATAGATTTATTTAGGTAAATTATAGCTTCGAAACACTTTCTTGAGAGTGTTAGAAGCTTCTTGTAAAAGGGCTCGTCCTTTTTTTTGTTTTATTGTATGACGATATTATGTATATATTTTGAATGAAGCAGTCGTACGATAAGAAAAAAAAACAAGTATATCAATATTATATTATTTAAGTGTATGTATTTAAATTAATTTCTGTGAACCCTTTTCTATGCCAAATAAGTATTCGTGGTTCACATTTTCCCTGTTGCTTATTCTGGGTTGGAAACTACCCGCATTATCCTTCACAGTTCTTAGAATCGTGTGTTTCTGTTACTAATTAATTAAATTACAATTTTAAACATTACCTAAAACAGTTGGGAGTAACCCAAGTATCTGCGTGATAATAAAATGACACATTTGCACGTTTATTCTGTGTTTGGGTTTTGTATTGTATGATAAGTATGTATTAACAAAAAAAAATGTAAGATATTTATATTTATTTCCGTAATCTTGTTCTCATATTACAAGCTATGCTTAGTTTGGGACTAGATGGCGCTGTGTTAAATTAATGTCTGTAATATTTATATATTTTATTAATATTTATAGGTACACGTTTGTCAAGAATATTTATACATCGATAAATAATAATAATTCCATATTACAATACAAGCTATGCTTAGTTTGGGGCTAGATAGCGCTGTGTGAAATTAATGTCCTGTAATATTTATTTATTTATTTGGTTAGCCTATTAAAGATACTGCCAAGCAGCAAACTGCTTGATGGCGGACTTCGGCTGGGTGGTTGCAAGCCACAGCTACTGTTAAATAGTTTATAATACGTTCACTTCTTTTGTGGTTAATAATGTAAGTGTCAGATCTTCTATATGATTATTCCACGAAATAACTATACTTGTATATCGTGTAGTGTTCTTTTTAACAAATGATGCTGTCTATTGTCTTGATATACATAAAATTTAAAACCGCTAACGCCTTCAACTTAGAACCCGATATAAGCGAAAGGCGTACGCCGCTCGCCAAGCGCTGCCAATTCACCCCTTCGACAATGTACTCGGGAAATTGACACATAGATGAGACAACATTGAGGTGTGTCAATCTTGATGTGGCATCTTAGCCGTGGTAGAGACGTGAGATTTCACAGGCCATGGCCATTTCAGCACCAAGTCCTTTCTTACATCCATCACTCACACAAACTAGTTTATTTTATTTATTTCGGACAAAAATACCTTATGTACATTTTCGTAACTGAGATTTCGTAAACAGTTACGTATAAGTATAGAATTTTACTCTTCTATAATGAAAAAAAGATAAGTAATGTTATGTAGCTGCAAAATTTAGATTCGAAATTTTAATTTTACTCTTCCTGTCATAACAGATTACATTTATGTTAAGAAAATATTTTCCATGTTCGTAGATGGTTACGAAACTCAGCTACGAAAGTGTCATTTTTTTCATATTAAATAACCGGTTACGAAAGAAGGAGTAAATTTCCGTTTTCGTAGCTGGTTACGAAATCTCAGTTACGAAAATGTACCTAAGGCAAAAAACATTCCTTCCCGGTGCTGAGCCTCTAGCTGTCTATGAAGAACCCCCAGGGTGTGTTTTACAGCAACAAACTAGCTAAACAGATTGTTGACACAAAATGCCTCATCTACGCCTTACCGAGCTTAAAGTACATAAATTCGCGAGCACGAAATCTACCGATGCGTCATAACGAACGAATTAATATGAATATTGAGGCAACTGTGATGTCGCGCCTACGCATTACCATTATTAATATTAATAATACAGCTCCCGAGGTGCTAGGATTTACAGGGGTTTACCTGCAAGCCTGCAACGGTTATACTACCCGTTCCGGCATTTAGAGGTAAGATAGCCAGTTCCTCAGCCTGTTGAGGATTTCGGGTGAAGGTCGCATTCACCTTCGCCTTTTTTTTTTGACGGGTAAGCGCTTGACCTTCATCTCACCTGGCTACAAGTTGAGATAAGGCCGAAGGTGGAGGCGCACTTCACCCGGAATCCTCAACCAAGCGAGGAACTGGCTATCTTACCTCTAAATGCCGGAACACAATTTTTACGAATTGTTGTTATGGCGACCGACTTAGGTAAAATAGTGGTAGCTAACCAGGCGGACTTAAACAAAGTCCATGGGGATCGAGCCCGGGACCTCTGGATCTAAAACCGGTGGTCGAACCACTAGACCATGGAGGCGGTTTGAGATAAAGGCCATGCGCTTCTCCGTGGCACAAACCGTTATTATCAACACGACGATGGGAGAGCGCTTGGCCTTCATCTCAACTGCCCCCTTAGCACGGGGCGGGGATAAAAATGGTGTCCTCTGTTTTATCCACCTTCCAGATACTTTTGTCTTTCGAAAATCTACCGCAGCGTTATAGCGAACGAATTAATATGTATATTGAGGCAGCTCTCACGTCGCGCTTAAGCATTACTCCGCCTGGCTTGCTACCACCATCTTACCTAATTCTGTCGCCATAACAAAAGTTCTTAACAATGGTTGGGTTCCGGCATTTTAGAGGTAAGATAGCCAGTCGGAGTTGGTGAAGTGCGCAAAGAAAATCAGGTGAGAAGGCCAAGCACTTTCTATAAACGTACTCTATATATCTATATACCTATAACACAACGTTTCGCCTCTACCTTTATCATGAATACTGGTAATAAATGGAATTCTTTGCCTGCGTCGGTTTTTCCGCACGAGTACAATCTTGCAGTCTTCAAGTCCAGAGTAAATGGAACCTATTTACTTTTACACCGTTTTACATGTAAGTTGGTGGTCAAACGCTTGACTATCACCAATAAAAAAACATCCATCATGGTTTACTATTATCTATATATATATTATTGTACGACGACGAAGCGCTTAGCCTTCATCTCACCTGGTGACAAGTTGAGATAAGGCCGAAGATGGAGGCGCACTTCACCCGGAATTCTCAACCAACTGATGAACTCATTAACTGAGGAACTGGCTATCTTACCTCTGAATGCCGGAACACAACATTTTTTTTAAGAATTGTTATTATGGCAACATAATTAGGCAAGATGGTGGTAGCTAGCCAGGCGGAATTAAAACAAAATCCTACCGCCAACCAAACCAAGCACAATATATTGTACTCCCCATGGGTATCGAACCCGGAACCTCTGGATCTGAAATCGGTGGGTTGAACCACTAGACCACAGAGGCGGTTAAACTAGAAGTGAAATCCGTTACAGAAGTAAGAATATAAATGACTTACTCTCGTCCATGCTTGCACGCGATATGCAGTGGGGTGTGTTTGAATATGATTCCAGAGCGCACTGGCTTCCTGTACTTCTCGATGAGCTGTGGCCTCATCCGAAGGAGAAGATTCACCACATCACTGCCATGCCTGTACGAAACACGAAATTTCATGTCACGATTTAAAAAAAAAAGCTATGTGAACTTGTTTGGTAACCGTAGGTGGCCAAAACGAAAGGGACTTATTGCCTTTAGGGATTATATTGCAAAAATACAACTTTTGTTAATCACGTAATAAATAAAAGAGGAAGGTAACCAAAAAGGATTTTACATTATAGACTGACTCTGACGCGAAAGAATCGCGCCATTTTTAGATGCTTTGGAAAATCTGCAAAACACCGTTTTTTTTACCATGCCTAGAGAAATTTTTCACCAATCGTGTTTCATAACCCCAAATTGTACACAAAACACCACAAAAACAAGTTTTATGTGCCTCAAAAATGCCTATATGTAGATCTGTACTACAAGCAACGATTATTATCGGTGGTTTAAGCCCCATTTTACATAGCCTCTTAGCGTGAATGTACCTATTGAGGGACAATTTAAGATACGAGTATTGAGTAAATTCTGTTTGAAAGAGAATCGAGTGAGAATTTCTTTATCGAGATTAGAGTTTCATAGTGGCCAAGCTTATAGTGTTATGGAATTTCAGCAATTAACGGAAAAACGAAAAAGGGACATGAATCTATATTCAGAAAAAAAATTTTTTTTGACCACCACGGATGATACACTGTCCAAACGGGAAAGTAACTAAGGGTACATAATTGTTGAATATACCCTATTCTTGATAGAACGTAGACCCATCGTCATTGATGATTCTAGGGCCAAAAGTCTCAAGTTTTCAACCGCAAAATATGGTTCACCAATGCTGACATTCAGTAATAGCAAAATAAGTTAAGTTGCTACCAAACCAAAGCCCGCTCTGGTTTCAAATATTCAGCCTGAAAATGCTTGAAGCTCCAAACTATCTCAAAGTAGCGGATTCTAAGTTCGCAACTGCGGTCGAGACTCTTCAAAAGGCAGCTCGTTACTCACGAAACTTGGACGAAGTTATAAAGTTGTAACATTAATTTATCTTTTGATACAATTTGACTGAAAATTATTTGCATATGAGTAGCTTTGCGCGACCACTTAAACCTTGGATAGATAATTGAAGTCACTTTGCGGATCCATTTCAATACACAAACATAAAAGTATTCTTATCTACTGATATGATTTTTCAAACTTACGGATATGTTACAAAATATTTTCCTAAATCAATTGGTTTTATTTCTGCGACACATTACGGAAAACGTATTATAAGGTTATTCCAGAAACGAAGTGAGAATCCGTATTATCTGCCTGTCTCTAGGGGTATATTATATAATAATACCCTCATGTGCCTGTATTTTCACCCCCAAATGCTTGACAGCTGAAATAGATAGTTCTACGTTCCGGTCGCAAGGCTTTTTGTATCAGTTCTGTTTATCTGCATTAGGTTTAGTATGCAAAGCTTAATAAGAACCTCAGGTTTAGTAAAGTAAAGTTTTCTAAGTTTTCGGTAAACTGTAGGTTCAAAAAACATAGTGTATTAAATAAAATGGAATTCTTCACTGCATACATGCTACATGCAACTAATAACAACAACATTTCAAAAATGTATGTTTAGAATTTCCATATTGGTTCCCTAACTAACTTAATCTGCGCAAATAAAGCTCGCTTATTTCGGAAATTTACATGGAAAATGTAATCACAACATTTCAAAAATATAGATGAAGGTAACTACTTGGATAAAGCCTTCAGGTACTAGTGGCGATTTTCACACTTTAGAAACCTGTGTTGTGTTTTAAAGCTACAATTTACCAACATCCATATCGGGCGTACACAGCCCAGAAGAACCATCTTAAGTTACCTGTTTAGCTGTGCAGCCAGATCCAGCAAGAACCATCTTGAGTTACCTGTTCAGCTGTGCAGCCAGATCCAGCAAGAACCATCTTAAGTTACCTGTTTGTGTTACCTGTTAACAAGCCTCATAGCTCGGTTGGTAGTAGCTCTGCCTTGTGAGCTGTAGGTTGTGGGTTCGATTCCCACCCAGGACAAACATTTGTGTGATGAATAAAGATGTTTGTTCTGTGTTTGGGTGTTGTATTGTATGATAAGTATGTATTTACAAAAAAAAATAATTAAGTATTCTATCCGTAATCTAGTTCCCATATTACAAGCTATGCTTAGTTTGGGGCTAGATGGCGTTGCGTGAAATTAATGTCATGTAATGTAATGTTCAGCTGTGCAGCCAGATCCAGCAAGAACCATCTTAAGTCACCTGTTCAGCTATGCAGCCAGATCCAGCAAGAACATCTTAAGTTACATGCTCAGCTGTGCAGCCAAATCCAGCTAGAACCATCTTAAGTTACGGCTCAGCTGTGCAGCCAGATCCAGCAAGAACCATCTAAGTTACCTGTTCAGCTGTGCAGCCTGATCCAGCAAGAACCATTTTAAGTTACCTACTCAGTTGTGCAGACCGATCCAGCAAGAACCATCTTAATTTACCTGTGCAGCCAGATCCAGCAAGAACCATCTTAAGTTACCTGTTCAGCTGTGCAGCCAGATCCAGCGCGTTCATATCGTTGAGGTTTTTGATGGTGACATCAGCTCCGCTGGATAGCAGCAACGCCAGCACCTCTACGTGACCAAACTCTGCCGCCATCAGCAGAGCGGTTTCGTGTTTTAGCGTCTGTTGACAACGATTTCACTTATTAGCCTTAAGAAGGTCCCACAGTACCGCTGATTTTCGCTCTCCCATACAATCGTAGTCCCTTTTTCATTTCGAAGTGGCAAGTCCGATTCACATGAAATTTTACGGGTATTATCGAAGAGATAATCTGTGTTTGTGGTGCGCTACTTTTTCTTAAAACGCAATAACAACGAAAATATATGTAAAAGAGTGTTTTTTGTATGGAATAACTCTTTCCCTTGGAATTCTATTTATCTTGGTTTATATAAATTTTTCAGAAAAAGTAACGCAACACAGACACAGATTATACCTATCCGATTATACCTGCAAAAAATCAGACTTACCATTTCGAAATGAAAATGGACGTTTCACGTTTGTATGGGAAAGTGAGACTGGGCCTTCTTAACCTGGCACCAGGCAGTTCGTTGAGTACCGTCGTGCCAGCTTTTGGGAAAGCTCCATCGTAGACTACGTCCTGGTTAAATGACCAGCCCCCGATGCTACTGAACTAATCCCACCTGCCACTACAGGCGCCTTTTGGTATTCCAGTGGCAATTCTTTATTTTATTTGTTTGTTGTACGACGGGTAAGCACTTGGCCTTCATCTCACCTGGTAACAAGTTGAGATAAGGCCGAAGGTGGAGGCGCACTTCACCCGGAATCCTCAACAAACTGAGGAACTGGCTATCTTACCTCTGAATGCCGGAACACAACAATTTTAGAATTGTTATTATGGCGACAGAATTAGGTAAGATGGTGGTAGCTAGCCAGGCGGACTTAAACAAAGTCCTACCACCAACCAAACCAAGCACAATATATTGTACTCCCCATGGGGATCGAACCCGGGACCTCTGGATCTGAAATCGGTGGCTTGAACCACTAGACCACAGAGGCGGTTAAAAATTTCATCGGCAGTCTGCGATGATTCCATTGTCATAGTGAAGCGTTTGGCTCTGTAGAATCGCACAGGTGAGTCTCGAAATCTAGAGGATGCCTATTTCAAATTGTAGAGACCTTTATCACTATTATCAACTTTATGCAAGCTTGCTTTGAATTATCGTCACGTCGATATTGCACGGTCTTCTGACAAAAGGATCACCGTCAGTATTAGTAGGCCGTTAGGTTTTTTTTGCACAAGAAATACTTTGCTTTTTGATATCCAATAGGTAATTAATGAATGAATAAAATGAATATAAATTCTTTATTGTACCTACACCAAAAACATAAAGATCGATTGACAATTTTAAAACTAAAGTCAACACCGGTCTTATCGCTTAAAGCGATCTCTTCCAAACGGTAAAGTGAAACTGTATTAAGAAAGACGTGTAGTCTCAGCATAATCACTGCAATGGGTACCGGAAATATACACCCACCCAAAATTGTGTAGCGATATAGTAAAGTAATGTTAGTGATAGTTAAACTACTGAAAGCTTTACTTTTTCAAGGATCAGAGGTCATTATGCACCCACCGAATGCAAACACGCTTGCACAGAATGTCAACGACCTAGACCGGTTCTAGCAACTGCCCACGAGCACAATTTATATTCACTAAACGCCTCCAGCATTCCATGGGCAAGGTTTAATGCGTATCATGATGGAGAGGCATTTTATCTGCTGAAGCAAAGCCGTATCAGCATATTTGATTGAATTTGTATTCACAAGCAATCACAAAACATAAGAGGAACTGGCTATCCTTCAATGCCGGAACACGACAGTAAGAATTGTGTTGGATTTATTTCCCAGTTTGCAAGTTTCATCTGCGAGTTACACTCACCCTGATGATGATTTACCAGTTGAATTAAAAGCGTTGGTGCCTACAACATAAACGTATACGTGAGTAAAACCATTGTTTTAAAAAGTATAGTACAACTCACGAAAGTTTTCCTCCATTGACCCGGAGACCCGGAGTATCAGACCCAGAGATCTGGGTCTGATACCACTATGCTTTAGCACTAAACCTCAGAGGCGGTTTTTTCTTCCATGGTCTTTCTTGGGCACGCTTCCGTCTAGTGGTATACTAGGTAACTTTTTATTGTACGACGGGAATATGCTTGGCCTTCACCGCATCAGATTTTTCAAGTTATGATAAGGCCGAAGATGGAGTGCACTTCACCCGGCGGAATCCTTAACTTCTTTCCTCTTAAATGCCGGAACACAACAATTTTAGAATTGTTGTTATGGCGACAGAACAGACATACATGTCTGGGTGAGGAGTTACCTTTAGACTGTTTGTAACGGTCCTCAGGTAACCCGACATCCCTTGTTCATATTATTTGTGAATAATACATGTTAATAGGTATGAAGCCCAGAGGATTTGCAGGCTGAAGTGGCAGCGGGCCGGCCATATTTGCCGGAGAACCGACAATCGCTGTAGTAAGCAAGTTCTGGAGTGGAGACCGCGTCTTCTACAACTTAGTGTTGGAAGTTCAAGTGCACGATGGAGCGATGACTTGCACAAGGTAGCTGGCACAAACTGGATGGGGAGATCCGAAGTCCAGGCTCTGCAGCAAAACTTGGGAGAGACCTATGTCTAGCAGTGTACTGCTGCCTATAGGTTGACGATGATGATGAAAATGAGATGTTTACCTGTTGGTCGATGTTGACAGGCGGCGAGTTGTGGGCCAGAAGCATTTTCACCACCTCGACATGGCCGTTGAAGGTGGCCAGATGCAGCGGCGTGGCTCCTTTCTTGTCTACGATGCATGGTGACGCATCGGCTTGTAGCAGCATTAGAACTATGGCCCTGGAAACGGTCGATGTCTTAGCACAAGTGCCTTAGTGCGTGGAACAAGCCAATGATTCGCTGCGTAAAGCCGTTAAGGAAGTCTAGCCTACACATCAAATTATGTGCAGGCTCAGGGTAAAATACGCGAATGGCGACCGTGACTTACGCGAATCAGAGGGTACGAAACCGGGAATTTTCGTAAGGATCCCTAACATGAATAAAAAATATAGCCTAAGTTAATCAGCGGTACTATAGCATTCTACTAGTGAAATATATTTTTTAATCGGTCCAACAGTCTTTGAGTTATTCATTACAATCAAAAATTAACAGATACAAATATTTTCTGTTACAATATTAGTGTAGATCGGCTAGCTCATGACCTCTAGGGTTGTCTAGTTCTAGGCCAGAGCAAGGCTTAAGAATCAAATCAGCCTATGGATGTCGTAAAAGCCAGTTAAGGGATATCACCAGAAGAAGGGCAGTAGCTTCCTTCTGTGTATGATCTACAACATTAATGCGGACACCAATCCACCTGCCAAGCATGGTGATTATGGCAAGCTTTGGAGGAGGCTCTGTCCAGCAGTGGACACTAATGGACTAAATGTGTACCTCATACAATCCATTTTATCAAAATATGCTATCCAAAAACGGATGTCGCATCACACATAAGCCGCAAGCGGAGAACAATAGCAAGAACCAAACATATGTGAAAATATGTTGGCAACAACTCAAAACCGCCATGTATCAACAAGTGTTGAAAATAACAGTGGTTCGTGACGTCACCGTCTTATTGCGGCCCATTAACCTAGTGGCAGTCAATGCTCTATTTCAAAGATCGCGTGCGGCCTTGTCCGTAGATGGACTGAAGCGCCAATCATGGCCAGAGAACCTACTCGTAGGTAACTGGTACTAAGAGCAGCTTTTTATAGGATCGTATCTCATTAGACCAATCGAGTTATGACAATCATTACGTCAAGTGCCTAGTGTCTGATAAAACTGGTAGGAAAATGATTCGAATTAAAACAAAACCAGTCGTAGGTTTATTTCATTGAAGCCAGATAACCCTTGGTATGGTGTAGTAAACAAAATACGTTAAATAGTAAGTTTCTTTATATTTTAGTTATAAAAAAAAAAGATCCGCTTGTTTTGTTCTATAACCTAAATATAACAACGGGAAGTACTTACTTGTGACCATTCAGGCAAGCGTGATGCAATGGCGTATAACCATTTTTATCATCTTTGACGTTAACGCCAGGTCCACGTCGTATACTGTAACAAAAAAAAAATATACAAAAAATATTCGCAGCCGGTAGGATTCGAACCTACGCTCCCAGAGGGAATCTGATTTCTAGTCAGACGCCTTAACCGCTCGGCCACGGCTGCTGATGAAAGCACCTTCGAAATTACGATTCAACCGTCACTCAGCTATCTGAGACATACATTATTTCACAAAATGATTGTGTAGGTGTAATAAGACATGAACGATGAAAACTTTATTGAGGTCAACAAGACAACAGCTATGAATGGTTTCAGTCAATGAACTTTACAAGGAGATGAAAATGGTACCACCTGAATCAACACCAATTTGACAGTATCATTAATTTCGAAATGGAGGCAACCGTTATTGTTCTCATTTTATTATACAATTACAATCTCAAGGCACCACATTTTTTGTTAACCTACTTAACTATCTAGTATTATAGTTGTTATTTCAAAGAGGACCTGATGATTTACTAAAGGATGTTCAGGTAATTATTATTATTATCTTTTTTTTATTGTACGTCGGCGATGTGCTTGGTCTTCGCAGCGCAGATCACCCGGAATCCTCAACAAACTGAGGAACTGGCTATCTCACCTCTAACACCATGCCTAGCTTACCTTCATATTTACAGATAAACTTTAATAAACCGATTGATTTCAGAGTATTCAGAGGCTATGAGGAAATTCCCAAAAAACATATGGGCAAGATCGTAAAACGAAAGCATATTTATTAATCACTAAGTCAAGGCCATATGAAGAGAAGTGACTCACACGAATGAACACTCAGAACACTCACTAAAACGAGTATTCGCATCGATTAGTTACTATCAAATTAATGTAAATATGCGAAGAAACGGAAACTACGTAAAACGGACCGGCTGAAAGGTTATCTTTGAGGTCGAGTTAAGATCATATTTTCGTATAAAAGGAGTTCCTCATGGCGAGTCACACTTACTACCACTCCTGACTCACACCACAGACCCGGCGCTTGGTATAATCTACCAAGTAACAATTCCAGGTTATGCGCCAACAAGCTGCCAGGAAACCTACCACACATAGGGCGGGCGCCCAATTCCGAGCTGCCCCACTACGCTATTGAAGTCTAAACTATTAATTTTAAATCTTCCCGCGACAAGTTAGCAACAAGATAAGACAAGACTGTTGGACACTCGGGTCCAAGGCAGGGCATTGCCTATCCCTCAACTTTTTTGGTACATATTTTATATATCTACCTAATTATATTTAGTAGCTAGTAAGTATGTCTTTGTAGCATATTCTTTGAGCTCGGTGTTGAAGGTACGCGTAGATTAGCTATAGTGTTCACATTTATTTATCTATATTGTTGCTATTAGTGTATACCTGTAATTGGCTATCAATTTCTATTATGTTTATTAGGGACATTGTATAACAGCTGTAGGTTTTCCGAATTGTCTTGAATAAATAAATAAAATAAAGAAACATTACTTACATTTTGAATAAACTATGATTTAACCAACGACATGTTTTGATCAAACATCGATAAATAAAACGTAATTTTGTAACAATGGGGATACTTTACTATAGTACTTAACCCCATACTTACTAATTTAAGGTACCTTCTAACTACTATGGTAAAGTTATTACTCATGGAAAGTAAATTACAGCGACAATATAATTCGAACTATTTTCCATGACCTTATTAAGATATTTTAATTATCCTTGTTAAGGTATCTTGTATAGCTTAGTAAAATATCTACCTAACTGGGATAAGGGTGAGGAGATGGGTGGAAGGTTGTTTTATTGTTGTGTTTGTTACCTTCGTTACTACGTATTTTACGTGAAACTGATACTTATTATATACCTACCTATTTTATTTTTTTCTTCACTCCCGGTAGTAACTAGCCGCCCGCGACACAGGGGATCCTAGTGTGGGGGCTAGTGTACCACAAAATAATATTATATAGCATTAATTCTATGATGTAAGCAAAATTAATAATTATGACATCTATGTTATTTTGTTTTGATGACCATGTTTCTTGATACATAATAGGTAAATACATATTGTAGGTATTTTTTTAATAAATAATAATGAATGTTACAGGACATGAATTTCGCTAAAGCCCCAAACTAAGCATAGCTTGTAATATGGGAACTAGATTACGGATATAATACTTATGTACTTTTTTTGTTAATACATACGTACTTTAAGATACAACATCCAGAGACAGAACAAACATCTATATTCATCACACAAATGTTTGTCCTGGGTGGGAATCGAACCCACAGCCTACTGCGCAGAAGGCAGAGTTACTCCCAACTAAGAGGGTTGTTTTTAGGTATTTATTATTATTATTTATTAGACATTTGTAAAAAGGTCATATTTGTATTTGAAAACAAAACAATCATGGGGCTGCTTAGCAGTAAATCGAATTATATAAAAACAGCCGCCGCCCGAAACTTCGTACCCGACACTTCCGTTAGTCCAAATATTATTTCTCACTGCACCCCTACATCAGCAATACCCGCTCTCAGCGTATAGTGTTATTTACTGATTATTTGCAATTGCTTACCTATTACTTTCCAGCAATTTATCCTTAACCTTTTTAGTTTTTCTCCAATTCCTTCGCAAACTGTATTTCACTTCGCTCAGCCCATAATGTACATTGTTTCTAACATCTGCGTAGTTTAGATCACAGCACATTACCACTTTTTCAGTGCACAAATTATTCACTGCCATAACGCACAAACGTGAACGCAGTAGCAACTAACTTACACTTACGAAAATTAAAATTAAACTGAGCTAACACGTTCATTCGCGGAAATTTAATGTAAAGCAATTACAATTGGTAACAGGATGTAACTCACGGCAAACCTTTTATTAATCAAATCTTATGCCAGTTCAAAACTGGCCAGTATGGGTAAAAGGAATGAACTGATAACTAGGAAGGAGTGAAGTCAAAACAATGGCTAGATAAGATAGCGATACAGAAGATACGAAAAGTGGACCAAGGAAATGCAAAAAACAATCGGCAATTTTATAACAATCAGAATAAGAATGAGGTCATTCATAGCAATGTTTTTGAAGTGAACATTTATATAGGTGCGTTAGGCTTTTTTGAGATAGGAAAAAACCATTGAACTCGCGACACTATTACGGTTGCCGACACCTCTTTGAAGTGAAAACTACAGTCGGCATTAGTGTCGTTAACCTTCAATAGATGGCGCTATTATAAACACCCGGTAGGTATAAGACACTGAGATTTAAGTGCCAACAATCTACGCTGTTCTCTTCTGTCCCGCACTCCCGGTGTACTCTTCAAGTTTTCACTTCTGCACTCTGAGTGCCACTTTTTTTTAAATGTGTTAGCTCTTAGCTTCGAGGGAGTATCGAGGGGCGAGGATGAGTGTTCGTTGTGACACGTTGGTGTGCGGACTGCTTGGCGTCGGACTTCGGTAGGAGGGTGGACGCAACTTTTTAACCGCCTCTGTGGTCTTGTGGTTCGCCCACCGGTGTCACATCCTAGAGGTCCCGGGTTCGATCCCCACGGGGAGTACAATATTGTATTTGGTTTGGTTGGTGGTAAGACTTTGTTTAAGTCCGCCTGGCTTGCTACCACTATCTTAAATAATTCTGTCGCCATAACAACAATTCTAAAATTGTGTGAAAATTGTGAAAATTGTGTTCTGGCATTTAGAGGTAAGATAGCCAGTTCCTCAGTTTGTTGAGAATTCCGGGTAAAGTGCGCTTTCACCTTCGGCCTTATCTTAGTTTGAAAAATCTGGTGATATGAAGGCCAAGCACATCCCCGTAGAACAATTAAAAAAAATGTTTGAAACACTGTTATTAATCTACAAATAAGATATTATGATCTGATGTGCCTATTCTGATCATCCGTTTACACTATTTGAGACTGTTACGTGTATTGTTTTAGGTCTTGTTTCTAAAGTATATGTATAAACAATATGTATTATATCCGTTATGTACCTAGTTCCTATATATCTTTGCTTAGTTGGGGCGTTGCCCAATTATTATTAGGTTTTAATCATTAAATAATGTATAGCAACAACATGTATTAAGGAAGTCTACCAATGACCCCATTGCTATTTATGTTATATACTTACTTTACCTCATCAACATTCACAAAATTATCTATTATTCACTCCTGTGAATTTCGTGATATTTCGTATAAAGGATTGAAAACGTCAAGTAATATGGCAAGTTGCGGCTGTCGATGATGATGATGATGATGTTAATGATCATCATTCTTATCATGAAGTGATCATGATTTCAGATTTTCATTTTCACGGTGCGTTTTTTTTCGCTAAAACCTTATTATCATTTTCAGGAAAACGACGACAAGCTTATATTTGAATTGCCGAAAATGGCTTAACTGGAAACGGCCGACGACCGTTATGCTAAGCTTATCGCTTTAATTTCCAGGTAACGGTTGCAAGTTTAACGGTTTACTAGATATAGACACTGCAATAGGTATAAGTTTGTAAACAAATAGATGAACGTATGTTAGTACATAAACAAACCACGCTGTTTATTCAACGCTACGGATAAGTCATGTCTTATTAGCTGATTCGAAACCAGTAAATAAGATATCGCTCTGCATAAGCGACATGTGTTCTATGAAAACATTTAGGAGAAACATGCCATGTGTATCGCTAATATTCGTACTTACAACTCAATTTTGATCCTTCTCACGACATCGCCAATGTTCGGCATGAAATTCAACTTCATTCCCACAATATTCCTGTATCGACACAAATATCACTATGTATAGTCGAGAGATAAGAACTATACCCGAAGGGATCTGTCGTTAGCTTGTTTCAGTCACACACTTATTTCACGGAACATTGGAGTATCATATAACAGTTCCGACGCTAGGCACTGTACGCGTGCGTTTGGTATCGAGCTGTGTATCGCTTCTTATCGATAACAGGTTCTCTGTACAAATATCGAATTAAATATTTGACGAGACCGAACCGAACAAGCTGGCCGGTATGCGCCTAACCGGAGAGTGGTCGCAGTCAACTAATACGATATTCTGTGGCCAGGCTACGGAGCGATGAATCACAACACAATCACAGGTCAACTAAACTTTTGTTGCGGTATTTTCCTGATTACTGTTACACGAAATGAACCGTCCTAATTAGGTGGCGAGCGCTACGCTTTTATAGGTATTATTATCTAAAGAGGAGCTTGTAATTTCCACTGAATCTAGCATGAGGGTACTGCACATGAACCGATAGACGTTTATAAAATGAAATAAGGAATGTACATGGACACTGGCTCATTTCCTCGTCTTGTCAACCGAACGGTGAGACTTTACTACGATTTTGGTCGGTTCTTTCCTATGAGATAAGCTAGGTATAGTTTAAAAGATACCTAGTTGACTGCTGGCATTAGGAACCACTCTAAGTGCAGTCATCTTTCATATTCTTCCATAACCTACACATACTCTTCCACTGTCAATAGTCAACTCAGCATTCACTCCACTCACAAACACATCTTCACTCACACAATCCATCCACATTCATACTTAAAATCAAGAAATATTTCGGGGTTTATAAACCAGACAATACGCTAATGCTTGCTCATCTGAAACACTCGGCAAATTAAAAGTTTCTTCATAGAATACAAGTCTTTTCACACCATGAGAACATTAGAAGCCTTCGTACTTTGATTTCTACATCTGGTCAGAATCAGAAGGATAATCCAAGTTGTCTATAAAACCAACGGCTTTAGCTCTTGAAGTCAAACTTCACGCTCGAAACGGACAATAATTGATGAATATCGAGGACACATTAAATAGCTCTTGGCATCTACATTCGGCAAAATTTTAGCACCGTAGACCACAACAGATCGTGTACGTGCGTAACAAAGACTGGCAACCATGCAGAACTAAATATAATAAAGTTTACAAACAAACAAAGAACCACATCCTAAAGTGGTAAATCCGTTGAAAATCATTCGTAATCATAAATATTCATTTCTACGCTTGTTGGATACATCCAAATCCAATGCCAATGTTATCGGATGTGATGTAACCAAGCTATTTATATATTTATAATAAGTACTTAACCTCGGTACATAACCGCATCGCACCCTCAACGCTGTGGGTAACTTGTATGGAGATTTCCAAATAAGTAAATAGGAATATCATAAAAAAATTGCTAAGTTATAGTTTTATGATATTTTTTAATTTATAACCGCCTCTGTGGTCTAGTGCAATAACCCACTGATTTCAGATCCAGAGGTCCCGGGTTTGATCCCCAGGGGAGCAATATTGTGCTTGAATTGCTTGGTGGTAGGATTTTTTTCAAGTCCGCCTGGCTAGCTTCCACTATCTTACCTAATACTGTCGCCATATTAAAAATTATTAAATATTTTTTTGTGTTCCGGTATTTAGAGGTAAGATAGCCAGTTCCTCAGTTTGTTGAGGATTCCGGGTGAAGTGCGCCTCCACCTTCGGCCTTATCTCAACTTGTAACCAGGTGAGATGAAAGCCGAGGGCTTTCTCGTCGTAATATAAAAAATATATAGGTATAATATGTTTCATTCGGAAAGCACTAGCCCTTCATCTCACCTGATCAACATATTAAGGCCGAAGGTGAAAGCGCACTTCACCCGGAATCCTCAACAGACTGAGGAACTGGCTATCATACCTCTAAACGCCGGAACACAAACTCGTACCTACTCCACTGGGGATCGAAAACTTGATCTAGTACCGATGGGCGAACCACTAGGCCACACAGGCGATAAATAAGTAGAAATATAAATATTATAGGACATTAATTTCACACAGCGCCATCTAGCCCCAAACTAAGCATAGCTTGTAATATGGGAACTAGATAACAGATAGAATAGGTACTTAAATACCTTATTTTTTTGTTGTAAATACATACTTATCATACAATACAACACCCAAACACAGAACAGGCATCTATATTCATCACATAAATGTTTGTCCTGAGTGGGAATCGAACCCACAACCTACAGCGCAGAAGGCAGAGTTACTACCAGCTATGAGGCTTGCTAAAAGTAGTACTTTCAAAGTGGAATGGAGACAATCCCAATAAACCCCCCTCCACCATAACTTAGTTACTCCTACGCTTGTATCGCGGGGAATACCCATTACGAATCACATCCAGTAACATCATACGTCTATCAGTTCATAGCAAATTATATATTTAAAGCAATAATTTATTATTAGTTGAGGCTGCGATCAAAGTTTATACCCCCCTCCACCATAACTTAGTTACTCCTACGCTTGTATCGCGGGGAATACCCATTACGAATCACATCCAGTAACATCATACGTCTATCAGTTCATAGCAAATTATATATTTAAAGCAATAATTTATTATTAGTTGAGGCTGCGATCAAAGTTTATACCCCCCTCCACCATAACTTAGTTACTCCTACGCTTGTATCGCGGGGAATACCCATTACGAATCACATCCAGTAACATCATACGTCTATCAGTTCATAGCAAATTATATATTTAAAGCAATAATTTATTATTAGTTGAGGCTGCGATCAAAGTTTATACCCCCCTCCACCATAACTTAGTTACTCCTACGCTTGTATCGCGGGGAATACCCATTACGAATCACATCCAGTAACATCATACGTCTGTCAGTTCATAGCAAATTATATATTTAAAGCAATAATTTATTATTAGTTGAGGCTGCGATCAAAGTTTATACCCCCCTCCACCATAACTTAGTTACTCCTACGCTTGTATCGCGGGGAATACCCATTACGAATCACATCCAGTAACATCATACGTCTGTCAGTTCATAGCAAATTATATATTTAAAGCAATAATTTATTATTAGTTGAGGCTGCGATCAAAGTTTATACCCCCCTCCACCATAACTTAGTTACTCCTACGCTTGTATCGCGGGGAATACCCATTACGAATCACATCCAGTAACATCATACGTCTATCAGTTCATAGCAAATTATATATTTAAAGCAATAATTTATTATTAGTTGAGGCTGCGATCAAAGTTTATACCCCCCTCCACCATAACTTAGTTACTCCTACGCTTGTATCGCGGGGAATACCCATTACGAATCACATCCAGTAACATCATACGTCTATCAGTTCATAGCAAATTATATATTTAAAGCAATAATTTATTATTAGTTGAGGCTGCGATCAAAGTTTATACCCCCCTCCACCATAACTTAGTTACTCCTACGCTTGTATCGCGGGGAATACCCATTACGAATCACATCCAGTAACATCATACGTCTATCAGTTCATAGCAAATTATATATTTAAAGCAATAATTTATTATTAGTTGAGGCTGCGATCAAAGTTTATACCCCCCTCCACCATAACTTAGTTACTCCTACGCTTGTATCGCGGGGAATACCCATTACGAATCACATCCAGTAACATCATACGTCTATCAGTTCATAGCAAATTATATATTTAAAGCAATAATTTATTATTAGTTGAGGCTGCGATCAAAGTTTATACCCCCCTCCACCATAACTTAGTTACTCCTACGCTTGTATCGCGGGGAATACCCATTACGAATCACATCCAGTAACATCATACGTCTATCAGTTCATAGCAAATTATATATTTAAAGCAATAATTTATTATTAGTTGAGGCTGCGATCAAAGTTTATACCCCCCTCCACCATAACTTAGTTACTCCTACGCTTGTATCGCGGGGAATACCCATTACGAATCACATCCAGTAACATCATACGTCTATCAGTTCATAGCAAATTATATATTTAAAGCAATAATTTATTATTAGTTGAGGCTGCGATCAAAGTTTATACCCCCCTCCACCATAACTTAGTTACTCCTACGCTTGTATCGCGGGGAATACCCATTACGAATCACATCCAGTAACATCATACGTCTATCAGTTCATAGCAAATTATATATTTAAAGCAATAATTTATTATTAGTTGAGGCTGCGATCAGAAGTTTATACCTACTTTTGATATTATTGAATGAGGAAAACTAAAAAAATAATATTTGTCTTATAGATCAGACTATGTCCTAAGATTATGGTAGGAATATGTAGCTTAAGGAAATGTCAACGCATGTCTTAGAGTTAACATTTTAGAAGGAAAACATGTTCTAAAGCGATTCCATTAGGTTGTCTTGTATTTTTGCAGAATAGGATTCAGGTGTTTATCATTGCAATCAGCGCACAAATTTTGGTTTTACTAATCTCAGTAGCTTGATACTAACTAGTAAGTCAAACGGGAATTACTAAGTCTAAATACCTACGAAGTAAGTACGTAGAAATTAGGTCGTAGCGATAAGCTTATTAACTGATTTAGCAAAACGCCTTGAGATCAATTGTAGAGAACATAAATAAATGATGCCAACATATTTGCAGCAATTGGCTGGATTTTTACTTTAGATTGTACAAGTTATAAAGGACACGGAGTACCCGAATTTTGCCCTCCACTGGATTCGAAGTGCCATTCGAAATTATCTATAAAAAATATGGCACGTCCGATTGTAATGGAATTTTACAGGTATAATCGGAAAGGGATACCTAATCTGTTTGCGGTTGATTCGCAAAACTCGTGTTTTTCCCACGTCCAACACTTAATGGCTATAGGCTATACAAGTCGAACATAACTAGATATCTATTTTTTCCATACCAAAAGATTCGATAATCATACTTATTAATTTCATTTATTTATTTAACTTTAATGTATACGGTTAACACCAATCACATTAATTAAACAACTTGGTTTACTTGGTTGCCAATGTACCGTACCTACTATAAAATAAATAGATTTGCGACTTTTTCCCCTTGGAGGATTCACCTCTGTTCACTACTCAGAGCGTGGATCTTGGATCACCTACTGGGGGGTAGTCAGAGGCACGTCTAAATTTACGTTCGGCACATGCCCACGGTTTGCAAGTCACTAGCATTCAACCCGTGACAGGTTGCAAGTCCATCGTCGCTAAGCCATTGACAATGTCATTCGGACTATTGGTCCTAGGGACATGCGTCTTCACGATTTGACCTTCACCGTCATGAATGAGAGCACGTGCATGTGTCAAATGCGCACATAAACTTCCGAAAAGCCGGAACGTCCATTGGTCCACGACTAGATTTGAACCCACAACCTCCGGAATCTGACAATTAGACGGGCTCTTACCCTCTCGGCCATTAGCTCAGCCTTAATTCATACATGTGTGTATGAATATGTAGGTACTAGGTACTAATACTAGACAAATCTTTCGACTTTGCAAGTCTGTTTGTAGATGAACATCAGCAGGCCTATTACCTAACTCTGTTTCATTTGGGTTTCAATCTGTTTCAATCAGAAATGCAGGCATTTTAATTGAAACCCAAATGAAACAGAGTTAGGTAATAGGCCTGCAGGTGTGCTGCTTGCATGTTCCGTCTCATTAAAAAAAAAACTTATTTTTTAACCACCTTATTGGTTCGTCTTACAGTGTCAGATCCAGAGGTCTCAGGTTCGATCGTCAGGGGCAGTACAATATTGTGCTAAGTTTGGTTGGTGGTAGGACTTTGTTAAACTCCGCCTGGCTAGCTACCACCATATTAAGTACCTAATTCTGTAGCCATAACATTAATTCTAAAATTGTTGTGTTTGACTTACTATATGATACAACACCCAAACACAGAACAAACATCTATATTCATCACACAAATGTTTGTCCTGGGTGGGAATCGAACCCACAGCCTACAGTGCAGAAGGCAGAGTTACTACCAACTGAGCTATGAGGCTTGTTATATATATAGCCAGTTCCTCAGTTTTTTGAGAGGATTCCGGGTGATGTGCGCTTCCACCTTCGGCCTTATCATAACTTGAGAATCAGGTGAGATGAAGGCCAAGCATGAAGAGGTGAACGTTGTTACAAAAAAAAAAGTTTTTTCAATGCAATTTACATATAAAATACATTAAATGTCTTCAAAGCTAGCGTCGTAATATTTCACTGCACGGCCTCGGCCACGCACAGACAGTCGGACAAAAGTTCAACGTACCTACCTACATCGATTGGCGTCTGGCCAGCGGCCAAACACTTCATATTTAATGGTCTAACTTATACTTCCTTAAATAGAGCTTGCATATATTTATTCAATGGAAATGGAAATGTTTCGCCGTTGTAGCCTTTTACACGAGATTTTTATAGACTTGTTGAGCAAATGCTGAATATTTTAATTACCTATATGCAAGAACTTATCAGGACAAACTTTCGAAGCCAGCAATGGCAGCCTGATTTCTGTGTAAAATATGCTAATCCATACCTACAATTTTTATTATTTTTTATAATTAATTACTGCGAGGCAAATTGAGAGCATTTCTTACGTAAACAACAAAAACTTACCAATTTTTGGCATAACGAAGTTAATAAAATAATTTAAATTTAAGAACTCCGAAACCTACATACTTTTAACATTTTTAGTTATGCTTCAGAAATTATTAATATACAGTAAGTATGCAAGGACAGTTCCTGACCAAAATCATTGACTGTAACCTAGTTGCGTTTCGGCACTGATAAACTTACCTTTATTTTAGTTTCCCAAATATTTCATCTGACAGTGCAGAAGTCATTCTTAATGCCTTAGGTACTCAACAGGTATTACCTATCAAGTGCATGTATTTCCTTAATAATTCAGTCAATCTCTTAATAATCTTAGAATTACACAAATCTTAAGACATTCTTGCCATGAGGCAAGTAATGTTTATTATTTTTACTACAATTTTTGAAGTTATTGCTTTCATAGACCTTAATTAATAGTCAAAGTTTAGTCACACATATTGTGATCAAGGGATCAACCATAATAGGTACTTGGGTAACTAAAGCGGTAATAAATAATCTAAAATATCCTAATCGTTTGGATTTTTAAAACTACTACAAATGATTAGTGCACTGCACCCACAGCTAAATGTGTATCAGCAAGTGGAATCTTACAATCAGGGCCGGTTTCTACTAAGTCAATGGCTTCACTCGGAATCGGGCCTAGGTTTTATTCCTGCTATGTCAAATTCATGACCAAACAGAAACTCCTTGTACCCAGGATCCCCAAGTCAAGAGCTTCCCACCATACCACTTGCATAGACCATGAAAGTAGTAAGCATCAAGTTTCTTTGGTAAATTTAAATCATTTCTAGAGTAAAATGTGTAGAAATAATCATAATAACACATTGCTTACTACAAACCAACACAGTATTTAAATAAATTATTGTTCAATTAGCTGTGAGGCCTAATATGGCCACACAGCATCACAGCTCAGTTGGTAGTCCCTAGCTCATCTTTTTATGCTGTAAATTGTTTGATTTCCATCCGGGACAAACATTTTTCTAACGAATATTGATGATTGTTCTGTGATTTACTGTTATAATACTGCAAGCTTCATACAGTTGGGCATTAATGAACAAATTGAAATGTATAGATAATAGATAATAATAATAATATACTAAATGTAGTTTTTATCATAATTTCTAATGTCTTAATTTATGTTACCCAACTGATTATCTGTTTACATGGTATCATGTGTATGTAGTAACAAAAAAGTTCATATTCTATCCCTAATCTTGTTTCACTTTGCTTAGTTTTTGTCTAGACGGTGCAAAATTCATTGTGTAAATTCTATAATAATCTATTTAATTATTACTTTGGAATACATACTACATAATAATCAGTAGGTACACAATCTGTGGAATGGCTGTTATTTCAGTATTACAGTTTATATATTTTGTATAGTCAAATAAAATAAATAAATAAATATTACAGGACATTAATTTTACACAGCGCCATCTAGCCCCAATCTAGTTTTTAGCATTAATTGATTTATAATAAATTGAGAGACTTTAAACATTTGGAAAGAGAGGTATTGAACAGAAGAAGAAACATTGAGAAAGCAAACAACTGCCTTTTTAAGTATTATATTACTTGAACATCATCATCCACAACCAGTTTCATCAATAGCTGGGTATACCTTGGTTATATCTTGCATCATTTCAAGAACACATAGGTACCTATTGTTTAGAAAACAGGCTTGTTAATCATTGAATGGATAAGTCAAACAATGCTTTGAAACAAACTATAATGTAATATAATAAGTATGGCATCACACACACAATACCTATAATATAAGAAGTCTTGAAACTATTTTTAGAGATATTATTTTAAGTAGGTACTATTGGTACTTACTATACTATGTTAGTACCATAAATAAATTTTCAAATCATTGTTCTGATCAAATGAAAGGTCCTAGGTATCAAGATTTCAGGGTGGCACTTATAATGGTAAGATAAAATTTGATTTTATTTGAATAAAGCAAGCAAGTTTATTTTTTTATTTATTTTTTATTTACTTCAGTGAAATTGGCAAGTCAAACAACACAGTACCTACTTGTAGCTGAAAAAAAGAATAATCAGCACCTCAAACAGATGTCATGACAAGACACACAAACCCTAAGAACCTAAGTAGTATTAGCTAGGTATGTACATCTAAACTGCATGCATGGCTTTTTTACGATTGTAAACCGGTTCTACAGCACGTATAATGAATGACCTGTAGATAGCAATATAAATACGAAAGATAGATTACAAACCCAGTCAAGTGTGATGATAAGCAGGTAAACATCTAACAATAAATCTTTGTTGATGAACAATGTCCCGCTGTGCGGCTTGTCCCACCGAAAAAACACAAAATGGGTTTATTGTAAACGTACAGAGATGACCGTTATTTTCCACTAAAGCAGCAAATAAAGCTAAAACATGATTCTTACGTACCTTGGAAATGGACCACTCCTTTTAGTTATTTGTCCTAGTATTTTTTCCACTGTACTCCTATCGTCTTTGCGAGCCGCATCCAATAAATCCTGCCCGCGACCCATGGTCCAATAATGTAATCACCGGTTACTCACACAACACTGAATAAAAATCATTATTTTACACATTAAATAAACCAAAACACCTATCTACATTACAACCTACTCCACAACTTCATTGATCGGACCGCCATTTTTGTTTTAGCGTAAATTGTGGTTGTGGATTGGATTGTATTGTTGTTTGACTCAAATTGACATTTCAATTATGTCAATGTCATAATTGACATGGGTAAGAGTGCTAATTTGACAGCCGTCAAATGCACCATCCATCATCATCAATGCTCTATGTTGTTTGTCGTCGTTTTCTACACCTCTGTTTAATCATATGGACATCAAGCACTCTTATCATTCACTGATGGGCCTAAGCCTCATCATGGCATAAATAGAAGGTTTTGCCATAGTCTCCACTCCAACCATCCATTGGTACATCATCAAATCGGCAGCTCTACAGAGCAGCTCCAAAGACTGTGAGATCTTGCATTAATCACAACGCTTGGCAGACGTAAAGTAATTTTGAAAATGGAGCACAATAACTTGAAAAAAGTTCCCGTTTCATCGCGCGATACAAGGAATGATTAAAATAAGTGTTTTTTTATTGTACGACGGGAAAGCACTTGGCCTTTTATATCACTTTGTAACAAGTTAAGATATGGTCAAAAGTGGAGGCGCAATTCACCCGAAATCCTCATCAATCTGAGAAATACCTCTAAATGCCGGAACACAACATTTTTAACGGAACAGCTGATTTTGTTATGTATGTGTTTTCAAAACAGCCTCGACGATTTGACAGTGGATTAATTTGGATTGTATGGTTTTGAATAATCCCTGCTCTCTCAGGTCAGGACCAATCCCTGCTCTCTCAGGTGAAAACCTTATCTCCCCAGCTGAAGTTTGAAAGGCCGCGCTCCGTATACCCAAGCGAAAGACGCCAGGTTGCACTAACCATGCTGTATAATGACATCCTCAGAACTGGCCTGCTCCTTGGAAAGTGGGGAAGGTCATAATGCTCCCTAAACCTGGCAAAGACCAACGTCTGCATGCCAGTTATCGGCCTATTACGCTGCTTTCCACGACACCCAAGTTGTTTGAGCGCCTGCTGCTGCGAAGGCTCGTTGTACACAACGAGCCCCGTCCCGAACGATTCGGGTTTCGCGGTCAGCACTTCACTACGCTCCGACTTGTGCGAGTTTTTCATCATCTAGCTCACGAACTAAACAGCGGCCGTTCCACGGTTCTTAAACGTAGAAAAGGCCATTGACCATGTTTCTCACGCGGGCTTAGTCCTAAAACGAATTGGATCCAGCGCACCACCAATGCTGAAATAAATTATTTCGTTTTTTTTATTATACGACGGGACCACAGAGACGGTTAAAAAGTGAAAAAAGTTAAAAAGTCTAGTGCACATATTGCGATATTTTGTTGGGATTATAGCTTAGCGCGATTTGTGGCCGAGCACAGTGCGTACATAGAGCTGTAGGTACGTGTTAGGTAACGGAGAGACCAGAGGGGTGGTGGCCAGAGGAGAGTATGCAGACGACCTTGCCATTCTTATATCGGGTCACTTTGCAAGCGTGGCTTGCAATGTCATGAACTAAGGGTCGTTTTCAGGAGTGGTGCACAGCAAACGGACAAACCGAAAATCCAACCAAAACAGTACTAATGATGTTCACAAAGAAACGAAATTTGGGAATGTACCAACTTCCTTTCCTTTTCAACACACAGCTAAAACTGACCGAAGAAGTAAAATACCTAGGTATCACTTTCGAGAACAAACTAAATTGGGCGAAACACCTTGAAAACAAAGTAAAGAAGGCAATGATCTCGTTCTTGCAATGCCGGAAGATTATAGTTGAAACATGGGGTCTCAGCCCTAAAATTACCCTTTGGCTTTACAGCACCGTAATAAGGCCAAGGTTCTTTAGCATAGATATGGTGCTCTAGTATGGTGGCCTAGAACTAAGAAGATAACCAAAAAAATCAAACTTTAGAAATTCCAGAGACTAGCTTGTGTTGCAGCATCAGGTTGTATGAGGACCGCCCCCACGGCAGCACTCGAAGCCTTGATCGGTTTGCCACCCCTTGATTTTGTGCAACAAGAGGCAGCCTACAGGCTCTGGACACGTAAACTATGGGAGCACAACGCACAAGCACACCATACCACCATCATAGAGGAGTATGCCAGGGACAACCCTCTACTACAGTCAACACGTACTCCTGGAGTGCAGTAGCGTAGCGTCTCAACGCTACCAAAATCTTGGGACACCAAGGACACCCTGGGAAGCCTGCACCAGCATTAGCGAGCTACTGGCCTTCCTGGAGAACATCGGGTGGCTAGAGTAGCAGGAGCCAGCTACTCACGCAAAAGGGGCCCATAGGAGGCCCAGTTGCGGAAAATGGTCCGCGCACGAAGTTGGTACTTGATAGTACAGTGCGTACCATGCTGGCATGGCGTACGTGAGGCGTGAAGTGCTTACCCGTCGTACAATAAAAAAAACTGGAGCAGGACGATATTTATATGCGAAATGATGTCATTGCCCGCAATCTACAAATGCTCAGTATTGAGGAGTTGATGGTGAAAATAGGGCGACGTTAATTCTTCGATTGCGCAGACAACTGCAGTCACGTATATCTTAGCACGTGATTCTGAATTGCCCGTCTCCACGCTAGACCACCAAACGATCGCCGGCTCTGGCGGCCATTACCTCGAGAGCTCTTACGTTCTCTTCTGAGTCCAGTTCTATATATTAACGTTAAAATAACGTTAAAAAGCCTACCTACTTACTGACTTATTCTTAACATTGATTAAAATGTATTGTATAGGTAGGTAATTCGTAATTAGTTAGAACCTGTAGTTGATGTACCTAATCTCAGTCAATGTTTAAGCGTATAACCTACTAACAACTAACACTACAATTTATTCAAAGTCAAAGTCTAAGTCAAATATTTATTCACTAAGATTTGACTTTCAGGTTATATGCTAAAGTCTTTAGAAGCAGAATGAAGCGACTCAGCGGTCGTCGCTGCTAAAGTTGTTGTCAGAAATAAAAGTTTAAGGCTTGCTTCTTACCCGCACCTCAGTGAAACGGTAAAGGTGTTTTGAAGATAAAGACCAGTGAGAGCCAGTGATGGTGATGGTGGAGCTCGCGAGTAATAGTATTCTATGATTTCTATGTAGTGGACTTGTGGAGTGATGATGATGATGTGATGGTGTTGTTTTGTAATTAATCATTGTGAATATAAATATTTTTGTTCGATAAAAAGTTTAAAGATCGGTTGCGGAATTGTTTTTATAATGCACCTGATGAGTTCAGTTACTGCTATCTATCTAAAATAAAATTAATGTTTCTACTACATAGCTTACTCCAATAACCTCACCTCATTCATATTCAATCTTATCAGCTGATGTTTGCACCTAACAGCGGTTCTGTAGGTTTTTGTAAAAATGATCTATAAATTGAATATAGCAAAGTGCATTCGCATCTTCGTAGTTCTGGTTTCTATTTCCATAGCTGCTGGAGAAGGTATGTTTTTGTTTTTTTTTTATTTTAAGTTTTTCCTTGTGTTAACTAGTAGTAGGGAGGTAGCTCCTACCTACTGTAGGTACCATACCTACCTAGTTTCCAGATATTTTATACATTACCTATCTAAAAATAACTTGAAATTTAACTATGCTGTAGTGACCTAATTGGCTCTACCCAACATTTGTAAGCATTATCCTGAAATATTCCATCAATGTTTAATAAAACTGTTACTTTTGATAACATGACAAGGAAAATAATAGATTGAGTAGAGGTAGTGTGAACATGAGGCATTACATCAAAGGATGATTACTAAATAAATATTTTATTTGATGAAAATAAAGTATAACCTTATGTAGGAATAAATAAAGTTAGTAGGTACCTACCTATTATCTTTTGTTAGAATTATAACTTTGTTTCGGTGGCCCTCAAACATTATTTCAATCCTCAGTGAACCCTTGCAAAATGGCACTTCAAAATATTTATCCTCTATATCTATATATCTATATCTATATAGTGTTCCTGGTGAGTCTTGATTGATTGTAAGTCAGCTATACCATCAGTATTCTGATAATCTAAACCGTTTCTTAGCCATCAGATACTTACTTATGAAATGTTTTTTATGTTTAGATGCTTTGGTATTTTCAGCAGTAGAACTCAAATAGATAAATTCACCTAGCCTAACAGATGATACATTTGTATGTATACCAATGGAACTGACTGTGAAGGCTCTTCCATACAAACATAGTTTGTCAATTGTTTTGGAATGGCATGTTACTTAATGGCCGATCAAAATAAGTTTTGCGGAAGGTTTTTTTAATGTGCCACTTCGAAATTAACCGCAAGCAATGTTTGAAATGATAAATGGAAATCAGTGGTACTTCATGACCTTTAGAAAGGAAATATAATTGTATGATTCTTCAATGATTTCGTTTTTAAGTCAAAACTGAAGCCCATTATAATTTGTTATAACTGGTCTTTCTTTTTCTCTTTAAAAATTCTGTTTCAGATGTTTCCATGACTATCCCACTCAATAAAACAACAATATTCAGCGACAAAAAGTTATTTGGAGACTTCATTACATTAAATCGTTCTTCAACACTTCAAATAGGCTTCAACAATATCAGAAATAATATATCTTTCATAATAATACAAGTGCACAGTCATTTGCACAACATTACGATGTACAGTATAAATGATCTAAGTACAAAAATTATAGGCACAAACCTCGGTTTGCATAGCCAAAAAATGGAGTTGGACAAGTTTTATGTTGAAAATTTGGAAGTAGATAAAGACCTTAGACTGTTTGTTGCTGTACATGGCTATTTAAAAACAGGTCAGTGGTGGGCTATTGAATTTTTGGCTACATAGACTTACTTTTCCCCTTTGTTATGATCTCATAAGTGCCTTGCCTCCCACAACACGCCTATCATAGTTGGTAGACTGTCCCGTCAAACCAGGAAAAGGTATTGTTTATTCACTAAACTAGGCTGGTTGATAAAAAATGGGTACCTACCATCCTTAGAAATTCTATGCTTTTATATGCAAGCTAATCAAGATAGTAGGCACTCAGTAGGCACAGCATTGTGGGAAAAACTTTTATATGGAAATAATTATTCAAATTTGTATCTACATAACTTAGAAATGTCTTGTATTATAGTTATAAACAAATATTCAGACCCAAATAAGCATAGCTTGTAATATGGGAACTAGATAACGGATAGAATACTAAATACCTTTTTTTTTTGTTTAAATACATACTTATCATATAATACAACTCCCAATCACAGAACAAACATCTATATTCATCACACAAATGTTTGTCCTGGGTGGAAATCGAACCCACACCCTTCAGCGCAGAAAGCTGAGTAACTACCAACTGAGCTATGAGGCTTGTTCTTTGAAAACAGTGGTAGCCTACTAGGAAACCAGAAAGATACTACTGCCTGTGACATGCCTCTTAAAGAAACCTCCCTAGATGGTTATTAATACCGACATTTTTTTTTAGATCCTGTACCAGGTGGCTGCAATATAGAGTTCAGAGTAAAGATATCGCCATTCATGATGGCTATCCACAATAGAAACTACATAAACGTGGATGCAGCCCCAGCTCAATATGGTGATGATTATTGTATTTTGAACAAATTTGTACTCAGATTTTACATGTTATATCTACCTGAGCAGAACTTTGATACAGATGTGTACTTTGAAGGGGTCAGGAATATGATGAGTCTTAAGAATATTTTGGAGAATGGAAGACTTGTAAGTACTTTATTCAAATTTAAAAACACCAAGCTAACTTAACTACAAATATTTTTTTTATGAAATAGGTATCATGAAACCAGGCAGGATTGTGGTAGGTAGGTACATTGCTTATTGATGTTACCTTACCTACATTATGTAAATCATCATAATATGCCATATAAGTTGTAGGTAGACAACGCAGATAATTTGAATAATTCTCTTAAAAACACAATTATTGGTAGGTATGATGACATATCCAAACATAACAAGGTCTAAAGTTGACTGCACTGCTATCTCACAATGTAATTCCTACCCATTTACGTACTTAAAGGTTACTAAAAACTTGTTGAATATTTTTTTGAATTTTAAGTTATTGCACTTGAAATACATAAATTCGGAATCAGCGTCAGGAACCTCGTAGCTCAGTTGGTTAGGGTTAGGTTCAGAGTTTTTTGTGTCATTACCACATTTGTAAATGCTGTTACCAACCCTTATTATTATATACTAGAAACTTGTTGAATAACCAACCCATGGACTGAGCTGAAACTTTGCACAGGTTGCTCTTGAGCAACAGCATACATGCATTTTTTTCCATATTCCTGTTCCGTTCCCGTGGGTTGGTATGAGATGTCAAGCATCGTCATAAAGATCGTTCTTTGATGTTTCGTGTTGAACTGAAATTTTGCACAGACATTTCTGGACCATAAAAAACGTGTGAACTAGGTACCTACCTACTTTTTATCCGGGCACCGTCGAAGCCGTACCTAGGCACAAGTTTTTATGCCGTATCAGAGACGAGCCGAGTTTCCAAAAAACGAAGTTCTCAATTTGTACGGTATTTTTTTTGTGTATGTCCATCGATTTTATCGTGAAAAAATCGCAAAAAATCATTTTTTTAATCAATAGTGTTTGAAATTGGTCCCACTTTCATTTAGTGATAAGACGTTGAAGATCCTGGAATAGAACCGACTTCAAATCTAAAATCAACCTATGGGAACCAAAACTCCTGACCAGACAGCAAATCATAGACATCTCCGCCAATTAATTGAGGTGCATTTGCATGATTCTTTCATATGTATATTTATTGTTAAACATAAATTAATATAGTTGCCCAAGTACGTGCACTAGGTACCAAATATTTCAAGCCTGTAGCTATAATACTTTCAGAGATACAAGGTAAAAACAACGTGTATGCTGTAATACCCATGTCTCTAGCTTGCACATCTGGATTAAAATGGCTGAATACTGGATTGTGATCAATTGCTTAAATTTATCACGAAGAAGTTATTTAGAAAAAAAAAATGGCTAGGCGACACGGCTCAAATTTAAAAAATACTTGTACCTACCCATAAAATGATTTTCCAGTTTAATGTAAAATCGGCTCTATTTTTTTAAATCATCTATTTCAAGTTAGGTACCTACGTCAAATCGGTCGCCTATAGCCCCAATGTGAAAGCTGTTCCCGAACCGTAATGCTCCCTTTATAGATCCCCAAAACCTTTTGGATCACCCGTCGTATGATCAGCGCTTACCCTGGCACCGGCGCGGTCTACGTAGCAGTCGCGTACGCGGCCAAGTACGTTGTCAGCGATGACACCACGGTGGCCGTAGCTGACGAGACCAAGTACTCTGTGTACGTGCCCACGGTGAGCTACGGGTGCTGGCCTCAAGAAGAAGATTGCGAGCTGCTGGGTGAGTCTCCATATCACCATCATCACCTCAGTCTCATATATGAAGTCTATCTGTACATTACGTAATTATTTTTTATTGTACGATAGGGAAGCGCTTGGCCTTCATCTCACCTGGTTACTAGTTAAGGCCGAAGGTGGAGGCGCACTTCACCCGGAATTCTCAACAAACGGAGGAACTGGCTATCATGCCTCTAAATCCCGGAACACAACAATTTTAGAATTGTTGTTATGGCGACAGGATTTGGTATGATGGTGGTGGCTAGCCAGGCGGACTTGAACAAAGTCCTAGCACCAACCAAACCAAGCACAATATTGTACTCCCCCTGGGGATCGAACCCGTCGTACCTGCAATAAAAGAAAGAGTGATCCGGTTTTAAGTTACCGGTGAAATTACGGGCACGCGAGGCTTAACGGTATGGCTCAAGTTGACGGGCGCAGTGGTGTGCTGCGTAAGTCATGTTCTTTGTGGATGTGACCTACGCAGTAATGCTTTGTAAGCAAGTAGTAAGTTTTGTAGGCAAGACATGCACTTAACTTCAGGTGGGCTGCATGCTTGTTCCGTATATACCTTGTATGTTCACTATATGGACTCGAAAACTGCTGATTTTGACGGGATGTCACTGACAGATAGCTGATGTTAGAAGGAGCTTAGACTAAGTTTTTTTTAATGTGTCGCGCAAAAAAATTAAAGTATTTTTTTTTAGTAACTTCCTTTCGGGTATAGGTTGCAAAAAGAAAGTTATACTCAAAATACTTAAAGTAATGCACAATTAAACTAACTATACATATAAGGGTATAGTTACTAAATAAGTCGGGTTACCTAATAACCGTTACAAATGATCTGTAAGTATCTCAATTGTTCCAGACCGTTGTTTTTAATAAGTTGAAAGAAAGGATTTTTGCGAATTCACCTATAATAGCTTGAAGCATCGCCTTGATGGTGCATTGACGTTTTTGTGGTACGTGGTGGTACGGGTCTCAGTCACTGAATCTTGGGTACTTGTCCAAGTAATTTCGTGCAAAAATAGCCGCATGGAAGATGACAAGGGAAAATCGTGTCATTACTCTTAGTGGCACTCTGCCCCAAAGCTCAACGCCGTACTGGAGTAGCGAGTGCACAGATGCGCAATAGCATCTCCTTGTCACATTGGTTTCCAAAGTTGCTGAAAACCGCCACATTGCGAACAAACTCGTACTATCCGCTCACACAATAGCCTTAGCTCGTTGGGTTCTTTCTCATATACATCAAGGGCTCAGCACTAAACGACGTAAAATGTTCTATTTTTCTGTAGGTAGGATCGCACCCATCAGAATCAACACCGATTTCAGTAAACACTGAATAAACATCGCGGCTCTGATTAATGTTTTCTTTTCAGAGGATTCTCTTTCGCAGTTCATGTGTGCCTCGCTTTTCTTCGTTGGGATCTTCATATGTTTCTTCGGACACCGTTTTTTCAAATCGCAGACGTTTCTGATTGGATTTATGAGTGGTCTAGTAATAACCTACATTATAGTCGCACTGATTAAGAAGGATTTGGATAGACCTGGTATGTTCTATAATTTATTTCCTTTATTATCCAACTATAGCCCTGGGACGCTACCGCCGACGGCGAAGCCGATCTCCATTGGCTTAAAATTAGCTTCATGAGAACTAGAAACGATTTTTACTACCAGGTATGTGTCATATCCAAAATGGCGTTTCCCATCTTAAAAGTGTACACATGTTATGAAACCTATCCGTTCAGTACATTTGACGGTAAAAATTGTTTCTAGTTCTCATGAAGCTAATATTAAGCCAATGGAGAACGGCTTCGCCGTCGGCGGTAGCGTCCCTGATAGTGTTAAAAAAAGTCTTACAGTCATTTTATAACGGGCTTAGTCCTCGTATATGAGATATAATACAATAAATATTCTATGCTGATATACGCTGCCTACGATGAAGAAGATTATCTTTATCTTCACATTAATACGCTTATAGATAACTTCGGACCTTTAGTATCATAATATTCTTTGTTTATAAAATTTAAATCCGTTATGGTCGTGAGATAGACTCTAACATGTATACATAATGTATGTATGTATGTATGAATTTATTTATTTAAAAAATTACAAACAATAACAATATGTAGACACTAAAAAATAATATTTGTTTGTGCTAGCGTCCTTAGTCGCCACTGTGTCCCTTCCTATTATGAAATTATGGGCTGTGGATTTTGTATAATAAAAATACATAAAATAAAAAATCTGCGTAGTGCAGTGCTTAGAATGTGTGAGATAGGCAGAGTGAGATATTTCTTACGATCGAACCACCACTTAGCCACCACTAGTTGGTCTTTTTTTCCCATTAGCGGGCTATAGTACCTCAGATTAGCAACTCAACGCAACTTTATTCTAGTTTCGAACTAAACATAGTAATAATAAAGGTGACATTGCTGTGCGCTCAACCACAGCGCGTATGACCACCAGATGATAGAGTTATGCGCGTATTTCTACGTTTTGTTTTTATCCGGTAAAACAAATATGATTTTTTAAAATCGAAAACACAGACCGTCTGTTGTATACTGTGTTTATTTACTGTACAAAGTTTCAAGCCCTAATTGGGCGTATTTATTGAATGGCGAACATTTTTGGTACAAATTAGTGCAAATTAACTTTTGTTTTATTTTCTCGAGAAAATATCATGTAATTGCGTTTTCGAAACACATGCGTTCTAGCATCTATCCTGAACTATAACATATATTAGTTTCAAAGTAAATGCTACAGTATTGTGGTAGATATGATCGCTGAAGCTAAGTCATTTCACATATCATAGACTCTCTGAGACAGATCCCTTTCCAAAAATGGAGGGTTTTGCTGTACTCACCATGCTTGGATTGGTGACCTTAGTATGACCTCTAGTTGGTATTATGATGACCTTTCTTTCAGCTACACTTGCCCTCTCCGCGTTCTCCGGTCTCTGCATTGGAGCTGCGAGGGTTGTCTACTGGTGGATATATGGCTTACCTGTGTTTTCCATCATTCTGTCTTCGGCTGACGTCGGGTTCTTGATATCTTCTTTAGTCTTTTACGCTATTCCAGGTACGACATCTTCCTTAGCTACATCCCTCTGGGTTTAGGGTCGGCACCCAAAATGTCTTAGTATGTAATTTTACCCTCGTTCTTAATATATTTATTGTTTGACGGGAAAAGACTTCCCACCTGATTGATGTCCCGAAATCCTCAACAGACTGAGGGGTCACATCTCTAAATGCCGGGACACAATTTATAATCGTTGTTATGGCGACAGGCTTAAGTAAGATGGTGGTAGCTAGGCGGACTTAAACAAAGTCCAAACCAAGTACCATATTGTACTCCCATGGGAATCAAACCCGGGACATCTTGGCCTGATACCGGTGGGTGAACCACTAAACAACAGGGGTGCCTTGGCACAACGGATTTTTAGAATAGAAAATGCAAACTAACACATGAAAACAGTAAAATAATTTGTAAGTTTTCTGCTTTTCTGTTAGCTCATTTCCTTCTATCGAATATTATAAATTCGAAAATAGCTATCCTAATAAAATTTGACGAAGTGATGATGTCCCAGGGAAGACTTTATTTGGGTACCCACCACGTAATCGAATATGTTACACGAAGTACTTTGAAGAACTTAAGAACTGAAGAACTTACCCCAACCCTAGCAATGTTTCGTGGAATTTCTAGTTTGTACAGATATGTGTATGAAATCAATTGTTTCAGATTCCCTGTCGCAATCTTTCTACCTCTACGTAGATCTGAATTTTTGGACATTCTTCGTTCTAGTTATAACTATAGTGACAATAATCTTACTCACTCTGAACCATGTAGCCAATATGATCTGTTGCGCTGTGATCGGCGCGTACGCGACTATACTCCCTATCGACTACTATTTAGGGTCGCAAATGAAGTACATTTTGATCAATATTGAAAGAAGGGGGACGGTGTTGGACTTCTACAAGGCTGTGACAATGACCACGTTCCAATGGAAAGGTATCTATTTATGTTTTAGGTTTAGATTCTGCTGACTAGTTTAGTTTACGCTAACTTTAATCGCTGGCGTTTACGATAAAAAGTATGGATGATAATTTTAAGCTTTGTAATGGATCATAAATAATTACTTTTTAAAAACTAAAAAGAAAAGGGACTTCAATGAAGAATATGATACAATTTCGTTTACCTGGATGACGTATTTTTTCCAATTATTTTGAGGACAGATGGACGGACCTAATATATAAGGGGTCCGTTTTTTCCTTACTTTTGAGGTAATACACCCTAATAATACCCAAATCGCTTCAAGTGTTAATAATATTTGAAGAGTTCCCTCGATTTCTCCAAGATCATCAGATCCTGACCTGATGATGAGATCACCTGTGAAGTAATCCCTTTCAAACTAAGAATTTTCCAAATCGGGAACAATCGGGGAACATAAAATAAAAAAAAAGATTCCGACGAATTGAGAACCTCCTCCTTTTTTGAAGTCGGCTAAAAACTGGTGCAGCGCCTCTAGCGGTAACTTCCTATCGTGGTATAGGGGTGCGATAAAAAATGTTATTTGGAAATTCCCACGGGATTATCCGAATGACATGTGTTCTACCAGTAGAATTCAGTAACCCATGCTAAGCCTGTTCTTTGGGAGTGATACGGGAGAGAGTTTTTATTGTTAAGATGATTCAGCTCTTGACCTAATTACTTGCCCAGGATCTGCAATGCAGCTTGCTTACCCAGAAGGCACAGCGGAAATATCCACGCTGGAAGTTTGGAAGGTGACTTCACAAACTACTGTATCCTAATCCTACTTCTACTACTTATCACTGAAAAATGCGAATGTTTGTACGGATGTTTGTTGATCATCCACGCCAAAGCTACTGAACGGATTGAGCTGAAATTTTGCACAGATATTGCTCTAGACCAGGATGAGGATATATCCTATAGCTGGTGGCAGGACCTGTAAAGTTCCACCTGGCTAGCGACCACCCTAGCTTACGTACCAGGATAAAATGCTGCATTTTATCCTGGTACGTAAGTTTCAACATTTGTTATATATACATGTGTTTTACAGATGGTATGCTAGCCACGCTGTGGATAGGTTTGTCGGTATCCGGGTTGATATACCAGCATCATATGAACAAGGGCCGCCCTCCGTTCCCGCCGCCGCCCAGAGGAGTCAGGGCGGTTCCTGAGGATCCGACGCCTGTACCCGGGACTAGTGGATATAGGTGTGTAAATCATCAGAACGGCCCTTCACAGCGATTACGCTCACATGAAAAGGAGTATAGACGCAGTACACATAAATATGCCCGACGTTCGGATGGTCTTTGTCATTGGTTGTTTGTCACCATTGGTGACTGGATAGCCAATTTATTTATTTATTTATTTATTTACTAAAATCAACAATAAAATAACAAAGCATACTTATGTTTTTTTGCTTGGCCTTCACCTGACATGATTTCAAGTTATGATAAGGCCGAAGGTGGAAGCGCACTTCACCCGGAATCCTCAACAGCCTGCGAAATGGTCTATTTCATCTCTAAATACAGGAACACGACAATTTTTATATGGTGACAGACTTGGTAACATGTTTGTTAGCCAGGCCACTAACTAGTAATTCGCCCCGAACTGAGATCTGGTTTGTGACAGAGATCATTTCTCAAATAGAACGTAATTAACAAACGATAAAAATGTGCTTTCATTACACCTTTCTCACCTTACTTAAGCACTTTTATCTCGACTCTCTTTATTCACCTGAGTGTTCGAGGCTCTCTCTTGTTGCTAACGTAATGTATCCTTACTAACATGAAACAAAGGAAAGGCGTTTTGAAAAGTGCTATCAAAACTGTTGCCTTAGTAGTTGTGTTTTAAAAATCTACCCCTCCAGCCCACGGATGTTGTAAAGTCAACCAAAACAACAAACACCCCACTAGCCAAAAATCCTCTCTTCTCACTTAACACCCCTATTTCTCAAAAACTACCCTAGTGTCAAAAAAATCCTCAAACCGATTGATGAGTATTAATATAATCTCTGCATGTTCAAAATTTTGAATTGATCGAATCAACCATTCAAAAGATATGGGCGAAAAATTGTATTTATTTTTACCCCAACCGCGACAATCAAATTCTATTTACGTTATCTCTTTACAGTTTAAATTTCATGAAAATCGAATAATCCGTTCGAGAGTTATGCCGTCACAAACATTGCCACATACATACATACATACACTGCCGGATTTCCCAACGTAACTGAGAGATCTCGTTCGCTTCGCTCACTCGATCAACTAAAAGAAAGCACAACATTGTCCTCCCGTGGATCGAATTCGAAAGTTCCGTCTCAAGCCATCCATACCTTCTTCCTATCCACAGAACATGTAGTAAAATTACTATATACATTTAGTTAAATAGTGAATTTCGGCATTTCAGGAGGAGCTTGGCTGACGTAGACGGGGTCCGGTCATTGCCCTACTATTTCAACGAGAGAACTCCCTTACTATCGTGATGGGAGGAATCTACAGGGTCGCGCCAAATCGACCTGCAAAAGTGATCCGCACCAAAAATATGTGAGGCTTTTTATTATTAGAATTTACTTTAGAGTGTTAAATGTCACCGGACATAAAATGCGCCACAAGATGCTCACATGTAATGTATTAAAGTAAAAGTTTGTTCCTGAAACCTGAACTATACAGGGTGTTCCGTAATTCGTAGTTATCTAAAATTATTCAAGCAAAAAAAGAATGCCCAACGAGTTGTAGATTTCAAAACTTGCGCGAGTCGCATAGTAATTATAGTATAGTAACATTTAAAACACGGGTTTTAAACTGCCCGCCGAGTCATATCCTGATGGTGTCATGTTGAATTGAAACCGTTTGTGCGTACATTATATACGTGATTAAAACCCGTGTTTTAAATTGTAGAGTTGTTTTTTTTAACCAGTACTTTATTAGTAAATTTTAATTCACCATAACTTTGACATTATTGCGGAGCAAAATTGAAGTATAGTGATAATTTATCATCACGTCTCGATTATACGTTGCCTAGGAAATAGTTGCCTTTTAACAAACAAAATGGTTGTTCATTACTTGATGTGTTGATATGTATAACGGTACACCCTGTATAAAACAACTATAAATGTATCATGTCATGACAATACTAGTGATCTTAGGCTAAAGTAAATATTAAGTTATACGTGATATAAGGTGCTATGTAACCTATCATCCAAAGAAGTTGAAATATTAATAAGATAAGATAATTTATTCTGAAAAAATATATAAATTTTACGAAAATAAATGGGGAGGTTCCTACTCATATTACCATTCAAATAATTAAAAGCCTGCTGACAAGAATTTTTCAATATGTACTTACCAACAGCTTTGGGTGCTTATCATTAGTTTCAGGAAGTACCGAATGCAATATAAAACAGAAAAATATTTAGATTGAAATCCGCTAAGTAGCGTTGGAAAAATCAACTTGACACTTAAAAAATATTTTTCTGATTTCATATTAAGCATGGAAGTTCCATGCTAAAACATTCTGACTGAAAACGATAAGTATGTTAAGTTAGTAAAATAGCTGTTTGAATCCTTTAGATACATAATACCATTTTTCTGTATGGTACCAAAATTAATAATTTTGTATACAATAACGAAATATGTTTAATTGGTTTAAATATAGCTTCATTAGAAACAAGTTGGGTGTAGAAATAGGTCATTCATAAATTATGTTTTGATTTTATGTTTCAACCAAAGTTAATTAAATGGTCATAAATGTCGTTATGTTTAAAATAAGTTTGATTATTTGAAGACTGCGTTGTGTATCAATGATTTTATAACTTCCATTATTTGATTAAAAAAATAGTTGATTAATCAGATTTTTAAATTACCTCAATTAGGGCAAATCCCAAAGGTTTAGAACTTTTTGTAAGTTGGACTGCGCATGCATCTCTTTTTCATATATCATCTTTTCATATGCCTGCAAAAAAAATAGTACAGGTATTTTTAATAATACTATAGATATAGGTCTATATCTATCTACACTTAAAAGACTCTCTCAAAGGTTTGCTGGTAGAAAACTCTGAAAGGGTTAAGCTCGCCTCTGTACATATGTTTTCCTATGTTTAAATCATACTAAAGTGACTTAAACTATGCGCCACTGGAAAACCAATGGCCAACGGCCGTATCGCTGAAATCATCTCTCCCAGGCAACAGTTGAATCTTGAAAAAACTGTTTTTAGATGCAATAACATTCAAATTACACTTTCACACAAGGCATATTTAACCACTACGTATAATCAACTTACATCCAGATTATACGTTACAAATCAAACATTCGAATATAGGGGACATACAGACAAACTAAGCCAATTTATAACCATTGGTAATCTTCTATTGTCCGCTCAACAACAGAGGGCGCAAGTGAGTTGTATATTTTATAGGACTCGATTTGTTGAAATGGTTCTCTATACAAGAATCGGTGTATCGATGTGGCGTGTTATATGTTTTTTAGGCTTTACACACTTACTAATTCCACTTTGATGAGTGAACGCCTCCGTAGTCTAGTGGTCCGCCCAGTGGTGTCAGATCCAGAGGTCCCGGGTTCGATCCCCAGGGGGAGTACAATATTGTGCTTGGTTTGGTTGGTGGTAGGACTTTTTTTAAGTTTACCTGGCTAGCTACACCACCATCTTAGACTTTGGTAAGTCTGCCACCATAAAAAAAATCTTAATTTGTGTCCCGGCATTTAGAGGTAAGATAGCCAGTTTTTAATTTGTTGAAGATTCCGGGTGAAGTGCGATTCCAAATTCGACGTTATCATTACTTGAAAATCAGGTGAGATGAAGGCCAGGCGCTTCCCCGACGTACAATAAAAAAAATGGTGTATCAATGTGGCCGAAGTCCAGACCCAGTGAGTGTAGTTTTTTATTCAATTCCGCCTTCATCAGTTCTTTAATACGAATTTCAGACGTAATGCATTATCACCTGATTGAAATTCCATGGACATCTTTTGCTATACACACGGCAAAAACTTGAAATCTGCTTCCAATTTCTGTATTTCCGCTGTCTTGCAACCTATGTCTTCAGTCAGGAAAAGCACCTAGGCACCTTTTGGGTGGTTAATAGCCCAATCGTAGAACTCATGCATTGGGTCAGGCTCTTTACCTCAAAAATTGCACAGACACGCTTGACGTCTGACCTATTATGACGACAAGGTACAACCAGCCACATTTGTTTCCTCTTACATAAAATCATACCTAAATACGTCGGCTTGAACTGATGTCTTTTTGACAAGCCTCACAGCTCAGTTGGTAGTAGCTCTGCCTTTTGCACCCAGGAATCACGTTTGTTGTGTTTGTGTGTTGTATTGTATGATCAGTATGTAATTACGAAAAATAATAGGTATCAGTATTATTTCTGTAATCTAGTTCCCATATTGCCAGCTTTACTTAGTTTGGGACTAGAAACTTTTTGTCCTGTGATTTTGGTTATAAACAATTACTTTCCAAGGGTAAATAAACCTATGAATTTAGTTGCACACCGCGTCTCTGTAAAAAAGCCCCCTTCGAACGGCTATTCACATCTCTATCTTTATAATGCCTACAATACGAAACATTTAATCCCATCCTATTGTACACTCCCCTCACAAAATGTAGGGTGAACGCCGTCACACAAAATTAATAAGTGTTGCCAAAATACGGGAACATTTTAAATATTTTGAAGAGTGGCAACAGAATTTTTAAAGCGGTTTTTTATTGATAGTTTAAACTAACCGATATTTTGGTTAAAATTTAACCAAAATTATATTTTGGGTAAAATTTAACCAAAATAATGGTTAGCTTAGAATATAGAAACTTGTCCTGCAAATAGGAAGCAGTGGATCTTCAGTATACTTTTATAAAAAATCTCACTTTCTTCAAGGTTTGCTGGAAGAGAACTCTTGTTAGGGTTAATCTAGTCTTTGCCTTGCTTAATTTATTTCTATTGTTTGTATTTTTTTTACCATATTTTTATATTACAGGACAGGACATTAATTTCACACAGCGCCATCTAGTCCCAAACTAAGCATAGCTTGTAATATGGGAACTAGATTACGGATAGAATACATAAATACTTTTTTTTTTTTTTTTGTAAATACATACTTATCATACAATACAACACCCAAACACAGAACAAACATCTACATTCATCACATAAATGTTTGTCCTGGGTGGGAATCGAACCCACAACCTACAGCACAGAAGGCAGAGCTACTACCAACTGAGCTGTGAGGCTTGTTATATTCGTTGGACAAAGGAATAAAAAATAAATAGTCAAACATATGATTAATGCAATATTTATTAAATTTCACTGTAATCTCCTCAATCTATCCTTATAATTAATAATAATTTACATTATGCTCACTCTTAACGTACAATGTCCACTCCCGAACCGACCATATTGCATTTTTTTATATATATATAATGAAAATATAATATGTTTATTGTAATGTACAGTTAGATACATTTGTGATAACTTGTGCCTTAGAAGCACCATTAAAGGTATGTTACAAAGAAAAACTAATCTATTTGTTTACAATTTGTACATAACAAATAAAGAAATAAGATTAAAAATAGACTTCGACTGGGTTATAAAATTTAATGCATAAATATATCCAAATAAATTGCGTGATTCAGGAAATTCGGTGGCACAGATATTGAGTTAAGGTCTATCAACACATTTTACTACTTTATAATCACAGCAAAGTAATTTTGACATATTATTGTAATTAAATAAATACCTAATTAACATAAATTATGAATTGTTCAAATGAAGTGTGCTAATATTGTAATCGAAACATGTCACGCAACAACATCTATAGTGTAATATTATACAAATTGTATTGCAATAATACAAATATGATTATTCTGTTTGTCAATTTGTAAGCGAACAAAAGGGTGTTAGTCAACAAACGCCGTAACGAAGCTCATTGCCACATTTTTTCCATGCAGATTAATATTTATACACCCCTATTGCATACATCAAAAGAATAAAAGGGGTGAAAATGTATTTGCGTGGGGCGAAACACTCAATTATTACAAAATGTTGGCACAATTTACATTCTCGACTGAACTTTCTCTACCCGGCAGTAGATGGCGTTGGTATACACAAACGATTTTAAATTACTTCACAAATTATTTACAAGTTACCAACCTACCTCTTTTCAAACTTTAGTGAATCGCCATGACAATGAATACACAGAAGGTGGTAAGTAGGTGATGGTATCCTATTAGGTTCACAAATCTTACTACTACGTTTGAACATCATCAGTTGCCTTAATTAAATACTTACAGGAAAAATATTTTTACAAAAGAACTTTTCGTTTTCACTTTAAGTCACTTCACGATTACGACACTGAATTCTCCTGCAATTCTCCCGCCAACTCATGTCCGGCAGTCATGTTTATCGCGTTCTTATACAAAAGATGAGAGTCAGTGTAGTTGTGCGGGTCGCCGCTAGATAGCGCCTCTTGCACATTCGGGTTCTCGGGCATCAAAAGGCGGGGGAACCCGAAAAGCTGCGATCACTGAAGCCTGCCCCAGTAGTTCGATGCGAGGTCGGGCCCTTGCGAAGGTATTTGAACTGGCACGCTCACGCCCGCTGATATTACACCTATGGAACAAAGAGGGCGACGTCAATGAAATTACAATTTATTAATACCTCTGATATTGCGAGGGGAGGACGTCGCGTTTATTGTAGTTATTGGTGTGTCATTTTAAGTCTGATAATCATACCTACATATTAGAGACAGAACTCGAAACGCAGCGTTCCAGAACGTTCTTATCAGCATTACTCGAACACCCTAGTACCGCTGATTTTAGCTCCAATACAAACTTAGTTGGTCGCTCTATTCGAAATGGCTTGTCCAGCATGATAAAAGCAAGAATATAACTATTCAGTCTATTCAGTACCTATGTGCCTATTCTCACGCGACTTGGACTGACGAATTTAATAAATTCATATGATCCATAGACTCCACAGAGCTAGAGGCTTTTATCCAAATATAAAATAAAAGTATAATTTAGCATGTTTAACTAACTTATTAGATAAGATAATAAGTATATATAAATGTAATAATAAGATAATATTATTAGAATAATAAAGCATTACAAATAATTAAAAAATATATAATTTAAGTACTTAATTTTCAAGATATTTATTTGTGTACTTAATTATTTATATTTGTGAACTATTTGTTAAAGTAGGTATAAACATGAACTTAAATATTTTACTTTATTTGATATAATGAGGAGTCATTGTCATTGCGCTACCGCTTTTTTGGTATGCCTACATTACGTTTTCCGCCTTGTGAATCAACTTGTCACGACCTTAGCCCAACTGCCGGTATGCATCCAGAAACGTGTTTCGCCCAATCCTATTTAAGCTTGGTCGCTTTGCCCACATCAGCGAAGCTGATAAGGTACGTATATTACAATCGATCTAAACCTATCGATACGGTTAGGTACCTATATATTTCCATGCCAATCCCTCGCACAGAGCATGCCAGCGTCCAGTCAATCAAACCAGCATGTTAACATCTAACGGGAAACCTATTACCATCAGTATCAGCGCGCGGCCATACGCCTAATAGGATTCGGATAGCGGCATACTAGCTTCTGGCCATGGTTTCGCTCGCTGTCATCACATAACCTGTTAACAGCTATTTATTGCGACTGAAAAGAAAGTGTGATATGAAATTTCAAAAGTTGTGTTTGCTCTACCGATTGTATAAAACGAAAGATTTTAGTTAGATGACATTTGAACAATATATTTTGTCGGTACTGTTATGTTAGATCAGATTCCGCCATCGCCGTTCCATCAATCATCAGACGTACCTAGCCATCAGGCTTAGTCTGTCTGTTCTCATGTCAAGACCTGACTCATCATATAGGTACCTATAATAAAAAAGAATACGGTCAACCTGATGGCCAGATCACCGTAGCCTATGAACGTTAATATCTATCACGTTAAAGCCTTGCGCGTTGCCGACCCTTTTATAAATTCTACTCTTGTTTGAAAGATCTCATACTGTAGTCTTGGGGGATGCATCGGCAGGGAGTATTAACTTTATGAAACACGCTGGTAACCTGCTCCCTTTGTAAATCCAGCCATAAACGTGCCGGCTATCAACGTTCAGATGAAACGCCTATCAGCGTATACGTGACGGCTATCAACGTGACGTACCAATGATGAGACAGCCCGCCTATATGTTGCCGCGCTTTGAGCTCACAAAATCGCTTTGTAGGGGCTGTTATAGAATGCGAGGTTGGCGTTCAGAGGCAACTAGGCATTTGTTTTTATGATAAGGTTGGTGCCGTTTAAACAGACCGTTTTCTTTTAGTATCTACGTGTTTCCTAATATTCCGAGTAAAATAAGGGAACTCTTGCCTCTTTGGCAAATAGTAAGCAGTATTTTCTTGTCAATATATTTTCACGGCAAACATCGATTCACTTTTGTTTATCCTACACTATCCCACTACAAAGAAAAAGTCTTTCATATGTCGATACAACACATCAACAAGCTCATTCGTGTCCATTTCTGGATAGAGCTTTTAACCGCCTCTGTGGTCTAGTGGTTCAACCTACCAATTACAGATCCAGAGGTCTCGGGTTCGATCCCCATGGTGAGTACGATATATTGTGCTTGGTTTGGTTGGTGGTAGGACTTTGTTTGGGTCCGCCTGGTGGGTGGTAGCTAGTACCACCATATTACCTAATTCTGTCGCCATAAAAACAATTCTAAAATTGTTGTGTTCCGTCATTTAGAGGTAAGATAGCCAGTTACTCAGTTTGTTCAGGATTCCGGGTGAAGTGCGCCTCCACCTTCGGCCTTATCTACTTGTAACCAGGTGAGATGAAGGCCAAGCGCTCCCCGTCATAGAATAAAAAAAAAGCTATAAAGCTGGAGGGATTAGCCACCAACCACCACGCTTGGCACGGGGATTGCTGATCGCCGTAAATGTGTAAACAATACATAGAAGGAAGCTGCTGCCCTTCTGTGAGAACCGATCTAAGAGAGAGGTCGGGACGACATCCATGGGCTGAGTTGTATCGAATCTTAAGCCGAGACCGTCACGGCAATATCGATACGTATTGTATTATAAATAAAGCAACGTCTATGTGAATATTGTACACAAGAGACAATTTAAAACTATAGAAGCATAACAGACGATTGAGTATACGAGTCTCTCTGGTGCTGTTTAGCGGCGATAATAACGCGTAATGAATGTAAACGCCCCCGTAGAGGTTGCGAACGTTATCGCTAGCCCGCACGCTTGCCCCCTTCAGCACCCGAAGGGTTAGTGTGGCTAATAGTGTAGATGTGTTATAGTCTGTTGGTAATAATCATTTTGGAATTCAGCTTTGATTGTTTGAATTTTAAGTCGATGGCGCTTTAATTGCAATTGATTGGCAACATCCATTACTGGCTGTGTTTAAATAATAATCGGAATTCGTTACAAAACACTAGGCACCGCTTTATTCGATCAATTGATTGGTTGATTCCACTCGAGGCCTGGTTCAATTTTGTTGTTTTCAAAAACTACCACAATTAATATCAGAAAAAAACTGATAATGTGGTAAAGATGATATGAAATATTGAGACTACGTACTCGCCGAAAAACGTACAGGAACCGCGAGCCAAAAAGCGAAAAGTAGAACAAATCCGTATTATATAATACCCCGCGAAGCTGGAAATGCGCCCGTCGAAAGAGCGCAAAAGAGTAAATGAAACGAGAGCGTGCATTTTGAATTGTGAAAAACTCTTTTGTTCGCGGCCCGTGGTGGAAACTCGGTGGCAGAACAATGGCGCGAAACGCCCCAAACAACAATAATTCATACCGCTTTCCGCCACCTACGGCTAAAAATGTCCGCCGCGTGATATATAATATCAAATGGAAAAGTTACGGCTTTTTAAAACAATGGCAGCGGCAGCGCCTCGGTTTATTCCCGCTCTGAATAATAAATCTGGATTTTTCTGTTTATGTATTACGCTTTCTGGAAATGATCGCTGCAGCTCGAAACTCAAACGCTCCTGACCATTATTTAAAGGTACGTCTGTAAACAAATTTGAATCAACTGTCCAATTATTTGTACTACTTAATCGTAATCGTTCGATATTCAAAATCAATTTAAAAGCCATTTGTAAGGAACAGACAACGGCAAATCCAATCGGGGCGCAAATTTCTATTTTTCCTTTCTCCCTGGTTTTTTGTTTTCCCGTCATGTCGCGGTCTTGTGCCAGACGCCCCTTGCTCTTGACTCAGCGTTTTTTATATTTTATTGGGAATGTTGGTAAATATTTTTCCAAGGCTCTCTACTTCGGTCGATTTTTTCATATTCGCGCACGAAACATTTTTACATTTCACATTTGTGTTTGCGTGAAACATGAATCGTAATAAAGTAAAAGCTTTTAGCTTTAATCATCATTATGGCGTATGAGTTTTATGGTATCACGAAAACATTCGCAGGTAAGTATCTATTAAGTTTTCTCTTTCAGACTATATAGGTACTTCCAGGTTTAAAGTTTACAGTCACTTTGCGGAGCTTCATTTCATATTAAAAACAGATAAATATTAAGAAACAAAGGAACTTAAGTTACTAGTTTTTTCCTAACTAACTTAGCTACCAATCACCTGCACATAGCGAAAGAGGAACGCTTTGCCCAAGTCTGTGTTTAAATAGGCAAGAGCACTCCATCGCACGCTACACCATGGCTTACCATCAGTTTACATTGCTTTCAAAGCAAAAAAGTTCTCTGCAGGCCTATGATGACCAAATTTATAATGACCTACCCTGAGAGCCTCCTTAATAGTGCTATGCCAAGACGGCACACGGGAGAGATATCTCACGTAATCATCATACTTAGACGTGTATACGTATGTATATCCAAGATCATTCTGAAACGGAAACTTCCTGAAAATATTAGAGAATGTGATATGAACTCACCGGTGCCTCCCGCGCCCTGGGGTTGCGAGTAAGCGGGATGTTGCTGGTGGGCTGCCGGCGCCCGAGAGTAGCCCCCGCTGCCCAGCACGTCTCCGAACATGTAAGGGTAGCCCCCCTCCCTCTGCTGCAGACACGATGACGTCAGACCGCCCGTCATCGAACTATCGGAAAGCGCACTGTCAATACACCACATAAACAAAAGTTACCACTACTACATTAAAAAAACAGGGTAAAGGCAATAGAAGTGAAACTTATGTATTACAGAAAAAAAAAAATCTCTACCCGGCACAAAACATACAACAGTTATTCATAAGCAAACTCATATTTTTTTGTTATAATCAATTTTCTAGTTGTGGGGGTAAATAAATTTTACCGCTATAAGAGAAAAGCGTCTAATCAATGCCTCATGATCTTGTGACACAGTAGACAGGCCCTTATCCGTACTCGCAGTTGACTCGCCGATTTTCCTTTAATTGGTTTACGAAATCCAAAATAAAAACTTTTTTTAACATGTCTATTACTTATCCCAAGAAGTTCAGCTTTAATATTATAGTTCGAATAATAAATAAAAACACTTATTATTAACATAATTAACTTATGACACAACTTAGATTAAAACAATACAACGAATGGTAATTCTTCTTTAAAAACAGGCTTCAACGCAAAAGCCTCACAGCGAAAACATTACACCTAAATAATTCATAGCAGAAACCAACCGGCTCAACTATAGAAAGTTGGAGTTAATTTGCTCGACAAAAGCGAAAACTCGTTCACTATTAAAAATCAGTTCAAGTGGAAAGACGACCTTCGGCGGGAACTTGGATCGTCTAGGTGCAATGGCGGGAAACAAGGAACAAGAGACGTTTGCCGCTCGATTTCACGCGCAATTCAATTAGTGTTGCTGTTTCATGATAGATGGCGTTACGAAGCATTCGAGTATGGAATTAAATAAAAATAAAATAATACAGAACATTAAATTCACACAGCGCTATCTAGCCCCAAACTAAGCATAGCCTATGGGAAGTATTCTATTCGTAATCGAATAGAATACTTCTTTTTAAATACATAAGTACGTATTATATGATACAACACCGAGACACAGAACAAACATCTATACCTATTCATCACACAAATGTTTGTCCTGGGTGGGAATCGAACCCACAACCTACAGCGCAGAATGCAGAGCTACTACTTACTGAGCTATGTGGCTTATTAAATGAATTGCGGTGAGCTTGAAAATGTTTTAAGGTTATCCTCAAATCGATAATCATTTAAATTTTGGTTAGAATTTTTGAAAAATGCCTTTCATACGAAAATGTTCCTAGTACGAAATAAGGTTGGAGCAAATATAGCGGTGTAAAATTAGGAATCTGCGTCAGTACCCCCCATAGCTCAGTTGGTTAGAGCGTTTCCGGCTTTAGGAAAAGATGCTGGTTCGAATCCCGTCGTGGGTTGTGAATTTTTGTGTCATAATAACATTTATAAAATGTTGTGACCAAGTGCAATCGCTTGAAATGCAAAAATTTGATTTAAAAAAAAACAATTGTTTTTATGGCGACGAGGTACGATGGTGGTAGCTATGCCAGGCGGACTTAAACAAAGTCCTACCACCAACCAAACGTTTCAGCAACGCATACTTTATCTATGTATATATTCCACCCGACTATTTTGACGGTAATTTTCGGAGGAGGCCCAATTCAACAGGGTTGCTGATAATGATGATTATGACGGCAAGCTTACCTATAGGTGTCTCCCATCGTGGCAATAGGCTGTGGTATAGGACTGTACATGGAGTTGAACCCCCCATTTAGGGGAATTCTGGGAGCAGGCGGCGCAGGTGGCGAAGCAGCAGGTGCATCTCTTCTTTGACTTCGGAGCTTCTCTTCGCGCCGCCATTTCGCTCGCCGATTGGAGAACCAGACCTGTTGAGGAACATCAAGGTTAGGATGTTGATTGAAATGAATAAAAACAAAATGCTGTGTTCCGGCATTTAGAGGTTAGATAGCCAGTTCCTCAGTTTTTTGAGGATTCCGGGTGAAGTGCGCCTCCACCTTCGGCCTAATCTTAACTTGTTACCAGGTGAGATGAAGGCCAAGCGCTTACCCGTCGTACAAAAAAAAAGGATTTTATTACCAAAGAACAGCGTGAAGATGTTTACTTTCACAACCAGTACATTCATTTCATCATGTATCCGAATATTTATATTCCCATCAACACATCAAAAGCCCATTAGTGTCCACAGCTGGACAGAGCCTCCTCCACAGCTGGGTTTTTGCCATAATCACCACGCTTGGCAGGCGGAAGCTGCTGCCCTTTTGGTGAGATCCCTCAGTCGGCTTTTACGACATCCATGGGCTGAGTTAGAGGGGTCGATTCTAAAGCGACCGCCACGGAAATAATGCCTTATAATATTTATATTAAGCCATTATTGTCCCATAGCTGGCCAAATGCGTGCCACTTCCAGGCTATCCTATCCTGGGTTAACTTCTCTAGTTCTCAGGGAACTGATCTGGTCTTACTCGTCCCTGCACCTGCGTTGTGGTCTGCCGCAACCCCTACTTATTAGATATGAGACATATTTTTTTTGTAATATGGGGACTAGATTACGGATAGAATACTTAAATACTTTTGTAAATACATACGTACTATATGATACAACACCCAAACACAGAAAAAACATCTGAATTCATCACACAAATGTTTGTCCTGGGTGGGAATCGAACCCACAGCTTACAGCGCAGTTGTTAATACCAACTGAGCTTTGAGGCTTGTTGGTGTATGAGACTTATTGGGTCAGGGCGCCCTTGGCCAATGTTGAGTAAGCAGACTCAACATGCGACAGATGTGGCCGTTTCAGTAGGTAAATTCCTGTTATCAATTAGTCTTATAATATCTGTAATTAAAGCTTAATACGTAACGTAAATACTAAAAACGTGCGTAAGCCTCCACCACCCGATAATAACGTAAAAGCTGAAATAAAATTACCTAAAATACATATGCTTTAGTGATGGGAATGTGTAATCGTAAGCACCACGCCTGATAGTGAGTACCTACCTAGTTTACAGCTACCTATATTTAAGCGAGGTAATTATGAAATTAACAGTTTTCGTGGTGTGGCATTAAAACATGCTCAAATTACTTCCAGTGAAGGTTTTAATTGATGTTAATAGGCTAGGTGGAGTCGATAGCAGGATGCTTAATGCTCTAAGTAGGTTATTTATAAGTAATACATTTTTAAGTCAATTTTTAAACCTTCGCTCGATAGAAAAGTAACTCTAATATTTATGAATTTCTGATTATTCGAAGATAGTCCAAGCGTAGTTTCAACATTGTGACATTGAACTGCGTGGAACGGAACTCGGCCGGAAGTAGTCCTCACGTGCGCGTCACTTCCGCCCGGGAGTCATGGCGACGACAATATGGCGCCTGCCGCTTTCCCGCGCTTTGTGTGCTCCGGAATTTGCGAATTCTTTGCACATAGGCTACCTAGTTTCTACGCGGTGGTACAGAAAATGCACGCCTCGTTCGCATTTTCTCAGAACGCCTTCATTCTGAGAGGTAGCTAAGCTTAGGTTAGGTACTGAAACGTTTTCATTTGAGTCGGGGCTTTGTTTCGAAGAAGAAAAGTACCTACATAACTAAGTTTTAAGCATCTTAAGTTTAAAGTTGCCAACAAAGCTGGGACAGCCATTGAACTACTAAGCTTGTTCACAACGTACCTACGTATAGAAAAGGTAAGTATTTCATACCTAGTAGGCTGTGTGGCCAAATATGTGGTTTGGGCCTGCTCAGATCCGGAGATTGTGGGTTCAAATGCAGTTTTGCACCAATGTTATTTTCGGTTTTTCATAACTCATGAGTTATGTCAGAGATCAATCATTAACACATACCTACACATGCTCTAACAGTGAAGGTCAAACTATGAGGAATCCGGCATGTTTCTAGGAAAAATAATCCGAATGGCATAATCTGTCACTGGCTAGTATTCCGCTAAGCGACGGTAGGCTTGCAACCTGTTACATATTGAATGCTAGTTACATTGCAAACCGTGAGCATGTGCCGAACTTTGTGCCTTTGACTACCCGCTATTGGGTGATTATGAGATCCACGCTCTGAGTCGGCAAGCGATCAGAGGTGAATCCTCGAAGGGGGAACAAGTCGTGAGTCTGTTACTTTTTTTACATATACAGTAGCCGTATACATGTATAGCTCCTAGGATTTATTATAAAAGGAAATGCCACGTTCAAAAAGGTTTCGCATAAGGCAATATGTCATAATATTATTGCTTCGGCCTCCTACAAATTCGGTAGACTGTTACCGGCAATATTTTATTCCAACCCTCGCAAAAGACTGCGGAAAGGGTCCGCAAGGCTACGGTCACATCGGAGAAAAGTTACATCGAAATATTCATGCCTCAGGCACCTACAATGTAGCGTTAGTGCAGAAATATGGAAAGAGAACGCAAAAAAGGGACTTTAAATTGTTTTTTTATAAATAATGCGTCAGTTCTTGAGGCTTGTCTAGCCTAAGGCTATGACTGAATGAAGTCTACGATAGAGCAAGCTAAATTTTGCTACCTATACCTAGTAAAAGAAACCCCAAAGGCAAACTAGAAAAAAAAACAGGTCGCATCATACGACATTATACATTTCAATCAACGGTTCTTACATTCAAATTCTGCTATAGAAATTAATGAGCACTCAATTGAATTAAGGTACAGTAGGTGATTAACGCCCGCCTAACTTTACATTGAAGTAGTTTTGGTATTAACATGCAAATTAAAAAAACAAGGTATTAAACAAGGATATCATTATATTATGAATCAAACAATAACACTTCAAAATTAAGTAGACTAATAATTCTCATGTTTATCTAGCTTTTAAAAAAACTCTCAATTGGGCGCTATTAAAAATTAGGTTTATAATAACGCCCGTTTCGAAAACTTGGCTTTTAATTATAAAATAGACATAATGGAAAAAAAGTTACCCGCACATCCAATATATCACCTTACGTTATCTTCATTACTCTAAAAATAAACAAATAAAATCGTCATTAAAGATAAATTTTGTCCAAGTAAACAAAATACCCAACATCACATGGTTTAATGGTTTTTCGTCACAATTATGGAAATTTTTGAGTATTTCCATATAACATATTATGAGTACTTTGCGTATTAACTGTTTTTAAGGCTGAATTAAGATAATCGTTAAATGTTCAATGGGCACTATTAAACGAACATTGGGTAATAACGCCCGAAGATGGGAAGTTATAATATGAAAAAGTAATTTCGAGTCCTTACCATTTGTTCTATGGAACATTTCTACTAACACAAAGTGGTTTGACAATTGCTAAGAAAAAAAATTACAATTGTTTCAGGAATTGTCAAATTCTCTTAAATTTCTGTCACTTCTATACAAGTGTTTAAAACGGGTTCAATTGATAAACATAATGGGTTTTGTTCTAAAGTGTAGCATAGATACAAAACACTTGGGTACATATCCAATCATAATGATAACGCACTCATTTACAAGCTACTATTTTAGATTTTTATTCTCACTACCTACAATATTTTTGGTTTTATTATTATTTTTAAGTACTTACATCATTAATTCAGTCTCACGCAAATTGAGCAATAGCAACCCACGATACTTTTGTTTATTATTATTAAAGACTTACATTATTTATTCAGTCTCAAGCAAATTGAGCAATACCAATGCTCCAATTATTCGCAATCCGGGCAAATAAACTCTATATCACACAGTCCTCATGGTACCATCTTTTACATATTAAGCATAGGCGCATATCCAACTGTTTTATATCGTAACAAGCATAACAGTACCAGTCTTCTTTTTCGTCCGTGTTAATTTTTTCTTCCTCTTTCCTCTCCTGGCATTTTTTCGTTTCTTTTTCATTTTTCTGTGGGTTTTTATTTGTCTGACCACTTTTCTGATTTTTAATTGTTTTTATTTTCGTATCCTGTTTTTTTTTCTCTTCTTTCTTTTTCGTCCTTGTTAATTTTTTCTTCCACTTTCTTCTTCTAGCATTTTTTCGTTTCTTTTTCATTTTTCTGTTTATTTTTATGACCACTTTTCTGATCTTTAGCAGTTGTATTCATGTTTTTGTCATTACTTTTCCTTCTTCTTTCATTTTCAGTTTTGTCATTGAATAAGTCTTTAGTGTTTTTTTGTCCTTTGTAGTTCATCGCTTTCTTGCGCGGCTTTTTAGATTAAGTCAATGCATAGTTAGGGGTTGGTAAGAACTGTTGAAATTGTGTCTTATTCTTTTGTTGTAGACTGGCCAATAGAATGTCATCATCTGAATAGCGAGATTCATTTTGAATAGGACAGACCATTTGTTTCTTCGGTGTTGATTCTTCTTTGTTGATAGGATACTGAATTTCATCCCTTGACGATTCATCTGATGAGTAACTATATATTTTTTCAGCGAAATATTTGGATTTTTTTAAATAGGCCTAGTTACGAATGAATCCAAGTCTGAAATAGTTGAATCAGAACCGGTATCGTCGCGTAAAGGTCTTTGTAATCCGGAACAACTTGGAACGGATTGTTGATCTGTTTCGGTCAAACAAGTTATGTTACTATCTGGTATTAAGGACGGCGACGCACAGTCCTCTTCTATCGTAACTTGAGATGTAGGATTTTGAAAAACTGATTCCATATCAGAAACATCGGATGACGAGCTATAATCCACGAGGTGGGGCTTGATGCCTGGATTAATATTTTCATGAAATGATTTATCTAGAGCTGTTTGTCCCTGTGGAGTCAGTATAATTGGATTTCTGGGTAATTGATCACTATTAGTATCAGAAGTGTCATCAGTGTCATTGTCTAATGAGTTAGTTTGGAGGCATGGACTCTCCTCTCTTTTTACGAGGAGACATTTTTTTAATACCTTAAAATAAGTAAAATTGTGTGAACAAATAAATTTATTTAAGAAATGAATATACTAAGTAGTTTTTTAAGTATTTTTCTTCTAAGTATTTTTCTTAAAAAGTTTTTTAGTAAAAAGAGATTATTATAAAAATGCCCTGTGTCATTAACGCCCATGCAGGCTATTAGCGCCCAACCGTCATTTTATTGGACGTTATTACCCAGGTGGGCGTTATTATCATAAATGACAGATTTTTGGAAAATAATAATAGAAATCGACACAAAATATTCAAACAATAGTATAATAGGTTAATCTTGACCCAAATATGACAAAAATATCAAATAAAACGCAATAAAAACCAGTTAAAACTTACGATTTCGTCGCAGCACTTCTTATAACAGCGTGGTACGTGACCGATCCTGCCGGAACGCGGCGTCTCACTGCCACAATTGTTGCGCGAGCGAGCCGCCGCTCGCCATGCGCGTTCTTATTGGCTTATTCTATGTGTGCGTGGAGTTTACACTAAATCACATCATATCTAGTGTGTTTTCTGTAACCTGGGCGTTTCTAAACAGCGGGCGTTAATCACCCACCCTACCTTACACGAAAAGTTATGAAATCAAATTAAAAAGTAATTAAGTAGTTACTGAAACAAATTAAAAAGAATTTTACCGTTTATTAAAACAGAAATCTGTGAAAGAGAAACAAATTAATTCGTGTTCGAGCGTAGGCCATCGTAGAGGTCAATGTAACTTCTTTCATGTGAGCTCAGCTTAACATTTTGTAGAACTGACGTCGACCATTTTCCCCATTCTATAGATATGTTGTCTGTGACAGCGATGACAAGTCTTTTCCCGCCTCTCAGCTATTTCCATTGGTCTTTTATAAATTGTACGCCTACCCTCATAGTTACGGCAAAATAGAGTTAAGAGGGGTTCCTTACCAAATGGGATTTTCCCATAATTTTATTAAATAAACGAGCGGTAGAAGGACCCTAATTGTTTACCGTCTGATCCTCGGCGCTGGTTTGATGAAAGTGTTGCCTTATTTTGGTATTATGTTGAATGCTACATATGTAACAAAAAGTGCATTTGATTATATGTAATTGTTCATGTCGTTATAAAGTTTGCTCATTAGTGAATTCAAAATAAAAGCGGAACAACGTTGGGTGTTTTCAGTATTCAGAAAATAAGTACAATGGAGGTTCAAAATAATGCAAATATTGCAGGGGAGCGGAATTTGTAGGTATAAACCTCTCAGTAAGTCCTCATATTATTTGAGTAGCTGCAGGAAATATATCATTATCTACACAGAAAAAAAACATATTAATCAAACGGAATAAAACAGGGAACTCGAAGTCCAGCCTCATTGTAGCACCACAGACCTTTTTCTGGACATAAATTTAAATGCAACCTTATTTGTATCGCCGTAGAGTTGTGTTCTTAGAAAAAATATTTGAGGTGCCAATTTTTCAAAACACCTCCCTCACCGGAAACGCACCCCCGCTTCCGGTAGGCTCAAGGATCGATACACACCCTTAGCTGCGGTGACTATGTTCGGAAAAAATAGCGACTTTTTCGTTATTCAGAATCAGTTAACGAATTTATAATTTCAGCAGTTGACAACTCCAAATGTTTTTATATTTTATCTTCAAAAGTCTGTATCTATTTTAGGTAGACCAAAATATAATTCATGTTTTAATATAATTATCATAGATATTTCTAATTTTGTTTCGACTACGTCTCTATAGTAGCCTTCGTTTTTGCAATAACAATCTATCTCCAAGTTGGTTTGATGACATTTATATAAACTCTTCCAGTATTGAGAGGAGGCTTGTGTCTAATAGTGCTATGTTTTCAAATGATATCTAATACAAACACATAAATCTCAAAAAGTGCAGGACTTCCGATTTTAACCGCCTCTGTGGTCTAGGGGTCTTCAACCCACCGATTTCAGATCCAGAGGTCCCGGGTTCGATACCCAAGGGGTGTACAATATTGTGCTCTGTTTGGTTGGTGGACTTTGTTTAAGTCTGCCTGGCTAGCTATCACCATCTTACCTATTAATTCTGTCGCCATAATAACAATTCTAATATTGTTGTGTTCCGGCATTCAGAGGTAAGATAGACAATTCCTCAGTTTGTTGAGGATTCCGGGTGAAGTGCGCCTCCACCTTCGGCCTTATTTTAACTTGTTACCAGGTGAGATGAAGGCCAAGCAAGTCCCCGTCGCACAATTAAAAAAAAACACTATTACCTATCTTATCTTTTACGATCATGGCCACACTAGCTCATCGTTTGCGCGAAGCCTTGAACCCGAGGGCAACACGTGGTAAAGTCTCTCCGAATACAAAATTATGTTCACTCTACTCCTTGAAAGCCTAACAACCCATTAATGCAGACGAAATTGAGCTTTGCCACCCACTATTAACGTTAAATGTGGCTTGTAATGCGATGCACATAGCGCTGAAGTTTCAGTCAGGGACGTGACATCCCCGTTTAATTATAACTGTCGATATTTTGGGGTGAAAAACTCAATGTGAAATGTGAATGGATATATTTATTTTATTTCATTTTTGAAATAAATTGTCAATGATTCCTACTTAGGAATCGTTTAAAGTTATCATTTTAATGCAAAAATGTTGTAAAGCCTTCTCAATATATGAGAATCAGATTTTTACAACTTCCATTTCAAGTTAAATAAATTAAGTTCAATATACAATACGTAGGTTATTCAATGAATCTCAGCTGTAAACACTTTTATCTGTTATCCATTCCATACCGGAATACTAACGGCTTTCGAATACTAAACCGAATCCTGATTCGCATGTAAAATCCCTTGTTTTCACCAGCCATGCTACAGCAATGTTCGAACACAGCTTTAAACTTTAAACCATAGACTTTTACTCTCTATTTTCATACAAAGTGGCAAAGCACGCTCAGAATATTAACTACCGGCCGACGACGACACGAGGTTAATGTGGGAGCTAAGCTTGGAACAAAGTAGACGCCATTTTCTTTTTTCTTTGCGCGAACAAGAAAACTCTTACGAGCGAACTTTTTCGCATTTAAGAAGTTGTATATGGAATGGAATCTGTGATATGTTTTGTTTGGGTATAAGTAGTAACTACACGTTATTAATGCTTAACTTATAAAAAAATCATGGTGATATATAAATGGTGCTATAAGGTCAATGTTATAAGGTACTTTAGGTTGTCAGACGGCAGTGTTTAGCCATGTAAGTAATACGTTTTATAAAATTAACTCAGTTTGTTGTAGATTCCGGGTGAAGTGCGCCTCCACCTTCGGTCTTATCTCAACTTGTTACCAGGTGAGATGAAGGCCAAGCGCTTCCTCGTCGTACAATGAAAAAAAAGATTTATATAACTGTACAACAGTAGGAAAATAAATTAATCAAAAGCAAATAAAAATGCTTTTAAATTGCATTGTTGCGTCAATGCACCCGCCATGAAAATATCGCAGTACTAGGTCGAAATTAATTCAAAACGGCAAGTAACGTGCACTTAACAAATCAGATTACACTTTAAATGAAATAACGTTTTAAAACTTAAAAGGTTGCAGTTCAAATCGCATTAGTCCGTTACTAAAACTTGAGAGATCCAACTAACTGTGATTAATGACGTTTTAAACTGTTGCCAACGTTTACCAGTGTCGGGGCTTATGTGGCTTTGTTGTTAACCTTATCGATAAAAAAATCTAGTACAGTCCATAAACATCGATATGTTTTGAAATTGGCTTTGAAGTTACATAACCAAAATACCTATATAATATCTACATGTATAATTCGTAGCTCAAACGTTAATACTAACGTAAAAGCGCTTGTATTTTTTTTATGATGCTGTTATTATTCCCCTAAAATGTATTTACACTAGACAAACACTGTGGCCGAAAAAACAGCTCCCGCAATATTTACTCATCTATGTAATAGATATATTGGTCGTACATAATATATTATGTTTGCACACTGACGCTTGCCGGGCCATAATAATATATCCCTTGTTTTTTTAGCTTGTTTGCTAAAGACGCATCTACATACGGCCCATGCCTACGCAAACATACAGTGTAAACAAGCCCTTATAAATGCAGCCGCGGACGCTTTTAATAAAACCCTTTACGTGTTTTAGCGAATTTTATTTTAAATTGAATTAATTAGCATGCGTTGATTGGATCGCCGACGTTATATTGCATTCCGAATTTACACTTTTAAGCGGCGTGAAATAAGTCCTCAGCTTATTAGCGTCGTGATCAATTACGTGCAGTCACGTTGCGAATTTTATGAAGACCATATCCGTTTTGCTTTAGATAGTGGATCGAGTTGTTTTTTTGTACGACGGGCAAGCGCTCGGCCGTCATCTCACCTGGTAACAAGTTGAAATACGAGTAAGGCCGAAGGTGGAGGCGCACTTCACCCGGAATCCTCAACAAACTGAGGCACTGTCTTACCTCTGAATGCCGGAATGAAATCTGAATACAACAATTTTTTTAAAGAATTGTTATCATAGCGACAGAATTAGGTAAGATGGCGGTAGCTAGCCAGGCGGACTTAATAAAGTCCCACCACCAACCAAAGTTTCGAACCGTCACCAATATTAGTTGAATACTGCCATGTTAGACCACATTAACCCAGCACTAGTCTTACCGCGATGTAAACTGGATTTTATTTTACCTGGATACGTGCCTCAGGCAATCCGATCTTTTCGGCCAGTCGTTCTCGCGCGAACACGTCTGGGTAATGCGTCCTCTCGAACTCTGTGAATTAAACAACATTTAAATAAGGAACAAGACAGGTAGGTACGTTACAAAGTTGAAAACATATGGTACATGACTACCGCAATCGTAATGCTGTTCATAAAATCAAAAGTAACAGACATATAACTTTTATTCCCTTCGAAGGTTCCTTCTCCTCTGATGAGGATCGCCTACTAGTAGGTAGTCAGAGGCACGGTTTGCAGCTAGCTACCATTTAATACATGACAGGTTGCAGGCCCATCGCCGCTTGGCGGAATACCTCCTGTTTCCTCACGATGTGACATTCACCGTCAGATGTGCATGTCAAATGTCAAAACCGAAAAGTTGCTTGGTGCACGACTGGATCTGAACCCACAGCCTCCGGATCAGAATGTATAAAAATATAGTTAATTTACTCTTCATAAAATTAGTATTAATTGATAAAAATATCAATAAGAATTAATTGAAGATACATCACCTTCACCATTATATTGGGTTTTCCAAAACATTTTCAGTTCTGAATCAACATCATAACAAAATGAACATTTACAACAAATGTCAGCTATGCCGTTTTACGGCTTTCTATAATATTCTGACAATAACTTCGACAGTAAAAATGCTTGATAGTTTCGGCAATAATCTACACCAAAACAAACTAAAATTAGGGTCAACATAATAATTGGCGGCGGTGCCACAGTAAGAGAGCTGAGCAAATATTGAGGGACAATATTTATGTATTTACTAATAACGGGACAATAAATAAGGGACAAAATGGGTTTATGAAGGCTCTAGGGACCTCTTCTAGAGTGGAGATCTCCGATTCATGGGACGGTAAGTGGGCTGTTTGATGACAAATCTGCAGAAAAGCAATAAAGATGTGATGTCAAGGATTATTGCCTCTGTTTTGACGTCAGAAGTATTGAAACGAATGCCTATTGGGTATATTCTACAACACTAGATCCTACTCGTAGGTTGGTGGTAGGAATTGTTTAAGTCCGCCTGGCTAGTTACCACCATCTTACCTCATTCTGTCGCCTTAATTACAATTCTTAAATTGTTGTGTTCCGGCATTCAGAGGTAAGATAGCCAGTTCCTCAGTTTGTTGAGGATTTCGAGTGAATTGCGCTTCCACCTTCGTCCATATAACACATACATACATACATATCATAACTTGAAAATCAGGTGAGATGAAGACCAAGCTCATAAGTACAAACCAATTAAAAAAATCCTTGTAACTACACACATTAATTATTCCAAATTTTCTCGTCAGTTTACAAAATAACAACTTACTTATGTCATTATTGTCCTGTTTTCTTACCTTTTTCAAGACTGTCGATTTGGTCGTTGGTAAAGGAGGTTCTATTCCGCTGCAGTTTCCTCTTCAACCTTAGTCTCATCTGGGAGTCTTCGTCTCCTGAGGATGCGTGCTCGCTATTCCCGTCTGAACCCGCTTCGGATTGCTGGGTGTCTACTGTGGATGAGAGAACAGATTATTACTTTAGTTTTGGCAGTAATTCTAAGCCTTGTTTCATATCTTCAGCAAAATGCAGAAGATATTTGAATGCCATCAACAAATTTTCCGTGTGTAGCCGGTGCACTTTGCGGGTTTTAAAAAATCTTGCGGAGCTTTTGATTTAGGCGACACGCGACCCAAGGGCTAGATTTTATTAAGGCCAGCGAATTATCGTAGCTATTCAGCGTGGCAAAGACAAAAGTCAAAATTTCTTTATTCATTAAGATTTTTTAGGATCCTTTTGAAACGTCAAATCTACCGCCTGTTCAGAATCGCGACCAGCACACAAGGAGAAAGGCAAGAACCTCGGGGCAATGCAGTCAGTGTCTTAGGCACGATTCCGTCTGGTACTGGTCTGGAGCAGTTGTAGACCGTTTGTAACGGTAATTAGGTAATCCAACTGCTTCCTTTGTTATGAAAAAAAATATGAGATTAATATCCATATAGACTATACAGATCAAGCAATAACATAGGCCCGGCCTCACAGCTCAGTTTGTAGTAGCTCTGCCTTCTGCGCTGTAGGTTGGTGGGTTCGATTTCCACCCAGACAAAATTAAATGTTTGTAACATTTGTGTGATGAATATTAATGTTTGTAAGGTGTTTGGATGTTAAATTGTATTATGTAATGTGTATGTATTTACAAAAAAAATAAGTATGTAAGTATTATATCCGTAATCAAGTTTCCCATATTACAAGCTCTGCTTAGTTTGGGGCTAAATGGCGCTGTGTAAAAATCATGTCTTATAAATAAATAATTGCAAAAGAAATTAGCTTTAGACAATGCTTTTGACTTAAGAGCAAGGGCCACATGTTCAACTCATAGCAAATTGTTAAACTGTAACAAAACAGACTCATTGACAAAGCTGTTTACAAGGGGAGTCTCTCTTCATCATAAACTATCAACACAATGTACTCAACGCACTCGACGGCTATCAGGCAAATGCGTCAGCAGAATTGCACAAAATTACCCCCAACGTTACAGACAAAAATTACCCACTTCACTTACTCCAAAGACCTATGGAAAACAACCCTTCTGTACCGAATACAACTACTCTATGTCAACATTGAATCTCGTTGGACAGATTATGAACGTTATCTCGTGTAGCTACGATTCAAAATAGCTTAGGCTATTTCAAAGCAAATGTCGGAAAGAGTTGTTTGAAAAAAGAACGTTCTTCCGTTGATTTACGTTTCAACATCGCTTACAAGATACGTTCAACATTTTTTGGAGTACGGCAATGATGTTTTCGCTCTGCGCCGATGGGTCAACCTAAGCTGGATATTCAAGCCCCGAAGTAAGGGCAAAATTAAACGTTGCTCGTAATGCTGTCGACATGCCTCTAGCTAATTGATTAATTTGCTTTATGGTTACCACTTGAGTCGGGGTTCGATTCCCGGGATAATGGTCCACGGGTTGCTGATTCCGAAAAGGAGGACTGTTACACAATCTGTCGCGTTTTTGTGGGCTGTCGTGGGCAATGCCTTGCTATTTTGTAATAAAAGTTGACATTGCCCCGCACTTCTCTAATTAGATCGTTTGTAAATAAAAACTATTGAAGAGTGAAATTCAAAGGGCCAGAAAAATTGTACACCACTCACGACATTTCCCCTTCGAGGATTTACCTCTGATCACTTCTCAGAGCGTGGATCTTATGAGGATCATTACTAGAGGCTAGTCAGAGCCATGTCCTTGCTTACGTTCGGCACAAGCCCACGGTCGCAAGTTGCTAGATTTTAATACGTGACGGGTTGCAAGCCTATGACATTTGGACTTTTGGTTCTAGGGACATGGTTTTCTCACGGTATGACTTTCACCGTCACAACATGTGCATGTGTCAAATGCGCACATGAAAAACCGAAAAGTCCATTGGTGCACGACTGGATTAGAACCTACAACCTCCGGATCGGAAGACGGGCACATACCCACTTCGCCACACAACTCTAAGTCCTAGGTTTACGGAGAAATATTTCGGCAAAATAAAAAAGAACTGGACCATATAAAACTTTCCAGCGAGTAAATCGAGTAGAGAGTAGATACTGTAAAATTCGAATACTTAGATAAACTTGAATATCCATATATTTTCGCCGTATTTCAAAAATGTTCTACCCGCTTTGTACTAAAATGTTTAGCTTTGAGGAGAGGTGTCACACTCAAAGTACGAAAAGCGATCGAACTGGCATGATTGATGTTCCATCAGTGTTCCGTTGACAATTTTGATTGATCGCTCGCACTCGGCACACGCCCTTATGTCACGGCCTCGTGTTTACAAATAGAGGCTGATAGGCTCATTTTGGAATACGGGGGTCGAAATTGGTTGGAGAGAACTTACACATTTGCAGAATCTTTATAAGAACTAATCTCTCCGAGCGATAAGACCGCAAAAGATATCCAGTTTTATTTATAAGGTGTACCATGAATTTTTTTCATTTTATTTTACGTTTTTTTAATAGTATATCGTGTTATAAGTCCTCATCGAGATATTTTTGTTTTGGTAAAATAAACCCTCTCTGGGGTTCGGGGGAAAAGTGTTTTCACCTTTGGCCTTGTCATAACTGGAAACCAGATGAGATGAAAGCCAACGCGATTCGCCAAGGTTTTGGTCAAGGTTTTTTTCCCCAAAAAACTTTTTTTATAGTATTATAAAAAAGTTAATTTAAATATTATATCTTTCTTTCTTTTCTTTCCGTCACCAGATATCAGACCTTAGAAATATTCATAGGAAGTTACTAAACTAGGTATGTGATCAAAATAATGATCTTATTAATTATTATTAATTAATGATTTATATCTCATCATCATATTTTGCTTGACCACTGCTTGACCCACAATCTGCACTGCACGTGGCTTATATGAAAACGAATAATTTCTTCTCCTAAATCTTTTATAATTTTGTTTACAAATGATATTCAATAGACTTTTGTGCCAATATTTCCGAACTACCCGATTTGTTTATTCAATCTCCGCCCGAACATAAAAGAATTCATTATAAAAAGCAATTCGATAGACCGCGGCACTTAGCCACAATTCCACCAATAGCCAACATGATTAAAGGAAAAAACTTCCAGTGGGGATGGAACACGAAAAATACATAAGAGAAAATAATAGTACTAGGAAAATAAAAAGAGGAATAAACGTGGGGGCGGTAGGAAAAAAATTGGAGAAAATAAGCACAAAGGGGACAAGAAAGTCGGAGTTGGGGAGATAAAACAGAATTGCGAGTTATCGGGGCGAAACACGACGGCCGAAGGTGGGGGCCGATTGCCAGCGCGATTATATGAGATCGATACTGTCACTCAGGAAAGAGGGTCAGGGCCTGAGTGGCAGCGTGTGTCTTGAAAGAAAAATATAAATAATATTGGAAACGGAAAGAAACAAACATACCAAAATTACTAGAGAAATTACACTGCAAACGCTACACGTCTACACTTGCACTACGAAGCCGAGATCCGGCCGTAATGGTCAGCCCGCGCGAGCTTTCTTATCTAATACGCCACCGCGAGCGTCTCAGTACGCCTATCTCGTCACTCTACAATCGCTACTCGCGTATACTCGCGCTTCCACCGACACCAAGTACAGGCTAAATCGGTCTGCCCAGATGCGAGCTGTCTTATTCCATACAACGACTCTACCTCACAATCGCTACTCTCCTACACTAGCACTGCCTCCGAAACCATGTACAAGCCGCAGCTGTTGGCTCAGGCGCGAGCCTTCTAATCTGATACGCCACCGCGAGCGTTCCAGTGAGTCTATCTTGTAATAGTACAATCGCTACTCGCCTATACTCGCGCTGCCTCTGACACCAAGTACAGGCCACAGTGGTCGTCCCAGGCGCGAGCCGGCTAATTCGATACGCCGCCGCGAGCGTCCCACTGCGCCTATTTTGCTACTCGGCTATAAATAAACGATAGTCTTGCCGATTTTCTCCAACTCTTTCAAACAAGAGTAGGTTCCACCGAGAAAGCCAAATTTTTAGATCACATTCACTTGCTATTTTATATGAGTGAGAAATAAAAATAGTTTTGCTGTAAAATTGTTGTAGGTATACGCTGTTTGATTGATTAACGATAAATTAAGTGAAAATAAAGTCGGCTTCGTCTTTACCACATTCAAGTTATGATATAGGTGTTTATTTACCTACTTTTAGGTTACCTACATAATTTGTTGTTGTGTAGTCGTTGTGTAGGTTTAGTTATTCTTTATGTTTTTTACCTTTAATTAACCTGTACTCGCTCAGTGTATCTATCATATTTTGCCAGTCTGTCATCTGTAATTATTGTGGCATTGACCTTGATTTTATGTTTTGATTACTTTTAACTATTAGTAATGTTAACATTGTTGATGACTTTTTCAATGTATAAATAAAAAAAATATATTGGTACCTACCTTTTTTATCAAAAGTAAGTATCGTTAACATGTGGGGTATCTAATCAAGACAAAACCACCTAAGCAAGACCAGTTTTTCAACCAAGCTCTAACACATTTACGAGCGTCCGGGGACACACGGGGTTCGAGATAAATTGGTTGTAATCATCCATTCACCTAATGTCCCATACACGGTCATCTAAATTACTTAGGGTAGATAAGGTTAAGTTTTTATTATTGTGAGTTTGAGGGCAATTGTGCACTAATGTAACGCAAGGGAGGATGAATAGGGCGGAAAAGTGTAGGCATGTTTGCCTCTTTGACATTATCAGCCTCATTTTGTTATGCCACTTAGAAACCGCCCTACTCCGGATACACGATTGAGTCGTACCCAATATGGATTAATAGGTCACATCACGTAGACCAAACACGGGTAGGTAGCTTGGTGCTATGAAGAAACTTGGAGATTTTGATTTTCAACAATTTGAAGATTGTCTGTTGCATTATTCGCACTTTCATTAAGCCAAATGTTGTGTAGGCACCAAAGAAATCGCACCCACAAAGGGCCTTCCCTACTCTGATAACACAACTATTTATCAAAACCTAACACGGATATCACAAAATATGACCTCGCTTTTTGCTACAGCATTTGACTAACTTTATGAGACCACCGCGCAGTTGATCTTACGTACAATAAAATCTCCCAGTGGCCTTTTACCGAACTTTGTTTCCAAAAAATAACGGCTTTCTTATGACTTTTCAATAAAAGCGATTTATTTATTTATGGTATCGATTGAATGAAGGCAAAGCGCTTGGCCTTCATCTCACTTGGTGTCAAGTTACGATAAGGCCGAAGGTGGAAGCGCATCCGGAATCCTCAAGAGTATGAGTAGTTATGTATCTTACCTCTAAAATGCCGGAACACAACAATTTAAAATGGTTGCTATGGCGACATACTTAGGTAAGTTTGTTATATCTAGCCAGGCGGACTTAAAGTCCTACCACCAACCAAACCCATATCAATATTGTACTCCTCTGGGGATCGAACCCGGGACCTCTGGATGTGACACCGGTGGGAGGACCATCTAGACCTCAGAGGCCGTTAAATGTTCAGAAGAAATTTTATAATTTTTGAAAAACAAAATGAAATAGAGTTAAGAACTATCACCAACTTGACTATTTTACTCACTAGCATATAGTTTGTCATTGATAATAGCCAAGCGTTTGACTACAACTCACTTGAAAACAGGTAATGATGTGCCATGCTTGTCTGGAAGAAACCTCGAGAACCGGACTTGAGACTCCAAGATTGTATTGGTGCGGGAAAACAGACAAGGAGTTCCATCCCTTACCAGTATTAATAATATAGGTAGAGAGGCAAATCGATGTGTTCGGTACAATGTGACATATACAAGATTGTAACCTGCCGTACGTCTAGTTGCGATAAGCAGGCATTTGCTCTGCAGGACAAAATTATCGTAAAAAATATTTTTTATAACAATGACAGACATTTTTCTACCAAATCGCTGCAATATAATTGCATTGAAACAATGAACACGCTCCTCGTTTACGTCAAGCGTCATCAACGAGTCGATTGCACGCAGTGAGACCACTTGAAAGCCGCTGCGAAAACCTTTGTTTCATTCACCGCTTTTACTGTTCCGTAATCGATAGTTTAGTCGAGAGCTGTATTGTTTTAGCTGGCACCTGGGTTCGCTGAGCTTAGAACTGGAAACGTCAAAATACATCGCCTCTTTGATTTTGGATGACAAAATTATCATATAATTTTCTTATGATAATTTTGTCCTGCCTCGCAAACATCTGCTAAGCGCAACTATAGGCTAGTGCGTATAATTGTCAAGTTGGTTTTAGTTCTTAGGACTGTATCATTTTGGTTTCATTAAAAGAGGTCGATTTTCATCTGAACATTTAACCGCCTCTGTGGTCTAGTGGATCGCGCACCGGTATCAGATTTAGAGGTCTCGGATTTGATCCCCAGGGTACTGGTAAGATAGCCAGTTCCTCAGTTTGTTGAGGATTCCGGGTGAAGTGCGCCTCCACCTTCGGCCTTATCTTAACTTGTTACCAGGTGAGATGAAGGCCAAGCGCTTCCCCGTCGTACAATAAAAAAAAAAGCAATCCATTGCCTTTTCGGAATTCCTCTACTCCTATAAAATAGTTATTTTTTGAATATGGAATCAAATGTGGAATGTTCTCACATTCAAATGATTACCAGTGAAAATTGGTGATTATTAGCAGACAATAATGGCAACACTATTGTCCGGATTTGTGTTTTCTATTACCTCAACACAAATGAAATGACTTGTTATTGGAGCGGTGCAGAGTAAACACAACAAATAGTTTGTGCACACGTGGTTGTATAACAGCGGGCAAACACCGAATTCAGCGGTTGGGGCTAATCGCGCATTGATTACTTATTTTGAATTATTGGCTTAATGTATACAATTTTGGCATTGTTGATGGCATGGATGATTTGGTAAATTGTTGGTATCATTAAATCTAAGATTTTAAAATGTGAACCAGTAGCTTTTTTAAATGACTAGTGGACAGCCTGAGACTTCCCCCCAATTAACTAATTACCTCGGGTCAATTTGTTATATTAAACCACCAAAGAACCCACACAAATACATGCAAGAAAAAAACAGTAGAACTCCAGGAGTGCCGAAAGAAGTAAAAAGCTGTGAAGTGCTGTGTATAGCGGCGCTCAAAGTTTGGGTATTAAAAATTTTTAAAGCAGACTACACTACAGATACTTATATAGATCAGTGTCGGTATCGGTAATGGAGTCGCGAGAACAATGGTTTTTTCCCTTCTCAAAAAATTCCCACCGCGCCTAAAGAAGTTTTCACTTCAAAAATCATCAACATTCGCCCAGTTGCTTCGGAGGACACACGCAAAGAAGCATGATTTGTTCTAGGTAAAGTAAATATGTATCTTGACTTAGCAACAAAACATTGTGCGCATCTCCTTTATTTATGGATGTCGCAAGAATTGACCAGGAATGAGACCCAGTAGATGGGCAGCAGAACCCACCTAAACCGGTCCTTGAACATCCACCTACATTGTTAACCTGACTGTACCTGAGGCAGCTTTTTCATATCATAACCAGGTGAAATGAAAAAAAAAAGATAGTCAAGCGCTACCCCGTCGAATGAATGACCCCTTGAACCCAGGAAAAGGCGGCAGCTTCCTGGTCATAGCACGTTACTACAATCACCAATTCACCAGCCATTCGTGGTGATAAAGGCTGAATACTTTAGTTCTGGAGGCGGTTTTCTCTAACAGCTGTTGATGTCATGTGTATTTTTTAACCGACTTCAAAAAGAGAAGAGGAGAAGTTTGTTCCCCGATTACTCGAAGACACCATGATGACGAAAATTATTTTTTGTTTGAAAATGTATACTTCACAAGTGGTCCCATTGTCATAAGGTCAGGATCTGATAAAATCCTGGAAAAATCGAGGGAACTATTCAAATATAATATGCTTACTCGTAGTGATTTGGGTATTTTTAGGGTCGGTATACTGCCCAGGTAATCCCATCGGCATTAGGTCTAGATCTGATTATGGTATCTTGAAAAAATCGAGGAAACTCTTCAAATATTATAGGCACAGTGGAAACGATTTGGGTGTGTACCTTAAAAGTAAAGAAAACACCATATCACGCGTATCACGCGTATATCGACTATCTGTCTGTTCATCCATCTGTCATCAAAATAATTGGAAAAAATATGTCATCCAGGTAAACGAAATTGTATCATATTCTTCATTGAAGTCGGTTTTCTTAATAGTTTTTAAAACGTTATTATTACCATTTTTTTTTGATAATGTGGTTATTCTGTTCTTGTTATATAGGTACCTACAGAGTCAGAGGAGGTATAACTTCACATTACTCTGTGCAGTATACAATCGGGCAGGAACTATCCACATTGGTCCCCGGTCGCGTCACTTTACTTCTCTGTGTAAATATTTACGTTGAGTTCTAACCTTCGTTGTTTACATTGGTAATGTTCGATACATATTATGTGGATTATGTCGGTGCCCAGGCCTTATAATTTGGCGATAAACCTGGCGATAGAGAATATTTTAACCGCCTCTGTGGAACTCTGTGTGAACATCCAGAGGTCCCGGGTTCGATCACCAGGGGGAGTACAGTATTGTGCTCGTTTGGGTTGGTGGTAGGACTTTGTTTAAGTCTGCCTGGCTAGCTACCACCATCTAACCTTATTCTGTCGCCATAATAAAAATTCTAAAATTGTTGTGTTCCGGCATTTAAAGGTAAGATAGTCAGTTCCTCAGTCTGTTGATGATTTCGGGTGAAGTGCGCCTCCACCTTCGGCCTTATCTTAACTAGTGCACCAGGTGAAATAAAGGCCAAGCGCTTCCCCTTCATACTATAAAAAAAAAAATGCGTTTTTGACAACTTTTTGAGATCGCGTGGATAGTGACGGTAATTGAACGCTCCCAAATGATGACACCAAAATAAATTGGCTTTGATCAATTTGAACGAAGTATATGGATCAACACATATTGCGGGAAGCGTTTGGCAGTTGTTAAAGGATAATTCTTTAATAACTTAAAAAAAATAAATAACAAAAAAACCTTCTGAACGCATTAAAATAAACAGTGATTTATTTTTTATGTCGAGTGCATAGTACTGTATGTACCTTGCAATCGTCCATTCTATACGCACGCGTCAATCACTCGCGACTAAACTTTTTGTGCAAAATATCGGGCATTCTGCTATTTTTTGTCCATTTTGTATACTTCCGAAACATTGGGCAGGCCCGTCGACCCGTGAACCGAACACTGCATGATATTAAAAATGCGTAGGCCGCTGGATGACACCAAAATAAATTGGCTTTGATCAATTTGAACGAGTATATGGATCAACATAGCTGGCTCACGTGGCTCTTATTGGTGATCAACCATTACAGTTGTGCTTAAAGGACTTAACGAGTATTACATGGTATTACGGACCAACCAGATAAAAGCACTTTTGTTTAATACAATTAGGAGTCGGAACAAGCAAGAAGACTACCTGATCTTGCCTATAACAATGCTTCACTACGTAAGGTCATATTCACAAGAAACATAACCTGGATTGTGCCCGTCAACTTGAGACACCTGGATAGCTACCTCAACTTGTAAAAACGATGTCAGACTGCAGATATGAAAGTTCCTGCTATTTATAGCAGGAATTTACGATAGCTAAACCAATTTACAATCCATAACCACAGTCAAAAACAAAGCATTTTTAGCTAATTTGTATTTCATTATCATTAAACACTTTCTCAGAAAGAAAATTACTTTTCTAGATTTTTCTAGTGTAAAAACGAAGTCAGGGTTTCATGCTCAAAGATTATTTTTCCAAGTTCTTCCACTCTAATTATCTGTACTCTTTAAACTGTATCTCTTTCCTTGTATCGTACTCAAGTACTGTACCTATCTCTTTAAAATGTATCAGTCCGAACATAGGTACAGGTTTGAAGATATTTGACCCTCCATTACAGCTGGACACGAATGCAGTTTATATATTAATAATAATAATAAATTTATTTATTTCATTTTCAAGCATTTAAACTACACACAGTTAACAATTTAAAAATACTACAACTTGTATATTTATAGCGATGCCTTGATAAGCAAATACATTTGCTCCGTGAAACAGAGGGGCAATAAATATCCTTTTTACATGGCCGTTTTATTACTCAGGAACATTTTATTTCTATGTACTTGACTCTGGACATTATGTGGACAGTAAAAGCATACCTACAACTACTTTTACTGTAAGTATCTCTCCCTAATAATTTTCGGAAGCCTTGTGTAAGATGCGTTCATTACATGGGTATTGTTTTGGTTTTATTCATTTTCTCTGTTGTGAGTTCTATTTTCTAGGGATCATTGGTTGTATAGCTGGTTGAATCAGAGTACTAATATAAATTAATTTCGAGGTCATAATTTATATTTTATAGCCACCACCAACATATTACTTAGCCATGCGCTAAAAATGTGTTTTGGTAATATCCTTACGAATAGACCCACTATTCGTAGGGATACTCCCCGCAATTCCCCATCCAGAATCCCTCCATCCAGACTCCCACCAACGCCTACCACCTGTCACTCATTTATAAAACTGCCTAAAATTGCTTTCTGAATGAAAGCAAAGGTTCAATATTGTGTCTACGGATGACAAAGCGCCTAGGTTTATCAAGATATGAGAAAAACGAAGGAATCCGTCATTTCACACGTTTCTGCAAACGTAAAAAGCCTTAGTACGTGAGTTGCTCTGACCCATGACGTCTGACCCGGCCCGCTTAGTCGTACGTGACCTGAAACCAACATTTCTTGAGGAGGCTACCCATTACAGTGACATGATTCCGTTTAAGAGTATGTAACTAAACTACCTATTTTATAAGCAGCAGGCTTAAAACGGGATGTCACCGACGATAATACGAAAGTGAATTTACGACAGCTAATTCATCAATAACCGTTAAAATTCAAAGCATTTTTATCGAATTTGTATTTCATTCAATCTACTGAATTTTGAGACCGGTTTGTGCCAGCCAATGGCTAGATCAAACTGTTTATAAAAACAGCGCTACAATTTTATAATGTTTATCAACATTTTCCTTACCCTCTTAATAAGCTTCCTTTGAATGCCGTGGAATCAAGGGTGGAAAGGGGTTGACCTGTGACTTTAAGGGTTATTTTTGGGATGTCTTCACTTGACTGCGTCCTGGCAAGGGAGGAATCTTTGAACATGAGCTAAGTTCTATAAGTAGGTAGGTATAGTGCCAAATGAGGTGTTAAATTTTACTTTGACGATGGTAAATATCGCACCCATTTTCTCCTTATTTCCCCTACATATTGCAAATGTAGGTTTTACTAGTCGGCCACATTGTTACATCAAGAATTCGGGCAGGAAATATACAGGGCCACGATGTAAACAACCCGTTCGGACATCAGCTATCAATGATTTAAAAAGTGAAATGATCGTTTAATATAGTCTCATTTCTGTTTTTTTTTAGCTGACCAAATGTTGTATTTAGCTGACAGTTTACATGGTACCTTTTCATACCATTTTATATTTAATTAGGTCAAAGAAAGGCAAGATTTAACAATGCGCAAGATAACATAATAATCTGAGTCATATAAACACCTAAATGTCAAGGTTGGTAAAGTAAAAAATACATATTATGGGAACTCTCCAGTCGCTATTAGGGTTGCCACCGAATTTAAGGAAATAGTAACTAATGAATAACTATCGATTTAGGAGGCATTACTACTGCTTTTATGATGTCACATCAGATCAGCTTTTGATTTCTTATAAATGGTAGATGCTTTTTTTTTATCGATTGTTATCTGCTGGCCTCTCGCCTAAGTCTCTAGGCGTGCTTAGTTTTTGGATGAAGCTGCAAGGATGAGGCCTACGTTGGAGCGCGCTTTTCCAGAACGCACTGGCTCTGATGCGATCCCGAACACAAATTGTAAGAAAATTATGCTTAAAATTAAAAAGATCTTTTGTTTTTATTTTATTTTTCGAGAAATTGTCAGCCACTTCATATATAAAAAAATTAAAAAGCCTTTAATTTCATAACCCAATTTTAATTTGTGTAATTTTTAGTCTTTGATACAATATGGTCATTAATAAGTTTTACACGATACTAAATGCTCATAATAATTTATATCAAAATTTCTCTCGTTTAAATGTTTAACTTAGTATAAGTGACATTCTGATAATATAATGATATTATCAAAATGTCACTTGTTAAATATCACTAATGCTACATTAGTTCTTTGGACACATTTAGGACCGCCAGTCAAATAAAGAAAACTTTATTTGTACATTTTAAAGTTCACTTAAATTTTTTAGAGATATTATTATCACAATTAAGCAATGGAATATCAGTGTACTAAATTGTAAAGCTAAAAGCTAAAGCTTGGTTCTAGGTCTTTGGTCATGGTGACAGCCCTGTGAGACCGTCAGCTCTCAAAAGAGCAGCCGAGACACGCGTCAAAGCGAAATACGAAAGAACATCCAGACGTCAACCAGTATTACTACACCTTTGTAGATATTGGTTGAGGATGAAGAAGCTATTTTTAAACTTATGAGCGCCGTGTTTGCATTTTCTGAGCTATTCCGATGGTTATTTCTATGACATTAACATTATAAGGGACCGAAACCGGGTCAATCCACGCGTAAAAAGATAACATTAATCATTGGGTTACAAAGATAAAAGATCAAGTGTATGAGGCAAGTGTAAGTACCTACAAAATGCGTACGGTAGATGGGTACGATATGGTATGTTTATGGTACTACCAAAATTCATTCTCAATTATCACATACAGCGTGTACCTACTAAAGCTACATTGATATCCAGATCAATAGAAGATATGGGAAATGTCAAGCAGATACATGATATTATGTGTATTGATTATAGTGATTAGAAGTATCATCCTTATAAGAATAACATGTCTAATTAGACTAAATTCGTTTAGGCTTTTCCGGCGTACTGTTAAGCTGGGGACAGGAGTTGGCGCAGCCGGGGCGGTAAGTAGCCCAGAGTACCACCCCGTCGCAGCCTGTCCATTAAATCTCCTTAGTTTCTCGTATATTAGTTGTACACTAAAGTAGACTAACCTCGTTTATGCTCTTCCGGCGTTCTGTTTAGTTGAGGCGGTAGGGGTGCAGGAATTGGCGCAGCCGGGGCAGTAGGCAGTCCGGGGTACCACCACCCTGTCGCAGCCTGTCCATTGAACATCCTTAGTTTCTCGTACACACTGTCATTCTGCACTGAAGCTGCTTGTTCCTTCTGTGAGGCCAGGTTTCGGAGCACCCGGTTGATTGAGGAAACCTGTTGAGTGATTTCAATGAATTAGAAAATAAACATTTCTCTCGGGATATTGATCGGTTCTGGCCGATCATCTTTTTTTATCGTATAACGGGAAAGCGCTTTCCCTCACCTGATTTAAAGTTATGATAAGGCCGAAGGTGAAGCGCAATTAACCCGGAATCCTCAACAAACCGAGGAACTAGCAATCTTTGAGATTTTTTTCGGTTTAAAATCCCTATTGTATGGAATTAGCTCAATGGCTTTGTTTGTACTATCGAATATCGTTAACAATTTATATGTAACTATTTTATTTTCGAAACTAAAACTTTTATTTCAAAATTTCGTTAAAAAGTTTCAATTATTACCTTGGTACTAACCATACCGCTAAAGTTATAACATAAAGCTCGTTTATTTTATTTTATTGGCAAACATACTGTTAATACGAAATAGAAATCCGATTAGAATCCGTTCCACTCACGAGTATAAAGTAGGTACATACATAAAACAAGTACCTAGCTAATAGGAAATAAATTGCTCCATCCCTCAACCCCTTAACTTACACGTGTAATTTAAAATTTAATATGATTACTAAATTCCAATCGGGTTGCTCAAAGGGACACAGATTAGGCCATCGCGCCCTGCACCCCGCCTCACCCTGAGGGTCTAAAAACTCCCAATATCTACTCTCCCGAAAACCACGCATGCGTGCAGAGCTAGTTCAGACACACGAATATATAAAACGTTAACCAATTTTATCCATCGACAAACGTAAAACGGGTACCAGCGCATCATCGAGAATATAGCTGTCCATAAGAGAATTGATACATTTTAACCGGGCAGTTTTTTTATTCTACAGATAAATGCTTTATCTACTTAACAAACAGTTGCTTAACTTGAAGAAAAAAATATTAGATATCGTGGGTAGGTATTAAATTCATTGAAAATAGTTTTTTTTTTATGAAACAAAGAACTCAAAAATGCTTTTGTTTTTTCAAAAACTCACTTTTCCAGAAAACCTATAAAGATAGTTTTACTTTAATGCAGATATTTTTTTTTTTAATCGAGCACGTAACTTCTGACATGACTTCTAAAACTCTCACTGTTTCAGACTTAGCCTCAGTGGCCCTGGAAAAACTCAATATACCTACAGGATATTACCCACCATACCTGCGTACATTTTTCTTGTTTGTGCTTAATACAAACAAAAAATACTTATATAATCTTTTCACTTTTCTTCTTGCAAAACAAAGTTTCTTTTAAAATATCAAGAACCCAGTGTACCCGCCGGCTTATTTCACAACCTTCGCGTTGCCATAGTAACAGCAAGATTTCCCTGCACATAATGGAAATCTGAACAAGGAATTAACGACATAATGATAATATTTCGTATTTAACACAGCTTTTAACATGTCGATTTATGAAAGCGGTTAGTGCGTACCTTAAGTAAACAATCTATGGGTTAGTGTTTTTAACTTGACTTGGTTTTATATCAACGCGCAAGTTCAAGTCCACTCGACAAGGACTCGGCGGAACTTGTGGTACAAGTTCCGCCGAGTCCTAAAATTTTCAGGATCAATTATTTTGACTATCCAAAATGTTAACCGTTATTGGAAGATAATATAAGTAACTAAATAGTAACGCTTTAATATGTGGTTAGTTTCTCAAATTAAAATCGATATAACGATAAAACAAATACATGCGCAGCTTGTCCTACGTCTGATTGAATAAAAATAAAAAATCTAATAGGAACTTTATTCAATACCAAGTGGCAATGACGCTAATTGAAAACACCAATTACTAAATTCAAATTGGTTCAATCAGACAGATCTCTATTGTGGCGCCAAAATAATTTATTTTTTTCAAATTTCGAACACAAATTGAACCAATAATAGAGATGCATTCAAAGCGTTGTTCTGTGTTTGACAGCGAGCCCGACCAATCAGATAGGTACCCAAAGATTAAAGATACGCGGCTCCTATTAGAATGTTATAGGATTTATTTTTTGTTGAATATTCTGATTAAATCTGTGTTCAATTTGAAGGTTGATTATTATTGCGGTGACGATCAGCAATCTATTCGCCAGCGTAATTATAACACCTTAATTTACAATACCTTCTTGAAATTCGTTTTTTTTTTTATTATACTAAAATTTAATAGACATATCTAGTTACGTGTATTTACAAACTACTAGTGAAACGTTCCTAAAATAGTTTCTTGTGCACTACAAAAGGGAGCTACCCTGTAAATTAGTATTTACCTCTGATTACTTGGTCTGTGCATTGATTGTCAGTCAACTAAACGTCAAATTTATATATTTATATACAAACAAAATATTTCTAAATTTAGGTAAATATTCCCATGCATATTCAACCTTGTTGACTACGAAATGAACGTTACTTTTAACTAATCAGACTATTTCTTGTGAAATAGTCGTAGGTACAAAACTTATACCTTCAACAAAACGAGCAATTATCAAGATTTTATTCTATATACAAAAATGTAATTGTTTAAAAACCGTCGTTTTAATCGTACCTTTTTCACATCATCACGCCTGGATGAACGCAGCTGCCGAGTCCGTAAAGGACAGATATTGTAAGTTTAATGCGTTAATTAGGATGTGACCCTTATTTATCAGTTTAAAACTGAATATAAATGACGAGAAATGTGTTTTAGTAATTTATCTGTCACTTTTATTCTACGTTACTTTTCAAATACTTTGTTTGTGTACTACCAAAACGGATACGAGAACTGTCTCTAATAGGCCGATAGAGATACACATGATTCGGATATTCGAAAATTCGATTCTGTAAATCGGTCTATAGACTCAAGCTCGCGTGTTGCAAATTTAGAAAGAGTTGTAGGTACTCGTAATATATTTCGGTTACTATGCTCAGAGAAATATAATTCAAAAAGTTTTAAATACAATTCAAACTTTTTAGTTTGTATTTTAAACTTTTTGGTATACCAAAGTACCATAAACAAAATAAAAAACAAGAACAAGTTCTTGTACAGATTTGGTATGCCAAATCGCCTTACTTACGCCGTTTCTCGACGGAGAGCTTCGAATTAGTGATCAGTGATGTGTGTAAAGGGTCTAAAACTTTCGAATGTTACACGCACCGGGTGTCAGCCTCTACATAGGGGACTCTACAGATTCAATACACTCGTTTCTAAGTGCACGTCGAATTGGCTTAGGCAGTTTTGGAACAAACCTATTTTAAAATCTCTGCTTACCGGGCTTTATGATTTAGGCGTTACACGGAAATCCATTTTAATAGCTGAAAACAGTAAATTGTAACGATTTCACGAGGGATTCGTTTTTTTTAAATATCTAGCACATTGGTTGCGAACTATTTTTCAGTTTTTCAACTTTAGATCTTCATAGCAAAATCAATACTTTCTTTAAACGTACAAAATATCTACAAGTGGTTTGATCCTATAACATAAATGGCTTTAATTAACCGAAATAAAGCCGATTTTTTTATTTCCTCTGTGTCGAAGTTTTCAACCGCTTCAATAGCGTTTTTTTTGCATTTATGTTTCTTGTGTTGGCCTTATAAGATAAAAGAATGCAAGCTATTGGCGATGGAGTATTCCGTTTACGGTTTTGTGCGGTGTTACCGTCTCACCATCACCATAGTAACAATTCTAACTTGTTGTGTTCCTGGATTCAGAGATAAGATAGCCAGTTCCTCAGTATGTTGAGGATTCAGGGTGTTGTTGCGCTTCCAGCCAGTTCCTCAGTATGTTGAGGATTCAGGTTGTAGCTGCGCTTCCATCTTCGGCCTTATCATAACTTGACATGGTGAGATGAATGCCAAGCTTTCCGTCATACAAAAAAAAAACAAGACTACACACGTAAAGTTTTCAACATCAGCCAGAATATGATGCTAGGGACGACTTGCTCAGTTTTTTTTTATTTAGTAAGAAGTTCCTGGGATCTAAATTGGGTTATCATTTCAGTGTTCAAAGTGTGTTTTTTACGGTTTATATAGGTACATTATTTAGCCACTTAGCTAACTTTATTATCACCAACACGACAAAGGTGAAGCGAGGCCTGAAATCCGACAACTACCGTACGATAGCTGTGTAATCAGATATCTACCAAGCCAGAGGCGTGCGCCAAGACGTAAAACGATATTGCTGGATGTGCACTTTTTGAAAAAAAGATCCAGGAATTTTGGGGTACTCTTATGACACGACAGTTTTATCTTTTTAAAAACTGCATCAATTTGTAGAAGGAACGAAGGTTGATGCCATTTCGAAATGAACGACAAGCAAGGTTTGCATGGAAGAGCGAAAATCAAAGGTAGATACTATAGGGTATTTTCTTAGTTAGTGAATCACTGACTTAAATGGATTTGGATTTGAATGTTTTTGAATTTTGAATTTAGAGAATAAAGTATTTGTAGGAATTGGGAATTTATCCAGTTGAAGCTTCATCAAGCAATTACCTAGAGGTAATTCACTCTTTGACCAAAAGAGAGATGGACAGACGAAATAAACAAGATTGCTGGCATAGACTGGATACATAAGGCAAGAGATAGAGAGGTGTGGAGAAAAATGGAGGAGGCCTTTACTCGATGAGAGGTCCTTATCTTATATATAAATATCTTAATTTATCAATAAAAATAATGTATTTAATCTAAATGTATTTAATAATTATTTTGTTTTGACTTATTAATTCAAATTGAAATTGTAAGTAATTGTTAATTGTTAATGTATGAATAAGGAAATAAAGAGGCTATATTATTATTATTATAATTCACTCTTTATATCATCAAAAAGTATTTTACAATAACGTCATAACATACAGTCATATATACATTTCGAATAATACAGTTATTTTGATTTTTAGGAGTAATAAAGGCTGATACTGGGAATGGGCACGTAAAAAAGAAACCACCTTGTTACATTGAGAACCCTGGATCTGATCGTCCCTGGAACGGGATCTGAAGGATACTTAAAACCAAACCATTTTAACCGCCTCTGTGGTCTAGTAGTTCAACCCACCTATTTCAGATCCAGAGGTCCCGGGTTCGATCCCCATGGGGAGTAAAATATATTGTGCTTGGTTTGGTTGGTGGTGGGACTTTGTTAAAGTCCGCCTGGCTAGCTACCACCATCTTACCTAATTCTGTAGCCATAACAGCAATTCTAAAATTGTTACGTTCCGGCATTTAGAGGTAAGATAGCCAGTTCCTCACCTTCGGCCTTATCTCAACTTGTAACCAGGTGAGATGAAGCCCATGTGCTTCCCCGTCGTACAATAAAAAACAAAAAAAAAAAAAAAAATAGTATAATCTCAATTTGCATGAAAATCTGAAATCTGAAATGTACTTGGCAGAGTTGCAAAGATTTGATGGCATGCAATGTTCCTGACCACGTTAACACAGATAGGGTGAAGTGGTTGAAAAAGTTCGACCATGTGGAAGAAGTAGCCAGAGAGAGAAAGAGATTGAAAAACCGAAACAGAACCAAAACACTAAACCAAAAAGGTTCGATATTGATAATAAATAAACCGTACAAGTGCGTACACACACCGAGTGTTCCGACTCCCATTTAGAGACAAAAAAATCACGTTTCTCGTAAATGTTTCGAATTTTTAATTTAATAAATGTTCACAAATGTTATAATGAGACAATAATTCACAACCCGCGACGGGACTCGAATTTTTGAGAATTTTTGTGTTAATAAAACATTTGTAAATGTTGTGACCAAACGTGCAATCACTAGAAGTACATAAATTATATTATTTTTTGTTGTAGCGGCAATATAAATACACACTCTCTGTGAACATTTTAACTGTCTACTCATGAGATATAGATAAAAGGACACAGGGAGCGATGGAACCCTATTACTAAGACTCCGCTGTTCCCTTTAGGGTCGGAACCTTAATCTCTGACAAAGTCTACTGCAGATAATATCGTATCTTCACATCATCTAATTAAAACTGAACATAATTATATCATGTTTCGCGATCACGAAGGCTCATAGATAGATCATTTTCGAAGTCGAAACGCGCGGGCGTTCATACGTCACGATGACAGTTGACAGGTGTCACCGCCGCTGCGCGAGCGCCTCATTAGGTGAGACGTATCGGTGCATCTAGCTAGTGATAGTGTTTGAGAACCAATACGTTGGTGGTCTCTGAGAAAAAACCTTAGAGGCAAACGACGTTTACGCGGCTAAACGAATTTGTTAGGTTTATTTGAGGTGATCGGTGATGGATGATTTTATGGGTATTTATTGATCTTAATCGAAGAGTCGATATTATGGTAGATTTTTATCGTACGACGGGGAGGTTTCTTTCTTGGCTTTGCGAGAAAAAAAAACATTTTAGAGTTACAATAATGCCGAAGGTGGAAGCATACTTCACCTGGAATCCTCAACAAACTGAGGAACTGGCTATCTCAGGATCTCAAAGATGGTACATGTTACAGTTTTTGGTAAATTTTAGCTTCGTAAAATTACAGTTTGCGTCTAACTTATATCAAATGTAGTTTTTAATTGTTATAATTAGATTTACAATTATGGTTACCTAACTTACCGAACTTTGCTCGTAGAGGGTCAGTCAGGGAATGAATACAGAAAAATCACAACTTATCATTTCAAGAACATTGTGGTTATGTCTATATGTAGTGGCAAATACCACTTTTTAGAATCCAAGATGTGTTTTGAAGCTAATTTATGAAAATCCATGTCACTTACCCAGAGTTAGTACAAAGATTGAAGTACGCAAGAGAGAACCTTTTTTAAAACTTCGATTGCACTAATCTTGATTAATAATCGATGATTAATCCCAAACAAAAACATTCAATTACAAGGCTAACCCAGCATCCCTCACCAGCAAAAAAAACCTCAAAGAAACTACTTACGCTTAAACGAAAACCCCCACAGATAACGTAGGTACATTTCTTTGCCGATTCAACATCAAAACCGACAAGATCGGGACAAAAGCCATTAGCCTGAATACGAATTCCGTTAGTAAGGGCACAGATTACGACATACAGGGGTCGAAACCCCAGAATTACTATTACCTATGGTATTATCTATAAACATTTTAACGTATTCGCTTAACCCGCGAAGACCTGAGGTTTGGGGTGCGCCCGCTTGGGGGCTTTTTTGCGAGGGGATTTGAGCTCGCCGAGTTCATTATGGGCCTGGAATTGTTGTCTGTGATTTGCGTTGAGTGTTTTTGGCGATGAGTGAGCTTCATGTTTGGATTTGCGATACATAAATAAATTTGGTATGCGCGAATATGATCCATTTTGTTTTTTTGCGCATCGACACAGTTTTTGTTCCGAATATCTCAACAAAATCCATCGAAATTGAAATCAATATAGGCGTCCTTCAAAAAATATTTTCTCTTTAGTATGTACTTACTTATGCTTATATCAGTGGGTTTTAAGACAGAATCAAATTATCCTTACTCAGCTCATAATCTTGTGAATAAATTTCGTGTAACTTATTAGTTGTTTTCTTTTCAGATTAGTATAGCTATAACTTTTATGTAGGTATACCTATCCCCTCTACCTATATACCTACTCTTTTTACAATAAAGTCAAGTCGCACCTGAATTAGAATGGCATAAGATCGTTTATATGGTGAGATTATATTTGAAGATGATGGAATTCATAATATGATTACTTTAGTTACATTTTGCACGTATTTATTTTTTCATGACTTATTCTTTCACTTAGGTATCCTCATATTCGTACATGATAGTCACTACAACAGAATGGTTTACCTCAACTTCACAGTTCACGGCGTCGTAATCGAGCGATGCCCCTCAATTAATATCTCCAAGGACCTTTGCTCAAAGTTAAGCTTGGAATATGTCACAGTGAGGGCATCACGTGACAGCGGCGCGGAGGGTGAAATCAAAGAGCGGCAATTGGGCATAACGTTAATTGCGCAAGGGTATTCGTTTTGCATTGGAGCGGTAGGTAGATATTTTTACCAAGTTCTCTGGTAAAAAGGAAAAGATCCGGTTGCTCTGCGTAGGTCACATTCACAGAGAACATAACCTATGCGGCACTGCATTGTGTCCGTTAACTTGTTTTTTTTACTTACGATGGGTTAGCTCTTGACCTCTTGCCTAGGTTTGCTTGCCTAGCCAAGGATGAGGTCTACGATAGAGCGAGCTTTCCCTGAAGGTACTGGTCTCCCGCGCACCGGCGAAACACGGGAAACCGCTTGGCGCCGAACTTCGGCAGGGTTGCTACCCAGGTGGACTTTACAGGTCCATCTGGCTTCACACCAGGTAGTTCCCCCACTTGAGGCTTGAGGCATACATGTGTTGAGCCTTGCGTACCCGTAATTTCATCGGCAGTGATACCCCTGAAACCGAAACACAGCAATGCTGCATGTCGGCCGAAATGGGTATGGTGGTAGTACTTCGTCTTAACTCTCTTTTATTAATTACTAGCTTTTGCTCGCGGCTTCGCTCGCGTTAAGAAGTATTATTATTAATATGGTATAGTTTTTGCGGCTTTGCTTTTGTTTAGCGTGTGTAAAAAAGGAGGGCCTACAAAACTTAAAAACGACAGTACATTCTACAAATTCTCCATTGACATTCAGATTTTACCTTTAGCCATTTTAAAAAAGTCTAACCGACATACTTAAACCAAACGAAAACAAAACAAATGCCAAATAAAAAGCAGAGTCTACAACAAAAACTACTAAACCGAAACAAAACAAATGCAAAATCTCAAAATCCTTTCTAAGGGGATGCCTACGTCATAGTAGCTTTATGCGTGCAAAGTCTCAGCCCGATCGGTTTAAAATTGACAAAGTTTCATACAAACTTTCATCCCCTATTTTATCCCCTTGGGGGAAGAATTAATCAAAATCCTTTCTTAGCGGATGCCTACGTCATAACATCTACCTGCATGCCAAATTTCAGCCCTATCCGTCCAGTGGTTTGGGCTGTGCGTTGATAGATCACTAAGTCAGTCAGTCAGTCCCCTTTGAGTTATAATAGCATTTATTCAATAAAAAGTACAATTAAACTAACTATGTACAAAGGAATCAGTCAGATTACCTAAGGAACGTTACAAACGGCCTATAGGTAACTCAACTGTTCCAGACCAGTACCAGACGGAAGCGTGCCCAAGACACTGGCTGCATTGCCACGCTGAATAGCTATGCTAATTCGCTGGCCTAAATAAGAGAGAGATTTGAGTTATATATATTTAGATAAAAGAAGAAGATATAATTCTACTGACAAACTTAGGTACATAAGTTATTTGATATACAGAAGAATTACTTATTAGTACGGATAACCTGCACATCTTTTGATAGCTAAAATTAAAGAGAATTGTTTCATTAGTTTGATAACATTTATAACCATTTAAAATCTTATGTGGAACAGGCTGTAATGTTGGATTCAATCTCTTCGTCACTGAATATTTATATTGCTTAAAAGTACTTGCAAAAAAGGCTACATTAAATGTAAATAAACTGCGTAAAAAGCTGGTGAGGTTTAGCAATGCTTGTAAATTGTGAAGTGTACAACGGAAAGCGGACACAAGACCTCACAAAAAATGCTACAACACGACGCGACTAAACTGTCTCCAATTACAACAGTTTTGCGTGTTAACGAAAATGAAACCACGTTATGTAGCACACCCTGTACCTATGTACTTCATTGCCACAGAATATGTATACACGTTAAGTACAGAGGCCTCACTTTGTTTTAACTTGCCAGCGCTTGTCCAATTGCAAAGAAAATCTATCGAGCATACTCAAAAGATTTTCTGTACCTACTCATTTTTGCGTTTGACAGATTCATGACCTGTCCATGAAAATGGGACAGCCCCAAACTAAGCGGAGCTTATAATATGGGCACTTGATTACAGATATAAAACTTACCTACATATATTTTTTGTACATACCTACCCGTGAAACTATAACTATAACACCCAAACACAGAACAAACATTTACATTAATCACACAAATGTCTGAACCGGGTAGGAATCGAACTCACAACCTACAGTGCAGGCAGAGCCACTACCAACTGAGCTATGAGGCCTGTCAACACAAACCTAAATAAACAGGAGTCATGACGATGACTGTTTTAATTTAAAATCAGGCAGCTCAAAGCTTGTTGCATAGTTTATGGCAAATTTAGACTCAATTTAAAGAAAAATAAAAGATAAGATTTTCAAAATTAAAGGGTCACCATACAAATTAAAAAAATGGGTGAGTAGTGACACAAGTGAGGTAAGCACTATACAGTGGCTATATAATACGTGGAAGCCTTGAAAATGCTCGTCAGTAGCGCGTTTTACCGGTGTCAAGTTCCTTAAAAGGGATCCCACGTGGGAAGTTGTACCGTTGATGAAAGTCTCTGAATTTCGGCGCCTAAGTTACGTAAAAGTATAAGTAAAGAACGCCAGTGTTCTAGCTTTTCAACGACTTTTAACAAAACATTGCTTTCTTCATCAAATAAACTAAAGAATCTAAGTGTCTTTTTTTTTTATTGGTGATAGCCAAAAAAATGCTAGTAATTTTATTTAATATATTTTTTTAACGACTTTTTGTCAAAGGTTTTGCCGACCTTTCATATACTTAGTGAAGTAATCAATCCAAGAGTCATTTTTATTACGGCAAAATTAATATTATTACTAAACAGTTGGTACGTATTTTCATATTTATGTACCTAATGTTATGGATGTCCATAACAAATTTCATTAAACTATAGAGGTATAATATTTCTCTTAACATACACTGACTTTATAAATATAATAGGAAAGACTCAGCATTGGCAGCAAGGTTAAAAAAAAAAGATAAGTTACTTTGTTACGTTTTTAGTACCAAGGTATTTTATAGGTTTGTCAGGACACATTTCATCAGGCAGCGCTTTAAGTTGGCACGCTCGATCGATCTCATGAATTTCTAAATTTAAATTAGGAGTTTCCCAATCGCGTTTTACGCCTCTCGCCTTCTCAACAGTTGATCTGTGGCTCTCCTAAATGGAGAAAAAATTGTTGCCTTGTGTTACGATTTTATTTCCCTACAATTCTTCTATTTAAGTTACCCTAAAGTTATCCCCCCTTTAGCTACAGTTTCCATCCCCGAATTCCCTCACATTTCCATAAATATCTGTAAACTCAAAACCGTAAATTCAATGCCATCATAAGCTTTTGACGTTAATCCGTCAGACAAGGAGGGGGATATGCCTCAATGCAGATCTTTACGGATTCACCATAAGTATGAATGCGATGGCGAATGGTCTGCACTCACGCGTAAACTGTGGAATTATAGTATCATACGCGGGAGGAAAAAAGACGCAAGTGACTTCGCTGTTTTGTGACTGCGCGTTTTGTACTCATATATACTCTACTTATAGATATATGGATATGAGTGTTACAGCTTTGGATTTGTATGGTGCTATTTTAATTTAACTGATCTGCCCGTGAATTTGCGGTTTATTTTGGTGATATAATACTGTAGACGCAAGTTCCTGTTATTTACGTTTTGCGTACCAATTTACTACAAGTATATTTGAGTCGTTTTGATATGCCTTGCTTTATAATTTTCTGCAGACAAAATCCTGCGTCTTTGAAATATCGTATTTCATACGGATGAAATACTTCGAGGTAGATAGGTATTACAAAAATGGCAGACAATTTGATAAAGCGGAGGCTTCGCTCGCCCGCTGTTGCTTGCGCCCTTCTACCGGCGAGCCGCAATCGATTGTTCCACGTATTTTTGTCCGCTTTCTGTTGGTAAGAAACATCACGCCCATTCGACCGTTATGACTAGGCAACGGAACGCACGATAAACACCTATCTCTTTCTAACACGTGTGTAAGTGTACCACTGTACTGCTCACCTATTTGCCCAGTGGGCCGAGTGCGTACGTACGACAGTCATAAAAATAGCCCCTTTGGCGCCGAATCTTCTTGGGGTAGTATTTCGATTTTGTGCCCTCTCGTTAGGAGGGTGGAGTACGTTTATGATTGCTTATGGCTATAGGTGTTTGCCTGGTGTAGACGAGGTGAGCTTAGCATTTCAGCAGATGGAAATTGTAGGCTTTTATTTTCTTTATTTTCAAAGTCAAGAAGCAGTTTTAATTTGCATTTTTATAGCAGCTGATTCCAAAGCCTCTTTTTGTTGCAATTAGTACTATTAAGGAGGCGACAGTCAATTTGATTGTGAAATATGTTAAAACAGGAATATATTTTTCCTTTGATAAAATTTGCGTCTCGTTTTGTTGACATATCCACAAAACCTCCAAAGTTATACACTCAAAGTTCACAAAACCTTTTTTCCCCAATGTCATTGTACACCCAAGTGTTTACATTATGCCGAGAGATACCGGAATCACAAAAACATGATTTCGAGTTGTGACATTATTAACAGAAAAATTGCCCCGATGAATAGATAGAATTTACAATTTTTGCTTTGTTATTTTTTGTGGCCGCGCAGATGTTTGGGACGTCTGGTTCGATTACGCGTGGTGTCAATTCGGCCATGGCTTTATCGGAGGCTTTATTTTAATATCTTGTACGAGATATTTTTCATACGGACCGCGCTGTTCCTCATTTTTACCTTTTTTATGAGACTTGATGATTGCGAATGGAATCGACGATATCAATGCAGATACGTGGAGTTGAGATAAATATATATGATATTTTATCGTTGTAATGTTAATTTAAATGTATTCTAGAGGCTTGAATATCATCATCGTTGCAGCCCGAAAATATCCACTGCTGTAGGTATGATGCTGCTCATCCCTTGGTGTAAGCCATTAGAAGCCTTTTAAGCTTAGCCAGGACTGAATACATTTGACTACCATTTAGTTAGTAAATATCATCACATTTTTTTCTTACAACCTCTTTATGCCTCTCGTTTGATCTAAACCTTCAACCAAAATTTATGAACTCGCAAACTGAATAGACTGCTATTTGTAAAGGGCACAAAAACCAAATAAAATGGTGCCATCAGCCCGACCTAAAATTTAAGCCGTCATCAATTATCTTCTGAATAAAATCCACAGTATAATGTCCAGTCCATCTTGAAAGGCGAAAGGACCCTTTGGACAATGGACCCCGCATACCGAAACATATGCTCGTATAAAATTATTGCGAAATTGGATTAAAGCGAAGAATTAAAAGTGCAGGGATTTTGTCCAGATTATTTTGAAGGGAGGCACAAAAGGCTCCTGCAATGTGTTTGGGAATTAATTAATACTATTGGGTGTTGTGACATTTCAAATGTTATGAGCTATTTTTTTTAGAGGTTAATTTTGTTAGAGGTATGTACGTAAATTAAAAAAAAATAATAAAACACAATTGTACCTATTCCACAAGCTGTACATAAAAAAGACTATTTCACAAACTCTACGCAGAAGCGTAGAGTTTGTGAAATCAGAAGATCGGTATAAAATCTCTGAGAAAGAGGTAGGTTCGTAATTTTGATAGGTACACGTCTCGTCTCGTAATCTTTCAACTAAACATAAAAATAATATACTACAAACTCTACTTTAATTATTGTTAACAAATCTCATGCTAGGTTTGTAAAACGTTGTTTGTTTTGTACTCTCAAAGTTATCTAGCTTTTTAGAGGACAAAATTAGTCTTAAATTGGGGAATAGGTACCTACTGTGTTTTCGTGAAATAAAATTTATTAAATTATTTATAAATTTATCAAATCTATCTTCATGCTGTTACTCATGCTTATGGAAAATACCTGGAGTTAAAATTTAGACTTTCGCGATTAGAATACATTATTTGCCGAAACGTCGCGATAAATATAGGAAAATGCGCGATAAATGCCCGTTTTTCGAAACAAAATTATGTAAAATATTAATATTAATACAAAGCAATTTTTAATTAAATGTAACAGTAGTAATATAAAAGTAAATTTATAGTAATACAATATCGAATCACTTCTTTCGCTAGAATAGTCTAATGTCCCTGATAGTTTAAAGGTGAAGGTCAACTGATGCGCTAAAAATGTGAAAAACCTTTAAGTGCCAGTTATTTACCATCTAGGACTAGGTTAATCAACAAAAGCATCTGAAACGGTCATTGAAATCTAGTCTATCTAAGCCTCTAAACTCACAAACAAGGAAGGTTTTTATCTATGAGTATGACAGTGCGCGAAGCCTCTTATATTCATGCAAAAATGTCCAAAGATACTTACACTGGGGATATTATCGTTATTGCACACGTTCTCACTCAGCAGGCGATCCCTGATCTCCCAGGCGAAGATAGACGGGCATTCCCTCTTGTAGTCAGCAATCTTGGAGACCACCGGCGTGGTGGCCACTCGTGGCTTCGACCCCCCAATGGCGCGGGGCTTTATTGACCCCGTCTCGTAATATCTGCACGTAAAGCTGAACTTAGTTTGGATTTTGGAAAGTGGTGAAATCGAAAATTGACACAGGTATTTTTTGGATTATGAGAAATTTGAAATACAATGAGAAATTAGAAATACACCATATGATGAACTATACCTACCCTACCCTGTATCCTGTACCGCACTAAAAATACAAATACATTCGAAGTGGTAAGGGGGCTTTTATTTGAACAGCTACACCTTAGTTTTAAGATAACTGAAACTTTCAAAAATTTTAACAATGAATGCAGGTACAAATGGAACACGAACATTTGGGTAATATAACTTTCAACAATGTGACCCTAGGCTGGCTCTTATTTAGTCTAGCGAATTAGCATAGCTATTCAGCGTGGCAATGCAGCCAGTGTCTTGGGCACGCTACCGTCTGGTACTGGTCTGAAACAGTTGAGTTACCTATAGGCCGTTTGTATTGGTCCTTAGGTAATCTGACTGATTCCTTTGTACATATAGTTAGTTTACGAGTAATTGCACTTTTTATTGAATAAATACTTTCAACATTAATAAATGACGGTTTTCAAGATACGCAATAGGCAAAGCAGTCTCGAGTATCATGGGTATCTTTCTAAAGTAACCAAAGAAAGTGATGTAATAAAGTAATGACATGGAATTGCCATTAGTAATATTCCCACACAGAAGATAATCACGTCTTTTTGTTTTAATGGAAAGGGCTCGTGCCCAGGAAACCGTTACAATCCTATCATTTCGTATCACAAAATTTCCGTACTGTGTCCCCCACTCGAAAAGTATTAAAACACAATTACAAATGTAATCTCAGAAACTATCCCCTTAACTTGAAGTACCTATCCAAGCTAAATATCGTCTGCTGCAAACAAAATCCAACTCTATCGCGTTATAAATAAATTTCTAACTCGGATGCGATCAGATACGTAACAAAACGGACACAATTTGTATTTGCTTCCTTTTCAGAGTTTTAGTTGGAAATTGCACCTTGTTTATATAGCAGTAAGGATCGGTAAGTAATTGTAGGCTTAGGACGATCAGCCGGCATCGATACAGGATGTACTCGAGTGCTATTGTTGAGATCGACATGTGTCGATATTACTAACAATCGATTGATGGCAATACGATTGGCGATGTACTGATAATGGAATGCTACTGTAGGATTAGAGTTAGGTAGGCGTACGGAAAATTAGTTCTCCTATTGCACTATTGGCCTTCGATTGCCATTATAGTAAAGCAACAGACACACTGATGGAAAGTATGATGACGGTAAATGAGAGCAGTCGTATCAGAGAACAGTATTTCGAAAAGCAGAACGTAACCGCCTCTGTGGTCAAGTGGTTCGTAACCGGTTTTAGATCTATAGATCACGGGGCTGATCCTCAGGGGAGTACAATATTGTGCATGGTTTAGTTGGTGTTAGGACTTTGTTCCGCCTGGGTCTATCACCGTCTTACTTAAGTCTGCCATAACAATTCTAAATTGTTGTGTTCTGGCATTTGGCGATAAAATAGCTAGTACTTCAGACACCTTCCACCTTCGGCTTTACCATAACCAGTAACCAATAAAAAAAAAACTAAATACCTTCCGTTAAAACTCAAAATGTTTTCAAAAAGATGAAGAAAAAATATGTTACGGAAAAACGCTAGGCATCCATCTCACTTGATGTCAAGTTATGATAAGGCCGATGGTGGAAGCGCTCTTCACCCGGAATCACCACAAGTCTGATGAACTGGCTATCTTACCTTTTAATGCCGGAACACCACATTTTTTTTTTGCGGCTTATATTGAAAATATGGTGGTAGCCAGGCGTATTTAAAACGAGCCCTACCACCAACCAAATCGATCACAAATTTGTACCACTTAAGGAGTTTCTAAACTCTGGGTCTGATACCGGCGGGCTAACACTAGACCACAGAAGCGGTTCAACAAATTAAAGTTTGTTCAATGTTAAGCTATATTATGATTTTAAAGTTACATTTTAAGTTATTCAATAGTTTTGAAACTAACACTAAAAAAAAACAAAGTTAAAATGAGAGGAGATTATTTTATGGTAAGAATTTATCCAAAATTAAAAAGTATTGGTACGCATAAATTGATTAGAATTTGGCACCAAATGTTAAAAATCACGTACCAACATGCAAAAGAAATACAACACGGCAATGCAATACGAGCGTGTTTTTATATTTACGTTACTTTACTTTACTTTTCATTTAAAAAACATAACGGTTTCTTGAATAAACAGTCAATATAGGTCACAAAACCGAAACAATAACCATTCGAATGTCATCCCTTAACGTAAACATTGTCATTTACAAAATGTTTGTTTAGGTATTGTATCGTTTACATGGTTATTATGAGTTGAGGTACCCTAATCTATTGCTTGCCGTTGGCGATCCGAAATCTCTTGCCGCAGGGTCTATGGAGTAACGCTGAGGACAAATTAATTGCGGTTTTACTATGTCACATGCCAGTTGGATAATAGCTTTTTGTGTCATCATCGTGTACGTTGGGCTGTAGCCCGTAACCGTTTACTGTTGGTCATGAGCCTCCACCAATACAAGCAGGCTACATCCGTCATAATAAGATACCTAGTTACCGAGTAGTGTTGAAATACATATTAGGAAACACTGCTGGCCTGTTTCTGTGGTTACAGTGATCCTAGACTAAAGTGCTACGTAGAGTACGAAGCACGTCTAGTTATTGTCTAGGTATATTACATAATCACCACTCATGGCAGGCGTATTGGCGGTCACAGTAAAGGTGTAGATAATACACAGTACAAAGCTGAGTTGGAGGGAACGATTTAATCCGCGACCACCACGGCAAAGTTATAAATATTTGACAAAGTTTCTAGGCATACCTTCATTTTTTAAATCATACTTTTAAGCCGTTACAAATTTTTTTTTAACAACTTGATTTCGAATTAGGTATTAAAAATAATATTAAATCACATTTATAATTCGAACAATGAGCTATGGGAACCGTACTAGTAAGTTCTTTAAAGTGATCTCCAGCGGTGTACAAACAAACCTGATGCAGTAGATAAAAACCAAAACTGCATGACGTCAACCCTTAAGCCTCATTACCGGTTTACCAATGAAAAATCTTAACGATATTTCAATCAGATAACTTAATCGGAATTGGAACAAAATCGCATTAGCCGTCCGCTAAACAATAACTATTCAATGGAAATCATTCGCCAACCGAACAACGGAAACGGAAACGATTTATTGTTCATCATTCTTTCCAGCTTTTAAAGACGGGATCAAAAGCACAGTAGTGGTCGAAGGGCAGTGAGCGCGTGCATCTGTGAAGATCGTTTTAGACTGACATTCTTGGTATTTAGATAAACTGCATGATTGAAGTACATCTGTACGATTCAAAATAAAATTAATTGACGTGGACATTTGCACATCCCAGAAAAAGTCTATACTTTTTTTGTAGGTGTTGATCGTACTTGGTGGGGATTTGTGGTAGTGTGACCATTATAGTAGATCGCATGGAACCCAAAAACCTAGTGTGTTCAACTCGCTCATGACTTGTTTGAGTAGAGATCTACCGCCAAGTGGCGTAACAAACGCGCTGGTTTCTACTAGCAGTTACAACTTAATGATCCTAACACTAGTGGTAGAACCTGCAAAAGCCCGTCTGACTAGCTACCTACCACCCACGTGCCAAAGTCTAGCGCCAAATAGTTCGATGAGTTCCGATGCGCTAGGGAGTCAATGCCCTCTAGGTAAGCTCGCTCCATTGAAGATCATCCTTGCCTGTGCAAGTTTTAAGGTCAACTTACCCATATCATTAAACCGTACTTCGCTTTGATAAATGTATTTTATCATGCAAAATCGCCACTCATCAACATTGGACAATAACGTTTCCGAAATTCTTGTTTTACAAAAACGACAATACAGACGTCATCAATCTTGCAGTCCGTTTAGACCTCTATAAAGTCCGTCTGCTAGCACCAATAAGGGTAGATTGCTGATAGCTCCAGGGGCAATGTGGAGCCACTTATCAGAGATTGTTTTTGAAGTGGTTATTTAAATGTAACTGAGTTACTCCACTTCTACCGCTCCATTGGCGCGGCTGATGCGATTTTGTTTCAAGGGGATTCCAATCCCCTAACCAACATGTTCATTTTAGTCCCTGGCAAGAGGCCCCTCGCTATCCATCCATATATATCGTAACAGGCGTCTAAAGGCTTACACGAGAAGATTTTCAGCATATTATAGGTTTGACATTCTTGGGTATTGCGATACCTACGAAACTGTTTGCAAGAGAGGATTTATGCTAATGTGCTTTTTTGTACTTAGGGATACCGATGAGTTTTTTTGTTTTGTTTGTTGATTATTATTTATTAGGTAATTGTGTAGTAAGTGTAGTGACCTCAAAATAACAAAGTACTTCAATGAGCAACCAGAGTTGTATTTCAGCTAACGTGCGACCCTAACTTTCAAAGAGAGCTGGAGTAGGGGTGCTATCAGCTTCGGGTGAATGCTCACAACACTGTTGGTAGCCCTGTAAGGTCCAACTAGCGATCACTTTCCTGCCGAAGTTCAGTGCCAAACGGTTGGCGAGTTCTGTTGGTACGTGGAAGAGCTATCCATATGGCTTTCTGGGAAAGGTAACCTCATCCTTGCTTAAGTCTAGAGCTAGACAAACCCACAGATCAAGAGACCGATAGAACAACTAGGTAACTTGTGAATTGTATCGTCAATCTATTAGATTGATTTTGTTTTTTTTTGGTTTGTAAAGAAGGGTTTATAACCAATTTAAACTTTAATCCTTAATTATGAATCAAAAATAATTCAAAAATTAAAAAATTCGACGCGAGCGTGCGATGATGATGACGACGCGAGTTTCCATTATTTTGTTCACCCAAAAAGTGCCCAACGCGCCTAAGTAATTTTTCACATTAAAAATCTCACAGGCTCTCTGGGAAGGCTCCATCGTAGGATTTCCTTTCCCAGGTGAGCCTCAAGGTCAACAGCTGTCCCATCAAATATAAAAAAGGCTTAACGCCTGGGCATGAGCATACCTTATGAAAACTTCTGAGGTTGCAGTGTAAGCCTATCTAACCATTAGACCTAAGACACAGCTCCAAATTGTAGTCATAGCTCGCTCAGTATTCCGTTCTTATAGAACCTATTTACCACTACAATAGCAAAATGAAATAAATTAGGAAAAAAATGTACCCCTGCCTACCTTCTGGAAATGAGGATTCATGCTAGTCACAGCATTCAACCCTCATAAGCTTTGGTTATTATTTTATCAGTAAAATAAATTCACTACCACGATAAGTAAACTACTTTCCCAAAACCAAAAGTCAAAACTCACCGGGGTACCTCCTTAATTAGGAGCCCTGCCACGCTTGCCCTTTATTATAAGCCCTAAGGAACCCTTTGGAGCCCTCAGAACCCTTTCTTTAATTGGCACGATAAGAATGTCTGGGGTGTGTGGGAAAAACATGACGCGGAGCACTTGCCAGCTTGCAGAAATGTACACCCTGTATAATCGGACTCGTTGTTTTTGATAATCGGCTTTTATTTGATAACCACTTGAAAGGTTTTAAAATTGAGACAGGCTATAGATATAAAAGTAATTACCTTAAGCATATTCATCAGCCGCGTACGCCTTATACAGTTTAAAGACTGTAGATGAAAAACACATTGTGGATTGACTTCGTTCTTCGAAAAATTTCTACTTGCGATTCCGAGTCACACCACAGTGTTCTATGCTAACTCGTTTACTGTTGAGGCTGTGCGCTTGTGGAACTCACTACCCGTTTCGGTCAGATCCTCCAAAACAATCTACATTTTTAAGAATAATTTACGCTGTCATTACTTTTCCTCGACCAACTTATAATTGTCTCGTTTTTTTTTTAGTAATTAATGGACAGTTTGCAATGTATTGTATGTTTTGTTACTATTAATAAGTAGCTATATAAATTAATGTTTATTTTAGTACAACGCTTTGTCTGCTCTTTGCTATCCTTTCCACCCAAAGGTTGCCTGGAAAAGATTTTTTTCGCTTTCGCTTTTAGCTATAAGGCCGCCCATTGTACCTAATTTAAGTGTTTTTCGTGATTGTCTGTTCATTTTTGTTTTTTTGGTGTACAATAAAGAGTTTATCTATCTAATGTGACTATATGATGATACCTTTACTGGCACAGAACAAATAACCAAAATAACAAAAATAAACAAACTTATTTCAATTCAACCTAATTTTTATTCTGAGTCTAGGTGTTGTCTGACCGCTGCGAGGACGACAAGCACACGTCTGACGTCGAAATTAAATTTGAATTGGTATCAAAAAACTAGCTTACATTGAATGTAGATCAACATGTAACCTATCATTTAAAATATATCGTAAGTCAATATTCATTGTAGGTATCACAATATTTCTCTTGTAAATTTTGAAACGTACCATTTTCAATAAATATTTTTATCGAGATATTTTTCAGCTATTATGTTTTCAGCTTACCTTTAATGTAGATAAGTACCTGAAGTAATACATATATAAAAAAAAGTCTCGCGACTTGTTCAGAAGTACTATAATTTTCCATTGGAAAAAGAGGAAACGTCTAATGACAGGGCCTTAAATGCAGGCTACGGAAATTTAATATTTTCTATATATGTTAGTAACTGACTGTTTTTTTATTAGCAAAGATCGACTTCGTAAACTTATTTCACCTGAGCTTATTCACCTAGGTGCATTAAATACACTTTTAGTTAACTTTAAACCCCTGTACCGTGGTTCATTAAAAAAAAAAAAAAATATTTACAATGCTAATTATAATCTGGTACTGGTCTGAAACTGAGTTACCTATAGGCCGTTTGGACCGGTCCTTTGGTAATCTGTCTGTTTCCTTTTAGTTATTTTTTTAGTTTAATCATACATGCTATTTTTAATATTAGTGAATTAATATAGTTACATACATCAAAAAAATATAAGTAAACTTTATTCACTCAACAGCTACAAGGTTCTAATGGACTATTTCTAGGAAATGGCCTATAATATGGCAGTAATATGTATTCCATGACACAGTTGGCAGCATGTCATGTTTTTTCGCTCAGTTAGAGAATCAATGGAAAATCATTCATATATAAATAAATCACTATATTTTGAAGCTACAATTCAGTAAAATTTATATTTCGCGTACTTGCATAAAAGAAACTTCCAGAAAATATAATTAAATAATTGAAATTCGAACTGCTACTTCGTTAACTTACAGAAAAGTGCAAAAATATATAGACCAAAGCAAAAATGAGCGTAACAGTCGGTTACACCAAAGCAATAACAACTCATACAAAATAACAACATGTGCCCTGGGGGTAAACACAGGGTTCTCGCCACCTCTCCTACAAGATCTGTTCAAGTGCCGTCAAGCGGTCCACAGTAGGGGTGCCAATTACTAGAAAATAATGTTGTATTTTGATTTTTATTTAGGGGCGGTCGTGGGACTGCCCTGACAAGCACACCCTGTATTAAAAGTCAAGTTTCTTTGATTGACGTCTTTGCATTATTTTATTGTATGACTTTGACAGTTGTTCACATGGAGTTATTATTATGTCAATCAGCACCTTGACATTATGATTTCAACAGTTTACATCAATATTTTCGTAAATTTTTCTTGACATTTTTCAATTATTGAACATCATATTATTTCACTACGCCAACGCAAGTAGTAGGCTACGGTGTCAATATTTCGTTTTATTGTCAAACCGCACTTCATATGGGTCGGTTTGGTGGGCAAACCACTTGACCACAGAAAATAAAATCGCGATAAAATACTAGGACTGAGCTTTATCTCCAGAAATTAAAATATGGCCTAAATATCCAGCTAACTAACAATATATTTATAAAGGAACCATATGCAGAGATTTTAAACTCTGTAAATACTCAATTTAAGAAAAGTGAATGGATTACAAAATAACTAACTAGCCCGAGGTTCTTGCCGCTTCTTTGAGTGCTGGTGGTGATTCCGAGCATCGGTAGATTTGACGTTTCAAAATGATAAAAACCTAAAACAATTATTTATTTCGATGATTTTGATTTTGACTCCCAAAGTCCAGGATAATTTTATCCATCCCCACACTTCTATAACAAACCTACAAAAATAAAAACCTATCTGTACAAAAGTGAACAAACGCGCAGCCATCGCTTTTCAATCATCTGTCACGTAATCAAGAGGGCCGAAATCCTCCTTGATCGCCAGATAAAATCGCAATCAAGAAACCGTGGAAATTACTGGCACCCTAGTACCCCATACGCACCCGATGTTAGTTCCCAGCTAGCACCCGCGGCGTTGAACGCTATACAAAAAACAATAGTGTATGGGAATGCTCGCATTGTATTGATTAAGTCACAGAATTCCTTGATTTCGTTCAGGCATTGTACACTTCTATTGTGGAGCATCTTGGGCGGTATTATGAGAATTCCATCAATTTGCAGCGCGTGGCATTTGACCTGGTAAGTCTTCGACAATGGGTTTTGTGATAAATAATTCGTTAAATACTACTCGATTTTTCGATGTAATAGTACTCGGTTTAATTGTTATGGGTGCAATGTGGGTAACTTTTAAAAGAGAAACCGTCAAATCATTTATTTTGAGCTGGATTGACAATTTGTATGGTGGTAAAAGGTATTTTGCATAACATTTCTTCTGTATTTGAACAATAATCTTACCTTGTAGTAAACATAGCTTTGTAAATTAAGACAAGTAAGTTGAAAGCATTTAATATGAATTTTACAAGCAGTAGATTTATGGCACAGGGGCTGGTGTGAAGTTAACAAACAATAAAGTTATTGGAATTATACGGTTTTCAGTCTCATTAGTACCAAGAACCACTTCTAGATATGAATGATCTGACTCCAAAAACTTATATACACCAACTTTTACCTCTTAGAGCTAATCACACTAATATTATAAAGGGAAAAGTGTGTATGTAATATGTGTATACGAAATGGCTGAATGGATTTGGATGAAATTAGATACACAGATAGCCAAGATTAACACACTTTTTTATTTGATTTGCCCATGATTTTCCCGTGGGATGGAAAGTCTAATATTTTTTACGTAAAAACTACAGAACAGACTGGGCTGAAATTTTTTAAAGAAATTATTCTGGACCATGAAAACATAAGCTACTTTTTAACCGGGTATCACGCGGGCTAAGCCGCGAGCAGAAGCTAGTCAGACAAATTAATATGAGCATAACCCATTGGAACACTAACAATAATGTAGTGTCTAGAATACTTATCAATTGAACATCATACTATATTTTTATGTCTTGCTGGTCAGAGGCTCTTCCTGGATTTGAGGGATTTGCCAGATTCATAACGCTTGTCATGTAGATTGGTGATCACACAGTTTTTGTGTTTTATACAGGCGTGATGTATTTCTAGAAGACTGGAGGAATGATGCCCAAGATCGGGAAGTCTGGAGGGACGGCTTAGTATAATAATAACAATACATACGACATGGAGACGGAAAATCAAGCAGCCCACCTGATGTTTAATGGAATTCTTGCTTATAACAAAGCGATGTATACTACGTAGGTCATATCCATAAAAAACATGACCTACGCTGCATTGCATTGCGTCCGTCAACTTGAGGTATATAGTTGTAAAGCCCCGTGTGCCCGTAATTTCACCGGCGGGTGAAATGTACGGGACGAGCCCTTTCACAAGATACTCTACTGCTCTTAAAGTTACAAAATATATAGTACATACATGTACTATATATTTTGTAGCAGCTAATTTATAGCTAAATTAATAAGTAAGCTGCTGCTCTTCTGGTGAGACCCCTTAGTAAGCTTTACGACATCCCTGGGCTGAGTTGCAGGGATCGATTTTAATCATATAGCTATTTTCAAACATTTGGAAAGCCTTATCGGATCGAATTCGAAAGCTTCCGATGGAGATTCCGGGAACGCTATTCTTAACTCCAGAATCGAAATATTTTGACATTAGAATTCGATGCTTCCCACAGAAGATTTTCAGAAAGAAACTCCACGTATGAGAAATGCGGGCACACGGTAATAAGGTATTACCGTGTGCCCCCACTGTTACCGTCTGCCCCCACGCGAGTGTCGTTCGTGGGGGCAAACGGTAATAATTATCGGATTCTATGTCGTAACCGACATAAAGTGGCCTTACGGAAACGAAAAATTTCCAAATGTTTGAAAATCGCTATGCTGTTCGGTTTACAATGATTTTTGAACTCATTAAAAAAAAAACTAAACAAAACCTACCTAGAGCTAAAGATCCTAGGTCCCAGGTTTTTTTTTATCGTACGACGGGGAGTTGCTTGACCTTCATCTCACCTGATTTTCAAGTTATGATAATGCTGATGGTGGAAGCGCACTTCACCCGGAATCTTCAAGAAACTGAGGAACGGCTATCTTACCTCTAAATGCCGGAACATTAATTCATTCATTTCATTCATCAGTTCGTCACACTCTAGCTCTAGGTCCTAGATCGTCAAGGAACTGACCTGCCTAGTATCTTGGAAACGCATCCATTGGACACTTGCAATATCCTACTGATGTCGCAAGGCCGGGCTCCGGAGTGCGCCAGCTCCACGATCTTCTGTCTCGTAGAGTCGGGGAGAGGCCGGCCGTTGACGTAGACCCCGCCGAGCTGGTTGATGCCACTGTGGCCGGCGGAGGAGCACCCGAATAGGCCTCCGCCCATCGCCGCGCTATGCATGAGCTCATCTACAACAATAGAAAGTTAAATGATTACTGTTGAGGTAGGCAGGCGGTCTTAAAAGTCCTACCACCAACCAAACCAACACAATATTGTACTCCCCTTGGGATCGAACCCAGGTCCTTTGAATCTGACACCGGTGGGCGAACCACTAGACCACAGAGGCGGATTACGGAGAATATCAATACTCTTAATACATGTATTTGCATAAACACACTCATGTTACAATATAACACTCAAACACAGAACAAGCGTATATTTTCATCACACAAATGTTTGTCCCTGGTGGGAATCGAACCCACATCCTACAATGCCAAACCAGAACTACTATCAACTGAATTGTAAGGCTAGTTCTTATTTTGAAGTTAGTATTTACGAAGTCAACGTCCAAATTGGGTTAAAAACTTGGGTTATACATACCTACTGATAAACTACCTATGCATCCTTTAGCTATGTTTTACACAAATCGAAGTCAGCTGCTCAGCTGTTTTTGCATTTTTTTAAACATTGCATTTTCTATCCTTTATGATAAAAAATCTTAAGTGCCTACCTTTTTATAACAAAGTACTGAAAAGTCCCGCAATTTCAATCTCCAATGCATTTCTACTTTTTAAGGCCACGTTTTTACAAGTTGGTGATTTCATAGATTTGATCTATCTACCACAATGGCGGGTTTATCTTCGGTAAAAACTAACCCTTAAAAATAATCCGCTTTGCAGATATAAAAGGATCGTTCTAAAAGAGGTTTCGCGGTGTAGAACCGCAGTTTTTTACTGTTTTTATCTAATCTTCGGCCGCTGAGACATTGTGTTGGATAAGTTAAAGACTTTCCGATCTCTTCGGATAAGTCCTCAGATTTTTGGCATCCGTCCATAAGCTGACAAGAAGAAACAAAAGATTTTTCATTGTTTGTTTCACTGTTTTTTTTTAAAGAAACGTAACTGTAGGAACTCTAAACAGTTATAACAATAAGAAACATTATAATGAGACAAAAACAGTATTTATGGCAAGTACTTGTTATTCATCATCAACAGCCCAATATCCACCGCTGGACAAGGCCTCCTCCACAATTGGAGGGTTTTGACATAATCGTGGTGATTATGTCACCACTTCGCAGGCGGATTGGTGATCGCCGTAATGGTGTTAGATAATACACACAAGTAAGATACTGCCTTTCTTCTGGTGAGATCCCGTAGTCGGCTTCTACGACATCCGCGGGCTCAGCTAGAAGGGTCGTTTCCAAAGTCACGATCGCCACGGCAACTCTTAATTAAATGGTATGTTTTTGTACATTTGGTGATACAAATGAGATAAAAAGTTATTTTGATTAAAGGTTGTTATTTTTTTTTTCCAACGTTTTTTTTTTATTGTACGACGGGGAAACGCTTGGCCTTCATCTCACCTGGTAACAACTTGAGATAAGGCCGAAGGTGGAGGCGCACTTCACCCGGAATCCTCAACAAACTGAGGAACTGGCTATCTTACCTCTGAATGCCGGAACACAACAATTTTAGAATTGTTATTATGGCGACAGAATTAGGTAAGATTTTCTAACGTGTTTTTTTAGTTCACTTTGTTTGCTGACATAATACATTTAGGGTCAGACCAAAACGCGTAACAAACTAAACAATCGACCCAATCCGTGGCACATGACTAGGTTCAGTGAGATAGAAAATTTTAAAATACAGTCCGAACTGCTGACCGTGAAACCGTCAAACCGAATGCAATCCTTTTATTACCCGGCAAAATTACAGATGCTACCATAATGCAAGCAATTATAATCTTTTAACAAGCCAGTGAACCTCAATAGAAGCGGATTGCACTGGGAGTGACGTATTTTTGAACTGCATAATATCGAATCTCTTGTTAGTACGTAATGGGGATATGGCTTACTTTTGACATTCACTTCGTACTACGTTGTCTCCACTGAGGGACTCGTTGACCCCCACGGTGGTCAGTCTATCGGCAAATTAACTAGTTATTTTAATAACACTGCTACTGCCATCCCACTTGATAAGGTTTCAGTGAATATCTGGAGTGGGCGGCCGGGAATCGTTTGGAAACCTCAACCTTATAGTGATATAAGGACTGATGGCCGAAATGTTGTACGTAAACATGATGATGCTACTGTTATTTCAATTCCTGATTTTTGTAGACTGATAACTATCACGTTTAAATATCAGTCGAACTTCGGTGATAATATAATTTAGCCAGGGATTGCGTGTTTTATGCGTGAGTATTATCAACAATTTTGGAATGTATGTTATCCTGTTGGGAAATTTTTGCATCTGTGTTGTACATTTTTAGGGTGAATAAAAATATGGGCAACCCTCTGCCTTTTTTCCCTCATTCGTGATAACTTTCATCCATTTCTAATGATTCGTGATACTATTACCAGGCCTCCGCTGTATGTCCGTCTGTCTGTCTGTCTATCAGCAGATTCATGAACCGTAATAGGAAGACATTAAATTTTCACAGTGTGAATTTCTATTGCCGATAAAACAACAAATAATAATAATAAACTAAAATAAAATGTAAGTGGGATACAAGATACGTGTTTAAAACGGTTTTATAAACTCGTAAAAATATTTGTGTGATGAATATACATGTTTGTTCTGTGTTTCGGTTTTGTATTGTATGATAAGTATCTATTAACAAAAAAAAAATATCTAGTTCCCATATTACAAGTTATGCTTAGTTTGGGGCTAGATGGCTTTGTGTGTCCTGTAATATATATACAGGGATTCAGTATAACTACAAAAAATATGCAGTCAACTACTTTTACACAAGGCATTATTGGAAACAAAAGAAAATTACATAAGCCCATGAAAAGCTAGTTCAAAATAAAAAGTATTTTTCCTCCTGATTGCGGTATGTTGTGAAAATTGCTGTCGACATCTTTTCTAGGCACCCTGAGGGCCTGAGATAAATGCTTCTCCACCCTAAAACACGCCTTGTGGTAAAAAGTGAACAATTGGGTGCAATTTGTGGGCGAATTTAGGGCAAACCATTGATTAAAAGAGGGGCAAGTTTATTGTTCAGGCCCTTTTTCTGAGGCTGCGTCTGTTTGTTCGTGTCCAGAATACCAATGGGGAATTAGTTCTTTGGTTTTGAAGTTCTGTTTTGGAATTTTCGAATATTGCAGTCGATAATGCTGTTTTTATCTTTTTATTGTACAACGCGTTTCACTTTGAATTATACTTTTGTAACTGAAGAATGACAAGTAATCTTGATTGATTTAATTTTGAAGGTATCTATTGTAAAACGATGCTACTTTAATGGAGTAAACCTGCCCAGAAGGTGCCTAGAAACTCTCTTCTTGAAGACATTAGCGTCGTAACACAGCAGAAACTTAGATGCAGGGTCTCAGCTCCACGCTTTGCAGTACGCTTAACAAAATAATCAATGCTTTTCAAATATTTTTCTCAATATATATAGTTTCGAGAATAATAATCATGAAGCATTACTTACTCCTTGAATGCTTTTCTTTTAGAAATACATATCCAATCATTGACGGCAGACATAGATGCGGCAACGTCCGTTTCGTGAAAATTTCCCTATATTTTCTATGAAAGCAAACAATCAAAACAATCCATCATCAGCCATACGGTAGGTTCATAACAAAATTTCAAATTATCAATTAACGCTCGTAATTTTTTAAATACCACCCTTATTGTTACCAACATATAGCTAATACCATATATCTATACGTTGTTTTCAGTCTATCAGTCACGCGAATATCGAAATACAACCTGCAAAGTGCTTCTAATAATTACACCTACAACTCGTCGCCAATTACTGTAGGCGTGAGTACTTGTGATGTAATCACACCTCTCGGTACTAACAAGCGACGCTGTTAAAAGAACAATAGACTACTGGAGACTAAGTCGTAAGCGATAGCGGGCGTTTCAGCGGCGTCATTTTTGGTGTATTTGTAATAGGTGTGGTGATAAAGGGGCGATGAGCTTGCAACAGTCACATATTGAATGCTAACTACTTACAAACCGTAAGTTGGCATGTGCCGAACGAAAATTTAGACGTGCGTCTACTGTCTATGATAACTGTAGTTATCATATACTTATCATGTGTACCTCTTTCTATGTAAAAGACTTCAACGCGATATCTGCTACGCCATAGTACATAATTATGTTTAAATGTTATTAAGTAGTCTTAACTTATTTTTCCATGACAGCCCCAGCATAGTTTTTTAATGGGTAATCATTTGACTTATAATTTGGCTTAGGATGAGCGAGCTTTTTCAGAAGCAGCCTTTTAAGACTGTCAAAGCGCAGTGCTTGACGCCGGAAAACCAGGCGAACGTAACCTAACCGAATTAATGGGAAAACCACCCATCATTGTATGAGGTGACTAACTACATCCATGCAAAAAACATTTTCGGGTAATAATGATGATGATGATGACAATTTAGCAGTTTGGTTTGATATCATATTTTAAATCGCTTCATCTCATCGCATATCCCACAAATCCACAGCACGCGTGTGTAGAGGGTGTTTTAATTTCAGAGGTGCAATTTATTCAAGCGATTTATTTTTGATCCCCGTTTTTATAGCTCCGCGCTATAAACCATTGTAGTTTCGTATATTTAGTTTTCTGTTATTTCCCCCGAGCGGAGTTAAGATGCTAAAATTCTATAAAATTTTCGGTGTAAAATAATATATTATTACCGGTTATCTTACGCAACGAACTTACTTGAATTACTCTCTTCTAAGCTACGATATAAAATACGTTAAACCAATATTAGTCTGTGAAACTAACGTTAGTATTCAAAATAAATAAAACATATTGGTCATGCTCGGTGAGAAATTGTTAATTGTTATTATGAAATGATACTTCCAGACAACAATCTCATCTCTGAATGGCTTTGTAAATTGCTGAATTATTGGGGTGGGTGGTTCCTTCTAGTGGTGTACCCCGGGCAATAGAATAGCTTGCTTTTGTTACCGGTTACGGCTGAATAATAGCCGCCAGGACTAGTGCTAGGAACTGTAAAGGTTCACTTAGCTACCAATCTCCAGTGCGCCAGTGCTTTCTGGGAAAGCTTGCTCCATCGTAGACTTTATCCATTTATATTCATTATTTATAAAAAAAACATGGTAAATATCCATTGAAAAAGCTGTTAAGTTTATCTCCGATAAGCGCAGTTATTCATTTCTCAAATTATTGGATATTTTTCAGCAGCCATCAAACTCGCCCTAAACTCTCGTCAATCCCATACAACGATTAATCAAAACACCATAATTATATACTTTAATATATAAGGGTGACGAAAACCCCACACACCTGGCACAGACAACCCCTAAATACTCATCTTATTATTATTTTGTGTCTGTTTTTGAATTATCTATAGGGGTGGTTTAATCGTACGGCAAAACGCCATTTTGAATCTGACTCCGGTTTTTAATTCAACTTTTATTTTAAATTTACTTTTTAAATAACCCTTTTTTATTTACGTTTGTGCTTGATTGAAACTTGATAAAACTGGTTTAGTAGGCCAACTGTATTCTAATACAGTTGGGCTACTAATAATGTAAATATGGCAGACCATTACCGATTATTAAATAAATGTAACAGGACATTTTAACAAGCCTCATAGCATAGGGATGTGGAAGCAGCGTGTGGGAATCGAACCCACAGGTTTCCGTTCATCACACAAATGTTTGTCCCACCTAGGACAAACATTTGTGTGATGAATATAGATGTTTGTTATGTGTTTGGATGTTGTATCATATAGTATGTATTTACAAAAAGTATTTAAGTATTTATTCTATCTAATTTATTCTATCGTAATCTCGTTCCTATATTACAAGCTATGCTTAGTTTGGGGCTCGATGGCGCTGTGTGAAATTAATTTTCTGCAATAAAAAAAAATGTAATACAGCTATCTAGGCCAAGCTAAGAAAAGTTTGTGGGAACTAAGTTAAGGATTTTTTATTTTGCGGTCAATTTTCTGTAATATTTATGTAGTACCTAACCCAAGTATCTAAAACATAAACTAAATTTTTACTGATTTTTATAATTAACAATCCAAATTTAATAAAAGCATCGACTTCTATTGGTATGACATCGGTTTCAGTCTCGTTTTTTTTATATGTTATTTTTAAAGTATCTTCAAGTTTTTTTGAGTAGTTATTCTTAAAAAATCACACATTAAAGTATAAAAAAAACAATAAGAAAATTCGTTACAGCACCCATTGACTACAAACTACAAATCGTACGTCTGTCTGACGTAATTTATAACTGACGTCGACAACCACGCCCCCAATAGACGAGCACAAAAAGTCATTCACAAAACAAAATTTTGCTAAAGTTATTGAGATGTTTGAGATGTTTTTTTTTTACATAATTGACATCGGCTTATATTTGTACGTATAAGGCGACGATTGATGATTTCTCTTGATTTTCTATAAAAACAAAGGCCATTTTACAGTCAACCGTGTCATAATACAATTTATTTTAAAAAAAGTTTGCTGGATATACTCTAATTAATATTGTGTTTTAACAAGGCTGATAGCTCAGTTGGTAGTAGCTCTGCCTTCTGCGCTGTAAGTTGTGGGTTCGATTCCCACCCACATCAAACATTTGTGTGATGAATATAGATGTTTGTTCTGTGTTTGGGTGTGTACCCTATTGTATGGTAAGTATGTATTTAAAAAAAAGTATTTAAGCATATTCTTTCCGTAATCTAGTTCCCATATTACAAACTATGCTTAGTTTGGGGCTAGATGGCGCTGTGTGAAATTAATATCAGGTAATATTAAAATTAAATATATATATATATATTAGTATGTTGCAAACGTGTGAATAATTTGTTGAATTAATTAATTTAGGTGGATGCGCACGTCACCCGGAATCCTCAATAGACTGAGGAACGGGTTATCCTCTAAATGCCGGAATAAAACAATGTAGGTACAATTGTTGTTATGGCGACAGACTTAAGTAAGATGGTTGTAGCTACCCAGGCGGACTTAAACAAAGTCCTACAACCAACCAAACCATGAACAAATGTGAACCCTTCTGAGGAATCAACCCGGGTTCTCTTGGTCTGATACTGGTAAGCAAACCATAGATCAACCATTAGATCATAGAGACGGTTAGTAAAATAAATCTAGTTTCAGAACTGTGCACAAAAAAATATCCAGAACTAAACGTAATATTCTACAATCTCATTCAACGCTGTCTGAAACGTGGCGCTCAATCATTAAAATACCAGCACAAAGAAAACACTGTTTATCTCTCTCAAACAAGTGTTTTTCCGGTCTATTTGTCTTTATCTGTCGCCTAATGTGACACGATAGTAGCAAGCTCGGTTAGCTTGGCGCTGGCACGTAATTATATTTCGTTCGAAGATTTTCGACTGTTTGCTTGAAACTGGATTTTGGAATGGAACTTTATGAAGCATTGTAGAATTGAAACGGTTTCAACAATGTCTATTTAAGGTTCCTGTAAGTTAAGTACGCGTGATATTGTTCTTAGTATACTGTAGCTACATATTCAAGATATGTTATCTTGTGTAAGCTACGTGTAGTCCCGATGTTCTCATGTTTGTATCCCCATCAAAAACCAAATAACGGGTAGCTCAAACCGAGGAACAGCCTTTCGAGTTTTAAGGTGAGACGATTGTGAACATAAAAAATTAATCATTCTTTCATTAATTCATTACTTAATTCCACAACATAGCAATGCTCCTAAGCGAAAACGGTTGACTTCCCTTTCTTTTAAAACTTTACCGAATTTAAAGTTTTAAGCTGTTATCGAGACAAAAATAATTGTGACAAGAGGCGTCTGTGTTTCCTAACTAACAAGCCTTGGATAGTAAAAGCGAGTTTATTTAGCGATCACAGATTGAATAACAGTACGTTAGGTTGTTTGCGCCGAGGTCAGCGAACCCGTTGCAAACTGTGAAGCGGAGCTCTATTTACGTAATTCACCAGAAAAACTGCGTGGTCTGGTGATAGAGTGTTTGGTTTTTGATCTTGAGCCCTTAAGCTTATGCATAGTTTACATGACTATATTGTAAAGAATCCACCAACAAAAACATGAGTTAAAGTAATTACAAACGCAGCGATATATTTTTATTTATATTTATCACGATTTGAGCTTCTAAATAATAACAAGACTGCTTGTAAACTGCAAGAGCTAACAAGGTATAGCAGAACTAACTCCAGCTCTGCACAATACAAGTGTTGCCAGTGTACAAGTTCTAAAGTAACAGGACCAAGTTTCGGGCTTGCTGGCTAAAGGCTTGACTTGAGATTTGGTTTTGAGGTCGGTACTATGAGAACTCGATAGGTACTCGATACTTCTAAACTCACTGCTCTATCCAAACTCATAATCTTCATTTGTTATGTCATCATCAGCGCTTTAGCTGAGAGGTACTCCCGTAGCTCAGTTGGTTAGAGCGTTTCCGGCTTTAGGAAAAGACGCGGGAGTCCCGTCGTGGGTTGTGAATTTTTGTGTCATAATAACATTTGTAAATGTTATGTCATCATTAATGATGATGTAAAAATATAACAAAAAAAAGACTGAATACAAAATTTTATGTAAATATATAGAAAGAGGGATTTGTGGATCTCTTGTCCAGTACTCTATGCTTCTACTTTGAGCGCTGGAATGGGATTTTTGGACAAAAAGTCCAGGAATCCCCCTTTGCAGGGGATTTCTTTAATAAATGAAATCATGCCACATGTACTTAGGCTCATTCTGTCTGATATTTATATTTTCTCATATACCATATTTCACTCGTAATAAATTCTACAGACGGTAACAAGAAATTAAGTAAAATTCTGATGATGAGACATGAATTCTTATACGAGTATTAATGTTTAGATGATAAGTTTGAGATTGTAGACACGGTTAACATAATGATAGGAGTTCACGTTGTTTTTGACTAAAATGGACTTGCTAAATGAAATTTGAGAACACGTAGTAACTAAAACCTTTGCATAGAACTCGACTTGGAGTAGCGTAGTAGCCAGGCAGCCCTTGAAGTTAGACGGACATAACTTACCATTTTACGAAGTGGCTACATACAACCAACAATTAGTACTCTCTACTACCTACTTACGGTTAACTGTAAATGAATACCTCTGTTGATAAGTACAGTGCCTACATCTATTCAAGAATATAATAATTTATGTTACTAAGATTATTAAAACTGAAGATACTAATAGCCCAAAATAAAGGCCTTAATATTTTTTTATTTTATGATTTCAGATTTCATTTATTTGGCCTTATTAAAACTATGTTCGTTATTACTAGGCACGTCATTTTACAGAGGTCCATTTAAAATAAGTAAATAATCATAATCATACATAACACACGACAAACTTATAACTGACTAACATTTCGCAACAAAAATATTAAATTAATAGAAAAGTTACAATATAAACAAAGCAGGTAAAAGAAAGAAAAATATCGTGTCAAATTTTGTGATCAAAGTAATTAAGAATGATATAGTAAAACAATGTGGATAGTAACAGCAGTAACGTCAGACCTTTACGACCCGCCTAAGCTGTCTGACATTGCCATGGAACTGCTACCAAAGTTGTGATGGAGTAAATATGTCATCGTGCTTCATCATAGGCCACATCATTTTTAGATTTGTTAAACGATTATCAGATAACTGACAATAGTAAAGTGTTACCTTTATGTGGCATTTTCCAGAAGGCCTCTGCCGCCGTGGTGGGTTCCCGCGGCGGCGGCACCAGTCCGCCCACCAGCGTGGTGGCGGCGTGCGCGGGCGCAGGCGCCCCCCGCCCCCAGCCCCCGTGCAGCGCCACCCCGTACACCGTCCCGAATTGCCCCCTAGCCCCTTCACTACCCCACGGTCCTAAATCTACAACGTGACCCCCCAATTTGATGACCCACTACCTTATTCCCAACTCGTTTTGTTCGACTATTTTACTCCCCAACTTGTTTAATTACCCGTATTTTGATGACTTAACTTTACTTTCTTATTGTTAGCCCCCAGACTTTCTACGCGTACCTAATACAAAATTGATTTATAAAAAATATGTTTGTAGCTGGAGCATTTAATGTATCCTATTATAATATGCTGTTCATGTGCTAGTAATATAAATGTCGCCCCTAATACACCATTTCTTGAGATCTGTAACAACAAAGAAACATAATAGTAGTTAAATTACTTTGGTTGGTGGTAGGACTTTATTTAAGTCGGCCTGGCTAGCTACCACCATCTTACCTAATTCTGTCGCCATAATAACAATTCTAAAATTGTTGTGTTTCGGCATTTAGAGGTAAGATAGCCAGTTTCTCAGTTTGTTGAGGATTCCGAGTGAAGTGTGCCTCCACATTCGGCCTTATCTCAACTTGTGTAACCAGGTGAGATGAAGGCCAAGTGCTTACCCGTCGTACAATAAAAAAATATAAAAAATCGTAAGCATAATTATTGATGAAGGAATAAGGGGACATCATAAATCAAGGTTTTTGATCACCAAATTGTATGTGGTACATGTAAAATGTTATAAAAAGCCAAAAATGATCTAACCCGAGCCGCACCTACTTCGTGACCTACGAAGAAAGAAATCCAACTTTAAAACAAAATTGACCTCGATAGATCGCATCATCAATTACAATCAGCGTCATTACGCTCCTTTGAAGTGCCTCTCTCTCTTCCCCCACTCAGAAATAGGAGATAGAAGATCATACTAATTGGTAGATGATGGTGCTGAATTGATGTGAAAGCGCCATCTATTGTGGCATAGTACAAATAGCTCCGTGCATCGATAATGATCGATAGTAAATGAAGTTAGCCCTACCACCCAAAGAGCTGCCGCCGAACGGTAGTCAGGCCGCTTCAACTGTCTTGTTTGTTTTTTGAGAACCATTCGGGTTGCCAGGTCAAGCATGCCTCAGTTGTTGTTTTATATTTGAATGTTCAGTGCAAAGGTCAGAACTCAAGCGTGTCTACTCAGTGCTCTTTCGGCAATGTCGATTATCAAAAATGTTATAAAATTTTGATAAAGTGTCATATTAATACCAGGTGTCATCAAATCGCCCACACAAACCCACCGCGTAATTTCGTAGCTCCACAATCAGCATTGCAAAAGTCACAGGTACTCAAATATCGGGCACGTATTTGATCTTTTCAAGTTCCAATCGAACATTTCTTTGATATATTCCCCTACGCGCACAATGGACCAGAGGCAGGCTCTAAGGGTACAAATTGAACTTACTTTGACTAGACTCAAAGGACCTGAAGTGTAGACCATTATCAGATGTCGTGAAGTAGTGGCGTACGGTCGAATCGTACTAATGAGTTTGTATTAAATTACAATCCATAAAAATACCACGAAGTTAGTATCGATTTAGGTATATAGAGATTTGCTTACATTTTTTTATTCCAAGACGTGAGATGAAAGCCAAGAGGGAAACGCTTTCACTTCACCGTGTCAAATTATGATCAGGTTGCGCACTTCCTGGAATCCTCAACATCCTGAAAAATTGGCTATTTTACCTCTAAATGCCGGAACATAACCATTTATATAATCACTTACTTACTTATATACGATCCCCAAGGGGGTACAATATTGTGCTTGCTTCGGTTGGTGGTAGGACTTTGTTTAAGCAAACAATAAACAAAATAACAACAATTCCGATATGTTGTGTTCCGGCATTAAGAGTTAAGATAGCCAGTTCCTCAGACAATTGAGGATTCCTGAAGTACGCTTCCATCTTTGGCCTTATTTCAACTTGTAACCAGGTGAGGTGAAAGCCAAGCGCTTCCCCTTTCAAAAAAAACAATAAAAAAGTGTTGTACGACTTTGTGTTTTTTTGCAATTAATCTTTTAAACACATCAGAATCCACATCAGCCAACGAAACGCAAGCCTTTCATGTCCACTCCACTTTCCCATGCTGATATGAAGTACTACGAAAATATGGTACATCGTAACGGACAGACAGTTAGTCTTATCAGGCGGATCGCTTTGTCCAGGGTCCTTTACAAGACACGGGCGGGGCAGACCCGGGCTCCAAAGTGAAGTTTAGTACAATTTCACTTACAACAGTGATACTTTTTTGTGCGTTTTGAGCTCAAACGGCCGAGTCTTTATATGTATTTTAAACATTTTTTTTTAGAATTTATAGCTGCCTTGTAGTTTTTTCTTGTATGCTTATTATTACCGCTGTTCAAACTCAAACACTAATTCCTTATTGCAACATAAAAGCTACGCACTTCTGTTTAATATTTTTTCTTTCTCAACCAAGGTAGTTGGAAGATAACTTTCAGAAGAGAAACTCTTTATTTTTTTTCTGTATGTGCTATAACTATAATGTATAATTTAATGTACCCCGTCATATAAAATATCCGACATTATTGCTTAGGTACTAAATAAGAATCTAGCAAAAATACTACACTTGCACTGTAGTTTCTTTACTTTTCGAAGATTATTATTTAAGCTTACTTAATGTAAATAAAAAAAGAATCTTGGAAAAATTAGGAAACTACAGTGTAGGTGTAATATTTTTTCCTAGATTCTTATTTATTATGCAATAATGACGTATGTTGTGAAATTTTGAGACGAAACTTAATCCACGTCATTTCCAATGAATTATCATTGGAAATGACGTGCATAAAGTTTCGCGGATCACGAGAACCAAATAATCCGGATCGAATCCGGCACGGCGAGGTATAAAGGAGCCTTACATGGCGGATCGCACTTTGTATAGTCTCTTTTATAGTACGCGGTGTTTGGTTACTCGAAACTTGTTTCTAATTACGATAATTAGCCGCGAATATACGCATTTACAAGTCAGCAAGTAAGTACGTTTTAGATGAATATTGTTACCATGGCCAAATTTCCACACATTAACAATAGAGATATTATGAACTTTAATTTTAGAAAATTGGAAATCCATATTTTTTTAATCGAAATATTTAATTAAAGCTTGTTTTATACCATACTCATTTAATAAAAAATCAACCGACAGCAGGATTGTTTCACGATATAATATCTTTATTAAAGAACCTCGAGCTAGTAAGTTCTTTTGATGATCCATTCAGTAATTAGACATAAATATTTCAGGACAGGACATTTATTTCAAACAGCGCCATCTAGCTCCAGCCAAACTATGAAAAGCGTGTAAATGCGAACTCGATTAGGGATAAAATACTTGTATACTTTTTTTATATATCATACAATACAACACCCAAACACAGAACAAACATCTATACAACATACTACATAAATGTTTGTACCGGCTAAGGGAATCGAACCCACAACCTGCAACGTACAAGGCAGAGCTAGTACCAACTGAGCAGTGAGGCTTGTCAATGACAAGACATATCGTGCCGACCCCACTGTGTGAGATAAAGGCCAAGAAAATTATGACAGTGTTACCAAATATGACATGTAAATAACATAACCTAATAGTTAGGAATGGTACAACCATGGCCCAAGAAGCATCAGACTAACCGCCTCTGTGGTCTAGTGGTTCAACAGACCGGTTTCAGATCCAGAGGTCCCGGGTTTGATTCCCATGGGAAGTACAATAATATTGTGCTTGGTTTGGTTGTTGGTAGGACTTTGTTGAAGTCCGCCTGGCTAGCTACCACCATCTTACCTAATTCTGTCGCCATAATAACAATTCTAAAACTGTTGTGTTCCGGCATTCAGAGGTAAGAAAGCCAGTTCCTCAGTTTGTTGAGGATTCCGGGTGAAGTGCGCCCCCACCTTCGGCCTCATCTTAACTTGTTACCTGGTGAGATGAAGGCCAAGCGCTACCCCGTCGTACAAAAAAAAAAGACAAAAAACCCAATTTATACTGTGATTTTCACTGTCAATAATAACGCTTATAATCTAAGTGGTAGGTACATAAGCTACACACAGTTCTCAAAGCATATGAATAATGTTATCAAACCAACGCACTACCAGTTCACAGTGATAAACACAGCTCAAATCCCATTTGCAACTGTGCAGACACGCTAAGTGCTCTTGAATATCTGAAAATAAAGAGAAAAAATACCTAAAATGCTAAAAAAAAACACAGTTTTCGCTGTAAGTGCCCGTCTGAGCACGTCAAAGGATCCAAGTTGGAGGCGGTGCCATAGAATGAATACTAGTCGTAATACGCACAGAAGTGCCACTCCAAGTATATATTTCAAGAGTAGAGTTCCTTGTGAAAGGGCTCGTTCGGGGAAGTACTACCACCATAGCTATTTCGGCCGCCATCCAGCATAGCTGTGTTTGGGTTTGAAGGATATGTTTCCGGCAAAATTGCGGACACTCGGCGCTTAACACCTTTATGCCTCAAGTTGACGTTCGCAATGCAGTGCAGCGTAGGTCATATTCTTTGTTGATTTGACCTACGCAGTGAGGATTTGTTATAGACAAGATTTGCACATAACACCAGGTGGACTGAACTGCAGAAACTTAAAATCAGCTTTTAGTGTCTGTATTTTCTGCTGTATATTAGGGTGTTCTTAAGGGTGTTAAGAAGAGAGTTCATCGGTACTTTTTGGGTAAGTTTGTTCTATTGTAGACCTCATTCTTGTCTATCTATGTTTTGAGGTCTAGTGCTAACGCATAAAAAATAAAGCCATAGATATAAAACTAGTTGTAATACGCCCAAAAGTTACAGTCAGTATAGCATTTTTTTAATTAATTTTGTTTGCTTCCTTTTTTCGTGTAAACAAAAGAAGCTAGAAAAACTTCATAAAAACGATTAAAAAAACAACCATATGTTACAAAGCTACGTATCCAGGTTACGAAATCGAGAAAGTTATGGAGCTTTTGCTTTAGCCACTAAAAAACCTAAAATAATCTAAATTGAATCTAATAGCCCTAGAAATTAGGTTAATATGACAGGATAAGTTGTTTCATAGTGACGCAGGCTTGTCCTCGGAGTCTGCATGCAAAGCACTCTAAATGGGGATAAAGCCGGCAACGATTTTATATTCTATCCCTGCTCTAGCTTGAGATAATGTTGGCTTGTCGATAATCACTGTTATTTCTTATCTCGGAATTACTTTTCAGGTTATTGAATGAATCTTAGTTTTTGTACTTTTTTTTTACGTCGTGGACGAGCTTTGCCTTCACCTCATCTGGTTTCAATCTATGATAAAACCGGAGGTGGAAGCGCAGTTCACCCGGAATTCTCAACATACTGAGAAACTGGCAATCTTAACCTCTAAATGCCGGAACACAACAGTTTAGAATTGTTGTTATGGTTACAGAATTAGATAAGATGGTGGTAATTAGCTAGGAGGACTTAAATGAAAGCTCTACCAACGAAACCTTGTATACATTTTTACCTCCATTGGGCATCGAACTCAAGATCTCTGAGTCTGATACCGGTGAGTGAACACTAGACCACAGAGGCCTATCTAAAATAAAGCACATCTTTTCTTTGAATTCGAACTCTCGCCATCGTTTCCGTTGTAGCCGGAATTTATTACTAAGTGCACTACAAAAAGAAACAAATTGCAAGCCGCAATTTAGGCTGTGCTTAGTTAGTCAGTCAGCAACGTGACGGTTTTATGTAGATACACGGAAGTACAAACGATATTGAGCCACAACCACCTCATTTTAACTGAAACCAAAGCCCGCCTCGTACTTACAAAAACACGTAAGTTTTTCAAGTTGTTCCAGTATCAGGCTCTCAACACACCTCATTAGAGCCTTTGGCACGACGCAGCCCATTAATGTCGATTTTACTCAGACGGGTACATTCTAATCGTATTGCCTAGGGTTTCTTTGAAATGCACCTTCTGTGCAATGGGTCGTCGCTTCTTTGATGAGTTGTTTGATTACGGAACTTTGGTGAAAATGTTTGTTTTGATACAGACTTTTTGTTTATTTTGTTTATTCACTACTAGCTGTTGCTCGAATGAAAAGTAGCCTTATTACTTACTTAACACTTTTCTCGTTACTTGTCTTTCATTCCTTTTCATCGCATCACAAACTAAGGTAGGTACCGAGATTGTGAAAGGGTAGAAATCAAGCCAAATGAAACTTCTTGTACATCTTCTTTTGTGTGATTTGAATTTATTCGAAAATGAATAACGTTTATTTATTTCATATAAATTCTGTTTTCATGTTAGTCTTAGAATGGATCTCCGCAAAGCAACTTGAATCTATTGACTGACCTGAGGCCTAAATATTACATATACATCAAATAAAATATAAGAGTAGTAGAAGCCCCTAGTGAAAGGGCTCGTCCGGAGAATTACTACCACCATACTTATTTCAGCCGCCAAGCAGCATTGCTGTGTTTCGGTTTGAAGGGTTGCCGGTGTAATTACGGGTACGTGAGGCTTTACACCTTTATGCCTCAAGTTGACGGGCGCAATGCAGTGCCTTGTAGGTTATGTTCTTTGTGGATGTGACCTATGCAGTAAGGCTTTGTCATAGGCAAGAGTACACTTAACACCAGGTGCGCTACTTGCTTGTCCCGTCTCCTAGTAGTATAAAAAAAAATGTTTATAATATTAGGCCTCAGGTCTGTTCGTAAAGTTAGTTCTTCAGACAAATTTAACATCGAATATTTTATTAATTCAAAGTTATTGTTTTATTAATTTTGACTTTATTTCTCTTGATTCCTAATTAGGTGTCATTGGTGTAATGTAAGTAAGAGTATCTTGCCATCGGTCGGTTTTTTTTTAATGAGAAGGGTATAAAACAAGCTTTAATACAATATAGTTGTCATACTAAAATATTATCAAATTAGTTCAAAATATCCGTAGACACTGCTGATGTGTATATTTACTTGATAATGCGTGGTTAAAGGCTTAGAGCTAACACATTTTTCTATTCATTATTTTACCTGTTTTTCTATATTAAACATGAGTGTGAATTCAAAAGATTTTTTGCATCTAACTAATATAAAAAATAGGTATTCGTATCAAGCAAGACCCAAGTAAAGCAAAGAATACCGAGAGTATTTTATTTCCGCAAGTCTGATCGCACAAACACGGTTTGAAACGAAGTTTTTTATTTATGATTGAGAATGGGAACCGACTTTACTTTTTTTTTACTGTACGACGAGGAATCGCTTGGCCTTCATTTCACCTGGTTACAAGTTGAGATAAGGCCGAAGGTGGAGGCGCACTTCACCCGGAATCCTCAACGAACTGAGGAACTGGCTGTCTTATCTCTAAATGCCGGAACACAACACTATTCAAAATCATATATTCATCATACCAAAAAAAATATTATGAATTTTAGTCTTCTGTTCTTTGAGACCTTCAACCATAACATTCAATATATTATGGGATATGAAGATATCCCAGTTATGTTAACCTCTGTGCTGTAGGTAGCGTTGTGGAGTGAAGATGGTACGCTCGTCACAATGCTATTGATTTATCGTGCCGACACTACGCATGCCACAACCCAACGTGTGGTTGTAGTCAATGTGGACGGTTGGAACAAAAATGTACATTCTAACATGGTAAAATTATTTGAAAGTATATCATGTGGGACGGTATATTACTTATGTATGTTAGTTTTTAAGGTATATATTACTATGGACCGTAGGTTAAGTTAGAATAAGATCTTTAATTTTTCTATTGATGTCTGAAAGAAAATTTATATATTTAAATTTATTATCATTATTTTTATTATAGTTCTTCTTAAACAGCTCTTTAATGTCTTTTTGGAGTTTTGAGAGAGTCAGAGAATTTCCTACGAAAAGAGCTTGCCATAACAACCGCGCTTGGCAGGTGGATGGTTGATTACAGTAGATGAAAGATAATTTGCAGAAATAAGCTGCTGTCTTTGTTTTGGTGCGATTTATGATATTTTAGTAAAATGTAATAACTCGGGACATTACGGGACATTAATTCACACAGCGTTATCTTACCCTAAACTAAGCATATCTCGTAATATGGTGTTTTTTTTTATTCTAAATACATATTTAGAATACTGTTCAACACTCATACACAGAATAAACTATATTCATCATTATTCAATCTTTATTAATCACACAAATGTTTGTCCTGGGAATCGAACCCAAAACAACTACGGCGCTAAAGGCAGAGATCAAGCTTGCTTGTTTTGTTATGTTTCTCATGCTGAACAGCTATAGGGGGCTACTGGCAAATTATTTTTTTTTAGTTCACGATTCACAAATCGAAAACATTAGGCCAGATCAGTCGCAGCAATTTACCTACAGCTTATTCTGCGCACCGTACATGCCAGTTTTAAATCAATGTAACAAATCGCCCGCCGCTTTGTGCCGACTGTACAACGGCATTGCGCCGAGATCGTAATTTATTTTCTATTCTGACAGTACTAAAGTGTAGCCGCTTTAGGCAATATTCGGTAGCTGTGTGTGGATGAAATATTGTGTGGTATTCACTTGATCATGTAATTCAAGCGATAATAAGCACAATTCTAATTTTTTCACTATCTCTCAACATTTTTAATAATCATTCACTTTATAAGTTATATAAGTTTTCAGTATCATGTTTTCGAATAAAACATAGATTGGTACATTTCGTCTGAAAAAAAAACAGGCTGAATTATTTTAATAACATTTGCTTGTGCCTGTGATTTGTGTACTGACATCAAAAATTGGGCGATTCGAATAGTGATTCTAATATTAGTGATTCTAATTATAAGTTTGGTTTAAAAAGAACATATTCATTCTATTTTAAGTTATGAGTTTAGATTATGAGTTCTTAGGTTTAGAATTTTGATTGTGAGTTCTGTTCTACAAACACGATATTTCTTTACCTGAACTTTATAATCCCTAAAGAATGTGAACATAATTTTATGTGACAAGAACTGTTCATAGAAAAATAGATGAAATTTTGCATTTATTATGCATTCGTTCCTAGCTGTAAGTTTTAAAAAAAACTTTTTTCATTTAATATAAAATATGAAAGCATAACCTGAAGACTAATTAAGATTTAACCAAAAAAAATAAATATACCTCAAAATAATACACGCAAGATAATTATGTAAAACTCATAATAGGGCAGACACACTTGCAAAACTCAAATGCGGCATGACACTCGACGAGCAAAGAGCGTGCGTTTAATCTAAGCCCCGACTGTTAATTATATCCAGCAACGTATTCAGAGTTGGGTATTTTTTAAGCGTAGTGAAAAGGAAGAGGTTGCCTTTGACAGCATTGCAACTTAAAAGAGAGCTCTTGACGAAATGGGAAAGAATTTCGAAAAATACACGTGCATGCGTTTGATGTGGCCTTTCAAATTTGAAAAGCTACGGCTCTAATATAACAATGTAGAACCCAATGCTTTTTATTTATTTTTGCAAATAGAATCACAGAAAAACAGTAAAGATAGTAAAGATCTGTATTGCAAAAAATAATTTAAAAATGGCCGTTACGTTACGCTAGGTGCGTAACGTATCTTTATAAAAAAATATCAAGTATTTGTATCTCCCATACGAAAAATACACATTAAATTATTCAAATCTTGTATTAAAACAAATATTAAAAGGATAAATGCGAGATACATGGAAAGCTTTTTACTTAAAAAAGCCTCTATCTTAATCCTTATTAAGCCTCATCGTCGAAAGGGTGAGGCTATTGAGTCCAAAGAGGTGTTATTTGGAGCCCATCAGAGCTTATTTATTTTTACATTTTGGTCTGAGTTTAAAACGTAACACTGGAAGTCGGTATCTTATATTTTAAGAAGATTACTGTTTTTATAACATATCAAAACTGATATTTATAGCAGCAAATATATTTTTGTAGCTATTACATTCGTAGGCCTTTGTTATAGACGCTGTTTAATAAACCTTTATGAACTTAAAATGACATACCTATTCGTAATAGTTTGAATATAACAAAAATGGTTAAGTGAGCCAATAAAGAAAATGTATTACAAGTTATAGATTTTTTTTGGCTTATGTATTATGTTTTTCGTGGAGAATATTCGAAAGATGTGATAATACGATGTAATTTGACTATGAAACTCTTTTTTATATCTTGCAGCAAATCAAAACAAAATAGATATAACAAAATATCATTGCCATAAGTAGCGAAATCACATTAAATACCGTGTAACGACAGCATGTGAGAACTGGCATCAATGGTCATGTCTTTCATTGTCAAAAATATGTCATTAATACGAAAAAAAAAACTGTCAAAGTGCTTACGAGACACCCCAGGGAGTTGTTGTATAATAGGCATGTCAACACTTGAAACGGTGTTCAAATATAAATAATAGTGAGTTACAATAGTTATACTTTTGCAGCACTTTGTCGGCATGCTTGAATTGACTTCACGTTTTATTTATTGATTTTGCCATGACTTTTGACAGCGGCACTTTGAAATTTGTCGTTTGACGTTTAGTAGGCTATCGGCGATTCTTCGATCGAAAAAAAAACTAGCTACTAAAATATTTTTTTTATCTAAACTTCATAAGAAAAAAAACTAGGTAAATTTACTGTCCTATATTACTTATAAAGTCCCGAAAAATTGAGGAAAATAAGAAAAAGTAATAAAACTGTTTTTTTTTTGCGTGAAAAACAGTAGATTTTTTTTATAACACAACGGATCTGTTTGATTATGCTTTTCAATTTATAATTTAAAACGTAAGCGTTGTTCCCAATGTATGTGAAAAAATATGCAGGATCTGACCAATTTTTATAATTAGTTATATAGCTTAGCTAAATTAATGTAAAGATAGTAAAATAGCTGGATGGTTCACATTTGAAACCAGCCATAGCCTGGCAACTCGCCCTACGTCACTGTCATCTATTGTACCTCAAGTATCGCTTACCGCAAAAATTATCTGCTACCCCACAATACAACTGGATATCTCTATTTAACGAAATTACAAATTTTGTGCGCTGGGCACAATAGAGCTGCTTTGAAACGGCAACATCAAAGAAACGGCGGAAGATGTTTTCAATTTCGGGTGGATCCGAAGTATATTTGCTTAGATTTTTGCGCACATAATAAAATGTTTATGTGTTTAGTTATTATTTGTGTCCTATGCAATTGGTATATAGCTTGAGAAAAGCGCACTCGTTGTTTTGGAACCTCTTTTTAATGTCAGGAATTTAATTACGTTTACTTTTAATTATAAAAAAAAAAGTTTTTCATAAAAATAAACTTAAATAAATCTTTCTTGTGAGCGTTTTCTAAATACAATGCAGGCCAAACGTTTCAAATTACCCGCAAAAAACCCACAATAAAACCCAAATGTTTACTATTACGAATTATCTTTAACAAAAGATATTAAATGATTCGATTACACTGAAAAAAGCCCGCAGGACTGTACCAAACAAAAATATCAGATTACTATAGGGAGACCTTTGTCAGACACAGGTACACATCAGTCACTTTCCTTATCATGCTTTCAAAATGTCATTTTGATACTGTACCGAAAAATGAAACCAGTTCTGTGTTGCATTAAATTTCATAAAAAAAAAACTAATAATTAAAAATATTCTACTAATTAAATCATCTGCATTTGGTTTTTTAGCTTTTTGGAGCAATAAATGTTTTTTTATGCTGCTGGTTTGATTGAAAATTCAGTTTATAGCAGTTGGCTTTAGCTAACCAACATAGTATACCACATGATATTTATAATTAAAGAATTAATATACTTTTTTAATATTAAATATTATAGTGCAGATGCACTTATTTTTATTCTTGATATTAAAAAAGGTTTGGAACCTATAATAAGTACAGATGAAATGTAACTGATTGAAAAAAGTAATTATAAAATATCTAATTCATAAAAAATACTTATTATACTTAGCTATCAAAAAAACTATGTTTGTTTTTTATTCAGTTTCATATATAAAACACTTGGTTTCAGAAATCAACTGAAATAAAATTATTGAATATTTATTAACAAATTTGTTTTTTTAGTCCTAGCATAAAAACTAGCCGAAAGGGTCTTTAGGCCTAAATGCACTGAGCTACATACCGAAATAAATCTTCGCCACGCACCAACAACCACTAAAGTCCAAAACCACAGAAATCACTAAACCAAAACAAAATCACAGTCCCGTCAACCGGTGTGACGAACGCGCAAATGCAAACCGGAATTCTTTAATTTGACAAGTTTCGGTGGTCAGCGTACCGCGTAATCATCGAATGCTTATATTGAGAGCTCGGAAGCTGCGATCCGTTCACGATGTCACGGCTGGGTTACGACTGGCCAGGCTATCTGATTCCAAGTCAGCCGTGTGAGCATCGCTAGGGGCGGGGCTTGTACCCCTACAGACACGCTCCCCTAGGGTGGGTGACGCACACTGACGCAGCGCCGTCAGCACACATGCAGCTGACGCCCACTAAGGAAGGCTGCCTCGCCAGTCGTAACTACAAGCCATGTGACGCCGGCCTAAGATTCCGATGATTTCTGCTTTCCATTGTTTTTGGAATGAAAAGTGTTGGTGCTATTCGAGTCAGGATTGTTACTTTGTTGTTTTCATAACAGAACAACAAAAAAGTGTACGTAATTAGGTGTTTAGGAAGTGGAAGTATGATAGCTGTATTTTGAAAAGTAACATTATTGCGATTTGGATACAACCAAATTCAAATATTCGATTCATTTTGTATCTAACATATTTTTGTAAGTTTTATTGCATACAGATAAAATGTTTATGTTCAAAAACATGTTATTTTATGTTTCTTTGCAGTCGTCTATTCTGTCAAATGATGTAGTTGGTAGGTACCTATAGGTACTGTCATGTCGTAAACAGCAAATAAAATATTTTACTGTTAGCAGCGGAGGGTTAATGTCCAATATCCTAGGTATTGAAATGGTTTGCCGAGTAAGCAGAAAGGGGTTATAAAGTTGAGAATTAGTTTGGGCTATGTTATAGGTTCATCACAAGTTGGTTCTCATGTTGTTTTCGCTTAAACCAATCGGTATTTGATACAAATGGCCTTTTCTCAACTTGTTACCAGGTGAGATGAAGGCCAAGCGCTTACAATAAAAAAAAAAGTTTTAATTTAATGAATAGGTTTATATTCAAACCCTAAACACTAAGCGTCCGTCTTGGCTTGAGGGTTTAAAAGGATCTCACGCTAGTTTCTTTAAAAAAAAAGTCCGGCTCCAAACGATTTGCCATGTTTGCAGCTGCGCGGAAGTTCCAGTGCTTCCTGGGGAAGCTCGCTCCACCGTAGACCTCATCTTTGCTCTGGCTCCGAGCTAGATAAAGCCTGAGGTCAAGAGCTCTACCAGCATTTATGTCGCGGCATGATCGCGAGTTTTGTCACAGTCGCCATTACAACAAATTCTAAATTGTTGTGTTCCGGCATCTAGAGAATGTATCCAGTTCCTCAGACCGTTGAGGATTTCGGGTGAAGTGCGCTTTTACCTTCAGCCTCATCATAACTTGACATCAGGTGAGTTGAAGACCAAGTTCTTCCACGTCAATAAAAAAAAGTCGTGTAAAGAGAGATGCTAATAAAATCATCCGCACCAATACTGAACTACCAAAACAAACAATGACTTGAACAAGTTATGTCACACGTGACTTATTGCGTCACAATGTCTATTACCGACCGGCGTAATGCTACAACTCATAAAATCAACAAAACAGTTTCGCACGCCGCCGCTTCGCAAAGCATGCCACGCTCCGTCACGCCGTTTGCTGAAGAATGAGCTAGCCCTAATTCATCCCGACCTAATTTCACGGTCGCTCTTAGTTATTGTGATTTTCGCGATATAATGTCATGGTATTCGTCACGGCTGGTTACATTTGCTCTGATTGAGACGTTATTTCTTCCACGGGTCAAATGTTCGTGTTTCAGAGCGATCCTGTCGGTTGGGCGGGAGCTCGTGAATTAATTCAACCATCGAAAATGTGTTGACAATGGCGTCGGGCATTTACTAAAAATACAATAATGGAGCTTTTTCTCGTATCAAAGAAAGTGTTTGTCTAAGAACAATGTGGGGCACCGCAGCGGGACATCTAGATACGCGGGGCTAAAACATTTTCTTTATGTTTTTTTGTTATTTGCTCTCCATAGTTTGGTGAATGGTATCCTTAATTTACGCACCGATAGACTTCTGTAGTTTCGCATTTTGCCACAGTAGAACTAGCAATCGCTGAACGCCAATGTATCACTTACAAACCTAAACCGACTTACGTTTCTTGATAAGTAGATATTAGTCTTTTGTTTTTTTTTTAATTACTTTAAAAAAAAATCATGGTGTTCGACGTAAATAGTCTATAATATGTATTATACTTCATTGCTACCTTGATCTTGATATTTACAAATCTCATGAATTTCTCTGCACTAAACTCAAATAGTTCTGGTTTTAAGCATCATCAACTCAAAGCTAGTGGTTTTACAGTTCATTTCGCATTGTCAAGCGTTTTCGAAGTGGTACAAGCCGGTATTCTAAGGGATTGTTCTTGGCGCGTTTTGCAACATTGCGCCCCGCGCTGTGAAGCTTTTGTTACTTCAAGGAGCTTATTTATTTTATAAAGCTTTTAGATTGTGATGTTATTGATTTTGCGATATCAATCTGCATTTCGATAGTCTTTGGAGTTACGTCAATTATGCTTTTCACGTACTTACCTGGTTAGTTTTTACCTTACTCCTGAGTCCTTAAACACACACACAAATATAACAATAAAAAAGAATACTCAAAAAATTAAGAATCATATTTGAAAGATCGGTCAAAACTGCACAAATATCTAATAACTACGTTTTGGCTTCTATTATTCAATTTTGATGCAATATTAAAGCATGTTGGTACATTATTCATAAATTGTCAGTTAAAAATAAAAATGCATAGGAAGTAGGTTATACGAAACACGTATGAAAACTTTTAAGTCATTTATGAAACTATTTATTGATGTCATTAATTGGGACACAGCTGACCAAAAATAATTTATGCCAGCGTAAGTATTTTCACTTACGTAAGATGGGGTCGGTCGCATAGTCGACAGGAAATCCTGGAAAGACTCGCGCCATCATAGACCTTGCCATGCCATGAAGACACACGATAGAAGTAAAACTGTTATATTACACGATTTTTTTTAATTATCTCCCACTCTACCCGACACAGTACCCCATTTTTACCATTTTTCGACATACAAAAAGGTTGCGTTAAGAATTTCAAAACCCTCCCATAAAAAGTTTCACTTCAAAAAATATCGAAGTCTGTATGTATCGAGACATTTTTAACAATATGTTTTATGAGGTAAAGTTCAAAATAATTGTCTTAGAAAGTAGGTATGACCGGAGTCTTGGCAAATATTAGCAGGCAAAGAATCGCAAATCTCGGCAGCTGCTCTGACTTACATGCATCACTGAAACTCACAACACGCCGCCTTTAGTAACGAATGCTTTGTGCATGCCGGTAGATTAGATGTTGCGGTCCAAGTCACGAGTGATGAACCAACTAGCAACGTGAACCAGTTAGCGACGTGAACTAGCTAGCGACGTGAACCAGCTAGCGATGTGAACCAGCTAGCGACGTTCCTTTGTATTCCGGCCTGATAATTATGAATAATTCTGAACTTGTGAATATATTTGTTGGTCGTATATCTACTTGATATCTTAGTCTAGTTGGTGTCAGCGATAAAAACATATAAAATTTGTTGCAGTTCCTTTTATACAAACAAAAATAGATTTGGGAGCCTCCATTCCGATCTTGCCAGTGACATACAAAAACTAAATTTAAACAGAAGATACAAAGAAAGGGTTTGATGCGATGAGTTTCAAATTCTTAATGAAATCTTTATTGTATCAGTTTTGAATATAACATTTAATAAGTATAACATACTAACAATTCTTAAAAATTGTTGTGTTTATTTATTGTTGCATTTAGACGTAAGATAGCCAGTTCCTCAGTTTATTGAGAATTCCGGATGAAGTGCGCCTCCACTTAGATAGATAAATATTTAACTAGATTAAGATAGAGTTAAGCGAATGTAAGCACCAACGCAAGCTTAAAGGTGACAAATATTTGTTGGAAATGGTTCAAATGAGGAGTATAATTATATTCGTCACGTTAGTGTGACGCTTTAGGCTAGCGTGGTATGGACATGTCATGCAGAAGGAAGAAAGTTACAGCCTAATTTTATGTATGAAGGTGGATGGACGTAGGAGAAGGGGTAGACTGAGGAAGAGATGGATGGATTGTGGATGCTGAGTAGACAGTAGACACCTCTATCTAAGAGTGGAGTAAGGGCAGGAAGAAGATCTAAATAATTTAAATCAATTAATATAGGTAGACAATAAAACCTATCAATTAGAGCAATATAAACAGAGCAATTCTTAAACTGGACCGACGAAATTGTGGTGGTCATAGGTAGTCAATGGATAGATGCAGCCCGGTTTGCTATAAGTGGTGTCAATTGGGGGAGGCCTATGTTTAGCAGTAAAAATGTGTATCTATTTATTCGTATAAGCATTTGACTTGGGCCACAATCTTGAATTAAAAAAGGAAGAGAATCCTTTTCAGCGATAGGTTACAAATTAGAAGGGATGCAGCCAATTTGACGCGAATCTTCCGCAAGCCGACGCGTTTTGTGTGGTTTAAGGTTACCACATTTTGCCTCTTAGGTCACAAGATAAAAAGAGTTCAAATTCTTACGGGATTTCAAAACAAATTACGTAGTCTGTGATGATTTGGAACATAAATAAACCAGCCTGTGGGCATAAATGGTGGGTAAGAGATCTAGCCTAAGAACTAGGGGGTATTGTTGTAGGTGAATTTTTTTACGACAGGGTGGAGGCGCCTTTCACCCGTAATCTTCAACAGTCTGAGAAACTGCTGGTTATTTCACATCTAAATGCCAGAACACAACAATATAGAATTGTTGTTATGACGACAGACTTTAGGTAAGATGGTGTCAGCTAGTCAGGTGGACTTAAACAAAGTCCTACCACCAAACAAACCTAGCACAATATTGTACCCCACCGGGTATCGAACCCGTGACCTCTGGATCTGATATGGGTGGGTGAACTACTTTACGTGGTCTGGACCACAGTAGCGATTAAAAGTTTTACAAACATTTTCGTGGTGTACTAATAAAATTCAAAGTCAAAGTCAAAGACCCTTCTTATTCAGTAAGATTTTTTAGGATCACTGTTTAACGTCAAATCTACCCCTTATTCGGAATCGCGACCATCACACAAGGAGAAAGGCCTCGGGCTAGTTTTTTTTTATGATCCATTACAATAGCTTAAAATTATCTGACACGAACTACAATTTATTCACTGGAGCAAAATATTTTTTTGGAAGGCTTTCTTATTTTTTTTCATGGTCAAAGTCAAAGTCAAATATTTTTATTCATTAAAATTTTTAGGATCATTTTGGAATGTCAAATCTACCGCCTGTTCGGAATCGCGACCAGCACACAAGGAGAAAGGCAAGAGAGGCACCCACTTTCATACGCTAAATCGTAATGTAATAAGGGATTTAACTGTTTGAGCTCACACGAAAGCTCCAAATGAAAAAAAAAAATGCTTTAAATGTGGATCGGAACACTAATGCGTGTTCTTACTTGGCCGCTTATTTATTCCCATAAATACGGTACCTCTAGGTAGGTAAGTATTAAAAACAATGCGGTATTAAAATTATTTAAATGTACCCCATGCGCCGATGAATTCATAAATAACAGTGAATTTATAATAAGTTGGTGCATCTGTTTAGGGCACAGAGGGGAAGTCATCGCCTTAAGACTTTTGAATAATTAATAATTTTGTTTGTACATAGTCCCCCTAATCAAATGCTGTGTAACGAACGATTGAATAAATATATCTACTTACAGACTTGAGAAGTATCTAAGTAGTACCCTAGTAGGTGATTTTCATAATAGCACTTTAACCGCCTCTGTGGCCTAGTGGTGTGCCCACCGGTGTCAGATCCATTAGTCCCGGGTTCGATCCCCAGGCAGAGTACAATATTGTGCTTGGTTTGGTTGGTGGTCGGACTTTGTTAAGTCCGCCTGGCTACCTCCATATAACCTAATTCTGTTGCCATAGCAACGATACTTAAATTGTTGTGTTCCGGCATTCAGAGCTAAGATAGCCAGTTTCTCAGTTTGTTGAGGATTCCGGGAAACTGCAACTCTGAGTAGGGATCTTCGAAGGAGAAAAAGTCGTGAGTCTGCTATAATTATTATATCAGACTCAAGTCCACGTCCTAGGTAGGTACTGGATAAAGTAGTGGTCGTTAAAAAGCCATGTCGGTCACCTATGGTGGCGGGTCGTAAAGTATGACAGTAAGTCCACACAAAGTAAGGAAATAAACTATATATATAACCTCCTAATATCTATAATAAATTACTAAATTTTACAGGACATTCATTTTACACAGCGCCATCTAGCCCCAAACTAAGCATAGCTTGTAATATGGGAACTAGATTACGGATAGAATGCTTAAATACTTTTTGTAAATACATACCTACGTACAACACACGAACACAGAACAAACATCTGTATTCATCACACAAATGTGTGTCCTGTGTGGGAATCGAACCCACAGCCTATAGCACAGAAGGCAGAGCTACTAACCAACTGAGCTATGAGGCTTGTTCTTGTACTTAGTTGGGAAGTTTGATAGATTTCGCATAGGATAACGAGTTTAAGATGTTTGCTTTTTAAACCAGTTTCTCACCTAATAATTAGTGATCATAATGGGTTTTTAAGTGTTATTTTTTGTCCTTCTGATACATCATATACCTACATAACCAGAACACCTATAATATTTAATGTCTTGCTTCTGTCTCTACCTAGGTTTGGTGGAATAAATAAATTTATTACAGGACATTCATTTCATAACAGCGCCATCTAGCCCCAAACTAAGCATAGCTTACAATATGGGAACTAGATTACAATATGATACTTCAATACTTTTTTATTGAAATACACACTTATTATACAATATCACAAACATAGAACAAACAACTATTTTCATCTTACAAATGTTTGTCCTGGGAGGGAATCGAACCCACAACACACAGCGCAGAAGGCAGAGCTACTACCAACGGATCTATGAGGCTTGTTTAGTTAAGGAAGACAACTCTTCTTAGTGTTAAGCTCACGTTTGCCATAATTTTAAATTTTTAGTTAACTTATTATTATATATGTATAAAGGACATATTTTGCCTCGTGAACTCCCTTCATATTCTTCGTAAATGCTCGATAAAATAACTTCTAAATATCCTTTCAAATTCCATTTAAATGTATAATAAATCAGTCTACGTAATATTTTGCCTTCCAAATAGGAGTCTTGATTTTCTGAACAGTGTTCAAGTTGCAAAGTTAATCATATAAAAGTATAGCGCAAAAAATAAAGTCAATCGCTTGCAAATTGAACATAAGCAAGCATTTTATGCACCAGAATACATAATTCCAAGTTAATCCACTCCTTACCTCGCAAAAAAATGAAAATACATAAATAAATCGAACAGTAACCGATACTAAAACAACGCGATGCATCATATTCCCCCATAGGCGATGTAAACACATGCGTGAGCTCCATCTCTGTCTAACTCAGGGCTTTCCCGCATGTGTCTGCTTCATTCACTCTTGGGGCGGATACTGGTCTGTGATTGGTGGAGGGGGGAGCGCGGGTAGAAGCCGACGGCTGCCTCCCGACGGCATTTTCCCGTCGCTAGTGTTCGAAAATCGAAATTTTCCCGTCGGCTTTTAACGTATGAAATAAAAATTTCGATTTTTTTTCGATGGCAATTTCTTGAGACGATGGTGCTATAATTTAAACTCTACTTATAAGGTCTCAATATTTTTATGATGCCGTAATTTTGAAATGTTTTTAATATATATTGGTTAAATAAATAACACATGTGTGTATACTTGAAAAATATCTTGAGAAGTAGATATATACTTAATTCTAAATTCTATGAAGTAAGCTAAGTAATCTGGTATCTTCTACGTAAAAATCTAATAGGTAAGTAATCTGAGAATTGGCCGCATAGCACTTCCTTTAGGTGATTTCCGTATAAATGACAAAATGTAAAATGACCCTAATGACCAAAATATAGAGGACTTCGATATTAGTTAGGGTGGTGCTAGCCTGATGGACTTTTTTTGATCCTATACCTGGTGGTGTTGTGATCATTCAACCATAACCGCTGGCAAAAGCCAGGGATTCTATTACCTGTGGTAGACCTACTGGTAGATCACACTTATTCCAGTTGTTGGTAGGTAATAGATTCGATACATGTCACCTGTATCAATAAAAAAAATGTTTGTTTTTGTTGTTTGGTTCTTGTTTGGTTTTGTTGCTTGTTTCTGGTATATGGTAGCTGTGACAGGCGGTCACTGACAGCTGACTGACACGACTTTGGCGCTAAGTAATTTCAAAACTTTGATTCAAAAACGGGTAAGTAGCGCGTGTATTAGCAATACCTATATATATAAAGAAAACGTGAATGCGTCGCCATAACAATAGTTATAAATTGTTGTGTTCCGGAAATTAGAGGTAAGTTAGTTACTCAGACTGTTGTAGATTCCACGTGAAAAGCGTTATACGCCTTCGGCCTTATCATAACTTGAAACTGAGATGAAAGCCAAGCGCTTCCCCGTCGTATAATAATAAAACAAAATGTTTTTAATAATAAAACAAAATGTTTTTGAAAAGGTATGAAGTCCCTGGCGTTTCATAGTATGAAAAACCAGACATGCGTAGAGCGACAATGCTGCGCGGGCGCACGATTCAACGCGATGTTGCGTATGATACGGTAATTGGGAGCTGGACCCAACCACCCTTGAGTTTGTACCCGCATAGTTAGACCTCAAATAGTCAACGCACGATTTCACGACATTATTATTTTAACCGTCCGTGGTCTTGTGGTTCGGCCACCGGTGTCAGACACAGAGGTCCCGGATTTGATCCCCAGGGGAGTACAATATTGTGCTTGGTTTAGTTGGTGGTATACTTTGAATAAGTCCGCCTGGCTAGTTACCACCATCTTACGTAATTCTGTCGCCATAACAACAATTCTGAAATTGTTGTGATCCGGCTTTTAGAGGTAAGATAGCCAGTTCCTCCCCCGATGGGGATCGAACTGGATCTGGATGGGCGAACCAATAGACCACAGAGGTGGTTAAAACATGTTCTATACTGCACTATATTCTCTAAAAAAAATCTGTTTTTGTAGACACTATGCGGAACTGCTTTAGCATGAGGACATAAATCATTACTTGTACAGAAAGATTCCCGCTTACTTTCATTGGAGAGGAGACAAAAACTACAGATTTCCACTTGCACACCATTCAAAATTATCAACATATGAAGGGCAGTAGATTACTTCTGTGTATCAATTCTTAATTTTTTGTGTTCCGGCATTTAGAGGTAAGATAGCCAGTTCCTCAGTTCGTTGAGGATTTCGGGTTAAGTGCGCCCCCTCCTTCGGCTTTATCTTAACTTGTAAGCCAGTGTGATGAAGGCCAAGCGCTTTCCCATCAAACAATAAAAAAAACATGCTCTAAATTCGGGTATATACAAGTGTTTTTCACACAGTTGATAAAAACAGCAAGTGGTACCAAAAGTACACGGATAATAGGTACGTATTTCTATTAAATTTCAGATTAATAACTAGGGAAACAAAACAACTTCAACCAAAATCCCATTTCCCATCAGCGCCGACGCGAAATTTCTATGGGTTCAGGCAAAAATCACACTTAGCTAAGAGCATTACCGTGAATGGTTATAATCGGCTGAATATCGAATTGTTCCTCTATTGTTTAGAGGATTTAAGCCTTTGGGTCCTCGAGAATTGAATTCGAGAGTTTTAAGCCTACCGCCTTCGAAAAACAGCCTACACCAGCCGAAAACTCAGCCGTATCACCTACCACTTACGGTCCACAGTTGCAAAGCCTAAAATAATTCCTGAAAAGCGAAAGCTTTCCTACCCAAGGTATTTAGGTTTAAACTCCTATTGAAAAGGTGAAAGTTTGGGGATGAATTTGCTGCGCTGATTTGAACCTTAAGCTTGATAGATAAGAGTTTTTGCGAGGCTGGAAAAGTGTTGAAGATGCAGTAACGAGTCTACACACAGAGTGTAATTGTATTGGGGATCGGAATCGACCGGCGTAATAGTGGCGGGAAACTATCGATGATTTTTGTAACGGTGCAAAGAAAATAGAACTCTATTGACTTGACCCACACTAGAATTCGATAGTACTTATTTATTAAAATTATATTGCTTTAAATTGTTATGTAGAAACATCTTTATTCAATCAAATGGACAATTAAACTATCTATGTACAAAGGAATCAGCCAGATTACCTAAGGACCGTTGCAAACGGCCTATAGGTTACTCAACTGTCCCAGACCAGTACCAGACGGAAGCGTGCCCAAGACACTGGCTGCATTGCCGCGCCGAATAGCTGGCCTAAATAAGATTATGTTATGGTGGTATGCAGGTGTTTAAAACAACTGGGCAACGAAAGGGAGTGATGAAGGAAAGCGCATGCGGCAGAATGAGAATGCTGAGATGTAGGTATGTGTGGAGTAACGAGGTTGGTTATGTTATGCAACGAATATAATTATGCGAAGTGTGAAAGAGTCTGTGACTGAAAGGTTGAGAAGTTTAGGTTTGTGTGGTATGGTCATGTAATGAGGAGGGATGAAAGCTATGTGACAAGAAAAGTGTGGATAATGGACAGGACATTAATTTCACACAGCGCCATTTAGTCCCAAACGAAGCAAAGGTGTGTTATATGTAATGGTAGAGGTAGACCGAAATGGATTGATTGTGTAAGGGATAATAGGTATGGGTAAGAAAGGAGTGAGTGATGAGATGACGTCCGAGGAGAATGATGGAAGACGACTCATTGTGCCGACTCCACTAAATGTTTGATGAAGACCAGAAAAATTATGATGATAATTGAAAAAAAAAACTCTGATAACTTCTGATGGAATGATAACTATGATTTAATTATTATTATATTATATTATATATTATATTGAGGCGACACGTGACCCAAGGGCTGGCTCTTATTTAGGCCAGCGAATTAGCATAGCTATTCAGCGTGGCAATGCAGCCAGTGTCTTGGGCACGCTTCCGTCTGGTACTGGTCTGGAACAGTTGAGTTACCTATAGGCCGTTTGTAACGGTCCTTAGGTAATCTGACTGATTCCTTTGTACATAGTTAGTTTAATTGTACTTTTTATTGAATAAATGTATTATTCTTAGTGACATATATATGTATATTAAGAACCCGTATCGTGAAATATGTCAAAGATATTTTTTTTTATAATTAAAAATTTTATTTTGTGCATATTTAAATTGATACCTATATGCTCTGAAACTTTATAACAAGCTAGCCTATGATGGCTAATTAGTAATTTTATGCTAACTGAGTTATATAAAAGACATTTTATGTATAAACTAACTTTTTGGCGACATCAATTTTATTTTCATTTCCTTTACATTTCAAAATGGTCATAAATGACGAGATTCTTTTATATTGACATACACATTAAATTTTCATTAAACTTGCGAAAATCAACTAAACTAACGACCGATATTTGATTTGGGCGACAATTACTAATGTAAGTAATAAGTGTTTATAAGTTGCTGCTTTGGATCTTTCTAGTCACTCACAATCAGTCAATTTCTATATCAATAAATCCAATTCATTCTTTTTGACACCGTTCATTTGAATTACAAGTCATTTTATTACTACCCTTATAATATTAGTAGGATAGAAGGATATTCTATTAAACTGCTGACGAAACAAAACAACCTCGCAATACGGTATTAGTTTCACACTGTTTTATAAATAGTTACATGCACTCAACACTCGATTACCTATAAAGGCTAAGATCGCCAACGCTGCTTTCTATCGATACCCCCAGCTCAGTCAGGCGTGTGTGTTACATCACTATTTTTAAAAGGGGGTGCGACCCCGGTGGTAAGCCAAAGAGGGTGGCTTGGCTATTTATTGTCGTGTATCGTTTTATTTTTATTTGTTTTACCCTCATTATGATTGTTAGTTAATAGTCTGTTTGAAGCTCTGTAGAGCTTTTGATTTGATGGCAGAGGACTGTACTGTGTCTATTATAGTATCGTGATGTTTAAAATAATGGCATCGTCCCCAGTGCGACTAGCCTGGTACCAGGGACGATTTTTTTTTTATTGTACGACGAGGAAGCGGCCTTCATCTCACCTGGTAACAAGTTAAGATAAGGCCGAAGGTGGAGGCGCACTTCACCCGGAATCCTCAACAAACTGAGGAACTGGCTTCTTACCTCTGAATGCCGAAACACAACAATTTTAGAATTGTTATTATGGCGACAGATTATGCTGTTTCAGATTAGGTGAGATGGTGGTAGCTAGCCAGGTGGACTTCAACATAGTCCTACCACCAACCAAACCAAGCACAATATATTGTACTCCCCATGGGGATCGATCCCGGGACCTCTGGATCTAAAATCGGTGGATTGAACCACTAGACAACTGAGGCGGTTAAAATATTAGTATTATAACTTCAAAAAAAATAAAATAATAGCAGCCAGTGAAATTCTTATTAAATACCAGTGTAACGCTCGGGACTTTTCCCATCATGCAGTGGGAATTTCTTAAAATCCTATCTTAGTGCCTCCCTACAATACAAAACTAAGCTACTCTGAAAATTTAAGGACCTCCTTTTGTGACTAAATTTTGACGGCTGTGTAATAATTGTCAGTCAGACAGATTCAAGACGATTTCATATAATATTTAGATGATATTTCACAGCATATCCTGACTTGTAGCGACATCTTTTGTATTTTGAAATATATTTTTAAACAGATTCATACTGCTGGGGAAAAGATAGACAGAGGTTGATTTCCTAAATGAATACGGAGGGAGAGGACAGAGGGTTGCCATTTCATATTGTCTGCACCTCCCGTTAGATGGCATTCTCATATACAAAAATGAACTTGGAAAAATCAGGGATATGCAACCGATATAGCTTCTTTGTATGTTGGATTCTCTAATGCAATTATGATTAAAGTTTTATCTAATATATTTCAATTAAGCTGAGGAACTATTACACCAATGCTCATGACAACAGGAACCAAAAATCATCAATTGAAAAGTTTTTTTTATGTTGATTACCTCAAAACTCCGTCATTTCTAAACCGATTTATAAAAAAAATGTTTGAAAGGTCAAGAAAAGCTAAGACAGGTCTAGATTGGTCCCATAGAAATTTTATCAATATAAATTTAGTAGGTAGATATATAGGTATATAGTTTTATTTTAAATCAAAAAACAGGAAATCGTTCTCATTATCCTGACAAAGTGCACCCCTATTCACTGCACCATAGTAGGAACCGATTCTTAACATTTGTTTAGGTCATCTGAAAAAAAAATGTAACAAATCCAATAATCTCTTTGAAAAAAACAAATCGAGACATATTTCGTCTCTACACGAGGCGTCCTCAGGAAACAGTTGCTGCTAAGCTGACGAGACCTCTGTTGCCGCTCCGCTGCGCTGCAAGTTATCTTACAGCGCAGAGATTTAGCGGATTTGTTACATTTCTTTTTCGGTTTTCGGATTTATTAGGACATTAATTTCACATTTTTGAATTCCGCAAAATAACGCCTGAACCATTTTGCATTTTTTTTAAATATTACAGGACATTTATTTTACACAGCGCCATCTAGTCCCAAACTAAGCATAGCTTGATATATGGGAACTAGATTACGGATAGAATACTAAAATACTTGCTTTTTTGGAAAAACATACTGATACAAAACAACACTGAACACAGAACAAACATCTATATTGATCACACAAATATTTGTCCTGGGTGGGAAGCGAATCCACAACCTACAGCGCAGAAGGCAGAGCTACTACCAACTGCGTAGCGACATCTTTTGTATTTTCAAATATATTTTTAAATAGATTCATACTGCTGGGGAAAAGATAGACTTCCTAAGAAAAAGAAAGAAAGAAGAGAAGAAGAAGTAGAAGAGGTTGATTTCCTAAATGAATACGGAGGGAAATAACAAAGGGTTGCCATTTCATAGCGTCTGCACCTCCCGTTAGATGGCATTTTCATATACAAAAATGAACTAGTAAAATCAGGGATATGCAACCGATATAGCTTCCTTGTATGCTTGATTCTTTTATGCAGTTTTTGCATAAAATCTAATCATAAAATTTCTATTGGTTTTTTTCAAAGATATTTATTGGATTTGTTACAATTTTTTTTAATGTTTTTAGATTTATTAGCACATTAATTCCACAAATAGGAAATAGCGCTATTTAACCAATCTAAGCAAGAACAAACTTTTTTTTGTAAAAACATACATTTTTTCATTGACATGGAGACGGAAAAAGCAAGGAGCCGACATGATATTTACTATTGCCTATAACAAAGCCTCGTTACGTAGGTCATGTAGGTATAGAACATAACCTACGCTGCACTGCATATCGCCCGTCAACTTCAGGCATAAATTTGTTAAACTCCGTGTGCCCAGTTTCACCGGCAACCCAAACCATCAAACCGAAACACAGCAATGCTGTTTGGTGGCTGAAATAGGTATGAATATACAAGGAACGTTATCGCTGTGCGCTGTATCATACAATACAACAATGTTATGATTTTGGTAGGATAATGTCGAACATTTAATACACAATACACTACCTGCTGTATAAATGGCGGATTATGATTTTACTGTATTTTATTTAAAAAATCGACAATCATCCGCAAACTATCAGTAACAAAGGCAACCGCGTTTGTCGGCGTCGGTAGATACATGAACGTGTTTCGGCATCTTTGGCCTTTCGGCGCTCGCCTTTGACAAGATTACTGCGTTTGCGCAACAAAACTGGTGGATTTCTGTAATCTCTCCCTATTGTTTGATTACAAACGCGTGTTTGGTTTGTAAACATGTTATATTGTTACTCTGATGGGAAATCATAACAAGTGATACCGACAAAGACTTTTGATGATGCTACTGAAGCTTTGTCATCATCATCATCAGATTGATTTCACTCACTCGATTGGTTTAAATGTGTTATTAGACTTTGTTTTGGTTACATATATCATTCTTATCATTACGACTAGTATGCTCTATCAAATAAATCATACACAAGAGCTTAAAATGACACGATGCGTTTAGAAAGTAACAAATAAGTACCTCCTTTTTATAATTCGGTTAAACAGTTTTGAAACAAAAGTAGCTGATATGAGCGGCTAAATGCGTCGTGAATTTATGTATTTTCTATTGAAGACTCGGTAACTGCTTCGCTGCGTTGTCATGATACAGACATTGACACAGGTTTTCCTGCAATCCATTTCGAGTTTAAATGTATGTGAAAATATAATATCTACCTACTCTTCAGAGGCTCAGAATTAATAGAACATAGGTTCTATATCCTGTACATACTATTGATTCGGTCTCTACTCCTGCGTCTTTAAATATGCGTACATGTAAATCATACGGACATACGTATGATTAACAAAAAGTAGTAATCTGTTCCCATATTACAAGCTATGCTTAGTTTGGGGCTAGATGGCGCTGTGTGAAATTAACGTCCTGTAATATTTATTTATTAATTTTGATTTAAAGACGCAGGGGTAGAGACCGAATCAATAGAAGGTACAGGATATAGAACCTATGTTCTAGACATACTTTATGATACAACACCCAAACATAGAACAAACATCTATATTCATCACAGAAATGTTTGTCCTGGGTGGGAATCGAATCCAAAACCTACAGCGCTTCTGCGCCTTCTTGCCTTCTGGCAGAGCTACATCAACTGAGCTATGAGGCATGTTAAATTAAAAGGTGAAGTGGCGGGCAGCCATACCTATACTCACGATCACATTAAACCTGAACCTTATTATTTCGGTTTCAAGACATTTATTCGTAGGAGACCGCGTCTCAGCAAACTTAGTGTACACTACATTTGCTAAAACGCAGCCTCCACGGACTCATGTCCAATGTTGGTCGACCACCACCGCCACAAAGGGACGTTGACTTGCGCAAGGTAGCTGGCACAAAGTAATTAATGAATAAACACTATATTGTACACACAAATATATAGAACAACACAAACATTAAGCGACAATTATGTGTCAGTACAATGGGCGGTCTTATCGCTAAAAGCAGGCACAAACTGATTGGGGAGAGCCAAAGACCGGGCTCAGACGCGAATCTTGAGAGAAAATTCAAAATGAGACACACACAATCTTAAAAATAAAACTATGTACAAAGGAATCAGTCTGATTACCTAAGGACCGTTACAAACGGCCTAATTATAGATAACTCAACTGTTTCAGACCTGTACCAGATGGAAGCGTGCCCATGACCCTGGCTGCATTGTCACTGAATAGCTACGCCAACTCACTGGCTTAAATAAGGGCCAGAAAGGGCCCTTGGGTCACGTGTCGCATTAATCAAAAGCCCCGCAAGAAAGATTATCTATACCTATACAAAATCGTCATGATCGTCGCGGCTTAGTACCTACCTACGGTCTTAGAGGCATGTTGGATTCGGTCACTTGGTTTACCTTCAGACGTATGCCCAAAATCTTTAGGGGGTCGAAAAACATCTGAACCGCCTTTGTGGTTCAGTGGTTCGACCACCAATATTAGATCCAAAGGCCCCGGATTACCACCATCTTACCTAAGTCTGTCACCATAACTGATGGGTTTGAAGCGAAATTCCGCATAAAACTGCATCTCTGATTCGCAGGATACCAGCCAGTCCAAACAGCATCCTGAAAACAATTAGAGACTCATCTCCAATATGGAAGGGTCTTGTTCTGAGAGTGATCAGGCAAATTAGCTACTTTTTTGCTGATCATGCTCGGAACAATGTTTCAAGTTAATGTAGCTTAATCATTTAATTTCACTAGCACCTAGTTTTTAGAATATTGTTTTATTATTGTACGTTTACTAAAACTATTATGGATCTGAAATATGACGTTTTACGTCAAAATTGTTGTGTTCCGGCACAGAGGTAAGATAGCCAGCAACTCAGACTGTTGCGGATTTCGGGTGAAGTGCGCTTCCACCTTCGGTCTTATCTTAACTCATAATGAGTGAGATAAAGGCCAAGCGCTTCCCCGTCGTAGAAAAAAAAACGAGTGATTTACGTTTAGAGCATGTGTGCGAGAAAAAAAGTAAGGTAGTTTTTAATTAAGTATGTTAATAAGAAATCTGTAGGCCTTAGTACACAATTCCTTGATAATCTTTATAATCCCACCTGGTATTGTTGAGGGGGCGAAAGGGGAGGGAGTTAAAGAAATCCTATTTTCATAGTTCACTTCACCAGCCGCCGTAATTTCGTTAACACGCATCGTTGCTTTGGGCTCCTGGTCGTAGATGATGGCTTCAGTAGTTTTGATACATTGACGTTTTGCTTTGAATATCTAGTCATAAATACCAACGCTTAGACTAAGTTATGGTAAAACCTCCCAAGCTTGTAGATTTTATTTTATAAAGCAGCAACTTTTTAACAGCGGCCAGTTACTCTATGCGGGTTCTATGAATATAAATATCATTTATAGAATGATATTTTAATGCTAGCTTAAATCAACTAGAAATAACACTCGATACTTTAGCGAAAGTATATAAGAACGTAATAGTTTATTTTAGGTTATAAGTAGTAGCTATCATCGTTCTCAGACTGTTGAGGTTTCCGGATGAAGTGCGCACCCACGTTTCACCTTATCATAACTTGAAACCAGGTGTCATGATGGCCAAGCGCTTACTATCATAGAATAAAAAAAAAATGTTGACTCTAAATGTGACTGAGCATCTTTTTATACAGAGTAGATTTGTATACAAATTACTAAGGCTAGTCATAGAATCAAGACGCTTACATCCAAGTAGAGTCTTAAGATGTTTACAAAGTTATTCCATATTTTCAATTTAAACAGAGCACGGGTGTGGGAAGGCGGTCTGTTGCCGATCTCTTCCCGACTTACTCCATTGTCGTTGCTGTTTGACAAATTAACCACGCTTGGTAGCTCTGGAGAGAACCGAAAGACTGCCATGAACAGAATATAAGAACAGACTTAAGCTCTCGCTAGCGTCTTCTACAGAAAATGAGACCTAAAAAGATTGAGAGAAAATAGAAACTGTAACATACCTTTTTAATTCCAACCTAGTTTTTAGTTACCTACCTAGACTACCTATATTGTGCTTATTTAAAACAAGTAAAGATTAAGCCTGAAGAAGAAGCACGCTTTTCTAAAAAGAATTTCGACCTATAAAAGTAGGTCAAAATCTTCGGAGTGCGTTACAATAGCGAGAAAAGGACATAGCGCGCTAAATAATGTAGCGGGAAAAGGAAGGAAAAGTCTTGACTGACTGGCTGATTCAACTAGATACAATTTCAGCCTTATCCGCTGGTGCTTGAGACGTGAAGTGGGAGGGCACTCTGGACTTAAAGACTCTAAGTTCCAATGAGTTTCATTTCTTACCAGTATTAGTAATAAAGGTTAAGCGACGAAACGATGTGTTCGGCACAATACAATATTTACAAGGTACCTAGAGGTTGTAGCTACAGTACGTCTGCTAGTCCGGTGGTGGGAAAGAGGATAAACTCCTCTTAGACCTAGTTATAGGATTTCTGTAAAGGTACATAGTACAATAGGTACAAATCCATATACCCCTGTAAAATTGCAATTTGTCGCTATGGTGACCAGAAAAAAAGCTCTATCCAGAATACTGTGAAATTTGAAGGGTATAATTCTTAGAAAAGTAAAAGGGTGCGTTCAAAATGATTTTAGGAAAATCCCACAGTGTATCGGGATTGAAGCGACAGCTTGTAATATTCATTTTCTTTGAAACTATTATGCTATGAAAACACGTTTTTCGTATAAAACGGCACTCAGCTTTTGGATGTGCGTTAATTATAATCAATAATTACCAAAATCATAATCTCTAAGACTGTTAGAAGACGGTGTTTGTAAGGAAATTATAATAATTTAAATTCAAAAATAACAAATTACAGGACATTAATTTCACACAGCGCCATCTAACCCCAAACTAAGCATATAGCTTGTAATATGGGACCTAGATTACGGATAAAATACTTAAATACTTTCTTTTTTAAATACATACGTACTATAAGATACAATACCCAAACACAGAGCAAACATCTATATTCATCACACAAATGTTTGTCCTGTATGAATTGAACCCACAACCTACATCGCAAAAGGGCTTGTTTGGACTCTTAACAGTTAGAGAATAATACGTACTCCTTGTAGCTGCACGCAAGATGCTGCGCAAGATCTAGGACCAATTAGACGGACGGATAATTCGTGGTGACTCCGGAAGACTTGATTCTTCCTTCAGGGTCAAGTGGCTGCGGCCAACATTATTGGCGAATTAAGGTCCACGTGGATAGAACGGGCGAAGATCGTGCTATCAAGAAAGCTTATCAGTGCAAAAAATCGGCGCAAAGACCAGTCAGCCGCCTCAGGTACAGCTGAAAATCCTATGAAAACTTACTGTACTGGAAAACTGATAGTAACTTTCATTCGCGATAACGCACACCATGCCTTATGGCACTGAACCCGTTTTCCCACACAAAACCTATTTAACCGTGCACAAATTATTTTGAAAACATAATTTGCTTTCCGCCATTTGCTTTGCCTTCCGCCATTTGCCTCTGACAACCAACAAGAGCTATGTCCTCGCTGGGATCATTCGAGCGATGTAATCGATAATCATTAGGTACTCAATTGTTATATTATTTTCCAGATGAACAAGAAGGTTGTCATATTTTCTGTTATCCTCCTAATGTCGTTGGGTTTTTGTAAGCGCTTCCTGCTGTAGCCTTCTATGTGACAGATGGTATTGGTTCAGGTTATTAGACAGCTATTTCAGAAGGTCTAAAGTTAAGAAATGTTCTTTATAATGTGCATAAATAAATATCCATAAACATAATATCCATATATGTAATAATATAAATGTCCATATATTTATAGCGTTTCTGAAATAATTACGGCTTTTTGATGCCACATCAAGTAAGTACATACTACCTATATTTTTGGTTGGGGTAAAACTTATGGGTACGAGTCAACAGCATGCTAATGTGAAAATATAATAAAACAGATTTCTACATAGTTCTTCAATAGCATTTGTTTCAAAAATAAATAAAATTAATAAAAAAAAATGCTTAAGTAGGTCTCAATGTTATTGTATAAGTTTTTGGTTAAAATTGACAAAAACAAAAATTTGTGTTTTGTTATTTTTCGAATAAAAGTTACCTAGAATAATAAATTATGATAAGAAATAAGTTTATTGCCTTAAACAGTTACTTATATCTCGTGATATAAATAACTGTTTAAGGTGTGTGATATAATAACTTCCATTATGATACATAATGTTCCTACATTATGTATCATAGTGGAAGTTTCTTAAAAGTTAAGAAGAAATCATTTTGATTCTGGTCTGCTAAACAGGCTCAGGTCTCCATTGAGCCTGTTTAGCAGAGTCACATGATCTCACCTCGGACTCTGTCGTCGCTCGTATCTTACCTTTTTAAAGATTTTCAACAGTTTTGTTTCTTTAAAACTTTCAATTTTATCGAATTTTAGAGATAGGTACTTACATGAGACTTTAATTTTTATAAAACTTTGGGAAAATGTCTTCAATTAGGCTTGTTTGAAACTCGATTTGGTATTTGATTGCTCATCTCTTTGTTGCGAGAGATATTTAATTACGACCAGTTTTGTGCGCAGAAGCTTTTTTTGATAGGTATTTGAGAGGGGAAGTAAACTTTTGTGAAGCTGAAAACGTTTGATTTTTGTATGAAACAAGATTGGTGAAAATTTTCTCTATAGAAAAAAATATATTAGGTGCAGGGGGTCTAGGTATCTTAATTTATGCGTTTTTTGTTTTTTTTTAGATAGGGAACTTACCTCTCAGTTATCACGTAATTATCAAAAAGTATGTTTTTGCAAAAAAATCCCGCTCGTTACACTCAGCTATGTTCGAGTATGTATAGCGCCATCCCTCTTATTTTGGGCACCTAGGGTCGGCTCTTAAAGCGATGATGCATATTTTCTCGTTATGCAATACCTAGGTACTTAATAAAAAGTTTTCAGCTTCAAAAAAGTTTACTTCACTCTCTCAAATACCTATCAAAAAAAGCTTCTGCGCACAAAACTGGTCGAAATTAGATATCACTCGTAACAAGAGATGAGCAATCAAATACCAAATCGAGTTTCAAACAAGCCTTAATTTACCAAACACCGAATCTTCTGAGAAGGCGGGTGCGTCGATCCCGAAGCACAGTGCGCCCGCGCGGAAACTGTCACAATTTGACGTTTCACTTGACGTGACGTTCCATATTCAAACAGCCCGCCTTTTACTTTTATTTTATCTTCAATCTACCGGCCAGTGTTTTAATACCCAATTTCGACGCAAGAAGGTTTCATACCGCATGGAGTTTGTAAATGATTACCTACTTGATTTTTTAATCATCTGTTATCTCGATAGCCTGTTGTGGGGTAATTCTTTCGGGCGCAATGAATGAATAAATTAAATTAAAGCGTTTTATGATTAAGTTAATCCAGCATGCTATACATAATCATAGAGTTTTATTAGGTTTGAGTTAAATAACCTTTCTACTGAAAGGATAACAATACCCATATACCACCACTTTTACATACAAAAATTCTGCGCTACTTTCGCTATTGCAAGAGAGTGACAATGCCTTCTAGGAAAGCTCACTCAATCGTAGACATAATCGTACTCTGATACTTACCAATATAAATAATTGTAATCAAAACATTTAGGTGAATAAATATTCTATAGAAATTAAACAGTATATTAAGTAACTACCATAATGATACAAACGTCCAACCTGGATACCCGCTAACGTCATGTATAAAATTTTAAAATTGTTATGTAAAATCGGTACAGATCATATTCAGAATCTAATTCGGGGTTCCGTAGTTAGGTACCTGTTTTTTTAAACAGTCGTTATATCAATTTCAAAAGCAAATTTCGTTAATTTGGTGATATTAAAGGACAATTTTGAATCGTCATCCGCATTTTTGTAATCGCAAGCAGCAGAAGGAGAAAGGTAAAAAAACCTTGAGCTAGACAGTTTTTTGACTAGTTATTTCTCAATACTAGTTGTTAACTAAACTTAAGTTAGATTCCACTGAGTATTTCCAATAACCACATTTTTTTGACATGTTTGCTGCAGCAAATAATCAGTTATAGTATGCTTCTTCCACAACATTGCATTCGCCAAAATCTCTAAATGAGTCGATTTTAGTGGGCGGGAAAGCCAGTGCCTTTAAAAAAAACAAGCTCCATTCCTCATCGCTCTGGCCTAAAGCTAGACGTCAAAAGCGAACCCATTATAGAAAAATATTACAAAAAAACGACATTCATAAGCTGAGAGTAGGTCCAACGAGGGGAGGCCTTTGTATAAAATACTCAAAAAGTAACTATCAGTGAGGCTTATTATATTATCAATACAATAAGTCTAAATTGTAGTGTTCCGGCATTTAGAGGTAAGATAGCCAGTTCCTCAGACCGTTGAGGATTCCGGGTGAAGTGCGCCTATACCTTCGACCACTTGTAACCAGTAAGATGAAGGCCAGTTGCTTCCCGGTCGTACAATAAAAAAAACATTAGAAAGTCTATGATTATGAAAATTACATTTATGAAAAATATTTATCACAACAAAATGAGTTAAAAATATCCAACGATACCAAACTAATGCTAACCCTAAAAAGGATCCTTCTTTTTTACCGCCACACGGAACGCAACCTGATCCCTAAAATTCACTTGCTACTTAGTTTATTATTTGATACTTGGGGCAGATTATTTCATTTTTTTATGTTGGCGGCGTCGGTGTCTTTCAACTCTTTGTTGAAGCGGGCTTGCTGTAGGTGTTTGTATCGAGATAGCTATTTAAGTAGGGTGGTGGGAATACGATATAAATATCGCTATCAAATGTAGGTATCTATTGTATATCTATTGTAGATATTATTTACTGTGTGGTTTTCAGTATACGAATTACAAATTAAAATATCAGTACTTACAGCATTGTCCTTTCAAATCAAAAGATCTAGATGTAATTGTACCCTATCCCGTGTAAGGTAAGTATTAGTGGTATTGGGTACTCGTGTAGGGATTTTTTTTTGCGACAAAGGAGTTCCCGCAAGGTTGTGGGAATGAGGTTTCTGTCCAAGTGCGGCCACACCAGGGGTTCTGACCCTCATATCAAGGCAAGAAATCACATTCCTTGTATAGCCCCCTAATTACTATTAATTACTATTACCCCATGCAAATAATAAAATTAGAAATAAATTTTATTTTTATTATTTGTTGTAATAGCAGTTCATAAGATACAGCCCGACAGATAGATGGACCGACAGCGGAGGCTTAACAATAAGGTCCTCAACCCTTTAGGTACGGAATCCTAAAAGAAATATCGATAGAAATACTTGTAATAATGACCACTGTATATTCAAACACGATAACAACCTTTCAGACAAACTAAGAAACAGTAAAATCCTCTTTGAAACAACAGCACAGGGTTTTCATTTAAAAAATGTCGCTTCCTTGAATATTTTCTCACTAATTGTAACTTAAACTATAGTTATCAATCGATGGATCTCGCATGGCACTGCTTGGTGGTCTTCAACCAACGCTGACACTTGGCTCTGCGGGAAAGAGCCAAATTGTCAAAATGTCGACCGATCATGACAACTTGACACGTGACATTTGCCGTCAAAATATTCCACACTGTAAAATTAAACTGTATTCCGTTGGAGTAAGGCTTGATTTCCTCGAGGGAAACGGCAAAGTTGGCAAATAACATTTGTAAAATGATTAACAACAGAATTTCAAGATTGAAGAGATAGGACAGACCTGCATTTTGGCTTTTATGAAATACTTTTATTAAAGTGAGATCTTGGTTTTATTCTTGTAAGAATATAGGGTCAATAAAATTAAATCTAATCTAATATTATAAAGTATTTGCATTAATATGTACTATTTCTTCGGATTCTTCATGTTCTACCCTGCTTTTATGGCACCTCCGCCACACGCCTTCTATTTTTCCTGCAACAAAAAACGTACAGAAACGCGATTAAAAACAAATTCATAGGTATCAAATTAGAATAACTAGTAGTTCGCCCCGAACTGAGATCTCGTGATATCTGGTTTGTGACGGAGATTATTTCTCAAATACAACGTAATTATCAAATGATAAAAGTATGCTTTTGATACACACCTTCACCTTAAGTGTTCGAGGCTCTCTCTTGTTGCTAACTTATTATAATATCCATACTAACATGAAACATACGGTGATGACGTTTTGAAAAGGGCTCTCAAAACCAATTTGTCTGATAAGTGTGATGATTATGGCGAAACTTAACAGTTAAAGAGGAAGTTCTTTTCACATTGTGGTGGACAATAATTTACTGTTGATCTCATTTGCTTTAAAATTTTATTTTATGTTAATTTAATTTAATTTTAACTGTATTAGTCTTTAGTTTATTAATAAGTTTTGTTTAGATATCCCGGAACTTATTTTAAGTTATGTACTAAGTATAGTTCTGCTCGATATTCTGTGTTTTGCTTAGTTGTGCGTACATATGTTTATGTTGCAATCAAGATCAGAACCATACAATCTTGGTTGAATATATATTATAATTTTACTGTGGTTGTGATGTGTTTTGTGCGTTTAAATAAATAAATAAAATAAAAAATATCAGTTTGTTTTAAATTGTTGTCTTCATTTGGTGATAAACTATGTATTGTAACGTAAGCGACAATAAAAGCTCTTTATTTTAAAGCCGTTGCAAGAATTTTGAAAGTTTCAATTGACTCGCGACTCAGCTCGAAATCGATACATACATAAAAACATTCTAGCTGGTTGGTTTGATCGGCGGTGTGTCGGTTCGACAACTAATTATTCGGAATAATTGTCGTGTACAGATAAAGTAGCCGCGATGAGGCTGTCACGCGACCGCCCGCGAACTCAGTGATGCTCAAACTTTGATGACATAATTATAAGTAACAGGCAATAAATTCGAATTGCTAGTAAATCCAACTTCGATGTAGAGCCGACGACTCTAACTCGATTGGGCAGCGGTAGGGAAGCTTCGAAATATCTTCCACCACAGACCCAAAAGACGAAAGTAATTAATCAATAATTACCAGGGATACCTACGGATCCGAGACGTGGTCGCTTATTATAGGCATTATGAATAAGTTCTAAGCCGCACATTAATTTCACACAGCGCCACACAGTTTCAATATTACAAGCTTTGCTTAGTTTGGGACGAACTATTGCTGTAGTGTTTATTGTGTTTGTTTCATTATTACCAAATTAATTTTCATTTCATTTTAATTAAGCAAAGCTTGTAATATGAAAACTGGATTACGGAAATAATACTTGGTTATATTATTATTATTATTTGTTGTAAATACATAACATACTTGTCATACAATACAACACCCAAACACAGAACAAACATCAATGTTCATAACACAAATGTTTGTCCTGGGAGGGAATCAAACCCACAACCTACAGCGCAGAAGGCAGAGCTACTACCAACTGAGCTGTGAGACTTGTTGAAACTGCTAGAGGAACAGATCAAATAATAGATTTACACTTATAGACAAAAATTTTAAGAAATGACTCGGCTTTTTTTTTTATTCGTGATAGTAAAGCGTTTGACCACCAGCTTACATGTAAAACAAGTAAAGATGTGGCCTAACATGGAGCACGCTTGCTTAAAAGGAACCTATTTACTCTGGACTTGAAGATCCAAGATTGTATATTGGAGTATTCAAGTGTCGTGTGGAAAAAAAGACGAAGGCAAGGAATTCCATTCCTTACCAGTATTAATGATAAAGGTTGAGGCGAAACGATGTGTTCGGCACAATGTAACATTTATAAGGTACGGGTTGCCGTACGTCTGCTAGTCCGGTGGTGGAAAGGGGATGGAGGGGTTAAGTCAAAGATATCGTCGCGACTCAATTCAAATTTTGGTTTCTCCTCAAAACTTTGAGCACCCACTCACAACCATGATGGATCGGCGCCGTCCTCGGAGGTGTTGGAGGCGTTGTTATCGAGTTGTCGACGTAATTGACCCGAATGTGTTTCGGCGTTTCCAAATCGATAATTGGGACGAGTTTTTATATTTTTAGTTATGGAATGCATCTTTTTATTATAAAATCTTTTAACTGCCATTTTCTATCTGGGCTCTTAACAGTTATTGAAGGCAAGTATGAGGTCTATAATTGAGCTTACCCAGAAGTACTTACTTAACTCTCTTCTTCTTTTTTTCTTTATTTGGTCGGAAGACTTTTTTTTTATTGCGCAAAGGGGTAGCGCTTGACCTTCATTTCATCTGGTTCCAAGTTGAGATTAGGCCGAAAGTGGAAGCGCACTTCACCCGGAATCCACAACATACTTAGGAACTGGCTATCTTACCTTTAAATGCCGGAACACAATACATTTTAGAATTGTCGTTATGGCGACAGAATTTGGTAAGATGGTGGTAGCTAGCAAGGCGGACTTAATCAAAGTCCTACCACCAACCAAACCAAGCACAATATTGTACTCCCCTGCGGATCGAACCCGGGACCTCTGGATCTGAAATCGGTGGGTGGAACAACTAGACCACAGAGGCGGTTAAAGACAAAATATTTTCAACTGTATCATATAGTACGTATTTATTTACAAAAAGTATTTAAGTATTTTATCCGTAATCTAGTTCCCATATTACAAGCTATGCTTAGTTTGGGGCTAGATGGCGCTGTGTAAAATTAATGTCCTGTAATAGGCTATGAACGCTCGCAACACCAGATGCATGATCGCTCGCGCGGTGTTGAACCTTTTAAAGGAACTTTGTCGACCTTACTCACCTCAGGAACACAGCACATAGATATAGTGCTATTTGGCTGCGTTATTCTGTAAGTAGGAAATCCTACTATGCCCTACCTCCACGTAAAAAACCTTTAGTAAACTAGACACAGCTTGACAAACTTGCAACTGGTGTAATATCTTTGATAAATAAAATAAATATATTACAGGATATTAATTTTACGCAGCGCCATCTAGCCCCAAACAATACAAACAATGTAATATGGGTTCTAGATTACGGATATAATACTTAAATACTTTTTGTAAATACATACGTACTATATGATACTTTACAAATATATTTCTTCTGCAGGTGTGCTTGTCACTGAAACCCTCCTAAACGGCTGCACCGATTTTGATGTTTTTTTGTGTGTTTGAATGGATGCCTTGATGGTTTAATTTTTTTATTGGACACAATTTTACCGGTAAGTAGCGGTGCGATAGCTACAGAATGACGGGAACGAAATTCCTAGCGTTCCACTAGTTTTCAATATAATTATTAGAAATGTATGAGTAAAACGAAATGAAATGAAAATATTTTTATCTTATAAATAAGACCAGATAATTTAAAAAATATACAAACACTGACCATATAAGCAGATAAAATTGAACCTACTGGTACTCCCAAACGTTCATCTGTGCACACATTTCATCAGAATATCACCTAAAAGGGACCATCGGTTACCTATTAACGGGCTATAGTACCTCAGATTAGCAACTCAACGTAACTTTATTCCAGTTCCGAACTAAGATATAATAATAATGAAGGTGACATTGCTGTGCGCTCAACCACGGCGCTTATGACCACCAGATGACAGAAATATGCGCGTATTTCTACGTTTTGCTTTTTACGGTAAAACAAATGTGAATTTAGAAAATCGAAAACACAGACCGTCTGCTGTATACTGTGTTTATTTTCTGTGCAAAGTTTCAAGCCCTAATTGGGCGTATTTATTGAATGGCGAATATTTTTGGTACAAATTAGAGTCAACTTTGGATTTTTTTTTCTATAGATTTTTTTTTATGTAATCGTGTTTTCAAAACAAAAGCGTTCTAGCATCTATCCTGAACTATAACATATATTAATTTTAAAGTAAATGCTACAGTATTGTTGAAGATATGATCGCTGAAGCTAAGCCATTTCACATATCATAGACTCCTAACATAATTTATAACGTTTCATGAATACTGAGAGATTAATCTGTATACCCGTTTTTTTTACATGAATGTTTTTGTTATGTTATGAAAAGTTTAAGATCCATTACGGATAAAGATATTATCACCTAGGCTAGCGCCACCCGAGCGTGACCGCGCCAACCCATTTGCTCATGCATGGTTCATCTACCCCATCCTTAGGTGTTCTAGACTAGACTATTATTATGTCTAGCTATAACTAGTAGAACGCCTATACGGCAACCTTAGAAATGATCTTTTGGCGCTGAAAATTTTATTTTCTGTAAAGAAGTTACTAAAATGACGATTCATTTAAATAATAACGTTTTAAAAACTAAAAAAAACCGACTTCAACGAAATGATACTATTTTGTTTACCTAGGTGACGTACTAGGTGATCACAGATGGACGCACAGACAGACAGACGCGTGATCCTATATGGGGTCTGTTTTTTCCTTCTTTTGAGGTAATACACCCAAATCCCTTCAAGTGTGCCTATAATATTTGAAGAGCTCTCTCGATTTTTCCAGGATCCCATCATCAGATCCTGACCTGATGACGATGGGACCACCTGGAAAGAATTCCAACCCTAAAAATACCCGAATCACTTCAAGTGTGCATATAATATTTGAAGAGTTCCCTCGATTTCTCCCGGATGCCATCATCACATCCTGATCTGATGACAATGGAACCACCTGTAAAGCCACGAGTAATCGGGGAACATATACATAAAATTAAATAAAAAGTCGGTTTCGGAAGTCGGTTAAAAAAGAGATGAAGAGATTGTAAATACATAAATAAAAGTTATTTATTCAGGTAAATTAGTAAAACTTGGTTGGTTGGTGGTAGTTTTTGTTTAAGTCGTCTGGCTAGCTGGTCTTACCTAATTCTGTCGCCATAATAACAATTCTAAAATTGTTGTGTTCCGGCATTCAGAGGTAAGATAGCCAGCTCCTCAGTGAGTTGAGGATTCCGGGTGAAGTGCGCCTTCACCTTCGGCCTTATCTCAACTTGTTACCTGGTGAGATGAAGGCCAAGCGCTTCCCCGCCGTACAATAAATAGACCTTATAAGACCCATATTAGGAATGAACACACATAGAACGCATAAAAAATATGCGGTAAAATTCAAATTAAAAAAAAAATTGACGCAACGCGACGAGTTGCGAAATAAAAAATTGCGTAAGACCGAACTTACTCAGTAAATTAATGAGCTAGCACTCAATTGCCCAAATTAAACATGAGAGTAGCTGTCTTTCATCTTTTAGTAATGCTCTAAGCTAAAGCATCTACTCCCATATTCCTATGTGAAAATTCTAGATCAAGTCAAATGACTGTCAGGTTGTCATGGCTGTCAGGACATTAACAAAGGAAAAACTATGCAAAAAATGATTTTAATGGCCTTTATCAAAGCCAACAAGCCATAAAAGCTCATGTGGCCTCAAAAAAATCCACAAGAGACAGGATCAAACGAAATGTATCAAAATACAATATTCTGTCAAGAAGTCATCATAACATTCATAGTTTGTTTTTATGCTCATGCCCGCCCAGTAGCGAATCCACTTTACTTTAGCGAAATTTATTGGGCAAAGTTAATTTTGTATCGCGAAAGACACCACACATATGAAAGGTATTATGGTAATGTCAGCCTTATTATTAAGTAACTTAAGGGTGGCACTTTTGAACAAAAACCTGGTGGTTTTGTTACAAAGAAATGTCATTATGATAATCCGTTTTTGGGACTTCACAAGTTAGTTGTTGTTGTTTGTAACGTTTCGGATAAAACTTATGCGGCAAAGTTCCAAGAACTCGTCTCCTAGAATACTTAGGACCCTATTTTTAAGTCTTAAGCAACCTATAAGTTTTTTAAAACAACTTAACTACTTTAAAACGTAACAGATTCAATTAGTACCTTTCCTTTTTGTTGTCTTTTGTTGAATTCTACAAATTAAAATCCCATGTAAATCTCCTTTTGTTTGATTTAGTCACGCGCCTTTTAGAATATTTTTTATTCTTTTCAAGATGGTTTTAGTATTTCGTAATTATATATTTTACCGTTTTTAAGGGACATCATCGAACAAAGGATTAGTATTATATTTTTTTGCTCTTCAAAGAGATCCATTTTGTATACCTACTTTGGAGTGTACCTGAAAACGCGACTGCGGCGGATAATCTTATGGTTTTTAAGACGCATGGCGGAAGTTACTCAGTACCTATATCTGTTAGTTACATTAATACAATCGGCCTGAACCGATTTCGATGAAATTTGGAAGGGAAGGACATTATTGTATTTAATGCAGAAGACCGTTGACTGCTTTTGATTCATATCATCATCTTCCTTTTTTTAGTGTTATTATACGAAGGGGAAGCGCTTGGCCTTCATCTCACCTGGCCGAAGATGGAGGCGAAATCCTCAACAAACGGAGGAACTTGCTATCTTACCTCTAAATGCCGGAACACAACAGATTTAGAATTGTTGTTATGGCAACTAGGTTTGGTAAGATGGTGGTACCAGCTAAACCAAGCATAACATAATACTCCTTCTGGGGATAGAACCCGAGGCCTCTGAATCTGAGACCGGCAGGCGAACCACTAGACCACAGAGGCGGTAACTTCCAAACCTTCGTCTAACCTTAACTAACCACGATGACGGGTGTAGGGGTGCACTAAGAAGGTTTTACATATTCTAACCGAGAGAAATGTAAGAAAGCTAATATGACAAGAAAGAGTGACAGTAGCTTAGGAGTAGTATCAATTTATTTTTTTGCCCCTTGTTAATCGACTTGATATCGCATATTATTTGTATTTGTTAAAAAATATTAACAATAACATCGATCGTCCTGACCGTCTTCGCAAAGTAGGTAGGTACATTTGAATGTTCCTCATAGAACACTCAGGTTCAACCCTCCACTGAGTGTGACTGGAGCGTCAACGAACTATAGGCAGAATTCGTATAAGGTGCGGGTGAGTAGGACTGATAATGAATTTAGTAAGTGGTTGGGCATTGATCTATTTCATACGAGTGTCCCCAAGGCAAGGTACCGCCTATCCTTCATCGTTTTTAGTGCGTAGTTTATTTTCAAACATATTTAGTAGCTATGCTTTGTAGCATTTATGTATATTTTTATTTTTTTGCGCTCAGTTGAATGTTGTCGTGGATTGGTCATAGTACTCACATTTTTGAATCTATACCTACTGTTGCTATTTGTGAAGACCTGTAATTGGTTATCTATTTCTATTGTTTATCAGAGGCATTATACAGGTGAATTTACAAGTGGGCGTGCAAGGCCAAATCCAAAACTATGAGGAATAGCGAAAAACACTCAAAGGAGTCTCGGGCCCGATTTTGATGAAAAATCAATATCCCGAGCCAGGAATCGAACCAGTTGATTTTGAAAAAAAAACACACACATTGTATCATTACACTATTTGATAGTGTAGCTAATAAGGAACCATTTCTGGAAAGTAATGATATACGGCAAACTTAAGGAAAGAGCTCATTTGTAACAAAATAAATTTATATTTTTTTTACGTACAATTAATCAGTTAAAGGTAACGTTACCTACGTTACCTTTAACCGATTAATTGTTCAAAATGGTGGCTATTGTTTTCAATACATCACTGGATTCGACGTCTCAAAGATTGTACTGCATTCAACATTACAATATAATTGATTCCGTTTAGAATATTTTCCAAAGGTCGTTTCAAGTCTTCAATTGTATTGTAGGTACGTGTCTTTGTAGATTTCGTTTTTTACATACCCCCAGAGAAAATAATCTAAGGGGGTAAGATCCGGTGACCTCGCTGGCCACGGCACGGGACACAGGACCATGCGTGCGACCATCGCCAAACTGCTGAATCAACATCTCTTTCACTATACGGCTATTATGCGCTGGGGCCCCATCTTGCTGAAAGAATAATTGGGCGACCTGGGACAAAGGCAAGTTATCCAACTCTTCAAACAGCTCCTTTAAAATTTCTACATACCTATTTAAAAGTGGTCAACGTTCCATCATAAATATTGAAATAAAATATTCAGTTCTTCAAAATACCGCACCAACAATTAAATGAAAAACGTACTTGGTGATGCCCTTCGATTATCCGTAAAGGATTGGTGTTTGACCAATAATGTTTATTTTTTCGGTTGAACATAATTACTATTATTGAAAAAATGTGTTTCGTCAGAGAAGAAAAAATTTCATAGAAAATGTATGTCGATGTCTATTTTCTGATTTAACCAGTTGCAAAAATCAAGACGTCTTAAGTTATCGCCTGGATATAACTTTTGCACAATGCGTCCGGAACGGTAAAATTTATAATTGTACTTTTTTAAAACTTTACATACCGTAGATTGAGACACTTGAATGTTTTCAGCTGCATGCGGGTGGAATTAGCGGGGAATTACTCAAAATAGGTATTTCTAAATCTTCATTATAAATACGTGGCTTTATTAGTTTACTTTTTACAAAGCTACCTCCTTGTAACTAACTACTTGGTTGCTAACTATTTTTTGGAGACGCTTAACAGTGGGGATCACGTTGAGCATATTTATTTTGGTACCAGTGGCACTTTTCCCATTGATAAAATATGCTTCCAGTAGATCAAATCGTTCATCATTAGTTAAATTCAACATTAAATCACAAAATTCAAGTTTCAAGTAGGTATTGCTTTTAAAAAAAAATTAACAAAAAACGAAACAGTACGCAAACAGTTAGTAGTAATCAACCAAACGTCGAACAAAATCTAAATAATTGGCGCCAATTCCCTTTCCTTTCGAATTTCAATTGTATATATTTTTCTATTACTTTGACCTTCATCGAGAAAAGAGATACTTATGCATAAAAAAATTGAAATTAGAACTTACGGGTGCGAGTTAAAAAAAATAAACAGCATCATTTCAAACAAGGAAGGTATGTAATTTAGTATGATTGATAAAGAAATTATACGTACCTACTTTAAAAAATGAAGCAGATTATTAAAATTCAACATTTTCGTTAGGTTTTCCGTATATCATTACTTCCTAGAACTTGTTTCTTATTAGCGACACTACCGAATAGTGTATAAAAAAACAGTGTGTGGTTTTTTTTCAAAATCAACTGGTGCGATTCCTGGGATGAATATGGATTAAAAAACAAATCTATGCCGATGCCGATCTAAAGATGCCGTTTCAGTTTTCATCGAAATCGGGCCCGAGACTCCTTTGAGTATTTTTCGATATACCTCATAGTTTTGGATTTGGCCATGCACGCCCACTTGAAAAATTCACCCTGTACCTATATCAGCTGTAGGTTTTCCGAATTAAAATAAATAAAGTAGCCCCTTATGTGAGGGCTCATCCGGGTTATCACCATACCTATTTCAGCCGCTAAGCAGCATTTCTATGTTCCGGTTTTCAGGATATGGTTGCCGGTGAAATAACGGGCATGCGAGGCTTAACCTTTAAGCCTCAAGTTGACGGGCGCAATGCAGTGCCGTGTAGGCTATGTTTTATGAAAATTATGACCAACGCAGTAAGCATTATTATAGGCAAGAGTTCACTTTACATCCAGGTTACTTGCTTGTTCCGTGTCTTAGTTGTGTAAAAATACATGTACATGAGGTACATTTGGAAGGGTAGCTTTTTTGTTCCGTGTAGCACTACTAAAGATTTTTGGAAAACTCCTACGGGATGTCAGAAACAAAAACCCCGGGCGTGTCACATTTTTGTATATCCGACGTAGATCAAATATTAAAACAAATATTCAATTCAATATCAAAAGATCTTAGTAATTATAATAAGTAAGATGATACAATCTTCAATGTAAATTTATCCTAAAAGGTATCTAACTTAAAAAATAGCACATTTACAAAGCTTATAAATTATACGCTTTTCTAAAACTTGTGGCATAATTTACGAATTACGGAACATAAAGAAAACAAACAAATAAACATTCAATCAAAAGCAGAGCTCAATACAAATTCAATCTATATTCAAATCAACATAGAGACATTTCGCAAGCCTGTAACTAAAGCTAATAATGAAATGTAACTAAAAATTGTAATGGTTCAGTCGGGGTCAACGTACGTCCATACATCAGCTGTCTTAGGAACGTATTGAATGATGCATCGACATCTTGTGACTGACAGTTGTGCGGCTGTACCCTGGATATGTTGGCGAAGCTGGAAGTGACCTTATTTCTATATACTTTAACCGCCTCTGTGTTCCATTGGTTCGCCTATCAGTGTCAGATCCAGAGATTCTGGTTTCGATCCCCAAGTAAAATATTGTGCGTGTTTTTTTTTTAAATAGCGCCATCTATCCCCAAATTAAGCATAGCTTGTAATATGGGAACTAGATTACGGATATAATACTTTAATACTTCTGTAAATACATACGTTCTATATGATACAACACCCAAACACAGAACAAACATCTATATTCAGCACTAATGTTCGTCCTGGGTGGGAATCGAACCCACAGCCTACAGCGCAGAAGGCAGAGTTACTACCAACTGATCTACGAGGCATGTTAATTGTTTGGTCCACAAAGTCCACAAGACTTTGTTTAAATCCACTTAGCTATCACAATCTTACCTAATTCTGTCGCCATAACAAAGAATCTAAAATTAGCTAATTGATTCAGACGTTATTTTGCGGAGATCCATATTTCAAAATAAAATCTGAAAACAGAAAAAATATTTAGTAATAAATCTGGCAAATCTCTCTGAAAAAATCAAATCGACACGTGTTTCGCCTAGGCATCCTCAGGAAATATAGTCTTGCTGCTAACTGACTAGCCCTCTGGGGACGTGTTGTCGCTCCGAGCTCTGCGCTGCAAGTTTGATTTTTTCAGAGAGATTTGGCGGATTTATTACTAAATATTTTTTCTGTTTTCAGATTTTATTTTGAATCTAAAATTGTTGTGTCCCGGCGTTTTGGTAAGATATAGCCAGTTTCTCAGTTTGTTGAGGATTCCGGGTGAAGTGCGCTTCCACCTTCGGCCTTATTATACCTTGAAAATCAGGTGAGATGAAGGCGAAGCATCTCCGCGTCTTACAATAAAAAAAAATGGATAAGCTTGTCTCCCTCAAGGCCAGAGCAAGGATGAAGACTATTTTGGAGCGAGCTCAATGGGCACTGGGTCTCCAGGGACAGGAAGGTCCCTAGCTAGGTCCACCTAGCTCAACTAACTTATCTAACTTGGAGTTTTCCTTCACCGGGTGGAAGGGTGGATCTTTATATACAGGTCGGTGCAGGAAATCTCCAAGTTTAAATTGATAATCCTTTCATATTGAAGAAGCGTTGATACATTGAAAAACATGTATCCTCGTTGATGTTGAAGGAATTGAAATGAAGTTCAGTCAGAATGTGTGGAAGTCCGGGGGACGGAGTGCAACGCGTTCGGTAGATATTAGTTTTGTGAACAATCTCCGCCTTCTTGAAAGTGGACTAGGATAAGTCCATGAGATGACAAATACAATTGAGGGCCCTTTCACTACTCCTTTACTCATCTTTATTTGGGCCACGCGACAGGCGCCGTCAGAGAACGTGGATACGGACAATATCCGCCCTAGGGTTCTCATGGCTTGACTCATCCTTGACGAACCATTTGATTCTCCTTTATGTAAGGCTGCCTATCTTGCCATTATATTTGTCATACCATCAGTGTTGTAAAAATTCGGTTGTAAGCGCTAGCAGCTGGTAGGTCACACCTACCCCTAATTTCAATAATGAAAGCTTTAGATTCTCAAACCTCAAAAGTATAATTAACAGTATAATTATAAATTTTGATCCCCAGCTGCTATCGGTTCTGCGAGCTATGTGTTCTGCCACTTCAGCATGCTTATACTGAGAGCTACGAGTATGTCAGTAAAATTGGTTCTGTTACGGATATCTATATTCCGGATTTTATCACGTAGTGAAACTCCAAGTATAGCTCTCTCCATAGCTCGCTGTGCTAATTTAAAATTATTCATAAGGCCTATATTTAGCGACCACGTCTCATCCATAAGTACACTCCACTGGTAACAAGACTGATTAAAGACTTTCGTCTTGAGGGTCTGAGCTCTCTTCTAAGTCACCTTTTTCACCAAAGGTATATCCTGCTGGGTGTACTAATCCCAGTTTGCTCAATCAGGAAAATCTAGATAGTGCTACCTCTTTGTGGTAAGCAGAGGCGTGTGACCACACAATATCAACAATTTAATTACATCTCCGACCGTCGGTAGCAGAGGTCATATTGTAATTTAATTAATCCTACAATCTGAACAGATGTAATTGTAAGAATAATGCTTGTAGAGAACGCATAATACGGTTTACGTCAAGATAGCCAGTTCCTCAGTTTGTTGAGGATTCCGGGTGAAGTGCGCCTCCACCTTCGGCCTTATATCAAATTGTAACCAGGTGAGATGAAAGCCAAGCGTTTCCTCGTCGTACAATAAAAAAAAACGAATATCCCTTAAAATTCCTCCTTAGGCGGGAGTAGATTGTTGCCATTACATGGATCATATCAAACATCAGCGATAAAATAAAAATCGCAATCATATGCCAATTATTTATCCCTCATTTTATTAATACCTAATGACTTCCATCTCCATGCTTAAAGAAAAAAATAAAGTTTAAAAAAAGAAAGGAGAATGGTCCATACTACTCTTCCTAACATTGTGATTAAATTAGCCTATTATATGTATTTTGTGCTTGACTATATATCTGTAGTCATAAGTATTTATGTATGTTTGTAAGTGGTCCTCTTTTACCACTTTATTTGGCGCAGACGCTTATGGTGTCTCATATTTGAGCTGTCGCGGTGCACCTTCTTGGTTCCAACTGTGAGTTTTTATTGCATTTTTGTATGTTTTTTCCTATTGTTTGTGTTTTCTCGCATACCTTTTTACTTTTTCTTACTCCTAAATATATAATAATGTCTTTTTATGATTTTATGTGCTACCTAATTGTGTTAGTGTCAAATAAATGATTTTTCTTTCTTTCTTTAACCACTAAGGCATAATATTATTTGCCTTGATTGCATTTAATTGAAATTTCAATAAAAATATTTGAGATACTTCACCATTTCACTATAGTATATGTATATTATTTTGTAATTGCTAACGGAATTTATATCTAAATCTTAATCTAAATATAAAAAAAAAATATTTCGATTCTATTAATCAACATATTTTTTATCATAAACAGTTTAAAAATGTAGTAAAAAAAGGGTCTTGACAGACAGACGGGCAACAGAGTGAGGGTCACTCATAAAGGTTCTTTTCCTTCTGAGGTGCAGAACCCTAAAAACCACATAATACCTCTATTAAATAATTTGATTTGTTAGACTTGCTTTCTGTTGCTAGGTCTTCACAAACAGTAGCTCAAAATGATGCATATAAGAAGTAAAGCGCAATGACCTCTGATTTCATCAAACATCGAATCAAAATCTTCTCACGATCAAAAATTATATTACAATCTTATTTTCACGGCATAAAGTGTATATTTCAATAACATGCATGCATTAATATAGAGCCTATTTAGTTGGTATCTGAACTTGTCAAGATGCAGTGAAGCGAAACATAGGAGCTACTTTGATACGTCAAGCTAAAAATAGTTTAATTAAAGATATAAGATTGGTTATTCGTTTTATAAACCAGATTCTTGGTAAAATCCTAAAAATAAATGAAGAGAGTATAGATAGATAGAAAGAAAATTAATTGTATACGCACAGATGTTGTACGACAGTGAATTTTTCTGTTGTTTATGTCAACACGATTGGTGCAAAAAGCAGTTCGTTTTGTAAGTCTATGTGCGGCAATTAACTAAATAAACAAAAATATTCACGAAAAGAGGTATAAAAATTTATTGTAGTATGCACTACAATATATTGTCATAGACTAAGTGAGAACTTCTCTAATCAGTACTATAAAAAAGGATTATTTTCAGATTAAATTAAGTAGTAGGACCTACCTACGTTGACGGAAGTTGTGAGATTTTATTTTTTTATCTTATCATTTCTTACGTACCTTCCTTACTAAAAAAGAGAAAAGAATCTATGGTTAACTTTTGAAGTGTATAGCCGACAGCCAAAAAATGAATATCTTTTTGTAGCGAGATTGGAGGGATTCTAACAATAACTCTCAGATCTTTAAACTATCGAGCGGACCACATGGACTACTGGCCAGTGGTCCTTCTATTATCTTCAAAGTGCAAGTCTTAAGCAACAATAACTTTTGAGGTGTCGGCGAGACAGTAAACAAACGCATTTATGCTCTAGTGCATATCTATTACATGCAATAATTGTGTATTTTAATCCTCGGTAAAAGCTCCTTGAATTCGGCCCGCCTTAGCCGCGATTAGGAATAATAAAAAAATCGGCGCCGAATTCGAAGTGACCATTGGTGCGTTTGAAATTGGAAGTGTTTAGTTTAGTGATGCGCTACGGCGTCTCACATCATCAGTCTTGTTTTGATTTTTGCAACGCAGTGGTAGATGATACAACTCTACGAAAGTACACAAATTAAAATCTTAAGGAAATTGTCTTAACCTTTCTAAAATATAGGTATGTTATCCGGTGACGGTCGTGGCTTAAGAATCAACCGCTACAATTCAGCCCACGAATGTCTTTAAAGCAGTCTAAGGGATACTTCCTGAAGGACAGCAGCTGCTTATCGATATATTATCTAACATATTTTTATTTATAATACGATAGGGGCTTGACCTTCATATCACCTGAAAGTTATGTTAAGGCCGAAGGTGGAAGGGCACTTCAACCGGAAACCTCAACCAACAGAGGCTACCTTACCTCAAAATGCCGGAACACAACAATATTAGAATTGTTACTGTGGCGACCGAATTAGGTAAGATGGTGGTAGCTAGCCAGGCGGACAAAATCCTACCACCAGCCAAACCAAGCACAATAATGTACTCCCCATGGGGATCGAGCCCGGGACTTCTGGATCTGACACCGGTGGTCGAACCACTAGACCACAGAAGCGATTTCCGCTTTTTCCACAATTATCAAAACCCTTCAATTCAATTTTGGAGTAGGCTGTGATCAGCAATGGACATACAAGTCCAGTTGAAGATGAATAAGTTCTCAAACACTGTTCGTGTTACCTTCACAATCCAATTGAATAGCTACAGAAAGTTTTGCGTAAACGCAGTCTTCTTTTTCCCATCACTATAAATCGCTGAAATCGAACGCGTTCAAATTATTTCCTCCAATGGTTTTGAATCGATTTTATAAAATAACTAGAATTGTAGAGGTGTTGTTGTTTACTTTCATGTCAGCGAAACTATTCACCCTTGATATCAAGATTAGGAATAATCTTTACTACATGAGATTTTGAAAAAAACCAACAATATTTACCAAACACCTTATATTATATATATCGACTTACACCTTACACATTATATTATATATTTTAAATGCATCGAAATCTTACGAAACGATAATTACCTTTTAAAAACTAAATAGAAAACCGACTTCAATGAAGAGTACGATACAATTTCGTAAAAATACGTCATCCAGGTAGGATGACTTATTTTTACCAATTATTTTGATTGCAGAAGAACGGATACACAGACGCGTGATCCTATATGGGGTCCGTATTTTCCTTACTTTTGAGGTAATAGACCCAAATCGCATCAAGTGTGCCAATAATATTTGAAGAGTTCCCTCGATTTTTTTAAGATCCCATCATCAGATCCTGACCTGATGACGATGGGATCACCTAGGAAGTATACCGACCCTAAAAATACCTAATTCACTTCAAGTGTGCATATAATATTTGAAGAGTTCCCTCGATTTCTCTAGGATTCTATCATCCTGACCTGATGAAAATGGGACCACCTGTGAAACAAAAAAAAACATCCAAATCGGTCCAGGCGTCTTCGAGTACCTAATCGGGGAACATACATAAAAAAAAAGATTGAAGAAACGAAATGAGAACCTCTTTCTTTTTTCTGAAGTTGGTTAAAAAGTAATTTAAAGGCTTCTTTTTATCCGGGTACCATGCTTTTTACATCCGGGTACTACGCGGTCCAATCTGTGTGAAGAAGCTAGTATACTATTTTTATATAGAAATGTTATCAATTAACATTCTGATAATTATTTGGATGTCATATGACACGACATTGCGCGCACAAATTCACAGATACTGCAGAAGCGCGGTGTATTTATTGGTTTTACTTGCTCAGTAATGCACCTATAAACGGTAAGTGATATTCAGAAAACGAGCATAAAGTTTTACGTGTTTACGTTTTCATCGAGCCATGAATCCCTCAACACTTGCCCAAGTATCAAGTAAGCAGAATCAAAAGCCGCTTCAAAAAAGAACCGCGCTTTATCAAAGCACCGCTTTCTTTGACGCACCGCATTGTACGCTACTGAATAAGGTTCAATACTGTATTCATTACAGATCCCAATTGATAATTAAGCTCACTTTATAAGTGCAGTTCTTTAGCTGAGCTTCGGTGTCGGTATTCTAAGATGTGGTTGGTCTTCAACGCTTATCTTCAGCGGGAGTAGCTGACCAGTAAATAATTATCACGTGTGCAGGTGAATAATCGGCCAATCTAAGGGCCAGCTCTTTAGGCCAGTGAATCTAATTCACTGGCCATCGTTATTCAGCGTGGCAATGCTGAAATGGTCTAGGACACGCTTCAGTCTGGTACATGGTCTGGGATCGTTTATACTACAAACGTACCTAAGTAGTAAAAACCTTAGTAGCCCGACCGCCCTTGTTAGTAGCTAGTTTTTTTAACACATCACCATCTAGCCTCAAGCTAAGCAACGCGTATAAAATGGAAATTAGATAGCATAGATAAAAAATATATATATTTTTAAATACTCATGTATCATCATACACATATAACATTTTTGGTCAAAATGATTTAGACTTTACCAGATGCCTATTGCTTTGATCGCTAATAAAAATAAAAAAAGAACAAACCGCTTTGTCAAAATGTTAGCCTGAACGCCTGAACAATGTCTCCATAATTATCCATAATCCACATTGGAGAAAAAAACGGATAAACAAACAAAAATAAAACGAAGAATAAACAGTGCCTATTAGTTCGATTGAAGCTATTTTAATTGGTGCATTTATATAAGACGGCCATTATCTAACTACAGTAGTTGTTCGTAGCACATTAAATAAACGTTGAGTTTATTTTATTTAAATATGCAAATTTACGTTAAGTAAATTCTGTTGTGAAAACAATGGGTATTTTTTGGAGTAGGTTTATTACTAACCTAACAACAATTCTAAATTATTGTGTTCCGGCATATTATAGAGGTAAGAAATGTTCCTTACGCTATTGAGGATTCCGGGTGAAGTACGTTTCCACCTTCAGCCTTATCGTAACTTGTAAACAAGGTGACACATAAAAGCTCTTCCCCGTCGTATAGATAATAAAAATAAAAGTAAAATAAGCTATGACAAATACTAATTGCCATTGTGTCGATAACGGAGTTAAAAATCAAAATGAATTAATCAATATTACAGGACATTAATTTACACAGCGCCATCTAGTCCCAAACTAAGATGAATATGGGAACTATATTACGGATAGAATACTTAAATACTTTTTTTTTGTAAATACAAACTTATCAAGTATATCAATACAACATCTATATTCATCACACAAATGTTTGTCATAAACGATAGGCACATAGGTCCGTATCTAACTTAACTGAATCAAATAATTTTCTATGAGAACGCGTCGTGTGGCTCGTTTGTGTGGCTTTATTCTTGTATTTTACAAGAATAAAGCCACATGTTTTCTAAACTCACGCCTCCTCAAAGTTGCTCTTCAAGTTCGTAAGCCATGTGCCATCAAACCTTCGAAGCAGAAAACGTAGAAAAGAAATTCCGTACGGCGACAACTATCTGATACAATGCCTTGCGGATCTCTATGCGCGGACTGAGGGATAATCCCTTATCCCTCAAAGTGCCGAAACCGCCCAAGACGACGCTACTAACATAAAAAGATGTAATGTATCTTGGGTTTGATGCAATTGGAATTCTGTTTCGATTTGGTCCATGATGACTTCGTAGCCGATTTCGGCCACAGTGACTGTTTGAACTAAACTATTATAAAAAAAATCCATAAATAGTCTAGCAGTTTGCCCGCCAGTATCAAACCCAGAGGCCCCAGGTTTGATCTCCAGGGTGGTACAAATTTGTGCTTAGTTTGGTTGGTAGGTACCGGTAGTAGGACTTTTTTAGGTCACCTGGATAGCTACCACCTTCTTACTTAAGTCTGTCGCCATAACAACTATTAACAATTATTCAGCCAAATATAGAAAAAGTTGTTTGACTAAGTGTGTGACTAAGAGTTTTTAAAAGATTCCAAATGAATGCATATTTATTTAAAAAGTAATTGTTTAAGGCTGAATGAAAATAATTGTTGACATCAATGACTTACTTAATTAATTTAGCTAATCCCAGATCTTAGTTATAAGTTACTAATATTGCATATTGTGAAACATGATAACACTATTTATAATTATTACTCACCACCTTCATACCATGTTTGGGGCTATAAATATATGTGAATAGAAAGCCAGTTCCTCAGTCTGTTGAGGATTCCGGATGTGCCTTTCCACCGGCCTTATGCTCTTCAAGACTTGACACCAGGTTGATGAAGGCAAGTGCTTTCCCGTCGTGCAATATAAAAATGTGGTATGACCGTTCAACCCTTGATGCTTTTGGTCATGTATGCATAATACATAGCATTGGCCTACCTACATAATAAGGTATCTACTAGTATAAGTGATTTTACAGCAGATATAGTAAAGGTGTTAGATATCTAATAAACCACCGAATATAGACATTAACTGCTTTGGTGGTCTAGTGGTTCACCTTAGCGGTGTCAGATCCAGAAGTCCCGGGTTCCCCAGGGTATAAAATTGTGGTTGGTTCAGTTGGTGGTAGGACATTGTTTAATACCACCATCTTATTAAATAACTAGATAGACTCTTTAAGTCTATCGCCATAATAACAATTCGAAATTGTTGTGTTCCGGCATTTACGGGTAAGATAGCCAGTTCCGCAGACTGTTGAGGATTCCGGGTGAAGTGCGCCTCCAACTTCAGCCTTGTCTTTACCTGTAACCAGGTCAGATGCATTGTGCTTCCCCGTCGTACAATAAAAATAATAATAGTATACAAAATTCAAATAAACTGAGACTGCTTGCTAAACATTTTACACCATTTGCACTAAAATGTATTCACTTCACAATTAAAATAAAAAAATATATTACAAGACACTAATTTCACACAGCGCCATCTAGTCCCAAACTAAGCATACTCGTAGCTTGTAATATGGGAACTAGATTACGGATAGAATACATAGATATTTTTTTTTTTTGTAAATACATACTTATCATACAATACAACACCCAAACACAGAACAAACATCTAAATTCATCACATAAATGTTTGTCCTGGGTGGGAATCGAACCCACAACCTACAGCGCAGAAGGCAGAGCTACTACCAACTGAGCTGTGAGGCTTGTTAAATTATTCAAATTAAACCATTAGGTACTTTCATATTCACGAATAATAAACGTGACCCTCCTTGCTTCGCCGTAGTCGTAAGTAGGGTAAAAATAAAGTGTAGGTATAGGTGTCTTTTTTTGGTAATAGCCAACCACTAGCTTACCGAAAAACAAGAAAAGATATGGCCTTAGGTGGAGTACGCTTGTCTAAAAGGACCCTATACTCTCTGGACTTAAAGACTCCAAGATTGTACTCGTGCATAAAAACAAACGAGGCCAAGGCCATTCCATACCAGTATTCATGATAAAGGTAGCAAAGACGAGTTCAGCACAATGGAACATTAACAAGGTACGGGTAGCCTGCCGTATGTCTACTAGACCGGTGATGGAAAGGTCAGGATCAGGTCAAAGATATCTCAAGCTCGCCAAAGTAGAATTTATACCCATAAATAATAAGTATATGTGTCTACTTATTATTCCTCTTATGTCTTCCTCGTCCTTTGATGCCCTCTGGCGTAAAAAAACGGCTTCTTGACTTAAGGTTACGATGCAGTCACAGTATTCTTAGTGCGATTGCCCACCAGTATGATTGCCCTCTGGTTCATAAACTTATTCAGAGGATTAAATCTGTCTTTGTTATTAAGTACTAACCTATTTGTAAGTTTTTACTAACAGAACTGGACTTTTATTGTCTTTTTAATAAACGTATTATTATTGCCGACAAATTTTCAACATTTTCAGGAATATTTACCCATGTAAGTACATTAAGTAAGTACATTAAGTACACGTAAGTACTGACACATTTTAAGTACATTAAGTACACATTTTAAGTACATTAAGTACATTAAGTATTTAAGTACATTAATTTTACATAAATTTATTTATTTAAGTAAATTAATTAAAGTTTATTTATTAAATTTATTTATTTAAGTACATTAATTTTACATAAATTTATTAAGTATTTAAGTACATTAAGTACACGTAAGTACATTAAGTACACGTAAGTACATTAAGTTCACGTAAGTACTGACACATTTTCTCCATCGAAATCTCTAATCTGACTAAGGTAAGGTACTGATCCAACGGGGGGGAGCCGTCATAGCATCGCGGTGTATCGCCAGTGTTGGACAGCGAGATTATCTCCACAAACAGAGATTGGCCCCTCGCTGTGCTCGTCAAGCTCCCGTAGCCGTGCGTATGCGCATGTACCGACTGCAAATAAGTTGCATCACTATGACACTACTGGCGAAGGAGTAGTGTCACGGGGAATTATGTTTTACCCATGGCACTACTGGTTGAGTCACGGGAAATAAAAATCTCCCACGGCACAACTACATAGTAGTACTTACTGTACTGTATAATATGTAGTACTGTAGTGGTGCTGTGTAGTAGTGTCAAGGGAAATCAAACTTGATTTTATTTGTTCATTCAAAAATTGGAAATGATAAATCTGGTGAGTCGAAAATCTACAGTCGAAATGATGAGATTCATTAGCACCTACCGACTTGAACATTACTGAATTAAGTTTGCGAATTTTAAACTAAACTGCACACTAACATTTGTTTAAAGCGACTCGATTACTAAATGAGCGGCAATTTTTTATCATTCAATATAGTAGATCGCGTTAGAAACTCAGACATACAAACGCAAACAAATAGCAGATGCTTCTCAGCTTTCTGAGAAATATCTGCTATTTGTTTGCGATCGTCTGCTTTTGCGGCTTTCCGCAAAAGCAGACAAACTCTGGGCGAAAACCACAAGAGAATGGGTGCCCAATAGAAAACAGCCACGTGCCTTCCACGGCAGAGATGGTGAGATGAGCGAGACCCCTACATAAGGGAATGGGCTCAATTAGTCAACAATAGAGATTTATTGAAGGAGGAGAAGGTAGGCCTTTGCCCTGCAGTATGACATCCCAGGCTAATAATAATACAAAGTGGAAGCGCCTTCATTTTACCTGGTTTCAAGTTATGATAAGGCCGACGGTGGAAGCGCACGGGCCGCCCCATAGCCGCGTATATGTATGATATTACATTGTAATTTTTTTTAACACTAGTAGTAAATAGTCGCTGCTTCCGGGCTTTCTAGTCTCGCAGTCAGTCTCTTTGTATTTTTGTAACCCAAATTCAAAATAACCTTTACAATTTTAATTTACAGTCACTCGTTTAAATACAAGGTACTCTTAAAAATTATGTTTGACAGATACCTATTTGGCGTGATCTGTTGGTTTTTATGTCTTTTGGGAGGCACTACTTGCAGTGTGTGAACGCGATGAAGATAATACTTGGGTTTGTTTTGTTGACGGTACACGTGATCAGTGACAGTCGAGGTCCCGGGTCCGAGTTGCTGTCAGGAGAACACCAGTTCAATCTACCAAGTATCTCACGTGTAGTACGTGTCATTGGAATGTTAAAAAAATATTTTAATTTCGAGCCCGCTCATTAAAATATTACCTGTACATTGCTAGAGTAGGTACTACTTATACTTGTGCTGTGATTAGGATCATTTTGATAAGGGTAGCTGAAGTGGCAGTGGGCAGGCCACATTGTTTGCAGAACCGATAACCGCTAGGGAATACAGGTGGCATGGCGACCGTGTTTAAACTCAAAACGGAGTGTGGGAAGACCTCGATGGACTGACGACATTGATGGATGAAGGAGGCCTGAGCCTCCTTCAAAACTCTTAAACTGAAACAATACGTTTTTTTTTTATTCTTTAAATTGTTACATACTTCGTTGAATTTAGAATGTTTCAGGCTATATAATTTGACGGTACTTATTCCACTTCTGATTAAGCCTTATCATCCTTTGAATCCTTCGGTTCTTCCTTTTCCTTTAATTTTTCTTTTCCTGCCAAAAATTGCTTTAATTTCTCAAGCTTAGATTGGTTTACTTGATGGAAATGACCTTGTTCATTTGCCGCATCCAGCTTGCCTACCCTCTTACCAAACGATGTCACAGATGCCTGTCCATCTGTATCTTTGTCAGATTGCTGAGCATATGACCTTCTGCTATTCTGAAAAGATGGCGAGACCACTTTATTTAACGTGCCCGTCAAGTACATTGGGTAGGTTTTTGGAGGTTTGCAGCCAGTTAGTGATGTCATAGATCCTTGTCTTCCTCCAGCTGTGTCAAATTTATAAGCATTCCTGATATTCGGATATCGTGAGAATGGTTTCTTAGGATTGCTCGTTAAACACACAGGGTATTCTGTTCTGGGAGACGTGTAATAGCCAAATGACACCGATCCTTGTTTACCTTTCGTTTTGGCAGATTCATTAGCAAACGGTCTTCTGTTATTCTGAACGTGAGGGGCTACTGGTTTCTTCACGTCAGTAAAGTACTCTGGGTACTTCGACATAGGAGATTCAAACTTGTGAGTGACACGGAAGCTATCGACAAAGGGAAACGGTTGCGGTGATACACATAGCCCTTCCAGAGGTATAGAAGATTGGAGAATTCGTCTGTAATTCCCTTTTCTGTAACGGATGACTGGTTGTCTACGGGTAGGGAGGAAAGCGTTGCATTTGATGGCTTGCACTCCTCTGAAAGCTTTGACATCTCTGTAGGTATCGTCTGTTACTGTTCTGATGGACGGCAGCACTGGGAGTACGGGTCTGATAATTCTTTCTGGGATAGTAAAGAGGGCCATCTCTAGATTTTTCAAAGAATTAAGACTCACTTATGTTATTGGATGTTGTGTGGTGAGGGTTATATTGGGGTCGACTGAAAGATTTATTTGTGCCTGTGTCAACTTGACAGATTATTTGCATATTATATTGACTGTAAAATGGTAAAACCCACAGAGAAACTATGTGTACACTATTTGTACAAAAGAGATCGCACGACTGATAGAGTCCAAAAAACGTCGTCAATCGACGTGTTATTGGTTATTGTCTTGTTACTTCCTCATCTTCAAGTGTCACATCATTCGGGAAATCACTGATCGAGTTTTATGTTGCATGACACCTTGTTCATGAAAACCACATAAAAACGAATGGTTCATTGTTTGAACCAGAAGTTTTTCTGTTAGTTTTAACCAATTAATTTTCTGTGGGTTTGAAGCTTAATGTCATCATATCATAATATAACATATGCGTATGCGTATATATCTAATCAATCACCAAGCAAGCCTTCGCTTTTCAAAGTTTTCAAATAAAACCGTTATTAAATTGAAACCTCATTTTTTACCTGAGGGTTGGTTTTGAAAATTAGGTTTCATGCTAACCGTGATCCTAGAAAAACGCACGATGGAACACTAAAAAAGCTGTAGTCCTAAAAACTGGTAGTTACGCGGCTTGCTGAGTATGCTTAAAATTCAGAATCTTATTATTTGGCAATACGAAATGTCCTGCAATAATTCAACTACTATAGGTACTATACTTTACTGCCCTAATTTGCGCTACTGCAAAGGAGTAGTAGGGTACTAGGTAGCTACTCTACTGACGCGAATCGCGTATGCGAATAATTTGAGGTAATATATTGAACAGGCAAGTAAAGTAGGACAAACATAGGTCCGCGCAAAGCTGCCGCCCAGGTTCAAAACAAGGCCAGCGTATTGTCCTTTCATAAAAAAAAAAAAAAAAAGTAGGACAAACGGGATAACTATCCCTCGTCGTCCTACTGTTCAAAAGCATAAGTTAGTTAGTTAGTAAGGAAGCAGTCGGATTAGTTACACACGGTCTATAGGTAACTTACCTCCAGTACTAGATAGAAGCGTGTCCAAGACACTGGCTGCGAATCCACGGTGAATTGCCCTTGGGTCACGTGTCACCTCAATCAAAAGCCATTTTTTTTTAGGCCAGGAGGCTACCAGCTTCCCACGGAGGAAGAGATAGGAGAAGAGGCATGCACCCACTTTATAGCAGTAGTTAGATATTCGGTCGGGGTCGGCTCCTGCTACACAGTCCCAATGAGTACTGGTAGTGGTCGATAGACCCATGTGACCGACATGATGTAAGTCGCCACATGTATGGTCGTAGATCATAGTCTACACTATTAGTCAATAGACATCCTAGGATGCTACCACTTGGTTCCCAATTCACACGAAGTGGTTAACCGCCTCCATGGTCTAGTGGTTGGACCACTAGTGTCAAACCCAGAGGTCTCGTGTTCGATCCCCAGTACAATATTGTGCTTAGTTTGGTTGGTGGTAGGACTTTGTTTAAGTCCGCCTGGCTAGCTACCATCATCTTACCTAAGTATGTCGCTATAACAACAATTCTTAAAAAAAAATGTGCTCCGGGATTTCCAGGTAAGATAACCAGTTCCTCAGTTGGTTGAGGATTCCGGGTAAAGTACGCTTCCACCTTTGGCCTTATCATAACTTGAAAATCAGATGAGATGAAGGTAAACGACGTTAAAAAAAAAAACAGTCACGGCCTAATTATACGAGTAGGTATCTAAACCCAAAGCATGTAAGACAAGGTGTTTTGAAACGACCGGTATGTTCAAACGCGCCTTATAATAAACCAGTATGTAATAACAAAAGTTACTATATGAAAATTATTGTAGTAGAACAAACTTATTCCTTTTTTTCCGGTTCAGTCACGACGGGCTGGCCAGGGCCTGGTCCCCTCTTCAAGGCGCCAGGATTCCTCTTTATCTCCTCCAACTGCGTTTTAGTCTTCTCCGTAAAGTACCCTTCCTCATGAAGGGTCTCAGGGTGCACGAACCCTGGCATCTTCAAGGTAACCTGGTCTCCTTTCGCTGGTTTCTTGGAGTCTTCTTCGTGCTTTTCGGCGAAAGCAACATTGCAGGACTCCACGGCCCATGGCCAGGTGTCTTCTAGTGGCTTGATGATAGACCTAGAATTGCATTTGAAAGGCATGTTTGGGTAAAAGTGGGTGAGAATTCGGACAATCATGGCAATAAAGGGTTTGTTGATTATTGTTTTTTACTTAATATATGATTATTATTGATTTTGAATGGGTTTTGCTAAAAACAACCGGGTTTGACAGAAATCCATTGCACATACGAGTTTGCAAGCGTCACTTGACATTGACAATAGTGCAAAAGAAGACTGCAGTAGATCCTCCAATTTAGGTTATTTTATCCATCATCATCATCATTACGGCTATAGTTTTAGATTACACGTATACTAAATCTATGATAACGGCCATTAAAGTCCACAGCAGGACATGGTCTTCCCAATCTATGGTCCTCCCACATATCATCCTAAGAAATGGAATCGGATTTTCCATAATCATCACGCTTGACAAACGGTTTGGTGATTGTAGTTGTCAAGCACTCGCATAGTTGTTGATGCCTATCGCCTGCTAGTCTTTAATGATCACCGCAATACATCTCTCTCAGGTGTAGCACGTAGCACTGCTATAGGAGCCAAGATCAGTGCTGAAGTGTACTTTTTAGGAAATAGGTTTTTTTTTAAATATAGGATAAAGAAAAGGTATGCGTACATACCTTAAGTAGGTCATAAAAACATTTAGTTATATAATCTTCCAATTTATTATGATGACTATTAAGGGAAACACCATACAATAAATATGCTCGCAGACAGAGATCAACATGATAATTTAACAATACAAATAAAATATTTCTCTGAAAAAAAATCCAAAAATGTTTACAGGACCTTACCTATCGCTAGTTTATAAGATGGAATCCAGAGTGAATCAGCAATTGCAATTACTGAAAACCCGTACATAGCGTTAGTAAATATAAATAGTCATGGATATTTTATACAGCGTCATCATCATCTATTACTTTTTTTTACATATTTTATAACTAGATTGGAGAAATATCAACTAGTGAAATAGTTCTCTACATTAGTTAGGTGTCGTCCTTCTTCTGCGAAATGTTTTCCTCGTCTTTCTGTTCCCGCTTGATTTTCTCCAGCTGTTCTTTGGTCTTGCCGTAGAAGTAGCCTTCCTCTTGCGCTGCTCCGTACCTGCCCAAGCCTCCTCCCCCTTCCCGCACCGCCCCTCCTCCACCGCCGCCCTTCCCTGCACCTTGTCCGGGTACTCCAGCTGGTATCAACAGCACCCTGGATATATTGATCTCACGGAACTTCACTAAAGTGGGGTGGAAGTTGAAGAACGAGGATATTTTCATCAGGGACATGTTCACGATGTTTTTTTATATTTATCGCTAAATCATCGCAAATTTTCGCTAGATTTGACAAATTTGAAAGCGTCAAGCTGAACATAATATTTTTTTATTTCACAAACGAGTTCTCGCGCGTAGTTCGGTTAACAGCTTAACACTAAGACAACAATGAAATTAATATTTCTATATCCACTTATATGTTTTAAGGTTGCATCTGTGAATATTGAGGACATCCGCATCATCGAGCTCAATTATGCTGTTGATTAAACGAAGATCGTGGATGGATGATCACTTAGGAGGTAGCCGTCGTCAGTAGCCTAGGCCTTCGTCACGTGCCTTCGTAATTGGCCGGTACGTACAGACTATCATAAATCAGCAGTCATGGATTGTACACAAAAATGAGTGTTGCCAGCATCATTTCCTGTCTGACTTTTAATTTAAAATATAATACCATACCCATAACAAAAAGTTTCAGATACATTAACGGATAATAGAGGTAAATGCCATAAAGTTTCATATAATATATAATAACAATAATGACAGTAAAATATAACACAAATATATATAATTTATATCATAGATACGCTTAGCAAACGGGTAAATTATAGCTGTGACCCATTTATTTTGCACAGCACTGTCCCACCTACCTACAAGAGCCTTAACTTTGCAGTCGGGGCTACCTAAAATTTTGCGTATCATACGCAATAAATTCTTTGAAGTGGTTTTTTATCTCATGACCGCTTAGAAATCATTTACATGAGCGTCTGAAATGAAGCCGGAGGCGATGCATAACTTAGGTATACCTAAGTTACCTATGTGGTACCTACCAGCGTCCAAACCAAGCGCAATATCTTACTCCACTGAGAATCGAACCCGGGATCTCTGGATCTGATACCACACTCCACTTTACGTTTATTGTGGTCTCCATAAAAAACCTACTTCCTACTGGTTATCACTAATTAGCATTAGGTGTTATTATTTTTCAATTATGCACCGTGTACAAAACAGTAACACATGCTGAAAGATCTTGACATTCCTCTGCAAATTCTATTTGTTTCAGTAAATTAACTGAACTAATTCAATTACAGGATTTTTCAGTCATTATTTTTGAATTTCCTCGTGGGTATATAATAAAAAGGTTAAGACAAACATTCCAGTCTCGAGGATGTATTCGCAAGAGCTCTAACACTGCTTTACAACATGGATTTCGATAAGGTAAGGGCTATTAACATATTTATTTAGCAGGAACAGTATTGCCTGTATGATTGTAGCAAACCTTACCCAGTTCCAAAGGGAAATAAACAACAAGTTAAATGTTGGAAAAATTATAACCCGACTGCAAAATATTTTAATAATTTGAAATAACGTGCTAAGTTTTCCTGTGACGACATCTATTTTTATATTGAAAAATGTAAACATAATTTACAAATGTTATTATGACACAAAAATTTCACAACCCGCGACTGGACTCGAACCCGCATCTTTTCCTAAAGCCGGAAACGCTCTAACCAACTGAGCTACGGACGCAAATTAACATTTGTAATGTTGTGACCAAGTGCAATCACTTGTAATATAAATATTTGATAATCATAATTGGGATTAAATGTTATAAAATACTTTTTTTATTAAGATTTCAATAGCTAAGCATGTGCTTACATATATATTAAAATAGGTGTCCAATTTAATAAACACACCAGCTTACACAGACGATAATTTTAATAATAGATTCAAGACGAGTAACGTATTATTTTGACTATGTGGTAGCATGAAAGTGGTTTAATATATATGTATATATTTAGAATTGGCATATACTAGCTTTTATATGATACCATATTGATGGAATAAAATCATTTTTTGTGTCCACCTCCCCCTCTAACTTTTGATTCACACCCCCCATATAAAAATAATATAGCCTATGTCACTCCCACAATTCAGACGAATCAAACACGTGACACATCCCAAGCCAAATTTCATCAAACCGTTAAGACTGCATACTATCGAAAAATATAACCCTCCTTCTGAGGCAGTTGGGTAAAAAGTAACAACAAAACTGTTAATTGCACGTCACACGCACGCAGTGTAGGGTTCCGAGTCGTTTCTAGTTAAATTTGGTTGATCTACCATTCGATTTTGAATCAACTTCTTTGTAGCATTTTTCAATAAAATAATACAAGGACCATTTTTTTTATCGTTTTATTGATACGAATATTTTAGCCTGGACAATATTTGTTACTTCATTGATTTGAAAACTAGAAAAGCTTACCACAGTTTGTCGAGACAGTACTATTTATTGCCAGTAATAAAAATGCGCTGACGTAGACTTTCAGGATATTTCTGTTTGAAAAGAGGATCTCTGTTAGCGGTCCTCTGGATTCAGATGTAAGGTAATATAATGTTATGTCATCGAGCTTCATCAACAGCCCATTAGTGTCCACTGCTGGAAAGAATCTCCTCCAAAGCTGGAGGGCTATGCCATAACCACCTCGCTTGGTCGGCGGATTGGTGATCACAAAGGTGTAAATTGCATAACTGAACATGAAGCTAGGTGAGCCACCTGGCGAGAAAGAAGGATGGAGCGAAGCACGGAATGGCTTCCAGGAACGAACAAAACGTATGGCGTCCATCATCAAGATGTGCTGACGATATCGCAAGCAGTAACGGATGATACTGGCTCAAGACGTAGAAAGGCAGCAGTGGACGAATCTGGAAGCGGATGATGATGATGATGATGTGTCTGACTATGACTTGTGTGATATTCTTTTCTACTTTTTTCAGATCTCATTATGGCTTTTTCTGCTATTACCTTCCATTTACAACAGGTTTGTTTACTGCTTATAATATCTAATCCATACCGTATATTACGAATTTGATAGTTATTTTGTTCATTTTTTACTATTTCTCACTTTAAATCACTACGTGCAATGAATGTATCGTTTTATCCTGAGTACCTATGTAATGTAATTGAAAGTTCAGATTATAAGTAATCTTTATTCGGCCACAAACAAACCATAATTCTAAATGTTGAGTTCGCACGTAGGATGACTTATAGGCTGATTTACATTTGCATCAGTTATGTAGCTATGTTGTAAAATAGGTGTTAGGTTGGGTTTAATCTCCGTCCAAACGATTAACATCATTTGATTGAATTACTGCACTCGCAAGTAAACTCGCTACAAGAGTTTGACCACCAATGACTTGAAAAACAAGTAAAGATGTGGCCTAAGATGGAGCACGCTCGTCTTATAGGAACCTATTCACTCTGGACTTAAAAAAAACAGACGAAGAGTTCCATTCCTTACCGGTGGGAATAATAAAGGTAGAGGCAAATCGATGTGTTCGGCATTATGGAACATATACAACAATATACAAGGAACAGGTTGTAGCCTGTCGTACATCTGCTAGTCCGGTGATAGATAGGGATAGGAGGGATTTTGTCGTATTTATAGAACCCAGATAACCTGGCAACCCGTCGTCTGTGATCTAGGCTCTGCAAATTGGCTTCAACGAGGGAATAATCACCTGTAATGCTGTAATATAATATATATATTATATTATATTACAAATATTATATACAATATATATATTATATTAGATAATCACCTGTAATACCTATAATGCACTGTACGTCACCCCATTCTGACACAAAGTTAAGCTTGAGGTTCAATCGCTCCACGATATCCCTAGGGAGGCTGCAAATTTCGTCCGCACAAGCACGTGAACTGGCAAAATATCTATCAACAACTGTGCTGTCATCTGCGTGCCCATAAATACCTACCTTGTATTAGTAGATCATTGATGTGGAGCAGGAATAGAGTTACTGATAGAACAGATCCTTGAGGTTAACTGATGCAAATGTAAATCAATCATATCAGAACCGATTCTAGGTAAAGACCCACCATTGATTTTCCCTCCAGTACACAACAACAATATAAATAATTAACCAAATGGGCTTCACTAATCATTTGGTCAATTATTTGTATAGTTATTTGACTTTACGAGTAATTGTTTGCTGACTGGTTTCGTTTTTCCAGCGAATGTCAGACATTGAAAAAGTATCAGATTCCCAATAATGGTGGAATAGATGCTGATGAAAACTGCTTCTGCTTCAAAAGTCCCGGGAACCATCAAAAAGTACCAGAAATACTTTCTCCAAACAAAAACAATCTTGAAAGACTTGTGGTTTACTTGTACAAAGACAAACTCACAAACCAAGTGAAATTATATGTCCCCAATAAAGAAAAACAGGACCATGTGCCTGATCTGGCTTTTGAGGTTGGCGATAGATTAATAACGGTAAGGGATGAAACAGTTCAAAATATATTCGATTCAAATGTTCATAGCGTTAACATAGATTCAGACAGTGGTCACAATATAAAGCCGACAAATGAAGTAAGCACAGATATAATAATTGATGACTATCTTGAAAACGAAGATCCTGAAAATGGACCACCGTATAACACACATCATGTATCTGCTCCAGATTATGTTAAACAATTTTTAGAAAGCATTCAACCAAGCGATCCAAGTAGTTTGGAACATGGTAATTTACCATTAACTGAAGATTTGCTTCCAACAAATCTAGATTATGATAAATCTCCTTATCACATGTATGACATGCCAGACGCAGTACCAAATTATCATGAATTCGATCACAAACAACATGAAAAACCCGATAATAATATCATCAAAATAATATCACAGGAAGTCAACATTCCAAATAAAATGATTTATGATGATGTCTATCACGAAACACAACCAAATCAAGATCTTATTTATGACCCCAGTCAAGTTGTAAGTGACCAAGTCATGTCACATAAATCACAAGATCCAAATGATTCCATTTACAACCCGAACCCCGTCAATCTTGATCATGATTATACATATGACCCAAAACTCGTTCACGATGTTAATAATCAAGTAATTTCACATGAAGTAAAAGATCCAGAAAGTTTAATTAATGGGCATTATGACCCTAATGTAATAGATAAAGCCAATACAAACCAATTAATATATGATGGACAATATGATCCCAATAACGAACTACCTTTTAATATTAATACCGATACACCATATGGTTCATCCGAAAACATGGTTCCATCTGAGACAGATCTCAGTGACTGGGATACGCCAGAATACATAGATAGAGATGCAGAAACGGATACACCTAATAGTCAAGAACAGGATCATGAACAGGAGACTAAAAACTCCAACTCAACTCCAAGCCAGTCTATTGAAGAAAGCGCTAAGGAAGAGCCTAATGAAAACTCTAGTTCATCTCTAAGCAAGCCACTTAGTGAAGAAAACGTCAAGTACGAGTCGATTGAGAATATTGAGTCAATTGATGAACCTAATTCTAGCGCTGGCCAGTCGAATACTCAGGAAATAAAAAAGAATGAGCCCTCAAAAGAATCTTCAAGTATCGAATCTCCCAGTATTGATATGAATAACAGTGGATTACAAGAAAATGTTACATGTAGTTTAAATACATGTACCACCAAAAAAAGTAGCTCGATAGATAATATAAGTACAGAAATCAAATCAAATGAAGAAAACAATGAACCTATTGATGATGGTAGCAATGGCAATGATCCTAGTGTATATAACATTGAAAACAATACTACAGACAGTGAACATGAAATCAAAATTAACGTTAACCATTACGAGACATTCGACAAATGGTTCATCCAGCAGATGGACCGATTTAGGTCATACACAGAACACGACAGAGCAGTTAATTTACTAACTATTGAACGGTATATTCTGAAAATACTCCACGATAACGGTATGTTTGTTACTTCAGAAGGTGTGTTAACGGACTCATATGGTACGGCGTTAGACGTTAATAGTCTTCATTTGAGACCGATACTCATAGGTAATACAATGGCGTTTGGAAGTATACTAAACGCAAAAGGAACCGATCTGGTGATGCCAGCCAACATGGCTTATTTACAAGCCATTCTAGTAACGAATGCAAATCCATCAATGATACTTGGGATCATTCCCATTGGAAAGACTGTAATTCCTCCTTCGGCCGTCAACGCATTTTCGACTATCCTTAGGCCACATGTTCACAAAAATGACCCAAGGACACCTCACAGTCTTATCTCAAAATATCCGAACCACTATTTTGAGACTACAAAAGTCAATATAAAACATGTTCCAGGTTATAAGAGCAGAAAACCTGTTGTTTTACACTTATCCAAACACATGCCAAGTAGAGTAAGAACTTTGGGGAAAAAGAGAGGAAAAACTGTTATAACAGTTGTAAAAAAGAGACCAATTATAGTGCGTTCTCACCACAGGCTTCGCCAGTCACCTAAGGTGCAAGTATTTGGTGTAGGACGTGGTAAATCCAAGTTTCTTACGGGTGACTCAGCGGATGCAGTAAATAAATTGATAGCTGCGTTGAGAGAAGGGAATGATCCGATGAAGTCTGCAGAAGCCACAAATAAACTGCTGTCTTCTTTGAGGAAAAGTACCAAATCCCTAGATTTTACACCAGAAAACAGTAATGAAAGTAGCTCAGACTACTCTGACGACGATATTGAAGGAAGAATAGTTGGCGGCAGTGCAGCTACTGGCAGCGGCGCTCCTCTAAGCGCAAAAGGGAGAATAAAAGATATCTAGTATTATTAAGATTGTTTATCCATAATTTAAAGAGTTTTATTACGTTTAATCACCAACAACACGGCTTGTGATCGGACATTCTGAATTTTAATTAGGTTTTATTATAACCTGTTTTCTGAGCATAAATATATTATTTGTTTTACTTATGAACTATCCAAGTTCAAATGTCCTATTTGTGCCATCTGTGGTACCCATTCTAAACTATTTAATATCTAGTGACCCTATTCAGAGAGCAGTTCAATCAAACAACAAACGATGGCGCTGTCGAGAAATAAATATTTTACAGCGGCATCTCGTAGTTTCTACTGAAACTATTAAGTAAAAGTGCGTGTCGATGTGTTTCATTATGGTGCAGCAAATATACTTTCTATACCGCTGAGATAATAACTTTTTGTTTGTCGAAAATTGTACAGAGGGCGCAGAATTTAAGCACAGTTGAGTATGTATTTTAACGCCGAAAAAATAATAAAACAATTCCTTTCATTATTTAAACACGAATTTTATTTGGAAAACGCTTTAGGCAAATTTTATATATTTCAAGCTTACTTAGTCGGTTTGGTAAGTACGTAAATATGAGTAATCTTCAGATTTGGTTTTGAATTATTGAATAATGGAATAATTGTAATGACCTGTACACTATCGAAACCAAGATCGCACAACGTTAGGTTAAGAAGCTTAAAGGTAAAACAGCTTAAAAACAGAATCACTTTTGCTACATTAAATTCATAGAATTTCGAAGCAGCAAAGAGAAATAGAAACATGGAGTAATTGGGACTAAACCTTTATCAATGCAATCTAAAACCAGCGCGCTAGTGTCATCAACAAAAAGTACAACGAATCCGTTTCAAGTTCAACCACTGGCGTCAAGTAAGTAATGTCGAGACCGAGCGGCAGTCAGTTTGCCTCTGACCGCGTCGCTACAGACCCGCGCCGCGCCTTCACCAGATTGCTCAAACTAAACACACACAAACCTCTATCACAACTACCACAATAGAATAAAAAAACCCCGCTTACAACCCAAGTAATCACAAAAGTATACAAAATTAATAAAAACTGCGAGATATCAAGCAAAAAGTCAACTTTTTTAGTTTTTCCGTGAAACAGTGTTTTGTTGTGGATTTGATGTTGCGACTATGACAGGATGTTGTTGTTGAACGAGCTAATAGGATTATAACTTTGACATTTCATGGGATTTAGCAACTGGTGAGTCTATTTTGTAAGGCAAGAAATTATTTTAAGTTTATTTTAGTTGCGTTTAGTCGGAAAGTGACGTGTAATTCTAATGGGAGTTTGCTAACTTGATGTGGGATGCAAGAGTTGCTTAAAACTACAACTTTTAGATAGTTACACTCAGGCAATATCCTTTATTCTTTTACTTATTTTTTAACAAGATATATTCAATAAAATGTACAATTAACTTTGTACCAAGGAATCAGCCAGCTTACCTAAGGACCGTTACAAACGGCCTATAGGTAATTCAACTATTCCAGACCAGTACCAGACGGAAGCGTGCCCAAGATACTTTTACTTATTGAATTTTACTTATTATTTATCGCACTCACAAAATACTTATATTATAAACATTCGTAAAAAAAATAATGAGCACTTCAAAAGGCGAAAACATCTTATTTTTTATTAGACTTAGAAATACTGGGTCCCAATTAATTATGTCAATAGATAAAAAATAAAAAAAATATTACAGGACACTGATTTCACACAGCGCCATCTAGACCCAAACTAAGCATAACTTGTAATATGGGAACTAGATTACGGATAGAATACATACATACTTTTTTTGTAAATACATACTTAACATACAATACAACACAAAAACACAGAACAAACATCTATATTCATCACGTGAATGTTTGTCTTGGGTGGGAAACGAACCCACAACCTACAGCGCAGAAGGCAGAGCTACTACCAACTGAGCTGTGAGGCTTGTTACAATCAATCTAATGATGATTTTTCTATCAAAACATCAGGCGTCTAATACTTATCCCAAGTTATTTTTTGTAAGGCATTTAATATTAATCATTTAATGGCAAGAAAATCTTTCAGCGGCATTAATTTATAACCTAGGCAGGTTATTTGTTATACATTTAAGCTTAAGGTGAATCCCTCGGTTGATATACACGTGAGATTTTTTGGTAATTGTTAAAGGTAATTTCTAAATCATCAGTAAGTTTGTATTTCCAAATTACCAGTAAGTTTTTACCTAGATAAATAAGTCATTTATCTAGTTACAAAATCGGTATAAGGAAGCTAACAATACTGCTTCAAATTTCAAATCAAAATTATCCTTCTAAATATCTAAAGATTGCACAGCTGTTGCTGGACCCAGCAATTAAGTCCATGGACTGACCTTGCAAGCTTTGCAAGACTGCCAGGCAACCTACCCACAGGTTTCGTTTGGTTTTGCAATTTTTGTAAACTGCCTTCACGGGCCTTTCTTGGTGATAGCTCGAAAACTGATCAAGCGTAAGCTCAGTAACTGGAGAGTTCCGAACATCAGAAAAATTCAACTACAGGTTAACAGTTTCCTGGTTACAAGTTGAGATAAGGCCGAAGGTGAAGGCTCACTTCACGCGGAATCCTGAACAAACTGAAGAACTAGCTATCTTACCTTTAAATACCGGAACACAGATGAGTGGTAGTTAGCCAAGCGGACTTAAACAAAGTCCTAGCACCAACCACACCAAGCCCAATATATTGTACTCCCCATGGGGATCGAACCCGGGACCTCTGGATCTGAAATCGGTGGGTCGAACCACTAGACTAGAGGCGTTTATTTATTTTATTACATTTATTACTACTTATTTGTATTTGTTGTCATGGTAGTCGCGGCTACAATTTGATCCCCCCCATTAAGCCACCAGAAGAAGCATCAGCTTCTTTCTGTGTATTACCGAGTACTAGCCAATCAGCCTGCCAAGCATGGTGATTATGGCCAAACTCAATAAAGCTTGGGCTCTGTCCAAAGGTGGACATTAAATATTTATCGTTAAAAAAACAACACATTTGTTCATCAGGGGCTACATAGCTTAAACGAATTAAGTAAATTGTACATATATCATCACACTCCAGTGTATTAACGCTAAGTTTGTACGTCCTAGTTCATTGTCCAAGAATAATATTTATTTATTTTATACGTTAGAACAGGTTAGAACCCTATATACGTAAATAGAAGTGTCTAATTGTGTCACTTGGAATGGCCTATTTGTGTATTCTATCCATGACATCAACAGACGCCCTTCCGTCCGTGAACTCCACCTAGACATAACACACTAAAATGTGGCAGACCTACTTGGATCTTCCGAGTAGGTTTGCCATCTCTTTGCAGAGTGGCTAAATCTGTCATCAATAAAAATAAAAAGTTTACGCAGCAAAATTCATAGTAGTTTATGCGACTGTCATATAAGAAGGGGTATTAAAACACGAGAATCTGTTTATCGATATGCGATAATAGGTTGACTCGAGTGTTTTAATACCTAAGTTATACCTATGCAGTTTCATATACTACTTTATCTTCACTCATAGAAAAAATTGAAATTAAACAAAGTAGGTAGGAAGGAAGTAATTTTCAATCTATAAATTCTTGGTACATTTTGTCGTACAATTTTTTGATTTTTCTGGCAGGAGACTTTCAGTTAACGCCAATGCCGCGTCTAGAATATCTGGCGGAGTGAAAATCTCGCCGTTACTACTCTCTTCTCCAATCATATTTTAATCACTCAGGATTTTAGTAAACTTTTTTGGAATCCCGAATACCAAAACACGATCGGCAAAAAAATGTATGGGAAGCGCGGGAAATTAAGTTCAAACTACGCATGCGTGCGCCATTTTTTTCACAGTTCGAACTGCGCATGCGTGCGCTTTTCTTTCATATTCAGCCTAAAACCATAGACTACTTTAATGAAATAATAAAAAAAAAGATAGCGTTACTATAATGAGTTTTATGATACAGTTGGCGGTAATATAATGAGTTTTATTCTTAATTTTATGTATATGCGTTTATAAAGTGCGTCTGTATAGAACCATCTTTCAATAACTAACCGTAATTCGAATTTTTCGATTTGAGTGTATATTAAAGAAAATATTTTAGATGTCTACTACAACAATACCTATATAATGTTTCGTTTACTTATTGTATACGCGCCCTCTGCCTCTGCCCCCGTGCACAACTGCCCCGATGTTGATTACCAAATAGTTTCTATGCATTAGTCGTTATCTCTTGAAAGTGACTACATGGCCAAAACAGACCACGTCTACTGGTCATCATTCAGGATTGCACGCCTCACTGCCGCGTGTCTCTTGCTTTGTGATTCACAATAAGCGCCATCAATTTGTTAACTCCACAGGACACCTAGATTTAGGGTAAACAATATATTAAAGTGAAAATTTTATTCTATCGCCCCAAAATGTTTCATCCATCTATCGCATGTCGCATTATAGCCGGCCGTGTTTGGTTTTTAATCAGTAAATTATTGTATTAATTGTGTATTCCTTACTACGAGTATTATGCAGATTGAAATTAAAATGTATTATTGGATATTTTGTCTACTTTTGATTTCCCATTTATCATTAACATTTTCCAACCATTAAGTTAATATTAAAAACGAGATACCCTTGATCGAATAATTTTCCAAAAATGTTTAATTATGTGTTAAAAATTGTTGTGTTTCGGAATTCAGGCATTATGGCCATTTTCTCAGTCTGTTAAGGATTTCAGATGAAGTGCGCTTCCGCCTTTGGCCTTATAACTGTAAACCAAGTGAGATGAAGCGATCCCTGTCGTACAAATAAAAAAATCCGACGGTACAACCTTGTCTCCGATCTTAATATTTTATGTCTACGGAATACTAAAAAAACAAAACACCTTAAACATTAATCTGAAAAAGAACTAAACATGAAGTTCGACTGGACGGAACCGAACTAAGGTTATTTGAAAAACATTTATATGGTCACTAACAAAAGTTGTTTTCCTTTATCCTGTAATTAACATTTAATGTTAATAAATGTTTCTGATTTCGGATTCTGCAGTATATGCCATTATCATTAATACCTTAACATTGAAGAGGTTCGTTTGAAATTAAGTACTAAAAATAGGCTAAGCGTATATCAGAACCGCTCTTAAGCTCCCGAGAATAGAAATAAATATGTAACATCCTCTTTTTTTTGAACAAGTAGTTTTTTTATATGTAATTATATGAAAGTCATGATACATTTGCTTTTCATCTTGGAATATCTTATTAACGCTGTGCCGATCAGGGCCACTATTCTACTAAACCAATCGCTTTATGACAATGTTATGTTCTCAGAATTGCCACTATATGTGTCTTTTGGTATTCTTGTGGCCTTCTTGCGATTTCCATTGACATAGAGAAGCGATTGGCTTAAAATCGGCTTGACCGATTTTGATGAAGTTGCTACACAATGGTTGTGTGGGTCTATTGTTGGCATAATTTGACATTTGGACCTAGTAGTTGTCCTAGTAGTTGTTGCTGCGACGAAATGACGAGAATACGGTCCCTATAATTAAATAGATATTCATGAAACATAGTTAACAATAACGTTTTGAAAACTAGAAAGAAAACCGACTTCAATGAAGAGAATGAAACAGTTTCGTTTACCTGGATGACGTATATTTTTCAATTATTTTGTTAAGAGATGGACGGACAGACAGACTGACGCGTATATGAGGTCCGTTTCTTCCTTACTTTTGAGGTAATACACCCAAATCGCTTCAAGTGTGCCTATAATATTTGAAGTTCCCTCGATTTTACCAGGATCCCACTATTAGATCCTGACCTGATGACAATGGGACCACCGTTGAAGTATAGTATAAAAATCCCCTTTTAAACAAAAAAATAATTTTTAAATCAGTCCCGGCGTCATCGTGTAATCGGGGAACATATAAAAAAAAACATTCCGACGAATTGAGAACCTCCTCCTTTTTTTTAATTCGGCTAAAAATAAGGCCAATTAAAAATCAATATTAAATTTAGAACACTTTTATTATTTCACCAATTTGTGACATCATCAAAAGGTCAAATCAAGGAGTACATATCATATTGCGTATTATCATACCTATTAAAATTGTTTCAACCAAACCAGATGTTAAATAATGCAGATTGTATTTTGACAACTGGCAATTATGGATCGGTAAAATCTCTTAGTTTATACGTTAATGAAAAGTAACAGACTTACGACACAACTTTCCCCTTCTAGAATTTACCTCTGATAACTACTCAGATCGTAGATCTAATGAGACTATGAAGTAGTCAGAGGCACGTCTAAAATAACGTAAACTAACGATAAACAATTACAAAAAAATAACAAAACGTTTAAAAATTAAAACTAAACTAAACTAACTAAAACTAACGTAAAAACTAGTATTCAATACGTGACTGATTGTCGTCCTGAGGCGTGAGGGACATGCCGGGTTCTTCACAATGTGGTGTGTTAAATGCGCACATAAACTTCCAAAAAACTGAAATGTCCATCGGTACTCGTCGACTGGATTTGAACCAAAATTTTGGAGACACATTTTATTTAAGTATTCTTGTATCTCAATCCCAACATGTCTTAAGCAGTGCTTTTTATGAATGTATAAAACACTTAGATAAATATTTGGATACGGGCCATATTATTATGTAAGTACAATCACTAAATAAATATTACAGGACATTAATTTCACACAGCGCCAATATATTATCATTGTACCTCAATTATGAATTCCACTTAAGTACGTACTAAATAAAAACCGTTAAGTAACCTAACCTATAATATTTTATAACGAAATACAATGTCACTGGCAATCCTAATTACTTTATTTGGCACAAAGGATACAATCGCTAGACAATTATCAACATCTCCTATCCGTACACTGTTGGACATGACTCCACGGAGACTAGAGAGATTCACCATAATCTCTACGCTTGGCAAACCCAAGATAGGTACTGATTTTATTATTATTATGATTTTGAAACAGTAATTGTTCTTTGGTCTATGAACCGTGAGTATTTTACAGCATCCAAAGATTTAATATTAGTCACACTACGGGGAAACAACAATTATATTTATATTGTTGCTCATAAATCTCCATAATTACTTACTATCGCAGATTGGGAAGTTTTTAGCTCAACGTATTCAAGCGTAAATAATTGATTCATTACCCTTTGATATGCGCGCAATGTAAAAATGTATTAAAACAATTTTCTGACTCCTAGGGCTTAAAACCAAAATGGCGTGGTCAAGGAAATGTCAAGTTTACATTGGTAATCTTTTTATATTGCGATAACTGATTACAATGTTAGAAACGTTGATATATCGAAAATATATTAGTAATTAAACATTAGGAAGATGTGTCCTCGTTGATGTTGAAGGAATTGAAAGTGAATGAAGTTCGGTCCATTTTAACATAAATAAAGTAACAGTTGAAGTCTAGGCTAGGTTTCAAATGTCGTTGAAAATATCGATGTTGACTTACACAGGCCCAGGTACAAGAGGGGTGGGGGTTCGAAGAGCGCAGCGCGTTAAAATTATAAATTGTTACAGTCATTCAAACTTTTTACACGTTATTATTTTATAAATTAATGTTCACAAATAGCAAATATCATTTAACAAACTTGGTGATAAAAACTTTTTGTTTTTTGGCATTATAAGGTTTCATACTTAAAAAAAAAACACCGACTGCATATTAGTACAACCGATATGACGTACATTCTGCCTCATTTGAAAAAAGAATAAGGCACTTTCCGAACAGTATAATATAAACCATCGACCCACTCCACGATAAAATGCAATAATTTACTATGACCGCATTAGAGATTGTAAACACAATTGACCCACCTTATCAGCAAAGAGATTAGGTTCAAATTACCGCACTTTATAATGACTCCTTACCGACCTCACCTAGATGCCTATCATCTATGACATTAGATAACCTTTCGCAAAATAAATAGCTGGAGTTGAAGTTTATTTTCTAATGTCTCATTTAGATTATTTTTTATTTAGATTTATTGATTGAGTTTTTTTGGAAAAACCTCTTTTCAAAAAAAAAATATATTACGTAACAGCAAGCTGATTAAAATGAGTCCAAACACGGCTCGTAGGACTTCTGTTGCTCCTGACTCCATCGTCATATCAGCTGTGGAAAACGCAGCTAAAGAATCGCCCTTTCAACTCAGCCCACGAATATCGTGAAAGTCGATAAAGGGTCTTCACAAAAGACAGCAGATATTTCTGTGTAATGTCTAACACCTTGACTGCGATCAGCAGCAAGATCCAATTTTGAAGGTTTTGTCCAAAGTGGACGATAATGGGCTATCGATGTGACGTGAGTATAATGGCTTAGCACATGCATAGTTGTTATAAATAAATAAATAATAAATATTACAGGACGCTAATTTCGCGGCATCGAGCCCCAAACTAAGCATAGCTTGTGATATGGGAACTAGATTACGGATAGAATACTTAAATACTTTTGTAAATACATACGTACTATATGATACCACACCCCAAACACAGAACAAACAATTATATTCATCACACAAATGTTTGTTCTGGGTGGGAATCGAACCCACAACCTACAGCGCAGAAGGAAGAGTTACTACCAACTGAGCTATGAGGCTTGTTATAATAGCCCCAGACGGAATTCCGGGTGAAGTAGGCTTGTGCACCAGGTGAGATAGGGCCAAGCGCATCTGCGTTTTAAAATAAGTGGTTTATTCTCAATGTCATACATATGTGAAAATACCCGAATACACTTCTTTTTCCACGTTTTATATGAAAACCGGGGTAAAACCAACGATGAGCCGTGCCGTTGCCGGACCCGAGCCGTCCCGTTGCCGGAGCCGAGCCTTCTTGTAGAAAAACGCAGTGTCAACTTGTATTGACACTGCATTTTCTTCCTTTCCTTCCTTAAATCTATACATTTTGTCACGGCGTGTTACGCATAACCTTTGTTATAGGGACCTTTATTTCTGTTGAGATTTGAAAGGCACTCGTGTTCATGAACCACGACATTTTCATTGACTAACCCGTCTCGAATGCCAACGTAGTCGAGCCTTTCATGAACACCTTAAGGTATCGTCTTCGAACGCAAGTTATTTGATAGCGAAAATATTCAATCGAACGGGTGGAAGCTAAGATAAACGCATTTTGTGAAGGACGCACCGCCACAAAACGGTCGGCGTTCTTTCATTCTTCGTGTCAGACCCTGGTGTCAGTTAAGACTCCGAGCCGCTCCCATTGGCTTCTGACATGGCTCTTTAACGACTACTAAAACTCGCCTGGTAGCGAAGGGCTTAAGAATTATCTTACTTATAAGACAATCAGGTGATCCAATGTCCTTACTAATTAAAAACGGGAACATTTAAAATATGCCCTACCAGGGGTTTAATCCTAGGATATCCATATCTCTTTATCCGCCTCTGTGGTCTAGTGGTACACCTTCCGGTGTCAGAAGTACAATATTGAGCTTGGTTTGGTTGTTGGTAGGACTTTAAGTCTACCTGGCTAGCTACCACCATCTTACTGACTCATTCTATCGCCATAACATCAATTCTAAGTATTTGTTGGTATGTTCCGGCATTTAGAGGCAAGAGAGCCAGTTCCAGTTGAGGATTCCGGGTGAGAGCGCCTTCGGCCTTATCTTAACTTGTTACCAGGTGAGATGAAGACCAAGAGCTTCCCCGTCGTACTATAAAAAAAAGAGAGATGTTAACCTGTTAAACGGTCTTTGACCGTGCGCGTGTTGTTAGGGAATTATTATAAAAAATATTAATTAGTATTCCAAGCTTCCCCCCACTCCCTCTAGATTTCACGATCTTGGACATCATTCCTCCAGTCCTCACGTGTCAGGCGCCACTCGGAGGCTACCTTTAACCATCGTCGAAGACTGACTGCGACACCTGCCATGCTTGAGGCGCCCAAGTGGGACCAACCTCCTCCATGTCACTCGCCATATACTTGCTCAATATTCAGTCCGAAAACAGCGTGGACATATTTTACCAAAACCTGCCGAAGCTTATGGAAACGGCATAGGTTGTCATTGAAACTAAACGTTTATAATGTGTAGTAACTATAGTATTTGTACCTTAGATTAATTAACATAAGTTACCAAGATTTAGCATCGCCTTAGGGTTAAATAAAAAAACCTGTAATGATGTTTTTTTCTAAATAAATAAATTTAGAGAATTAAATAACGCGAAAATGTATACTATTTCCTAATTTTTATTTGTATCTCAGCCCCAATAGGTCCATTCCTCTCTGTTTTCCCATAGTGACTTTTCCAACCGCTTCAATTGCGTCGGCTGATTTGGGTGGTCTACCTCACTCACGTTTCACGTTTCAACATTGTCGCTTCCGAGAACTCTCGAACGGTTATCTGTTTAGTGAATTAATACGACGCCTATTCGTTTTAACTGTAGTAATAAAAGTTAACGGGTGAAATTCTAGACCCATCATCGAGATGGTTCTTGTTGCGAGAACTAATACGAATCCCTATTAAATACGTTAACATAAACGTACCTATATACTTTACATTACAAATGACAGCTACGTTTTTATGATTGTATTTTTTTTTCTAGAATATAGGATAGGATATGTTGGTTTTTGAGACATCCCACTTATAGAAATAACAATTTTAAATTTTGTACCTATGTATTTCAAATAAAACGATTTATTAAACCCCGATAGGTTCCATCTTATTTTAGTTCTCGTTACCATACCAGTTTCAACTATTTCCATTAATGGTACTTTTTAGGTAGGATTTTAGGAATAACCCTAAAAATTTACGTAGGTTCGTTATGAGTTTACATGCACGCATTTTTTTTTTATTTAATCGATAAAAGGTATATATGATGATTACGGTCATGACGGTCGTTGTTTTCTTTAAGACCAAGACATTGCGGAACGAATCTTGCTGAACAATGGCCTTACCACCGGTTACCGTAGTAAAATCGACAAACGTGACAACAGTATTTTGCCATAGAGCGAAGTGGGTTTGCATCAGTCGGTGTCACTCTCGAGTCATTGATTTTTCGAATATGGAATGTACCCACGTTGAACTATGAGGTCGATTCCGTGTCTGTACTTCAGTAGTTTCACGCTTGAAGAAAGCCGTCAGAGAGTGCATTATTATTTTCTCTGTGTATTTTAGTTCCTGACTATCCGCTAGTGGCGCTGTAGAATAGTCTTTGCTAGATTCTAGTTTGCAAAGGTCCGTGGTAGACTTACCGGATTAGGAAATAAATAACCATAGTTTGAAATGTGATCATCTTTTCCTATCAAGCAAATCCATTTTGAAATCGATTATATTTCAAGATATTTATAACGCTTCACGGTTTATTTTAAAAACCAACTTTTCATTTAGTAATTATTTGCAGAGCTAATTGTAATCGTAATCAGCCAACAACTCTTGACCTAGAGGCTTGTCTTAGCTCTATACCAGAGCAAGGATGATATGATGATAACAATATGATGGAGAGCAATTGCCTAGAAGGCACTGGTCACTGACTGTCCCGCGCACCGGCGGTAGATGGTAGATGGTACGACGTTTGGCGCTGGACTTCGGCAGGAGTATGGTCACTAGCCAGATAGACTGTCCTCCCAGCAGAGTTGTGATCAATCAGATAATTTATTGTCGTCCGGGGTAAACCGCTACTAAGTGTATCAATCACACCTACCCGAATAGAATTAAAATCTTTAAAGTATTGAAAATCAAGTCTGAAGTACACGTAGATATGCTGAAGAATTATTTAGGTACCGTGAAAATTATCCGTTTGTATAAAGATCTTCAGCTAGGTAACATTTCATCCGATATGACATTATTACAGGACATTAATTTTACACAGCGCCATCTAGCCCCAAACTTAGCATAGCTTGTAATATGAGAACTAGATTACGGATAGAATACTTAAATACTTTTTGTAAATACATACGTGCTATATGATACAGCACCCAAACAAAGAACAAACATCACACAAATATTTGTCATGGGTGGGAATCGAACCCACAGCCTACAGCGCAGAAGGCAAAGTTACTACCAACTGAGCTATGAGGCTTGTTGACAAGACACAGAAAGAAACTGCTGCCCTTCTTCGGTTGGGATCCCTTAGTTGACTTTTAAGACATCCATCGCGGCTTTAGAATGGACTCCTCCAACTCAGCCCGAGTTGGAGGAGTCCATTCTAAAGCCGCGATAGCCACGACATAACTAACTTGATAATTATTAATTGAGAATATAAGAATATGGAAAAGGATAATTAGTATCCTCTAATAGCCCGGGAGAACGGTGGGCGAGACACGAGAAGTTTTTTTTATGTAGAATTTACCTTTAAGATACCCCACCGTATTGAGGGTACAATGAGAGGTTGTCAGGACACCGCTGACTCACTAAAACCTCCCGGAGGTCGGCCTTGATGTTTGAAAGCTCTGGAATGTCAGTTATAGAAGTTTTTTTTTATGTAGAATTTACCTTTAAGATACCCCACCGTATTGAGGGTACAATGAGAGGTTGTCAGGACACCGCTGACTCACTAAAACCTCCCGGAGGTCGGCCTTGATGCTTGAAAGCTCTGGAATGTTATACGCCAGTTATGGCCCTCACCCGCAGATCACTCAGCCATTTATGAAATTGTAGATTATCTGTAACGGTTCTACCGCAGGTAGTGCCGGTAGTGCCTCAGGACGTTCTAAGACATGACCGTATAGCCACATCGATCCTGTAACCGTTAAGGAAGCGATCTAAGTGGGTTATTAGATGGTTGTCATGTTCTATGCTTGTCATATTCTTGTTTTAGTTTTAGTAGTTTAGCGTAAAGACCGTGGAGGTGGTAGAGTATCTCCGCAAGAAAACCGGGCTAACTCAGATGGTCGAGAAGTTGGATTCTCATCATAATGTGAGTTTTAACTGATTTATGGTGAGAGTTCCAACTGAACATCTATCGACCTACATGAGTGAACAATTTTGGCCGAAAGGTGTCAAATTTCGTCGTTTCACGGGGCGCCTGCTGCAACGTGAACCAACGCTACGAGACACCTCGATTGCGTCACACGTCGTCGCCACCGCGTCTAAACGTGTATCTAGTAATTAAGTTTTATTTTATATGTATGCTAGTTTTAAGGTATATATCGCTATGGGCCGTAGATTAAGTTACAATAAGATCTGTAACTTGTCTTTAGTAGCCTGAAATAAAGAATATTATTATTATATTCTGATTTGGTCATGTTCTGGTTTAGACATAATTACAGTTTGTTTGAGTCATATTATGCTTCAGTCATGTACTCCGTTAGTCGTGTTCTTGTTTAGTCAACTAAACTCTTGACTGGAGACTTTCATTACATCAACAAAAAGTATAAGACATTTAATAAACTTTTTTGGGTATTACACTACGATTTATCTCATTAGTATCATGTAGGGTTTTTTTTTGCTACCAAAACAGAAACAGAAAGAGTTAATACTGGCTGATTTACAAATTCTTTAGTGATTCGAATCGTCTATTCACGCATCGTCTGTACACGCATCGTCTTGATACGATAGATCTACGTCAGTTGATACCCAATCCGGGGTTTCGTACCCGTAACGATTCCAGCCAGTTATCTGACACATATCTTGAGAATATTTGGTAGCGTTTTGACCTTTTATATCAACCAGATTGACTCTACATATAGTAGGTTGTTTTGGTTTGTGACCTACCACAAACCCTTAAAATAAAGCCAAGACTCAAAAAGCCCTAGCTTATATTGAGTCTTGGCTTCCTACCACCATCTTACATAGTATGACGCCATAAAAAAAATCAAATTGTTGCATTGAGGTAAGATAGCCAGTTCCTCAGTCAATTGATGATTCCGGGTGAATTGAGCTTTAAAGCACATATCATAACATGACACCAGATGAGATGAAGGCCAAGCGCTTTCTCGTCGTAGAATAAAAAAGGTAGGTATTTTTTCTGTCATGCCTACCAGCATGAGCTCAGTGGTGTAACTGTAGTGAACGTGTGCTGACTGCGAGATTCCATCAGATCATTGCCGAGTTGGCTGTATTCTAAACACCCCTATCGCGTGATACCATCACTTATTCCACTCACGCGCCGCCTGGCCTTATCCCAAAAAGCCTTTTACCCTTTGTAAGGCTAGCAACATTGAAATAAAATACGGTTGATACAAGATGTCTTAAATACTTGCAACAAAACTGTCTACAAAATTGTTTGTTATTTTAGTATTTATAGTATTATTCAGATTTCAGATATGGAAGAAGTACGTAGATGTCGTAAAAGCTGACTGAGGGATCTAATCAGCATAAGAACAGAGTAGTAGTACACTACACTCCGTGTTTTATGCTTAGTTTGGGGCTAGATGGCGCTGTGTGAAATTAATGTTACAGGATATGTTTATTTATTGATTTATCTAACACCTGCGTTTGATCACCAACTCACTTGAGAAACATGTGGCCTAACGTGGACGCTTGTCAAAAGCAACCTGTTCTTGAATACTCTATAAGATTGTATTCAGGAGTTCCATTCCTTACCATTTTTAAAATCGGTGTATTCCTGTTCAGCACAATGGAACATACAAGGTACGGGTTGTAACCTGCCGTACGTCTGCTAATCCGGTCGGGTAAATGTAAAAATACCCGTTTTCGCACTTAGACTCCTAAGTGGTCCATTGTGCGTGAGGAATTTCCGGATAGCAGACTCCGACTATAGCACAGAATATTTCTTTGTTCTTCGCAGGCTTCACGGAGCCACCTTCCTTGGCTTCTTGGGTTTTTTTGCGTTGTGCTGTAATTGCCACGCATTGCAGGACTACATTGGCAGCTGATTCCTCTTCGTTTTACCTTCTGCATAGTGGATGTCCGTTGCTCCAATGGTGAACAGGTCGGCGTCTGTGTTCTGAGTATCTTCACCGCGCATCTGCAGGTGTGCGCTGGGCCTAAGACAACTGATGAGGGATAATACGCTCTCGTGGCTCTGAACCTGCCATATGCAGGTTGAATGCGCTGGTCTCATTGTCCACTTCAAAAAAACTGCCCCGTCAAACTCGTGATCAGATTATCCTTAGACAACTAGCGATAGTTGTGTGAATATTGACCTTTCCTGTTTAACTACAAAATTTTTGTTTCGCCGTTTTGTGTTTCAGTCGAATCACGCGCAGGCCATGTCCTTTGCGCAGTCGGTATTAGGAATAGTAAACAGAGCTGTTTCTGTATTCAGCGAATGTCGATGGAAAAAACCGCCAGATTTAAAAGAAATGCACTGCAAATGCACAAGCTTAAAGCAGTATTGACTGTTGTTTAAAATGACGAGTGAGCCTTACAGTAGTTGTAGTCGCATCCATTTTTTTTTCTAGCACATCACAGTTCAGTGAATCTCTGCTAGATGGCGGGATCAGCGCTCAAGCTGAGTATCAATATGATACAAAATTCGGAATCTGCGTCAGAACCCTCGTGGCTCAGTTGGTTATAGCGTTTCCGGCTTTAGAAAAAATGCGGGTTCGAGTCCCGTCGCGGGGATGTGATTTGTTGTGACGAAGTGCAATCACTTGAAATACAAAAAAAAAACTATACTAGCTGCGCCCCAGGGTGTTTCCCGCGGTTTATAGGTTAACATGCGACGATGGGAAAACAAAACTTCATGTTTTATTGATCGAGTGAGTAAAGCGAACGAGATGTCTCAGCTAAGTTAGGAAATCCGGCACTGTATGTATGTATGTATATGGCAACCAGACATCACGAGATCACAGTTCGGGGCTAACTACTAGTACTTAACAAACATACTATGTTTGATGATATCAATATGATACAAAAGATGTTATATAAAATATTATACAGAGATTTGTTATGAAGGTAACTCATACCCTGGATTAACTCCTATACTACTTATAATCCCAAAAAAAACCCGTGCAATGGCAAACGTAATGAATCGTATGTTTGTTAATCCTTCACACTCATACGGCTGAACGGATTTTGATGAAATTTGTTCTGAAGATAGCTCATACAAAGGCTATTTATTATACCTAAAAAGAAGAGTAATCCCCTTGGAATGGCAACACAAGTGTTATTCCAGGTCATAAGCTATGTATATTCCAATATTCAGCCAAATCCATTCAGCCCACACACTGACAAACTTTCGCATCACACTAATATATATATAACCTATTAGTGTGATATATATATTATAGTATTCTGTGTTGTGGGGCCGTATTGTATGATAAGTATTTAAAAACCATTTGTTTCCATAATCTAGATCTAATATGGGAGATATTACAAGCATCGCTTAGTTTTGGAGAAGATGGCGTTGTGTGTAATTTATATCGTGTAATAATATCCTGTTTTATTATATGGTACATCTGACATGTCACCTTAGTAATAAGCAATGAATCCGAGGGTTGTGGATTCAAATCCAGTCGTGCACCAATGGACTTGAACCCACAACCTCCAGATCGGAAGGCAAGCCCATACCCACTTGGTTGCCTAGCTACTTCAGATAAGTATGTATTTACAAAAAAACATGTACCTGTAAAGTAAGAGTAGTAGAGCCCCTTGTGAAAGGGCTCCTATTTCAGCCGCCAAGCAGCATTGCTGTGTTCTGGTTTGAAGGGTATGGTTGCCGGTAAAATTACGGGCACTCGAGGCTTAACAATTTTAAGCCTTCAGTTGACGGGCGCAACGCAGTGCCGCGTAGGCTATGTTCTTTGTGGGTGTGACCTACGTAGTAAGGCATTGTTAGAGGCGAGAGATGCAATTAACATCAGGTGGACTATTTGCTTGTCCCATATCCTAGTTATATATAAAAAAAACTAATTCCCATATTACAAGATGGCGCCGTATGGAATAAATGGCCTGTACTAAATATTGTTTTTAGTTATTCATGTTTGTAGGTGTATTTATTACATTCATCTGATTCCCTTAGGCTATGCTTTGTTTAGGGTTAAGTCAGACGGCGCTGTGTGAAACCACCCAAAATAAAAACATTTTCGCTAATGCCAATGAATTACTGTTTTGTAAAATGGCGTTTAGTTTGACTAGGCAAGAAGCATCTTAGATCAAGCCGGTCGAAGTCAATTACCATAAGTAACACTAGCCTTGAATTACGAGCATTCGTCATCAGATGCGTAAAGGTCTTTGCGGTCGTTATTTATAATTCGTGGCTCCTATTGCCCTTCAGATATGAAATTATAGCTATTAAGTACTTGGATCCATGCAGAGGTTTGCGTAGCAAGTCAATCAGTGATCACGTTTTGATCATGCACGATTATAGCACATTATTTTGATACGAAAAACCTAAAAAGCGAGGAAAAACTAAAATTTATCGGGTATACATATAATAAAAATAATAAATTCATTTAATTCAGATAATTTAGATCCATAAAGTGTTAGTCAACTTACTCTAGGTGTTAGTATTATATTTAAGGTTGACATAGTAAAAAATAATGTTACTTATAAGGCAGGGCCACTCACACAGTTATCAAGCAATGGTGGAATAGTTTCCTCTGCCATAATTACTTGAGTACGGTGCCTGAAAAAAGGTCCTTCCCATTTATTAGCTATAGCATTTAGGGTAGTGGCTCCGCGTATTCTGTGTAAAAGAGACGCGACTTATTGCGCGTGCAGGCATGAAAGCGCTTGCTTCGGCAGACATGCCTATTTTGATCTCAATGTTTCAACGGGTTTGCAGGCAGGTTAATTATAAGATAATTATAGGTAAAATTCGCGATAAATGCCGATGTTTGATCAATTAAATATTATTAGAGAATTGTTAGGCGCGCGCCATTTGATTCGACCAATGAGAGCGCGGTGGTAGAGTTCCACATCAGATGGTACCAACCCATACATACTTATCTAAAAAAGTTGGCCAGCCAAGTGGTTACGGCCCCCTTTCGGATTCGGAGGTTCTTGCCTCAAATCCAGTCACCAGTAGACGCTTCAGTTTTTCTTATGGTAAGGTCACATCTTGAGGAAATCGGTATGTCCCTGAACAAAACTCCGAATGGCATGTGTCACTGGCTATATAGTATTCCGCTAAGCGGCGATGGGTTTGCAACCTGTCACGTATTGAATACTAGCTACTTGCAAGCCGTGGGCATGTGCTTGCGTAAATTTGGACTACCCCTATGAGTGATCTTCATTAGTTCATAGATCTATACAATCACGAACGTATTCTTATAAATATGTCTCAGGTCAAAACAAATCTGTGTGATAAACTCACAGACGTTTGTCCTGGATGGTAATCGAACCCACGAACAGCGAAAAAGGCACCAATTGAGCAGTGTGGCCAGCTGTAACCAGTCAAGCTCTGGCCTTATTTATCAAGATAGATAGATAGATATCTTATTTATGAAGCCTGTCGGCGTTACAACCACAGTCGTATCGTACGCTCTGTATAATGCGTGTGATGTTCGGACACTGCAGTAAGTAAACCGGCCAAGTGCGAGTTGGACATGGACACCGAACTAAGCGCCCAGACCCACATTTCCAGGCATGAAAATGTCTTGCATTGCGATGTGGATCATGTGGGTCCGACTCACTCTTGGCAAGTTTTTAATATTTGTAATATTATTTGTATACATCAAATGAAGGTGTATAATTGTATTAAGTTTTAACTTTGTAGGCATTGCTGTTTTAACGATAGATATAAATAAAATCGTACAAAAAAAAAACGTGTGTGTGTACCCTTGCAGCACGTAAAAAGTTTACTTTTTTTTGCGTAACAAAACAAAAATAAATAATGATAATTTGTATTGTGAAAACATTCCGACAGTTAACCTCAAATCTATAAACCCACTTAAAAAGTTTCTAATACATAATAACACTCTTCTCACGAATACTAACAATGAGTTATCATTTACCACCTTTAATTTAAAGCCACACACAAAAACACACGTATATTTATGTATGTATCAAAATATTTTTTTATATTCACTGATATAAACACGTATTGTAGATTTATATATATTTTTGACCGCTTCTGTGGTCTAGTGGTTCAACCCACAGATTACTTATTAAATTAAAAATTAATAAAAAAAAAATGTTGTGTTTCGGCATTTAGAGGTAACCGAGGCACTGGCTATATACCAGTGCCTCGGTTAGTTGAGGATGCCGGGAGAAGTACGCCTCCACCTTCGGCCTTCAACGTGTAGCCAAGTAAGATGAAGGCCAAGTGCTTTTCGTTGTACAATCAAAAAAATCGGAACCATTCCAGACGGACTTAAACAAAGTCCTACCACGAACCAAACCAAGCACAACATTGTACTCCCCCTGGGGAGCTCGGGAATCTGGAATCGGTGGGTCCCCAGAGGCGGTTCTATGAAATAATTCAGACCCGCCGCCATGCGTTCTATTACGAATTCTATGCCCGCTCCAAATTGCTCCTTCCGCAGTCTGTTGATCTTTAGCCCACGTCCCACACGCTGCAGTTTGGTATTGATTTACTGCCATGGAGCGACGTTTTTGATTGAACCCTTTGTACAGGGTGCTCCAGAAATAACAGGAATAAATAAATATAACACGAAATTCATTCTATGCGCCATCTAGTCCCAAACTAAGCATATAGCTTGTTTTATGGGAACTAGATTACGGAAAGAATACGTCAATACTTTTTTTTAAATACATACGTACTATATGATACAACACCCAAACACGGAACAAACATCTATATTCATCAAACAAAACCTTTGTCCTGGGTGGGAATCGAACCCACAACTAACACCGCAGAAGGCAGAGTTACTACCAACTGAGCTATGAGGCTTGTTGAGAAAGCACAAACTTGCAGAGTGATCTACCTCTGGTCTCTTAATCGACAGGCATCACAGCTTCTTTATAGCTATACTTTCTGCGCTATAGATTGTGGGTTCGATTCCCACCCAGTACAAACATTTGTGTGATGAATATATAAGTTTGTTCTGTGATAAGGTGTTATTTTGTATCATTAAAAAAAAAACAATGGCACTTCGGGAGTACCGACAGAAGTGAAAACTTAAAGTTTGTCGATCTTTGCCGAAGAGAACCGCTGAGATTTTCGGTACTTGAATCTCAATGTGTTATACCTACCGGGTGTTTAAAATAGCGCCATCTATTGAGAGTCGCGCCTAATGAAGTTTTCTCTTTTAAGAGGTGTCGGTAACCGTAACAGAGTTTCGAGTTCAATGGTTTTTGCCATCGCAAGAAATGCCTTAAATTCTGAAGAAGTTTTCACTTCAAAAACTTATAACCGTATAAACGTAAGTATTCTATCCGTAATTGTATTTCCATATTACCAGCTCTGCCTAGTTTAGCCATAAATAAAGCAGAGCTAGTAATATGGGATGATACGGACGAACAATGGCGCTGTGTTAAAATCGTATGTCCCATTTTTTTTTTCACTTCGATTCTGGTTGAATTATTTGAACCTGTAAAGATTCACCTGGCTAGTGACCTGCCGAAGTCCGGCGCCAAACAATTTGCTGTTCCGTCAGTGCGTGAGAGAGACTAACCGCCTCTATGGTCTAGTGTTTCAACCCACCGATTTCAGATCCAGAGGTCCCCGGTTCGATCCCCATGGGGAGTACAATATATTGTGCTTGGTTTGGTTGGTGATAGGACTTTGTTTGAGTCCGTCTGGCTAGCTACCACCATCTTACCAAATTCTGTCGCCATAATAACAATTCTAAAAATTGTTGTGTTCCGGCACTTAGTGGTAAGATAGCCAGTTCCTCAGTTTGTTGAGGATTCCGGGTGAAGTGCGCCTCCACCTTCGGCCTTATCTCAACTTGTAACCAGATGAAGGCCAAGTACTTACCCGTCGTACAATAATAAAAAAAAGATTCCGATGAATTGAGAACCTCCCCTTTTTTTGGACGTTGGTTAAAAAGATGTCTGTGACCTTATAGCTACGAAACTGAACTGATGAGTTTAGTCTCAATATCAGCCATCTGGGTTGTTACCTTAAACTCAAATATGTCTATCAGGGTGTCACGCCTTCTGCCTACGAAACCTAGCTAAGTCTACGGCCTCGTGCCAGCATCTTTTTGAAGCACCCTGTGACATCAATTTAGCACTACGCATTAATGTACGCGCAATAAATAGAATAATTGTATCAGAGCGAAGAATAGGCCACCAGACACCAGCATAGCTATTTTAAAACATTCGGAAAGCCTAATCGGATCGGACTCGGAAGCTTCCGACGGAGATTCCGAGAACGCTATTCTTAACTCCGAAATCTAAATATTTTGACATTAGAATTCGATGCGTCCCACTGAAGATTTTCATGAATGGTTTGAGAATAGCGTTGAAATCTATCGGATTCTATGTTGGATCCAACAAAAAGTGGTGTTTCCGAACCGAATACATTCCGTGTGTTTTAAAATCACTATACAGGTTTACCACTTTGTTCCATTCATCAAGTGGGAAATTTCGTAAAGTTTATAGTTCATTTAAGTCAGGATCAGAATAAGAGCTACGCTAAAAAATCCTCTGAAGCCTTCGAGAATAAAACCTATGCGCATGCAGCCTTTTTTTGTGATGTATCATTTAAAATACAAGGTTAATATGGAAGAGATCACTTTTAGTGATAAAGCTGCAATAGTAGGTACCATATTCCACCAAAAACTGTGTATGGCAACGACATAAGTATTATGTCAATTTATGCGACATAATTATGTTGTTTACTACCTACGATATATTGGATCATATTTTTCGTTTTATCTACCTACGATAGGAACAATTAGTTAATCAGAAATAAGACAACATTATTATTATATATTATACTAAGCCGTCAGTGTCCCACTTCTGGGCAAAGGCCTCCCCCCACTCCCTCCAGACTTCCCGATCTTGGGCATCATTCCTCCAGTCTTCAAGACAACATTAATTGAATAATAATTATTAACATGAATTATAAGCAATCATTGATATCTTGGTCTTCGACGGCACCTCCAATTTAAATTCTAGGACATCATAATAATTCAATAATGGTTAATTTAAATTCCATTAGCATCAAAATGTCAGTAAATTAAGTGAGAAACGGCAAATATCGTGTTCCGTAGACATTTTAAATTGATGATGGATATAGGTAGGTACCTAATCATAATCTTTAATACATTGAACCACCTCTGTGGCCTAGTGGTTCGCTCGTCGGTATCAGATCCAAAGGTGTGCGCCTCCTGAAACTGCTCGTAGGTCACCTCTTTACCAAGGGCTTCGAGGATGGTGAGCGCAGTCATCGCCTGACCTTCATTCCATCCATTTGCCTTCATAACGGCCTCAAATTGTATTTTGTAGGCCGACTACGAAGATGTTCCGTCAAATGGCGGCACTTGGAATCAACGTCCTGAAGGTGCAGTAGCTATTGGAGTTACAGTCCCTTCTCCAGCTTTGATGCTTCCCAACCCTTTCTTCACGTCCGCAATCTGTGATTCAGCTTCGGTAAGGCAGTTTTCATGTTGATGTACTTGGTCTTTTATCACTTTGTTCTCCTTGCCGAATGAAGCGTGCAGATCTTTCATGAGGGCCATCTGCTCCTCTTGGCGACGGGTCTACTCCTCCTTGTCACGCTGCAGTTGCTCTTCCAACCGGCAGGCCTACTCTTGGAGCATGGCCATAAGAGCAGCAACGTCTGGGGCTGCTGACTCTGAAGGTGCAGCGGAAGGTCCCGGGCCGGCTTCACGTGGTGGCAGTTCTTGATCCGCCGTTGACTGTGACGGCCGTGGCGAGGTTTCTCCAAACCTTTCGCTGGTCCAAATCCTGCTAACGGATCTGAATCCTGGTGCGGATTACTTCGCGTCATCCTTGGGTAGAACCAGCATACTTTAAATCTTCTGACACCAATTGCTACGAGCTCGGGGTTCGTAAAATTGAAAGCAACCGGTTATTACTTAAAATAAGACACGTTTATTCAGCACCAAACTAATTACTCTCAAACACCGTACAACACTACTAAGTTATACTTCCGAATCACTAGACACTGTTATTGCACTCCAATATCACTCGATGTTATCGCTCTGTATCGTAATTGAATACTGTCCTGCTTCCGAGTTGCATGGCATATTTATATCCAGTCTATCGAATGATCAAGTAAGCGCGGGAATGATCGCGTTACTAACTGTTGCGTAATCTGGGACTATTATTCTCGGCGCAGTGGCGGTCATAAATCATCATTTTGTGTTATTTATAAATAAGTTGTTATTAAACTATTTTAGTGGAACTATGTGAAGGCCCGGAAACTTTCTAGACGTTTCTGATTGGCGTAACAGTATGTATTTACATTAAAAAATCCGTGATCTAGTTCCCATATTACAAGCTATGCTTAGTTTGGCCAATGAATAACTATCCAAACTTGCGTGAGTGGTACTATACATTTTAAAACATGGGTTTTACTCACGTATACGGTTATGTGGTTATTACGTATATACATAATCAACATAATATACATATACGTATACGTGAGTAAAACCCGTGTTTTAAAATGTAACGAATAACTAACCTAGTACTATACTAGGTTTAGGGCTAGAATGCGCTGTGTGAAATTAACGTTCTGCAATATTTATTAATTTTTGTATTTATCTAGACAGTGCTTTGTACTATATACCTATCTATAGAGGTACAGTGCTATGTTCCTGCGGTGGGTAAAGTCGCCAGACCTCCTTAAAAGGCAATTCTTAACCGCCTGTCCTGGTGTCCGAGGTCCCGGATTCGATCCCCAGATAGAGTACAATATATTGTGCTTGGTTTGGTTGGTGGTAGGACTTTATTTAAGTCCGCCTGGCTAGCTACCACCATCTTACCTAATTCTGTCGCCCTAACAAAAATGCTTTAATTGTTGTGTTCCGGCGTATAGAGGTAAGATAGCCAGTTCCTCAGTATATTGATGATTCTGGGTGAAGTGCGCTTCCTTCGGCATTATCATAGCTTGAAAATCAGGTGAGAAGAAGGTCAAGCACCTCCCGTCGTACCATAAATAAAAAAACTGCTCAACTACCATCCGATGTCCGTTGGTGTTTTAGTTTATCTACTTGATTCCTGCGGCTTCACCCGTGCATGAATTAATGTGGTAACAATTCGTGCAAAGTGGACCAGCTGGTTTTTGGCTTCGGCACACCTATCATTACCAACGCAACCTGTAGAATGTAATCATTAATACAATATTTTTTCATGAAAAATGGCAATTACAAACAAAAAGGTAATGTTTCAAACTGGTCACTAATTAATACATGCTACAGCCCTGACACCGAATAACTTCTTAACTTCAATAAAAAAAATCATTGGATGAGAAAGATAGTAGTTTCTACCTCTTAGGTACTACGCTATACCATATACTAAGTATTTATACAGAAATATCTTACAATCAAATATATTTATTTATACAAAGGTACATTTTTAAAAGGATTTTTATAGTACTACTGGGAGGTGCCCGACCTTCATCTCACCAGATTTTCAAGTTATGATAAGGCCGAAGGTGGAAGCACACATGTGTTTCGACATTTAGAGGTAAGATAGCCAGTGCCTCAGTTTGTTGAGGATTCCTGGTAAAGTGCGCTTCCACGTTCGGCCTTACTTAACTTGCAACCAAGTGAGATGAAGGCAAAGCGCTTCCCCGTCATAGAATTAAAAAAAAAACAGATTTTTTCTTTGTAACTCTCATTGTGTTACCAATTATATCGACGACTACCTAAGACAAGCTCATTTATAGGACCAAACACTACTCAATACATGCAACTACTACTTCTTGTAGACCTCTTGAAGCTTTGACTCAAGTAACTATATGAAAGAAATGCTAATTTCTGTACGATTTTTCAACTAGAGAAAAACGATTTCGTATTGAGAGCGAACCGGCAATGCTCGCTCAAATAATGATTCAAAAATTTCATGATAAATTGGATGCCTTTAAGTTTTGCCTTTGGGAAATATACGCGAGGTACGGATTTTGGGAAATTATAGCTACAAAGCGTATCGTGGATTCGAAAAACGTACAAGCTACATATAAATACTAATACTTTTGAAATGTCATATTTCGATTTTCCAAATTGTGTCATTGCTCTCAAAGATTCAGTGCGAATAGTGATACCAATAATTTAACAACAATATTTTGAAATTTTAGATTTCGATTTCCCATATTGGTAAATTCCCATATCCCTAATTTAGCGATTTGCTATTAAGGATTGACAGTTAGGGAAGGAACATGGCAAATCTTACAATAACATTTTTAAAATATCGTTATCAGATGGTGATCGGTGGTGATGAATTTCACTTTTTTGTATCCACTGTGTGTATTGAAGCTAAAATAAACCAAAATTGTCGCACCGCCTCCATAACCAGCCAGATCCAGTCTCGCAAATAAGTCCATTCATTGCCAATAGGCAACGTTTGACCTTGCTACCTGTATATTGCCATGCGTACCTCGGTTGATACATGTTTCGTTTGTCTGTCCATCTGTGAAAGGCGGTGTCCTTGGGTCTATAACACGAATTTTTTAATGTAACACAGTGGTTATTGTGCTAAATTACGTGTGTTCTATGTTATAATACCTAGTCTTGTACGTACTTGTGTAACAAAGCATGCATCGTTTTTTTTCTATAACGGCAGCGAAAATCATTTTTTTATCCGTATTACAGTTCCCATAATAAGGGAACTGTTTATACGGATAAAAGCATGTCAACATTATTGCAGCTATGCTTAGTTTGGGGGCTAGATTTTGTTGGGTAAAAAACTTTGTTTCGTAATGTAAACTTACTTTAAACATATAAATTGAGAATAATACATTTATTCAATAAAAAGTACAATTTAACTAACTATGTACAAAGGAATCAGTCAGATTACCTAAGGACCGTTACAAAAGGCCTATAGGTAATTCAACTGTTCCAGACCAGTACCAGACGGAAGCATGCCCAAGACACTAGCTGCATTGCCACGCTAAATAGCTATGCTAATTCGCTGGCCTAAATAAGAGCCAGCCCTTGGGTCACGTGTCGCCTCAATCAAAAGCCCCGCAATATTTTTGAAAACCCGGAGGGCACCGGCTCCCCACGCTCCCAAGGTCTCCACCCCAAAAGGCTCAAATAGGTAAGCTGATTGATAAAGCGCCAGACTTAGGTCAGATGACTTAAAAGCCTAAACCTACCATCAAACTGCGCTCAAATAGATACCCCTGGGGATCGAACCCGGGACCCCTGTGTCTGATACCGGTGGGCGAATCACTAGATCTCAGAGATGAATAACACAATTTAATCAAGTTCAGCAAAACAATATTTATAGCACCTGCTTTTAATTCCTCATTTCGAAGGCTTTCCAGTTCCGGGTCTAAAGGCACGTTACTTGAGTCACGAGTGGCCTAAGTACCTTCCTAATTCATAACCACAGTCATTGTTTTTTATGTTAGGTAAAAAATGATAGACTACTTGATCTAACTAGGAACCACTTAATTCTGAAAGATGGCCGATCAGCAAATAAACGAGTAAAGAGGATGTTTTAATATTTGTGGTGTCTTGAATAAACGAAGTTTAATTAGAACTTCTCGGGACGAATATGGCATAAATCCTTACGGCGTTTACCTATTGAGTGTAGTAGGTATGTATCCATAATTCTATATACGTACAATTGGACACTAGGTACTATTAATTGTTTGCGGCAATATTCTAGTTGGAAATGGTTAAATAAATCTGATAAATGAAATGAACACAATTCGAATTTATGATTTGAATTGATGATGGAAAATACCTAATGACATACTGACGTACGTCGTTATTATGAGTACCTATGTCGTTAGGTATTTTGGAACAGACCTCTTGCTTTTTCATTTACTTTTGTATGCTGACAAAATACATTTTGGAGCTGAATAAAATGTATTTAATTAGGTGTCAGTTAAGATTGGATTCTCTGTCTTTTTTATCTATGTTTTTTATTTAATATTGTACGACGACGAAGCGCTTGGCCTTCATCTCACCTGGTTAAAATTTGAGATGAGGGCTGGAGGTGCACTTCACCCGTAATCCTCAATTAACTGAGGAACTGGTTATCTTACCTCTAATTGCCGGAATACAACATTTTTTTTAATTGTTGTTATTTTTTAACCATAGTACTACCATCAACCAATATAATTTAAATTATGGTATTTATATTTGGCGTTAATGGCATTAAATATAATTACTTATTCAGCATAATATATTAATGCTATAGGTAAAAATTACCATAATATTAAAACATGAACTATAGTGATTACTTTGCTATTACAAAGAGATCCTGTGAGGCCAAGTGGGGATAGGCCCGCCTTCCGAACCGCAGGCTGTGGGTTGAAAACGGGAAAGTCCATTTGAGACTTTGAGTAACTAGGTACATTTTAAAATTTTCTATCATGTTTAAATGATTATTACGTAAAAAATGTTGTACCTATATACATTATTTATTTATTCCTTATTATTTTATGCACCCTCCTACCATCAACCGTACTTTTACTATCCTTTCCACCCTAAGGTTGTCTGGAAGAGATCGCTTTTAAGCGATAAGACAGCCTATTAAACTGTTAACTTAAGTTTTAAAATTGTCAATTGTCCTATATGTGTTTGGTGTACAATAAAGAATTTTCATTAATTTATTCATTCATACGTAACTACCAATGTACCTAGTCAAATCGCTGTCACCATTTGTGGCCAAAACGAGTCGTAAAATTTGCAGCAAGTAATTATTGCGCATTATTCTCCTTTTTAAAATCAATCTCGTTACAATGTGGCAACATTTCGTTCTGAAATTTGACACGCATTCGAAACGGTGGTGCATTAATTAGAACATTTATAATGAAGCTGAGATTTATATTTAGATTCGGTAGGTACCTACGTAAGAACTTACATTACTAATCGTTAGAAGTAAAAAACATTGTTTTTTTTATACTACTAGGAGACGGGACAAGCAAGTAGCGCACCTGGTGTTAAGTGTACTCTTGCCTATGACAAAGCCTTACTGCATAGGTCACATCCACAAAGAACATAGCCTACACGACACTACATTGCGCCCGTCAACTTGAGGCATAAAGGTGTTAAGCCTCAAGTACCCGTAATTTCACCGGCAACCATACCCTTCAAACCGAAACACAGCAAAGCTGCTTGTCGGCTGAAATAAGTATGGTGGTAGTAATTCTCCGGACGAGCCCTTTCACTAGGGGCTTCTACTACTCTTAAAAATTGTAAAAACATTCTGCGAATCCTTGTGAGTCATTCGGGTATCTTAGTCTCATATAGATGTGATATATGAAAAACTTTTCCACCTTTTCAGAGTATCACTTCTCTCTCAAAGGTTTGCTGGTAGAAAACTCTGTAAGGTTAATCTCGCCTCTGTACATATGTTTTATTACAGGACATTACAGGACATTAATTTCACACAGCACCATCTAGCCCCAAACTAAGCATAGCTTGTAATATGGGAACTAGATTACGTTTAGAATACTTAAATACTTTTTGTAAATACATACGTACTTTATGATACTACACCCAAACACAGAACAAACATCTATATTCATTTTTATTAAAATAACTATCGTGGATCAACGAATTTATTTTTGGACATACGGAAATTTCCACGAACCTTATTATTGATGTAAAACACCAACGTTTCGTCCTTGACCGAAGGACATCATCAGGGTGAGTACGGTTCACGACGCACGCGTTCCGCGTCCTTGCGAGCAAGTACTCGCATCAATAATAAGGTTCGTGGAAATTCCCGTATGTCCAAAAATTGAATCTATATTCATCACACAAATGTTTGTTCCGGGTGGGAATCTATATGGGTAGTGGGCCCCCTTGCTCTTGCCCATCGCTGGCTAATGCTCTCTCATCATAACTCTGGTGGTACGACCTATCCACGTGGTTATCGACCACCGTTCTGCTGAAGATCAGCTTTAAGCGGTATGCCAAGAGTGTGGCTTATTAACCGTCTTTCAAAAAAAGGAGGAGATTCTCAATTCGTCAGAATCTTTTTTTTTATGTATGTTCCCCGATTACCCGAAGACGCCTTGACCGATTTGGAAAACTATTTTTTTGTTTGAAAGGGTTACTTCACAGGTGGTCCCATTGACATCAGGTCGGGATGTGATGATGGGATCCTGGTAAAATCGAGGGAACTCAAAATATTATACGCACACTTTAAGTGATTTGGGTCTGTCATCAAAATAATTGGAAAAAATACGTCATCCAAGTAAATGAAATTGCATCATATTCTTCATTGCAGTCGGTTTTCTTTTTAGTTTTTAAAACGTTATTATTTTACATAAAGAATCAGCTTATTTTACATTATACATACTTGTGTGCATAATTATCCCTTCATATTCAGGTTAAAGGGTTCCTACTGCGTCCTGATGATTTTCCTCCAGGTCTCGCTTTGACCCAACTTCTATTATTGTCATTCCAGTTTTTTTCTGACTCTGATCTATTATTTGTATTTTTTTCTGAATTCACCATCATTTCAGCTAACAAACTTCCACTGCTGAACATAGGCCCTCATACATCATATCAGATATAGATAGAGATATACCTCATCATAGACAGATAGAGTTCATGAGCCGCCTCCATTCATCGACAATGTCGACACAATATCGTCGGTCCGTCAAGTGGGGGGTCTTCCCACACTCCGTTTCGCGTTTAATTGCGGTCGCCATACGAGAACCTCCCCAGCGGATATCGGTTCTGCTATGTGGCCTGTCCACATAACTCGCAGAATCGCATTTATTCATTAATTATTATATATATTCATTAAATAAATTCGCATTTATTTATTATTTCTGAATTAATGTGAGGATAAGAACCTCATATTAACTAACCTTACGTTATTAACTTACATTATTCACGAATGCTACTTACAGCCAATAATAGTTGCAAAAGTTATACCTACCGCAACAACATAGCTGTCAGTTCCCATTGCATTTTCTCAGGCTATTGTGTGCAATGCAATGCCACAGATAAAAAACTGGAACGCTCTAACGTGATGATGTCCTGACCTTCGCTTCTCGAAGTTACGTTATTTATCTTTGCAATAATTAGTTATGACTGGCTGAGGTACCTATACATAATATTAAATCTAGCTCCCATATTACAAGCTATGCTTAGTGTGGGGCTAGATGGCGCTGTGTAAAATTAATGTCCTGTCCTGTAATATGATGTATATAAAATCAAATATGCGTGCTAGCGCATGCAAAAACTATCATGTTTAATTATTTTTTTGTAACAAGCTAGCAGCCCACCTGATATTAAGTGCATATCTTGCATATAACAAAGCCTTACTGCGTAGGTGACATCCACAAAGAACATGACGCGGCACTGCATTGCGCACGTTAACTTATGGCATAAAGAAAAGCCTCGCGTGCCCGTAATTTCACCGGCAACCATACTCTTCAAACCGAAACACATCAATGCTGTTTGGAGGCCGAAATAAGTATGGTAGTACTTCTCCGGACGAGCCCTTTCACAAGGGGCTCTACTACTCTTCAATTATTTGGTTTTATATTTTTATCTTAGGCTAGGTCTTGCCAACTAAACAGGCCTAAAGGTCAAGATATAGGTTATAGACCGATAAGGGTGAAGTCTACGATGGAGCGAGGTTTCCAAGAAGACATTAGCTTTTCCTCGCACCAACGGAACCGCTTGGCACCGGACTTTCGGCAGCGCTAGCCAGGTGGACCTAACAGGTGTTGTGATCATCCAGCCGTGATTAAGAGCCGGTGATTCCATTCCGCGAGGTAGACCACTAAAATAATAATAGATTATAATAATTAATAATGATAATGATAATTAATATAACAGTCTGAGGTACCTACCTTTTCCTTGAGGGTTTCATGGCGAGTATCTCAAAGCTATTACAATATTAAACAATAAATAAAATAGTCATAAAACTTTAAACTTCGGACAAATTTTATAGCCAAAGATTTTTGATCAAGGATCTACATAAAAAAAATATTTAGAAACTGGTTTAAAGATACAATACTTTTTGTAAATTTAAATTAAATCAAATAAGGTTAAATAATAATTTTGCAAAAATTCGCCATTTTTTTTAATTTCATTTTTTCATTTGCAAATCCGTGACAACAAGAATTATGTTTTAACACGCCGCCGCCAGTCTAACGCAGCACCTCACATTACCATGTCACTGTCATAAGGTACCCCTACAATAAATCTCTCAATGCGGAAAAAAAAGTTTTCACTTTAAAAAAAAAATAGCGAATACAGCCTCTCGTGTGGCTAACGTGGTTCTAATTATCATGTACCTACCCAGAAAATTAACAATACCTCCGTAATACAATAACCACGCCAAAGTATATGATAAATACGTGTTTATTCAATCTCATTCGCATGGCTTGCATTGCATATTGCTTCATCAGCAAGGTCGAAGGGAAAGGCGCCAGCGGTTTTTGAAACGTTTGCGGAAGGCAAATTATTATTACTAGCATGTTTATCACTTCGGTGTTTTTGGTAGTAATAATATTTATAATCTGGTTTGTTTGGATTTTATTATGGCTTGTGGTGGGGATTATTTTACATTCGTATGTCGCCATAGCAACAATTATACATTGTTGTGTTCCGAGACATTTTAGGGGTATAAAAGGAAGTATTTTTTTATATGACACGGTAGCGCTTGGCCTTCGTCTTACTTGGTTTCAAATTGTGATAAGGCCGAAGGTGGATGCGCACGTCATTCGGAATCCTCAACAGTCTGAGGAGCTGGTTATCTTACCTCCAAAATGGCGGAACATACCAACACAATGTAAAGGATTTGAAAATGTTCTACGAACTATCCGATCCCTCCCTTTTCCTATGGGAGGGAGAACCTTATCGTATACTAGGTACGTATGTTCAGACCTAAGCATTTAACGAGCCTCACAGCTCAGTTGGCAGTAGCTCTGCCTTCTGCGCTGTAGGTTGTGGGTTCGATTCCCACTCAGGACAAACATTAGTGTGGTGAATATAGATGTTTGTTCTGTGTTTGGGTGTTGTATTCTATGATAAGTATGAATTTGCAAAAAAAAACGAAGTATTCTATTCCTTATGTAGTTCCTTAGTTATGCTTAGTCTGGGGCTAGATGGCGCTGCGTAAAAAAAAAACTAAGCAGTACAAAAACTAAAATGCATCATCAATCTCCAAGTCCCGTGTTTAAAAGTGAATAAGGCACTTCGAATTTCAAGGGTAAAGGGGGAAAAACTAGTCTTGAAATGGGCGCATGTTCAACATTGGACATAATCAACTTATTTATTTACATATACATCATTAGAACGAAATTTATCCAGCTACTCCAATTTGAAACATTAAAAATAATTATAGTAATTATGATTACACACTAATATTAGAATTAATTGAATTGAATTGAATTTCATATCCGCTATGGAGTAAAGGTTCTCGATTTGCGACCACGATTAAACAAGTGTTTAATCGTGGATTTTAAATCGATGGACAGACAACATAGTCGAAAGGAACCAATGGATTCGCCGAATGGAGCAGCTTCCGGCTTGCTATTTGCAGCGTCATTTTGTCGGAGACAGAGTTGAGATATTCTGGGGGAAGTGCGCTTCCAGCTTTGGCCTTATCATAACTTGACAACCTGGTGAGGTGAAGGCCAAGCGCTTATCCTAAAAAAAAACAGTGGCACTCAACAGAATGGAAAACTTGAAGTTTGTTAATCGCCGAAGAGAACAGCTGAGATTGTTGGTACTTGAATGTCAATATGTTTAAAGTCACTTGTGTCAAAAGCGGTGTCGGTAATCGAAACAGTGTCGCGAGTTCAATGGTTTTTCCCGTCTCAAAAAATGCCCCACGCACCTAACGGAAGTTTAAACTTCAGAAATAGCTGTGGATTTACTGCAATTGATGTTTTATTTTGTTTTGTGTACAAAACAACACAAATAGATACTCGTACAATGGTTAAAAAGGTATCATATATGATTATCGTGTTTATTTGCAGGTATTTTGAGTGTTTTTCCTAACTAGATATATATTTACATATAGATACAAAGATAAAAAGGTAAGTACCAAATATTATTATCGTGTTTATCTGCAGCTTGGACCACAAGCCAATGAGATCAATTTAGCGTGTCCTTTCACTGTAGTAGTAGATTTCCCAATATGCCTGAAGGTGATATTAATACGAATCGTTGTTTATCTGCACTGTGACGCAAATATTTGAAGTACTGAATCCGTATTGACATTACATTTGATAATTGACTGATTATTTGATTTTGCGTTATGATACTGACGTATGTAACGTACGTCAGAATAATTACGCGAAAATGGTGGATTGGATTTGAATACTAATTAATAATAGCTGTAAAGTGGGCAACAAAACGATGACCAATTGCTATGAGAGCTTGTGCATGTATTGTTTTTTAACTTTTAGTAATTTTTTTTCTGGGTTTGCTCTTGATTTCAAACAAAATCCGATGGAGGGATTACCCAGAGTGTGCCTGGTATTCTACATGTAATCTAGTTTCCATATTACAAGCTTTGCTTAGTTTGGCGCTAGATGGGGTTGTTTGAAATTAATGGCCTGTATTTTGCTCTGTTATACCATCTGGTGCTGGCAACAATCGAGTGGGCTATTTATAAAATATAATTTTAGTAGGTTGTCTAATTGAAACTTCTAATATTTCAATTTGAAACTTCGGGCTATTGACTCACGCGATAGGTACCATTTATTTTTTATTTTAGTATGACGGGGATGCACTTTGCCTTTATTTCACCTGGTTTCAAGATATGATAAAACTTAGGTTGAAACATTCACCCAAAATCCTCAACTGATTGAGGAACTTGCTATCTTACCTCTAAATGCCGGAACACAACATTATAGAATTGTTAATACACCTAGGTTTAATGGCGATAGCTAGCCAGGCGGACTGACAAAATCCTCCAACCAAACAAAAATCGTATAAATGAGAGCACGGAATTTCTATCGCACATAGTTATTATGAACCTATGTAACACAATCAAAGCCTACTTAGCCTAAAGCAACCGTGGGAACTCTTATGCTAACTGTGTATCTAGATGTATTGTCATATTGTGATCATTCTCGGAGTTCAAATCATTTCTTTCTGGTCATGCATTTCTTTTAACCAACATAATTTGGTTGATGTTTGCTTTAATTCATCATTACATGTTTTTTAAATTAAACTAAGTATTTACAACAATGAAACGGAAACAGTCGGGACAAGCGGTTTATATGCATAAAACGTTATCTTCTTAGAATATGTCTCGATGACTCTTGGTTAGAAGATGTAGAAATCGATATAATGTAATAATTTCCAACATTAAACACCAACAGACATTAGTCTCCACTGCTGGAAATAACCTCTAAAGCTGGAGAGTTTTGACATAATTACCACGCTTGGCAGGCGGGCGATCGCAGTAAAGTTGTAGAAAATACACAAAAGGAAGGTTGTAGTTCTATAATTAAGGACATACCTTATATTCCTTGAAAAGTTTAGTATAATTTAATCAAACCGGTATTCATATACTTTAAGCTCGCGGGACTAAGTTTCCGACTCAAAATAAAACTTTTTTTTTTCATTTAGAACTCAACCATCGCACGTTCTTGAAAAAAACGTTGGTAAATTACCAAGGAAAAATTATCATTTAGAAACGTCGGGTTCCGAGATTTTGTCGATTATTTGGCGGATCAGGTTTGCCTCTTCGGCAACAGCATTATCATAACCGACTTGATGACCTTGGCGGCTGCGAAGACTGTTAATAAAGGCGTAAATGCCTTCAGGCGTTGCATTAAGGCCGGCGCAGACTTGGTGGAATGCGTGATCGTTTGGCTTGCTACGTGCTAAGAAGCACAGCCCGTTGCTCAGCACCCAACAAGTTAACTCGATGAGTGCTGACAGAGACTGAGTGAGTGTTTGACAGCACTCAACGAGTTGTTTAAAAAATTGAGAACAGGCCCGTACTGACATTCTTATTTCAGAATTTAGTTTTTGTTGACGTATATTGATATAAAATCGATGGATTGAGGCGGCTCAGTCCAAAATGTGTTAACCGTCACGTACTGACATACTTTTGTTTTGTTGACGTATATAGATATAAAATCGATGGATAAAGGCGGCTCAGGCTCGCTATTTGTTGCGTTGATTGGGGGAAGCCATGTTCAGCATTGGACGTATGTGGGCTGAAATGATGATTGATATAAAATACCTAATTAAATACTTATTACTATTCACATAATATATTAACTTTGAATAATGTTACATAGAAACAACTTATGTTCATGTAAAATGTAAGAACTTCACACACAAATTGTTGTATAATTAGTTTCAATGAAATTAAATTAAATACATTCTTCAGATTCACCTAACCTAACCTAACCTAACCTAGAGCTCATTTCGACCAATCTTCGATATTTTATCGACGATTTTTTTATTTTAATCCTCCAAATCACAAAGGAGGCTTTTGTTGGTGGGAAGAAGTAGACTGATTAAAAAAGCAATGAAAACGGTCGAACGGTCTATAGGTATTTTTACTTTTCTAGTATTAACTATTCAACAGGTTTTATAAAAAACTAAGAAGAAAAGCGACGGAAGAGGGGATACGGCGTGAGCTTGATACCAAGCGTGACCTGTTGAAGAGTAAACTACCTTCAGGTTTTTTCCTATTACGTAAATGGCACCCTAACTGGCATTGTATGTGGCCGTGCATTCTGTGCTAAAATTGTGTACATAAGACATTGAGCGCTTAACATCCGGCCCAACATTAATTAGTATGTATAATGTCTCTGCAGTCTATCACAAAATAGGCCTTAGCATTTTCACCATTTGTATCTGTGAAAGAAAAAAATATTTTTATTTATTCAGAAGAAACGTAATTACAAGTTTTTTTATTTAACCCTAAGGCAATGCTAAATCTAGGTAATTTATGTTAATTAATCTTTTTTCTTATATATATACGAGGAAACGCTTGGCTTTCATCTCACCTGGTAACAAGTTGAGATAAGGCCGAAGATGGAGGCGCACTTCACCCGGAATCCTCAACAAAGTGAGGAACTGGCTATCTTACCTCTGAATGCCGGAACACATTTTTTTTTTAAGAATTGTTATTATGGCGACAGAATTAGGTGAGATGGTGGTATTTAGCCAGGCGGACTTAATTAAGTCGTACCACCAACCAAACCAAGCACAATATATTGTACTCCCCATGGGGATCGAACCCGGGACCTCTGGATCTGAAAATCGGTGGTTTGAACCACTAGACCACAGAGGCGGTTATAAATCAGTATCCTCAGTATACAAGTTCTCCGTTTGGTGTACTCAGACCCTTTAACTCTAAAACGGAGCCTACGTGACAGACTAAACCTTATTTGTTACACTTCCTCTTGCAATGATCAAGGTGATCTAAATACTGTAAAGTCACGATTTGTTACCTAATTGAAGTAGATTAAAACACGTTCGACCTCATTTTATTAAGGTATTAAGTCTATTGTTTTGTTCATTCATCTTTTCTATATTGTGCTAGATTATAACTTAAAAAAAAACCTGTTTTATTGACCGAGCGAGCGAAGCGTCTATGTTTCGAGACTGGCCAAGAATGCTTTTGTCCGCTGTCTATCGGTTTGTTCTCGTCTACAGGTCGCATTTTTAACCGATTTTGATGAAAATTGACACACATGATTTATTAAATTTTTTTAGTCGATTGCAATTTTTGACCGGGGTGAAATGGGGGGGAAGTTTGCTGTAGCGTTATTTATCAAAGGATCTGAATTAAATTTAAAAGACACACTAACGATTTCATTCTACACAAGATGTTGTGAAAAAAAAACAAAAAGGGGTAGAGGAGGGAGAACCTACGTATACCAATAAGATTACGCAGTCCTCTCCGCCTTTGCGAGAAGAGCTCGTAGACATCAGATTTGACCTCCTAGGATCAGGGGAACACGAGTAATCACTAAAGCTTTTACCTCTTTTTGCTCTAAAGTCTAAAAGGAAAAGTGAAAGACGAAATCATCGGTTATTGCATGGTTATATGGGCTCGCGAGGTCTACTGTTTTACAGAACCACTAGTGATATAACGGGTTGCTGAAAGAAAACACTTTTAGGATGAAACTCGCCTGTGTGAGGAATAAAGTCATATAGCCAGTAGTGTGTAAGAATATACACATAAGTAGGTAATATGCAAAATAGAAAAAAAAATACAATTTCATCATTTAATATCAGTTCTGATGAGTAATCGGGGAACATACATAAAAAAAAAGATTCCGACGAATTGAGGACTTCCTCCTTTTTTTGAAAGTTTAGTACTGTGCGTACATAACGCACCTCTGAAGTTATACCTACTTCGTTAGCGTAACATAACAAAAAAATACGAAATGATAATGTAAAAATAATCAATCCTAAATAAAGAGAATACAAACCGACAGTTCACCTCAAATCTATCAACCCATTTCAATAACAAAAAACTACATAAAACCGTTGCAAAATATAATAACATAACAAAAAACTACATAAAACCGGTTTTATGTAGTTTTTTTATTATAGAAATGGGTATACATTATGTTAATATATTTTGCAAATGTTCCAGACCAGTGCCAGACGGAAGCGTGCCCAAGTCACTGGCTGCATTGCCACGCTGAATAGCTATGCTAATTCCCAGCCCTTGGGTCGCTTTAATAAATTTGTATCACTAATCTGCTATGGAGCGTGTCAAGTAGTTTTGACCGCCTCTGTGGTCTCGTGGTTCGCCCACCGATGTAAGACCAAGAGGTTCCGGGTTCGATCCCCAGGAAATTACAATATTGTGCTTAGTTTGGTTGGTGGTAGGAATTTGTCTGACACACCTACCACTATCTTACTTAATTCCGTCGCCATAACAACAACTCTTATATTGTTGTGTTCCGGCATTTTAAAGGTAATAGAACCGGTTCCTCAGTTTGTTGAGGATTCCGGGTGAAGTGCGCTTCCACCTTCGGCTTAGTCATTAAGGTGACATGAAGGCCAAGCACCTCCCCGGCATATATTTTTTTAATTCTGGGTTTTAACTTGGGTCATGAGAACTCATCTCCCAAGATATGCAGGCTTGTTTTGTCTTGGCCTAGGCCGAGGCAGATTTTATAAAAGGTAAAAGACAACAGCACCGGATGGTAACTCATAAACATTGATAGCGTAAACCTAACCTTGTACGCTAAAAGTTCGACCGAAACCAATCAAAAACCGGAGGAAACTGAGGTACTTAGCTATTTGAATAGATTACCAACTCAAGAGGTGGATGTCAAGGCTATACATCCATGTCAAGAACAAGTCACTGATCTCTGGTGCGCTAGGGTTAAGTACGTAATTCTCACTGTGTTTTTGTTGTCAAGGAGCTGGATTGCCTCCTGAAGTACTAATGATGCACACTAAAAGTACAAGTTTTTAGCTGACTGCAGACAACAGCAGCATGTGACAGTGACAAGTGACAATACATTGTACCAGTAAACGCCTTGGGCTTAGTTCTCATCATCTTGTGAGAATCTTCTATAACTATTTCATAGAAAACGCATAAAAAGGACATTTTCAGGATTGCTTCTGTAAATGTCAATTCGTGGTCTTCTTGTGTGACGCCAGACACAGAATTCGTCTGGCTAGCTTCCGCCATCTTACCTAAATCTGTCGTACCATAACAACAATTCCAAATTATTATGTTCCGGTATTACTACTTTAAATAGCCAGTTCCTCAGACTGAGGATTATATGTGCTTACCTTCGGCTTTATCATAATTTGAAACCAGGTGAGATAAAGGCCAAGTGCTTCCCCGTCGCACATTAAAAATAAAAGTAAGGCTATTATTTATCTGTGGTATGGATATGGATAATTTATTAAAGTCAATAACGATGGACGTCAGCCATTAAAAGAAGTTTTAATAACGACCTTGCGCGGGCGCATCTTTTAAGCACGGTTACATAATTGAGGTCGAATGGAATATTATAATGTAGGTATGTATTGTATGTACTTAGGTTCTTACTTTTATGTAAATAGGTGAATAAGTATCCGTTTTATAACTTTGTTAATAATGTCATCCAAACAACTTGACTTTATCATCACATGACCACACCAAGCTAATCAATTACTTCACAACTTTTCAGACAACTGACGCCACTTTCACACTCCCTCGAATATATTTTTTAGTTTGCCTTATCCTTTTTTTTACAGCGGGGAAGCGCCTTGGCCTTCATCTCACCTTGTTTTCACCCTAAATCATCAACAGTTTCAAGGACCGGCTATCTTACCTCTGAATGCCGGATCTAATTCACAATTCAAATCAATCAATTTTATAATTGTCGATATGCCGATAGAACTAAGTAAGATGGTGGTAGCTAGCCAGGCTTAAACAAAGTCCTACCACCAACCAAACCAAAGCACAATAAAACTCCCCACTCATCGCTGCAGCTTGCACTTTTCTTTCATCATCTAGTCCAGCATCAGACCAATACATACGAATAAACAATTTACATTTCCATTTACAAATTTCATATCATGTAAATGAAGGGAAGTGGCCGAGACGACTAACAAACAAATGCGCATGCGTTCATCTGATAAGTTATGCTAAGCACAGGATATCGGCGATCAGCTTATTGTTCGGAGCGGTGACCCGACCAGTTAACTGGTATACCTACCTACCTACTGTGTTGAATGATCGCACCAATAAAGGTTCTTGAATGATATTTTAACCAGTCTGAATACGGTACAGTTACAAGATACCTACAAATTGGTATACTTCTTTATCTTTTGTGAATCTTCTCTTGACCTCGAGGCTTTGTGGCGAGGTCTACGATGGATCGAGTTCTCCCCCGCACGTAGAAGGAGTTGTTCCATCAGTGCGGGGGAGAAAGCTCGGGAGAAAGTTTGGCGCCGAACTTTGGCATGAGGGCTTGTGCTCGCAAGCCAGATGGACTTTACCGGTACCACAAGCGATAAGATCATTAATAACAAGACTTATAGCTCAGTTGGTTAGCTCCTTCTGCGCTGTAGGTTGTGAGTTCAATAATAATCACACAAATATTGGTGTGATTAATATTGATTAAAATATGTTTGTTCTGTGTTTGGGTATTTTATTGTATTATAAGTATGTATTTAAAATAAAAAAGTATGTATTATTATTATAGCTATTCAGCGTGGCAATGCAGTCACTGTCTTACGCTTCCGTCTGGTGCTGTTCTAGAACAGTTGGGTTACCTATAGGCCGTTTGTAACGGTCCATAGGCAATCTTACTAATTCCTTTGTACAAAGTTAGTTCAATTTGACATTCTATTGAAAATAAAATCTGAAAACAGAAAAAATATTTAGTAATAAATCCGCTAAATCTCTCTGAAAAAATTGTGACGTGTTGACAACACGTCCACAGAGGGCTAGTCAGTGAGCAGCAAGACTATATTTCCTGAGGATGCCTGGTGTAGAGGCGAAACACGTGTCGATTTGATTTTTTCAGAGAGATTTAGCGGATTTATTACTAAATATTTTTTCTGTTTTCAGATTTTATTTTGAAATATGGATTTCCGCAAAATAACGCCTGAATCAATTAGCTATTCTATTGAATAAAGAGTATGTTAGTATTATATACGGTGATTTAGTTCCCACATTACAAGCTATGCTAAGTTTGGGTCTAGTGGCCATGTGTGAAATGAATGTCTTGTAATATTTATTACTATTATTATTTTAATTCATATGTAACCGTTGACTAAAAGTCCATGAATCCGTTGCCTGAGGGAGACCACTACGAGGGTCCCACCCTCCTCAAATATTTGCCTGTCTCAATCCTTGCCTGTCACCAAAGCCTAATTTGCCTAGATAACCTGTCTATGTTTACCGGTAGCTTTAACAGCTATTGTTAAAACATCCAGGGTGTCACGAGTGAATAGGTTTATTATGGCAAGCGTGTGCCATCGTATTGACAGTAGATAGTATCGCATAACGCGAGTAAGTCCAATGGGACAAATCAATTGTAATAAAATACATTGAATTGGGCTAAATTTATTTCTTAAGAAATAATGAATTTATTTCTTAACAAGTTAAATTATTTAAACTAGTAGTGGGAATCCTTCTGTTAAGTTTTGTAAAACCTGTGTTAGAAGGGTCCATGCTTTCTTGAGGTCTTATCTATTTGACTTCAAATAAATTATAATTTAAAAATAATGCATTTCTATATCTAATCTATGGATTACAAATTGATAGCTAATGCGATTCCGAGAAAAAGTAGCTAGTCTAAAAATACTATGCTATGTAATATAAATTGTTGATACCTAAGTTGCCTACCACCATCTTACCTAATTCTGTCGCCATAACAACAATTCTAAAATTGTTGTGTTTCAGCATTTCTAGGTAAGATAGCCAGTTCCTCAGTTTGTTGAGGATTCCGGGTGAAGTGCGCTACCACCTTCGGCCTTATCTCAACTGGTAACCAAGTGAGATGAAGGCCAAGCGCTTCCCCGTGTTACAAAAAAACAAAAAAAAGTAGAAGAATTGGGGCCCCTGAACAAAACACAACATTTTTTTGGCGGACTTAAACATAATCCTACCACCAACCAAACCAAGCACAAAATTGCTCCCCTGGGGATCGAACCCGGGACCTCTGGATCTAAAATCAGTGGGTTGAACCCCTAGACCACAGAGGCGGTTAAAACTGTGACTTATACTTCAGCTCACACGAAAGCAAGTGCAGACGTGACTTTAGAAGCACGCGATACCTAGAAAGAACCTTTTCACACTGGATCCAGAAAGCAGGCTACGAGTTCCACTCCTTTACTTTCCAACTTCCAGTGGTGTTACGTGAAAGTGTTTATAAAACACAGGTTATACACCTGGATGTGGAAATCGTTTACAATGCCTTACCCCGGCAATGCAATCCGATAATGTTTTGATACCGTGGATATGGCACTGGCATGGTGCTTTAAAACGTAAGTTGGAACCAATTATTATAAATCTTTATCTGATCATCCACCTGATGATCCTGCCAATCTTTCGGCTTCAGGGACCCGCTCACACTTCGAGAGCTTTTTCCTGAATTCAATTTTGATTTATTGAAACAGCAATAGGTAGAAAATCAACATCGAAAGTAGGTACTGGGTACTGGATCGACCACACTCTCCAGACAAGCTAGACCTTCAAGCCAAGCAAAGACATGGTTGATGCTGGATGACACACGAGACGGTGGCAGATGATTTGGCAGATGCCAAAGACATTGGGAACACCTGGAGTAAAATCGAGCACTAAGCTCATGTTCGATTCCCACCCAGGACAAACATTTGTGTGATGAATATAGATGTTTGTTCCGTGTTTGGGTGTTGTATCATATAGTACATATGTACAAAAGTATTTAAGTATTCTATCCGTAATCTAGTTCCCATATTACAAGCTATGCATAGCTTGGGGCTAAATGGCGCTGTGCAAAATTAATGTCTATATATTTTTTTTTAAAAAGAGTGGGATGACACCTAGGGATCTGAAGCCATTTATCCGGGATTCCGTTACGCGACTCTCCTTCAAGAAAAACATTCCATTCTACTTGGAAAAATCAATAATCAAAATTAAGCATTTATGAAGTGGCATTTCATGAAGTCTGCGAGTCTCGTGTATAAAAAAACTTTAGGGGACACGTATAAACAGACGACGATAATCTTGCGGTAGGTTACTGTTTGTAAACGCACGAGATATATACCTAGATAGTCTATCTGATGCGGTTTGGTAAGTCTTAGTTGTCCGCCTGACTATCAACCACCATCTTACCTGAGTCACAACTCATAACAACAAACCCAAATTATTGTGCTCCGGTATTTAGAGGTAAGATTGGAGTTCTTTAGTATTTTGAGGATTCCGTGTGATATGCGCTTCTACCCTCGGCCTTATCATAACTTGACAACAGATGAGATAGGTCACCCGCTTCCTCGTGTTAGAATTAAAAAAAAACTTTTATTTACTCTGCCTCAATATTTATCTGCACTACGCAAAGAACGAATAAGCTGAAACGCGGACTTTGGTAAAGAATGCTTTCCCTCTTGTTGCTAGGGAATTGTTATGTTTTGTAGCGCACTGCCTATCAGGTTACGTATACGGTTAACTGTTATACAATCTAATAATAACAATGAGGGGTCTACGGCTATACTAAGAAATCCAGTCGTAGGTTGTTTACCTTTGTTCGTACCCTTCAGTATTGGTATTATAACACACTATTGTATTCATTATTAAAAAAAAATTGTGTTCCGGCATTTAGAGGTAAGATAGCCAGCTCCTCAGTTTGTTGAGGATTCCGGGTGAAGTGCGCCTCCATTGTTCGGCCTTATCTCAACTTGTAACCAGATGAGATTAAAATCAAGCGCTTCCCGTCGAACAATAAAAAAAAAGATTTTTTTAAGATCATTTTGAATGTCAAATCTACCGCCTGTTCGGAATCCCGACCAGCACACAAGGAGAAAGGCAAGAAACTCGGGCTGGTTAATTTTGATGATCCATTTTATATTTAGTTACCTATACAGTTTAAATAACATTCTAGGTATAGGTACATCATAAACATAAATACTTAATACTTTCTTAAAACATTTATTATTGCCTATCTACCTAGGTGGCAGATTAAATCATAATTTAGCTGTCAACTAGTATAGCAACATCGCTGCTGGTGACAGAACTTACGATAGGTGCGGCAGATACCATGCTATTGACGAACACTGCCGAGGGATCCCGGGCCTGACGATTACTTGACGGGTCATATAAAGCTCTGTATCATTTGCAATATTGGACATTCAGGTAATTCTAAAGGTATGGACAGGGGGGTGTCACTCTGAAGTTTAGGTATGTTTGATCCGAGCTCCTCCCGGGGAGGATGACGGCAATAGGTTGCCACTCGGCTCTCGTCTCGGGTCGCACGCTAACCGCGTCGTCACATCGAAACATCATAAATCGTATAAAATATACTGTGATGTATTTGTATAAATAATAAATAAAAATAAAATGGTAAGTGTTAAAATAAACAAAAACGAAACTATATATTGGAAGGTAAGCCATTTTTATATTCAAACCATCACATAAAAACTTACATACCTACTCTGTAACATTATGTAGTACCTAGGTTCATAATTAGAAAGAGCTTAATATGAGTACACCTAAGTACATAGACATTTTAGGATGTCTAATAACTATATTTTAAAAGGATATAACTATGTTATATTTTATCTGTTGTATTTCTTACACCCCTCTCACCTGGGTACCTGTACTCCTAGGCTGTACCTATATTCTGCGATATCGTAACGATTTAGCAATACACATATTAAGTAAGGTTATATTGGTTTGTCAGTTGTAATGTAGTCACCTAATGGACTAACTGCGTAATGACGAATCTCGAAATGGACGAACTGCGTTATGACGAACCTCGAAATGGACAAATCCAATTATAGACGAACTGAGTAGTAGACGAACGACAAAATGTGAGATGGACGTACTGCTTTTTGGACCGACAGCTAACAAATCGTATGTTCACTACGCTTACTTTTAAAAGGTTGTTTACTGATTTAATACACATAGTGAACTTTATTTATTTATTTTAACATAAATTTACCTAAGTGTATTTATATCGGCGAGTGGGAACCCTATGCTCTGACCGCGAAACCGGTTCCAAGTCAGCGGAGCCAAACGGAATATGAACGCTAGCAACACACGATAAGATTCAATTTCGCGTGCAAGTGGTAAGAGTAGGTACATTTTTATACCTAAACATGACTTTTGTTAGAGAGTGATCCTTCTGTACGTAAGTACTATTTTACTATTAGTTATTTTGTGGTATAGACTTGCAATTTTCTAACCAAACTGAAGAAAACCCACAGATAGAACTGCTTCATCCGGGATTCAAACCCGTCCTGGGCTCCATATCAAAAGAACCCAAACGCCCTAACACTAGGTCTCGAAGGAGTTGAGTTTGATGATGACTTCGTACGACACATGATCAATTCGAATTGATGATAGCCGACCATACACACATTGTAGGTATATTTTTCACGGTCATGCGGACGAGACTAATAGAAAAATCGGTACACTCAACCTTACTCTATGTAGCCTAGAGTCAAGGTCGCCATGTACCGCTTACTTATTGGTAAAACATTTTGACCCTGTCCATCACATAATGGCCAGGACCTATTAGGCACCTAGACCAGACCTCTAGCATAACGAATTCCATTGTAAATGTTACATTACATATACATCCTTATCTTCTTTCTTGTGGCCTGTGTATACCCTGGTGCCTTACAAACCAACACCAGGCGTCTGCCATGTCTCTTAACGACAACTTCTATCTACTAATATCAGGAGCTTATTTTTATTTGAGGATTCTCATATGAAAAGAAATAGATGAAGACAACACAAAGAGTGGGAAGACGATATTACAGAAATTGCGGGGAAAACTTGCAGCCAAATAGCTCTAGCCAGTTGACTAAAGAGCCAGAAAGACATGACTAAAGAATGTTAGGTATGAATGTGAATGGATTGTGTGAGTGACGTTATGCATGTGAGAGGAGTGGATGCTGAGTAGACAGGTGCCAGGGGAGAGTGGAAGAGGAAAGCGAGCTGTGACCCCATCTAAGTGTGATAAGGACAGGAAGAAAAGTGGTTTTATACATACATACATACATAGACTCACGCCTGTTTCCCAAAGAGGTAGGCAGAGACCACGGATTTCAATTTACTACGCTCCTTGCACACCTCTTTTGCCTCATTCACTCTCATCACTTTCTTCATACATGCTCGTTGGTTTAGGGTACTTCTGACCTGGCCTTTCTCAAGAACATCTCCAATTTGATCAGAGAACATACGCCGAGGTCTTCCCCTCCCAACTTCACCATTCGAACTCGACATATATACTTGCTTCGTCAACCTGCTTTCATCCATCCTCTCTATAGAGGTTTTATGTATCTAAATAAAGGCTATAGTAACAATATTAAGATCACTAAATTTAATAGGCGGCTGATTCGGCCGAGGATCACAAAAGGTGCAAATATAGTGGTCTCGACAGAGCTTACCTATTTGAGCCTTTTGGGGTGGAGACCTTGGGTCCGTAGGGAGCCGGTGCCCTCCGGGTTTTCAAAAATAGTGCGGGGCTTTTGATTAAGGCGACACGTGACCCAAGGGCTGGCTCTTATTTAGGCCAGCGAATTAGCATAGCTATTCAGCGTGGCAATGCAGCCAGTGTCTTGGGCACGCTTCCGTCTAGTACTGGTCTGGAACTGTTGAGTTACCTATAGGCCGTTTGTAACGGTCCTTAGGTAATCTGACTGATTCCTTTGTACATAGTTAGTTTAATTGTACTTTTTATTGAATAAAAATATATACTAAATAATCTAAATTTATGTACGTGACGTGCCCTCCGAAAGCACGGATTCATCTTCCTATCGGACAAGGTGAATCTATGAATCTGTTTTATTTTTTCGTTTTCAGGTCGCTATAAAAAACTATTATTAGGGTTAAGCTTGCCTCTGCCTTACTTTTTAATTTGAATTTATCTTGTATTTATGTGTGTGCAATAAGGTATAAACTAACTGTAGTGATTGATAAACATAGGTTTTGTGATCCTAAAACAGTCAACATTATGGGAATTCAATTTTATAGAATATTCTAAGAATTCAACATTTTTCTAAAAAAAAAACAACATTCGGGGAAATTATACCCGAAGAAAAAAATCGGGGTAAGAAAATTGTGGCTTCGTAGCTTATTGTCAAATTATGCCGACTCGAATCTGTTAAGCTCGCGCTTAGCATAATATATGAACTGTATCCTGTGGTTTAAATTTATAAGTGGCTAGTGAGATGACTCAGAGAATACCTACCTAAGAGTAAATTATGAGCCTGAGATTCAGTTAGCAGGTATTATTTTGTTTGTACTTTGTACTCACAATGTTGTACCATTGGCAGTAAACATTTAAGGATTTTAGGTGCTAATTGTTTAAAGCTATAATTTAAACGGTCAGCAAATAAAAGAGGGTATAATCAGCTCCAAAACGTATTTTGTCAGCAAACAAAGTGAATTATAAAAGCAAGGTATTTCTAAATGCAAAAAAAACTGTTCAAAAAAGCCAGGCGGACTCTTACCAAGTCCGCCTGACCAGCTATTAGCGGCAATAGCCAATACACACTGAAAATTTCAACTGTTTGAGTCCGTTGTGTGAGCAGACCTGGTGACCTGTAATGCTGGTTTTTTTTTTTTGAAAACCTATCTCAGGCACCAGTCCCTCACTAAACAGGTTCAATGTCAAATGAGGCAATTTTTTATTTTTATTTTCATATAATTGCTGTTATTACCTCCCTACTATGAAGGACAGTGTTGTGTCGTTGTTGTGTGAGAGACAATAAATAAATATTATTATTATTACGATTCATGAGATACACCCCGCTGACTGACAGACAGACAGACTGACAGGAGAGGTTTAGTTATAGTGTCCTGTTGGTACCTTTTGGGTACAGAACCCTTAATAAACAAAGTATGCTAGTCACAAAGGATCATCCTTTGTGACTAGCATTCTTTGTTTTCTAAGGAATCTTATGTGATCCAGGTAGTATGTAGGTACACAAATAACAGCCTTGATCTAATATAAGTAAACCCATGACATAAGATAATTACAGTACCATCAACACATGGTAATCCAAGCGTGAAGAGCTAATAATCACCGCATTGTGTTTTATAATGCAAATGCCATAGCTATTTGTAATGGTGTTTAAGACTAATAGTTCAACTAACACGACTATTATGACACTATAACACGAGTAAAATATACGAGGTATGGCTAATATTTGAATCCTAACCATCTTACCAGCTATGAATGATAAGTAAGTAAGATTTTCTTTTTATATAATTGATGGGTTAGCCTCTGATCATGGTAGATAGGGTAATTTGTAGGTGAGTATATGGTGAGGAATCGTGGTGAGGTATGTTCCTCTATTTCTCCCATTATGCACGATTAATACACAACCAATATTTCAAAGCCATCGTCTTGAAATTTTGAAATTGGGCGTGTAAAAAGTGGCTTTGCTTTACTTATTGGGTGATATTCAACGTCACGTATGACGGTCCAGACAATGCACGGCCCGATGATACGAAACCTAAATAAATTCATAGGTATTCGAATCATTGGCCGTGCATTATCAGGACGTACAATACAGGGAGCCATCTTAGCAATCTGTGGCTTGGCCGCCAGTAACTCAGGTTTCTGCATCTAATGTTAACAGGATATTTACCATGTTTTGTTATTCATAACCATGATAGTTTCAAAAGTTACTCAGGTTTCTGTTCGTTATTATACGAGGATGCCTAAGTATAAATTATTAGGTACCTACCTACTGCAGAATGTGGTTGACATTTGGAATAAGATGTCCTATAATTCAACAGTCTCATTAGCATAGATGAATAGAATTTACCTCTAAATCTGCTGCCGTAAACCTTTAACAAGACTATTAATATTATGAAAATATTAACAAGATAATTGAGTTTTCAGATGTTTATTTTTATGGTGCTTAAGGTGCTTAACCTAATTAATAAAAAAAAACAATAATAGGTACCAGTAGTAGGGATTCACCGGTTTTCGCCCACCAAAAAAAAAAAAGAAAAGAAGAAAAAGTATATCGACCACGCTGAATCGATGTAGCGCATCCATTTTACGCTATTTCAACGTAGTAGTAGGTATTCACCGTTTCTGGCTCAAGGGGGTCGAAAAATTTTTTGGAAATTGGGCACCCTGGATTGGTCTGTCGCATGATTCAACGTACCTGCCTCAGGGGGTGCGAAAAGAAAAAATAAAATAATAATTTGAAAATTGGGCACCCTGGATCGGTCTACCCAATTCTTTTTAGGCTTTCTCAACGCTTAACCGAGATAGGAATTTTAATTGCATGCTCCTAGTATGTCTCATTAAGTCATTACTAATGACATACTCGGCACTAATCATCGTCGCTCTAATTATATTCATACCAATGAAACCACACTTTCTATTTTCACATTATTTTATTTCAACCAAAATAACATCTAAACATATTATATACCAATATATCATTTAAAATACTATTGCTCCTGAATAATCTCACAAATTCTGTTAAGGATAAACCATTGAATTTGTGGTAGATATACATCAGACTGTACTCGCCGCATACTGAGGTCCAATCATTTTGCAGTCGACATCTATTGTAATCCCATTTTCTTGCGTTTCTTTTTAAAAACCTTAGGTGATGGCCGGTAGGCGGTCTACCGTAAGAATCAAAGTATTCCCCGACGCTATTATCGTCAATGTGTATAGCAACCCAATGAGATCCAGGTTTTGAGTCAGGATCTAAATTGCTTATAAGGTATGTAGGGGCTTGTACGCGTATTGGCAATCTGTTAGCAGCATATACGTTGTATTGTAAGCGTGTATGAACATTATTTAAATGTTGTTGTATTTCTAAAATGTGTATAAATAATTATGTAAATACGGTAGTTTTAGTATTGTAAATTCATGTTGTAATATGTAATAAATGTTGAATGGTTTAATTAGTTTTATATAAATATGTTTAATGAGTGTAAATAAAAAATGATTTTTATCAGAGAATGTGTTATTTGTTACAATACCCTCATAGAATCTACACGTCAAACAGAGATAAAATGAATCAATTTCTTCATCCATTTACCGCAATTGTTGCTGGTCCAAGTGGTTGTGGAAAATCAAAATTTGTTACAAACTTTATAAAATACATTACAGAGATATGTGACAAGCAATTTAGTCAAATAACTTGGTGTTTTGATGAAATGCAACCTTTGTATAACTTACCAAATGTAAACTACGTTCACGGGATACCAGATTTAAGTATGTTTGATGGCAAGGATGCTAACCTGGTAATTATTGATGATCTTATGAGAGAATCTGATGGTAGAGTGGTTGATATATTTACCAAAGGAAGTCATCATAGAAACTTGAGTGTTTTTTACATCACGCAAAATTTGTTTCATCAAGGAAGGGGTCAACGAGATATTTCATTAAATTCAAGCTACATCATCTATTTTAAAAATCCACGTGATAAGACACAAATTCGATACCTAGCTCGTCAGGTATCACCAGAAAATACCAAATTTATTCAAGATGCTTATAAGGATGCAACCACAGAAGCACATGGATATATAATGATAGATCTTAAGCAAGGAACAGATGATATTTGTCGAATTAAAACTAAAATATTCCCTGAAGATGGTTATTGCATAGTGTACGTCCCAACAAAGGACTTTAAATATTCGAAGACTCAACAAATCCCGATCACTTTTAAATAATGACTCGTAGTCTCAAGACGCATCAGAATTTATTAAACGCACTAAATACACTTAAACCAAAATATCAACAAGTTATATTAAAGGTATGTGATGATGATGAAATAAATTGTATCTGTGAGTGTATTCACAACGTTCTTCAGGGAAAAGTTCCACTCGACAAAAAACAAAAGAGTAAATTGAATAAATTCAAATATTTACTGCGGAAATTGGTTAGAAAAGGATCAAAAAAAGAAAGAAAGAAAATTTTAATTCAAAAAGGTGGAGCTTTCCTCCCAATCATTTTAGGTTCTATTTTAAGTGGATTGATAAGTTCACTTGTTTAAAAATGGAACATGCCAAAAAAATGGTGCTCGTGGAACCCAGCTTGATTGATAAATTAAACCGAATTAACACTCAACATGGGGTTGACAATCCAAGAACACGATTGGACACAGAAATGCAGAATATTTTAAATAGTAATATAGATGATAGAAAGAAATGTATCCTGTACTTACAAATTTTGCAAAGATTTCTACATTTCACTGAAGAAGATCGTCGACCTGTTGAATTACCGATAATAACATCAAATCATTCACCTGTAATAAGTAAAGATTCAAATATAAATAATACCATAAAAAACGAGCACGTAGTTGACTCTCCGACTTCGAGCGAGGAAGGTAATCATCAAGAAAGTCTCCTCACCTCATTTGAGTCTCCCAACGAAAGCGTTCCATCCCCTTTGAAGACTCCATACTCAATAAAACAAATATTAAGTTTAATACCTAAAACTTATAACAAAAAGGGTGAGTTATTGTTAAGTTCGCTATCTCTGAGTAAAAATAGAAACAAAGTTCATTGGAGAAATGATGGCACAGTTGTGATTGATAATAAAGCAATTCCTGGAAGCAATATTATAGATCTAGTGAACGATATACTAAGACCATTAAAGAAATGTGATCCAATAGGCTGGAAAGAGTTCTCTCAAGGATTGAAAGATATAAAAATACCACTTACATACATTGGGAATCCTAAGAGGAGTCAGTACATCAGTGAACTGCGGCTTAAAGATAACAGTAACATTTCAAAAGTCGAGGAATCGTATTCAACACCCACTAGTAATTATGCGAATAAACTACGCAAGAAGATCGATTGGGAAAAATGGACCCCTTATTAGAAATAAATAGAATATATTATGATCCTGCACATCCTGCTGGATATGGAAGCATTCATAAATTAACTAAAGCTATGAAAGGTAAAATGAGTATAAAAGAAATTAAAAAATGGTTACAGGACCAAGAGGCATACACACTCCACAAACCTGTTCATAAGAAATTTCCTCGTAATAAGTATATATTATCAAACCTAAATGAACTTTGGCAAGCGGATTTAAGTGATATGAGAACGTATTCTAAACTAAATGATGGTTTTAATTACATTTTGTGTGTGATCGATGTGTTTTCAAAATATGCGTTTGTTAGACCTATGAAAAATAAAAACTCTGAAACAGTTAAACAATGTTTTGAAAGTATTTTTAATGAAGCTAAAATCACTCCAACACACATTCAATCAGATAAGGGAACAGAGTTTGTTTCAAAGGAGGTGCAAACATTTTTAAGAAATAAAAATATCAACTATTACACAACAAACAATCCCGATATTAAAGCTAGCATTGTTGAAAGGTTTCAAAGAACACTTAAGATGAAAATGTGGCGTTATTTTTCACATAAAAATACTCACAGATATGTAGATATTTTACAAGATTTAGTTTATGCATATAATCACAGCTATCATTCCAGCATAAAAATGTGTCCTTGTGATGTAAATTTTAACAACATAATGACTGTCTGGAATAACCTTTATGAAAGAAAAAATTATCAGTCAAGAATCTCAGATACCACCTTACCGAAATTTCATATTGGTGACCATGTACGAATAACTAAATATAAACATATATTTCAAAAAGGATATGAATCGAATTGGAGTGATGAAATTTTTATTATATCTTCGATCATAGAGAGGACACCATGGGTAGTATACACATTGAATGATTTGCAAAATGAACCAATAACAGGTACATTTTATGAAAAAGAACTACAGAAAGTAAATTACAACCCCACTGCAAGTTACAAAATAGATAAAATCATAAGCACGCGCTACTCTGGGAACAGAAAGCAATTGTTTGTGAAGTGGAAAGGTTATCCAAATAAATTTAACAGTTGGATTTTGGCTTCTAGCATAAAATAACTACAAAATGAAAGAAAGTTTTTATATTACTCTACTAAGCAACAGCTCTATGGAATACTTTCCACAAAACACTACATCTCTTTTTTCTACTAAACTACCAAAATCAATCATTTTGGAAGGATCATGGACCGTTGGTATTGTTGAATTTCAATATCCAAGCACAATGTTTACTGTTCAAGAACATGAAAACATAGTTTATGTAACAAAGTGGATGCTGATGCCTAACGAACAGAAACCATCAAAAGTGTACTACAAAACGCACATACCAGCCACCAACTATGATGATATCAATCATATCTTATCAGCATTAAACAACATAAAAGAACATGTCAAATTCCGTTATGATGAGTTATCAAAGTTCGTCTCCGTTTCTGTAATGGATGAATCAATAACATCAATAACGTTATCACCTAAGCTGTGTCTACAACTCGGGTTTGAACCTTCTAGAAACTTGGTAACTAAGGGCATAGGGAAATGTCCAGCGAATTTGCATTTAGGGCTACCATCTCAATTATTAGTTTACTGTGATGTAATTGATCCACAAATAGTTGGTGATGTGATGACACCTTTACTTAGAATCATACCATTAGACCCTTCAAAATATATTTATGGAGCTAATAAAATGCATGTATTCTCACCACCTCACTACCTACGTGTCATGCGTAGAGAGTTTGATACTATTGAAATAGATATAAGATCAAACACAGGTGAAAAAATACCATTCCAGTTTGGAACAGTCTGTGTTAAACTACATTTCAAAAAAATATAATGCAATCTTTACAAAATAAAATATCTTGTCCTTATGAAAACTATTACTCTCACCAAGCGGGTTCAGGTATTGGAGTAATCTACAGAGGTGCACCATATCAACGGGGGCATGGAATTGGTAGCTTTTTAGGAGGGCTGTTTCGATCAGTTTTACCTCTATTCTCCAGTGGAGCGCGAGTGATTGGTAAAGAGGCTTTAAATGCTGGTGTGGGGTTGCTGTCGGATTTAGTTAGCGCGCGACCTATGGAAGAATCAATTAAAAACCGGCTGAAAGAAGTTGGTGCAAATTTAAAGCGAAAAGCTGATGATAAAATTGATAGAATCAATATGTCTGGATCAGGATATATAACTAAACGGAAACAACTAGCTTCGTTCATTCCACAATTAGCTGCTAAAGTAAAAGCTACAAATAAGAAAAAAAAATTGAATCGTAATAATATCAAAGATATATTTTCATAACAAAAATAATATTAAATTAAAAATGTCTTTCTTACATAGCCATTCGTGTGAGTGTATTAAATCAGAATTAGACTTATTTGCCTTACCCTCAACACAAACAAGTATAGAAAATGGATTGTGGATACATTACAAACCTATTTCATCTTTAGCTGACGATGGCCCCATCGAATTTCAAGTACCAGGAACTGGAGAGGATTATATTGATCTATCGCACACTTTGCTTCATATAAAAGCTAAAGTACTAAACCAGGACTCAACGAAACTTGCTTCTACAACAGTAGTAGCTCCTGTTAATAATTGGTTACATTCTCTGTTTTCCCAACTTGATGTTTACTTGAACCAAAAGCTTGTATCACCACCGAACAACACTTACCCTTATCGCGCATATTTGGAAACTCTATTGAACTATGGTTCAGCAGCTAAGAAATCTCATTTGACTTGTGGTCTTTGGTATGAAGATACCGCTGGAAAAATGAATGCTACAGATGACAAAAATGGAGGGTTCACTAAACGACAAGAATTTGCTTTTGAGAGTAAAGAAATAGAAATGATTGGACATTTACATGGTGATATTTATAATCAAGAAAAATTTTTAATCAACGGTGTTGAAATGTCTGTTAAACTAGTGCGTTCTAGAGAATCATTTAATTTGATGGCTTCCTCGAATGATATAAAGTTTAAAGCATGCATTACAGACGCCACACTTATTGTTCGCAAAGCACGAATCAATCCATCAGTTTTACTTGCACATCAGAAAGTGTTAGCCTCTACTACAGCTAAATACCCTATAACTAGAGCTGAAGTTAAAGTTTTAACGATTCCATCGGGGGTACAGGGAAAAACGTTGGATAACATATTTTTGGGACAAGTGCCTAAGAGAGTTATAGTTGGTTTTGTTAATAATACCGCATTCAATGGTAGCCTCACTAAAAATCCATTTAACTTTGAAAATTATGATATAAATACATTTTGTTTGTATATTGACGGACATCAAATACCTTCAAAAGCTTTACAACCATCATTTCAAAATAATGTTTATACTTCAGCTTATCACACGTTGTTCTCTGGAACAGGTATACATTTTCTTAATGAAGGTAATGGGATATCTAGAGAACACTATGCTAACGGTTTTTGCCTACTAGCGTTTGATCTTACATCTGATTTGTCAGCTCATTCTTCGACACATTGGAATCTTATTAAACATGGTAGCGTAAGACTAGAAGTTCGTTTTGAATCAGCACTTTCACAAACCATCAACTGTATTGTGTATGCAGAGTTTGATAATGTTATAGAAATTGATAAAAACCGTAATGTAAATGTAGATTACAGTAGTTAATAATGATTAGTTTTAAGATCGATTGTATCTAGCTAATAATTTCTTGTTAAAGATAAGACATTGAAATAAAGTTAAAAATTACAAAAAATGCATTTATAATTTACCTCTACGTTGATCAAACCCATCTTATCCTACTTTTAAAGAATGTAAGTATCAATATTTTGTCACTTGTATCTGACACTTGCAATCGATACGACATAAGATGGATACTTTGGAAATACAGCAACATTTAAATAATGTTCATCCATGCTTACAATACAACGTATATGCTGCTAACAGATTGCCAATACGCGTACAAGCCCCTACATACCTTATAAGCAATTTAGATCCTGACTCAAAACCTGGATCTCATTGGGTTGCTATACACATTGACGATAATAGCGTCGGGGAATACTTTGATTCTTACGGTAGACCGCCTACCGGCCATCACCTAAGGTTTTTAAAAAGAAACGCAAGAAAATGGGATTACAATAGATGTCGACTGCAAAATGATTGGACCTCAGTATGCGGCGAGTACAGTCTGATGTATATCTACCACAAATTCAATGGTTTATCCTTAACAGAATTTGTGAGATTATTCAGGAGCAATAGTATTTTAAATGATATATTGGTATATAATATGTTTAGATGTTATTTTGGTTGAAATAAAATAATGTGAAAATAGAAAGTGTGGTTTCATTGGTATGAATATAATTAGAGCGACGATGATTAGTGCCGAGTATGTCATTAGTAATGACTTAATGAGACATACTAGGAGCATGCAATTAAAATTCCTATCTCGGTTAAGCGTTGAGAAAGCCTAAAAAGAATTGGGTAGACCGATCCAGGGTGCCCAATTTTCAAATTATTATTTTATTTTTTCTTTTCGCACCCCCTGAGGCAGGTACGTTGAATCATGCGACAGACCAATCCAGGGTGCCCAATTTCCAAAAAATTTTTCGACCCCCTTGAGCCAGAAACGGTGAATACCTACTACTACGTTGAAATAGCGTAAAATGGATGCGCTACATCGATTCAGCGTGGTCGATATACTTTTTCTTCTTTTCTTTTTTTTTTTTTGGTGGGCGAAAACCGGTGAATCCCTACTACTGGTACCTAATAGGATATATTTTAGAGATCTCATTTTAATCGGAGAAGTCATTAACGAAAATGTCAAAAGATTAGAAAACATTAAAGTCTATCTAATAACAATCAACTTGACTAGAAGCTGGTTGTTATAGATAAACTAATACATAAATCAATGATTGTACGTACCTAATCAAATTTTTGTCACTACAGTAACCTAGGACACCAAAAGCGCCATAACACCATAGGTGATTTTATTGTTTTTGAAAAAACTGGTTTAAGAAAATTCTATTTAGAAATCCCGTTGAAAAAGTTCATCCTTACTTTTTATCACATCTTGCCTCGAATTGAATTGTATTTATTATTCAATGGTGACCTCTATGAAACCGCATTAACTATAACTTACATTTAGGTAGATTTCAAATATAAATGTATGATGATAAGTATATGATAATACTTAGAATACCATTTCATTGCTGGTTTTCAAGACGTAGTTTAATTATAAACGAAAATAGATGACGCTGATTTCGCATATCTTATTATTTTAATTAATTTATATGCAAAATCCCAATATGACACACAAGTAATGCTTATTAGATATCTGTTTTTTCATTTATTTATTTAGCACTGCAAATAGTCTACCTGCTTTATCTCCCGTATCGTTATCTCCCGGGTGCTTTATTATAATCCTGTTTCCCTATTTTTTTAAACTTGTATATGGAAATGCGCAAGTCGCGCGAAGCCAGAAATAAAAAATGTAAATTCTGCCATGTAATATATCCGAATCTCGTTTACTGTCACGGGTTGTAACTGAAAATATGTGTTTGCTCTCTGAGCAATGTTACACACTGAGTTACTAACCTTTTGACGTGCTGCAGTGCTGCAGTGCTACCACTAGACCACGGAGGCGGTCAAAACTAGCAGAAATATATATAGGTACCGAATTAAACTAGAATACATTATTAAAACTATACCTAAATGTATCAAAAAAAACTTAATGTACGCTATGTGTGTATAGCATATGTATAATAATGTATTCTAGTGGTCCTCCGTGGACTAGTGGTTCGCTTACTGGCGTCAGATCCAGAGGACCCGGTTTCGATCCCCAGAGGGAGTACAATATTGTGCTTGGTTTGATTGGTGTTAGGACTGTATAACTTGTAAATAAGGTGAGATAAAGGGCAAGCACTTCTGAACTACAATAAAAAATAAAAATAAAATGTTTATATATCCTGTGTCTCTATTGTTATGCAGTATGTGTGTTTATTTTCTGTCAAATAAATATTTAATCTATCTATATTAGAATAGTATACACGAGTGGCCCCTTTGATGTGTGAACGCATGCTGCTTGTCGTATCGTAATAGGTACGATCTATAAATAGGTAGGTAGGTACGTACGAATGCATCGACGGCTTGTAACCTGCGCCTGAGTTGACGAGAACGCTTGCACGGTTCATTGTACAGATTGTTATGTTCCGCAGTCAGCGAGGCATGCTATGTTTCAAACTCCATCTGTGAAAGCAAGCATAAAGTTACAGTTTAACATCTGTAACTATAGATGGCGCCTTGCGGATATGTTTATCGAGTTCAGCATCGTTATTTTCAAACATTCGGAAAGTTTTCGGTTCGGAAACATCACTTTATGTCGGATCCGACATAGAATCCGAATGATTTCAACGCTATTCTCACACCATTTCTGAAAATCTTATGTGGGAAGCATCGAGTTCTAATGTAAAAATATTTAGATTTCGATGTTAAGAATAGCGTTCACGGAATCTCCATCGGAAACTTCCGGATTCGATCCGATAAAGCTTTCCGAATGTTTGAAAATACATAGGCAGGTAAGACTGTAGAGATGAGATGTGTAGTCTCAACTTGTGAGTACTTTAGTAGGTGTGATACCCCGGGAAACGGTAGGTAGGTATTACAGGCTATTGCTTGCGATTACGGTGAATGATCACTGGCAGTAAGACCCGGACAGGTCGCTAGCAAGGTGGTTGGCTACCGAAGTCTGACACCAAACGTTTTGACGTTCTGTCGGTGCGGTGGAGCCAGTGCCTTCTGAAAAGGTCGCTCCATCAAAGACCTCCATGCTCTGGCCTATAGGGCAAGAGATAACCCATCATCAACATACATCGCTGTAACAGGTACCTGGCTCCATAAAGATGGTGGATGGTGGATATCTAGGAGACGGAACATGCAAGTAGACCACCTTTCCTTAAACAATGCCTTACCGTGTAGTTCACATCCACAAAGAACATAGCCTACACAGCACTGCAATGCGCCCGGCAACTTGAGGCACATAGAGTGCCTGTAATTTCACCGGCGACCATACCTTATACACTGAAACACAGCAATGCTGCTTGGCGGCTGAAATGGGTATGATGGTAGTAGGTAGGTACTTCCCCGGACGAGCCATTTTACAATGGGCTCTACTACTCTTTCTATTCTACTATTTCTACTACTCTTATTATTAAGTAGGCCCCTCCCACCCAAAATCGGGGTTCCGGAAGTATATATACCTATATTATATAACCGTCTTCTCAGGCACAGTTCAAAAATAAGCTAGTTTATTTTAGAATTTCAGTTGGTATTCTCGTAATCTCAAGAGCCTTCTAATTATTGAGTAGCATCGTCATTAATATGAAATACATTACAATCATGTTTAATGTCTGTTGCAACATCTCGAGTGCAGCTCTTGAAATAATGGACTAATTAGACGGTGGGTAGACTTGGTCAAGTTATCATCATCACTGGCTATGTATAAAATAAACAATTTAAAGAATTGTCTTGTTAAAAAAACATTTTGATTGAGGCGACACGTGACCCAAGGGCTGGCTCTTATTTAGGCCAGTGAATTAGCATAGCTATTCAGCGTGGCAATGCAGCCAATGTCATTGGCACGGTACTGGTCTGAAAGAGTTGAGTTACCTACAGGCCGTTTGTAACGGTCCTTAGGTAATCTGACTGATTACTTTGTACATAGTTAGTTTAACTGTACATTTTATCGAATAAATGTATTTGTATATGAGAAAAAAAAGGAACCTGAGAAATTATAATATTATTATTATCTATTATACCTAAAGGTAGAGTCACTTATTAGTAAGGAACTGTACCAACGCTAAGAACGATGATGTTGCTATGTACCAGTCGGCAGTTAAATTGTGATTCTTAAGAATGTAATATAATTTATTCATACTTGTAGATGTTGCATATTAAATAATTTAAACTCTTTTTCCCTTTCTCCTTGTGTGCTGATCACGATTTCGTACAGGCATAGGTTTTGACGTTTCAAAATTGTCTTAGAAAATCTAAGGTACTTAACATTACTTAATTCAAATTTCAGACATTTTTTACTTTTACGAGCCGCCATAGGCTGCATTGGATAATGTAACGACAACTATCAGAGGACCAAAGGCGATAGCTTAGCGTGTTCTTCACACTTCACTTCTAAAATCAGGAACTTCAAGTCTGCTTATAAAACTAAAACTAACTTTGAAAAAGATGCACAAATTATATATTCATATCATTATATTACCATAATTCTCTCATTTAATATGATTGTCCGGAGGAAAAAATAATAGATACCTCACTTACACCGTAAACGGGATTCATCATCATCATCAACCTATCGCAGTCCACTGCTGGAAGTAGGTCTCTCCCAAGGTGCACCACTGAGCCCGATCCTCGGTCTTTCTCATCCACTCTCTTTCCGTCACTGTACGGAGGTCGTCGCTATATCTAGCCGGAGATCAACCACTATGCTTGCCTAGACGTGGTCTCCACTAAGGGACTCGTTGACCCCCATCAGTTGTCGGTACATCGACAAATATGACCAGCCCTGCCACTTCAGCTAACTCTTAGAAACATACCGACCACCTTGTCTCTATCGGATAACCTCATTCCAGATTAATCTTTCAGAGAAACGCCAATTATAGCTATTTTTATAGCACGCTGAACGGGCATAAACGGGATTCACTATATTTAATTACTATATCCCGTTGCAAATGTTTACTTAGGAAGCGTTCATAAGCCATGATACCTATGTACCTAGTTATAAAAAAATATGGGAAGACTAAAAATTATAATAATAAATATTACACGACATCAATTTACCATCTAGCCCCAAACTAAGCATAGCTCGTAATATGGGAACTAGATTACTTAAATACTTTTTTTTTGTAAATACATACGTAGTATATATATATGTATATACAACACACAAACACAGATCAAACATCTATAATTCATCACACAAATGTTTGTCCTGAGTGGGAATCGAACCCTCAACCTACATCGCAGAAGGCAGAGCTAAAATGTTTATATAGGTAGCGTTCATAAACCACGGTAGAATCACAAAATACTGGGATGACTAAATTAAAAAGTGTAATTTTGCCGTTTATGCCGTAGCTATTTCAAGGGCCGACACGAGACAGATTTTCAATCAGCCGAGCGTAACATTATGATTTTAGACCGGTTATTAGAAAAACTTGTTTTTTTTTTTTAACTAATGACCCCGTCCCGCAATACAATACAAATCGTCCACTGTTTGGCCATGACCACAAATAGTTAACCATAATCTCTAAGCTTGAAACACATTTGGTGGTCATAGACGGTCTATTTTTTAGCATAAGTCCTCTTGTACGACAGACGTGCGTTACAGAAGCTGGGGCCAAGTAGGCTAGCTGGATCTGTAGACTTATGTCGGTATGCTTTATTGTTAGAACTCTTGTAGAATAAAAGTATATAACTTTGTATAGTTCTACATCTACGTCGGTACGTACAGTATAGGTAATGACTAATTAAACCTTAAGTTTCAGATTATTAATAACATTTCGTTATCATACAATAAAATAAATGATCACCCCGTAAATAAAACCTCGTTGGCTTAGTTTCCGCACTAGACTTCAAATTGCGTTTCATTTTAATTCGTGAAAATTGCTTTACGTTAGGCACCGTCATGTTCAGTTAATTATTTCAATCACGTAATACTTTTATGTATCTAATTAATAGATTTATGACGAATCTAAATAAACGATATAACCAATTCAATTTCGTAGGTTAACGCCATCTGTGGAAATTAGCAATAGGTTCGAGAAAGCAATGCCTAATTTCAGCCAATCGATTACTTGTCAGGATGGCCGAGCGGTCTAAGGCGCCAGACTCAAGGTAACCCTTGCCTGTATGACAGGTTGTGAGCTGTTCTGGTCCTCTCTGAGGGCGTGGGTTCGAATCCCACTTCTGACAAATCTTTTTGTTTTATTAATTTTAAAACATAATTATAAAGCTTATACGTGTCGGGCAAAATCGTGTTTAAAATACTTTCCTTTTTGATTTAAGTACGTACGTACCCTTGTGTGGAGTGTAGTCTAGTCGTTATTTTGAACCAAAATAAAAGTTTCACGGTTCATGATACTACTATACTATACTACGTCCGTGGGGAGCCGGTGCCCTCCGGGTTTTCAAAAATATTGCGGGGCTTTTGATTGAGGCGACACGTGACCCAAGGGCTGGCTCTTATTTAGGCCAGCGAATTAGCATAGCTATTCAGCGTGGCAATGCAGCCAGTGTCTTGGGCACGCTTCCGTCTGGTACTGGTCTGGAACAGTTGAGTTACCTATAGGCCGTTTGTAACGGTCCTTAGGTAATCTGACTGATTCCTTTGTACATAGTTAGTTTAATTGTACATTTTATTGAATAAATGTTCTATACTACCATGGACGAAAATAAGTAAATTACTTATTTTCGTCCATGATACTACTATCTGCGGTAATGATGATGTAATGCGACGTCATGTTACCATGTTATTACTTGCTACCGTTTAATAATTTCACTTTATAGTCTATATCTTCGGTAGTATAGTGGTAAGTATCCCCGCCTGTCACGCGGGAGACCGGGGTTCGATTCCCCGCCGGAGAGAGAAACCTTTTTGCTTTTTTATTTGCGTAAATTTTTAGTATTTTACTTTTTACTAGCGTTACCACCCATATTTGATCTCGACTTATTCTGACCAAGGTCCTACCGAATCCAGTTATTTGTCCGTGCTCCCAAGGCATGACCTAAATTTATTTAGACACATTGCGCGTTGTCCACTTATCAGTATCTATTGGTGTTGGGCTTTGATTTACCTATTTCATGGTCCGATATCTACTAATCCAAATCTGGAATTCCAAGGGCAATAATACCTATCCACTTAAGACCTAGTTTATATTCATTTTTCTGTTTGTAGTTTCACCAGTGGAAACGAACATTCGTGAGGAAAGCCCGTGTGTAAAACAGATGTGTGGTTGTTCCAGGAGTGGTGTGCAGGTGTGATGCGGCTGCAATTGCTACTGCTGGCGGTAGCTCTGTGCCGCCGCGCTGCCGCCACCACGGACTCGGAACTCGGTGTTGGCAAGGCCATCAACATATTTATGAGGTTGGCATACTTATTACAAAATTTAATCCGAAAATCCCAAGAGCTAGGAGTTTTTGGACTCCTACATTCAAAATGGCTGTCGGTTGCGAGCAAATTGGTTATCACGGTATTGACTAGATTACCCCACGTCGTAACACTTGCGCAATATTCTAGTGTCATCATAACCAACCTATGTTCAGATTTACCTCTTGATAATAGTAGCAGCTGTATAGAATTGACGCCATATGCATGATGACAATAATGAATTTATCACATCTAATTTAAATTTCGCGAATTTTTTTCTTAGACGTTCCAGCCCCGATTTACAAACGAGAATTTCCTCGATCATAGCAAGCCTTTGCCGATTCTTTTACATAAGGCGCTTTAGACATTAATTTAATAAGTTATAATTGAAATCTATCAATGTTATAACTCTTTATAACCAGATAGATAGATAACCAGACAACCAGACAACCTTAGGATATATCAATAACTGTCCTGTATTATTCTCTTGTAGAATAATGAATTAAGAAAAAAAACATTCTATTTACTTCCTTCATCTTCTCATTACATCAATAGCCCATTGGTGCTGCTGGACAGAGACTCCTCCAAAGCTGGAGGGTTTTTGCCATAACCACCACGTTTGGTAGTGGGATTGGAGATCGCAGTAAAGGTATACACAGGAGGAAGCTGCTGCCCTTCTTCTAGTGAGATCCCTTAATCAGCTTTTTCTGCTATTTGTCTTTTATCTTATTTTTTTTGAATGAATTACAGATATGGCTACCTCAGTATATGCATGCGGGTGGTGCCGCGAAACGACACAGAAGGGTGGGTGTTCAGAGAGCCTACAGTCAGCGTGTTCAGAGACGTGGAGCGGTTCTCGGTGGCGCCAAAGCCTCGGCAGGCGAAGGCACTCTTCGACGGAGATTTCCACATGGAGTTCTGCGATAACCTGAAGCAGTTGCTGCAGGCTTACTTTAGGGACTTTAGTTTTGAAAGGTCAGTTGCTCTAAATTGCTTTTAATCCACGTTTTTCACATTAATTAAAACGGCTAACACCAATGACATTGGATAAACAAACGTTGTAAAAGTAACAGAAATAGTAGATGCGTATAATGCTATAGTGACACAAATATTTCACGACCCGCGACGGGACTCAAACCTGCCAATTGAGCAGCGAGGGTCTTGCCGTGGATTCAGAATTTTTGTGTCATATTCAAACAAAGCTTGAGAGCTAATCGTTTTTGTGTCATTATAACATTTGTAAATGTTGTATCCAAGTGCAATCACTTGAAATACAAAAATATAGTAGATGCTTGAGATCAATCTCGCTTACAGAAACACTAAAACTCGCACAAAATTTTAACCCAATAAAGGTCTTATTGGAGGCGAGGAAGAGTGCAGTTGATTGCAATGTAATGATAATACACTAAAACACTACATAAAATTAGATAAATTTAAGTTTCACATTCATTATTCTGACTATGTCTCTACTCGTGAAAAGCTATTAAGAGCTCACTGTTATCTTAATTACTTTTGATACTGTATTTTTAGCTGTTTGTTTTGCCAATAAATAAATAAGTAATAAATATATGTAGAACGCCTGAACGTTTAAAGAAAGCAAACGTAAGTGAGACCTATTTACCAAGGCACTTTGGATGTGAGGATCGACTGAAGAGTATCATAGCAATCGGTAACCAGATATTATTATGGCAGAACAGGTAGGTCCTAAGAAGAGTGGTACCTATTATAAAATACTCAGGAACTAAAATAGCTGTTTCTCTTTTTCTCTCTCTTTATCTTCATTTGTTTGTTCAGTCACACATAAACAACTGAATTTAGGCATTTAGAGGTAAGATAGCCAGTTCCTCAGTTTGTTGAGGATTCCGGGTGAAGTGTGCTTCCACCTTCAGCCTTATCATAACTTGAAAAATCATCAATGTCAAAATTATTTTGAAAATCATTTAAAAAAACAGAACATGCTGAAAATTACTACAGACTAGGTAAATAATTGGTATAAGTAATACATTGTACAAATCGTCCTATGTAAGTAGGTATTTCAATGTCACCTATAAACATGAATACGTCTTGCTGACTGACAAACGAACAGCCCAAACCAGATTTCCTAGAGACTTGAAATTTTCGGGGTAGCTTCATTATTACATGAACAAGCATCATAGCTCAGTTGGTATTAACTCTACCTTCTGCGCTGTGGGCTATGAGTTCGATTCACACCCAGGACAAACATTTGTGTGATGAATATAGATGTATGTTCTGTGTTTGGGTTTTGTATCATATAGTACGTATGTATTTACAAAAGTATTTAAGTATTCTATCCGTAATCTAGTTTCCATATTACAAGCTATGCTTATTTTGGGGCTAGATGGTGCTGTGTGAAATTAGCGTCCTGTAATATTTATTTATTATGTAGTGTAGGGGCGCAAGTATATGAATAAGTTCCAACATCCTCCTTTACCAAGGATTAAAATTCAAAAATTCAAATTCAAAATTATTTATTTGGTTTTAAAACAATGTACAAAAACTGATGCAACGATAATGCTCGCAAGAGTTTTACAAAAACTGTCGCGAAACCATTAACGCCCTCCTCCGTAGAAACTGTATCCAAAAATGTACAAGTTGGTAAGTATTATAAAACAATATGTTAGTTAATAATTAAAGCTAAAATAAAAACCTAGTATATGGAAGTGTGTAAAATGTTGAGAATTTAGTGTGGAGTATGTATGTGTGTGTAGAGTGTGTGCTGTAGTGGTGAGTTGATCTCCCGACAACACCAGTTTCAAAAGATTTACCACCAAACTGTCTGTTTCCAGGTTAGAACGGCCATGGCGAGCGTTCACAGCCGGCTGGCCGAATGACATCATAGCGAGGAACCTCGGCATCAACTCCTCCTTCATCAATGGGGACCACTGCTACGTGCTGGTCAGGGTTTCGAGGTAACCGACTTCCTGTAATAGCTGCAAACGCAACTGAACTGTGAACGGCACATTCCGAGCTATGTTGACAAATAATAATAATGTATGTTTATTATTTATTACCAGTGTCAATGTGCCAGCCGTTCTTGAACCGAATGGTCTGTTACGTTATGATGGTAAGCGGCCCGACGGTATGACTCTTGTCCCTTGGGAAATGGGTAGGCCTTTGGTGTGGGACGCTACCTGCGTCGACACCCTAGCGCCATCTCATCTGCCTGGGACATCAGTTAGGGCTGGTGCGGCGGCTGATTCGGCCGAGGATCACAAAAGGCGCAAATACAGTGGTCTCGACAGAGCTTACCTATTTGAGCCTTTTGGGGTGGAGACCTTGGGTCCGTGGGGAGCCGGTGCCCTCCGGGTTTTCAAAAATATTGCGGGGCTTTTGATTGAGGCGACACGTGACCCAAGGGCTGGCTCTTATTTAGGCCAGCGAATTAGCATAGCTATTCAGCGTGGCAATGCAGCCAGTGTCTTGGGCACGCTTCCGTCTGGTACTGGTCTGGAACAGTTGAGTTACCTATAGGCCGTTTGTAACGGTCCTTAGGTAATCTGACTGATTCCTTTGTACTTAGTTAGTTTAATTTATTGAATAATGTTTATTATATATACCTAATAATAATGATAAATATTAAAAGCAATTGTATCTAAGCAACAAATCACCTCAAGCTAACATAAGCATAACTTTTGTAATAAACTACTACTCAAGTGATAAATTATATAAACTTGAGGGTATATAATTTGTGAGTTCGCTAGCTATCCTAGTGTGGGAATACCCGGTGTTGTGGGTAGCGAGCGTATTTCGCACAGTGATGAGTGATTCTTTAGATTGTACCTAAATAAGATCATACGCAAATATTAGGTAGATAGGTAATAACACCCGATTCTGTTGTTGTCTTCGTTTTTGACCACCTCTGTAGTTTTTAGTAGTTCGGTGTCAGAGGCCTTAGTACGAGTTTCTGACAGTTAACTGAAACTAATTCCGTTTTCGTATAGGGCGCTTATTTCCTTACATTTGGTTAGCGGACATTGAAAGGAACTACAGTTGCTTTACTATTCGACGCTTTATTTAAATGTATGGAATATCAGGGAACCATACGAAAACGTTAATAGTTTCAGTTAGCTATCAAATCTCATACTAAGCGTACTTATCCAGAGGTCCCAGGTTCGAGCACCAAGGAGAGTACAATATTGTGCTTGGTTTGGTTGGTGGTAGGACTTTGCTTAAGCCTGGCTAGCTACCACCATCTTACCTAATTCTGTCGACATAACAGTTCTTAAATTGTTGTGTTCCGGCAATATAGAGGTAAGAAAGCCAGTTCCTCAGTTAATCGAGGATTCCGAATGAAGTGATTATGGCAAAACCCTCCACTTTTAGAAGAGATTCTATCATCCCACACTTGTTGGGGTCGGCTCAACTTGTATTCTTCAAGGCCATGACGTTGGAGTTATGGTTGAAATTTTAAAACCAGCCGCCTGCCTTCAACCCTCCTTGGGAAAACACGGCTGTGTGAAAAGAGAGGGAATAGGGATTGAGTACCTACTTATATTTTCTTTCCGTGGCGGTCGCAGCTTAAGAATCGTCGTCCCCCCAACTCAGCCCATAGATGTCGTAAAAACCGACTAAGGGATCTCACCAGAAGAAGCACTTCTAACCCTAGGCCACACCTTCTACTGCGATCACCAATTCGCCTGCCAAGCGGTGATTATGGCAAAACCTTCCAGCTTTGGAGAAGGCTCTGTCTAGCAGTGGACACTAATACGCTGTTGATTTTATGTCATGTGAAATTAAGTGGATAAGAAGGGCTAAGGATATAAGGGAGTGTGAAAGTAACAGCGTTGGGCTGTTATTGTAATGTGGATTATAATAACATAATAAATGTAGTGGTCTCGGCATTGCTTACCTATTTGAGCCTTTTAGGGTTGAGACCTTGGGTCCGTGGGGAGCCGGTGCCCTCCGGGTTTTCAAAAATCTTACGGGGCTTTTGATTCAGGCGACACGTGACCCAAGGGCTGGCTCTTATTTCCAGCGAATTAGAATAGCTGTGTCTCTAATGCAGTGTCTTGGGTTCGCTTGCGTCTGGCACTGGTCTGGAACAGTTGAGTTACCTATAAGCCGTTTATAATATGACTGTGATTCCTTTGTACATAATAAACCAATGATATGTTTTCTAGATTCCGCGAAACAGGTAAACTGAAGGACCTACCGCCGAACATAGCGGTGGAAGACGTGGTCTTCGATGCCATCCAGGACTCAACTATCGGAGACACGGCGTCCATAGCAGACTTTATCAGGAAGTATGGGTCGCACTATATCGCTTCCTATATCACGGGTAACTCCTTGTATCAGGTGAGTGCACACAATGACATGTTAAACCTAACTAACATTCGAGGTTAGGTTTTTTCCTTTTGGTACAGCTCTCTCCATCGTAGACCAAATCCTGCTCACTTAGAAAAAAAAATAAGAATCTTGATTTATTTTATTGTTAATCAGTTAAAAAAAAAACCTTTCCTAATGTTACCTCTAAGGTTCTATTTTAAAGTTCGTTTGAGAAAACATCATCATTATTGGCCTTATGCCACCAATAGCAGTAACTTAGGTGGCGTGTTTTTCCGCACAAGAACAATCTTGGAGTATTTAAGTCCAGAGTGAATAAGTTCCCGCCTCTGTGGTCTAGTCGTTCAACCCACCGATTTCAGATCCAGAGGTCCCGGGTTCGATCCCCATGGGGAGTACAATATATTGTGCTTGGTTTGGTTGGTGGTATGATTTAGTTTAAGTCCGCCTGGCTCTAGCTGCGACCATCTTACCGAATTCTGTCGCCATAATAACAATTCTTAAAAAAAAATGTTGTGTTCCGGCATTCAAAGGTAAAATAGCCAGTTCCTCAGTTAGTTGAGGATTCCAGGTGAAGTGCGCCTCCACCTTCGGCCTTATCGCAACATGTTACGAGGTGAGATGAAGGTCGTACAATAAAAAAAAAAAGTTCCTTTTAGACAAGCGTGCTCCAGCTCACATGTTTTCTTGTTTTTAAGTAGTACCCCAATTTTTTTGGTACCAATATCACCAATAAAAAAATAAAAGCTAAGGTTAAGAGTAAAATTTGGAGCGTGTCCTCTCTACTAACGCCTCACTGTCTGGGACTCCATTTGATCACCGAGGGGTGATCCTCCCCATTAACTTGCGCTACCTTGCCTTGCCTTGACATTGCCTTGAAATGTTAAAACTCAAGCCATTAGTTACTAATTGCTTGAGTTTTTAAACTAGGCGGTTCTAGAACAAACCGGTTGCTTCACCATGTTTTCTCAACATTTCAAGGCAATGTCAAGGCAAGGCAAGGTAGCACAAGTTCTTGGGGAGGATCATCCCTCGGGATGAGTGAAACTTCAGCATCTCGTAGGTAATTTATTTTAAACCCTACCTATTGTTGTTAGAAAAAATCTAGGTGCCTACTTACTTAATAATAGTTGAACAATAAGAGATTAACCCTAAATTTACCCCGTAGGTATATTTGTTATCAATTGTGTTTGTGTCAATTTTTCGATGGAATTTTTGTCTCGTCACATCAACAGCCAATTGGTGTACCACTACTGTACAGAGCCTCCTCCAAAGCAAAGGCGGATTGGTTTTCGCAGTAAAGGTGTAGATAGCACAGAAGAAAGCTGCTGGCCTTCTTTTGGTGTGATCCCTTAGTCGGCTTTTACGACATCATGGATGTCGGCTTTGAGGTGTTTATCTAGACACTGACTTACCCTGAATCCCACTTCACCCCTGACATACCACAGATGTTTGTTATACTGCCCTCAATGCCTTAGACAACATAATAGCACTGAATTCCGTACACCCCACAGGTATTTGTGTTCTCCCGCGGGGTTTACTCCCGGATCAAGGAGCGCGTCAAGTCCCGAGGCGTCTCAGACATTTCTCCCAACGAGATGAATAGCTTCTTTTCGCCAATGTATGCGGAACACGTTGGCGCGGTCAAGGTTTGAAGCACCTGGTTTTATGTTGGCACACTCGTGGGGTACTTTCAGATGATTTTGTTTTATGGATAAGCTTACCCATTTCAGATATTCATGTTTTAAATGGGTAAGCTTTTAACCTCAAGGCTTGCCTGGGGATTACCTGGGCCAGGATGAAATCTACGATGGAGCGAGCTTTCCTAGAAGCTGCCTATTAAAGGCACTTACACTCCCGCGTACCGTGCACTTATTGTGTAATTACATTCTGGCTCTTTTTAGTGTCATGACTGTAGAAAATATCCTACTGGCTACGCCACAATGGATATACATTCTGGCTTTTTTAAGTATCATGACTGTAGAGAATAACCTACTAGCTGCGCCACAATGGATATACATTCTGGCTCTTTTAAGTATCATGACTGAATATCCTACTGGCTGCGCCACAATGGATATACATTCTGGCTTTTTTAAGTATCATGACTGTAGAGAATAACCTACTAGCTGCGCCACAATGGATATACATTCTGGCTCTTTTAAGTATCATGACTGAATATCCTACTGGCTGCGCCACAATGGAGCGTACAAAGATTTATTCCGAACTCTACATAATAAAGATGCAAATACTGAAAACGCTATCATCTGAAACTTCATTTTCATCATGATCAATTGTAAAATCAGGTGTGGACTCAATCGAATCACCCACTTGGGGCTTTGCAACATAATTCATGAAAACTTCTTTTCATTTCATGCATTTACATTCACATGTGCACGTATCATTTCGAATTCACAAACCACCTTCTCCTTTTCAATCCCAAAACGCGAAATGTAAGTTAAAAGTGTAAATTTTTAAAACACGTTTTGAGACTCGTCTAAATACTAAAAAGTTAAACCTAGTTAATTTAAAACATAAAATAGTAAGCTATCGTAATAGTCTGGTTATAAATACAATTTTTAATCAATTAAATCGATTTAAGATGAAAAAAACTGTGACCTTTTAAATTCATTGTATAATAAACAACTTTTAAGTTAATCTTTGAAGTAAGTAAAAAAACGAGCATGAAAAGAAGTTTAATGAATGGATTCTAAAAACTAATACGGGCCGCGCCAAAGTGATCTTTTTTACCTACCTATCTTTCTTGTTTGGTACAAGGAGAGCCCCAGTTTTCTCTGTATTTTCAATGTTTACTCTACAATTGTGTATGCTCTCACAGGTGTTTGTATTCTCTAGAACCGCCTACTCTATGATCAAAGAGAGACTAAAATCTAAAGGCGTGGCGGACATAACTGCCAAAGAGTTGGAGGGATACTTCTCGCCATGGCATTCTAAGCACATTGGCCAGATTAAGGTAGGAATTTCAAGTCTAAGTTCTAAGAAATTGGCCAGATAAATGTAGTAATCGAGACAAGTCTATTCTAAGCATGTTCAAAACATTATTCTTCAACATTTCATTTACGTCCACTGCTTGACAGAACCTCCTCCAAAATAGCAGCCTTTTGATTGGTAATTGCAATAAAAGTGTTTGGTGATACACAGAAAGCAGCTTCTGGTTAGATACCTTAGTTCGCTTTTACAATATCTTCGGGCTGAGTTGGAGGGATATAATAATTCATTAACCGCCACGAAAACCAAAACGCGTTTATATAGATATCAAGCCCATATAGGTTGCTCATAATTTATTGCATTAATGAATGCCTCATTTCATACAACTTGAACATGCCTTCTATCATAGATCATGTGTTAACATCAAAAACATTACGAAAGCTTCAGCATCATCAAGGTTTTGATCATTTTGTAGAAGAGAAGAAGAGTGAAGAAGTAGGAAAGAGTGAAAGAGGTTGTGGAGAGTTGACGGCTAAAAAGATAAAAACGTGTTGTTCCGACTCCTTTTAGAGTGGGATAAGATTGTACTTATAAAAAAAGATGCAGCTAATATACTTACTTGGTATTTTTCAGGTGGCCAGTGGTAATAAGACTGTCGAAAATTGGGCAACGAAGCGTCTAAGAGCCCATTACTACATTTTCTCGTATCCCAGCCTTCTAAAACTACATGGGGAGCAGAGTCTACTCAGAAACCTAGACTCACTTCTAGGAAATGAGGCCTTACTACAATTAGAATTAAAGACATTATCGCCCGCTTTCAAAGACGCTAAAAAACAAAAGTGGTTCGAAGAAGTGATCGACAATTACTTAAAACTGTGGGAAAGTAATATGTGACGATGAGTTGTTTAGCTGTAAGTAGATGTTATTTTAGGTTATTATTTAGAAGAAAACGTTTGACTAAATTTAATGGAGTCAAGGAAACCAAATAAGGTTTGTAACGTCCCATAAGACGAACGAAAAAGAATGTATCTCCATTTGTGATAAAATGTTCAAAGAGTTTAGAGACTTTTACAAATACACAAGTTTTTTAACAAATTTTAAAGTTTTAATATACAATAATTAATTTTGAAACAATGTGATGAAAAATGATGAAAATGAGTAAGGTGCAACCTCAGAGGTAAGTATGCATGAGATGGTTTTTTGTATAATGTAGCAACAAAAGACATCAAAACCTTGAAAGTTATCACAACCGTAACTAATAACAACTTTGAAATTAAATCTCGTACCTATTGTACATGTATGCATACTGATTCCTGACTGAATCTCAAGAAGCAAAGTTTGCTTGGTTAGGAAACCATTATGGAAAATCTATAAGTTTTTTGATTTGATACTTGGTACCTAAAACTGAGGAAAACCCTAAAGAGTCTCTGATATGTGAAACGATTCAGCTCAAGCTAGCTTCAGCGATCATATCTTCCACAATACTGTAGCATTTACTTTAAAATGAATATATGTTATAGTTCAGGATAGATGCTAAAACGCTTCTGTTTCGAAAACACGATTACATAAAATTTTCTCTAATGAAAAAAATCCAAAGTTGACTCTAATTTGTACCAAAAATCTTCGCCATTAATAAATACGCTCAATTAGGGCTTGAAACTTTGTACAGTAAATAAACACAGTATACAGCAGACGGTCTGTGTTTTCGATTTTCAAAATTCATATTTGTTTTACCGAAAAAAAAAAAACGTAGAAATACGCGCATATTTCTGTCATCTGGTGGGCGTAAGCGCCGTGGTTGAGCGCACAGTAATGTCACCTTTATTATCACAATTTAGTTCGAAACTAGAATAAAATTGCGTTGAGTTGCTAATCTGAGGTACTGTCCGTTAAGTAGGCTATTTATGAACAGTTCTCATGTCATCAATTTGAATGTGATTTTTATATGATATAAGTAGGTATTTTGTATCAATTTCAATGATTGAAATAAAAGGTTAAAATTACACAGTGCCTTATGTCCCACGGCATTATAATTACTTGTGTGCCAATCATGTTTAATCAAATAAATAAAATGAAAAGGTGAATTGTGAAATTCAATTTATTAAATTATTGAAGTGCAATAATAGACGAATTAATATTCCGTTACTGCATTTAATGTTGAATATAATAAGTGAATGTAAATATTTTTGATATTTTGTAATCTATTCGATGAATTAAATCAATTAAATGATTTGCGACTTACTTGTTATTTTATTCGTATATCCGGTTAAGATAATTTTAAAAATATTTTATTAAAAGTATATTTGTAGATGTAAATATATACCTACGTTTATTAATCAGACTACGCAGTCCTCTTCGCCTTTGCAAGACAAATCCGTAGACATCAGGCTCGTATTCTTCAGATCAAGGCGTTGAACTTAATGGAATAGGGCTATGTAGGTTTTTTTTTTATTGTACGACGCGGAAGCCCTTGGCCTTCATCTCACCTGGTAACAAGTTAAGATAAGGCCGAAGGTGGAAGGGCACTTCATCCGGAATCCTCAACAAACGGAGGAAATGGCTATCTTACCTCTACACGCCGGAACACATTTGAACAGAATTGTTATTATGGCGACAGAATTAAGTAAGATGGTGGTAGCTAGCCAGGCGGACTTGAACAAAACCCTACCACCACATATACACAATAGTGGGTTGAACCACTAGACCACAGAGGCGGTTAAAAAGTAAGTCTATACTAGGTATTTTATTTTTCTTATTAAGTTGTGTACAATAAATAATTATAATATTCATTTATTAGTCCTCGCCGCCTTTGCGAGACGAACTCGAGACACCAGAATTGACCTCCTAGGACCAGGGAACAGGTACCTCTATTTGATCAAAAGTCTAAAAGGAAACGTGAAAGAGGAAAGCATCGGTTATTGGGCTCGTTAGTCTGCTGATCCCGCTCTAAACTCATCCCTCGGGATGAGTTCACTAAATAATTCAATTTGATAATTTTGCTTTGTCAACTGAACTCGCTTTCAAAAAACGTTGCATGGTAAGGTTTGTGGGTTCGCGAGGTCTACTGTAATTACAGAATCACTAGTTTCTAATTCTATCCGTAATCTAGTTCCCAGTATTAACTACAAGCTCTGCTTAGTTTGGTATAGATGGCGCTGTCTGAAATTAACGTCCTGTAACATTTATTTATTCATTAAAAACATTGCAGCAATATGGGGCTATAATTATACTTTTCTCCCCAATCGAGGTCATTGCCTTTTATAAGTTATTTTGTCAACAAACCAATTTAAGTCATTAACTTTACACAATCTCTAAAAATAATTTTCTTGATATCAATTAATATTTTGCCTTTTTTTATTTAAAACAGGTAGGTACCTACATAAACCTTATCAAAAAATCCGCACTCTCAAAGACGGAAACCAAAATCATAGAAAAGAAAATCATACTTAGGTATTTCATTTTTTAAAAGGAGCCTGCGTGAGCACACTTTAAATGGATGTCACTTATTATGGATCCTGATAAAATCTATATTCCTGGTAGAAGATTCTACAAAACCCCTTTCACTTCACTATGACAATGGTATAATCGCTGAATGGCCACTGGAATAACAAAAGGCACCCATAGTGGTCATTCTGGAACTATGCCATTACCATTGTAATAAGCAGTTAGGTACAAGCTTCATAGTTCAGTTTGTAGTAGCTCAGCCTTCTGCGCTGTAGCTTGCGGGTTCGATTCCCACCCAGAACAAGCATTCGTGTGATGAATATCATATGGTATCGTATTCTATCCGTAACCTAGTTCCCATATTACAAGCTTGTTCAGGGCTAGATGGCGCTGTGTGAAATAAATGTCATGTCGCTTCACGATTGGTTCAGTAGAATCGGGATCTGGTAATATGCGTGCGAAATCGCGTGCTATAGCGAGTGTCACAATAAATCACATCACTCGATTCATCATCACGATTTAGCAGAATCTCTGAGTAACGGGCGGTCACGGCAGGGTTATCATAAAACGTGTCTACGTACAGCGCAATCATAAAACGGCCTTGATTTTTAGTCTCATTCATCTAATTAGGTTCCGCCTAATTTGTCCTACAGTTATAGATCAACAATTCTTAAATTGTTGTGTTCCGGCATTTTAAGGTAAGATAGCCAGTGCCTCAGTTTGTTGAGGATTCCGGGTGAAGTGCGCTGCCACCTCCGGCCTTATGATATATCCTCTAAGCTGGAGCATTTTGCCATAATCACTACGCTTGGCCGGCGGACTGGTGATCGCAGTAAGGTACAGATAATACATAGAAGGAAGCTGCTGGATCTGGTGAAATCCCTTAGACGGCTTTTACGATATCCATGGGCTTGGATCCGTGGAGTTGGAGGGAACGATTCTAAAGCCACGGCAAATGTAAATGTTGATGTATTTTCCTAAAATTATATCTTTATTTAATTTAACCCAAAGCCAGGAGTGGTCGAAATGAGATCATAAAAAGCATTTTTTTTGTCAATTTTTATTTTATCGTTTGACGGGATATGGCCTTCACCTCATCTGGTTTAATGTTATGATAAGGCCGAAAAGCTGAAGAGTACTTCACCCTTACAGCGACTGACGTAGGTAAGATGGTGGTAGCTAGCCAGGCGGACATAAAGTCCTGTCACCAAACCAAACCAAGCACAATATTGTACTCCCTTGGGGATCGAACCCGGGACCGCTGGATCTGAAATAGCTCTTTCTGCGCTTCCCCTCCATATACTTGCCAAATGTCAAATGCCAAATTTGTGCGCACAAAAAGGGTCCGAAGTTTTTTCTTAGCGTATTGATATATAGATAGCACATTTTCTGTGAATAGGTATAAACTACAGGCTACAGAAATGAACTATGATAAATCGTCTTAGAGTAACAAATATCAGACAATCAATTACAACGGTTCTTAGGTAGCCCAACTGCTCCCTTTGTACATATTTAGTTCAATTGTAGGTACATTTCAATAGCCAATACTGTTCCACTGCTGAACAAAGGCAAATTCAAAGTCAAAATTTCTTTATTCGTTAAGATTTTTTAGGATCATTTTGAAACGTCAAATCTACCGCCTGTTCGGAATCGCGACCAGCACGCAAGGAGAAAGGCAAGAAACTCGAGCTGGTTAATTTGTTGATGATCCATTCAACATTTAGAAATATAGTTTAAAGCCCTCCACCCAACTCCTTCTATTATTTCTTTTCAGATGTTAAATCTTCCCAGTTTTTGCTATGAACATGTTCTGCGTATTTTTTCAGCAAGTGAAAACTAGTGGCGGATACCGGGATCTCTGTGCCACCTCAAAGTAAGTAGGTATAATAACAATTAATTTATTTACAAAAACATGGTTTACTAAAGTAGTATCTTTCTAAATCTCTAAGTATTGTTTTTAACATTTTTACAAATATTAACTGTCGCTATATTAAAAAGTAAACTCGAAATGGGGTCCTTTAAATTTCTTAGTGTGTATAGATACTGAGCTACTGAGTAGGTACATTCTATTTTTTTTATCCTGTATGAATTGACAATGTACTTATTTTGGATATCGTTTTTTTTTGATAAAGCACTTTAACATCTCATTACATTGAATTTACTAGTTATCGCTAAGTTTTCCTTGAGAATATTTCAGTTTATTGTTCATACTGTACTGCACTCTAGTTTGCTGCTCTACTCCTCTCTCGTACCTAATCTCTTAGGTCAAGAACATGTTTACTTTATTATATTAGCAAAATGTTGAAAAAAACTCAGTTTTAACACACCGTTCATTCAGTTTACTATGATAGCATGAAGCTGCGGTCAACATTACATACAACAAAATATACATTATATACAATAAAATCAGTTTATAAGCAATGTTTTACCAGTTTCTAATAGTACTTAGTTGCAGTGTTTATGCGAGTGTCCAGGCGGATTTGGGATATGATTTGAGCATTGGAAACGCAATAGATGTTTTCGCAAAGTAAGTAATATTTTGTTATAGTTTTGAAGAGAACAGTTTATAATTTGCGTTAAATCGGGTAATATGGACGAGTATTGCAGATAAATAGTGTTTGAAAACTAGCACATGATAGATAAGGTTCATACCTACATTAGATCTATAAGTAACTAAAGCGTGGGGTACTGGACTTATTACAGGCTTATTACTTTTATTAAATTATATATGAAAAATCGAATATTGGAGCTGATTCCACATAATTTAATTCTTATGGTAATTAATAATATTATGGCATTATAATAAAAAAAATGGTTATTTACTAACCCGTATTTATCACGTTTGTTAATTGTTTACTGTTTAACATTACAAGTCAACCCTACTTAAACTAGAACGCACACAACAAACTATTCTTAAAGTACTAAATTTCAAGCCTTTCAGGTACCCAACAACCGACCTTTACCGCGATTTTCCTGTTCTTACAGTCAGGCAGTTGTTCATTATTAGGTCTTAGGCAACACACTAAACCGACTCATAAAAACACTCAAAGGACTTATAAACTATATAGAACCTTAACAAGCCTCATAGCTCAGTTGGTAGTAGCTCTGCCTTCTGTGCTGTAGGCTGTGGGCTCGATTCCCACCCAGGACAAACATTTGTGTGATGAATATAGATGTTTGTTTTGTGTTTGGGTGTTGTATCATATAGTACGTATGTATTTACAAAGGTATTTAAGTATTCTATCCGTAATCTAGTTCCCATATTACAAGCTATGCTTAGTTTGGGGCTAGATGGCGCTGTGTAAAAATTAATGTCCTGTAATATTTATTTATTTATTTATTTCTTGTAATATTTATAGTGTTCCCGCGTGTAGAACCAAGTTTGCGCAATTTCTTGGACCGTAGAACCAAGTTTGCGCAATTTCTTGGACCGTTCATTTATAATAGAATTAATAAAACAAATCCAATCGCCACTAACAGTCGTTATCATTGTAGAATTGCAGTTGATGAACTGCTTCTCCAATACGACTACGATGCAACTGAAAATCTATTTGACATAGATACTTGAATTTTGTTTATGTGTATAATACACAGACCTGGATACCTACTGATAAGTTGGGTCTCCTTTAGCGAGACCCAATGCATACCTAATTAGTTTGTAATTATAGTTCATAGCCTCTGGATAAAACCAGAGTCATTTAATTAATTTGTGTGATATGTAACATAGATTATCAAAATATTTCTTATTAATACTTTTTTACTGTAACCCCGAATTTTTTACACATTTGTTCTTTAGTTTAACCCTTACTAATCTAATATGTTATTTTATATAATTCATACTATATATAGTCCATTTTGCGCCGTCCTTAACCTACCCTGTAGCCATTATTTTATTTTTTATTTTTGAGCAATTATTAACCACAGATTCAAATAAATCTGGTTGTCTGTCCGTATAATATGTATTAAGTATACAGGACTCTTTTCTCTGCCGTAACACAGTTTTTTAAACTAGCACGGAGAGAATGTACCCTAAATGATACTTATTGCTATTACCTACTATTTTACTTATTACCAAAAAATTTGTAAACTAGTTACAAGTCTAAAACATTTTTTTTATTCCAAATAAACGTTTTTATCTTTTATCTAACCCACTGATTATTTAAAACCCATTCTTAATTATTAGTATGCCAGAATATTATAAAAGAATATTATAAACAACCATAAGAATTAAATTATGTGAATGTTAAAGAACAATATTCGATTTTTAAACAAATATATTCAGTTTGTTAACGTACCTAACTAATTAAGTACCTACCTACAATACTAGTGCTCATGCAAATATGAGTTTCTGTAATAACTTTGTGGGAATCTAAGTGAAACTTCCCGGGCGTCGACGTCCCACTCCGTTTGAATTTCTTAAAATCCTACTCTACGAAGGAAACTGAAGATAAACGAAGGTGAAGAAAAATTTAATTCCTTACATAACGTGCGCTGCGAAAACGATTGATGATAGAACAAATTTATGTTCTACAGTTTTAGAACACAAACACATAATGATTATAGTATAGTACAGTATAGTATCATTTATTTCAGTTGACACCATATTAGTATTAGTAGAACAACAGCTTATCCTAGAGTTAGTTTAAGTACAAATAATAATTATAATCAATTCATCTAACAATGTCTATTGAATACAATTATTAGAATTAGAATTAAATAAAATTAAATTAAATGTCAACAAATCATTCCATATAGATTAAACACAATAAAATATAGCAATTAATATTATTTGGCACAGCGCATGGCATTACATGCCAGCATGTGGGTCAGGTTCCAGTGCTTGGTCATCAGACCATCCAAACGTCCCGCTTCTGTACTCAGGAGGGTGTTGGTACTGCCCCGTACTCGGCGCATCAGGGAGGCCACTCTTTTTTGAATGTGCCCCCGCGAACATACCTGACGCACTGCAGTCTCGCGGCAGCCCCAACATCATCCTGAACGCATTATTGTATTGGACGCGAAGAGCGCATTATATACGTAAGGTCAGCCCTGGGTCTCGAGGTTTGCCTGGGCAAGAATGTGGTCATCGGAGCGAGCCTTCCGAGAAAATTATTTGCTCAGCTGTGGGCTTATATGGCCCGAAACGTTAGTGATGAACTTAGAACCTTAGCAAAAGTTTCGCAGTACAGCTAGTTACATATCAAAATTAATAAAATACAAAATATTACAGGCTATTAATTTCATCCAACCCCTAAACTAAGCATAGCTTGTAATATGGCAACTAAATACGGTTAGAATACCTACGATACATATTTTTTTCGTATTATATTTAAGTAATAACCTACCTATAGGTATCATACAACACCTAAACACAGAACAAACCTCTATATTCATCACACAATGCCAAAGCCTTGGCGGGAATCGAACCCATAACCTACAGCGCAGAAGGCAGAGCTGAAGGCCAACTGAGCTATGAGGCTTGTTGAATGGTGAATGAACATTTTCCAGTTACGGCGACTTATCCCAGGTTACACAAGTGGTCTCCACAGAGTACGATGACGAGAGTGAAGAAGATATAGTGCCTTTCAACGAGAAGAATATAAGGGTGTTCGTAAATGTCACCAGTAGAAGTACAATGAGAGACGGCATCACTGACATGGACGTTCAGCTGTGCGAAACGTTTGAAGATCTGCTGAACGTGTATTTCAAGAACTTTTCTATTGAAGGGTAAGTCCTCGAGCCGCGGCTGTCGGAATCGCAACAGTAGAAACAGTCGGATGGAAATCCGACTGTTACCTAAGCGGAGGCTTAGGTTAGGTCTGTGGCTTTCTGTCATGTAATTCAGAAAGAGGTCAAACGTAGGTGCGCAAAATGAGGACGGCGATATTGATACTCGCTGAGTAGCTGAGTGAAACAGATTAGCGGGATGTCATTGCAAGAACTTATGTTAATTACGTGATAACTAAAAATGATATCGAAAATCCAAAAACCAAAATAAAGATACACAAAAGCTATACATACTATAAAACAACTTCAAATATCAGGGATAAGCTTTTGCAAAATAGAGTAAAAATTTTTGCCAATCGTGTTTCTGATAACCCAAATTGAAGACAAAACACCAAATATTTAGCTTCGGTGTTTTTTTAGTCTTTTTAGCAAGCACCGCTCAATCTTAATTGAGCGGCTTTTCATTTTCATTCAACGTATATATACGGTCGCGACACACAGCAAAGGGTAGAATAGTATGTGTGTCACAGCAAAAGTCAGCAGTTTTTTTTGCGCCGCGCAGTTCCTACTGTGCTGCGGTAGGTACTTCCCAGTAAAATAAATTTATTTTTCTATCAACTTGGATCCGACTCCAAAAAAAAAACTTTTGAGATCTGAGCGTACAGACAAACATACCAACTAACGCGTGAGAAGTCCGGTGTTACTATAAAACGTATAAAGATCTACCTTATACCTACTTAGAAAAATAATATTGAAGTGTAACTGTTTGAAATTAAACTTTCAATGGGAGGGTTTTTAAATTCTAATCCGCCACCTTTTTGTGTGATAGAAAGTGGTGGGGCACTACTTAAAATGTTTCCCTGTAGGGATTTGTACTCAAAACTGCGAATTAGTGCGAAGAGAATTCGCAACGCAGAAAACTGTGACTCAAATTCGAGCGGCAGAGCGTCCCCTTACCACGGTTCGGGTGACCATTCCTTTGACGACCGTCAACAGTACAGGAGGGGGCACCACGACCTCTTCTAGAATTATTGTTTTGATATTACTTTTCTTTTGTCACTATCTATACAGTGTAGAAAAAACGAGACAAAAGTAATGCAAGATTAAAACGTGAATGCTAAAAGACGTTATGGTTAGGCCCCTGGTTACGACCAGGTTTGTAACCTAGGTAGTGTCATGGATCGTAAAAAGAGTTGCGCACTGCTGTTCTTGATATGAAGATATCGGAAAATGATAAATAGAAATTTGGGAATCAATTCGCAAGTTCTTGCGATGCGTCGTGCGATTTTGTTTACAAGCCCTAATAGGTACAATTTGTTCACTTCTGTATCTTTACAAAACCGTTTGTTTACATTTCCAGAACTGATAAGCCCTGGAAAGCGTTCTTAGGCGACTGGATCATTGACGAGATCATGCGGACATTCGGATTGGTGTACGATGGGAAACCTGATAATTGTTGCTACGTTCTCGTCAAATTAGGTACCTACCTGAATGTTTACTTAGTTAGGAGTAGTGGGTAAGTGTCTGAGAAAAATAGCACCGTCCCTTTCACTCTCGGGTTGTAAAAGGCAACGAATGATTTTAGAGGCAGCGTTAGCGTACTTACGTATTACGTTTTTTTTTTTGCCGAGGCAAAAAATTTACAGCTGCGTTTTCGATTGTTTTTTTATTCTACGACGGGGAAGCGCTAACACCCCCCTGGGATCTAGCCGGACCTCTAGATTTGATACCGGTGGGCGAACGAAAACACCACAGAGTCGGTGTATTTTTAACACTGCGATCTGTAGCCCGTGACCAAGCGTAGAGATTATTGCATACCTTGCAAACTTGGAGGAGGCTCATGCACAACAGTGGACGGATACTTGTGACTGGCTGATTATAGTGATAGATACCTTGGTTGTGTGTGAAATAGGACTCTAGGTGCTCTACATACTTTAAATTATTTATATCGTATCGTGGAGACTATTGCCAATAAACGGAACTACATAAACAAGTTGAAAGTTGAAAAAACGAAAGCCCTACCGCAAATTTCAAACTTCATAAAGTATACTTTCTATTGATACTCCATACTATTATACCAATACTCCTGTAAACATTTTATTGTATCCTATATAGATTCATTTTGCAGGTACACACATATGTATAATATATTGTGCTTGGTTTGGTTGACCACCATCTTACCTAATTCTGTCGCCATAATAACAGTTCTAAAATTGTTGGGTTCCGGCATTTAGAGGTAAGATAGCCAGTTCCTCAGTTAGTTGAGGATTCCGGGTGAAGTGCGCCTCCACCTTAGGCGTTATCTCAACTTGTAACCAGGTGAGATGAAGGCCAAGTGCTTACCTTAAAATCCTTTCTCAGTTATGCTCATATTTTAACAGGTAAAAGAGAAAAAACGGTCCAACTGGATGACCTAGAAGGAGTATCCGTGAGGGGATACATCGGTAGGGCCATCGAAGACCTGAACGTGACGAACGCCGCTGATGTCAGGAGGTTCATGAAGAGCTATGGAACACATTACATCGATTCTTATATCACTGGCAATTTTATTTATCAAGTAAGTATTGTGAACTTTTCATCTCAAGAACTCCACCACTTTGGATGGGAATCCAAACGGGTGGTTTTTTTTATTTTTTATTCTACGACGGGGAAGCGCTTAGCCTTCATCTCAGCTGGTAACAAGTTGAGATAAGGCCGAAGGCACTTCACCCGGAATCCTCAACAAACTGAGGAACCGGCTATCTTACCTCTGACTGCCGGAACACAACAATTTTAGAATTGTTATTACGGCGACAGAATTAGGTAAGATGGTGGTAGCTAGCCAGGCAGACTTCAACAAAATCCTAACTCCCCCACTTTGGATGGGAATCCAAACGGGCGGTTCTTAGGTTTCTTATTGTTTCAACCAATAGGGAAACCTTCTAATAAGACCCTCCCATACACACACGTATTGTACAAGGCAACTTATGTCTGATCGTCTGGACTGGACTTCTGTAGATCAGATGGGAAGCAGCGTCTCGAGGAGGTTCTCAATACGTCGGAGGCTTTTTTTAATGTAAGTATGTTCCCCGATCACTTGAAGACGCCTGTACCGATTTGGAAAACTCTTTCTTTGTTTGAAATGATATACTTACCAGATGGTCCCATCGCCATCAAGTCAGAATCTGATGATGGGATCCTGGAGAAATCGAGTTTCGAAGGCAACTCTTCTTATATTATTCTTATAACAAGCCTCATAGCTCAGTTTAACAAGCCTCATAGCTCAGTTGGTAGTAACTCTGCCTTCTGCGCTGGAGGTTGTGGGTTCGATTCCCACCCAGGACAAACATTTGTGTGATGAATAGAGAATAGAATAGAATAGTTTATTTCTGTCTTATAAAATTAAAACGTAAAATAAATCAAAATCTTACTACTGGCTAAAATATGGAATGAGAAATATAGAGGTTTGTTCTGTGTTTGGGTGTTGTATTGTATGATATGTATGTATTTACAAAAAAAAAAGTATACAAGTATACCCTCCGTAACCTAGTTTCCATAATATAAGCTATGCTTAGTTTGAGGCTAGATGGCGTTGTGTGAATTAATGTAATATTTATTTATTATCGGCACACTTCAAGTGATTTGGGAATTTACAGGGTAGGTATCTAAAAAGTAAGGAAAAAACAGTCTCCTTAGGATCACGCGTGTGTCTGTCTGTCCGTCAGTATGTTTTTTTTTTTATTATTGTACGACGGGTAAGCGCTTGGCCTTCATCTCACCTGGTTCCATGTTTGTTACTTCTTCACGCGGAAAAGGCTGAAGATTTGGTCGGAACTTGGAATATACAGTGTTTATGACTTGGATTCAGACAAAGGTTACTTTTTATCCCGAAAAGAATAACCAATTAAAAAAAAAATGTAAACGTATAGTATGTTTGTTAATAATTTGTATCATATTCTTCATTGAAGTCGGTTTTTTTTTAGGTTTTATAACGTATTAGAACACAACGATCTCCAACCCACCTTTTTTTATTATGAGCCTTACGTCCAAAGTGAACGGTTAAGTTAGCTATGGCTATAACTGTAAGGTGATTTTGACATAATCATGAAACCTTCAAGATGTGATATTAAAATCCTAAATATGTCAATAAGTCAAGGTAAAGGTTATCTTACGTTTTCTCACACGCGTAGCCGGTGCGGGGAAAGTAAAAGACCCTTTGCCCTTTTCCCCTTTGCTGCGGGGTTCATCCGCCCCCGGCGTAGACCGGGGTCATCGGGTTGGCTGACGAGCCCTTCCGGCGCCTTACGGTCTGCAGTGCGGAAGCTGCTGCGCGACTGTGGGTGTCGTTCCCGGGTCGTGCATTTAAAGGAGAAATGCGAGAGGGGCAACTGAAATGTTCTAAGAGGTGTCGATGCCCCTCGACATGCATGGAGGCCGGCCACTGGTGTGGTTTGTCGTCTTCCCGACGACATTAAAAAAACTGTACCGAACCTACGACGTTGTCTCCCTTTTTTCCTTTTTTTGAATCTGGGACACCATTCTGTGACATCTTTTTCCCATTTATCTTTTTTGTAGCTTACCAAATGATCTGCCCATTTCCACTTCAATCTCTCAATAGTATATGTTTCATCCATGATTTTTGTTTGTTTGTATAGTCTTTAATTGTATTTTGTCTCTTTTAATGTTTAGGATACTATATAGAAAAAAAACTAAAGTCTAGTCTAACTAGCCCGTAAGCTAAAGGCTTAGTAATATCGTCATGAGTTTTGTTAATATTTTGTAGCAATGCCTCACCACAGTGTATTTTTTCAGATTTTCAAATACAAAAGAACCGGATACAACTTGTTGAGATCTTATATCCGGATCAGAAAAAGCCGACCGACTACGCCAGATAACCTGCGGTTCTACTTCTCATCATACTTTCTGAAACAAGTGGGACAGATAAGGGTAAGTTGGAGTTGAACCTTTTTCAAAGAAAAACATTTTGTATATCCCACAATTATTAATTCTGGTGCTACATTGCGTGTCTGTTGTGAGAACTTTTGTGAAGATAATTTATGTAATAGATAACTTATAAAAATAATAATATATATAACAGGACATTAATTTCACACCGCGCCATCTATTCCTAAAGTAAAGCTTGTAATTTGGGAACTAGATAAACTCTGTATTGTATACTATGAAACAAAAATAATCAGACAAGCAATGAAAACCACTTTAACTAGGGACTCATACTTTTTTTTGTAAATACCTACATACCTTGTCCATGGTTCCCACCATGGACAAACATTGATGATGTTCATAAATCGAACCCACTACTACCTACTGAGCTGCAAGGCTTGTCAAAACCACTTAGGCCCAAAGTAACAAATTGACTCCCAATAACGGATGTTAAGAGTGGCGACCAAGAGTTTTCACCAGGTGGGTAACAGCAGCCACGACTGTCACGGTCCATTATATTACTTTTTTTTTATTTTGTGGAAATCGCATACAGGTGTAAGTCTATTTATATATTTAACGTAGCCTTGGCGAAAGGTTCACTATAAATTTGAAAATTTGGTCCATGTAATCGCTAAGATTTCATTTTCAGGTCGCGAGTGGCAACAAAACAGTTGAAAACTGGGCACACTGGAATCTGAGAGACAGCCAGTACCTCTACTCCCGACCAAGTCTCCTCAAACTGCACTACAACCCGCAGCTAGTGTACAAACTGAACGATTTACTCGACGACAAGGCCTTGCTCGGATTAGGGCTCAAGACATTGAGGCCGATGTTCAGAGACAGACATAAAGCGGACAAGTACAGCGAAATCGTTGAGAATGATCTTATGTTGTGGGAAGTCAACACGTAGATTGCAAAAAGACTATAACTTTTTGAAAACACTTCGACGTAATTATTCAACTGATAAGTAGCACTAAAAGTGTTATGCTAATGATAAGAATACTCAATTATTTATTTGCATAAAGTAATTCTTCGATAATGTTGAAGTTTATTATAATAATAATAATCTAGTCCCAAACTAAGCATAGCTTGTAATATGGGAACTACATTACGGATAGAATACATTATTTTTTTTTGTAAATACCTACATACTTATCTATATTCATCACACAAATGTTTGTCCTGGGTGGGAATTGAAAAAACATAATTTTCAAAATGGTTTTCTGTCCACAGCTGTTACATAATTATGTTATGAATTTGGTATTAAAGTGTAACACTCACACTAAAGAATAATATGTATCACTCATCATATACCTAAATATACATTTATTCAATAAAAAGTACAATTAAACTAACTATGTACAAAGGAATCAGTCAGATTACTAAGGACCGTTACAAACGACCTATAGGTAACTCAACTGTTCCAGACCAGTACCAGACGGAAGCGTGCCCAAGACACTGGCTGCATTGCCACGCTGAATAGCTATGCTAATTCGCTGGCCTAAATAAGAGCCAGCCCTTGGGTCACGTGTCGCCTCAATCAAAAGCCCCGCAATAATTTTGAAACCCCGGAGGGCACCGGCTCCCCACGGACCCAAGGTCTCCACCCCAAAAGGCTCAAATAGGTAAGCTCTGTCGAGACCACTATATTTGCGCCTTTTGTGATCCTCGGCTGAATCAGCCGCCGCACCAGCCCTAACTGATGTCCCAGGCAGATGAGATGGCGCTAGGGTGTCGACGCAGGTAGCGTCCCACACCAAAGGCCTTCCCATTTCCCAAGGGACAAGAGTCATACCGTCGGGCCGCTTACCATCATCACGTAACAGACCATTCGGTGCAAGAACGGCTGGCACATTGACACTGGTAAAAGCCCGACGGATAATGTCATTAGACTTGCGTGGCGCGAAATCCTGCCGGCAGACCTTGTGCACGAAAGTCCGTGAAAACCAAATTGATCTACGGCCGCACCGCACCGGCACTGGTGAGAGGCGTGACTTGCACCCAACCGAAGACAAGTGGCAATACGGAAAGTTACAGGATCCATAAGTGTACCGGTATTGTGAGATGGATGTGCTTGCAGCCAAAGACCTGATTCCCATTTTGAAACAGCTAAGAGACGAGCACGATCTGTGGAGGTTGAGCACGTATGTAATAGATAATTCCGTGTCAACTCGCACAGAGGCCCGTCCTACTGCCGTTGTGCCGAAAGGTGTTTTGGGGGATCGGTATTAGGGCAAGCACTATGTCAAGCATTTCAAGCCTCGTCAAGATAAGAAATTTGGAGTATATTGCCAAGAACAGCCGAAATTTATGGTGTTAGAATTTTCTCAACCAAAGAATGTGTACTATAGACGGAAGACAAGAACGCTGGCAAAGCAACACTAGAAATTTTACGTATGCCTAAGCCACCTAATCGAATAGGCAATGAGGCCTGCGACCATGCTCATCCAACTCAATATTCAAAACCGTGGAAAGGGTGTTCTTTATTATGTTGTCTAAGCCTTCCACCAGCTCACTGTGTTTCCACAGTTGACAACATCGTAAAGCATAAGTAAATTTTGGGACAAAAAGGCAAAATTTTATAATGGTGAAAGCCATATGCGAGTTAATTTTTGAAAGTCTGCCCGAAACCTTCATAAAATTTTGAATTTTGTCGTCGACGAAACCCGGAAAAGATTCATCAAGAATTGGTGAACCTAGTAGGTGGAGTGTACTCTTACCTACAACAGTAATATTGGAAGCCAAAGTCTCAAACTTTTGAATAATTGGATTTCTATCCAAACATGTATCTGAAATGTATTTCACATTTCGAAAAATTTAGTTCTTAGCCAATCTGCCGAAATTCATCAATAATAATTTTTAAATCGCCAAATACTGAGTCCACATCGCCACCTAGGGTTCCGTCATCTAGATACCAAACATTCAATTTAGATTTCAGGCGTTGAATAATTGGGTGAATGGCAAGTCTAAAAATGGCCGAGACAAGAGGGTCACCTTGCTGACAGCCAACTGCAGACGAAATAGTTTGGTTCTTGTAAATTAATTTAGATGGCGAACCATAACATTGTAAAAGAAAAGGATAAATTTCGGGAATTTTGGATTTGATTTGATTTAGCAAGGCGCCTCTGTCAACCGAATTAAAAGCATTTTTGATATCTACTTTTAGAATAACCTCCCCTATAATATATAATAATAAATATACCTAAATAGACTTATAATATATAGCGAACATAAAAGTAAAGGTTACATTTTGAAAATTATGAAATGTATACGTATTATTGCAAGCAACTGTACACTTATTTCATGTCAGATTAGTATAAGTACTAAATCAGCTGTATTTTTTGTCATTTAGACTAAAACACCCAGTTAATAGATTACATGATATGCCACAAAATCAACATGTCACGCCAGTATTCAAAAAATAAAAAAATCTAAATAATGTTTAGTATTTTATTTTCATGAATATATTCGTATTTAAAATAAGCTAGTTCTATTAATACAACCAAAATACTCGTACAATTTGAACTTGACGAAGCGGTTTTTAACGCTATAAAGATACGAATTTAGGAGAAAAGTAGTATTACAATCTTACATAGACATTCATTTATTTACTATTATAACACACATACACAAACATAAAAGAATTGTCAAACAGAAAAACACGAGTAAGTGAATACAGTTTGTGCTGTGTGCTACAGCAGCAATTAGGACACAACTCAGCATTAGGCCTCACTGTAACATAAGGGCCTTATCACAATTGGCCTGTTCAAAGCGAACAATTTTTAGAATTGGTATTATGGCGACAGAATTAGGTAAGATGGTGGTAGGCGGACGTAAACAAAGTCCTACCACCAACCAAACCAAGCATGATATATTGTACTCCCCATGGGGATCGAACCCGGGACCTCTGGATCTAAAATTTTTGGGTTACTAAACCACAGAGGCGGTATCATCGCTGAATGGCTACAAGAATACCAAAAGGCACCTATAGTGGCAATTCTGACGATACCATTGTCATAGTAAAGCGATTGGTTTAGTACAATCGGGGCCCAGGAATTAAGCTCATAACATCATCGAAACCGTATCTGCGTTTGGATACACCCTGAGATTTGAATTCCTGTACTTCATAGCTAATCCGAACTCAATCAAAACCTTGCAGTTTCTCTTATGTTTTTACAGATACATTCAAATAGATATCTGTTTAAATATTTTCAGTGCCTGAATATTTATGATTATAATGTCATAAATATTGCCAGTATTTCTCTACCCTTATTAAAACTTCATTTTAAAAATATGCTATAGTAATAAGCAAGATTACACTCATGCGTTTATTAAAAAATAAACACATTCCATATTTTGAATGTCATATTGAAGCGAATTATTAAACTTTAAAAAACATGCAAATGTAGCGAAATTGATCATTCAAATGAATATGAACTGAATTCATATTAATTTCAATGATTTATTCGAGAAATGTTTATAATAAAATAATTTTATTTATTGTTAATTATTTCTTTGTTTATTTCCGTTAGCATAACGGAAATAAACATTGTAAATAAGATTATTAATTATATTGTATTTATTGAATGTTACTAAAGTTTGACATTTTCTTTATAATTTATTAATTGTGACTTTCATTTTGCTTAATATTTTTGTTTGATATTAAAATACAATTTTTAATTGTGTGTGAAGAAATTAAATACATACCTAATGTAAGCCTTGATAACCAGAACAATTTCAACGGCGAATTTTGTTTAATTTTAATTTAAATATAATTATAATAAGCTTATATAATCGTGAGATCTCTATTCTAAAAGCCTAATAACAATCACATAATATTTATTTATTTTATATTATTAATCAATTTAGACAATGCAATGGTAAGCCCTACTTACAGTTATCGATTACTATCTATATCGCTATAATAATTAAAAATAAATTAATTAAAAGTAAACAAAAAAAAAATCGTCGGCAATAAAAAATCTACGAACAACTTTCTTGTAACTTCACTGACGAATGTTTAAACATTTAGTAACTGAAATTGTAATATATCTAACGTAGCATATTATATAATTAAATAGGCCTCTAAAGCCACTTAAAAGCACTCACATGTCTCAATTGTCATAGTTCACTTCACCGATTACGCAGTATAACTACGATTTTAATTATGCGCTGCAACCATTTAAATAAGAAGTAAAGTAAATAGGAAACCGATTACCGGCCTTTGAATGAGATACAAGTAAAGTTAAAATACAGTGTGCATTAGGCGCCTTGTCCAACCGCCGGCGATCAGCGCTAGTCTCTTGTAACTAACAATTAGGGGGCAGATTTCAGAGCACAGTTCAGTGAATCTGCTAGATGGCGTTATCAGCGCTTAAGCTGATATGACACAAAATTTCGGAATATGCGTCGGTACCCTCGTAGCTCAGTTGGTTAGAGCGTTTCCGGCTTTAGGATAAGATGCGGGTTCGAGTCCCGTCGTGAGTTGTAAATTTTTGTGTGATTTATGTAAATCTTACTAGTATATAATATCAAATCAATACGACAATTAGTGTTGAAAATAGAATCGGCATGTTTTTCCTGTTCGATATAATAAATGTTTGTCCATGGTGCCAGTTGTCAAATGTAAGAAAAATAAGAATGAGATGTATTTTATTTGTTTTATTTTATAAACGTTACCTACATATACTAATCATATTCATAACGATGTATCTCAGTTATTGTAGTTGTAATTAGTGTCTGTTTTATGTGTAAATTATTTGTATATCATTTTTCTTTCAAATTGTTATGTAGGATTGGCTTAAGCTGTAATGTAACTATTATTTAATAAATAAATTTATTCATTCATTCATTCATTCATAACCCGCTTGGTGAAATGAATATCATCCCTCTTAATCGCATGCCCATACTAAGTATGTATCTTATTCAGTTCTCTAATTTAGTGCAGAGTTACAATTAGAAGTAGGTTACTTCTAATTCTCGTATCGAAATGAAACTTCGTATGCGTATGTAGTTTTAGACAAAACTGTAATTTTGTATGTTGGAGTTGATCTGATGATGCCAAGATATGGATATTGAAATGGCTAGGCCCTTGAGTTTGAGCTAATATGATTTGTTTTGACCTTTTGACTAGTCCAATTGACATTTGTTTTGACATTTGCTCTGTGAAAAAGTTTACAAAGGTTCGTCAACTTCAATGTCAAAAAAAAAATACAAAAAACGTAGCTTTTGAATCAATTAATTATTTTTCATTGATGGCCATGCGTTTGAACACCAGCTTAATTGAAAAATAATTAACGCCTAAGATTGCACGCTTGTCTAAAAGGAACCTATTAATGTTGTGTATTTATATATTTAGTAGGTAATAAACATATATAAGGTTTGATATTTCATGCTTATTAAAATTTAATTTTAATTCAAGTACACTTTTCTACCTTTTCAGTGTATCACCTCTCTCTCTATAAGGTTTGCTGGTAGAAACTCTTTAAGGGTTAAGCTCGCCTCTGTACATATGTTTTCCTACGACATGTTTAAATCATATTTATGTGTACAATAAAGAATCACAAGAATTCATGTTGGCCTCGACTCTCGTACTTTGTACTGGTGCGGAAAAACAAAGGCAGAGGTGGGGCAACAATCTCCATTCCTTACCCTTACCAATGAGAATAACTAGCAACAAGTGTGTAATTCGTTTAGTTTTCGCTGCGCCCCAAGCGAACCGACTCCCCCACCCCGTTTCACGCAAACTTATACCCCCCAGCGGTTACCCCCCGAAAATAGCAGCACATAATTAGAACCATATAGAAGAACCGCGCTAATGTAACCGAGCAACATAGCTAATCGAACGGATTAGGCGGAGGCTCGATCACATATTGATACCTATGTCAGGAGGCTTCTAAGGTGGTGGTCACTTTGGTGCTGGCGTACTGGTCTAAGCCGGGCCGCTTGCCGTTGATCAAGATGCCCATCGGGTTGTTCACCCGTATTGATCTGAAGTTGTACATCTGGAATGAGGAAATATTACGTGCAATCAAAACAAGAATACTACAAAAAAAAAACAAAAAAAAGTTATCAAGTAAGTATTAGCTAGTTCGGGACTAGATGGCGCTGTGTGAAATTAATTTTATGTAATATTTATTTAATTTTATCTATTACCAAGTTATACTTCCGAATCACTTAACCCTGCTATCGCACTCAAATAACACTTGATGTTATCTCACTGTATGGTAATCGAGTACTGTCCTGCTTCCTAATCGCGCGGCATATTTATATCCATTTCTATAGACTGTTCTCGTAAGCGCGGGATTGATCTCGGCACTAACTGTTGCGTAGTCTGGGACTCTATTGTTCTCGACGGTCATAAACAATGCTTTTGTGTTATTTGTAAGCAAGTTGTTTTTGTCTTAATTTCGCGGAACTGTGATTGTTCTAGACCTTTCTGATTGGCGTAACAATACGTATGATCTTACGATCCCCATAGCTCACACAAGGACTTGGAGCAATGTTGCCATAAACACGAGTCCTGGGGGGTAACCCGACCTTTAAAGCATTATTGTTCTTGCTTAAACAAGAATGCTTATAGAGGTTGTGGTTAGGACTCTCCGCTCCGCTACTTTAGGGATCTTTGCGTCTTATAAAGAAGTGATAACTTCGTGAATCGTCTCGTCTTGGTGACGCTGAATACTGTATACTTGGCTGCTTGTCACACTGTTTACAAGTATTTTAGTAATGTACCTGTACCATCTTAGGTACCTGATATGTGTAGTATTTAACACGAGAGGGCTCGCGCGGGGGACATGTAACCCAGGGTGTAAGATTGTTAATTAATTTTGTAAGATTGTTGATTGATTTCGTAAGATTGTTGATTAATTTTGTAAGATTGTTGATTAATTTTGTAAGATTGTTGGTTAATCTTGTCAGATAGTTGGTTAATTTTGTATGATTGTTGGTTAATTTTATGAGATTGTTGATTAATTTTGTAAATTGTTGATTAATTTTGTAAGATTGTTGATTAGTTTCATCACTAGAGGCCTCGCGCGAGAGACATGTAATATATGGCGTAAGATCGTTAATTATTTATTTAAAAGTTGTTGTTAATTTAATCACTAGAGGGCTGGGGGAGGTATAAGTCATCCACGTTATAAGATTGTTAATCAATTTTATAATGCTTACAAAATACATATATATATTTAAGAATTAGAAAACGGTCACACACTCGATTTTTTTATATGGGCTTTCTTACTTTTAAATTTGAAACACAACAATTTGTATCGTTATTATGGCGACCACCATCTTACTTAAGTCGGTCTTTTTTTCAGGCAACTCAAACCATTTCTACCACCAACCAAAAAAAAATCATCAAACAAGAATGGTTAAAATGTTATTACTCATTTTAGTGTAATAATACATACCCGAGCCGTTTTACTTGACTTGGATTCTTTGGGACCATTGCCAGCTGTTTCCTTTGTTTCTATTATATCCTGAAATCACAGAAATTTACCATATTAGAAATAGGAATAGGAATATATTTTACGTCCACCTGGCTAGCAACCCTGCCGAAGTCCGGTGCCAAGCGGTTTCCCGTGGTGCTCATCCTTGACTAGGGAAGCAACCTGGGCAAGTCTAGTGGTCAAGAGCTGACCCATCAAAAGAAAAAAAAAACGATTGACTGTTTCTTTGTAGAGGTGCTGCTGCACTTAAGCGTTCTTGAGCTGCTTCCATCCACTGACTTCTCCGTACCACAATGTTGGTCTATAGGGCTGCGGCTAGTTACACTAGAACATTCCGTTTCATGTTTATTAGTTTTGTCATTTTTTTATATTTCTTCTGAAGTAAAAATGTAGCCTAAGATGGAGTACGCTTGTTCTAAAACCGAACCTGATGATGATTCACCTGTTGAATTGAAACCGATGGTGCCGACATGAATATAAGCGATGAACATACGTGAGTAAAGCCCGCGTTTTAAAATGTATGTACTTATTAATTTGTTTATACTTCACTGCACACATATTTACGCATACAAACTGGCGAGCTTAACCTCTGTGATCTAGTGGTTAGCCTCAGAGGTCACGGGTTCTATCCCCAGGGGAGATACAATATTGTGAATGATAAAATGTTAATGAATAAAAATATTTGACTTTGACTTTGTGCTTAAGCCAAGTACTTTGTTTAAGTTAACTTAATTTAGTTTCGTTAATTTGTACCCACTATACTCGTTTCTAAATTTATATATCCTATTTACAAGTGTCTAATTTCTCAAACTGTCAATCAATCTATCTCGGATGCCCGCAGCACAGGCCAGCCCTAGTGCGGGATCCATTTGTAATCTGTTATATTTTGAAACATAAATATATTGTAAACATTTGTTGGTAAATAAAGTAATTATCTTATCTAAAGTATCTATCTTATCTTATCTTAAGGCCGTCTGGCTAGCTACCACCATCTTATCTAATTATGTCGCCATAACAACAATTCTTGAACGGGTAGGTCCCATTTGTTCTATGGAACATGACGTCATAGGACATAATTCGATATCCTTTTCTTATTTTGTACTATGGATATTTTTTTTGTTACCTGGTGGTACAAGAATGCTCTGAGACTGAGAATCCTCTACATAATCTGGAGAGTCCTCCCACCGCTTCTTGCTAAGAATATCTATTCTTTCGTTTTTTAGGAGTCTTTTACCCAATTATGTTTGATCAATGGTATTCATTTCATTTGTTATATTATTTTTATTTATTCTTGTTTATTCAGGTATGACATTATCAGTGCCATTTAGCTTCTCATGGACGATCTTGGGAAAATCTGATTTGCATTTTGTTCTATGGCATGAAAATCGGATGAAAAGCTCGTATGTAGTTTTACGGAAAAAATTGGGAAGGAAATGTCTCATACTGTGAACAAATGGGACCCACTCTTCTTAAATTGTTGTGTTCCGGCATTTGGAGGTAAGATAGCCAGTTTCTTGTGGATTCAACAGGCCTTATCATAGCTTGAGACCAGGTGATGAAGGCCAAGCGCTTCCCCGACGTACAATAAAAAAAAATGGTACCGGAAATGCGCTGGTCTGTCTGTGTGTAGACGCTACTGGCTCGGGTATGCACACACAATCGCCGATGATAACGCCGCGTCCATCAGCCCAGTTGTACACGTTCACAGCTATGCAGCTCATGCTTTCATCCACTATTGCGAAAGAGCTGGAAAATATTTAAATAATATGTTACTGGCATTTTACATTTAACCCAAGCTATGAATACCTTTTTTTTATACAACTAGGAGACGGGACAAACAATTAGCCCACTAATGATGATGATGATGTTAATGATGATGTTAAGTGCTTGCCTATAACAGTGCCTTACTGCGTAGGTCACATCCACAAAGAACATAGCCTACACTTATAAAAATAAAATAAAATATTACAAGACACTAATTTCACACAGCGCCATCTAGTCCCAAACTAAGTATAGCTTGTAATATGGGAACTAGATTACGGATAGAATACATACTTTATTTTTTATTTTTTATAAATACATACTTATCATACAATACAACACCCAAACACAGAACAAACATCTATATTCATCACATAAATGAGAATGAGAAACTAATAAGATATATATTTGTGCTTGGTTTGGTTGGTGGTAGGACTTTGATCAAGTCCGCCTGGCTAGCTACCACCATCTTATCTAATTCTGTCGCCACAACAACAATTATGAAATGGTTGTGTTTTGCATTCAGAGGTATGATAGCCAGTTCCTCGGAATGTTGAGGATTCCAGATGAAGTGCGCCTCCTTCGGCCTTCGGACTTGAGACCAGGTGAGATGAAGGCCAAGCGCTTCTCCGTCGTACAGTAAAAAAACCAACTAACAAAGGCACCGCGTTCTCGCTATGGTAGCTGCCCACGACGCGGCCCATCACGACGCACCCTGTACTCGTCCCGTCGACAACATCCTGTATACTCAGACGTTTCAGCGCCACTTTGCGCTTGTTCAAAGTACAAATGTTCCCTGGAACGTATTCGCCGTAGAATTTCGTATCCATCGTCTGAAATAATAGTGAAAATAAATAAGCTGAAGTAATAAGTAAATAAACGTATATACAGCCCCAAACTAAGCAAGCATAGCTTGTAATATGGGAACTAGATGGAATACTGAAATACTTTTTTTTTTGTAAATACATACTTTAAAACACCCAAACATAGAACAAACATCTTTATTCATCACACAAATATTTGTCCTGGGTGGGAATTAAACCCACAACCTACAGTGCAGAAGGCAGAGTTATGAGGCTTGTCGGAAGTAGTTTGACAAGCTTCATAGCTCAGTAGGTGGTATCTCTGCCTGCGCTGCAGGCTTTGGATTCGATTCCCAGCCAGGACAAATATTTGTGTGATGGATATAGATGTTTGTTGTGTGGTGTTATATTGTATCATGTGTTTACGAAATAAAAAGTATATAGTTATTATATCCGTAATCTAGTTACGTATAACCGCGCGTAGCTACCAACATGTGACCTAATTCTGTCGCCATAACAATAATTCTAAAATTGTTGTGTTCCGGCATTTAGAGGTAAGAGAGCCAGTTCCTCAGTTTGTTGAGGATTCCGGGTGAAGTGCGCCTCCACCTTCGGCCTTATCTAACTTGTAAACCAGGTGAGATGAAGGCCAAGCGCTTCCCCGTCGTACAATAAAAAAAAAACCCGGCCAAATGCGAATCAGACTCGCACACTCGGTTTCGATTTTCACATAAAACGAGGCTTTTTAGCATTCTTTGAAGCTCAGTGAAGGCAGTAACGACCGGCGTCGTTAATGCCAAAGTCCAGAGCCAAGCAGTTGTGTTCCGTTGGTGCGCGAGAGCTGGTGCCTTCTCGGTCTCGCTTAGACCTCATTCTTGTCTGTGCTAGTTTAAAGATCAAGTGTTTACCTATTTCAAGAAAAAAAAAACCTTGGCCAACATCAAATCTGCCCTAATTCTGTCGCCATAACAATAATTCTAAAATTGTTGTGTTACAGCATTTAGAGGAAAAATCGACAGTTCTTCAGAGCGCTGAGGATTCCGGATAAAGTGCGTTTCTACCTTCTGCCTCATCATAACATGTAAGCCAGGTGGGACGATTGCCAAGCGCTTCCATATCGTACTATAAAAAAAATATGGTTGGCTATCATTGAGTCATAAGTCTTTTACCTTCACCATTTGCTGTATCCTTTTGATCTTAATCCGTCCCTTATTATGGACTATGTCATCAACGTATTGCAGATAATCCGCTAGTCTTTTCATCTGTCCGATCGGTGGAGGCCATGACGGTTCCAGTCGGTGAGCCATTGCGAAGCACTCCATTGCTTCTTCGTAGTCCTCTTCATAGTTGGCGGTCTGAAAAATTTACAAAAACAGTTGTATGAAATAAAAATAGATCCATTAATCCTGCTTCATAGTTGGCGGTCTTAAAAATTTACAAAAAAAGTTGTATGAAACAAAAATAGATCCATTAATCCTGCACAATTTAAGTATTGTTGCAATGGCGATAGACTCAGGTAAGATGGTAGCTAGCCAGACGGACTTAAACAAAGTTCAACCTCGCCCTGCAATGTTTAATTACGAAAACACCTATTTAAAACCGGTTTCCAGAACTCAGGGTTTCATGACACCGGGTTTCAAAAGAGAGGGTAGATGGAAAAACTACCTCCCAACAACGCCAGTAGACAGAACTTCAGTCTAGCCATGGCTGTTGCAACACAGGCGAAATTGTCACGGTAATTACTAAGGTCCCGTTTCTATAAATATGTGTATTAAACGCGAAACCTAAAAAAAAAAATATTTTTTATTTTACGACAATTTTAGCATTAGTGTTATGGCGATAGAATCAGGTAAGATGGTGGTAGCTAGCCAGGCGGACAACAAAGCCCTACCACCAACCAAACCAAGCACAATATTGGACTCCCCTGGGGATCTAACCCGGGACCTCTGGATCTGAAATAGGTGGAGTTTACTTACAATGCCTTTATTATACGCCAAGTCTGGAGTCCCCCTAGCCACAGCATCGTTCCACGCTTGTTTGTACGCACTCATGGCCAGTTTCAGGGTATTATGCGACTGCTCCACCACAAAGAACTGACATAAATACGCATTGCCCAGTGAACTCCACGACAATCCGTCAGTGGGATCCATTGAGACAGATTCCTTGGCGTATTCCACACTGCGGAGGACGTTAGCTCGGGTTTCCAGGGGGTTGGTGTCATTGCATTGCTGCCGGAGAATGGTTGAGAGGCTGCGGAGTGTGACACGGTGTCTTTGCTGTAAAAAAACAGTCAAAAGATAAAGAAAAATAAATTTTACAGGACATTAATATCACACAGCGCTATCTAGCCCCAAACTTAGCACGTGATCCTATATAGGGTCCGTTTGTTCCATACTTTTGAGGTAATACACCCAAAACGCTTCAAGTGTGCCTATAATATTTGAATAGTTCCCTCAATTTCTCCAGGATCCCATCATCAGATCCTGACCTGATGTTAATGGTACCACCTGTGAAGTATACTCTTTCAAACAAAAAATAATTTTCTATATCGGTCCAGGCGTCTTCGAGTAAATTCCGACGAATTGACCTCCTCCTTTTTTTTAAAGTTGGTTAAAAATAAATAGATGACTGCTGTGTATAAATAGATGACCCTGACAATCCAATTGATTAAATGTGATCAAAATGTCCTTCATTTCCCTGAGAAATCCTTAACCAAGCCCAATTCGATTAAGATCTATTTCAGCCATTTAGTTGTGAAAAGGTTTTTAAAATTAACTATCTATTTATTTAAAAAAAAATACTGCAGCATAATAAAATATTTTTGGTCCTTCAAGCCTTCGATTCACAGATGTAAAGGTCAACCTTTACATCTGTGAATTGAACAACCGACAGACAATGCCAACAACTAGACAATTCCAACAGAGATCCTTTAGTCAACTAAGGGATCTCTGTTGCCAGTACTGCTATCACCATCCACATGGTGATTATGACAAAACCCTCCAGCTTCGGAAAAGACTGTTTACCAGTAGGCATTCATGTGATAGTGATGTTACATAGGAGTAACTATACATACTATCGCCCACCGGTCAAAATTTTACCATAAAAGAGGACTAAACTTCAGCAACCCATCTTAATCTCAAGCTTCTGTGTATGCATTATGCTTTAAAAGAAGTTGTAAGTTTTCTATCTTCATACATTATTATTAAACATATAGTAATATGTGTAATAAACCAAAACATCTACACCTACAGTATCAAACAAGGCCAACTTACTCGTTTTAAAGAGCCTTCCAAACAAGCTTTAGACTCCTTAATATTCATATTCTTCCAATAACTCTCCCCCAGTTCATTCCATGCCTCAATCATGTCAGGGTTAAGCTTCACAGCTTTACTGAAGCACTCCAGGGCTCTAGGGTCGTATTCTATGATAACATTGAAGCATCTGCCTTTTGTGTAAAGGTACTGAGCTCGCAAGCTTGGAGGGACCTCCGATTCTGGAAGACATTCATGTATTTATGTGACTTTCACCTTTAGTGGTAAAATCACATAAGACAGATCACGGCAATTACTTAAGAGGGCCCTGGAGTAATGCTGATTTTCACTCTCCGGCACAATCATAGTAGTAGTTCCTTTTTCTTTTTTAAGTGGTAGTCCAATTAACATGAAATTTTGCAGGTACAATCGGAAAGAGATAATCTGTGTCTGCGGTGCCCTACTTTTTCTTAAAACGCATAACAATTAAAATATATTGAAAAGAGGGTTTTGGAAAACTCTTTTCCATATATTTTGGTATGTATTTGTTTTTAGTGAAAAGTAACACACTTCAGACACATTATTATCTCTATCCGATTATATCTGACAAAAATATTTTCAATCAGACTTGCCATTTTGAAATGAAAATGGAACTATGTTTGTACCGGAAAGTGAGAATACTGGGCCTTCTTAAGTCTGTAAATCTTACAATACAAAACAAAATTTCTCTTAATAAGCGATTGCAATTCTAGAGGGAATGTATATATGTAATATACCACTTTTAGTTCCCTTTTTCCAAGTTTAACATAATTGCATGTTTTCTAGATCTGTAGGAACTGACAATAACATTTAATTATGTTTCTGTGGGTAAGCCAGTCTCGGCAAGACTTACAATTTAAAGTTACTTTTCACAAGAGATAAGATAGCTTGCCTTCAATTTGGTTGAATTTTTCAGCCATTGCCAGAACCTTCTCTTTTAAAAGTTTGTTCTTTTCACTGGCCATCTCAAGCGGGTGGTTTTCAAAGAACAAATCCCTGTATTTAAATAGCTCTGCAACTTCATTCTAAAACAAAAACATGGAGAAAATATGATATAATCTTTTAGTTCAGTGTTTGAGAAATGATTTGAGTCCCATCACGGGTTGTGAAGTTTTTTAGATTGTTTGTTGCTGATGTCCTGTTAACATTATTATGGTGTGTGCCAGCTAACAAGTTGAATGAAAATGAGTAGCTAGGTACTTATATTGAATAATCCATCTTTTAAAAAATGTGAGTTTGTTGATTTGACCACCCTGCTGATCTAGGTAATTTTTTTGCATACAGTTTACCTTTCAGAATACCTTTGGATGGTTGTGTCAGTCTTTTTTTTATCCCCATAATCTCCAATTACCATCATTTTCATTCCACTGCTGAACATATGGTAAGTGTGCTAACATACCTAGGTATGTTAGTATCTACACCGGCTGAACGAGGTGAGGACCCACCTACTCACCTACAAGGCCAGGTAAGTAAGTTAAACATATATTACCATATTATTTGGAACCAATTATTCAGAGCATACACTATCGCACTACTACCTACATTATTTACGCGAATATAGGAATATTTTAGAGAGTTTACCTCCAGCTGTTGAATAACTTCTTCGAAATCTTGTTTCGGGTCGGCGGATGCTGCCGGCTCGGCATCGGCAGACATTGTTCCTTCCATTTTTGAGAATTCGTATGCCTTATTGCTGTAAAAATGTTATATGCTTTTTTGGCCCTGGCTAGGAAAACAACATTGCCGGTGCCTGTTGTCTTTTCTTTCGGATCAAAGAAAGATATATTTATTTTTTACACATAATATAGTAGAGTACCTACTTCTAAAGTACCTACTTAACTTACAAAGAAAACAACACCACACCATACAATACAAACAAATTAAAACAAATAGAGGTGTCACTAATATATTCATAAAATAGGTGTTGGTAACCGAATATTAGCAATGCTTCGTAATAGGTATTGGAATCTTTGTATCTATTTATCATATTATTTTTAAGATTCGTTTCGTTTAACTTACCGCGCAACATAGCTGTTCGAGCTAGTGGACGTGGAGGGAGCTAGAGTGAGATGAATGCTATTAATATTTATTCTGTCAATTGAATTATATTCGTTTCGTTTAGCACTGAGTGAATCTAAGAAAATAATAAGTAGTTTTAGTGATTGATATTTATCTCCTAATGAGTGAATTTGTGTGATTAATAGTGTGTACATGGTGCGTACTTAAAATTGCAACTATGAAACAATCAACCAGTAAGGTTTGGTCACAGTTTACTGTTGAATCGGAAATAAACAAAATTGTTATAAAACAAAGAGTAGAAAAAAAATCAACAAAAATATATATGTAGTTACAGTGAATTATAGAAATAATGTACCTACCTACACATAAATCAATACCTAATCATTTTACATAGGTGATTAACTTTTTGAAAACGCCAACGTTTATTTTCATTGAATCCTGATAAAGTATGAAGGAAAATTTTATCAACTGGTCATTTCCATACACACCCATACAGCCAGTTTCACCCTATTATGGATACGTACCCAAAGAGAATCTCATATAAAGTATCTATTTGACCCCGTAGGTAGCGTTGAATACAGAATCAGAATCGATCGGTACACTATTATTTGACTATTTATATTATAATATTACAGGTATCATAACGTAATCCCAGTAAAACTTTATATTCAATAATATGAATACGAAAATGTTACCATAATACAGAATCTCTACTACAAATGATACTGATATTTATCGATATTTTATTAAATTTGCCCAGCTCTTCTCCGACTTGACGGATGAACTGACATTGACACGAGCACCTTAAATCTATGACGAGTTCTGTCGGCAACTACGTACTTATTTACAGCTGCAGGTAGTGACATTAAACTGGCGCTATTTTAGCGTGAGTGACGGTATTAACCGGTTGACTAGCATGGACATGGAATAATGCTTTTTTCCGTGTTTCACGGTCACGAGCTTTTGTCATGGATTGCATTCCAATGGAAAGGCGCATCAAGAATAAATTGAAACTAATTTATGAAATTGCCATTAGCATAAAAGAGACAAATTTAAACTTACAAATGATTTATTTGGGTAGGTAAATACTTTCATTTATAATAACTATAGGTAAGTACCTACCTATCTAGCTATGTAGGTAACAATGTAAAATTACATGAATAAAAAAAATACAATATCGTGTTAGTGGTGGATAAAATAGGGGCGAGGCTATTTTGTTATTAATCAAATGGATAATCATCTTCGTCCTCCTCCTTGATAACCATCAACCGCTCGTCCAAGGAGCGCTGTGGCGAAACTGGTGCCTTCTGATTCTCCGAAGATCCAGGAGCTGAAGACCCATGGCTACATTCCGGAACATCTCCCCCTCTCGCTGATATCCGCTCTTCATCTAGGCTGATGATTTGAATCAAATCTTCGGCGCAGCAGTCTATTTGTGTCACTGAGTCAGTGAGGTGTTTCTGTAACTCACTGAAAATACGGTAAAGATTAACCTTTATCAATAGAATAAAAAAGCATCACAGACCAAATAAACTCCACTGCAGGTCATAAACTTCTTCCAAAGTGTAGGTACAAATGAGGATTTGCTGTTGGATTGCTAGTTGTAGGTTTATAAAGTTCCCAAGTGCATGCTACTGCACAGATGGACCTAGGGCCAAAAATTAATGAGGCAAAGTCAAGGGCAATGAATTTATTTTTAATCTGCAATTGAGACAATTTCGTCATCGTTTAACCTACCGGTCTACACGTTATAAAAGAAGTTGACGATCGACTGAAATCGAAAGCCATTTTTACGAAATTGCATCATAATTAAAAACTAGCAAACGCCTGACTTCGTTCCAAATAAAAATATTCTAAAATATTTTCTCAATGCATTCTATACCACCTACCTACCTAAGGAACTACCTACTCTAATAAAATAAATAGTAAATAACATATATTGGATTTCATAGGTTCTACTTTTTTTGCAAGGAACCCTAATTCTTTTATGAAATTAAATTTGCCTAAGTTAACATTAGCTATCAGCCAGTGAAAGTCCCGCATAAATAGGTCCAGACGTTTCGGACATACGCCGGAACAAACAGACAGACAGACAAAATTCAGTTAAAAGCTGTTAGTTTGACATTACAATTTTATTTTACGTTTGACTTTTACTATGTTTCCACCATAAAATAGGTTTTTCTAGGTTCTGCAAGAATTGTAAAATGATCCTTTGATCCTTAGTTAGCTAACATTTTTTGGAGAATAAGCAACAAACATGAAAGGAGAATAAGTAGGTCTTCGGGACTAACGTACCTAATTCTTTCCCGATTGACCCGGAGCTGCTTAGCGAAACTCCGTAATCGCCCTAATTCGTCCTTCAGATTTCTGTCCACGTCGTCCTTCGTTAGTTCTCTGGCTGGTCTGAGAAACCGATCCGCCCTTCTGGCGTCTATGACTCTCTCCTGCTCCATGGTTTCTAGGAGGTTTACTTCAGTGGTTTCCAGCTCCGCTTGAAGCGTGTCATAATCGTTTAATGTCTAAAATAAAAAATAAAACTTGTTTTTTTTGTACAACTAGGAAACGAAACAAGCAAGTAGCCCACCTGTTGTTAAGTGCATCTCTTGCCTATAACAATGCCTTACTGCGTAGGTCAAATCCACAAGGAACATAGCCTACACGGCACTGCAGTGCACCTGTCAACTTAACACCGACGACCTCACCCTTCAAACCGGAACACATCTACAATGCTGCTTGGTGGCTGAAATAGGTAGGTATGGTGGTAGTACTACTAGGGCTCTACTACTCTTAAATCTCTTAAATGTGTAAGTAAGTCAAATCGACACATGTTTTACCCCTAGGTAAACAAATCATCATCAGTAAATATACTTAGTCTAGTTGTTAAGTTGACCTCGGTCGAAGTGTCGTTGCTCCGAGAGCTGTGATTGCACATAAAGGAAATACGGAGTAGGTGACGCAGTATTCTAAGAGAACATTATAATACTGCACGGCCTTCTAAAGGCTGGCGTAGTGGCGAAACACGTGTCGATTTGCTATGCATAGGAGCTTTGCGGTTTTTTTCTTTATTCATTTCCAAAAAAAACAAATGTAGCTAATATGAGATGTTTAGTGAAAACTTTAGCCTGGTATCTGGTCTATGGAAAGATCGCGCAGATTGATGAGATAGCCTGGCAGATACATGGACAATGGCAATACAGGTGAGTTTTTTCCCAGGGCCACTGAGGCTAAGTCTGAAACCGTGAGAGTTATCGAAAAGTGTTGATATGTTTAAAAAAAAATGTTTTTTACTACCTATTATTATTGTACGATGGGGAAGCGCTTGGCTTTCATCTCACCTGGTTATAAGGCATAAGGCCAAAGGTGGAGGCACACTTCCGGAATCCTCAACAAACTGAGGAACTGAGGAGGTATAAATTAGGTAGATACTCACTTCCTCCCTCTGCCACTTGAGATCTTGCAGTTTGATTTTGTTCGTGTGCAGTCGCCTTCTCAACGCGGAATCCACTCTTGCTGAATAAGCCTGTGCTGCGATAGACAGATGGACACGTGCTCCTCTTACCTATGAAACAAAATCAAATGAATTTGCAATAACTTAACCGCATCTGAGGTCTAGTGGTAGTAGTGATGGCGTAGGTATTAGACCCAGAGATCCGTGGATAAAAGTAATGGCTACATTATGAAAACTAAGAAGTGTACCTACATACCTATACTTACATAAGTAATATAAGTGCAGGCGACTGTAGGTACCTAATTTTTTTACTTTTATTTCACACAGCGCGCCAACTAGTCATAAACTACGCGAAGCTTAGGTATAATATGGGAACTAGATTACGGATATAATACTGATATACTTTTTTTTTCTAAATACAAACGTTTCATACAATACAACACCCAAACACAGAACAAACATCAATATTCATCACACAAATGTGTGTACTGGGTGGGAATCGAACCCACAACAACGCACAAGGCAAAGCTCTACCAAAACTAGGCTATTTAGGAAGTACTTACAAAGTAAAAATTGACTAACAGACCATCGTGGTCACAGCAAAGAATATGGACCTATCCCAATAAAATTTTCATAATTTTTACCAGGAGGTGGGTAACAGCAGCCGCGACTGCCGCGGTCCATTGAGGTACGGTATTAGACCCAGAGGTCCCGGGTTCGATCCCTAGGGTGTACAAATTTGTGCTTTGGTTGGTGGTAGGACTTTGCTTATGTCCGCCTGGGCAGCTACTACAATTACCTATTCCTAAGTCTGTCGCCATAACGAATATCCTAAATTGTTGCTTTCTGGCATTTAGAGGTATGATAGCCACCTTTTCAATGACACCCTCCCAATATCCCCTATATTGGGAGGGTGTGAGGGTGAACCCGAAAAGGGAGTCCAGCAAGCCTCGAGGCTGCAGAGCATTACAGTGAAAAGACATATACATTCGAACATACCTTCCTTCTGGGACAGTCGGTTATTAACGGTCTCGATCCGAATAAAACTCCTTTGACTATCATCTCTTTGGGATAATTCTCACCTGCTGCCTAATGACAATAGCATTGCTCATAGCCCGCAGACCAGATCTCTTCAGAAACGAGCACCGATTCTCCCAGCGACTCACCGGCGTGCCTCTGGAATATAGAGGTAAATTCCCTATTTCAGTGTAGGTTATTTAAACATCTTTGTGACTGTTTAATATAGCACCTTATGAATAGCAATTTACCTCTTCTTTTTCCTTTTCCCAGGCACTGGTTTACCAGCATTCACAGTGATACTCGCACAGCTTTCTTCGACCGAGAGAGCCTCATCTTTGTGGAGAATGTCGGTGTCTATTCTCTTCTTCGTCTTTTGCATTGAGTGGACTTGTTGTTCTATTTCTAAAATCAGCTTTTCGAATTTCTTTTTCTGAGCACGAAGGAAGTTGAATTCCTGTGGGAAATTCTGTTGGCGTCCTGATGCTAATTACAGGCGTAAGCTCCTACCTACCTAAACGAACGCCTAGGATCCGAAATAGTACTAAAGCTATGACCTACGCGGCAAGGCTTTGTTATAGGCAAAAGTTCCACTGAATATCAGGTGGGCTGGTTGCTTGGTCATTGTCCATGTCGTATATATAAAATTATTCAGCATAAATAAATAAGTACCTCCCTATACCTAATCATCAGCCCATTAAAGTCCACTGTTGGACAGAGCCTCTTTTAAAAACCGGAGGGTTTTACCATGAATACCTATCATGACCTTTTATATGCGAGGACACTTAGATGGTTATAAGTTATAGTGTAAGTTTATTTTTATAGTGTGTAAAACTGTTTGTTCTCCGAATGCAATAAAATAAAATAGATAAAATAATCACCACGTTTGGTAAGCGGATTGGTTACCACAATTAATGTGTTATATATTGCATAGAAGCATGTCCTTCTTCTGGTGACACATGCTTATACCTCGTACTTATCCCATTTTTCCTATGGTTCCTAAATGTGCGATGGTGGACAATACCCATCTTGTTTGTTAGGAAAAGCATGTAAGTACCGACTTATTTGTTAGCGGTGTTGCATCTGCTCTACCTGATAAATAGCCTGTTCCACTGCATCACACTTGGGCGTCAGGGCGCCAGGGCGGCTTCCCTCCTCGGTATCGATTTCCTTCTGTACCCTCTGTTCCACCACGCGAATAGCATTGTGCTCGTACTTTAAGGAATCTATAGACTCCTGTAATCTCTTCGACAGGTCTTCTAGCACCCATCGCCAGGACGCTATATCAGCGATTCTGCGGAAGAAAAGTTTGTGGCAGTAGGGGAGGTTGGTAGTTCATGGATTTACTAAGGAAGTAGCTACCTACATAACGACGTAAAGGCGACTCATTTGATACATTCTTCCTTGTCTCTCTCATATAAATAATATCAGAGCCAGTTCCTGCCCAACCCTAATTTCTGCAAATTACCCAACGAGAATATAAAGCTACGCCAAGATTTAGATGGACCGGCATATCCATCGTTATCTAACTATTAGGTAGGAATGGTCAGATATAGAGTAGGTACACTATTCTACCTTTCTTGTAAGCACTTCTTGAAATGACACTCGTTGGATTCCCTCGCGAAGTTGTTCAGCATCACCATCTCCTCAGTTTCGTTGACCTGTTCTACCACCTTCGCGTTTAGCCTGTCATTGTGTGCCCTCAGCTTTTTCAGCGCACAAGAACAGCCTATGTACTCCCCTTCGCCGTCCATTGTGAAAGTATAAGGTAAAATTAAATAAACAAGAATAGCCGTCGAAAAATGTTTGTTTTGCTTTTGTGACAATGTCATTCAATTACAGTCTACAGTCGCGTGTACTGCAATCATCGGAACGTATAAGTAATAGAAACTCCTTTTTTATGACTTCTTACATTGTTGTCACACCAGTTTATAAAAAATCCGTTAGATGTCGTTTTGAAGCAACGGTGAATGAAGGAATGGTGTTGATAGGTGCTTGCAACGTACAAGAGATGGAGCTGACGCTGAGCTTTTCAACGGAGCACACGCTAGTAGGTAGGTACCTACTCTAGGTACACTAGAATATAATGGTTTGTTTGCTGTTCCAGAGTGTTGTCTAGTGGTTCACCCACCTGGGACCCCACCGCCGACGGCGTAGCCGATCTCCATTGGCTTAAAATTAGCTTCATGAGAACTAGAAACGATTTTTACCGTCAAATATACTGAACGGATAGGTTTCATAACATGTGTACACTTTTAAGATGGGAAACGCCATTTTGGATATGACACATACCCGGTAGTAAAAATCGTTTCTAGTTCTCATGAAGCTAATTTTAAGCCAATGGAGATCGGCTTCGCCGTCGGCGGTAGCGTCCCGGTATAAGATCCAGAGGTCCCGTGTTTGATTTCCAGGAGAGTATATTATGCTTAGGGATATTGTGCTTGGTTTGGTTGGTGGTAGGACTTTTTTTTATGATAGACCTATGTTTGACTACGTCTTGGCGGTTGGAAAGCGACGAACTTTGTTTTAAGTTTTTTGGACCGCCTCTGTGGTCTAGTGGTTCAAGCCACCGATTTCAGATCCAGAGGTCCCGGGTTCGATTCCCATGGGGAGTACAATATATTGTGCTTGGTTTGGTTGGTGGTAGGACTTTGTTTAAGTCCGCCTGGCTAGCTACCACCATCTTACCTAATTCTGTCGCCATAATAACAATTCTAAAATTGTTGTGTTCCGGCATTCAGAGGTAAGATAGCCAGTTCCTCAGTTTGTTGAGGATTCCGGGTGAAGTGCGCCTCCACCTTCGGCCTTATCTCAACTTGTTACCAGGTGAGAGGAAGGCCAAGTGCTTACCCGTCGTACAATAAAAAATAAAAAGTCCGCCTGCATAGTTTCCACCATCTTACTCAAGTCCGTCGCCATAACGACCAATTCTATAATTGTTGTGTTACGGCATTTACAGGTAAGATAGCCAGTTCCTCAGAATGTTTAGGATTCCTGGTGAAGTGCGGCTCCACCTTCGGCCTCTATCTTCCCCTTCGTACCCTAAAAAAAGAAATAGAAAAAGTGTCAAGTTTTCTTAGTTTCCTGAAAAATCATTCTGGTAGGGTACGATGATGAGAGATGGAAAACAAACATATACTTAGGTTATAATAATTAATTCATAATTTTAATTTAGCGTGAGCTGAGGTACAAAACAGTAGGTACTAAAAATAAGTAAAAATCAGTTACATCCATTATTCTAAAAAATAACTAAGTACTCTTAAACGCATAATCCGATAAAACATTTTTACAATTCAATTTAAAACACTGGCTTACTCTATCAGAAACATATTGATTTAGTGCTCATAAGACAAACCTTAAATCTAGATGTGCTTTAAAATGCAACAAACAGAATCTTCTAATCAATCGCTATAGCAATTTGCTTGAGAACAATAAACACAGGTCTCAAGATCGTGAAGTAGACAAGCTCGGCAACGCTGATGATGCTGAAGCCTAGGAACAGACTCAGCAGGCCACCAATGGCTCCTGCAAACATAACAGATGGAGTCAATCTACAACTCGTACCGAATGGTGTGAGTTGGGGAAGCACAGAATAACTTCAACACTAAAAATTATGTGGTGCGAGTTGAAGAATGGTAACATCATTATTTTGTGATTCCCAACTCACACCATTTGGCACGAATTTTTTGGGTACGAGTTGTGGAACGATTCAGAGGTAAGTACAATTAGGTAGGTACACAGAGAAGAGAAGTGACGTCGATTGTAGGGCATTCATTGAATTTCGTTCAAGACATTCAAGTTTTGGGTTTCGATTCCCGGGGGGGCACATCTTTTGGGAATTTAATAGAGGCGATTCGTAAAAGGCTGAGTGTAGTAGAGTAATAAAAAAAATGGTTGTCAGTGAAATAACAGAAACACAACGATCTTGAATTCTTATTTTAGGGTGTTTCTTTTATTGTACGACGGGAAAGCGCTTGGCTTTCATCTCACCCGGTTTCAAGTTGTGATAAGGCCGAAGATGGAAGCGCACTTCACCCGGAAACCTCAACAGTCTGAGGAACTGGCTATTTTACCTACTCCCACTCTACCACTTAATTGCCTGAACATTATAACAATTTAAAAATGTTGTAATGGCGACAGTAGAGTAGGTGAGATGGTGGTAGCTAGCCAGGCGGACTAAAACAAAGTCCTACCACCAACCACATCAATCACAATTTTGTACTCCCCTGGTCGAACCCGAGACCTCTGGAACTGATACCGGTGGGCAAACCACTAGACTGAGAGGCGGTGTTCGGTGCTAAGACGGAACATGACGGGAGAAATGGGATCGGACACCAAAAATGATAGAGATACCTGCAAAATAATATTTGTCGTATTGAGCATGACGATGCTGGCCTAGGAAGATATCATCATAGAAGTGAACGTTGATTTGGGTCTTCTCGCCCCTGAAAATAAGATAATATATATTCACGACCACCGTAGGTCTACTTGAGATAATTATAGCCAACGCTGCGTAAAACTCAGCTGTACAGTGTGGCGTAACACTTTGCAATGCGTAAAACTCAGCTGTACAGCGCGGCGTAGCACTTTACAACGTTGCATAAAACTCAGCTGTACAGTGCGGCGTAACATTTGCAACGCTGCTTAAAACTCAGCTGTACGCGTCTTACGTTTTGGGCTGCTCCCAAGAACTATCCAGGTCTTTAGTTAGATCGGAATAGAACACCTGGCTGGTGTAGATGACGTCATTACACGACGGATGACACGTGATCGTCTCCTCGTTATGTTCCGTCTCGTCTCCATCCGCGAAGTATGCATATATCAGCTGCTCATCCACCATCCCTTTCACCCACTCAGTGCAGTCGAACTGCTCCTGGGTCGAGCATATCGGTTCCAGGAATTGCTTTCCTGGAAAACACTGAGCAAGTGCATCATCAAATCAGTCTTCATGTCACCTGGTGTCAAGTTTTGATAAGACCGAAGGTGAAAACGCACTTCACCCGGAATCTTCAACATACTGAGGCTATCATACCTTTGAATGCTGTAACGCAACAATTTACAATTGTTGTTATGGCGATAGGTTTATTTAAGATGGTAGCCTAGCTATACGGTTTTAATCAAAGTTTTACTTACCAACCAAACCAAGCAGAATTCCCCCCCTTGGGATCGAACCCGGGGACTCAATGGACAGTGGCAGTCGCGGCTGCTAATACCCACTTCCTGGTGAAACCCTTGGTCACCTCTTATAATATCCGTTATTGGGATGGGCCACCTTGGTCTGTTAGTCAATATGTTACCTTATACCTAGTTGCCTGCACTTACGTATTATTCTTCATAATTTTCAACATAAAGTTATAAGTACTTTTTATTATACATAACATTATCAAAATGGCTTTATATCCACATCTGGGGCCCTACCGCCGACGGCGAAGCCGATCTCCATTGGCTTAAAATTAGCTTCATGAGAACTAGAAACGATTTTTACCGTCAAATGTACTGAACGGATAGGTTTCATAACATGTGTACACTTTTAAGATGGGAAACGCCATTTTGGATATGACACATACCCGGTAGTAAAAATCGTTTCTAGTTCTCATGAAGCTAATTTTAAGCCAATGGAGATCGGCTTCGCCGTCGGCGGTAGGGCCCCTGATAAATTCTGTCATAAATTTTGTATTCAAGTCTGATACATATATCACATTTGACTATAATTAATAACATAATTAACAGATGTGGATATAAAGCCACTTTGATAATGTTTAGATATGAATGCAGAAAACACAAATTATAAGACTTACTCGGCCAGTTATATGGAACACAATCGCACTGGCTCCTAGCCCCGCGCACCAGCATATCATGCTTACAATTGCTGTCAGTATAGAACCTGTAGTACTCTAGCTGCTTCTCATCCTGGAAGAAGCACAACCTCTGCCCTGGGGTCAGCGCGCGGAGGTTGGGGTCAGTTCGGTAAGTGAGAGGCGAGACCTCGACGGTCGTCATACGGTCCATGGGTAGACGAAGGACGGTGCTGGTGTATACGTGATCGGTTGGAGAGGATACGAGAACCTGTTAAATAACCCATAAAGTTGATAACGAAGTAGACTCCAGGATCAGGAGTAAGGGTCAGAAACATACGGTAAATCCAAAACTGTTTCCATCACAGTCGTACTGGTGTTCACTGGTATTCAAATACAGCTCCAGGCCAAGCCCATTAGCCTCTCCAGAAGCCTTGACCCTGAAGGGTAGCATCGTGGGATCCAGTGGGAATATCTTGGGGTAGCCGGTGTCAAGGTTCCAATCCAGAGAAGCTGGTGCCGCTTTGTCGTTGAAGGTTTTCTGCCAGGGTAAAGTTTCGTTTGACCTGTTGAGATAAATCGATTAAAACGCCGTTAAATCACATATTAATACCAGTTCAAAAGTTGTATCTGCGAAACAGCTGCATCGCTTAGTAAGAAAAATGCTGCGTAAGAGCTTCATGGCTAAGTAAGAAGAATAAGAAATCCAAGTGGATCCCTTGGGTCACCCACCTTCCGATCCTGAGGTCTTGCTCAATTGGTTCAAGTTCGGTCGTACATGCATTTACGGTACAAAATATATCTGTAAAGCCACACACTAAGTACTTACATCCCGTTAAGCGGAAGGCTGTTGAAAGCGAAGCACAAACCATAGTTCGTGAAGACGGGCTGGAATAACGCACAGCAGTTCTTCGTCTCCCAGCTGGTGAAGTGTATTGCTGGCCAGTTGCAGGCTTTGACTACTTCTTCGCAGGTTGGAGAAGCCTATTGGAATAAAAATAGTAAAAATGCTGGTCATCGTGAATTTTCGCCATAGTTTACACGCACTATCACTTTGATCTGAGTATATAAATATTTATGATAAAGCAAGTAAGCCAACTAGCTCGCTAGGCCATGTACAGTCGAGTGCACTAAAATGTATACACTTCTTAATTTTTAAAATTGTTTTTTTTTAACCTATCACCATCTACTCACCTGTGGATATTTTATTAAGTTGTTTTTGTATTGTGATAAATGAGGCTGGATTTCAATAGAATAACATATTTTACCGAACGTGCAAATGAAAGTAATGATTTAATTATGAAAATTATGAGGTGCAAAACATAATAAGATCAGGCGACGGTATAATCATGTCCAGAAAAAGAGTCGTTATATCATATCATCATTACAACCCTTAATATATGAGAATAATATTAAATAATAATATTTAAGAGTAGTAGAAGCCCCTTGTGAAAGTGCTTCTCCGGAGAATTACTACCACCATACCTATCTCGGCCACCAAGTAGCGTTGCTGTGTTCCAGCCTGAAGGGTTTGGTTGCCGGTGAAATTAGGGGCATGCGAGGCTTAACACGTTTATGCTTCAAGTTGACGGGTGCAATGCAGTACCGTGTAGGCTATGTTCTTTGTGAATGTGACCTATGCAGTGAGGCATTGTTACAGGCAAGAGATGCACTTAACACAAGGTGGGCTACTTGCTTTGCTTGAAAAAAAAAATCGTGCATTGCTTGACAAGGCCGGAGATTCAAGGCACAATTTTCACGCGTGGCGTTTTAGAGACAAGATGTCAAGTAGTAAGCAGTCACAGACTCGCGACTTTTTTCCCCTTCCAAGATTTAACTCTGATCACTACCCAGACCGTGGATTTATAAGTCACAGAACATACTTTGCCGCACAGCTCTTGTCTAAAAGCTTCTCCAAAAGAGTTCAAAGCTGAAATGCTAAAAGACAAGTGAATATAGGTCCTTACTTTGACCACAAACTCGTGCAATAGATGTATCTGCTCCAGGTCCAGCTGGGTGTCAGCCATCTTTCTGTTGAGCATGCGCGGACAAACTTGGGAGGCGAAGAACTGATGCAAACTGTAAACATTATTATCGGAAAGTATTTTTAATCTCTAATATTAATTTATATTCAACCAAATTAACGTTAATACAGCATTGAGGAAGCTAATTTTGTCCCAGTACAGTAATTATTTAAAATTCATTTACCTTGCCAAATTTCATAAGTTTCTTACATTTTGAGAACACTTTAAAGTGTACTGAGAAGGTCATTCAATGTGAATATAATTCGGGGACTGGTCTACTAACACACTAATATCCTAACAGTGCTAATAAAAGTATACCTATGGTTCCTACAAATTAAAAGCGCATGCATTTTTATAAGGAAAACAGCGCAAGTTTCTATAAACACTACGCAAAGGAAATGATGAAACATTATAGTAACGTGTTTTTAATAATCATTGTTTAAAACAATGATTCAAAAAAATAAAAACGAAGTAAGTTTAAAATAAAAAAGTTACATATAACAAAAAGTGTCTACAATTAGTTTTTGATTAGAAGAGAATCTGAGCTAGCTAGGTATTTGATATACTTACCAAGCTAGGTAATTTTATTTTCACCTCATTCAAACCAATGACCCCAGTGTAACTTGTAGCCTATCGATTGCAAAAGGGTAGAATTTGATTAATACCAAATTGGTTTTCCTGTTAGCAGCCTTTGATAGTCAAAGGGCTGTTATCATATAATTGCCTTGGAATCTAATAAAAAATGAGATTCCAGGATCACAGAAATATAGCTGATAGCATATTCCTTAGCCTTCTTTCTGTTTATTCGAAAAACTTGCTAAGTGCACGCCTTAACCACAAAAGCAATTTTGAAGCCTTGCAAGAGATGTGAAATTTCAGTAGTTGAGATCAGGAATTTATTGAAAATTTGAAGAAAATTTACCAACCTGGTAGCAGTAAATTTTCGTACAAAGTTGGTCGTTATTATCATCTTTTTTTTATCGTACGACGGGGAAGCTCTTGGCCTTCATCTCACCTGGCTCACCTTAGCTAAGTTAAGGCCAAAGGTGGAGGCGCACTTCAACCGGAATCCTCAACATACTGAGGAACTGGCTGTCTTACCTCTAAATGCCGGAACACAACAATTTTAGAATTGTTATTATGGCGACAGAATTAGGTAAGATGGTGGTAGCTAGCCAGGCGAACTTCAACAAAGTCCTACCACCAACCAAACCAAGCACAATATATTGTACTCCCCATGGCGATCGAACCCGGGACCTCTGGATCTGAAATCGGTGGGTTGAACCACTAGACCACAGAGTCGGTTAAAATCTTAAGCCTACAGTAGCTCTTCAGTATTCCTTAATTCTGATTGGGAACGGGTGCTTCTGATACCAGCTCGTCCATGCTATGATTGCAATGCCAAGTACGATTTCCATAGAACGTGTACCTTTGAAGTCTACTCACTGATCTAGATTCGTAACATTGATGAACGACAGCTTCACGTGTAGATGCGGGCATAGCACCACAGTTGGGAAGGGTACAGCCCATATCGGCGACGGCGCGGAATCTATAACGTTCACAAATGGAGTCGAAGTCCACTTGCAGAATAGCTGGATGATGTTCACTGCGCAGACTGCGATGAAGATCAGCATTATCAACACCCAGGTCGCCCGCTCTGCCATGCTGAAGGTCGGCTCGAAGATGTATCTTGAAAACAATATAGACACTAAAATTTTTCAAAGCATGCTTGAAAGATGGCTTTGCCAGGTATTAGCTCGAAGCCCTGGACTTGATGAAGCGTCATGCTGCTAGACTCATATGTGATGATTTGCAGGTTATGGCCAATTTGCAGAGCCTTAAACCTAGACGGCGGCGGGTTGCCAGGCTGTCTGTGGTCTATAAATTCCACTTCGGTGTGTGTGCACACGATATTTTTGATCTAATTCCCTTTCCATCACCGGACTATCAGACATACCGCATGCTACAACCCGTACCTTGTAAATGTACCATCGTACCTAACATATCGTTTCGCCTCTACCTTTATCATTAATCTGGTAAGGAATGGAACTCCTTGCCCTCGTCTGTTTTTCCGCACGAATACAATCTTGGAGTCTTCAAGTCCAGAGTGAATAGGTTCCTTTTAAACAAGCGTGCTCCATCTTAGGCCACATAAAAACTTTTCAAGTAAGCTGGTGGTCAAAGCAGCTAATTGGCTCACACCAATAAAAATAACGATTCGCCTTAATAATGGACTTACATTCCAAACTGCAGATTGTTTTGTGGAGATTGCTGCCTATTCACAGGGGCCTAAGTCACCTTTTACAATTACGAACTATAATGCCTTTCTATCCATGGGATGGCCTAAACTGCAGTGTATGATTAAATTGTATCACTATGCCAGTTTCATATCAATTGATTTTGTGCCTAAATGAATTTGATGATCAATCATGATTTTGACTCACTTTACTCCATGCAACGATCCCTCATAGAAGAACTGCTTAAGCCCCTTCACCACTTCCAGAAACCACTTCTTCACCAGCGTAGGACTTTCCACATCAGATGCCCTTACTTTCTTCGCTGCCAGGGCCTGAGGGCCTATGTACTTGAAGTCTTTTGTGTAAAAATCGCCAACGTATATTCCCTCTAAGTTTTCGCTTCGCGGGCGAGCCATTTGGCCCACTCTTCTTCTGTTGGGAAGGTGGAACATGACGGGGAAAAGTACTACTGCTTTATTAGGCAATGCTCTTCTTATCGACACACACTTGTGCTAATTGTGTTGAACTCAAATAGCATAGAGTAGAGGTAGTTGTAACGTTTGTTTGTATATTTTTCCGTGCTCTTCTTTTTGGAATTAAGAATTTTTTGGGGTTTGAATTGGGAATTTAAAAATCTGTATGATAGAACTCTCGTGGTTATCATTAATAATGCTCAAAATCCCTTTCACTCATGGGTGTCGTACAAGGTGGTAAAGGAGACCGGCTAAAACCTATTAAGACTAGTAACCAGACAGTCTTTAAGTGTTTTGAGCACCGCAATTTGAAACCCTGGTCCAAATTGAAGTCTCTCGAGACTTCAATTTTGTTACAAACAAATGTGTTCAAATTTTTCGCTTGGCCTTCATATCACCTGATTTCAAGTTATGATAATGCGCAATTCACCCAAAATCCTCAACAGACTGAGGAACTGGCTAACTTACCTCTGAATGCCGGAACACAACAATCAATCATTTATATTATAGCGAAAGACTTAGGTAAGATGGTGGTAGCACAATATTGTGGATAGAACCCGGGACCTCTGGAAATAATACCAGTGGGCAAACTATTAGACCACAAAGGCCTTTAAAACATTAGTATAGTGTAGCGACCAAAGTCAGAGCTTATTCTAGTGTAGATCGATTAGCGATCATTAACTTAAGTCACCGATGGCCACCTCAGCACTAGTATGCACTTAACAGAATTACGAATGCAATATTGATCAGTATTATAGCAATCATTTGAAGCGTTTTCGCGATTAAATGTTAATGTAGAAACATTTAATAGGTTATTAATTATTTGAGCCATTTTGGGGGGAGCCGATGCCCTCATTTTATTTCAGGTTTTATAAATCTTGCGGGTCTTTTGATTTAGGTGACGCGTGAACTCGAGAGCTAGCTCCTATTTAGGCCAGCGAATCAGCTTAGCTATTCAGCGTGGCAACGCAATGCAGTGTTCCAGTGTCTTGGGCACACTTTCGCCTCGTACTGTTGAGCGAACCTTCAGACCTACAGACCTTCGAATGAGAAGTACCTACTTATAGAATACCTACATAAAGGTTACCTCGCGAAGAGGTTGGAAAATGCCAACGGCAATGGATGCGTATTTATTCAAAAGTTGTTAAGGGTCTTCGTAACTTTTTTTCACTTTATTCGCGAAGAGTTGTATTGGGACATAAATATGGCTGATAGCTTTGATAAAGAAACACTGAATTCTCAATGCGAGATAAAATTGGAAAAAAAGTTTCGTTCTAACATATTGGCTGCTTATTTCAAACTTTTACTTTTGGCTTTATGCATTTTGATGATATTGTTTTTTAGGTTGTACCTTCAATCATATGTATACACTTCATAATTTCGAATACAATTTTGTATCAACACCTGGAAATATCAAAAAATGATAAATGTTATTAGTTTGGTATTCATATACCTCTATGTCAAACTTGAATACAAAAGTAAACACTGAATTTACCAGATGAGAATATTATAAAAGTACAATACTTAAGGCTTCATTTTGAAAACTATGAATTAGTGCAGGCTACTGTACCTACTAACCTAATGTGACAGTATTGTGAGATTCTTTATAAACTTGCATTGCAACTCAATGTTAGCTCGATCCAGAAATATAGAATTTAGAACCGAACCCGAAATCTAGTTATCACAATTTACAAGTTGAAAGTCGAGTGCATTTTGATGAAAATTAATATTTTTTTAAGAAATTACTATTTCTACGACAACTATAATTTCGTCAGTAGTAGTTATTTAGTTGCCTTTTAATCATTCACTTTAGCCTAGATACTAATGAGTCATACACATTAAAAGTGAAGTGGATATGTGCCACAAAGTGATACAACTCACTAAGACCCCCCAATACGTACGTTACAAACAAAGTTTAATTTTAGAATTAATTATAAAAATATACTGTTGGACTTGCAAAGGTCCACTCAGTAAGTTTTTATTATTATATAAATATAGCTAATTCTCCTTGATATAACTTACTGTATTTTTTAATTGGTCCTCAGCACACATACGCTGTTTTATACCGGCCTGTATTATGTAAGTAACTATTTTTAAAACCTAGCTGTAAGTTTTCCTAAAATTTTGAAAATAAAAATCTAATATAAATTTCTACGCAGTAATATTTTTTTTATTACTTTTGTTTTATTTTAATTGTTATGGTAGATAGTCTTAGTATAGTTATTATTGTTTTTGTTGTGTAGTACTTTTGTATTTATTTATTTTTATTAAATGTTCAGTGGCATTTATGTAGGTACTCTTACAACATTTTTAGTAGTATCTTGGTATCATACCCCTGTTTCTATAATGTCACCATACCATAGCCTTGGCTGCGTGGAGGGACATCAAAACAGAAGCGAGCACATGCATTTTGTACTCTTTGTATCAGATTAGATGGTTTTTTGAAGAGGCAGGGTATAATGCACTAGCTGGACTTGAAGTAATGTCTACAAACCTTAGTTTCATGGTTATTTTTCCTACATTATATATATCATGATGATTAATTGTATGTATCCAATTTCCTGTGCATTTTTAGCTGATCATCATATAAACGGTTTTGTTTTTTACTGGAAAGCTTTAATGTAGGTCCCTATAGTCATATAGTAGGTCTTCGAAAACACTAAATAAAACACATCAAATATAATAAATGTGATGTAATTTTACAAAAAGTATTTATCCCATTCTCGCATGGACAAATTATGAAAACAGAGTACAATTTTGTTGAGCATTCATAATGGGCTAAATATCTATAGATTTGATCAATAGATATTTCATATCAACCCTCCTTATTTCGGCAGTACTTTAACTCATTTTTCAAATCTGTTATTCTCTTTTTCAAACCTGTAATGTGCTGTCTCCAGTTTAAATTTTCATCAAGAGTTATGCCCAGATGTTTGGTGAAGTGGGCATGTGTCAAATTTTCAGTTTCACTGCACTCAAAATCAGCTATGTGGGCACATTTGTTGATTTTCAGGAATATCGGTATATCAGGAGCTGTAAAATTCGTAAAACTAAACGTAAGAAATTTTGTCTTTTTTATATTGAGCGTCAATAGATTGCTTTGTAGCCACTTGTGCACATTATCGAGGTTATTTTGAGCCACTTCCATAGCAACCTTCCACGTATCACTTTGAGCAATAATAACTGTGTCATCCACGTACGTTACTGTCTTAGATTGAGTCTGATGAAGTAAATCATTGATGTATATTAAGAACAATATTGACGCTACAGGGCTTCCTTGTGGTAGTCCAAAGTTAACTTGCACAGTGTCGCTCTGTTTGTATCCTATTTTCACTATTTGCTTTCTGTTACTCAAGAACGATTTGCACCAGTTAAGAGCAACTCCACGAATTCCCATCGATTCCAATTTACGAATTAAAATTGTCCGAGAAACAGTGTCGTAAGCTTTTAAAAAGTCAAAGAAAATACCTATACACTTTTTCCTAGAGTCCAAATGTGTAGAGATATAATCCACTAATTCAGTTACTGCTGTGTGTCTTGATCTACCTTTTCGGGATCCAAATTGATTATTGGAAAGAAGATTATTAGTTTCAACATATGCACTTAGCCTTCTTGCAACGACTTTTTCGAGAATCTTAGAAGTGAAGGATAAAACAGATATAGGCCTATAGTTAACAGGTTCTTTTGGATCACCAGATTTATAGACGGGAATTATTAAAGCTATTTTAAGAATATTAGGAACAATTCCATAGCTTATGCTAAGATTACATAAGTATGCGAGTGGAGCAGCAAGAGACTTTTTTGCTTTTTTAACCACATTATTGTTGAGGTCATCATCGTTTATGGACATTAGTCTTGGAATTCGTTTCAAACTATCTATTATCTCAATAATTTCTATCACATTCGTTGGTTTAAAAACAAATGTAGAAGTGGTCGTTCTAATGTTTATTGCATTAGCTAAATCTGCCTCAGTTGTGTTCATGCTACTTAACATTTTCGCAGCAAGCTTTTCGCCCAAGGTAGCAAAATAGATGTTTACATTATTGATAGCAATAGAATCATTTATACTGCTACTCAATAGTTCCAAATTGGGATTTCGTTTCGTTTTTGCATCACAGTAATATTTATTTTTATCACCGTTCCTAGGCAAATGTTTTTTATTTGTAAGACCAACGCACTTTGACACTATATCTATATACGTTTCAAAAGCTGAAACTGTATCCTTTATTGTATATAGTCTTGCAAAATCGCACCTCTCCAGCCGGCGTACAATTTCTTCTTCGCTGACATTATTTGTTGATTCATTCGTCACAGTTAGTTGGCTTTCGTTTCCTTTGACTTTTTCAAATATGTCGATTGGGAGGCAAGTTGCGTCGTCGGCGTTATGATACGTGGAAATTCTATTACTGCCGAAATATTTCTGTTCTTTTTCTCGTAAAGTAGTTCCGTGACCAAAGTCAATGCATACTGCCCTGCTGAACAAACAGATAATTAAGATAAACATAAAATATGTTACCTAGATTTTTGTTTCATCATCAATAAGAGTTTTTTTTTAATCCAATGTGGAGACGGACCTAGCAAACAGCCCATCTGATATTAAGTACAGCTCTTGTCTATAACAAAGTCTTACTGTGTATGTCATATCTACAAAGAACATGACCTACGATGACCTACGCTGCACTGCATTACGCCCATCATCATGAGGCATGAGTGGTAAGCCCCGTATACCCATAATTTCACCGGCAACCATACCCTTCGATTACCCCTTAATATTGTCATTTATTATATACCGTATATTATATAGTTTTAATATATTGAGTACTTATTTAATTTTTATTTAATGATACTCAAAATTGAATGTCTTATTTTCTGTTCATATGACTTTTAAAATCGATTTTTTTAACCAATGATCTTGTATTTTGTATCTTGTATCTTCAAGCTAAAACACAGCTGTGCTGCTTGTCGGCTGAATTAGGTAATGGTGGTAGTACTTCATGGGACGAGCCCTTCCACAAGGAGCTCTACTTCTCTTATTACTAATACTACTCGTGGTCGTAGGTAATGTAAATCATAATATAACTACGTGTACTTACAGTAGGAGCAGATAAAGAGAAATGCACTGTACTAAAATATTACACCACATATTTTTCCACTGATTTCTAGTTTATTTGTTATAAATTGAACATTATTTTATAAGAATGATACTTAAATAAAAATAAAGTACCAGCCACCTGTTCAAACGCAGTAGTTAAAAGCAACTAACGACTGATCAAATAAAATTTAAAAGTAAAACTAGCCAGGTACAGTCACCTGTAATAATTTGTATGTTATTATTATTTCATTATATGCCTTTGTGGTCTAGTGGTTCGCCTACAATTGTCGGATCCAGAGGTCCCGGGTTCGATCCCCAGGACGAGTACAATATTGTGTTTGGTTTGGTAGGTGGTAGGACTTTGTTTAAGTCCGCCTGGCTAGCTACCACCATATTACCCAATTCTGTCAACATAGCAACAATTCTTAAATTGTTGTGTTCCGACATTTAGTGGTAAAATAGCCAGCTCCTCGGTTTATTGAAGATTCTGGGGAAATGCGCTTCCACCTTGTCATAACTAGAAAAATCTGGTGAGATGAAGGCCAAACACACACACACACAGTCGTACAATAAAAAAAACAATAAATAAAAATACCTACTATACTGCAATTCCAAATTTTCAAAATGACTTTGTATCCACATTTGATATCCAAGTGTTATATGTGTATCAGAATCAAATACGAAAGTTACGACAGATTTTACTGGACGCAAATTTAGATGTCTGTGTGGCGTTCTGTACCTAATTGTAAACTACATTTACTCTGTGAACTCTAGTTTCTTGTTAATCTATGGTCTGCGAACCATAATTTTAATGTTGGTTATAATGGAAGCTATGACCAATGAGGAATCTTGCCGCGTGATTTAGCCACGCCTGTATCAATGTTGCCAACGTTCTCAGCTAAATTCTTTGGCTCACACCAAACATTTCCCTCTCTTCCGATTTCGCGTTACAAAGCGCAGAACGTCACTCGGCACGTTTCCTCAAAAGTCTGTACTGTGCATCCATCTTGTATTGAATCCAGCAGGTGGATGACTGTATGGAAATTGTGACCGTTAACCGGACTGTACATCGCCATAACATTATCTTCGGTTTGTCTCAATATACAAATGAAAAGGAACTGGTATTTCTTGTTGCGTCCCTGTGATGATAGGACCACATCCTAAATCTGCATTTTTTATATTGTGCGTACATATTTTTGCAGGCGACGGTGTTACACTTGGCTTAGATAGCGAGTCATTATCATTATACACCAATTCATTCGGCTGTCACTATGTATTGTAATGCTTTTAACGATTAGATGCTAAGTAGAAAGATAATAAACCCCTCCAATCCTACCCGTCGACTTCGTAAAAGGAATGTCGCCAGTAACACCGCCACCTTTTAACCGCCTCTGTGGTCTAGTGGTTCCACCCACCGATTTCAGATCCAGAGGTCCCAGGTTCGATCCCCATGGGGAGAACAATATATTGTGTTTGGTTTGGTTGGTGGTAGGACTTTGTTTGGGTCCGCCTGGCTAGTTACCACCATCTTACCTAATTTTGTCGCCTTAGCAACAAATCTAAAAATTGTTATGTTCCGGCATTTAGAGGTAAGATAGCCTCAGTTTGTTGAGGATTCCGGGTGAAGTGCGCCTCCACCTTCGGCCTTATCTCAACTTGTGACCAGGTGAGATGAAGGGCTTCCCCAACAATAAAAAAAAACAGCAATTCTTAAATTGTCGTGTTCCGACATTTCGAGGTAAGTCAGTTTCACAGTTTGTTGAGGATTCCGGGTGAAGTGCGCTTCCACCTTCATTCAGCCTTATAATAACTTGAAATTTTGGTGAGATAAAGGCCAAACACTACCCCGTTGTTCAATAAAAAATAATGGGTAACAATATACATTTAAGATGATAGAGTGTAGGTATTCTATCTAAGCTAATACTGTGATCAAAGTTCTGTCGCAAACAGCCATTCCAGCTTGTTACTAGAAACCTTACAATGTCAAGGGATTCTCGTATTTCACCTAAAGGATTGCGTAGCCATTTACTAAGCATGAGGCGGAAGGAAACTTTACAAATAACTTTGCCGTCGAATGCTTTTTGCTAGTAAAATCTTGGGTGAACCCTTCTATCAGTTCATTTATCATAATTTTGACAACAAATTTAATAAGAGGATAATTTGCTAAGAGGCTCGTTGTCGATGGTACGTATACGTAAGTACATACCTTACTAACAATATATATAGGTCTATACTCCCTAATGTTCGCTTTGATACAGAATGTCAAGGGTTATCAATATCACAATTAAACCGAACGAAATTGGTCAAACAACTAGAAATGCCTTCAAAATGATATGCGGATGTTTGTCTGAATGTTGTTATAATTTTGTAATCAAATCTTAGATACTTTTTCAATTTGTACCTACTATCCAACACCTTAACGTGCTACGATCACCAGGAGGGTAAAATTTGGTGGTAGGACTTTGTTTAAGTCCGCCTGGAGTAAATCTACCTGAGTCTGTCACCATAATTACTGATTACATGGAAATTAAAAAAAAATATTGATTTATTAATATTATGAGTTACCTATAGGCCGTTTGTAACGGTCCTGATTCCTTTGTACATAGTTTTATTAATTGTATTAAATATTATAACAATCTACTTAATAAATGTTATAATATTGATTCCGGGTGAAGTGCGTTTCACTTTCCGCCTTATCATAACTTGAATCCAGGTGAGATGAAGGCCAGGCGCTTCTCCGTCGTACAATAAAAAAAGCCGATACCGTAATCTACCTTTTACACAAATCTCGCAATTAATAATGCTACGAGTTTGAGCCAGAGATTTTTTTTTTTAAATTTGCTGTATTTTTTTATCACAATTTCTGGACGCCAACCTAAAAACTATTGCACTTTTTAGAAGCTTTCTGGTAGACCTATGTCCTGCACTGAACTCTCAACACCTCACAGCTCAGTTTGAAGACAGCAACTCCGCCTTCTGTAGACTTAGACATTCGTTTATTTACTTTTATAATACACATACACAAACACAAAACGAAATTGACAAACAGAAAAACACGAGTACTATGTGTGTACAGTTTGTGCTGTGCTACAGCAGCAATTGGGTCACAATTCAACATTATGCCTTACTGTAACACAGGTTAGCGCTGATATTCTGTTGTGACCCAGCCCAGTCAATCGACCTCATGAAGCGATAGAACATTAAATATCAATAAAAAAAGAAAAGATAGAATAACACATAGAAGGACAAATCCATAAAATGTCTTATATCTAATTCTGTGTAGATTGTGGGTTTGATTCCCACGGAGAAAACACATTTGTGTGATGAAAATATTCTGTGGAAAAAATATACACATGTTTTCAAATTCTCCATAATCTGACTGTTACAAACTTTGCTGAAAACTGAAAAACGTTCAAAGAATTCAACCAAAGCTCTGTCTCCCTGCCAAGTGTGGGGTTACAGATAGTCTTGCCCAGTCGCTCCCGATAACGCTGTTACGACGTGACTTCCTATTGTGTAATACTTCTCTAATTTGTGTAAACCTATTTAATTTATTACTACTTACTAAATACGTGATATCGGTTTAAATATGTAAGTTTTTAGTTTTCTTTCCGATTTATTGAAGATGTGTGGCTTGAATTGGTAACCAAAATAATTCTGTAACTCTTAAAATAAGTCCGGATACTTTAAAGGTGGTTTTGTCGATGTAGCGTGGAGTGTAGGAAATTTAATATTCAAATGTTTGTGCTTCTAACGCACTGAAATTTGTTAAAATATTATTTATTATGGTTAAATGAATTATTACAAGATTATTTACCAATAATATTTACACATGGGTTTATTCATAAATCATTTGTTTATGCGTACTTGCATATCATATGTCATTTTTTTTATTTATTCACCATCACTTAAAAATACATAATATGTATAATTAAATTTACTATGTACAAAGGAATCAGTCGGATTCCTTTAAGGTTTCGTTATAAACGATCAATATTTTTAATCTATTTGTTTTTTTTTAACTTTTTTGTTTGGTATGTGCTGTGAAAATAATTTGATGGGTAAGTTCATATGTTATATGGAAATGAGATTACCTTAAAACGATCCTGCTTTTAGTCGGCACCAACTTCAAAAATATATGACATACCCATAGAATTATTTTCAAGTTTTTAGTGACGTTGGTAGTTTTAGTATTGGCTCTTGTCCTCAAAGCTGGTCTTGCTCTAGGCCAGACCAAGGATAAAATCTGAAGGACCGAGCACCTATAAGATATTGGCTTCTGCAACGCCATACCGTTTGGCGCCGGACTTTGACCAAAGAGTTGCGTTTAAAATGTTTGGTGATGTGCAGTATAGCTGAAACTATTAGATCCACACTAGACCAGTGATCAGAGGTCAATAATCGATACAAATCGTCACGAGGACTTTTTTTATTTTGGTAGTTTTATCCGCGGTTAGTTGCTTGAAGTATGAGCGAATAAAAACATATTTGAAGGCCGAAGTTATAAAACAATGTTTGGAGCAAAATCATTTAATGTTATTGGGCCACGGCTATACAATATAATTAGCAAAAACGCAACCATTGTGACATTAAGTCAATATAAACTAAAACTGATCCTGACAAATGATCTACAAAACCTAGGCTACGACGACACAGAAAACCTTATAGTAACTTTAAAATAATTTCACACAATATCTAAAATCAAGCACTTACATTCACTACACTAAACATGCAATCACTCAAACTTACATTACACTGTGCACATACTTATTATATATTACAAACTTACATACCATTACAATTATATACACACCAATCACCATACATACATATACATCTACATGGCATTATTAATTTGTTTGTTGAAGATATTTTTATTTTATTTTTATTGACTGTATTGTACTTAATTATGTATTGCTGTCTTTATGACTCACAATTTTTTTATATCACGTTATGAATATTCTGTTAGAAAGTAAGAGGCCGTTTGGCAAGACCCTGTGATCTCACTACACAGGCTACCTAATCCTAGTGTGAGGAACAGAGCCTACCTGTGGTACTGCTTAACGTGAAGGGATATAATTAACGGTTACAAAAACCATATTATAAGTAGTAGGTGCTATTATGCACCTTAACTGTGTTATTAAATACCCTAATAATATACCTAAAATTAACGTAACTTCACTCGTAATTATAAGTACCAATCCATATTACCACCCGGTAATATGGGTGGATAAGTAATGCTAATGTTGAGCCAAATCGTACTAAAAGCTTCAAACGTACAATGATGATAGTAAACCTTTTAAGGTTTTCTCGTTAGTGAAATTAATCATTCTATTTTTAAGCTATTCTTAAACCTCTTTTGTAGCTAACCTCATAAACCGTAAATTTGTAAACAACTCTTTGTAATGATGGGTTGAATAAAAGACGAAGCAATTTATAAATTCAGTTATAGTGGCTTTTTAAGCAACCATTTAACGTGCTTTATTCTAATTCCATGAGTTAATATTTGCTTATAGAAGTGTTAATAGTAGGGGTGCACTAGGATAAGATTATAGGAAATTTCCACGGGAGGACGTGAAAAAAAAATCAGTCGTGTTTCTGAAAAGATATAAAATAACATGTTGTATGTAAGCCCTTTTTTGTTTTCAGATACAACAATGGCGTCCTGCAAGGGGTTGGTTATTACAATTGCTGTATTTATATCTTTGATTGGCACAGGTAATAACAATCTATAAATTATTCCTAATTTACAACCACCAGCTTACTTGAAACACTTTTATTTTGGGACATACGACGTACGAATATGCCAGTCACGTTGTGCCTTACACAATTTACCAACCTAATCTGATTTCAAACAATCATACACCATTGTGTATAACACCCTAGCGGCCCTACCAAGCAAAGTATTGTCACCCTATTATAATTATTATAGCAAAGCCCACATCCGTTTGCTAATTAAAACCACTAGTTTCAGTCTCAGGGATTCAGCCACAAAGAATCGAAGTGGGTTTTACCTGTGGTTTAAGTGACCAGTAACAAGTTGGACATGTGACCTTTACATCGACGTTATGTTATGTCTACCAGTAAAAAAAAAACATGAAAGTAAATTATAAACCTATTCGTAAATCTTTTCTATACTTAGAACTAAACTATAACGGGAGTAAAATCTGTAGTCAGTACTTAACATATATTAAAACATTTTAAGTGGAGGACTATTTTTTATTTTTTTGATTGTACGACGTGTTACAAGTTAAGATAAGGCCGAAGGTGGAAGCGCACTTCACCCGGAATCAGTAACAAACTGAGGAACTGAGGAATCTTACCTTTACATGCCGGAACACAACAATTTTAAAATTGTTATTATGGCGACAGAATTAGATATGATGGTGGTAGCTAGCCAGACAGACTTACTAAATCCTACCACCAACCAAACCAAGCACAATATTGTACTGCCCCTGGGGATCAAACCCGGGACCTCTGGATCTGAAATCTGTGGGTTAAACCACTAGACAATATAGGCTACGCATATCAATATACATAGTTTGTTTACATTGTGATGTGAAATCACAATTTAGCTGCCAACTTCATGCCACACGTTCTTATCGTTGAATTCTAAGAAAGTTTTGTTTTATCAGGATCCTGCATCTTCTGTTACTACTGCAACAGCGTCAACAACTCAGCCTGTCTGGACACTAACCTATACGAAGATGAGGTTCGAGCCCGGATTATTCCAGTAGTTGATTGTGAAATCGCAATCCCAAGCAACGTGAAGATACCCTTCTTCTGCCGAAAGATCTATCAAACAAGTGAGTATCCATTTTCCTGTAGCATCATCAAGACAATGACATTGAGGTCGGTCGAGAATCAAAACTAAACGAAGCCATTGTGACGTTGGGCAGGGCTTCAGATAGTATCGCGGGTTATTAAAAGAAGGTTCAGCAGCCTCACATTAAATGTCCTTAAAAATTACACAGCCGCACAGATTGCGTACTCAACAGTTATTCCCACACAAATTAATCACACGAGTCTCCAGTAGTGCTGCTTCCAGCCGCAGAAGTTCGAGGTCCCAGGGTTGATGGGAAGATCAGTAGTTAGCTACGTCTAGCGGCAGCAAAGCGTGCCAGCAGACGTGTCGGTAGCGTCAACGATCTCGGCAGGTAGGTAGTAGCCAAGACTTGGTTCCCTCTAACTCCCGTACTGGATCCCTAGAAGGATACTGAGCAAATTTTGTAGGTACTTTTATTTCAGACCTGCCTTAGTACGTGCACATGCGAAGGCGGTAGCGAGCGGTCTCTGCGTTATATTAAGTTATATTCTTAGATACCTTATCTGCAAGTTTGTACGGAACCCTCGGTGCGCGAGTCCAACTCGCACTTGGCCTGGTTTTTATAAATGTCTCCTAAGTAACACACAAGACCATAAAGACCATATAATCATATATCCAGTGCGATACGCGCTCGGAAACGGACGCGTTTCGCATTAGCACTGCCTCGGATTTATAATAATTCGTGATAAGCGCGGCTCTACCGCTGCGATGAGTTCCAAGCAACTTATCGTGAATGAGTTATTGGTATTTATCCAGAATGACATTGACACTATGGATGAGATCAGCATCATCCTGATCTGCAATTCCAATTTCAAGGAAGAGGAAGTTTGCAGTGGGTAGGCGCTGATCTGCCAAGCGTTGGGCAAAACTGCTACGATGCCGTCGAAACGAAGAGATGGAGGGGAAAAGAGTCTCCAGGACATCATTTTGGGGGATCGGTATTAGGACAAGCACTATGCCAAGCATTTCGAGCTTCGTCAAGATAAGAAATTTGGAGTATATTACCAGGAACAGACGAAATTGATGGTGTTAGAATTTTCTCAACCAAAGAACGGAAGACAAGAACGCTGGCAAAGCAACACTAGGAATTTTGCGTATACCTAAGCCGCCCAATCGAACAGGCAATGAGGCCTGCGACCATGCTCTGTCATCCAACTCAATATTCAAAACCGTGGAAAGGATGTTCTTTATTATGTTGTCTAAGCCTTCCGCTCACTGTGTTTACACAGTTGACAACATCGCAAAGCATAAGTCAATTTTGGGACAAAAAGACAAAATTTTATAATTCTGAAAGCCATATTATGTGAGTTAATTTTTGAAAATCTGTCCGAAACCTTCATGAAATTTTGAATTTTGACGTCGACGAAACCTGGAAAAGATTCATCAAGAATTGGTGAACCTAGTACCTAGTAGTAGTAGTAGGTGGAGTACACTCTTATCTACAACAGTAATATTGGAAGCCAAAAGTTAGACTTTTGAATAATTGAATTTCTATCCAAACATGTAATATAGGTAGTATAGTTAATATGTATGTTGGTTTTTTAAGGTATACTTATATTACTATGGGCCGTAGACTAAGTTAGAATAAGATCTATATTTTTTTTTCTATTGTTGCCTGAAATAAAATATTATTATTATTATACAGGCTTTTTTATAGTATGGCGGGGTAGCGCTTGGCCTTCATCTAATTTGGTAACAGGTAATAAGTTCGAGGGCTTACTTTACCCGGAATCCTCTGAGTCAAAGCACACCAGGGAAGTTATACTTACACCTTTCTTTGCAGTCTTCCACAGCGCCCGCGAGCCAGAAGTGCGAGTGACCCGAGGATGTGGCTGGGTCCCCAACGAGCACCGAGACAGGCCCTGCTACCGGAACGACAACCCTGGCCACTACGAGACCGTGTGCCAGTGCTTCACTGACCACTGCAACGCTGCTGACAGCACATCGTCTACCACTGGCGTCGCTCTCTTCCTAGTTCTAGCTGCTGTACTATTTTTGTACCGATAATGATTTGGTAGTCTGTTTTTTGTTCAAGTTGAATGAGTGAATGAATAAAGGAATGAAGCTAAGTATATGATTATTGCTTGGTAGCCTGTTTTTTTTTAGTTGAATGAATGAATGAACAAAGGAATGAAACTGAATGATAATGGTTTGGTAGTTTGTTTTTTTGAAGTTGAATGAGTGAATGAATAAAGGAATGAGACTCTATAATATACATGAAATAAACATACAATATTCGTCGCCAACCTCTGGATGGAAAAATGGTGAGGGGGTAGAGTTGGTACCTTAAGCATTTTAGGTTGCTCAAACGAAAGTAAATGGCGATACAAGCATTTTTTTTTATTATTCCTTGCATACATCACCAAACACAGCAAGCCTTTACTCTCAAAAGAAAATATAAATTTTAAAGCTATATAAACCTAGGTTAATTGTCGAATATATCAAATTTCCGGTGTGTCACAGATTACAAAAATTTCGTCTTGTATTTAAAACAACTGGCCTTTATGTTTTGTTTAAACTAGTAACACTGTAGTGTCACTACAGTGTGACAAGTTACGAATTTGCGAATGATTTAAAGAAATTGAGACGGGTTGAGATTGTCAGTATCAATTAACTACGGATTTTGTGAAATTTCCATGGGACAATGGAAATAAATGGGAATTATTATATTAGGAACACTTCAATCTCTCTATCTCCTGTTTTAACTATATATTTACACTTGACAGGAAAATACAACTACCAAGTAAACGGCTACCCTTAGCGTACTATTGGTTACTTTTACTTCTAATACACGTATTTTCCAAAAAACTACAACTTCCAAATGAGAAGAACAGCTGTGTGGCCATATGGGTATGGGCCCGCCTTCTGATCCGGAGGTTGTGCCTCTGACTGCTCCATATTAACTAGGAGATAGTCAAAGGCACAACCTCCGGATAATAGGGCCTAGGTGATCCTTATCAGATCCACGCTCTAAACAATGATCAGAGGTGAATGTTCGATCGGGGAAAAAGTACGGGTCTTTTACTGCAACTTCAAAAATGCTGTAATATGAAATACAATTTAGTAAGTACCTACCAGTTTTACAAATATGAACTTGTTTCTACCATAAGTGAACACAAATGGACCAATGGACTTATGGACCACGCTGGATGTTAACCAATATGACAGAACAAGACTAATTAATGTTTGTAGGTGTGATCTATCCAATAGAGGATTACCTTGGGTAAAGGTTACGTCTCATCACAACACTGGTGGTAAGACCTGTGATATGACCTGGACCTAGTACAAAGTGTGAGCTCATTTCACTATTCGTAAGATATTGAATCGGTTTTAATTCAAACGCTATTATTGCCAATTCCGCTTCCGCTCTATCGCTACACTGTCACCAAACCCAGATTTTATTAAATAAGCGACAGGCAAACAATGTTCCGTGAGCGCGGTGGATACTTCGGGCTTTTAGCTGATTTGCACTGCACTGCTGTTGACACTAGTGTACAGGTGCCTTTATTGATACTGGTGTACGGGTAATGACAAACGGATTAGGTATTGCTGGTGTATTAGTACGCGGATTTAAGGTGTTTTAAGCATATTGTGAATAATGGGAAGTAAAATAATAGAAAGTGCACACTGTTAAACAATCGATGTCCGGTAGAAATTTTCTAAAACCGTTAAGCCTTTACAAAAGAGAAACAAACCCAGAAATGTTCTGGTCTTTATGACCTATGTTTTGGACGGTGTTTGCGTTGATTAATTTAAAAATAATATCACAGGACATTCATTTCACATAATATTATATAACAAGCTGAAAATACCTGTGCTTCGCTACGGCAAAATACGAAAAACGGGATGGCTGTGATACAGGGGTAAAGAACGACAGGGTTCCCCTAGTTTCTACACGGCCGTCCCGGTAATACTGAAATCCTATGTCCAGATCCTAATAATATACTATTAGGTATAAAAATATAGAATAAAGAGAATCTGGTGCTTATCTGGTTGGTTGTAGGCATAAGTATCATTCAATTTCGCATAACACAAAAGAAAATGATCTTTGGAATTCAGCATCAGAGACTCGCACCTGTCTAGTGTTTTAGCAGTCCTAGGTCCGATTCACGGGTGGTGGCATTCCTTTGTGAGGTTTGGTCGCCGAGCCGTTTTGTTGTAGGCTAGAACTACTTGGTGGCTTGGGAAGGCCGTTCGTCGATCCTGGGCACCTACTGCCACTGGTAATGGTCGCCAAAGAGCGTACCAAGAGTACCAGGTTTGTCACACACCGCACACGAAATATCTCAAACGCGCTTAATCGGATTGGCTATCGCAGTCATGGTGTTAAATACCTACTGTAGGTACCACCTACTCAAGTGGATGTCGCTTGTTAAACGGTTAAATTATTTTGAGTTTTATGTAATGGATCCTTATGTAGCAGTCTTAATTTATTTTTATCGAACTATCTCAATCTCATCATAATGAAGAGTTTGTGGCACATTTTATCCGAAGGTCACGGTTTCAAAACCCGTCGTGCACCATTGGACTTTTCGTTATGCTTATGTGCGCATTTGCTACGTGTAAATTTGATACTTGCCATATCGTTACTGGGTGTCTAAAATCGACTGCACTCAGAATGCTGTATCCCTTAGCTTGCATAGAAATCCACCGTGCAATTACCTGCTACATTAAAAAGGGAACGACGGAAACAGACAGTCTTCATCCTTTGAACGGGTATCGGCCATCCCAGCTGGCCACCAGCCCTGGTCATGATCTGCAGTGGCCGGTTCGGAAATCACTGAACCGACTACGGACTCAAGTTGGCTGCTGCAGTATAAATCTAGCCAGTTGGGGCTTAATATACTCCTCAAACGCACATTGCTAGTGTGGAACTCCCGTACAGGAAAGTATGGCCCACCTACTTTCCTACCCGCTATGCACCGTGGAGCAGTGGAGGTTGCAGGTACTGTTCGAGGAGTTCCTCACAAACATGAGTTTTTTAACCGCCTCAGTGGTGTAGTGGTTCATCCCACCGATTTCAGATCCAGAGGTCCCGGGCTCGATCCCCATGGGGAGTACAATATATTGTACTTGGTTTGGTTGGTGGCTAGCTACCACCATCTTACCTAATTCTGTCGCCATAATAACAATTCTGAAATTGTTGTGTTGCGGCACTTAGAGGTAGAATTCAGTTCCTTAGTTTGTTGAGAATTCCGGGTGAAGTGCGCTGTTACATAATTTATTCCAAGTATATGTATAAAAATGATACTGCCTCGTAAGCACCTCGTGTCGGATATTTACGTGGGTTACCATGTTCCGTGGGAACTCATCCTGTACCCACTTCGTAACAGCGCCTCCACTTTCGGTCTTTTCTCAACTTGTAACCAGGTGAGATGAAGGCCAAGCGCTTCCCCGTAGTACAATAAAAAAAAAAAAGGATTCACACAAATGTTTGTTCTGGGTGGGAATCGAACCTACTACCTACAGCGCAGAAGGCAAAGCAGAAGGCAAAAGGCAGCACTACCAACTGAGCTGTGAGGCTTGAAAAAATTTAAAATTGTCAATCAATCAGTCAGTCAGGCAGCTATACGAGTATATGACGATATGCTAAGAGAAAGGTTTGTACTTACCCACAATTAAGAATATTGCACACTTAATATAGTAAACGATTATAATAGAGAAGTGCATAGCTCACTTACTGTAGTACCTACTTTGAAATATCCTTGACTTGAATATTAAAAATACCAACAATTAGTTACTTACTGCAGATTGCAAAAAATATTTCTTACCAGCCACTTTATTTATTAGTGGAGCAACGCTTGGTACAACGCGAACCTGTGATTGTATTTCATCAATGAATAAAACTGGTCAAGTGTGAGTCGGACGCATACCAGAGGTTCCACACTTCAATAAAAAAATGCGGGTTTTTAATTTGGTTTAATTATTTTTAAAACCAGCACTAGTTGTACGTGGCCAGTACCTATGTAGTATTTGTAATAGAACCTATTTTAATAAGGCAGACCGTTAAGAAGTCAGGTTGTGGCACTCTCTACCCTACAAAATCCACGCTAGCACCTCGCTTTCTATAGCAAAAAGTACTGTACTCTTGAATATTCGAAGAGTCGAAGAGTACTAATGTACCTCACATATAGATTATTCTATAGATTAAGATTGCGGAACCCTAAAAACAATACGTAGGACACTTCAGTGTAATTTTAATTTGCAGTCCACAGCCCGAGGGTGGATAATCCATAGTATCATCTCTGTTCTTAAAATAAAGAAATGGGAACGCCATTTACATTGGCGCTGTGTATTTAGAAGCCACTTGAGAAATCACTCGGATTGAATGAAAACTGGTTGACACCCTTTTTTTTTTAATAACTTTACGGAGAGGTAAAAAGCCGCCCATCTGATTTTAAGGGTACCTCATGCCTAACAAAGCTTTACTGCGTAGGTCACATAAACAAAGAATATGACCTACGCGGACTACCCGTCAACTTAACACGATGCTTGAAGGTGTTAAGCCTTCAAACCGGAACACAGCAATGCTGCTTGGCAGCCAAAATGGGTATGTTGGTACAACTTCAAATGACGAACCCTTTCACAAGGGGCTCTACTACTCTTGAAGTAATTGTGTTACTTCAAGATATACAACCTGTAACAGAATATGTGTACTATGCCGAAACGGGGTTATCCGACCCGACTCGTGGAACAACGTTTGTTTTACGACTTTTTGAATTTTTAGGATTTTTTTGGTTCAAAGTTTTTGGTAAAACAAGATCAAAGTTCTGACACCAACAGCTGGTTATTTGAGTTGAGACTACCCTAAAATCAGCTGTTTCTTAACTCGCGTCAATGACCTCAGCTCTAGACAGATGAGGCAACATAGCAGAAGGTCACAATCACAAAGAACGAAAAGCGCTTTCACTAACAGAGGAAAATCGTCGAAAAGCCTGGGCTGCTAATGAGACAATCCATTACTAGAAGGTTTTGTAGAATCAATAAGAATTTTATCTATCTGTTAGCTAAAATACAAAATAATCGTTCCTATAATGTGCTTTTGTTCGACCAATATCGCATTTATCGTCTTTTTGTAACTGTAGGTGCCTATGCAATTTATTAATGTGTATGTTCTATCTAAAAACCTACTTTCACGAGATGACTCCAAGTTCTCACTAAAATTGGTTCATCTGTCCTTAATACTCTTTGACACAGACAATTGCACCAACTGATACCTACCTACCTACATGCATAGTGCGGTAAAGGAATAGGGTCGTCACTATTTACTGTCATTGAGAAAATGAAAAGATTCGTATGGGAAACTGAAAATGGGAATTCACTATTATCTCCCCACCACAACAAATACTTTTCCTGGTCCGAAAACCTGGTCCCCCCTACAGCTTAATACACATATTCTGTTTCACCTTGTATGTCTGTATATGTGGTATGATAAGAAAATCTTCAGATTTTTTTGTTATCTTTAAACAAAATGTTTTTTTTAATTGACCAAGGTGGAGGATTGGACAAAGAGTAGATTTGAATATAATAAAACATAGCTCTTGATCTTTTTTTAAAGTACACATCACATCAACGACCTGAGGCCAGTTGGGGGATTCATTTGTGCATCGCAAGGATTCTGCTACTGCCCATCCGTTAGAGAGATCTTTTAGTCGCCTACTATGACCACGAGTCTATGAACAAGCAGACCCACCGTAGCAAAGGTACCTACTCAACGTTATCTGATATAATGCCTCTTTGACTCTAGGTTCAGACTGTGCTTTGATTGCCTGTCACTCAATCTACTACCAAAAAGCCTCACAGTTAAAAGCAGCTTTTGCGTGATGAATAAAGATGTTTTTCTCTGTGTACAACAATAAAAAAAAACCTCTGGTGAATTGGCCCACTGGTGTCAGATGTAAAGGTCCCGGGTTCGATTCCCAGGGGAGTACAATATTGCGCTTGGTTTGGTTGGTGGTTAGCTACTACCATCATACGTAAGTCTGTTGCCATAACTACAATTCTAAATAGTTTTGATCCGGCATTTAGAAATAAGATAGCCAGTTCCTCAGACTATTGCTTCCACCTTCGGCCTTGACATAACTTGAAACCAAGTGAGATGAATGTCAAGCGCTTCCCTGACGTACAAGAAAAAAAAGTATGAAAGTAAATTCGTAATCAAATTCTCTTATAGCAATGCTTAGTTTAGGGCTAGATAATTAATGTCCTGTAATTTATTTATTTCGTAAAGTTGGACATTGTAAATTACCCTTTCACGAATATCATCATCATTTTCAATATCCACGGCTTCACACAAATCGTGTCCAGAGGCCCTCCTACGAAACGTCGCAGGATTCGAAGATCATCTACAATTTTTGTATTGAAAATCATTCGTAATGTTTTTTTTATTTTTTATTGTAAGACGAGGAAGCGCTTGGCCTTCATCTGACCTGGTTACAAGTTGAGGTAAGGCCGAAAGTGGAGGCGCACTTCACCCGAAATCCTCAACTGAGGAACTGGCTACCTAACCTCAAAATGCCAGAACACAACATTTTTTTTAAGAATTGTTATTATGGCGACTTTATTAGGTAAGTTGGTGGTGGCTAGCCAGGCGGACTTAAGTCCGCCTAGTTTAAACAAAATACCACCAACCAAACCAAGTACAATATTATTGCCTGGGGATCGAACCCGGACCTCTAGATCTGAAATCGGTAGGTTTAACCACTAGACCACAGAGGCGTTTAAATGTTTCGTTTTTAGTAGTATTCTGGTGATTTCGTAGTTTCGGTGGAGAGATGAGAATTTGACCAAGAGTGAGGGGATATATTCTTTCTTACATTTGGTTGGTCAATTAAACAGGACATATAGGTTATCTACTACTAAATAAAAACTGTTTCTTGTTCATCACATTTTGTTCGTTAAATAAATTTTAATATTAAAAACACATTTGTCAAAGTTATTTGTGGATTTTTACATTGGTACCAAAACCAACGTAAACAACCACCCAGCCTTCAAATAACTTTAACCTTATTTTACAATACGATCACATAATATTCTAATTATATCTGTACTCAGTACATTAAAGACTATAATTATTTATCAACTACATAATATTTCATGAATATAAATATGAATTGCGTCTATTTTGCTACAACATCAATAAAAATAATGAGCTAAATGGTATGGTATAAATAAATAAATCTAACTGTATACAAACATTTTGTGTTGCTCTTTTGACTGACATGAACTGCATTTTCCACGTTATTTTGTAAAAAATATTATAAAATCTATGATAATAAAAAATGCCTTTGGTGTATACTATTTGCTGTAGGTATTTGAAAATTTGGAGTAATATTATATGCAAATTACACTTGTCGCTTCATTCTATCTCCATGAGTGATTTCAACTTGTTCCGGCTCGCTGCGATTAATTGGATCATTTTGAAAATCTGCAAAAAAAAATCTCTATAGGTATCTTTCATTTTTATTATGTGACTGAGAAGCGCTTGGCCTTCATCTCACAAGTTGCATTACAGTTACATACAACAAGGTTTACAAGTATTTAGAATCCTCATCAGTTCAGACTGAGGAACTTACCTCGAACTATTCGTAGGAAGGTATAGTTTTATTTATTTCACTACAAGGAGTCTTTATTTGGAGTCCAACAGCGATCCCAGCTAATAAACAAAAGTGTGTATTTGAGACATTGAAGTAACCTTTGAAAATCTTTTGAAAACCTTTAAAATGAAGTAGTTTTTAAGAGTAGAAGAGCCCCTTATAAAAGGGCTGGTATAGTTGTCGTTGAAATTACGGACACCTAAATGCCTTAAGTGTAGGCTATGTTCTTTGTGGATGTGACCTACGCAGTAAGGCATTGTTCTCCTAGTTGTATAAAAAAAACTTACTCCCAGATTAATATACCAAACATACAAAGACATACAAAATACAACCCAGGGGTTTCTGGCGTATCCCACGGGTAGTTTTACCATCACTTCTCTCGAAGGATCTATCTAGCCTCGGGCCAAACCACATACCAGGCTGTTCGTTCCTTTTGACAGGCATCGCGAAGTCACGGCGACCAACGCGAGGTCCGAACCACATGCCCCCTTGCTCCAACGTTCGCCGCTCAGGGGGCGCCACTAGCTCTCGGATTGGAAGCTCACTGCGGCCGACACGCGGGAAAGCGTATAGCTGGCGCTTCTGAACAGGTCCATAGTCTATGACAAAAGTGCAATGGTAAGATGAAAGCCAAGCAATTCCCCGTCGTACAATAAAAAAAAAACATTAAGTGGGTCTTGACTATTCATAAATAAGACCAATTTTTCGACTATTAATTATGGGTTAGACTTTGGTTTTTCTAACTCTCAAGGGCTCTAGCTGGAGTTAGGATACGATCAACGATGGAGCGAGATTTCTTAGAAAACACTATCTCAAATGTAAACAGGTTTTATTATAACAGTTACACAGATGCCGAATTCCAAATTGAAAGGTGGTGTCTGGTGAAATTACAGGCATTTTTAAGAGTGCTAAGCCTACAACCTAAAAGATAGTGGGTAGATAATTTCTACTGCTTCAACACCCGAATAATTTCCACTGCTTGACTGAGTATCCTCGGGTGATTTAGCAAAACATTCTGAGTTTTCAAAACATTTTTTTGTGTCGTAGTCAATTCTGGTGAACGCAGTAAGATTATACACAAAAGTAATCTGCAGCCAATCTTCTGTTGAGATCCCTTAGTTGGGTTTTGCGACATCCGCTGGCCAGGTAATTTTTATTTTTGTTTTTTTTTAGCAAACTATAACGTTATATACGATATACAGTAACGATAGATATTTAGATAAATATATTTCTTGTTAAACGATGTTAAAGTTTACTTACCGCCCTAGGTCAGATTAAAGCATCATAAATCTATGACATCTGCTATTGTAATTGATCATTTGCTTACACTTGAACACCTATAGTTAGTTTTTAAGGTGTATATTGCTATGGGCCGTAGACTAAGTTAGAATACGATCTATAATTTATCTATTGTTGCCTGAAATAACATTTTATTATTATTATTAAGGCCGAAGGCGGAGGCAATAGGTACCCTGTCGCCAAAATTGACTGACAATTAATCCAAATAATTACCAAATATTATGTCGTTGAGAGGCACCTGCCACGTGTTTGAAGAAGCTCGGCCCACGCGTGGGAAAGGGTACAGGTTCAGCACTCCATCTCGACGCAGCTTCGGGCTGCTTTCTGCACCAAACAAGAAAAGTAAAAAAAAACCATACAAATTCATTAAACATATAAATTTAAACCCCCGATTATAATAATTAACACACTTCAGATCCTTTTAACGCACGTAGGTATCCAACAAAATACTAGTTGACAGCTAAATTGTGATTCAAACTGCCCAAAGGTTGAATGTTTGAATTAGATTTTTTTTTGAAGGTTGAATTTTTAAAAATGTACGTAAGTAATAAATAATTATAAATTCTATACCAAAATATTGAATGGAACATCAAACATTAACCAGTCCGAGTTTGTTGCCTTTCTCCTTTGGTGCTGGTCGCGATTCCGAACAGGCGGTAGATTTGACTTTTCAAAATGAACCATAATTAACCACCTCTGTGGTCTAGTGGTTCAATCCACCGATTTCAAATCCAGAGGTCCCGGGTTCGATCAACAGGGGGAGTATAATATTGTGCTTGGTTTGGTTGGTGGTAGGACTTTGTTTAAGTCCGCCTAGCTACTACAATTTTACCTAATTCTGTCACCATAATCACAATTCTAAAATTGTTTGTTCCGGTATTTAGAGGTAATATAGCCATTTTCTCAGTTTGTTGAGGATTCCGGGTGAAGTGCGCCTCCACCTTCGGCCTTATCTTAACTTGTAACCAAGTGAGATGAAGGCCAAACGCTTCCCCGTCGTACAAAAAAAAATGAATGAATAAAAAATTAAAATTTTACTTTGGCTTAATTAAAGTAGGTATATACAAGAGCCTTTAAAAGGGTCAGCAACGCGCGAGTGTTGCTTCTGGTGTTGCCAGCGTCAAAAGGCAATGGTAGCCGGTTAGAATCAGGTCGACCGTATGCCTGATTGCCACCTTAGTAATTTTTAAAAAGAGCTCATATTTTTTTTTCTTAATTTCGACCACTGAAAGGCAGGCAAGTTTATATGAATTTACACTACTATACAGCTGATATGATATTGTACGATTTGAATTTAGTATTTTTATATGGTTTTATTTAGCTACTATGTTTAATGCGCTGTACCCTAACCGGGTTTATGTTTGAAACTTATATCCACACAACACCTGTATACCACAAGAACAACGTAAATGCAATAAATAATTTGAATTTGAATTCTTACCACCTTAATTATAATTATCATTGATCGACAGAGCTCGTGTCAAACGGTTATTGACCCCGAACCATCTAGGTATGAGTTCACAGAACATAATAAAATAAAAATCACAGGAGATACTATTAACTAAAACCTACCTAGAAATGATAGAGTGTTTATAATATGTCTGAATACCAAACTGAAGTAAGTAATAGAAATATAAATGTGAGTGCATGCCTCATAGATTAAGCATATCTTAAAAGAAACCCAGTATAAAAGGTCAAAAGCTAAACAACAAACTCCCCAAGACGATAAAAAAAATAGAAATGGCAAGTTTCTTCACCTACGAAAAATCACTGCTTCCACTTCGGCCTTATCATAACATGACACCAGCATAGTAAATTTTTTTCAAACACTCGGAAAGTTTTCCGATCAGAAACATCACTTTTTGTCCGATCCGACATAGAATCCGAATGTTTCAACGCTATTCACACACCATTTCTGAAAATCTTTGCTGAGAAACATCGAATTCTTACGTCAAAATATTTAGATTTCGGAGTTAAGAATAGCGTTATCGGAATCACCATCGGAAGCACCCGAAATCGATCCAGATAAAGCTTTCCGATTGTTTAAAAATACCTATGCAGGTGAGATGCATGATTAGAAGTAAAAAATAATGCTGGTTATCAGGTATCGCGGTATTGCTGGCACTACAAATAACTAACCTAAGCGAGTACAGTTTACGAAAACTCATGGTAGTCCAATAGCACACAAATAGCACCTCAGTAGATCACAATCAACCCCACCCTTCAAGAAGGATGCAGAGAATCGTCCGTTGAATTGTAATTTAAAAGCCGATGAACAAATATTTTTGTAACTAAATAGTGAGTTGGTTCCGACTTCGATTTTTATTTATCACTTAGGGTTCCATTTAATGACTTTTTATTTGACTGTGAATTCATTACCTACTTGTATAGTGTGTTTTTGCATAACCTATTTAAGTTAGATAGGCTCTACCTATCCTGACCTAGCTGCTTTAAACACCTCAACCACCTTTTTTCTCTTAGTACACCAATTCTTATTAATACCGTCTCTAACTCTTGCCGAGTGAAAAAATAACACCGCTATTCTCACTCATGATTTCGTGTTAGGGCTAGGGGTACTTTTTATTAACCTGCCGAGGCTTCAACAGCGTCGACTTATTTTCACCCTCACCAACCCTCAGCACGGGGAGGCGATAAAAAAATTGTCCTCTGTTTTTATCCACCATCGGGAGACAAAATGCTCTCGAAGGTGGATAAAAACAGAGGACAAAAATTATATTCCCGCCCCGTACTGGGGGCAGCAAAAGCTATAAATATTTGTAATTTCTGTTTAGCTGGGGATTCTCATACAGACGCGGTAAACTGAACAGTCCTTCAAAATCCGTCATCTAGCATTCGTCTATAGGCTGAATGTTGAATCAATGTTCTTTGTCTTTTGGGCAGCTAAATGCCTTTGTTGATTTCATTACATATCCGACCTACTTACTTATGTGTACTCTTTGCTACGTATTGCATGGAACTGTTTTTGTTGTGGTTCAATTGTTTTTGATTCGCAATTCATTTGTTTTAAGTTGATGATGACAGATTATCATCTGGCAGAAATTACTTTCACGGCTAGATATAAAATAATTACGTTTTAATAACTAAAAAGAAAACCGACTTCATTGAATAATATGATACAATTTCGTTTACCTGGATGACGTATACACCTAAATCGCTTCAAGTATGCATATAATATTTGAAGAGTTCCCTCGATTTCTCCAGGACCTCATCATCAGATCCTGACCTGATGACAATGGGATCACCCGGAAAGTATACCGACTCTAAAAATACCCTAATCACTTCAAGTGTGCATATAATATTTGAAGAGTTCCCTCGATTTCTCCAGGATTCCATCATCTGATCCTGACCTGATGACAATGGGTCGACCTGTGAAGTATACCCTTTCAAACAAACAAATAATTTTCGGAATCGGGCCCGGCGTCTTCGAGTAATCGGCAAACATATTGTCTTTGACCTTCACTCACTTTTAAAGTGACAGTAGGGTCGGTGGTACCCAACCAAATAGAAATTTACCTAAACGTTTCGACTTCAAGGTTTACTTTTATCACCTCCATTGGTTCAATAAATATAAATAAATAATAAAACTAAAAATAACAAACAAATATTAGGCTTGTTAATTGTCAATACCTTTTTAATACTCAGTACCTACGTAATTCTGCTTATCGATTTCGCTCAATCGTAAACAGACTTTTAACAGACTTCGCAAAAATAGGTGGTACTTTCATAGTTTGTATGATACTTATGTTTATACATAAGTATAAACATAATACTTGTATAAACATGATACTTATGTTTATACATAAGTATCATAAGTAATGCAAAAAGGTCGAATTCGTTACACAGCACTTAATCGTCTCATCCACCTTTATTATGATATTGATTCGGGTAAAAAAATATAGGTACACGTACGGTACGTATAATGGATTTTGGGGATTGTTAAACCGTCTATGAATTCCAGCGTTAGTGAAATGTAATAATCATTTGTACCGCAAATAACATTATGTTGTATCTCAACTAATATCTACTGTTGATCGAAACCTAATGTCAATAACGGTTATTATTTGAATGATATATTAAATTTGTATAATTAACTGCCAACCTACATGTTCAATTAAGCTGTAATTCAGACATTTTAACAACGAGGCAACGAGAGAGAGGCAACCACCATTAAACCTATATTGTAGACAAACGAAACATTGTTTTCGTTTGTGATATAAAAAACTACTAACATACCCACACACATTAATTGCAGGATATGGGTCTCTCTTTTTTACACACACAACACAACCATTGAGAATTTTTGTGGACTTAAACAAAGTCCTACTACCCACCAAACCAAGGATAAGCAAAACCAAACCAAGCAAACGATTTGGTGATCGCAGTATCGGTAAGACACAAGTCTTTGTTTAAATCCGCCTAGCTACCTTCCATCGTCTTACCTAATCTGTAGCTAGTATCATAACAACAATTGTACAATAAAAAAACCTTCCCCGTCATACAATAAAAAAAACTTAACACCAGAGTATATGCCTGTTTTGTGGCCACAAATAAAATAACTATTGTGCTGGTCGCGATTCCGAACAGGTTTGATTAGACGTTTCAAAATGATCATCATTAATCTTACTGAATAAACGATTATTGATTGATTTATTTACTGTGCTAGTTTTCTTATTGACCAAGCGAGCTCAGTTTCGAGATTGACCAAAAATGCTTTTGTCCGCTGTCTGTCGGTCGGTTTGTTCTCGCCTACAGGTCGCATTTTTCAACCGATTTTGATGAAAATTGGCACACATGTTTCTTGATTTTTTATTTTTTTTTGTCGATCGCGACTTTTGATCATGGGGAAAACAGGGGGGAAGTTTGCTGTAGGATTTTTATTTTTTATTTTTTTCCGGAAAATTTATACATACGTTTACTAATCAGACTACGCAGTCCTCTCCGCCTTTGCAAGACAAATCCGTAAACACCAGGTTCAATCTCTCAGAACAAGGGAAAGCGAGTAATTGCTAAAACTTATACCCCTATTTGACTCAAAAGTCTACGTAGGTAAGCCTATGCTAGGTATTTTATTTTTCTTATTAAGTTGTTTACAATAAAGAATTAAATAATTCTTACATAAACACTAGTAATTAAGTTGTAGGTAATACTCGAATGGTACGTGCCTTCGATTGACAGAGCGCGAAGCTTCAGTGGCCTAACCACAACGTCTTAAAGCATTCTCGTTTTGATCTAACATGACTTTTTCTCGTTTTTTATACACTGTGTCTTTTGTTATAACCGCCTCTGTGTTCTAGTGGTTCAACCCACCGATTTCAGATCCAGAGTTCCTGGGTTCGATCCCCAGGGGAGTACAATATTGTGCTCAGTTTGGTTGGTGGTAGGACTTTGTTTAAGTCAAGCCATCTTACCTAATTCTGTCACCATAATAAGAATAATAAAATTGTTGTGTTTCGGCATTTAGTGGTAATATAGTTCCTCAATTTGTTGAGGATTCCGGGTGAAGTGCGCCTCCACCTTCGGCCTTATCTTAACTTGTTATCTGGTCTCACTCTCTCAAGAAAGAAGGCCAAAAAAACACTGGATAGATAGTGACAAAAGTAAAGTTATGTCTGAACAAGAACGTTGTATAGAGGTTGTGGATCAAATGAGGCATAAAGTTATTCCTTGTAACACCTAACACCTTATTACAAATTCCAAAGCAGATCGGTTGCATGCATTCGCTTATCTTTTAAACCGCTTATGTCGGTCTTACTTATCCCTTTTAAACATTTTCACAAAATCTAGGTACCAGAAATCTCCGAGCAAAATAAATGAACTTTGCATAAATTATGGCCCGATTGAAATCCCTTACGATTAGCGATCACGTGTTTTAAGAACAAATTAAACGTAAACATTACACTAACACATTAAATTCGTGAAAAGATAAGAAAAAAAGTAAAATGTATTTTTTTAGGGTTCTGTTCTTAAAAGTATAAAAGAAATATAGGATAACTTCGTTGTCCATCTGTCTGTTTGTCTTTCAAGATCCTTTTTGTCAGAAACGCGTAGAGGTATCTATCTAGTTGAAAGGGAGATTGCCCAAGTGACTATGGGATTTATTATCACTCTCAAAATGGTTGTATCACAATGAAAAATGGCTTAAAATAAAATTCAATAACAAGACTTTTAAATATAATCCACAATTTGATGATAATTCTCCGAAATTAACGAGTCTCTGCCTCACAGTTCACAAAATGTTTATCGGAGTCCATCTCACTACTCTCCCGTTACAAACTGAGTTTCTATATCACAAAATGTACTACAGAGTCTCGTATCAATCTCGTATCTCGTATCACAAACTAAACTTTAGAAAAAAACTTATAAATAGAAACTAAAATAACCAAAACACACAAACAAAACAATATTTTTTTTTTACCCATTAAGGGAAGGCTAAAGTTTTTCAACCATACCATCTTGTCTCACGTTGTAGATTTTCATACGTAAATCCCGAGACAAAACAAAACAAACAATAATTATTTATTATACTATCAACTCATTTTTTTTGGCATTGTGCAGTTTTCCAGTTGTGGGGTAAATTATTTTTACCGCTCCAATAGGAAAGCATCGAAGCAATGACTGACTCGCTGATTTTCCTATGAATGGTTTACGAAATCTAAAACAAAACATTTCTGAACATTTTTATTATCCCAAGAAGTTAAACTTTTGTATTATTAGTTCGAGTAATCATAAATAAAAACACGAAGTATTAGCATTATGAACTTGTGACACAACTTAGATTATAGCGATACAACCAATGATCATTCTCCTTTATGTCAAATACTCAAAAAACTTAACGTGTGACGGGATCAAAAGACAAGATATTCCTGCAAGTTTGTGCGGAACCCTCGGTGCACGAGTTCAGCTTGCACTTATTGGCCGGTTTTATTTAATCTATGGGTATGGTGGAGGCGGTAGATGCGCACTTTACCCGGAATCATCACAGACTTAGGCTGTGATGGGCTCTTTCAGAAAAAAAAATCTTGAGACGCGATCAAAAGCTATGACTGTTTATGTCGTATAATTTTCGATTACACAAGGGAATCAAAACATATATGGTACTTCCCGTTGATCTAGAAAAGTTGGCAAGAAGCAATGTCTTACAGCACTTGTAAAAGAACAACTGAAAACCGTTAGTATGCAGTTTAGTAACAAAAAAAATAACTTATACAAATGTTTTATTAATATTTTTTGGGTTGTGAATTTTTGTCATTATTGACACAAATAATCATAACATTTTCTCTTCTTCATTTTCTCCCGTTAAGTAGCACTACCACCCACTCCTACCACACAAGGGTTATCTGGAAGAAAATGCTTCGTAGCATTAAGTTCGCCCATGTACTTTTATTTATTAGTGCAATAAAGTATTTTCTATCAATCTATCTATGTGTGAGGGATGATATGGGCATAAAAGAAGAGAGTGAGTGAGATGACGTCGGATAGAGGAGAGTAGAGGAAGAAGACGTGTGCCGAACCCATCTAGTGTTGGGTAACGGGCAGGAAGATGATCACGTCATACTTAGGTAAGATGGTGGTAGCTAGCCAGATGGACTGAAACCACCACCACCGCATGAAAAACTAGCACAAATTTGTACCCCGTAGGGATCGAACCCGAGACCTCTGGATACCGGTGGGTGGAAAAAGTACGTCATCAACGCGTCACATTGATGGCACACAGAAATCTTGATTGCTTTGCTATTAGCCACGCTTGGCTTTTGAATTAGTGATTGAAATAAACGTAAGCATTTGGTCAACGCGAAAAAATATACGAATGGAATATTCATATCAAAATAATGATAGTATTGTCCTGGGAACTGCCACTGGTAGCGGTCGATGAAAAGCTATATCAGACGATTATGACAACGGCTCGTAGAGCGGGTAATTTCCGCTCACCCCCACGTTCGTCCCCGTTGGGGATCAACGGGAAGTTTTATTCTCGTTGGTCCCCATGAAAGTAAATATGGGGACGAACGGGAATAAAACTTCTCTTTCGTGCCCACTAATATATTATTTTTTTTTATTTCAGGTCACAGCAGGCAGTTTATTGTTTTGTATTTGTGTCCTTCAGTATCTGGATTATGTATCTTTGGTTGCAGTCGATGTTTTAACAAAACCTACTACAAATATTTGCTTTCTAAACACTTGTTTATACAGAAAGTAAATGTTTAGAACATAGAAGAGAACAGACCAGGGCAAGAAGTTACATACCTTACCAGTATTAATCATGTATGATGTAGAGGCAAAACGATGAGTTCGGCACAATTGAACATTTACAAGGTACGAGTTGAGCCTGCCGTGCATCTGCTAGTCCGATGGTGGAAAGGGGATGGAGGGGTTAGGTAAAAAATATCCTGCGCATACTCGCCATCGTGCGAGCATACTCTTTGCCCTCGTCTGTTATACTGTACAGCCTTGGAGTCTACAAGTCGAGAGTGAATAGGTTCCTTTAAGACAAGCGTGCTACATCTTGGGCTGCATCTTTACTTGTCTTTCATGTGAGCTAGCACCAATAATAAAAAACACAATAGACCAGAAAACACACGTATAAGAATAATTTATAGTACTTACAGATAAAAATGCAAATCCTCAAATTGTGTAACACACAAATTTTATCTTAAAATAAGATGTTATGCGATGATGAGACGACGCGACTATTACCTAACTCTGTTTCATTTGAGTTTCAATCGGTTTCAATCATGACGGCTTTTCTTTGACTTCTCAGCGAAACGAAAAAAAAAACAGAAGAAAAGCCGCCATTTTGATTAATACCAAATGAAACAAACTAAGGTACAGGCCAGCAGGTATACAGGATGGAAAGCTCGGTGAATTAAAAGCAGTATAAAATAGGACTCACGATAACTTGCGAGGGTCGATGACAGTAGAAACAGCGATATAGTGACCCTTAGCGCTGAAGACATCTTGTCTGCAACAAGTCACAACTATTATAGATTCCAACGATATACATCAAACGATCACATCTCACAAGGACCCAATTGTTAGATTAATACGGTACCGTACAGTTCTTGGTTGAAATCCTATATTTGAGAACTAAGCGATTTTAATAATATTTTATTATGCGTACTGCAAGAACTTAGAATCAACTCCCAGCGTCTATTTCTCCGCTGTGCTACTACCCTAATGCCTTCAAGAAGAGAGCCGACCCTCTAAACTTAAAAAATAGTTTCCCTAATTCATGCCAATGTTAAAAAATTAAAGAAACTCAGTCTATTTTTGTAATACCTTTACACGGTGGAAAGTGGTGAAACCACAGGAAAAAGCTAGTCGATATTTGATATAAATTACAAAGGTTTTGTGCAGTTTATTCCCAGACCAGAGTTTAGGTTTAGGTGACCGCCTCAGAGGCTTACGGTTCAACTTCCGGTGTCAGATCGAGAGGTCCCGTGTTCGATCCTCAGGGGGAGTACAATACAGTGCTAGGTTTGGTTGATGGTAGGACTTTGTTTAAGTCCGTGTGGCTACCACCGTCAGACCCAATTCTGTCGCCATAATATCTTTTTTTTTAATTGTTGTGTTCCAGCATTTAGGGGTAAGATACACAGTTCCTCAGTTAGTTGAGGATTCTGGGTGAAGTGTGCCTCCACCTTCGGCCTTATCGTAACTTGTAACCAGGTGACTTGCCCGTCGTACGATAAAAAAAGCTCATAACGAACTACACAACTGAAATGCTAGACAACAGACGTCAGCTTAAATCGTTCACAGTCGATTGCACATAAATGGTGTGAACGTAAGTTGGATGAAAGGGTTAAACTCACACAGATACATTATATTAGATTTTACCTTACATTAGATACGCGGAAGCGAATGTATGAATTTTAATGGTAAGGGCGAAAAACATGCATTCGCAGCGTTTGGTGTAGTGCGAGTTTTTAAAATGTTGCAAGTTTTTCACAATATTGTACTCCCCCTGGGGGTTAGCTATTATAATTTATTGTACCCTAGTGTTTTTTAAATAAAAAAATAAATAAACAAAAAAACATAGCCTTCTTTCTTTTTGACAGTTACAACACGTTACAATAGAATGACAGTACCTATGATTTTTATTGACAAGTAGTACTACTCCGACATTGTGAAATAACACTAGAAAAAAAAAAATATTGATTAATGATTACCTAGCCTAGGTACCTATTGCTATTTTGGTTGAAACCAAAATCAAATAGAGCGAGGTAACTGCATGGTAACATTACTAGTTGTTAATAGCCCCGCAGTTCCTAAAATAAACTGATACATAAAGCATTTGCAATAATAGCTAATGGCATTACAATCAGTTTGCCACCACGCTAATACATATTTAAGCGTGGTTGCAAACTGTTAAAACTTATAATAAGTTCAAAGTTTTAACAAGTTATCCCAGTTACAAAGATCACATATCTCTGATATTTAACTTAAAACTATGAGGAGTTGGATAAGTCTGCCTTATAATCATGGGAATAAAAATTTCTGCACAAAATAATACTTGGTGACAAGCATAATTTGACGTCCATTACGAAATAGCATTCTTAAGCGATGATTGATTGATAATTTAGTTGGAATTGGACAAGCCATTTTGAAATGTACGACAAAAATGTTTGTATGGGAAAGACCTTTAGGCCTTCTTAATTTGTGGCAGGATGGGAGGAAGTAGCAGTTTTCTAACTTGTCTTCGATCAGAGAAGGTAGAGGGGACATTGTGTAAGATTTACTATCACGCCACTAAAAAGTAAAGTCTGTAGTGGTGGTAGTAGATTAGTCATAAATGTATGTATCCGATATATCAGTTTTATGGGGTTCCAAATTCCAAAGGGCTTACAGGAATAAAGGTACTAAAAGTTCGTATGTCTGTCTGCCCGTATGTTTTGTGTGATTACTTTTGTTCTGCCTATTAATTTAAATAAATAACATACACCTTTATTTAAATTAGTTCTCATATTACAAGCTTGGGGCTAGAGATTAATTCCACACAGCCATGATGACAGATGGCTTTGTGAAATTAATGTCCTTTAATATTTATTTATTATTATTATTTATTTAAATTACATAAGGGCGGTAATACATTTTGAAATTATTTGTTTTAATCAACTTTAAAATATTTCCTCCTTAATTAGTTACCGTATCTCAATCACAATAAAAAAACAAAAGCGTTTTTATAATTAATCAAAAATAAATATTACCAGCTTTTTTTTGCCTTAAATATGGGTTGGAACTCTCGATGTGTATTTACTGTAATGCGAATTTTCGTTAAAACACTCAGAAATACTTACCCTAGGTAAATGGTTTCAAGCTACTCGTGCCACGAACCAACACCATGAAAATACAAAAAATAATATTAAATTTAGGATCTTAGCAATGTCCGAGAGACTCACCTCCCGGTTTACCTGTTGAGTGTCGAATGCTGTGCCGTGATCTGTGATCGCCAGCTTTTATAGGGCGGGACAGCCTCTTACAGCGGCGCTCAAACTTTACGTGGGATCGAGCGATACGTGTCGCTAAAAGGATAATGCAAGATGGAAGCAGTTTTATTAAAGGAGTGCAAAATGCAATTATTAATTACATACTACGGCATCTAGTAAGTATTAAGTATTAAAATAGCGAACGAATTGTGAATTTATGTAATCAACTTTCACATGACAAGCGAACCGAGGGTTCCGATCTACATTTCAAAGCATCACAGATTTTTGGCATTATGTTCTGAAGCTGAAGTGCGGGTTTGACTCTCGCTCAGCCAGTTTTTTTTTGTTGTTGTGCTATATTTAGAAGTTTTTATTATTTATATTAGGTTAAACTACAGGTTAGGTTTACCGTTTCTACGATTGAATAAAATGAAACATAGCACGACTGAATATGAAACCTTCTTATGTTTTTACGATACCCGCAGCAATAACACAAACTTAAAAAAAAAAAGAAAAATTCTAATCAATTAATAAATTATAATTTGAATCGTAACAGGTGTTACGTTTAAAAATATTTATCTTTTTGAAGGTCACTCGGACAACGAAGGCTAAATCAAAGGGAGTAAGGAATACATCAATTAATAGTAACCAGAAACATATGTTATCCTGTCTAAATTTAGACAGGATAACATATGTTTCTGGTTACTTAATTACTTGTAAGTAATATTATAAATGTTACAGTTATAATTGAACACCCAAATATTACCAGCAAAAATACAGAACCCAATAAGACACAGTAGTCATACCCACATCCTATACGATCATAATTTCTTGATAAATTACTTAAGAAAATTGTTATTTATGTAATATTAAATCTTTATTTATTTTATTGTACAGCGGGGTAGTTAAGTAAAAATTCACAACCCGCAAATAAAGTCTTACCTCCAACCTCTTTATTGACATGCCGGCCGCCTCAAAAGCGGAGCCTGTTTTTGAAAGTTTGAGCACCACTTAGCAGCTTTGGCATCAGAATCACGTCCACACTGTTTAGAGATAATTCATTTAGGAGCCGCCGCCGGCACTCACTTTGAGAACCACTGGATTATTTACATGCAAAGAACAACCAAACTGCGGATGAGGAAAAATAAAACTTTCGATACATATTTTTCAGAGGTAGTGTTTTTTACGGTAACACTTAGCAGTCAATAATATTTTTTACACTCGAGAACATTTTCAATGTTAGGTATTCAAATCATGGACTTGAAGACTTCAATGAAAATTGTTGCTACAATACTGTTGAAACAATGAAGCGATACAATAGTTTTTTTTTTTAATCAGACTGTAGAAGAATAAGTAGTACTGGGATCCCTGTAACCATTGGAGGCATTTGCGCTCTCTGGGAACAGAACCCTAAACATAACTAAAACAGAACCCTAAACATAACTAAACAGTATGAACTGTACATTTAACATTGAATACCCCTCCTTCTATTCATTGACTATCCCTATATCCTTAACTCCTCACTAGGTGTAGTCGGTACATTTTTATTCGTGCGCTGTTTGTGTACATTCCTCAAGTTTATTTTACTCGCAATCAGGATTAAGATAATCAATCAATCAAGGTCTTTGTAAAAGATCTCGTCCGGGGAAGTACCACCACCATACCTATTTCGGCCGTCAAACAGCATTGCTGTGTTCCGGTTTGTAGGGTATGGTTGCCAGTGAAATTACGGGCACGCGAGGTTGACGGGCGCAATGCTGTCAAGCGTCTGTCATGTTCTTTGTGTAAGGTTTCGATCTAGGCAAGAGTTTAATTAATTAAGTGATGGATGCTTGCTTATTCCGTCTCCAACGTGTATCCCAAAAGTCGGACGAACAGACACGCCCAGCTCAAGCTTACCAAATTAAGGTGATTCTCACCGACAAAAAAAAATATAGACATCATTGTACATCTTTGAAACAGGAATATCGATGTATTTTTCCACCGGAAATTAAGCAATTAAAACCTTTGATCGGAAAAACGATGTACAAAGTGACTTCCGGTTCTCAATTTATATTTTTTCCAATCCTGTGAAAGAATTTTTATGTAATTCTCAATGACAATTAACGTAAAAGAGTGGTCCAAGAGACTTTTTATATTGTAAGACGGGGAAGGGTTTGGCCTTCATGTCATCTGATGTCAAGTAATGATAAAGCCGATGGTTGAATATCCCTTCACCCGAAATCCGCAACAGTCTGAGGAACTGGCTATCTTACCTCTAAATACCGGAACACAACAATTGAGAACTATTGTAATGGCGACATACTTAGCTAAGTGGTAGCGCGCCTTTCGGTTAAATCAAGGCCTACCACCAACCAACACCTTAACTTTTAGTAACTTTGAGGCTTAACACTTTTATGCCTAACTTGAGGCATAAAAGTGTAACGGACGGGCGCAATGCAGTGCCGTATAGGTTATGTTCTTTATGGATGTGACCTACGCAGTAAGGCATTATTATAGGCAAGATGCACTCAACATCAGGTGGGCTATGCTTGTTCCGTCTCCTAGTTGTATAAAAAAAAACCAAGCGCAATATTGCCCTGGTCCCCAAAAGTGGGGATCGAACCCGCAAAAGTCCACAGAGGCGATAAAATTCCTTCACTTATGTAAGGGTGCAGAAAGGATCCTGGAAAATGTTCACGGGATAACGGTACCGAAGTCCCACGCATTTAATAATCTTATGTAATTCTTACAGTGTGTCCATTATCGGATTAACTAATCAAAGATCCGCCTAATTGAGCGGCATCGAACAGTCTTTGTTATAGTTAAATTGACTTCGACAAAGTTCCTAATCGGATTACCAGTTTCTGGCCTAAGGTAGTAGCTTTTTGTGAGGTAAAACGGTTTTGTATTGATTCTTCTGAAGCCCGTTAATGTTCACTGATAGACAGAGCCTCTATTTTTCTATTGTACGACAGGGAAGCGCCTTCATTTTACCTAGTTACAAGTTGAAACAAAGCCGAAGGTGGAGGCGCACTTCACCCGGAATCCTCAATTAACTGAGGAACTGGCTATCTTACCCTTAAAAACCTTATTTATTTAGTTACATCACATAATACAACATGTTTAATAATTAGAAACTATAAAGAGACCTTTGTCTTAAATTAATGCTTTCCACATTGTAATGTTATGGATTTAATTTAGCAAAAAAATACCATAACTTTTACCTGTATACCTACAGGTTTGTACGGAACCCTCGGTGCGCGAGTCCGACTCGCACTTAACCAGTTTTTATTTGCGATTGTATTAACTTGGTTATTGCCAGAGATAGGTTTATGACTTTATGACTTCACTCCTAGTTAAAACTAGGACAATAAAAATATGTCAAGTCGTATTTATGTCACTGCCTGTGACCGTTATATTTTTCTAAACACCTTTGAAGTTATAATATTAGTACTAAGTAGGTAGACTGTCCGCTATTGGGAATGAGCCTCTTCTATTCTCGCGAGTTTTGTCATAATCTCCACTTACAAGTCTCTTAGCTCAGTTGGTAGTGGCTCTGCCTTCTACGCTGTAGGTTGTGGGTGGTTGTGGGTCGAATCCCACCCAGGACAAACATTTATGTGATGAATATGAATGTTTGTTTTGTGTTTGGGTGTTGTATTTCGTTATGGGTATGTATTTACAAAAAAAAGTATTTAAGTAATCTAGCTCCCATATTACAAGTTATGCTCAGCTTGGGGCTAGATGGCGCTATGTAAAACTTCCTATAATATTTTAATATTCTATACTTATATTTTATGTCTATTCTATTTCATACTTCAAAAGGTATCGTTTCTAAAACTGTATTTAAATTTTTCAGAAACGAAACCTTGTAAATGCATGACCGGCGTTTGAACCCATGATCTATCGTGACATTTTATAGATACAGGTATCAGTTTTAAGTGAATTACTGCATTTCCCCTTTTAGTTAACAGCAGAGTGCTCGTATTTGCAGCCTAATGTCATTACTATAACACGCTTCCCATACTTTGAAGTTGGTTAATAGTTTACGTAGGCCAGAGATGTATGGTCGGTCATAAAAATATATTTAGAAACGTTTTAAAGCGAACGGAGATATTTCGCGTACAGGTATCGGTCTTTTTCACCTGTGAAAAAATCAGAGTTGCATGTTAACGCGATCTAAAGATATGACCGTTTAAATCGCATATTTTGCGATTTGAAAAGGGAATCAAAACCTACAAGGGTACTTCTCGTTAACCAGAACCATGAAATTTGTCAAGAAGCAATGTCTTAAAGCACATGTAAAGGAAACATCTGAAAACCGTAAATAATGTCGTTTAATAACAATAAAAGCTAATTTACTATAAAATTTTATTGAAAACCGTTGTTAGGGATCCAACTGCAAAGTTAAGTTTTTCTTTTGTTGAAAAAGTCCTCGATGGGCGAGTTGTTGAACTTATAATTACTTAGAAACCTTACATACAAGTTTGTACGGAACTCTCAATGCGGGAATCCAACTCTCTCTAGACCGGTTTTTTTATGTTTACTCTAAAACTAGTAGTTCACCCCCAACTGAGATCTTGTGATGTCTGGTTTGTGTTAGGTATTTAACCCTGTGTGCTTACTATTATACTACACCTTACCTTATGCACAATTTTTCATTGTATAAATTTTTTAAGTAAACCATAGTTTTATTTTAAGGTGTGCAATAAAGTATTTTCAATCATTCATTCATTATTTTTTCTCAATTTCTCTTTTTTTACTTGTGAGTTTTGAGGCTCTCTCTCATTATATGCAAAGGTAAGACCGCCTAGGGTTTATTTCCAAAATATTTGCATTTTACCTCATTAACCGCGGCCTCTGGATCTATAAATTCTAGGATACTATGAGACCGTATTCAACGAGTGTAGTACGAGAGGTGTCTACATTGTTAAGTTTGCGCGCTTCTATCAATCAATCAATATTTATTTATTTTTCTTCACAAATAAGGCCTAACTTAAATCGGGTTGTTACAGAATATGTTTGTCCCGGGTTCCTATAGTGCGAGAACGGAAACCTCCGCAGACCGCCGAACTCTCACATATTTCTATCAAGAAGATGTCAGACCTCGACCGTTCATGAAAGAGACGGACCACTCTATGAAACCCCAAGATTCAAGATCCAGATTGGCAAGAGCAGGCACTGGACACATTCTGGTGGCGTTCTATTGTGTCGGATGCTAACCCACTTTGGCGTTGATGCGCCAGAATAAGTAAGTCATGTTTTATTACTTACTAGAAGATGCGATCTTAACCGCCTCTGTGGTCTAGGGGTTCAACCCACCGATTTCAGATCCAGAGGTCCCGGGTTCGATCCCCATGGGTAGTACAATATATTGTGCTTGGTTTGGTTGGTGATAGGATTTTGTTTTCCGTCTGGCTAGCTACCACCATCTTAACTAATTATGTCGCCATAACAACAGTAAAATTGTTGTGTTCTGGCATTTAGAGGTAAGATAGGCAGTTCCTCAGTTTGTTGAGGGTTCCGGGTAAAGTGCACCTTCGGCCTTATCTCAACTTGTAACCAGGTGACATGAAGCCCAAGCGCTTCCCCAACAATAAAAAAAAAACCACCGCGCCGCCTAGACCTCACTGGTAAAGCGGTTTAAATCATTTGATTTGATTATCAAAACTGCAAAGTTAAATCAGAAATCTTGATCGAGTACTGCAGTTGTGGATAATTTTTATTCGTAATCAAATTACATTTTGCAGAAAGTTCGGTTTAAAAGAAGTTTTATCTTGTCAAATGTGCCTGCTTAGTAATTCCACAAGCATTCGAAAGTTGAACGATTGATTTCAGCATATGTTCAAATGAACTTTCCTCTAGGTATACCTTTCTTTTATTTATTTTTTATTTGTGCAATAATAACTTGCAGCAACGGTGGTCTCGGCTTTTGTAACTCAGACCGTTAATGTCCAAAAGCGCTACTAAGGGAACTAGAAGATGGGAAACAACTTCCTTCCTAGAACATACTTATGAATAAATAAATAAGTAAATAAATATAGTGGTCTCGACAGAGCTTACCTTTTTGAGCCTTTTGGGGTAGAGACCTTGGGTCCGTGGGGAGCCGGTGCCCGCCGGGTTTTCAAAAATCTTGCGGGGCTTTTGATTGAGACGACACGTGACCCAAGGGCTGGCTCTTACTTAGGCCAGCGAATTAGCATAGCTTTTCAGCGTGGCAATGCAGCCTGCGTCTTGGGCACCCTACCGTCTGGTACTGGTCTGGAACAGTTGAGTTACCTATAGGCCGTTTGTAAGGGTCCTTAGGTAATCTGACTGATTCCTTTGTACAGTTAGTTAGTTTAATTGTACTTTTTAGTAAATAAATTATTTATTATAGTATAGGATATTATATGACATTAATTTAAACCGCGATATCTAGTCGCATACCAAGCAAAGCTGTACCAAGTATATAGTTATATTGTATAGTAAGTAGTTTAAACTACACGTACTATTTATTCAGACTTTAAGCCTTTACTGGTGGATTGGTGAATGCTGTGAATGTTTTAAGGTAGTAAAATAAAATTTTAAACCAGTTAAAAGCGGAAGTCTATTTCAAATATTCGTTTTCCGTTTCAAGGGAGATTTTAGCCATCAGACTTAAACCATATGTAGTAACCATTTGTTACAACTTAAATGTATGTCTTAGCAATCTTTTTTGCAACATAATACACACAAAGCTAGGGCACTTTGTTCGACTCGAACCAATGAATTATTTAAGCAAAGCTGACAATGGCGTAGGCACGCAAATTGAGACGGAGTACTGTAGATACGTGATCATAATATTAGCCGTTGATCTGACGATGGAGCCAGCGGTCTTGATACTTAATAATAAGTTGTTGCAGTCTCAAACATAATATCACGCATTTCATTCGCTCACACAAACAGGTTTAACCACCTCTGTGGACTAGTGGTTCACCTACCGGTACAAGTCCCGGGTATGATCACCAGCCCCCTCAGCACGGGGCGGGGATACCATTTTTGTCCTCTGTTTTTATCCACCATCCAGGAGACAAATAATCTGACAAGGTGGATAAAAACAGAGGACAAAAGTTTTATCTCCTCCCCGTGCAGGAGGGTACAAATTAGAACAAAAGGGGGGTTATCACATTTTCGAAAAATTGTAACAACCCTCCTTAACCCCAAGCCCAATAGAGGCTTAATAGAGGGATAGTAGAGGCTTTTGATATAGCCGATCTCGATTAAAACTCCCCAAGAATCAAAATCACAAAGTCACACATGTAACGAGAGAGGACACACTTATGATATTTTATATTTAGGTTCTGTTTGATTTTCCACTCATTATTTTAGTGTGTCTCATTCGTGCTTAGCATTATGCTTCTACGTTGAAAGGAACCATCGTAAGCAAGCCCGGAATTTCGTTAGTTGGTCCGTCGTAAATGTCGACTAAGGATCGAAGAACGCAGCTTTATCGGGCTTAGGTATCACTCTCCAGCGTATTATCAAACATCGTAACTGCGAGAGTCAAAACAGTTTTTTGTCTTGTCTGTTTTATGAACTTTGCCAAACAGGTACATGTTTTTCTTTCTTTTTGTATCTAACCATGGATATTATTCAGTTGTTTGAGCAAGTCCGCCTCGCACTTGGCCGGTTTATTTACGTATAGATATTAGATAAAATTACTACCGTCAAACCATTCAACGTGTTATAGATTTTTTTATTCATAGACACATGTCTGAATAAAGCAAGCTTATTGCAATACCCAGTCCAGCCCCCTGAGGTTTTACTGGTCGTTGATTAAAGAAATTTGCATTTTTATGGACAATTCGATCGAATATCGAGACTTGACCTAGGACTAAACCTACCAGTCTAGACAAATTTAAGATAAATATATAAATAGCTATGATTGAGCGAACTCACGTCTAACAGGCTGTAATTTAAAATCTAAATATCGTCGTGTGACTGACTGACAATCAACGCACAGCCCAGACCTAAAGTCCTAGAGTTATGAATCTTAGTGGCTCTTTTTCCCGATTTCGAAAGCTCGAAGTGTAAAATTGCTCTAGCTGACCATAAACTGATTCCGGAAAGGGCGAAAGTAAACAGTGGCATGTACTGTCACGGACCGCGAGCTGATAAGGTGGCTATAATGCTGCGCCATTAGGGATGTGCTGGGGATAGCAGAGATAAATATTACAGGACATTAATTTCACACAGCGCCATCTAGTCTCAAACTATGCATGTAACATGGGAACTAGATTACGGATAAAATACTTAAACACTTTTTTTTTGTAAATACATACAATACAACACCCAACACATATATGGAGAGGCCCTGGATGAGTTTTAACGAACATCCTGGGGTCTTCCTTAGCATCATCGCCTCAACATGGTAGGGTATTAGCAGATTTCCCCCTCGCAAAAAAAAATAACAATAGATTGACGGGGACAAATTTCCGGGTGTATATGTGGGTGTATAAGTATTCTGGGTGTATAATAATAATTATTTATTTATTTATTTCAGATTTATAAATCCATAATTATCCATTAAATACAAGTACAAATTCCTAACCAAAAACAAACAAAAACCACCCACATTAATAAATATTGCCACCAACGCAACAACATTGAGATTCAAGTACCAACAATCTAAGCTTTTCTCTTCGGCAAAGATCGACAAACTTCAAGTTTTCTCTTCTGTCGGCACTGGAGTGCCACTGTTTTTTTTTTACTAGACCATGCGCTGGCCTTGTTTTGAACCGAACGACAGTCATTGCCACTATAACGGTAAACTTAGGTACTAGAGATATTATGAGCTATCTGGCATAGCCACTATGCTTGGCAGGTGAGTCGGTGATCACAGAATCGGTGTTTGATAGATACTAAGATAGATGAATGCTACTCATCTCCTGGTGAAATCCCTTAGACACATCTATTGATATCCACGAGACTTTCGCAGAGGGACTTATATTATTTGCAACTTTGCATTCTTAGATAAAAAAAACTGACCAAAGCATTCATTAGATATTAATTATGTCAGTTAGTAAATCACACTACGTACGTCTTTCCTAAGGGTAAGCAGAAGGGATCACATTTTATTTCTTAGCTTCCTATTTTATGTAGGTACAAGTGATATTTGCTGGGACATAAATATTATGACAGATGGACGGACCAAAGCTTAAAAAAAACCAACGGACAGACAGACGCGTGATCCTAGTGATCGCGCCGTAATGACGCGAGATCCTGTGAAAGGGCTCGTTTGGGGAAGATCTAATACCATTCCTATTTCAGCCGCCAAGCAGCATTGCTGTCTCCTAGTTTGAAGCGTATGGTTGCCACTGAAATTACACGCGAGGCTTAACACCGTTATGCCCTGTGGTTATGTCTCAAGTTGACGGGTGCAATGCAGTGCCGCGTAAGTCATGTTTTTTGTGCATGTGATCTACGCAGTAAGCTTTTTTTTATAGAATAGAGCTGCTTGCTTGTTCCGTCTCCAAGTCATTTAAAAAAAAAAATTGCTCTAGAGATAGCTGGGTTCTTATTTCAGAAATGCCGTTTATTTCTTAAACTCTGATATATATATTGTATTGTACGACGGGAAGGCGCTTGGCCTTCATCTCACCTGATTACAAGTTAAGATAAGGCCAAAGGTGGAGGCGCACTTCTCCCGGAATCCTCAACAAACTCAGGAACTGGCTATCTTACCTCTAAATGCCGGAACACAACATATTTTTAGAATTGTCATTATGGCGACAGAATTAGGTAAGATGGTGGTAGCTAGCCAGGCGGACCCAAACAAAGTCCTACCACCAACCAAACCAAGCATAATATATTGTACTCCCCATGGGGATCAAACCCAGGACCTCTGGATCTGAAAGACCACAAAGGCGGTTATGTTCAAATGATTAAAAAAATATATTTAGGTACTATTAAAGAAAAAGAAAACAATAATTCGCGATCATCAATGAGGAGCAACTCTGCGATGCGTATTTGGAGTCTGCAGAGACTGTTGAGCAGCGGGTGCATAGATACAAGCTAGAACAGAACCGGTTAGGCAACGATTCTGCTGAGCAACGGGAGCATAACATGACCAAGCATAGAACATGACTAAAACCAAACATGACTACCATCTAATAACCCATAGACTCGGGCCAATTCACGAACAGCGAACGAGACTGTTGAGCAGCGGGATTATAGACTTGAACTAGTTCTCGATCGACTGCTGAACTGCTGGTGCATAGATTCAAGCTACTAGCTTGAATCTTGGACCGGTTAGCCAAGGATTCTGTTGAGCAACGGGAGCATAGACTCGGGCTGATTCACGATCGGGTAGACAACGAGAAAGCAAAGACTCGGGTTATCACAGAAACGGTTAGCCAAAGAGTCTACTGAACAGCGGGACCATGAACTTGGGCTTATTCACGATTGGCTATTATAACCTCCCGAATTACAGAGCCATTATCACGTGAAAGCACACGTTTTGGTTGGTGGTAGGACTTTCTTTAAGTCCGCCTGGCTTGCTACCACCATCTTACTGTCGTCAAAACAACAATTCTAAATTGTTGTGTTCCGGCATTTAGAGGTAAGATAGCCAGTTCCTCATTTTGTTGACGATTCCGGGTGAAGTGCGCCTCCACCTTCGGCTTTATCTTAACTTGTAACCAGATGAGATGAAGGCCAGTGCTTACCCTTAAAAAAACTGTTTGCAGTGATGTGTCGTATTGAGCGACTTATTAGACCAATTGGCATTATTGAGTCGACCACATGCCTATAAAGCATTAATTTAAATGTAACGCCTTAGTCAACTTCAACTTAGGTAATTCCCACAAATTAAAGACAGAATCTAAGATTCTAAGGATCCCACAAACTATTATATATTAGACAGAATCTATAGATTCTGTCTATAATTTGTGGGATCCGTATAAGGAACTGCGTTGCAATAAGTTAATCCGTGACTAATTGGTACCTCAAAGTTTGCATTGAAAACGGTATCGGAAAATTATTATTCATACTGGGTTGATAATAATGTTAAATGTAAGTCCCTATTAAGTTGTTTTATAGTCGAGTTAAGGTGCACTAAGACAGGATTCTGGGACATGGAGTGATCGGAACGAAGATAAACACAACCTAAATACCTAAATCGGTTTCTATTGTAGTGTAATGTAGAGGATTCCGAAAAATTACCACGAGTAGAAGGGAATGAAGTTTTGGGTATTACAGAAATCGATGTAGGTATTATTCGGATAGGTACTTAAAAGAAATAATATACATAACATTTACAATGGCGAACATTTTTTAAGTGTTATTTTGTAACACTAAGAACGGATTCTGGGAATTACCACGGTATGATGCGAAGCCTTGGGCATTTCAGAAATGAAGTATGCATGTACTTAACTTAACAAGGCATCCTTATAAGACTGTAAACCGATAACAGTATTGGTAAGTGCTCGGTATAAATAATTAAAATTATAAATAGAGAAAACCTCCACCTTTTTGTTGTGGTCGCATAGATAAAAAACACAAGTTCTTAAAGCGTGTATTGCATGAGCGCCATCTACATGAACTTCCGAGAACTAACACAAAAGCACGGCTTTAGAAACCAGGGAGAAACCACGTTTACAAATTTCTAAGGGTGTGTTTATTTCCGAGAGCAACAAAGCGCCATCTCTGTAGGGGTTCCGGAAACAGAAACGTAGAGATATGATTTGTTTCAATCATATGAAAGAGATGTCTCTACGATTCTACTTTCACATTTCTAGAGGTTACTTATGTGGTAAGCTAGAGAAATATGACCATTAGCCTTGAAAAGTTACTCAAATAGGTAATGTTATTAACCTATTTGAGTATTGTACAAATGTTCATGTTTCACCGTGTTAAATGTTAGATTTTATTACAAAATATAAATTATTTTGATTTGGTTACGGATTCTTTACTTCATTTCAAGTCTTTGTGAGAAAGTTACGAAATCTTAATAAAGAAAAAAAGTTATAGCTTTAATTACATTCTACATTATAGGTTAACATTAAAGGTTTTATTTTTGAAAAACAAAAATTTCTAATCAAAATGCCAACTACCAAAATCAACCAAATTAGTTGGGGATGAAATACTTGTTTTTTTTATTAATTACTGAATTGTGAATGAAATTGTTATTGATAATACGGATCCATAACATAAATATATCTTATACATGATTTCTGTAGAGCTCGTGTAGATTAAACAAAACATCAAAATGGGAAATAGATTACGGAGTATTTATGTATTCTTAATAAAAAACGTTTTATTGTTAATATCATAATGATACAATATTAACACGATTCACATTATTGGGTATATTCATTTGTACAAGCCAGTATTATTGTCATCAACAGGCGTTGTTATTAGATCCTTATGTGAGCGAAAAAATGCTATTTTTGACCAATCTGTACTTACTGTAATTACCACAAATGTTGTAAGTATCTACCTAATGTTACTGGTTGGGTTTACCAATTTAAAAGCCTCCTATCCTAGAAATAATTTAATATAAATAAAATTTGATTTAAATGAAAGTTAATACGTTTTATTTTAGAGGGCACCGAATGTGGAGTGTCACTCCACATTCAAATAATTTAGGTATAAAATATACCTAAATTATTTTTACTGTCATAACCCACACATTTTTAATCTGGTAGGTGGGGATTATGACAATACGGATAATGCAATTTTTTTTTGCAAATTGTCATAATCCCTACAAAATAAAGAACCTCAATAATTCAAACTGCTTGCTATATGCTAACGATCTCAAATGATACCGCAAACTAAGATACTTTGATGACTGCCGTGCTATGCAACGTCAATATAGAAGCAGTGCAATGGTGATCTTTTTGTAACGGTCTCTAACAATAACGATAATCCAAATAATAAAGCATTTCGAGGCAGGAATCTGATACAGTTTAACTTCATGAAGATATTTCTTTTTTTTAAGCCAAAATGCTATTTTCATAATAACGTTTTAAAAAATAACAAGAAAACCGACTTCAATAAAGGTGTAGGAAGAAGGAATGTAAAATACCCAATTCGCTCCAAGTGTGCCTATGATATTTGAAGAGTTCTCTCGATTTCTCCAGGATACCGTCGTCAGATTCTGACCTGATGACGATGGGTTCACCCTTTCAAACACAAAAGATTTTTCCATATCGGTCCAGGCGTCTGCGAGTAATAAAAAAAAATAGATTCCGACGAATTGAGAACCTCCTCTCTTTATGAAGTCGGTTAAAATTAATTAAATATTGTTAAATTAATTTTGAACAGGCGATTATCTCACAAACGATGGTCCCAATCTTGGTTGAAGTTATACCCTATGGTAAACAGTATTAAAAAAAACGTCTGTTTAGATAATCGGACAATACCTTGCGATGAACACCAGCCTTCGCGAATTACAATGGTTTTAGTGAATAATATGCAAACAGACACGCGATTAAACGTTCCCCTTTTTTTATAAAACGCATATAATTTTGCATAATCACGCACATCGAACGGAAGTCCACTCAATGACTGCACAGTTCACGCGCTGTGCATATTTCTAGACAATAGTTATCTACACAAGATTAAATCGTGTGGTTTTGCTATAAAGGTATTACGTTGATGTTTCTTTAAGTGTCTGAATCGGGAAGCTCCTCGCTTTCAAACAAATATTTTATGCTCCAGGTTTAGTGGCATTTGAAAAGCTGAGCTTAGCTTCTAATTGTTGAGGCTAGATGGCGCTGTTGGAAACGAATGTCCTGGTAAGATATATTATTGTTGTCTAACTCTAAGAGTAGTAGCGCTACTTGGAAATGGCTCATATATGAGATGCACATAACATCAGGTGGGTTGCTTGCTTGCTCCGTCTCCAAGATAGTATAAAAAAACATCTATTAATGTACAGTCACCTGCAAATAACACACTTCATTTGTTCATATGCGCGTCTGGTAAATTATATCTTGACTTATAGATATAACACTTGAATACACTTTTTTTTTATTGTACGACGGTGAGGTGCTTGGTCTTCATCTCACCTGATTTTTCAAGTTAAGATACGGCCGAAGGTGGAATCGCACTTCACCCGGAATCCTCAACAAACTGAGGATTAATAACGCATCCTTAACGGGATATATTTTTGTCCTCTGTTTTTATCCGCCTTCGAGAGCATTTTGTCACCCGATCGTGGATACAGAGGACAAAATTTTTATCCCCTCCCCGTGCTGAGGGGGCAGATGTGGTTTAAAACCCTGAAAATTATGAAGTGTACTCACTGTACCTGAGTAATGACATGACAGCAGATTGACAAACACAAAAGTCAGCGCGGTCAATAACGGTTATTTTTATATTTGTGCTCTAACCTTAGAAGTTGGTTCTAAGGCTTATAAGTTCAACCGCATCTGTGGTCTAGTGGTTCAACCCACCAATTTCAGATCCAGAGGTCCAGGGTTCGATCTCGTGCTTGTTTTGGTTGGTGGTAGGATCTTGTTTACGTCCGCCTGGCTAGCTACCACCATCTTACCTAATTATGTCGCCATAATAAGAATTCTTAAAAAAAAATTGAGTTCCGGCATTCAGAGGTAAGATAGCCAGTTCCTCAGTTAGTTGAGGGTTCCGGGTGAAATGCACCACCACCTTCCGCCTTATCTCAACTATACGTAACCAGGTGAGATGAAGGCCAAGCGCTTCCCCGTCGTATATAAAATATAATGGCATTTCTATCCTAGCTTCATACTAAACTGTTATAACCGTAATGACCCATAATAATGATCGATTAACAAGAATGAAGTTATGCGACAAAGAACCAATGGTCTACAAAGCTCAGATCAGGCTGTAGTGGCAGTGGTGTCGCCATATTTGCTGAAGGACCTACAACCGGTGGGGTCAATGAATCCAGTGGAGACCACGTCTAGGCAATCGTAGTGTAGGATGTACTCCAGCTAGGTATAGCGAAATAGTAGTGGGGGATAAAGAAGGATGAGTGGATTAGTTGCGTATCTTCAGAAAGATATCCATTCAGATATCCTGCGACGGGTTGATGATCATGATGATGATGAATAACTATAACATTAGATTACCAATTTTTTTGAATCATCGCTAAACTACAAACAGTTAATTGATTCAGGCGTTATTTTGCGGGAATCCATTGATCAAAATAAACTTGTGCAGCTCAGCGCTCGGAGCGGCAACACGCCCACAGAGGGCTTGACGAGCAGCAAGACTATATTTCCTGAGGATGCAAAGTGTCGAGGCGAAATACGGGTCGATTTAAATTCTCTCAATGTTACTATTTTTTACTATACATATTTCTGTGTTCAGATCATTTATTTTGTACAAACAGCTGTTTACAATTTTAAATGTCCGCTAATAGAAGTTACGAGCAACGATTCAACCGAAACATTTTAAAATCATATCCAAATTATCATCAAAGAATACACACGTGTTCCAACATGAAAGCAAACATTTAAACCTAGTGGTTAAGCCCCGGTCTACCGATACATGATCATTACCACAGACAAAGGGCTAAGCCCATTATCACGCTCAAATGCCACTCTGTCGCCCTTCAGTACTAACTGGCACTTAAGCTGCGGTTGCCACAGGTTACGTAGCTGTTACCACTGGGAAGGGATGCAGCTGGACCAATTTGATATCTACTTTGTATCAAAGTGCATTGAGAACTAGATTATCAAACAAACCAATTATTTATTTATTTATTAGGCACACAAAACAGAATGTCTGTTACGTGATGATGGTAAGCGGCCCGACGGTATGACTCTTGTCCCTTGGGAAATAGGTAGGCCTTTGGTGTGGGACGCTACCTGCGTCGACACCCTAGCGCCATCTCATCTGCCTGGGACATCAGTTAGGGCTGGTGCGGCGGCTGAATCGGCCGAGGATCACAAAAGGCGCAAATATAGTGGTCTCGACAAAGCTTATACCTATTTGAGCCTTTTGGGTTGGACACCTTGGGTCCGTGGAGAGCCGGTGTCCTCCGGGTTTTCAAAAATCTTGCGGGGCTTTTGATTTAGGCGACACGTGACCCAGGGGCTGACTCTTATTTAGGCCAGCGAATTAGCATAGCTATTCAGCGTGGCAATGCAGCCAGTGTCTTGGGCACGCTTCCGTCTGGTACTGGTCTGGAACAGTTGAGTTACCTATAGGCCATTTGTAACGGTCCTTAGGTAATCTGACTGATGCCTTTGTACAGGCCAATTGCATCTAATTAGTTTTTTTTTTTTTTACCAAAATAAGCTTAAATAGTAAACATAGTTGAAAACATAGCTTTAAAAAACCAAGGAGGTTTGTCCTAAAACTAGCTTATATACAGAAATAGCTGCCAACAGCAAAACAGAATTTGTTTAATGTTGAACAAAAGGTTCACATAGTGCAGGTGGATATCTACTTGCTACGTTACATCATTATGAAATGTAGGTACGTTACGTTACAAACGGCCTATAGGTAACTCAACTGTTCCAGACCAGTACCATACGGAAGGGTGCCCAAGACACTGGCTGCATTGTCACGTTGAATAGCTATGCTAGTTCACTGGCCTAAATAAGAGCCAGCCCTTGGGTCACGTGTCACCTCAAACAAAAGCCCCGCAAGATTTTTGAAAAATTGGCCTGAAATTATGACTTACATGGCATTTTCACACCACCTGCTCGACAATGCCAAATTACATATCATGCCAACCTTACGTAAAGCAAGTCATTAAAGCCCTTGGCTTTAGCCGGGGTGTAATGTTGGACTGAATGTCATTATAGCCCGCTGGGTTTTAACATTTTTAATTTTCATAGTTCTTATTGCAATGGCGTTAAAGTCTAATTTCGTAATAATAGATCAACAGACTAATACTCGAAGACCGGGGCCGGCGACGCGTCGAACTTATTTGAAAATCGAACTTTTTCTAAAATCGAGCTGGCCACGGCAAGCTGAATGGAACACATTTGAAAACAAAATCTGCGAGTATTGTAAGACGCTGCAATAATATACGTAATAACTGCAAAGATTTTACAAAAATATATCAATATAGAAGAAAAAATATAAGTTTGTCTTTCCACAACTGGACTAATGTCTCAAACATCAATTTTCACTTTTAATTTTAATTTACTATAATAAAACGCTGTTTTGAGTAGCCTTGCTTTTTTATTGTCTCGCGATAGGTGAGAAAAGTAGAGTACACTCCTCGGGGATAAAGCTGTTTTTGTCTTGGGCGCGCTTGAACCCCTCACTGAGCTCAGGACTCGTCTTAATTCCCTCGCTTCGCTCGGGAATTAACTCATAACACCCTCGCTGCGCTCGGGAGTTAAATCTGGAGTCCTTCGTTACGTTCAGAATTCAATATCTCGCACCCGTGACATAAAACAGTGCTTTATCCCCTCGATGTATAATCTACTATTATCATACCATAGTAGCTTGGCCAGAGACTACCTACTGAGCTATGAGGATCGAAATAAGCACTTGGAATGACCACACTGGAAATCGCAGAACCCTAAGGAGAGCACGTTTCTTTATAAGCTGGTCTATAACCAAATCGATTAATATGGTGTCGCTTTTGCACATCTTTTTTTTTCATACAATTAGGAGACGGGACAAGCATGTAGTCCACCTGATGTTAAGGGCATCTCTTGCCTACAACAATGCCTTACTACGAAGGTCACACCCACACACAGAACATAGCCTACGCGGCACTGCATTGCGCCCGTCAACTTAAGGCATAAAGCTGTTAAGCCCGCGTGCCCGTAATTTCTCTGGCAACCATACCCTTTATACCGGAACACAGCAATGCTGCTTGGCGGCTGAAATAGGTATGGTGGTAGTACTTATCCGGCAAAGCCCTTTTACAAGGGGCTGTACTACTGCTTCGGTTTACCCAGAACAGCACTCACAAGATTAAAAGATCCAAACATTGTGTTACTAGATCCACTCGTTCAATCCTACGTCTGCATCCTCCATTCTTTTTTAACCGACTCCAAAAAAGGAGGAGGTTCTCAATTCGTCGGAATCTTCTTTTTTTTTATACGACATGAAGATTATGCTGGGCACAACTCTTGCTTATAACAAAGCCAAAGCATATCCACAACAATTGCATACAAAATAATGATAAAGTTTATTATCTTTGATGATAGTAACAGCGATAAATATATAAGGACAATAATTCCATACAGCGCTATCTAGCCACAAACTAAGCAAATCTTGTAACTAGAGGAAATAACTTTTTTTGAAGTATATTATATTATATATAACAACCTAAATAAATAATAGATAAATGATAAATTCATAATGACAACGCCTAATCAAATAAAGTAGAATTGTCAGGCATCATGACATTTATATTTTCTTCAATAGCGAATTTGTTGTTTATTTGATTTTCATTATAACTCTCGTAGATAAATTTGTAATTTTCTCGTTATTAATTTTTTATTTGATATTTTATTTGTTATAACTGGTTGTAAAAATGATAGTTTTTTTTAATTTGATCCTATTTTTTTAATATAAGTAACAAAAAAATAGGATCACGCCAGATGGGAATAATATAGTTTTGGTTGTTATGGTACAATGCCAGTTTACATTGTGCTAATAAACGTAACTTTTTCATATGAGAAAGTGAGATAAATAATTTAGTTATAAAAAACATGTTATATATTGTTTTAATTATAATATAATATCATTCACTCGTTTACGTGAAAAAAAAAATAGAGCAGCCCGTTTCCAACAGAACCGTCGACGAAAGCCTCTGCAAAGACGCTGAACGTCTTTGCAGAGGCAACTTTCAAGGATGATGGTATTTCTTAAAATTTATTTTAGCTAAGAATAAATTTCAAGAATACCATTATATATACTTATGAAAAGTATGCTAGTTATATAGATATATTTGACTAGCATACTATATAGTCTTGTGTTGGATTGAAGAAATTATTTAAGTTAATTATAAGTTAAATAATAGGTACCTATCGGAAAAGATCTTTATTTTATTTTATATCCAGCCTCAAAAAGCTACTTAACTTGAAAACAAAGAAAGCATTAGAGACTAGTGTTGTCAAAGACGATTTAGGAAATAAAAGTAAAAATGACACAAGTTAAAATTATAAAAATATTTACCAACTGTTATCAAATATAATTTGTCGGAACTGCTAGTTTATTTTCGGTATTATTGATACCAGTAATCAACTCCGAAAAGCGGGGCGAATAACGATTCCCTAAGCACCCACCGAGCCAGTAAGGATAAAATATCCCATCCAGCCTGGTGAACAACCATCACCAAACCAGACAACCTGGCTCGTTGGTACTTTTTCCCATCTGGCCTTCAGTTTGCCGTCTGTTTTACCACCGGATATGCCGGGGCCACGTCCCATTGCTGTGCAATTGCGCACTCACTGCGCTGGGCACGCTTCTCGGCTCGTAAGTGTGGAGACACACTTTTATTTCAGCACATTTTTGTTTGATTATTTATTTCAACATGACTAAAGCTAAGTCGTGATGAATATCGAACTATTTTTTATGCTAGATTCCATTGGTTTGTAAAATACAACGAGATACATGCGTATACACATTAATATCTCCACAGAGTAAATACTCGATTTCGAGACGTTTTAGTGTTGGTATTTAGAATTAGATGAACCTGTAGACCACAGAGGCGGTTAATAAAACACAAACACTATTATTCGTATTTATTGTGTAATTTACTCCAAGTCTATCCAAGAAGTTGCAAAAAAAAGAGCTTCATGGTAAGAACAGGGCGACATGAAAATTCAAAATACTAATCGCATTGCGAGGCCAAAGAGACCTAAATGTGGTTGAGGGTTAATTGTTACCACACAAGAAATCTAGAGATGATGTAGGGTGTAACTGGGTGACATACCGTTAAATCATTTTTCTGTCTTACTGCTTATTACTACAAATTTGTCACAAGAAAACTGCGAGAAAGTTTTGAGATAGCGAGGTAAATATGGAACGAACTACACCGCCTGTATGATGGTTCGTCCTACTATGGATGTTCCCGTGGTACAACCAGTTGAACATAGCAGTTCAACTGGTTGTACCACGCCGTTAGTTCAAATACCAGTTGACAATTGCCCTCAGTTGTACCACGGGTCATAGCAATATACCCGTGGCCGAATTTCAGAAAAAAGTATTCTGACAGTTGACCTTGGATAGTTTCACTTACCCGTTACGGTTTGGTAGCGGTATTTTGAACTCTTCAAGGACGATTAAGCAAACTCTTTTAACTTGCTTTTACCACCTAAGCTTATCCAAGTCTGCCGCCACAACAACAATTCTAAATTGTTGTGTTCCGGCAACAATTTAAAATTGTTTCTTGTGTTACTTAAAGGTAAAATTGCCAGTTCCGCAAAATGTAGAGGATTCCGGGTGAAGAGCGCTTCCACCTTCGGCCTTATCTTAACGTGTAACCAGGTGAGATGATGCCAAGCGTATCCCCGTCGTACAATAAAAAAAGGTTGTTTAATTCAGATACAATCAATATAAAAGAAGATGATATGCCGATGAAATGTTCCAAGATTATGAATCTGAAGAGAAGTCTAACAACCGGTACAACAGGAGAAATAATCAATGTAGAGATAGAGTCAAATGCAGACCCAAATGTAGAGCAAAGAGGAATGAGTGATGTAAATCGTTCAGAGCACCTGTTACAATTGATGATTTTGTGATTTCAGCAGCTGCAGCGTTGAGTAATGATATGATTAGTTGAACCTCAAACATTCAGAGAAGCTTTGGTTTCTAAGAATACCGATAAGGTTCTTTTTACTATTCGACGGGCATGTGCTTTGCCTACGTCTCGCCTGATTTTCAAGTTATGATAAGGCCGAAGGTGGAAGCGTACTTTACCCGGTATCCTCAACATACTGAGGAACTGGCTATCTTTGCTCTAAATTTCGGAACACAACAATTCAATCGTTGTTTTTATGGCGACAGAATTAGGTAAGACGGTGGTAGGTCTAGGCGGACTTTAAGAAATTCCTACCATCTACCAAAACAAACACCACCTCTGGATCTGACGCTCACTTAGTTTCAAAAATATATCTAGTTATTACCGTTTTACTACAGCTAAAATGAAAAGGTTTCGTGTATGGGACCCCAATTTTTTAGGTTATTCAGTTTTTTCAGATAAATTACCTTTTAAAGGACCTTAAGATCCCGTAATTAGTGTTATTGTAAACAAATGAAAAACAGTGGTCTCAAATAACAACATATACCTGGTGTCCTGAACCTGAAACTTTAAGTTTATAAAAAAAAACAGGGCTGAGTTTTATTTCAGAGCCGTTCGACCTCAGGGTTTTTTTTTTGCTCATCACACGAATGTAGTCAGTATGTTATTTTGTCTTACCGCGACGTTATCCAAATATTAGGGTAGATAAAATAGTAGAGTATCTCTGTGGTACCTTATAACCTTAAGTAATTTCAGGTCTGACTCCATACTTGGCTCGCACTTCAAAGGAACCAATCTACTCCACCAAATTGAACATTAAAGAGGCCGTGTAAGCATTACCACCTTGACGGAATCTCCGCTGTTTGGACGCGCAATCTAGTGTTTTATTAACCTGCTCATGTCTTGAACATCAGATCTATCTATGTTTTTAACAGTAGTTCTGCCAATACCAATGCTTTCCTCTTTCACTTTTCCTTTCAGACTTTTGAGCAAATAGGGGTATAAGTTTTAGCGATTACTCGCGTTCCCTTGGTCTGAGATCTACGTCTACGGATTTGTCCTGCAAAGGCGGAAAGGACTGCGTAGTCGGATTAGTAAACGTAAGTATACATTTTCTTGAATAAAAAAAAAAATCCTACAGTAAACTTCTCCCCTTTTCCCCCTCCACTCACCCTTTTTGTTTTGTTTTTTCACATCTTGTGTAGAATTAAATCCTCAGTGTGTCTTTCAAATTTAATTGAAACGCGTTGATAAATAACGCTACAGCAATCTTCCCCTCTTTACCCCTAATCAAAAATCGCGATCGACTAAAAAAATTCAATAAATCAAGGAACATGTGTGCCAATTTTCATCAAAATGGGTTGAAAAATGCAACAACATGAGAACAAACCGACAGCCGACAGCCGGACGACAGCGGACAATTGAGACCGAAGCTGAGACGTTTCGCTCGCTCGGTCAATTAACAAATTTATAAAAATCGAGATAAACGCAAACGCGATCGAGTAGGTATTGAGTCAATAGAAAACTCGCACTAGACACACAGGTGAAAACAATGACAACGTATTAACTCGGTGATGCGAGAGTAAAATGTAAAATGAATACTTAATTGTACACCTTATAAATACAACTTGATCCTATACATATATACAACGCGCATTCTAATAGTTCTAACTATTTCTTCTAGACAACTTTGGATGGAGAGGAATTTTATGGCTAAAAAGGTGGTTGGTGCTAAACAAAGGAAAGAAAGAAAGAAAGAAAGAAAGACGCATTTATTTATCCCACATAAACTAGGTTATATAAATAAGTAGAAACAATTAGGTAACGTGGAATTAAGGAATGTGGGGTTTAGCTAAATCTCTCTGTGGAAACTGCTTCTGTGGTCTAGTGGTTCGCCCACCGGTGTCAAACCTTGTGGTTCTAGGTTCGATTCCTAGGTGGTACCAAATATGTGCTTGGAAAACAAAACAGAATAATACCTACCTAAGTCCTATAACCTAATAGGACTTTGTTAAAGTCCGCCTAGCTACTGCTTACTAAGTCTTACCTGTCTGTCGCCATAACAGCAATTCTCAATTGCTATGTTTCGGTATTTAGAGTAACTATATAGCCAGTAATGAATAATAAATAAATATTACAGGACATTCATTTAACACAGCGCCATTTAGCCCCAAACTAAGCATAGCTTGTAATATGGGAACTAGATTACGGATATAGTACTTAAATAGCTTTTTAAACACATACGTACTATATGATACAACACACAAACACAGAACAAACATCTAGATTCAACACACAAATGTTTGTCCTGGGTGGAAATCGAACCCACAGCCTACAGCGCAGAAGGCAGAGTTACTACCAACTGAGCTGCGAGGGTAAAATGTGTCTTTCTTTCTTTCAGTTCCTCAGACTGTTGAGGATTTCGGGTGAAGTGCGCTTCCACCTTCATCGTAGCTTGACACCAGATGAGATGAAGGCCAAGTGCTTCTCCGAGGCACCACAAAAAAAAATTAGTAATGGTAGATACAATTCTCAATTTTTTTTTCAGAATGTGATAAGCAAAATGAAAATAGAAGATTTGAATTTGGAAGCGCGCGTTACTGAAAAACTACGCATCGATTGGCTGAAAAAGGCCGTCGGTTAACGTACCATTGGTCAATGATAATGTTATTTTGTGCGGGGGAGATAAGCCAAAATGCGACCACAAATGTTGACAAAAGCCCTAGCGATACATGCATATGAATATCGACCTTATAGTAATAGGTTAAAGAGAGTATTTACGTGAATTATTGTGCATATAATCTGCGGAAGTATGGGGGAGTGAAGAGTTTGATACATGATAAGTTCTGGCATGTGTGTAAAAGAGACCGAACCAAGACCTATTTACAAAAAGAATGCAATATTAACAAAATGCATTACTAACAAGGATCTGGTAAGCTATTTGATACAGGTAGATATAACATTTTAATTATTATAACATAAACCGTACCTATAGGTATTGCAGTAAAAGAAAATGCTCTCACACTAATGTAACCATAACTTTACACCGTTACACAAAACGTAGGTAACTTTACCTTCAAATCATAGTTGTCAAGGCTCGCAAGATAAAGATATAAATTAAACACATCATTACCATAACCAAACCAACCCCTTATTTTGCGAAATAATTTTATTATAATAGATAATTTAAAACTGCCCAAGTTTACCCCACCACCGGGAGTGGGGGGTTAAATGAGGAATGGGCGGGGCGTATATTAAAGCTCCACAGTTAAATTCTTTGCGTCTCCCTCGCACAAATGAGCAGTCCTGAATGCAGTAAGGAGCTTACAATGGGTTTTGGCACTGGGGGGGTATAGCTGTCTCGCTCTTTCGGGTTCTGGGGAATAGAGCTGTCTCGACGCTGGCCCTTCATAGCTATAGAGGTACAGCAAAGCTCAGGAGTTCCACGTGAGATTGTGTTTTGTAATCAGTGAAGTGGCGCCTTTATTCAGACGTAGAGGCGAAATGCCTGCGCGTTTGACAGTTTGACGTTTCGGTTGGCGGGATTATTTTAGTTTTTTAATCGTGAATTTGTGAACCTACGATAGCCGTGGACTTTTTTACAAGTTGTAAAAAACAGTGATGCGGACCAGTTGAAGAAAGTTGTTATTGCTTTTGCAATAACTAGGATTATTTTAGAAGGTAAACAAGGTAAGTTTGTGGTAACTCAGTTTTAAATATAGTTATAGGTGGTAATGATACCTAATTTAAAAAGTTTTGATCAGCTTCCGAAGTATTATTTTTAAGTTACGTACTTGACGGTTGGTCAATTGTTGTGTTCACACATAATGTGCCCTTTAATGTTAAATTCGAGCTAACTAACTAAACAAACACCATCAATCTCAATAGAGGCAGGCAGATAATAAATACGTCGATCGACATTACCAGTCGGCAGAGGTACGTCCAAATAATCGGCATATGCTCACGATTATAAAATTTTAAAAACAATTGTTAGATTTCCTAACTACATTGATAGCAATCGTTCTTCAAATAATGGTGTTAATTATTTTTTTAGTCACAAGATAAAACCAGACAAAATAAGATTGTGATGAAATCTACCAAAAGCTTTAAAAATGGTACAGCTAAATCTAGTCTGGTGAACTTCTGGTCTCGAATTAAGAGAAATAAACTGGTTATTCCGGGAAGATCAGACATTATTATCCATATCAGAACAGGACATTAATTTCACACAGCGTCATCTAAGCATCACAGCCCCAAACTAAGCATATTGTAATATAGGAACAAGATTACGGATAGAAGACATAAATACTTTTTTTTTTCTTGTTAAAACATACTTATCATACAATTACAACAGTGTTGTAGGGCAACACCCAACCACAGGACAGACATCTATATTCATCACAAAATGTTTGTCCTTGGTGGGAATCGAACCCACAACCTACAGCGCAGAAAGCAGAGTCACTACCAGTTACAATTTACCAAAACTCCCTTTCGTACTTATCCATTAACTTATAAACAAAATGGTAGTTTATTTTGTCGAAGTTTTTGGTTTATATTTAAGTATTTACTCAATTTTTTTTTTATTATCAGATTTTATCCAGTAGATACTTTCTTCGTTATTTTTTTGACTTCTCGCTATATTTTCCTTCGTCCATAGTACCTTCAGTTATTCCAATCACCCATAAAAACCAAAGGCTTCTGAAACAGATCACAAAACGATTAAAAAACAAAGTCACGATTTTCTTGATACTTTCGCACCGCGTAACCTTGACAAAACTAAATTAAATGTATCCTTTCTTTGTTTTTGTTTTTCAACAAGAACATAGAAGGAATACATTGAATTAAGTATAAGCAGTAGTTTCCTACTGCTGCTTCGCGCCTTGTTTATTTTATTTTTAGTACGTTGTCCGGTTTAAATGACAACGACTCTACAGCAGAACGGCAACGGGTTTTCTGTAAAAGTAAAGTGACACATGACTTTTGCTCTTCGAGGATTCACTTGTGATCACTACTCAGAGCGTGGAACTAGGGGGTAGTCAGATGTACTAGAAGTAACCCAAACATTCGGCACATGCCTACGATTTGCAAGTAGCTAGTATTGACGTGTCGAGTTGCAAGCCCGTTGCAACCACATCGCTGCTTAGCGGAATTCGAACTTGTGACGCATGCCATTCGGACTTCACAGGTGGTCCCATTGACATCAAGACAGGATCTGATGATGGGATCCCGGAGAAATCGATGGAACTCGACAAATAGTATATGGACACTTGAAGTGATTTGGGTATTTTTAGGGTCGGTATACTACCCAGGTGATCTCATAGTCATCAGGTCAGGATCTGATGATGGGACCCTGAAAAAATTGAGGAAACTCTTCAAATATTATGGGCACACTTGAAGCGATTTGGGTGTATTACCTCAAAAGTAAGGAAAAAACGGACACGATATAGAGGATCACGCGTCTGTCTGTCTGTCTGTCCAACCGTCCATCTGTCATCAAAATAATTGGAAAAATACGTCATCCAGATAAACGTAATTGTATCATATTCTTCATTGAAGTCGGTTTCCTTTTTGTTTTTAGAACGTAATTATAATAGGTTTGTATGCGCATTTGACACTTGCACTTGCACATACCTACGTGGAGAAACCGGCATGTCTCTGGAAGCAAAAATCCGAATGGCATGTGGACCCTTTCAAACAAAAAAAGAATTTTCGAAAACGGTCCAGGTGTCTTCGAGTAATTGGGGAACATACTTAAAAAAGCCGACTAATTGAGAACCTCCTCCTTTTTTTGAAAGTTGGTTAAAAAGGTTCGACGGTGCAAGACCTCCGGATCGGATGACGGGGACCATACAGACTTGGCCACAGAGCCCTTTCAAATAAAACCGTGGAAAAAGCCATCGCCGTGCCGTTTCCGTTATATCAGGGTAGGTACCTACTACACGGGTGTAGCCGCTGTTTAATGCTAAAATGACTGAACTAACTGCAAATGTCGACGAGCAAATTAAAAATCACCATGCTACCACTATCGAAGCTTCGAAGGAAGCAAAAGGGCTAGCTCAATGCTCGCCCAAATAAATTCTAAAAATATATACGAGTATATCTATAGCTACACAACGTGATAGCGTTTAACCCATATAACAATACAACAAATATAACAATATTTTCTGTTTTAGTTTAGTCCTAAAATACTTTATTTATCTTACGAGTAAACTAAGATACTTAGATCGGTACTAATATTGTGTGCAACACATAAATATCATTAAGAAGTATGGCATAGGCGAGCAAAACCCTAAAAGAAGTTCTTTACCAGCAAACCAAAGTAGATAATAGACAAACAAAATTAAATAGAAGGGAAATGAGTCATTATAACATTTTACTACACCTAACTTAGGATAAGGACTAGGGTGGTAGGACTTTGTTTAAGTCCGCCTGGCTAGCTACCACCATCTTACCTAATTCTGTTTCCATAACAACGATTATAAATTGTTGTGTTCCGGCATTTCGAGGTAAGATAGCCAGTTGCTCAGTCTGTTGAGGGTTCCGGTGAAGTGTGCTTCCACGTTCGGCCTTATCATAACATGACACCAGGTTTTCGAACGACATACAACGGCAAAAACCTTGCATTATTTATCATTACTTTAATTATTTGTTGTCATTTCGTCAATATAAAAATACTAGGTGAAAATTTCATCTACGTATTACGGTTCATGAAATACAGATGAAATACACTTTTTTTTTATTATTGTACGACGGGGAAGCGCTTGGCCTTCATTTCACCAAGTTGAGATAAATCCGAAGATGGAGGCGCACTTCACGCTTCACGTTCCTCAACAAACTGAGGAACTGGCTATCTTACCTCTGAATGCCGGAACACAACAATTTTAGAATTGTTGTTATGGCGACAGAATTAGGTAAGATGGTGGTAGCTAGCCAGGCGGACATAAAAAAAGTCCTCCCACCGACCAAACCAAGCACAATATATTGTACTCCCCATGGGGATCAAACCCGGGACTTCTGGATCTGAAATCGGAGGCTTGAACCACTAGACCACAGAGGCGGTTACACACAAACAGACGGATGGAAAACGGAATTACGAACTCAGAATATTTTATTTATAATCCATCAAAAACGGGAGTATCGTCCACTAACTTTTGAAACCATCATGGTTATGAACACTGTAACTAAAATTAACGGGATATTTACCATGATCAGTGTATCCGTGATCACGGCGCATGCAACTGCGTCGATATATCGGATAACTCAAAAAACAACAAATTATGGTAAATAATTTCCGTTAATTTTAGTCATATTGTCTACAACCTACTTTGAAAAAAAGCAGTGGCTTTGTTGTTGAATGATAAGTGTCTTCCACCTCCAGCAACAAGCATAAGTACTCTCTTAACTCTCTGGGTGCTGAGCTTGTGACTGTGGTCGAACTACACACAGTGTGTGTTCCACAGCAACCAACGAGTTTAAATCTTATTTCTTGTTACACAATCTCTACAATAACAATATTTACAGTTGTATCAATAATAGAGGCTAAGTGTACGTGAAAGGTATACTTACAGATAATTTAGTTCTTTTAGTTTTTTTGGCTATTGTAGTAGCCGTGGTTGTCATCTTTTTAGTGGTTGATTCTTCAGTAGATATTTCGAGAGCTGTAACTTCTGCGGACGGTTCATTCGTTATTTCTTCAGTGATAGATTCAAATGTATTCAATTCCTCGCCAGTAGTTTCATTAGTAGTGACTCCTATAGTAGTAGGTTTACTAGAAGTAAATTCATCAGTGGTAGGTTCTTCGTTTGTGTTTTTGTTTGTGGCGTATGTCATATTCTCAGCACTACTTTTTTCAGAATAAGAATTTTCTTTCATCACTTCTACTGTAATATTATTTACAGCTCTCTTAACATTATCGTTGGTAAATTGTTTTACATCTGTGAGTGTAATTTCATGCGTCGTTTTTTCTTTTTGAGATACCTCTGCATTATAATTACTATCTGAATGTGGTATATTTATTGGGCTTTTAAAAGTATCTGTCATTGAATGGTTTTTATCCGTTTGCCTTAAAATTATATTTTTAATAGGCAGAACAGTTTCTGTTGTATCTGTTTCTCTTTTAATATTTTCATTCGAAACAATTGATATTGATGATATATTTTTCACTTCATTCACAGCATTATTAGTATTTATCCGATTTACTTTGTGATCTAAAGGTTTCGTTTTTACTAAATTAAAAACGAAACCGTCGACCAAAAGCGTCGGTTTACTAGTGAAATTCCTTTTCGGAAGTTTCGTTTTTATCGTGATAACTCGTTTATTTGTTATGAGCTTAGCAGTCGTAATATTGTATCGAAGCGTATTAGTAGTTGAAGTTATGTTGTTACTTATATTTTTACTTTGTGTCATATCTTTACTAAGTTTTCGTTCATGAGTTAAATTTTGGTCCTTGTCAACATATTTATTTTGAACCAGATCTGGTGCTCCATAATTAATTTTTAAAAATTTACTTATTGGATTAACAGTTTTTTCATGTTTTGTATGAAATTCTTTTCTCTGCCTTAGGACTCGGTCTGTTAATTCATCCTTGAGATTATTTACATTAAGATATGCATTAGGGACCTTTGTTTCTAGAGGATTCACGATATAAATTAAGGGGTTATCATCTGAATCTTCCTTGACGATGAGGTTATGTCGCTTCAATCCATTTACATCTTTCAGCTTATTTACATGTATGCTGTAAACTTTGTTGTTTTTTAATATTCTCCTAAAAGAAACCGTGCCTCCATCTAAAATAAACATAGTATGTACACTCTGTAATAGTTTTCAATCAAAATCATGTATTGAAATTTGGTATACAGGGCTAAAACTACAATCGCTTTGCTATAGAGTGATTGAAATCAACCAGCAACTGTAAAATATATTTCATATTTTCATTTAAATGAAAATATGAAATATATTTTACAATAAATTAGATTACATTATTTTACTTAAATGAAAACATGAAATATATTTTACAGGCAAATCAATAAAGTTATCAAATCGCGTATATTTAGGCTTTGTTATAGGTATCTACCCTTCCAGGACAAAAATACACTGAATATTTAATTAATTTAGACACGTGACCCAAGGGCTATTCAGCGTGGCAATCCAGCCAGTATCTTGGGCACACCTCCGTCTGGTACTGGTCTAGAACAGCTGAGCTGCCTATAGATCGTTTGTAATGGTGCTTAGCAACCCGACAGCCTTTGTTATTTCGTTCAAAAATGTTTATTTCATGTTTTCTTTGTTCGTATTTATAAAAGCTTTTGAAATTAAAATTCAGTTTAGAAATACTGAGACCATTATATCGTTTACTTCATTTACCCAAACAAGCCTTGAGATCAATTATTAGCAAAACGGGTCTTCATCGCGTACCTTTCATATAATAATTATAGTTACGTTTTAAAAACTAAAAAGAAACCCGACTTCAATGAAGAATATGATACAATTTCGTATCGTTAACCTGAATGAAATATATTTTTTCAATTATTTTGATGAAAGATGATGAACAGACAGACAGACAGACGCGTGATATGGGGTCCGAATTTCCTAACTTTTGTGGTTTTACACACAAATCCCTTCAAGTGTGCCTATAATATTTGAAGAATTTCTCGATTTTTCCAGGATCCCATCATCAGATCCTGACTTGATGTCAATGGGACCATCTTTCAAACAAAAAAAAATCTAAATCGGTCTAGGCGTCTTCGAGTAATCAATAAATAAATATGTAATAAAAAAAATAAAAAATATGTTTCCCGTGAAAAAAAAAAAAGATTCCGACGAATTGAGAACCTCCTTCTTTTTAATTTAAAAAACGCTACCTCGAGATCAACTAAGCTCTTGATCTCGAGGCTTGCTTGGTTCCTTTCCACTTTTTTATGGGATTTGTAAAATAACTCACCACTGCGATCTACCTCATTCATGTATTTAGAATACAACTGTGGAACAAACTCATCGAGCATTTCCTGTCTATCAGCATCGTCCCGCTCATCGCCAAAACCACGACACAAACAAACAAACAAAATAATAATTACACTACACTTTCTCAATTTGCTCAAAGTGCGTGCTATCATATCTATCATAATAAAAACTTTAGTTCAGTTTTTGAAAAATTTGAATACTTGTTTGTAGTTTTTAGTTCTACAAACAAAATGATCGAATATTAAAACAAAAAGAGTGTAGCAAAGTACCAAACCGGATCGGTTGGTTTGTCGGATGAGCGCATGAATGAAATTTAATTCTCGATAAAATAAAATCAGAGCAAGCAAGTATGGATATGAATGTAGTATTGTCACGATAAGAAATTATTTTTGATAGGTTTTTCTAAATTTCATTCCTTTCTATGTAGATGTTTAAAACCAAAAACACTTACGCACACCATTGAGTCTTCTCGACGGATTTATTAATGTGGCCTACTGAATAGTTCGACGACATGAGTTTTTATTGTAAAGATTCATGAAAATCGGTTCAGTTTTACATTTCTCGGAAACTAGGGAACAAAATTAGGCAAAAATATCAGGTGTTAGATATAATTAGGCCCTTCTAAATAAATACTACGGGACATAATTGCCATACATAACGAAAATCATACTTTTATGCTCTTTTTTTGTAAATACATACTTATACTACACCTAAACAAATAATTCATTTCATTTTTGGATATTTATTAATTCAGTATTAAAATTGTATGTACATTTACCAGCGCAATTTTATTTGTCTAAAAAACGTACCTACTTGGCACGAGATTTTTTTGATATCATCCCGTTGTACTTGACGTAGTATTTCTCCTGTCAATGGAACGGCAATCAATGTTATTAGTGGTCCTATAGCTAAATCTTGAAGACCCTCGTTTTTTACCCTACTCCAAAGCGTGATTAAAGGTGTTCTGCACAGGGCGGCACGATAGAAGACTACGGGGTATACACGATGCTGCCAGCACAGCAGCTGGCGCCGATCAGCCCCTGGCCGCCTGATGCCAACCTCCTGGACCGGATGGAAGACCTGGCACACAAAGGTAAAGGTAATGGTGCCTGCCATTTCATCCTGGAACTGGTTGTGATAGCTCCATTTTTATCCGTGACATAGAACAGGATGGTGGGATGCATTATATCATACTTCGAAACAGTCCATTTAATCTTGTAGGACATGAGACTCCCCTAGAGAATGCAATATGAGGAATGGTTGCATTACAATACAAAAAATAACTTGATGCTGAGTTTACGCTACAATGCTGACCGACTAACAAATAAAAATCAACTCTAGATTGTCGTAATTGAATATCAGTGAAAGACGCATTATTGGAAAAAATGGAGTTAACATAACCAGAGTAGAATATTATTTAGATATAACTAGAAATATATATTATTTGTTAGGACAAAATAAAAAAAAACGCCAGCTGGTTAACAACAAGGCTTGCTGCAACCATGATATCTAGAGTTTGACTTCACATATACGCAAAATCTTTCCAAGACCCAACAATTTACAGGCTGAAGACTTGGAATGCGCGGTCTTCCACGTTTTCCTAAATAATTAAACCTAAAATAACAAAAACAATCATCAAAACTGGTTCAGCCATTTGGCGTTACCAATAACAATACTACAATAAGTGGGCATATAGGATTCCTTCGAAGAAACCAAAATCAAACCTATGCCGAGAAAATATGACATCCAAAGATTTAAACCATAACGATTAAAACAAATATCAACACACAGACTTTGAGAATTGCACCAAAAACTGTGACAGTTAAAAAAACTAAGTTAAGTGCGGATGTACTATCCTATATTGTTAAAAGTAGACATAACCTTAAAAATACATAACATGTACAAATACTACATGGCTTTGAAATTGGTGGGAAATAGGATTGCATTTTTAGCTGTGACAATTCAAAGAGACCTATATAGAATCCATGATAGTAGACATCTCATACCTTGAAGAGTACGAGATTAATAGGTAAAGCTTAGTTATGGTGCGGCAGGTCACAGCGGTGTTAACCAGCTCGGCGGCGTGTTTGTAGGGGGGCGTCCTCTGCCTGACTCTACGAGGCAGAAAATCGTGGAGCTGGCGCATTCGGGGGCCCGGCCGTGCGACATCAGCCGAATCCTCCAGGTCTCCAACGGCTGTGTCTCCAAGATCCTGGGCAGGTCAGTACCACGTTCATGGCTCATTATCTCATGCCGTAATCTCTGTATCCTCTCCATCTTGCTCATCTTTCACATACTCTATTTACCTTTACATATAATGCTTCCATCCTCGTCATTGATCTATTTTGAAACACGAATTTCATGCTTCATAATATGATCATCATCACAATCTTTCTGCTTTATTTCCCATAGTAGCCGGTCATGTTTTTTCTCCTCTTTGCACATATCATCCGTCACACAATCTATCCATCTTTTCTACCCCTTGATCCTTCCACCTTCATGCATTACACTTTTCGCCACACGACTTTCAAGCTCTCATATCGCATGACCATTAGGGCACTTGTCGAGATGGGATTTTAGAAGTAAGTTGTGGCAGAGTAGGAATGCCCAACTTTCCCTTCCATGTCAATTTATGTAAAATGTTCATATGAAAACTTTATATTTTGCTTGTCTTCTCGCCATTGGCACAAACAAAATATCACACAACCGCAAGTCTCGAGTTCTAATAGACAGGCAACACAACACCCTGCCATCCCAAAAATGCTGTTGGAACCCAACCCGCGTCTAACTGGTCGCGACCACACGATCATAGTTGTCTACCTCACTTCGTAGGCGAAACCGCAACCACTCCTAGGGTTAAGCCGCTGTTTAGTACAAACGTAGGCCGTTACATGCTTAGAATCATAAAGTTAGTTTACCCGTCGCCTGTCATATGCACCATTTTTATTTTCGCACGGTACAGTAACATGTTTTCCATCTCAACATAACCTACGACCATAGCAGGATATAAACCTCTAACGTAAATACGTAAAGAGGAATCCCCATCCGCCATTTTTACCACTCTTGACAATCGGGGCCAAATCGCAGCATTGGTTTAATTACGACTGCCTCTGTGGTCTAGTCCGCCTGGCTAGCTACCACCATCTTACCAATTCTAAATTGTTGATTCCGGGTGAAGTGCGCTTCCACCCTCGGTCTTATCATAACTCGAAAGTGAGTGAATAGTGAGATAGAATTGAGTGCGATGAAGGCCAAATTGTAAACTTTTAACGATCTTCACGAGTCCATATTCTTACCGCGGATATTCAAAATCGTTGAATATCCGCACACAAGAGTTGAGAGGTGAAGAGAACTAAGTCCTGGACATACGTAAATTATGTAACCGTAATTACCGACGAGATCTTTGGTTGCCAACTCACAGTGCAAGGCGCAGTAAAGCGCCTTGCACTTCGTTTTGTTCCGTGGGTGCACGGGAGAGCCAGTGCTTTCTAGATAAACTCGCTGCATCGTAGACCTCATCCTTGTATTCGCAAGATTTTAGGTCAAGAGCTTACTCATATCATGACAAGAAAGTGACAGTGACATCATAAAAACTTTTTTTTCAGTTCCAAATTTTGAATGTAAAAATGTAATAGCAGGCCAAATCAATGTATGGTACATATGGTTGGAACCCTGGTTTATACTTGTAATTGACCCGATGGACGGCTGGCAAGGTAACATCAAGGTTGGATCTAGGCGACTAACGGTGTAATTCGATACGTTTTTAATTGGATATATTTCACGTAACGTAGTTTTGCGGTCAGGTGAGTTTGAGTTTCCTCTTATTTTTATGATAAAGGTGTTTATAGCATCGAATAGTACCTACTTAGATGATTAGACAGCGTCTGTAGTAGCTAATAGACTAAGGAGCTATTTTGCAGTTATACATTTCAATGAAAATCCGAAAGCAGAAAAATATTTAGTAATAAATCCGCTAAATTCCTGTGAAAAATCAAATCGACACGTGTCTCGCCTAACAAGGCATCCAAGGAAATATATGGGTGATGTTTGTCACACTTATATTATAAATGCGAAAGTTTGTCAGTGTGTGTGTGTGTTTGTTACTTCTTCACGCTGAAACGGCTGAACGGATTATGCTGAAACTTAGAATATATATAGATGATGACTATTCACGTAGGGTGACAGTTTTTTGGGATGATAAGTAGCCTGTTTTAATTCAGGGTTGAGCTACCATTACAACAAATTTCATCAAAATCCGTTCAGCTGTTTGAGTGTGAAACATTAAGAAACATACAATGAGCTACGTTTGTCAACCCACGGGAATACTTTTCTTTTCGGGATTATAAGTAACAAATACCAAATTAACAATAATAAATTTTATCAAACGTTACACAGTATGTTAAGTTATCGCTTACTTGTTTTCTATGTTTGAATTCAATTTTTCTATGTTAGGGAAAGTTTGCAGAGAAGTATTTGTGTGAAAGAGCGATACTGGTGTCTAAAACGACTTGGTGGGACATACAAAAGCTAAAATATTGTCCAAGTACCAGATTAGATGACTACCTATACGTCTAACGACACGAGAAAAAATGGTACCTACTTATTAACCGCGGGAAACACCGCCGGGCGCAGCTAGTTGTAAATATAAAATAAAATAATAAAAATAAATATATATATAATGGGACATCAATTTTACACAGCGCCAAGCATAGCTTGTATTAATATGGGAACTAGATTACGGATATAATACTTAAATACTTTGTAAATACATACGTACTATATGATACAACACCCAAACACAGAAGCAACATCTATATTCATCACATAAATGTTTGTCCTGGGTGACCACAGCTTAAACCACAGAAAGCATAGCTATGAATAAATAAAAAAAAATAGCTACTAACAACTGAGGCTTGTTATATAGGTTTACTCAGTTTTTTATATCTTAGTCAATCGTTTATCCTAAATAAACGAAATTAATACAATAAATAATTTCTTATAATACCGACAAAGGTACACAGATCGTAAGTAGAAATTAGTTGTGTCTACCCATCTCAGAAACAGGCGTGAGACTGAAAATATCGAATTTCAATTTTCAAATTTCACTTTCCAAAATATTCTGCACGCTACGTATTTTTTTCGTATCAACTTTTGACCCTGTACATAGTAAGTAAACAGATATCGACAGGTGGTCACCGCTCGGAATAAAAACGGTCCCCGTCTGGCATCGAACCTGATACCGACACCCGATACCCTACGGTGGTGACAGTTTGCAACCTGGTAGGTAAACCGTACAGGTTTACCATTAGAACTTTATTAATCTATGCTAAAAATATATTTACCCTATGCGGTAAAATGTAACACAATGCATTTTTTTTTATTGTATGACGAGGAAGCGCTTGGCCTTCATCACACCTGGTAACAAGTTGAGATAAGGCCGAAGATGGAGGCGCACTTCACCCGGAATCCTCAACAAACTGAGGAACTGGCTATCTTACCTCTGAATGTGATGCTGTGTTCCGGCGAACACAACAATTTTAGAATTGTTATTATGTCGACAGAATTAAGTAATATGGTGGTAGCTAGCCAGACGGACTTAAACAAAGTACCTACCAACTAAGCAGCTTTCTTCTATGTATTATCTACACCTTTACTGCGTAGGTATTTTCCATGTACATTTGTAGTTTTTTTTATTATTATTGTTGTATAATAGACATCTTGATGCATATATTCGTCATTCGTATAGTCCGCCATCCTTGAAAACCGTTATATTCTCTGTCCATCCGGTGGTTGCCTGGAAGAGATCGCTTTCAGCGATAAGGCCGACGATTGTTTTACCAGTGACGCTGATCTGTTTTTTTTCTTCTGAGATTTTTAAATGGTGAACAATAAAGAGTTATCTATCTATCTACCAATCCGCCTGGCAAGCGGGGTGATAACGGCAAAACCCTTTTGGTTGGTAAGGGCTCTGTCTAAGGCAGCAGCGGACAATAATGGACTGTTGATGTGAAGTGGAAATCCGATGTCTCTGCCTACCCCTCTGGGAAACAGGCGTAAGTCTATTTGTGTAACATTTAGTCAAATTATTAGAACGCATTTATTTAGATATGTTATGTATTGTAAATATCAATATTTACTTGTTCTCTTTTACTATGTAGGTGGGTGTACCTACCATCAACGATATTTGTACTATCCTTTCCAACCTAAGGTTGTCTAGAACAGATCGCTTTTCAGCGATAAGACCGCACATTTTACTGTTGATTTTAGTTTTAAATTGACAATTGTTCTATATGTTTTTGGTGTACAATAAAGAATTTTCATTCATTCATTCATTCATATTTCCTCCAGGTACTACGAAACGGGCTCCATCCGGCCGCGCGCTATCGGCGGCTCCAAGCCCAGGGTTGCTACCGCGGAGGTGGTCTCCAAGATAGCGCAGTATAAACGGGAGTGCCCCTCGATCTTTGCCTGGGAGATCAGGGACCGTCTCCTCAGCGAGGGCGTTTGTACTTCGGACAACATACCTAGCGTGAGTAGTTTATGTATTTATCTTTTGTTTTCTTATTATAAATGGCAGAAGGTCACGGAGTAAGTACCATTGATTTTCACTCTCCTTTGATTTTAATGGGTGATATTTTCGAAAAAGAGGTATAAACAGATGCAATTGAGGATTGGGAGTTAGTTGAAATGTGTAAAATGTAAGTTATAGACCGTTTGTAACTCAATCAGTAGGTAACCTAACTGGCTTCCCTTGTACAGTCAAATGTAACGAATTATTATTATAAATAATTTATATTATGTAAACCTTTATTCAATAAAATGTACAATTAAACTAACTAACTATGTACAAAGGAGTCAGTCAGATTACCTAAGTACCGTTACAAACGGCCTTTAGGTAACTTAACTGTTCCAGACGGAAGCGTGCCCAAGACACATTATATATTATGTTAAAAAAATATCAAAAGACAGACATTGTTCAATCCGACGTTAGGTTAGGTTAGATTATATATATTCTCAAAGTATTTATCCTATGCAGGTACATGTTTTTCTTGCTAAAGGCATACTCAAAAACACGCAAAGCTGTACATAAAACGCACAAAAACCCATTTACATAATATACAGGCGCATTTTACGAAAACGCCTTCAAGATAGAAAAATACGCAAGGGCCCCGTAAAACACAATGGTTCCATCTATACAGACAATATACAGGATGCTACGCTTATCTTCCCCTGCACTATACAGGGCTCCCCTTTCTACCCCCCTCCCCTTACCCCACCACTTCGTGGCAAAACAATATGACGTTATAACTTTTTTTTCATCATTTTTCCCTTTTTAGAATAGACGCTCCCTGCCGAGACTCCCTTTAGGCTTGTACTCCACCTGCGATGAGCGGATAATATATTTTTACGTTTCCATTACTGAGGGCTGTGTGGCCCAGTGAGTATGGGCCCGGTTTCCGATCCGGAGGCTGGGGGTTCAAATCCAGTCATGCGACATTGAACACTTTGGTTATTCAGAAGTTTATGTGCGTATTTGGCACACGCGACCATATCCCTAAGACCAAAAATCCTAATGACATGTGTCACTGGCTAGTATTCCGCTATGCGGCGATGGGCTTGCAACTTGTCATTTGTTTGACTGAATATTAACGATAAACAATTTGTAATCCGTGGACATGGTTTCATAGTGTCTCTGACTACCCACTAGTAGGCGATCCTCATAAGATGCTCTGAGTAAAAAACTCGAGAGTCTGTAACTTCAGCACAGCCAAAATAGGACATCAATGCAAATCGCAGTAGTTTGGCTCTTGTACACTGACCATAGATGGTAAGAGATTGATCTCGACATTTATGGACATTACCAGCAATGAACGTAATGTTTCTCAAGGCTTGGTGTAATTATAGCTTAAGCCTAAACAGTGGTAAACCAACCTTTACTCCGATCTACCTTTAGAACGCTACTAATATCAGAAAATTGGGTCGATATTATCTATTTTTCCAACCAGATTTTAGTAAAACGAAGCGTAGGTATTCGTTAAAAATTCATTACAAGTGGACTTGAGAGAACTGTGGTATCTACCAATATCTGCTATATAAAATATTTTTCTATGTTTCTTTTTACGTACTACGGCTCGGTTTTCGGTGAGGTATTATAGAAAAGTAGAGTGAGTAGAGTGATTATAGAAAAAAAACATCAATACAAAATTCATTGCAATAAGTAAAAATACAAACACTAATCTTATTTAAATTTATAAACACTGAATATACAGTGGAGCTGCTTAGGAAAAAAAACATCCACCTGTTTATTATGTATTAGGTGTTTTTAGTTATTGTACACTGTGTATCAAGTTATCAGGTCTTCAGTACCTTACGACATGTTTTAAGGTGTAATTTTACACGGTTCTCAGCTCAAGATAATGTTTGTTAAAGTATAAAACTTAACGTACCGCGAAAGATAGCGCACTGCCGTAAATCCTCGAAAAATACTCTTGACTACTGTCATTCGGTCATTAACCCGTTACAGAGTGCTTTACATAAATTAATTAGAAGATTCACAGCATTCTTCTAGTGACAGGAAGATTTGGGAAAAAAATGTCAAGGGCAAGTCTCATGCACTGAGGGTTCCGTTTAAAAAAAATCACCAGCAACAATCAGTTATTTAGTAGTTTTTTTGTATGATATGAAAATCGGTACATGTAAGGGAAGTAGGTAGAAGAAACGAAATTACAAACACTAAAAAAACAACACAGCCTATTATTTTTACTGGCAACGCCAAATGCAACTGTGTAAAAAAAACATTTCGATGCATCAGTCATTTAAGATATTTTTCTACTAACTAACATTTTTTATATTCTAATTTTATATAATCGATTAAAATTCAAAACGATCCGATTTTCGTCTTGCATACCTGTTATTTTTTTAAGCAGACATGCCATTTTTAAATGGGCGGCAAGCTACGTTTGCATGTTTTAGCAGTACTTCGGAGTCCCACTTAAAAATTGAGTGCGAACCTTGATAGCAAAATATAGCACTAAAATTTTCATGAGAAAGAAAGAGACAGCAACTTTTCTTTCAAAGGGTAACGAAGATCTGAAAAATAAATATGAACGGTTTCCGTTAGAAAAATTCCTTCGGATAAAGTCGTTAAGTTATCAAGAGATGTTAAGGGGTGGCGTGGAGTGGAGTCATAGAATAGGTAAAGCTTGCATACAGTGTTTCACTCGACGCCACTTAGTTAAACTCTAACCAATGCTTTGAATGTCAAAATGCTCGTTTTAATACAATAAAAAAACTAACTTGACATTTCTTGACCTAACTTTTTTATTTAAATGTATTAAGCAGCATTTGATATTATGCAGATTACCATATCAACATAATATACCTACGGGGGCTACTCTCAAAGAGCAAGTTTTGTTTAATATGATCAGGTATCGCATAACAACGCGGGATAGTCTCGATAAGATATAAAAAAATACTGTAGCTGTCTTCAAACATACTGCAAAAATCTATTGCAATTTTCACACGGGGTATATTGAATCTTAAAGAAGAGGTCTAAGACTCATTATTAATTACCGAGGCATCAAAGTGAGATTATCGGGGTAAGGCGGGTAAAAGGAGGGATTTCTATCGAATATCGGGTTATGTTGTTTACGTATATTGTTTAAAGGGTGCTTAAGTTTGAATATATTAAGGTCGGATCGATGAGGCGGTGTGTCTACGATAAATTCGTAAGATGTTCAATGAGGGTTACTGACAAGTATATTGTTTAAGACTTTGCGTTCGAAAATCTTGTAAATTAATTTCATGACTTTCATAATGTTAGGTAGGTACATTTTTATAGTACTACTAATGTTATAAAATATATGTACTTAAGTTAAATTTCTATACTGTAGTAATATCATAGAGTCGAATTTTATCTATTCGTACTACCAACCCAATCTACTGAGTCCTTCGTTTCAGCAAATTGGGATCAATAGGTATAAGAAATTTGATTGGTTTATAAAAATATTGTTTTTTTAATACTTTCTACAAAAAAAAATTCTTTTGTTGTTTTAAATACTATTTTTATTTGAACATCTATAACGTTAGCTGAAGCTTAAGAACAATCGCTTCAAAGTATCGCTAAGCCTCCTAACGATCGTTAACTAAAAGATGTGATAGGCCCCGTTAACAATTTAATATAATTTTAAAACAATATCGTTCAATTTTTATTCTTACGCGAAAGGTACAAAGCTAGTTTTTGGCTGGCAATTTTTTTTTAAACTAGATTCGGAGATTTCACAGATCACGATATTCAAATGCAGAGCTTAAGCGCGAGCGTCAAATTCTATATTTGAATGACAGACAAATGTGTCAAGCATTGTAGGGTAAGTGTAGTACGTAGGGTCAACAGTGACATGCGTTCCCGTAGCAAATCACTTCCGGGCCACTAAATCCAGGCTAAATTAATGCATTTAGCACGCTCCCCGGCCCTTTAACTGTGGATGACAACTTTATTTCATTGTGCTCGATATTTTCTTGTCACTTTGGCATCGCGAGGATTTTTTGTCCTGTTATTGACTTTTACACGCTCCGTTTTACTCGTGAATATTGAAATAGTACAGAATCCAAGAGACCATTTCAATCGTAGATATAGTACATATTATTTACACCCATTTGTATTTTTATTGCAACGTAACATTCTCACTGTCCGAATACCAAGGCCTTTGTATCAAGCCTAATAAATAGCATGTTCTAAAGCTGATTTAAAATATCATTACGTATCATATCTCCGATCTCGTGGGGTCTGGATATATCGGTACAGCAACAAATTGTAACAAAAGCGACGGCAAAGAAGATTATCGGAGATGACGCGTGTCGGGCACGTGACGGTCGTGTGGTCGATCTACGGCGCATTTACCCTATCATCTAGCAACCACAGGAAAGTAAACTTTATCCTAAACTTATACAACTCAATTTTGATTGTGGGCTGAAATACTGAAAAGTCAGAATAGCTGGTAAAGAATACTAAGACATATGCTATAATCGTATGGTTCAGTTTTGAGTGTAGGCGTTTCATGTAAAAGTTGTTTAAAAATAAGAAGTGTTGGAGGGAAATTAATACCACAATTCCAAGGATTTAAGGCTTATATTGTTGAGAGCGCAATCGGAAGAGCAAATACATATATAAAATTGCGACGATTGTTGTCAGAATGTAATGAAGTGTCATTTGCAGATGGCTTCGGGGTGAAGAGCTTACTGTTTCAAATCCAGCGTAGGTAGGGAATTCTGATAAAGCAAAGCAATATTCATTTTATCATATTTTGATTATTATCATACGTATTTATTTAATAGACATGTTTTGTTTTGTAAATGTGAATATTTATTTATTCTCATACTTGTACTAATTTCTCCGTCCTAAGGTTGTCTGTAACTTGCTAACTGTTAACTTAAGTTAACAGTTGGCAATTTTATAACTTTAAGGTTATAAAATTGACAATTGTCCAAAGTACCTATATAATTTTGGCGTATAATAAAGTATTTTCATTCGTTTATACATTTCATTCATTCGTTAGCTCATAGTAGTACAGAAGTCACCTGATGAGCTAAGGATGAATCCGAATCTCGGCTGTCAACGAATGGTTTTTTCGTAACATACGCTCTACTTCTCTTGTATTGTCTGTGACAAAACACGTCGTGGATTAAAGAAGTGAAATTCGGCGAATTCGCCTTCATTGAATACACCATGTATTTTGAAGCTACGATTTACCAAAATCCACATAACCATAAGGATTATCTTTAAAATGTACCAAGAACTACAGAGACCAGCATAGCTATTCTCAAACATTCGGATAGCCTTATCTGATGGAAATGGAAAGCTTCCGATGGAGATTTCGGGAACGCTATTCCTAACTCCGAAATCTAAAAAATGTTGACATTAAAATTCGAAATTCCCACGGCAGATTTTTAGAAATAGTTTGAGAATAATGTTAAAATCTTTGAAACGTTGAAGTCGAATTCGACAAAAAGTCATTATTTCGATCCGAAAACTTTCCGAGTGTTTGAGAATCGCTAAACAGTTCATAGTGAGTAAAAAATACCAGTGGACGATAGCATGTCCTGGATTGGTCTCGCAGACCATGGTGCGTGGTTTGACGCATATTTATCATCATCTATACATGTATTCTATCAGTAATCTAGTTCCCATATTACAAGCTCTGCTTAGTCCTAGGATAGATGGCTGTATCAATATCATACATATGTATGATACTATTTATAGATATTTAATTATTTTATTAACCTCACATCATACAACAAACCAACCTACACAGTCTCATAGCTCAGTTGGTAGTAACTCTGCCTTCTACGCTGTAGGCTGTGGATTCGATTCCCACCCAGGACAAACATTTGTGTGATGAATATAGATGTTTGTTCTGTGTTTGGGTGTTGTAAGTATCATATAGTACGTATGTATTTACAAAAAAAAATTAATTTGTATATCCGTAATCTAGTGCCCATATTACAAGCTATGCTTAGTTTGGGGCTAGATGGCGTGGTGTAAAATGTATGTCCTGTAATATTTATTTATACAACAAACAAACTAACCTAGAAGATCAACAGTCAAATCAAATTAAGCTGTGAAAACCATGATTACACTGGGTCGTGTACTGCACGATCCTTTTACATACCATCTTGTATGACGGGGGTGGATTCCGTGTGTCATGTCACGCAACCCCACGATTAATCTCAACGAGTTAATTACAAGGCTTTATCCAATAGACTGCTTCCCCACTGCGGGACACGTGTATACCTACTTATTACATGCATAGGTCACACTCGTGATAGATAGGCTTATAATATTTAGTACGAAGCAGGTGTGCTGAGAATTTGGTGATATACCTATGTTTTGGAAGTCAAGAAACAATAGTACCTGTAACGAAAAGCTTGTTTTTTAAGAATTTTTTTTACGATGGTTCATCTCACCAAATATCAAGTTGTGATAAGGCCGAAGGTGCGCATTTCACCTCAACGGGCTATCTTGCCTCTAAATTCCGGGACACAACACTTTAGAATCTTTACTAAGTATGGCGACAGACTAAGGTAAAATGGTGGAAGCCAGGCGGACTTAAACAAGTACCTACCACCAACCAAGCCAAACACTAACACGCCTTTAACAAGACTCATAGCTCAGTTGGTAGTAACACTGCCTTCTGCGCTGTAGGATGTGGGTTCGATTCCCACCCAGGACAAACATTTGTGTTTGATCTGTGTTTGGGTATTGTATCATATAGTATGTATGTATGTATTTACAAATTTAAGTATTCTATCCGTAATCTAGTTCCCATTATTACAAGCTATGCTTAGTTTGGGGCTAGATGGCGCTGTGTAAAATTAATGTCCTGTAATATTTATTCACTAATTTGGACTCCCCCGTAGAACATACTGGACCTCTGGATCCAGAATAAAATCAATCATTCAATTTAGACACATGAAAACATTCAACATCTAAGTACGTATTAAAAAAAAACTTTTATTCAGCCAAGAAAAGTTCACTTACTTTGATAATAAATACCAAGGATATGGAGGCCTACCATGTCCGATGACGGATCGCATAACTTTACAAAAATGACAAAAGTTCTTTCCAATCCGAAGACTTTTTTCGTAATAAGGCCTCCGTGGTTTCTTGGAGTTCCGTTACAAAGTGAAAACTGATAATATCTTAGTCCAATCACTTATTCAAAATCATGCAATACGTTTATCATAAACAGCAATAAAATCATCAATATAAAAAGTGTGGGGCAATAATAATAAGTAGGGATAATACAAAAATTGCATATTCTGGCTTATACGCACGTGGCTAGGCGGTACTTATACCGCTTCACTTCTCACCCTACCGACCGATTTCGCTGGGAAATAGTTTTTTATATTTTAAATAAAAAATAAAAAATGGACTGTTACAGCTATTGATCGAAATTGGCAGTCAGACTACGTGTATGTACTAGACAGTACTATGTTTATGCTGTAGAATCCAAAACTCGATAAAAGATTATTCTACTAAGGTTGTCTGCAAGAAGGCGCTTTTAGCAACAAGGCCGTCTATTTTACGCTTTGATACCTAAATCTGATTTTGTGTAAGCTAATGAGTTATTCCATCCAATTATTAATAGAAAATTGCATTTGAGTTCCTTGTTTTAATTACAACATCAACTTCTTTAATTTATTTCAGTTCATAGCATAACTATGAAATAAAAACAATACGTAGGTATGTTTGTTGGTATAGTGGCAATAGAAATACACAATCTGTAAAAATTTCAACAGTTATATGTTATCTATCCTTAACATACATCTACAGCCCGCTGACAAAATCATAGTTGAAACATTCACGTGTTTTTTAAAGATGCAAAACTTTCCGTGTAACACAAAATGCCTTGGATAATACTCACTTTTTATATAAAACTATATATATGAGAACAAATGGAAAATGTACACTCAAAAGACGACAACGCGTATTTTGCTATATGAATACTACATAAAGACGTACTACTTACGATTCGCAAAAACGCTGCAAATTATGTCATGGAAGATTTAGGGAACATATGATTCCCATTTTGTTATATGGCAGTAGGCTTAGTAGACTCTCGTGAAGAGCTAGTGTAGTGCTATAGTAAACAAGGGGAGGAAATTGTGACGCTTTGTCCGATGACGTCATCCATGGAACAGCCCGTAATTTCACCGGAAACCATACCCTTGAAATCGAAACACAGCAATGCTGTATTACCACTGCACTTTTTACCAGGCTACGCGTCAGCAAAGACAGGTTTTTGTATCATTAACATTGTAGCCGACATACGCTCCACTGCTGAAGGCATTCTTTAACCCACGTCATATATCGATATGGCTACCTGGCGGTCTACTACGAAAAACTAAACATGACGTATCCGATGACGGATTGCACGTTTTTCGATACAAAAATGACAAAAAAAATCGGATCCAATGACGTTAAATTTTCATAGTAGGGCCTCAGAGCCTATAAATCGATAAAACTGAGGTCTATGGTACGGTATTGGAACAAACACAGTAGAGGATTTTTTCCGGTTAATAATCTTAAAAATGACAACTAAAAAGCAATTACATTTTAAATTATAGCTTGTATGTCTATTTGTTTTTTTATTTATGCTAGCTGAAAAAAATGCACACTCTATTCCCGATCACATATCAACCTGCATCATTCAAATCGGCAACATAATAAAACAGTTTAATACAATCCCCCAAGTTCCTTATTTGCTAACGCTATCTTATCAAACATCAGCTGATGGTATCGCCATTAATATCGGCTCGGACCGAGGGCTGTGTACTGAGGGCAAAACAAGACATAATCTTTACATCCGTAAAATCCACTGCATCTCACCCATCAAACCAAAGGTTTTTTTAAATATGTATCAATTGTTATTTTCTTAATTTGCTCCCCATGTATTTTGGTAGCAATTAATTATTGATATTATTACTAAATTTGGTATCACTTCATGAGGTCGATTGACTGGACTGGATCACAACAGAATATCAGCGCTGACCTGTATTAAAGCAAACGGGCCTGAGTTTTCGCCCATTTGCTGTTGTAGCACACACCACAAACTGTACCTCCATTATAACATTGTATTCGTGTTTTCTGTTTGTCAAATTTTTTCTCAGTGCTTTTTTTTTATTCTCTTTAATTTGTTTTTTCGTTCTGTTATGATTGTGTTTTTTTGTGATTTATTTACTTCTATAACACACATGTTATAGAAATAAATAAATGATGTCTATGTCTGTCACACTTGCACATCATTCATAGATCAGAGAGCTAGAAAGAGGATACTATATCCTACCCATCTTTAATATAACAAACCATTCCATCCAACAGATATTTTTTTTGCAATGGATCGTCTCTTGACCACGAATCTTACACAGGGAAGAATGAGATCTACGATAGAGCGAGCCTAACCAGAAGGTACCCATTAACTCTCTTCTTGAATACATTAGGGTCGTAACACAGCGGCAAAACACTGGGAGCTTATTCCAAGTTCTTGCATTGCGCACAATAAAATATTCTTGAAAGCGTTTAGTTCTTATGCGTGGGATATCAACTAGGTGGGGATGATAATGTTTTAAAATCAAGATTGCCACCCATTGTTACAATGGTTCTTATTGTTCTCCCTGTCTGTTTATACGTAATATATGAGAAGATTAAAAAAAAATGATTTAAAAACAATGTACAAAAACTGATGCAACGATAATGCTCGCAAGAGTTTTACAAAAACTGTGTCGCGAAACCATTTACGCCCTCCTCCGTAAAAACTGTATCCAAAAATGTGTTGGTAGGTATAATAAAACAATATATTAGTTAGTAATCAAATATAAAAAAAAAAACCTAGTATATGGAAGGGTGTAAAATGTTGATAATTTAGTGTGGATACATACTATTTGTGTAGAGAGTATGCGCTGTAGTGGTGAGTTGATCTCCAGAGAACACCAGTTACAAAAGAATCTGGGCAACGGAAGGTTTTATGTGTGTGCGTGTATTGCGAATGAATGTGAATAGAGTTAGTTTGTGTATGGTGTGAAGATGTTTACGTGGAGTGAGTAAAGTTGGGGGTAGGTGGTGTTGTTAGTATAGTTATGATGAACTTATTGGCTTAGCTACAATAAAGTAAGATTAGTAGGGAGTATAAGGAGATATTTATAGATATAGTTTAATAAAATAAATAATCTATTTTATTATGCAATCTGTACACCGACAGTCATTTCGGCTGACGGAATTGATGGGATTTAGTGCTGATGCTACACTCTGTCTGTACATGTTATGAATACATTTATGTGCTGCTAAGTATCTAATAGTAATAATTAATGTGGCCCATTAATAATAGAGATCGAATATTCGGGCATAGCCAGAAACAAAGTTTCTTAATATGCGTACTGGTATGATACACTGAAAATGATTATGAATTTTGATAAATAATCCCCTAAACGGAGGCAAATTCGGATATTCGAAATCAAAACAACGTCAAGCAACATTATTTTATCTGGTAAGCAAATCCAGTTTTACATATGCAAGAAAATTGGTTAGACTTAATGCAAGCTCGTGATGATCTGAAGAAAATGGTTGCTGCAAATAAAATGACAAATGCTAAATAAATTCACTGCGAAAGTGAATTCAGTTGATAGTAAAATACAATAGTCTTATTTCAAAATAACTGAACTGAAATCTCGTGACCAAATAGTAAGTAAAAGACTGAGTAGAAGAACTTCTTTACTCCAGAAGCATTCAATCAATCATTTAATAGCACCTTGCATTCGACCATCTGAATCAGCATTGAAAGCACCTGCGGGCGGATTATGTACTTTCCGTCTATGATAACCGTACAGCATAAAGCAGATGCGTAGCGAGAGGCTAGCTCCTCCATGACCTCGTCTGCACACTGGGCTTGGATTAAAAGCATGAGTCACGCTACCAGACATCAGCTACAAGAAAACACAGCAAAATTAAGAGCTATATTGACGACTTGGAGAAGGATATTCACAAAGAATGTTTGGAACATAAACATTACACATTATAATCGCGGTAAAGTGTGAGTTGTTTATTCACAAACACCTATTCACCATTAGAGTAACGGACAGCCACATTTGCATAGGATGTCGAACCAAAAAGGAAAGCTGCCCACGTAGCCCTGCAATGCATGGGAATCACAGCACAGCGCAAGAAAACCTCAATAACCCTAGGTCACCCCGTGAACCCTGCGAAGTCCCCAGGTATACCTGCGCTTCTAGATCACGTGTAGAAACGTGAGTCTTTTACATTTACATGCGTTACCTAACAAGTTATATTCTGTCGGGAAACCCGACATTCTCGAAAAATCCATCTAGTTTTCAGCATCCCAAAAATTGTATCACATTAGCACTGCTACTTTAAATCCTTAATTAGAAATAAATAATGATATCCGGCATCCGGGATATAGCATCAACATTTAAGCATTGTAAGAATGAATAACCGAACTGAAATCTTGCGCCCAAATGATATGACTGAGTAGAAGAACTTCTTATACGAAATCCGTCGAAGTACATAGACTCATTTACTATTTAGGTACGTACTTGTTGATACGCAAATAGCTATTCAAAGTAGGCACGTCTCAAGGCATTCTCAGGGCGTTCACGGCTGAGCACACTTCAAACGGCTCTGCGCCCCGCGCAACAGTCAGACTCAGATGTTTAGGCTGCTTTGATAACCGACATTAGCGTCTTTGCAGGAATTTAATTTGTCTTGTCTTGTTTGAACTTGACGGACGTTATGCAAAACATCAACATCTAGGTAGTTGTAGTCCCTTTGTTAACAATTTGGTACAATGATTTAGACAGAGCACGGGACCCAAAGTCATAATTAAATTAGCAATGGTAACTTTCGATTAAAATATACAATATAATATTTTTTGCAGAATATACTAATAGGTAGGTACCTACTTTCCATACATACTAATGATCGGCAATATTACAAAAAGATGTTCCGGGAAGCGGTTGATTCTAATTTTAATATCTGTCGCCATAACAAAAATTCTTCTTCTTCCATGTACCCCATTATTTATATGGTAACAATAGTTACACATGCTATAAAATTTTTAAATTTACCTATTACGGTTCATGTGATACAGCCCGCTGACAGACAGACGGAAAATAGTAAGCCCCACGGAATCTTTTAGGTAACCCTACCAAAATTTTTAATGTTCTATATTCAAAATTTTGTGGAGTTCAATGTGATTTTATAAAATTCCGATGATAATGTTGCCTAATCCGAAAAGAAGCGCTAGAAAAAGAAAAATACTCGGGAAAACTTGATAGACACAATAAACACTGGCATACGAGGGTTGATATCCCCGATATGATCGTGATCATTCATAACACGGCGCGGATTAAAACGAAGTGCGTTAAACGCGGGACATATGCGTTTATTTGAATGCGAACTCACCCCCCGTAGCCAAACGAGATTTAAACTAAATAGCACTTGATTAGAGCATTGATATAATTAAGTACTGAAACCCAGTGCCTCGTTCCCGTTATCCCGTGGATATTTCCTAAAATCCTTATTAAGCCTTAAACTACAAACTCATGCCAAAAAAAAAAAATAACACATAATAAATTAAACTTGAAAGACAAACTACGCAAGCTGCGCAACTCGCGGCACTACAAAAAAACTAGTTGCATTATATTTGCTTATTTAGCGTTTTTTTTTTTTTATTGAAGTTAGTTTGTATTATTTTTTTCAACAAAAGGAGAGGAGGCTTTGTACCTTATATAACATAGTTATGTCATACGTGAAAAGGTATTAGTAAAAAGGTAAAGGTAAAAGGCTGTTCTATCCCAACAATGCTATCTAATGTTAAAATAAAACAGACCACTAAAACACAAACTCGAAACATCTGATAACTGTAAGCACGATAACCATCCAAAGGTTGTCTGGAAGAAATCGTTCCTTAGCGATAAGACCGCCCATTGTATATACATTTATTTTTAGGTTATCCAGTTTTTATTTTTAAGGTGTGCAATAAAGTATTTTTCATTCATTCATTCATTTCATTCATTCATTCACGATAAACCCTATTGTAAACCGAGAACTATTAAATCTAGTAATTACAGACAACAGTCATCGGATTACGGAATCGAAAAACCTATTAATATTCATAACACTCATATCTATAGTCCACCCTCGAACAAAAAGCTGACAAGTACATCGTTTATACACAAAAGGACTGCAAACCGTGGACGCCGCATAAAATTATAATAAATATCTGCAGAGTGAGACGGCACACCATCCCGGCTGGAGGGACAGGGACAGATAGCGGTCATCCCTAGTGGTGCATCTTTATGCATAGGGTTGTCGCGTTTGAGATGTGTCCCGTATTTCCCTTGCGTCTGTCAGTCAAAGTCGCGTGCTGCAAATGTTCGTTATTCGTTACTTGCAGTTATTGAGGATGAGGAGTCACAATAAATAAATTACAATAGATAAAGATAGGTACTTACACAAGCTAGTACGTATAATACTTATACTCGATTTTTTTTTAAATAATAAATACCATTTAAAACCGTTTTTCATTATGAGAAACGGTTTGTACGGATAATATTACGTCAGCTCTTAAGTTTGTTGAGGGTGAAGTGCGCTTCCACCTTTGGCCTTAACTTGTTACCAGGTGAGATGAAGACCAAGCGCTTCCCGGTCGTACAAAAAAAAAGATTTCAGACACGAAACTTATCTATGTCAGAACCATAGAATAAGACTAAAACGGAACATAACATCCATCCAACAACCCAAAAATCAAGGGTATGTGAAGAAACCAAGACACCACGGAATTCTCATTTGTTTGCAGTCAATGTTACATTACATTACCTTTAACAGATGAAAATAAAACCAGTTTCGAACAGGAAACTCACAATAAATATATTTTCGGCTTTTATGGTCCTTAGTAATGTAAACAAGTCTGCCTATTGTAAATTAGCTAGTTATAAATCATACAAATAAACAAGCCTCTCAGCTCAGTTAGTAGTAGCTTCTGTAGGTTTTGGGTTCGATTCCCACCCAGTACATCATTTGTGTAATCAATATGGATGTTTGTTATACGTTTGGGTGTTGTATTGTATCATAAGTATGATGGTACAAAAAAAAAGTGTAGAAATATCATTTCTGTATCTAAGATCCCGTGTTACAAGCTTTTCTTAGTTTGGGAATAGATGACGCTGTGTGAATGTCTTCCAATATTTAGCAATTTATGATTTTTTTTTATGTAAATAAAAAATGTTACTGGACATTAATTACACGAATCGCCATCTAGCCCATAAATTATATATATATATATATATATATACTATACAAATTCATGCATGTGTATTTTTCGTTTTTTTTTTTTTATTTGATTGGTGCAACTGATCGCCAGCCCTAAGAATAAACGGTTCCATGACAGCCCTGTTATAACGTTACCACAATCGTAAATAACAAGGTGACAATACATCGACACGTCATTTGGCATCGAACAGGGGCTATTCATGTCCTAGTGGTACTCATAACCGGAGACTGCTATATTTTACGTCAATGGAGGGTGATGATTACTGATTCATATTCAAAAGTTTAGGGTGATAATGACATCTGTGAAATTATTGTAAAATCGCTTTGATATGTCTAAATAGGTGAATTATACGGTAGGAACGGATGGATTTGCTGAAACGTGGAGCAGTGAGCTAGGTAACTATTGCTAGGCTTTCGCGGATGACATTGTGCTGGTCTTTGATGGCGAGATTAAGGAATTATATCCTTTATCTAATAAATACATATCATTAAGCCTCATAGCTCAGTTGGTGGTAACTCTGCCTTCTGCGCTGTAGGCTGTGGGTTCGATTCCCACCCAGGACAAACATTTGTGTGATGAACATTGATGTTTGTTCTGTGCTTGGGTGTTGTATCATATAGTATACGTATGTATTTACAAAAAGTATATAAGTATTATATCCGTAATCTAGTTCCCATATTACAAGCTATGCTTAGTTTGGGCATAGATAGCGCCGTGTAAAATTAATGTCCTGTAATATTTATCATATAATAAAGCACCAAATCACAAAACAAACATCTATATTAATCTCACAAATGTTTGTCCTGGGTGAAAATAATACCAACTGTGTTGTGAAGTTTTGTTAAAAGTTATAACTCCAGCATGTTCTTTTTTTTTAAACGATATGGAGTCGTAACAAGCAAGCAACCCATCTGATGTTAAGTGGAACTTTTGCCTATAACAAAGCCTTACTGCGTAGGTCATATACACAAAGAAAATGACCTATACAAGCTGCATTGCGCCCGTCAACTTGAGGCAAAAAGTTGCTAAGCCCCGTGTGCGCGTAAATTCACCGGCAACCTTCAAACTGAAACACAGCAATGCTGCTTTTCGGCCGAGATAGGTATAGGATGTGTAACATAAACCCCCGTAGAAGATTGATGATATCCCAACGTCCATGGCAATAGGCAATATTGCTCTTTGTGGCGCAGCGTACTCGGTTAGCAGCTATGATTGGCCAAAGATTTCAGGTGATTTCATGGTTTGTGCGTAATTTGCAGTCGGCCATGATTGTTAAAGGCTTATGCTATCTACCTATGTATGGGGCTTAAAAACCATTATTAGTTTGTAATAGCTACAGATCATTTTTATGTTGTGCATGAATCTTTGGTGTTTTGCTTTCAATTTAGGTTATGAGGAGAAAAAAGATATCTGAACATATTCTCGATATAAAAAATATGATCCATCTGTGTTTTGCACAGATTCCAAATTTATCTATGAAATGGCACGATTCTTTGGGATAAGTTTTAGTTATTTAGGTATATTTGATAACTACCTCTTTTAATTAGTACGTAATTAACTATTTGTGTTTTTACGATAAAATCCCGCTCATCCGTTTCACTCAGCTACGTGCAAGTATGTATGGCGCCTTCCCTGTCATGTTGGGCATCTAGGGTGTAGTAATAGCCTGGGTTGTTCCTAATCTATAGGCGCGAAGTTATCGGTGAATTTTAACTTCAAAGCACTTCGCGGATTCAAACAAATAAAACTCGCCACTTCGCCTTCAGGCTATATCTAACTAATAATAATAAAATTTTTGATATATAATGTTTTTTCTAGATTGTATTTTTTATTTTGTTTTAACTATATTGATTCCAGAACCAAGCTAATTTTGCTTTCTATGAGTACATATAAAAGATATAGAATCTCTTATGTGTATGGGCTACGCCAACGCACCAATAACAGCATAGAAGGCTGGAACCACAACATCAATACAAATATAAACAAAAATGAAGTATCTCACTAAAAATCTAATAAATATGTGGCTTAGTGTCTAAAACAACCTATTCACTTTGGAGTTAAAGAAATGTGTCAAAAATAAAAAAATAACCGTTGAAAAAGTTGTCATTCAGAACCACTCGAGCGTCTATCCCCGTGCCATTCGCAATAATACTCTATTATTATAATCTACAAATAATAATAGTGACTTTTATTGTTATTAAAATGTGAATCATTACAGAACTGCCAATGCCGGTTGGCCAGATAAGCACAATTGACTTTGCCATTTGGTTGACTCTCAAAGATTTAGACCTATTTAATTATATTGACCCTACATTTATTTCAGTTTTATTGTACCATATTATTTAAGGATTTAAGCTGTTAAACATTTTGTGGAAACAAAGCACTTCACATTAATAACTAAAAACTACACGAAAGGACTCGAAAAAAATATAAATTTACATATTTGATATTCATTTTAAAACTGCGACCGGAATATTGTGAGCAAATATTTCGGTGGCATGACATAACATTGCAGATATAACACAGCAGATATAACATGGCAGATATAACACAGCAGATATAAACAGCAGATATAACATGGCAGATATAACATAGCAGATATAACATGGCAAATATAACATGAATAGGTGTCTTCTAGACCGGCGTGCTACATCGTAGAATCATCATCGCTTCACATGTAAATATTACTTATAATCTAGTTCCCATATTATTTGCTTTGCTTAGTTTGGGACATGATGGCTTGTGTGAAGTTAATGTCTTGTAATATTTATTATAATTATAATAGTTAAGTAATAAATTATGCATACCTACTACCTACATTTAGTATTTTTCAGAAATAAAAGTGCTAAGCTTGTCAAATAATAAATTCAAAAATTTTGTAAAACAAAAGCTATCCAGGAAAGCTTATTATAACATTTCAGATTACCTAGAAGATAAGAAAGCCTGGCAATAAAAAAATGAATTTGCTCCAGTGAATAAATTGTAATTAGTATTAGATAATTTTAAGCTATTGTAATGGATTATTAAAAAAAAAACTAGCCCGAGGTTCTTGCCTTTCTCCTTGTGTGCTGGTCGCGATTCCGAACAGGCGGTAGATTTGACGTTTCAAAGTGATCCTAAAAAATCTTACTGAATAAATATATTTGACTTTGACTTTGACTGCCACTTAAGCTTGCTAATTCCAAGAGCTATGACTGTGATTTTGGTTCTTCTACGGATGTCTACTTTATGGATTTTATCATAAAGTGAATATCCATAGCTCGACTTTAAACTTATTCACGAGGCCTCGTGATTCATATGTCAATACTGGCAACACACACTGATTGAAGAATTTCGTCTTGAGGCAACACTACTTCGAAAGATACTAAGTACCTTTCCACTTTTAGCCAATATGGTCTAAAGTAAGTAGTCTTTGGTAGTAAGAATGCGATAGTACTGTAATTTGATTATTCGCGCGTATGACATTCCATGTTTGATTTTATCATCTATAATTTTATTGCTGTTTTATAACCGTGAAAATAAGTTAGTCACACTACGACCCTACTGTTGCATTCCAATAAAAAATTGAATAAATTCAACTCTATTTCAACAATAATAAAATACAAATCAGCAAAGCGTTTCAAACCGGACAGGGGTCGAAATTCTTTTAAGGTTTTCTGCGATATATTTTGGGAAAATGTCTGGCGCGTTAACAGTGAGCAGAAAATCGCACCCACCTAGTTATTATTTACGACTTATGGAGTACGCTCTGATGGATGCTTACACACTTATGCGCTTGACCGCATAATATTTATTTCGTATAGCAAAGTGAAGATAAAAAGCGAAATACTAACAAACGATAACTACAACAAAATGTTTCATTTAAATTGCAGATCTTTATTTGAAAAGCAAATATAACAGGACCTTCATTTCATAAAGCGACATCTAGCTTGTTATATGGGAACTAGATTACGGATAGAATACTTAAATACTTTTGTAAATAAATACGTATTATATGATACAACACCCAAACACAGAACAAAAATCTATGTTCATCACACAATTGTTTATCCTGGGCGGGAATCGAACCCACAGCCTACAGCACTGAAGGCAGAACTACCAACTAAGCTATGAGGCTTGTTATATATTCAAGTGTGTTTATTCTAAGTCGGGGAAGCGCTTGGCCTTAATCTCCATTTACCGCCGAAGATGTAAGCGCACTTAACCCCATATCCTCAACAGACTCAGGAACTGGCTATCTCGCGTTTAAAAACCGGTACACAACAATTAAAACTATTGTTAAGGCGACATATTTTGTAAGATGGTAGCTAGCCAGACGGGGTTGAAATAATAATATTAAATAATAATCAACAACCGAAGCACAAATGTGTACCCCCCTATAGGGGTAGAAACCGGGACCACTGGATCTGATCCCGGTGGGCGAATCACTAGACCACCGAGGCGGTTATTATTACGGCATTGTTTAATATATCAAATATATACTATTAGATTAATATTATCATTACTGTCCAAAAATATCCGGACGTTCCCAAAGAGTGTATTTCAGGGATTTACCTTAACCACCTCGCTCGGCAGTCGTGTTGGTGAACGAAGTTGGTGTGCGATCAGCTATTTACCTTTATGTCATCCGGGTAAAAGACACGTCGCTTTTACCGGACGTTTAATGGCAACAGTAACGGTTTCAAATACCTAACAATATCAATAGACCATTATATTAGTGACAGTAAGCCCAAAATGCAACACAAGAAATCTTTGATTCCATTGGTAAGAACCGGGTTGAAATGTTTTTGTGGGTCATTCCTCATACATTCGTTAATATAGACATTTAAGCAAAAAACGATCGAATGCTAGTAGGTACACATTCTGCAGACTGAAGAGGCTCTTTCTAAGAAGTGAGGTCAGATCTAAGATGACCAGTCCGCCAATCAGCTGGTCCACATAAGCGCATTGAACCTCACCTTACCATCAAATCGAATCACTGAATATCAAAATCAAAATACTCGTCAAAAATGTTGACAGCGCAAGCTCTCAGCAAATCAAGGGCAAATCGCACGCATAAAAAATAAAACAACGCTCCCGATATCCGAATCTATACATACAAATGAATAAATTGTGTCTGTTTGTTATATCAATATAATCGCTTTTTACTACATGCATATGAAAGGATAAACGGGTTTTTATATAGGAAACAAAAAAAAATGTTGTTTGTGTGTCTGTCTGTTTGTTCCGGCAAATCTCCGAAACGGCTGAACCAATTGTGACGTTACTTATAAAATAATAGCCAGTGACTATTATTTTACAAAAAATAAATAGTCAAAATAATCCCAGGAAATAAGATATATATAAAGTATTAGTTTTTTTCGGGGGAGGATTTTTGAAAATTCCTTTGGGATGACGGGAACGAAGACCCGCGCGGTCGCTAGTTCAAAATAAATTACATTAAAAAGTAAAATCGTTTCATTCCCAGCGTTACCTATCAAACGGTGCCGTAAGTATGAAAGGTGCCCCCTAAATACCGGGTGAGGCGAAGCGCGAAAATTATCTTATATTTGTTCAGACTCCGTGAACGCAGGGCGCGAATACTTTTCAATAAGCTTAGAGAGCGATTTTTTTTATTTTATTTTGCGACCCATCTTGTAAAGCACAGCGTAAAACGAAACGCGCAAATAGAGGGTGCTCTATTGATTGCTGCTTCTGATTGCAGCATTGATTTGATTGCTTGTCACTTTTTCTAACAAGTTGTAGAAGGCACTAAATATAAACCTAATATTATATAGCATATTTAATTAGAACGTAAAATGTAGAAGACTTGTTAATTTCGTGTTTAAATTTTATGAAGAATGACGGCCACACAACGGTAAAGCGCTTAAACCCATCGTGTAATTTTTTATTTCATATATATGTTTAGAAACTAAGTATTAATATTTTCATGTGCACCTGCTTTTAATCTTATTATGACTAGGGGACAATAATCCAAACGCGCGAGTGATCCTGAGAGTTCCAGTTAAGCCTATCAATTAAAAAAAAAAGAAAAAAGGAATACATCAAATGTATAGAACTGAATATTTGACAAATTACCTGAATGAACCTACCTAAAGTAGTATATAGGTATAAGTTGAGATTATATAGATAGAAAATACTTTTTTTTGTATACACTAGGCAAAAAACGTAAATACTAAACAATTTTATTTTTTACATAAAGTTTTTTTTTAATAGACTATCAATTATAAAGTGAAGCAACGTTAGTATCAAATGTTTTCATAGATTGATAATAAATAAATATAAATGTATATTTATGGAATAGAAAAATATCGTTAGCCCAGCCAGCGTCACAAAATTCATATTTACAACAAAAGGATTCATAAAACCGTTCCTTTTACATTTGCCTAAAATCTTTACCTCACTCGCGATATTTAAAGCGAAAATAAAAAGCATAGCATTGTAGAGTACAGGGGTATGCCGACAAAAGACGACCTGCTGGCTCTATTGTGCGCGAAGTCGGCACTTAGCGAGTCAATATTTTTGGTGACTTTCTCTCCCAGTGTTTTCGACGTTTGGCAACGCAGGGCGCCTAGCGATGAAAGGTATTTAGGTGCGCATTTTTGCGAACTCCCTATATTTTTGTCTAGCGTCCTTTTAGATCTTTGCACTATAAACTCTGCATGGAGTTCTCCTGATCCTTGAGCCTATACAGCTCTTCGTCATTGTTTTAGATTGAATAAGTAATCAATTCATTTGAGTATGAGTAGATGCTAGGATAAGTGAACAAAGAAAGGAGTAATCATTCGGATTGATTTTGTGTGCCTTAACACATGAACGGGTAGTTTGGGATATTTGTATGAGTAGCTTATTTTTTTTTTTCAAATATGTGTGACTGCCTTACTTATAAAATTGCTTTTTTATCAATTGTTAGATATATTAGTAACAATCTCATTCTTATTGCAAATTTAGCGCTAGGAGATCGCAAAGAAATGCTCATGTAACTGTCAAAGTTAAACCGCGTCATAAACTTGATCGGCTTCGGATTGTCATCCAAGGAGAATCTTACCATTTGTTGTCATCTATCAAAAAAAGATCAACACAGCTGCGAAAAGCGAAATATTCGACTAAAGAACGATTAAACTGTTACACGTAATCGTTATTTCATTGAGTATGGGTATAACCTGAGTTAGATAAGCATTATCAAAGCAACGTTTATAAATCGAAACAAGTTAATCTTTGGACAAATGTTTATTGAGAGCTAAGCATTGATAAGCAACATTGTAAAAAACCTATGATAATTATGCATGAAACTAAGCTCCCTAAGCTATTGCATGTTCTAATAAAATCTGAACACTAAAATTGTATTAGAACATACAATAGACTTTTCAAAATGATAAGAATAAACGCTGCTTGGTCAGATTGCAAGACCGGCAATACAATTCAATGACCTCTAGAATTGTGAACAAAGTGTACGGACGCAGTGCCGTTTAATCTCATAAGAAAATAGGCCCATAATTAAATTACTGGAAGCTCTCATATCCAAACAAATAAATCAACCTACAAAGGTACATAAAAGGTCCTTATGAGACAGCGATCAAACACAAAGAACGATAACCGCCCTCCACGACCACGTAAACGCCTATAAGAAAATAAAACCGATGACAGAAGTCAAGATTTTATTTATTTGTAATTCGGTTGATTCTCACGATTTCATTTTATTTTAATTGTAGTTTGCCATTGTTAAGGGTCAATATTAAGGCGCATTTCTTTGTTTGATTGGGAATAGGTTGTCAATACGTTGTCACAGCGGGGGGCGAGTGTTGGGCCTTGAGACCTTCATTGAGTTCAAGGTGTTGGTACTGTTGGAGCTTTCAAATTCGGTAGAGTGAAATGATATGCACATTCAATAGACGAGTTCGCATAGAGTTCATCAATAAAGGTATTGTTGATCGATTTTGTATAGAATATCAATGCTCAGAAAACATGGCTTGATTATTGGCAAATAAATAAGTAATGGTTGACTTTGAAAATTAATTATTATGCACGGTGACCAAAGTTAATCAATGTTCTCATCATTTTCGATGATTTTAAATGTATTTCTTTTGTATGTTTTTTTTGTTTGCGTTTCTGATTAACTCTAGCTGGCGTGTTTTTTTAAGATATATATATATATTTCTTAAAAATATATGGAATGGAACATTTAAACATTGAAACATGGTCTTTCAGCTCAGTTGGTAGTAGCTCTGCCTTCTGCTGTGTTGATTATGGTTTGATTCCCACCCGGGACAAAAATTTGCTTGATGAATATAGATGTTTGTTTTGTTTTTTGTTTCTGATTTATATCTATTTGCAAAAAAAAAAATTAAGTATTCATCATAATGTAGATCCCATATTACAAGTTCAATTAATTAGCTTTGGCTGAGGCGTTATGATTATATATTATTGATTCATTTATTTGAATTTGACTTTTATCTTTTTTGGGATAGTTTTGTTCTCTGATTTTTCAGCGGTTCTGGATAAATGGTCACAACCCTGGTCGTATTCAAAAGGTCCACATTGCTAGCAATCTGCCGAAGTTTGGAGTCCTACCGAAGTTTGGTGTAAAACACCAAAACATCTGGTTTGCCGTGTGTTACCTGGAAAGCCAGTTCTGTCAAAAGTTAAGCCACAGTTTAAGAACAAATAGGTAGTCATGGGGACTGCTGCCCTGTCACTGTCAAAATCTTTCTGCAATAAACCGACGTCTACCTTGCTTTTTTATCCCTCAAAATAACGGTTAAACGCAAGCCACAGCCTTTAGGCTTGCGTGGCCATGAGAAAGTTTTTTTTATTTTTATTCGTGATAGTCAAGCGTTTGACCACCAGCTTACATGTAAAACAAGTACCTAAAGATGTGGCACGCTTAAAAAGGAACCTATTTACTCTGAACTTGAAGACTCCAAGATTTTACTCGTGCTGAAAACAGACAAAGACAAGGAATTCCATTCTTACCAGTATTAATGATAAAGATAGAGGCGAAACCATGTGTTCTACACAATGGAACACTTAAAAGGTACGGGTTGTAGCCAGCCGTACGTCTGCTAGTCCGGTGGTGGAAACGGGATGGATGAATCAAACGTTTATCATCATAATGTTATTTCTGTAAGTCCACATAATAGAAGAATAGGATAGAATAGGTTCGGCGACGAGCGTTTCTTCTGGTGTTGTGGCTGTCCATAAGGAACGGTTACAGCTTTTCATCAGGTGGGTCGTATGCCAATTTGCTTGGGGAGTAAAAATTAATATTAACAATTCAAAAATTACGATCTACTAAGATCAGCGCTCAAGCTGAGTATCAATATGACACAATAATCGGAATCTGCGTCAGAACCCTCGTAGCTCAGTTGGTTAGAGCGTTTCCAGCTTTAGGAAAAAATGCGGGTACGAGTCCCGTGGCGGGTGTGAGATGAAGGACAGCGCTTCCCCGTCGTACAATATAAAAAAAATCGGCCAACTAAGCTGCTGGTTTCGGAAATGAATAATTACGATTACGTTTCCATTCGATTTTCTGTAGTGCAAGACCTTTTTTGTTTTTTTTGTGATTCGTACGTAAACCAGATTAAGAAGTTTAACCCTTGCTATAACTTATACCCGTAAACGTAGCTACCTGTACTTAAAATCCAATTACTAGTGAAATCCACCATGAAAATCTTGAACCCGCAAAAAATCACATTCGGGTCTAATCGTATGAAATGCATCCATTGTCGCTTAGCATTAAAAAACATTGTCTGAGTGAGTTCCCATAAGCGAAATTCATAACAAACATATAAACAAATAAAATAAGGGCTCTATTTACTAATTGGTGGATTGGTCGAGTACAATCACGGAATCATTGGAACGAGTCAATCCGTGTGTGTGATTCGAATTAAAGGACTGTTTACAGGTCCTTTGGGTTTTATTTTTACATACGGCAGCCCTACAGAAGGTTTCACACATGGTCACACTTGCGCGGTTCGGTTGTTTGCCGGCATTTTCCCAGTATTTTCAAACGCCATCACGAGTTACTTTAACATTAAATGGTCTTTCGAGTTATTTAATCGAACCCAGTTCTTTGGCTAAGAACTGGGTTCGAATATGACTCGAAAAAAATATTTGCAGCAATATTTTAATATCTACTGGCAATGAAGTCATGGATATCGACCCTTGTCATGTGTTCTTTCATCTGTTATAATGATATGACCTAAGTTTTAATCTTATTCTTCTATTACAAGTAAATAAAATTGAAGTGTCTGTTTGTATTATAATTAAACAGCTTTTTTACTAAATGCATATTTAAGTACGAATAACAAAAAAAACCGTTTGTCTGTTTGATCCCGCTAATCTTCGAAACGGCTGGACAGATTTTTACGGGACTTTTACTTGCATTGCAGGTACCTACTAGTTGATGTTACAGGGTGTAACGTAAGCTTCTTTTACAATCATGTTTTCTGTACAAAAAAAAGCAACACAAATCAAATATAATGTAAATAAGGGAAGGGGAAAGCTAGCCGTTTCTTTTGTTTTGTAGTGGTACATTACATACATACACCACAAAACATTCAAAACAAACATTTTTTTATTAATTTGAAATGAGAGAGCTCTTGAACTGGGTTCATTAGCCATAAGCAACACAATTACTCGACTTCACCGGAGCTGTGTCGTGGAGTTGTTGGATAGAGTAGGCTCGTGATAACTGGCGAGGCCTGTTTTTTTTTACATACGTACTTACGAAAACCCTGAGTATGAAAGTGGAAAGCTATAGGTACGTGGAGAGGAAAGCCGAAAAAGAGATGGATGGATTACGTGAAAATGAGCTATCAGCTGATAGATGTGAATGGAAGAGAAGAACATGTTCTGACGACACTGCCTAGAGCGGGATAAAGATAAGGACAGGTAGATGAGGGTCGGTCCTAGACCTAGAGGTTTGCCGAGGCAAGATTAAGGTCTAAAGATAAGGCCGAAGGTGGAGGCGCACTTCACCCGGAATCCTCAACAAACTGAAGAACTGGCTATCTTACCTCTAAATGCTGAAACACAACTATTTTAGAATTGTTATTATGGCGATAGAAGACAGGAGGACTTAAACTTCTTACTCTAAGAGTCTTACCACCAACCAAACCAAGCACAATATATTGTACTCCCCATGGGGATCGAACCCGGGACCTCTGGATATAAAATCGGTGGGTTGAACCACTAGACCACAGAGGCGGTTGAAAACTGGTGGACTGAAATCATCTAGTTATTATATTTATATAGATATGTATATTTCAAACCATGAGGCATAGAAACTGATGTGGCACATTTACATTTCAATTTGCATGCTTTAATGATATCTTTCATCTGTGTTGCATTGAAGCCATTTGCTACATTGCTACTGTTTACTAATCATTATTGTATTCGTGTTTGTTTATGTTAAATGATTATATAAATATTCTCTTTTTTGTCATTCTGTTACGTTGTGTATGTGCTGTTATAATAGTTAATAAAATAATGTCTATGTCTTTGTCTACATTCAGTTTTGAAATTGTTTATAGAAAATGAAACAAATCAAAAATTGCTTCGCAACAATTAAGATCAATCAAACAAATCCAAACAATTAACAATCAAACATCAATTAATTAATGCATAAACAAATAAAGAGAAAACAAACATAAATAAGCACCTAATTGACGCAAAAAGTCACTGGTTCCCAAGATAAACAGCTTGTTAAAAATTTCCATTTCATTTGTATGCAAGTTCCAACCCTTTGAGAAATGTTTTTAATAATCGATTTTCGGTCTGTCTGACTTTTAATTGTGAAACTTGTTATATTTTTCCAATCGAAAACATTCCAAGAGTTATTGGAACTTTATCTTCGAATGGATTTCTGGATATATTTCTCTGTAATTAATGCCTGCTCTCATCGTTTGGATTAAAGAGTATTACATCTAAAATCACCTAGTCCGCATCTTAAGCAAGTCATATTGCTAGTACAGAAGCCATTTATTCCCAACTTTTCTATTCACATCTTCAGGTTTTTAAACAAAAATAATGCAACCAAAAACCGAAATCATTATAGCAATTAAATATCATAACAAAATTAAGTCATAGATAAAAAATATCGTGTCGGTGCCGCGCTTTCTCGGTCCATCGGGCTTGCCGTCATCTGCCAGTCAAGGCAAGGCAGGGACCACCGCGCTGCCGCGTATCGCGTTACATTCTATCGTCTTTCCTGCCCTACGTCTAAGTTACGTGCCATGTCCGTTTCGCGCGCTGTCATATGACAGTGACAGTTGTGCTATAGACGTTTTGGTAAGTTGTTTGGGTGGGCTTGATGTGTTTTTTGGGGTCTATCACTAACCTGGGTAGGTTATGTTACATTACGCACACTAATCCCTGTTCCGCGAAAAAAAGACAAGCGTGATAAAAATAATAATACGAAACAGTAGGTAATATTTTTATATACTTTTCCAATTCGAGGATTTCCTGACTTCTAAGCACAATAGAAACAGAGAAAAAAAAAAAAGACACTCGCAGAGTTCACAGATTACCAGTGTACTGAGTACTTGCGTGGGATCACTGCTAATCAGGCTTGCCAACATAGTCAATGAATACCTATTCGCTATGGTTTTCAGGATGCTGTATGTCGCTGCGGATCAGTTTAGCAAATAGCGTCAAAGACATTATAGTCTGGTGTGCAGTACCTATTGAGTAAAAATAACATATTTTTATATCCCTTTTCTTTATACTGTAGAGTGATATACTTAATCGGCAATCCTTGTCTCGAATGTTCGAACGTTTTAGTATATTTTTTTCATTTCTATTTTTTTTTTACGCCTCATATCAAATACCGAAAACAGTCTCACAAAAGGAGGATTCTAAAATCCTGTTCTTTAAATACAGCGCGACAAACGAAACCAAAGTATGAAAAAGTAAAATTGTTAATCAATTTATTGCACGCCCTTCTGAATCCGTGTCGCCATCAGTCAGGGCCGGCTGCCTTCGTTAACATGGGATCATGTCATGGTACCTACTGTTATAAAACGACCAATAATGAGGTTTAATACTGGGTGTAATATTCGCAGTCAAGATTGTCTAGAAAACTTATAAGCAAAAACGGAGATGGCATAAAAAATTGTACGACGTGGAAGCGCTTGGACTTCATCTCATCTTGTGTCAAGTTATGATAAGACCGAAGGAAGCGCACTGCACCCGGAATCCCAGTCTGAACGGAAACAGTCTGAAGAACTGGCTATCTTACCTTTAAATGGTTGTTATGGTGAGGATTAGGTAAGATGGTATATGGTAGCTAGCAAGGTACCTACTAGGTACTAGTCTAGGTACCGTTTTGTGGTATGCGCTGCCCGTATTCTGTACACAGGACTACCACTAGGATACGAACATATTTTCTTATTAGTAGGGCTGAAACCCAAAGTTGCTGAGCCCATACTTTATCACCAGCATTTGAACCAGTAAACATGTTAAACTAATTCTGTAGGTTATTGTTTTATTTTCCAGGTTTCTTCAATAAACCGCGTGCTCCGTAACCTAGCGGCTCAAAAGGAGAAGTCCGAACCCCATCAGTCTCCATCAGACTGTTCTACGCCGGTCTATGAGCGGCTCCGACTGCTGGGCACGCCGGGGGCTGCGCCCGCCTGGCCCAGGGCTCCGTGGCCTTCGCAGATCGACACTAGGACGCCGCCTTATCAGCTGCACAGCCTTAGTCCAGGACCGCAGGCTATTGGTTGTAATGGAGACATGGGGATGAAGAAAGGTAAGTACATCAAATTCTTATATTTCATTAGGTATGCGTTGTTGCCGCAGAAGAAATGATCTTGAAAGGAAATAAAATAAAGCAGAAATGCTTTTGCAAATACATTTGCCGGTACGATAAGCACGCCACCTACTAAACGTTAATTGTACTATGCATATAACCTTCGCGCAAGGACATAAGTTGTCAAAGTTTTATGGCAATCAGATGATTTTTTTTGTTGAGATTATCATAATCAATCCTGATTCACCTCTAGGGCCGGAGAATTTACCGTAAATTCCAGTAGGAGATAGCGATAATAATAAACACTGTAAGTTAAAATACGTGAAATAGGTACACAGTGAGTCTGTGTTGATGGGAAAATATCGACCCGACGATGGGCAGCCAAACCAAAAACCGCATAATAAAAACAAAAGCACATCAAAATGGCCAGAAATCCGCAACAGCCGGTCACACAAAACTTTTTTCACCAGCATTTTGATAGTCGATTTGCGGCACCCCCAACCCCCCCTTTCCACCCCGCGGCCCGCCTCCGGTACCGTCAAAAACATTACTCTGCCCATCCGCTTGGAAGATTTAATTTTCATTTTTATCTGAAACATCCCCCTTTGTAGTGGTATTCTGTATCCAATTAGGTGGCTTTGAGATTTTTCTGGGACTCCTACATTGCAAGCGTTTGGATTTATGGAATTTTTAATTTCGATCTCGAGCCTATTACGGGCATTTGCTGAAACAATATTGTGTTTTTGAAGGAATGGCGGCAATGTTGCATGGATTTAATTACATGATACGAACAATCTGGAAACAAATATGTGACATAGGTTCCAATAACTAAATTAATATATGTACAGTCCGTACATTTTACGATTTGGTAGCGGCATGCCTTCTATGGCACTGGCCATAGAAGTTCATATCTGTTTACCGCCTGTGTGGTCTATCGATCCCCAAGGGAGTACAATATTGTGCTGGGTTTGGTTGATGGTAGGACTTTGTTTGAGTCCGCCTGCCTAGCTACCACCATCTAACCTAATTATATCACTATAACAACAATTCTTCAAAAAAATGTTGTGTTCCAGCGTACAGAGGTATTTCATTAATTTAATATTCAGCAATTTTTTTCTTTTTTCTCCTAATACTTGTCTATTTCAATTATTGTTAGCTAGAGGTGTCCCACTGCAGGACCTCTTTCCATAAATCTATATTGTTGGCTAATTGGACCCGTTGCTTTTTTAGGAGTCTAGCTCATCTCATCTCATCTTGGCATCTCCGCGAGATGTCTGATGAAGAGTCATTTAGAGTCAGTAGAGAGAGCTCTACTGTCTTTTTTAGGCGATTGTCGGAAAAAATGTTCAATAGTTCATCAATGTACGAGTATATGTACCCCATAACCGACAGTCTCAGATTAAATCGCTACGGTTCACAAAATAATCGTAGTAATAATGAAAACGGGTATTATTCGCGCGTATCGTTATCTTTATACGCGACAGTTTGGACCGTGTTACAACGGCCGTGGTCACTGGTAGTTTAATCAAATGCACAATAATCGCAAGAAAAAAAAACTTTTATTTCTCTAATTGGTATTTTGATGATACCAGCAAATATGGAAAGTCAATGTAATCAGTAAGATTTACTAGGTTCATTTTGAAACTGCTTAAAAGACCAAAATCACACATCGACTTAAAAGACACACCTCTGGCAAAATGCCATTAGAACAGCCGACCAAATAACAATAATAAAAGGACGTATGAAGGTTGACAAAATGTTTTCAAGTAAAGAAATGTCACTTTTAGTTATTGTACTATCTGTGGCGGAGTGAGCGGCGCGTGATATTTCACGAATAATTCGATACGACATCCTTATACCCCGATAATAATGATACAGTCAGTATCTTATAAAAACAAATCTGGCTCTCACTTTTATTTTCGTCGACAGGTAAGTAAAAATAGCAGGCATGTGCAGTATAGACATTTATCAGGTAACAATATGTAGGGAATATACGATTTTCCGGCATGTCAGAGAAGATCACACCACCACCACACAAATCAACAGCCCATTAGTGCTGGACAGAGCGTTTTTTTTTTATATATATTGGTGATAGCAAAGCGATTGACCTGTTGTTCAAACGCTTACTTGTAAAATAAGTAAAGATGTGACCGAAGACTGAGCACGTTTGTCGAAATGGAACCTATTCATTTTGGACTTGAAGACTCCATGATTGTACTCGCGCGGAAAAACAGACGAGGGCAGAGTTCCATTCCATACCAGTATTAATGATTAAGGTAAATGATACAAAGATAGTGATAAAGAGCTTCCTCAAAGCTGGATCGTCTTGCCATAATCACTACGCTTGGTGATCGCAGACAAAGCGTAGATAATACACAGAAGGAAGCTGCTTCTTTTGGTGAGATCCCTCAGTCGGCTTTTACGCCATCCATGGGCTGAGTTGCAGTTGTCGATTCCTAAGCCGCGACCGCCACAGCAAGAGAAGAATAATTAATATGAATATGATAGTTAAATCTATGATGGGCCAAACAAGCATGCCAGGGACAGTGAACGGACTAGTCTACCATCTGTGGATTTGACGTTGCGAGCCCGCAGGCCACACTTTGTTACTGTTTGCCAATTACTTGCCTTTGTACCGCCCAATTACTGCGAGTGGCAGTTTAGGCGCATTTGTAAATATATCATTCACAATGGTACCTGTAGGTTCCTACTATATGTATAGTATCAACAAATGGTATATAAACAAAACAAGACAATCTGCCTTAACATTAGTCGTTTGTGAGCCTGTGAGTGAAATGGGTTGACGGTTTTGCCATATTTTATACTATAGCTCGGAAAGTGCCGGCTTAGAGTTGATTTTATTCCTATGTCCTATCCTCCCATAAATGTCATTACAGGCGAGAGAAAATTAATTAATATTTATATGTGCATATTGTTGCGAAATTTAAAGCAATAATTTAACCGCCTCTGTGGTCTGTGGTTCACCTTCCAGTGTCAGATCCAGAAGTCCCGGATCCGATCTCCATTGGGAGCAATATTGTGCTTTGTTTGGTTGGTGGTAGGACTTTGTTCAAGTCCGCCTGGCTAGCCACCACCATCTTACCGAATTCAGTCGCTATAACAACAATTCTAAAAATTATTGTGATCCGGCGTTTAGAGGTAAGCTAGTTCTTCAATCTGTTGAGGATTCCGGGTGAAGTGCGCCTCCACCTTCGGCCTTATCTTTACTTGTAGCCAGGTGAGATGAAAGCCAAGCGCTTCCCCGCCGTACAATAAAATAAAAATAAACTTACTAGAAAAACAAGTAAAGATGTGACCTAAGATGGAGCACGCTTGTTCATTCGCCCGAGGTTCTTGCCTTTCTCCTTGTGTGTCACGATTCCGAACAGGCGGTAAATTTGACGTTTCAAAATGATCCTAAAAATCTTAATGAATAAAGAAATTTTGACTTTGACTTTGACTTTGTCTAAAAGGTGTAATGAAAATGAAAATTTATTTGATAATAACAAAGATTACAGTAACACATTTACCAGTAATAATGATAATAAAGGTAGAGGCAAATCGATGTGTTCGGAACAATGGAACACCTACAAGGTACGGGTTGTAACCCGCCGTACGGAAAAGGGGAAGGAGTTTTATTTTATTTATTTACCGATTATTACAATTATAATCATATAAAAACAGTGAAAAGATAACACTCGGTTAGACAAACCAAACAGGAAGCTAGTATTAAAACAAGTTGCTATTTAAGTGCCGTATCGACGAACAGTTAAGGGTCCTACACATGTGATAAAGCAGTGTAACTAATTTTATTTTCACTTCCCCTAGCGCGAGGGTGGCTTTATTTATGATGTATCGTGGTGCCATAATGACCCCATGATCAATAGTTACAGCTTGTCTATTTGGGAGATATAATTATATCTTAGATAAACTCATACAGATACGGAAAGCACGTGGTTTAGCCAAATATCAAAGTCAAAAACACATATTTTGATTCAGTAAGATTTTTTAAGATAATTTTGAAACGTCAAATCTACCGCCTGTTCGGAATTGCGACCAGCACACAAGGAGAAAGGCAAGAAACTCGGGTTGGTTAATTTATTGATGATCCGTTCAACATTTAAGTGTACAGAGTTTATAATAATTTTAATAACATTATCAATTGCATGCGCTCCGTGGAGCGCAGGGCCACGGGTGATAAGTTTTTTTTTTTAATTAGTGATAGTCAAGAATTGGACCACTGGCTTACTTGAAAAATAAGTAACGATGTAACCCCAGATGGAGCACGCTTGCCTAAAAGGAACCTATTTATTCTGGACTTGAAAAAAAATTCAATTCATTATTACCATTAATGATAAAGATAGAAGCGAAACGATGTGTTCGGCGCAATGGGACAAACAAGGTACGGGTTGTAGCCTGCCGTACGTCTGCTGGTCCGGTGGTGGGAAGGGAATGGGGGGATAAGGTCAATCTTGCCAAAGCAATGCTGGTGGGTTAGACGGTTTTTTTTATAAAATTCTTTGCAGTATTCCCAGGAACTTCAGGATTATTCCACCTTCACCATCCATTTGTACTTTAAGTTATTTTTGAAAAAAAGATATTTGGTGAAGTCGGTCACCACTAAAAACTTACAGATAAACTCTAAGGGTAAGTTCATATAATTTGATGTTGGTGCCGAATTGCCGAATGCCAAATTTGCAAAACAACATGTTTATTGTATGGCACAGCATTCAAACGTTTTTCCATATTTTTTTCAAAAATATATTTTTTATTAGCTTACTTCGTTGTAAAACCTACGACACCACGAAGTCTACGAGACCCTATTAAGAGTCGTGTGGGGGTGCGATAATACGGGATTCTGGGAAATATCTACGCAATGATGAGAACGAAGATAAATATAAAGATGACCTAAACAAATGCTAAGAATGTCTTTATCCCTGTCTTTTTGTATTAAAAGCCAAACTACTGGATTTTGATAAAATTTCTATGGGACCAATCTGGAATCATATCCTTTCAAACAAAAATATTTTTACATCGGTTCGGAAGGAGTTCTGTGGTAGCAAACACAAAAAAAATACAGCCGAATTGAGAACCGCATTCTATGTCACCCAAACAATTCCAGGCCACACACTCGTACATTTTGAAAACGCAGTCTAACCTAAATTATATTTTGTCAACGATTACTTACTGTAAACGAAGATGAAAGGTACGCAAACACTTCAAATCCCACTTGGAAAGATCTAGAGAAGAAATATGTCACCCAGACAATTCCAGGTCATTCCATGTGTCAAAGCCCAAGATGAACCTACAACCGACAAGGTCAAAGAACGACAATGCGGAATAAATCCATTAAGGGGTGAAAACTAAATAAAACGTACTGAATAAAAGAGGGGGGAACACGGGCCCGTGTAAAAAAGACAGAAATATAATGCCCCACTCAATTTCATAAGTAAGAGCGAGAGAAAACAAAGTCTGGACTCACGAGATAAGGCAAGAAAAATGTCGCTAGATTTCTACGCGCGACGATAAATGGTTATTATGGGGTACAAGGGTAGTAAATTAGTGAGATGTACGGCCTAGTTGAATATGTATTTATTGGACTTGTGAGTTATGTTACTTGCGGCTCGAATTGTCACACTTTGTCTTTCGAGCTCGCGAGAGAAAGATTTGTAAGTATTTGAGAGCGTGTGGGTGAGAAAACGAACTACATCTATGAAGTTTTGTCCTGAAAGCCTTTATGTCACTTGTGAGGCATTTATTCAGACTTTTATGAATACAAATACTATAATTACTCTAGAATACTTCAGGCACATAGTCCGAAGGCTTCCAGACAACCTTGAATAAAAGGAAAGAGGCCCAGAGTTCGCCGTCCTTTTAGCTTATTCCAAGATTTTGCTGTTCACATAATAAGATATTCTTAAAAGCCCTTAGTTCTTATTCTTATATGTGGGATATCAACCAGGTGGGGGATTTCATTCAAATGTAATGCTTGCACGTGTACGTATAACGTTTTAAATATTTTGTCTAAATATTATTATTATCTAAATAATAAATACGCAAGAGGTTTTAGTTCTGTTTTAACACTAAAAAGAAAACCGACTTCATTAAAGAATTTCATTTCGTTTACCTAGATTACGTATTTTTTCCAGTTATTTTGATGATAGATGAACGGACAGACAGAAAGACGCGTGATCTTATATGGGGTCCGTTTTTTTCCTTACTTTTGAGGTTATACACCCAAATCGCTTCAAGTGTGCCTATAATATTTGAAGCCTATATATCTTTGAGTAATCGGGGAACATACATAAAACATTAAAAATAAATTTAAAATAAAGATTCCGACGAATTGAGAATCTCCTCTTTTTTGAAAGTCGGTTAAAAATGAGAATATAGCTAATGTTCAAGGGAGAGTTATTATTACAAATCTAAATTTATAATAATAACTCTCATTATACATAATTAATAATCCTTCAAAAATCATATAGTTTTGAAACACGAAGTAGGTATTAAGGTACTAAGGTACTCCTAACGACGCACCTTATCCACAAATATATATTGAAAAATTTCCACGGGGAACGAAGTACAATACGATAACTTGTTGAAATATAAATGATTTGTTATCCGTTTAATGTGCATTTTATTGAACATTTCATGGTTCTTGTTTCCCATTACAAAATGATACTTTATTTTCTCGGCTCATTTAACTCGGACATTTGACCATTATTCTATAAGCTTAATATTGCTGCTGCAACTTTGAGGAACATTAAAATTAAGCTACATCTGAAAGTGAAAATTACCTTTTGATCATAAGGTCATTCGAGTTTAGATTGCACGTGTTCTAAATTAGACAAGCTTATTCATGTCATGGGTCCGTCGGTCTGCAACTTATTAACAAAAAATATTATTGGCGGCTCAAACAACATCATTTTCAAGTCCATATTCAAGTACTGGCTTGTCAGGCCATCTACTCTTTCGAGGAGTCTAGCTGCCGGAAGCAGGTAGATGCGCCTACCTTAAATCAGATGGATAGCCAGTTCCTCAGTTTCTTGAGGATTCCGTGTGAAGTGCGCTTACTTCGTAAATCAGTTAACCTCCCTGTCGTACAATTAAAAAAAAAATATGACTTGTGACAGCTGAACTTCCTCAATTGCTTATGTACAGTTTTTACTTTATACTGTATAATTTTATTTTCATTGTTGTATAACTTAGTGACAACATTACTCTCTAATAATCATTTTTATATGAAAGATGAGTTTTGAAATTTGGTTATTTGCATTTTAGTAACGTTAAAATAATGTGCTGGCGTTCGAACCCTGCCAACTCAGAATGCGGATGTCGGAAAAGCCGCCTAAAGGATCTCACAGAATAAGGGCAGCAGTTTACTGTGTGTATTATCTCCTGGCATGGCAATCCTCTCCCAACTATAGTGGAGGCTCAGTTCAGCAGCGGACAATAATAGGCTGTTGAAATAACGTGCTATTTCTGTAAAGGAAACCCGAATTAACGCCAGACGACTTATAGGAGTGTTGTTGTTATAAGTCGTATTTGTTTCCTTACTAACTGATAACAATGTATTGTGATATAACTAAATTACTATTTTAAAATAGGAACCGTCTTTGCGTTAAGGTCTCCCCCAGTTTACTCCACTGTTCTCCAGCTGTTTGGATGCTTTCACCTGTCCAGTGATTTTTAGGTCGACTTATCTCCTTTTCACATCAGGACCCAACCAACGTTTTGCCTCTATAACCCACCTTTTATCGTTGTAACGAGGTAAATCCCCTGTCTATCGCCATTTCAGCTTAAGTTACTATAACCGCACTTTCAAGTACAGGACATTCATTCCACACAGCACCATCAAGCACCAAACCATTGCTTGTAATATAGGAGCTAATACGGCTATAATACATTTTTTTTTTTTACTTTCAACTATGTACAAGGGAAGCAGACGGATTTCCTAAGGACTGTTACAAACGGTCTATAGGTAACTCAACTGTTCCAGATTAGTACCAGACGGAAGCGTACCCAGATCATTGCCACGCTGAATAGCCTAGACCTTAGGTCACGTGTCGCTTCAATATTTATTTTAAATTATTTAATTATCATACAATACAACACCAAAACATAGAAACAACAATTATATTCATCACACAAATGTTTGTCCCGGGTGGGAATCGAACCCACAACCAACATCGCAGAAGGCAGAGCTCTACTACTAACTGAGCTCTCAGGCTTGTTATAAAATGTTTCACCCAACTAGTTTGATACTACAAAAACATAACGCTAACTTGGAACCCTGAGATGTTCCCAAATAGAAGGGATTTCAGCTATAGGCTACATAGTCGGTATACCTACGCGGTATACGTGCCAGATCAAAGGGTTGGAGCCGCGCCCGACACGCTTTGAGCATGCCGACATACCATGTGCTGGCGGAATTTATGTATTATATAGGTTTATAGTTAGTGTTGTGTTGATGGGTAATTCGGATTGGTTTAGTGATACACGTAAATGTATATCTACATATACCTACAGTGATTTTATAAATACAAGTAAATACCCTCGGCAATTTCTAAAATTTTATTAAGTTTTATTTGCAAAAAAGTTTTGAACACATCCTTCATACCAGCTTGAACCTTTTTATTCAGAGAAGATAGCAACTCCTTGATTGTCATATCAACAATAATTTGCTCTACTTTTAAATGTACTCTAGGTATAGGTATATTTTAGATGTCAGGAGTTTTAAGTTTATTCAAAATGTTGTCTGCAAAACTATTTGAAACCTTTTTTGTATGAATTTTGAACCTACTTCTTTTTATTGTACGACGGGGAAGCGCTTGGCCTATATCTCATCTGGTTTCAAGTTATGATAAGTCCTTTAAGTGTTTCTAAATGTGAGTGTTCTCTATTCTTCCACAAATTACCATAAAAAGTACCGTATCAAACAGATTCAGTCAACCAATTTTGTACTCTTTGCAAGTGTCTCTCTCATTTCCCTTTCAAAAGTAATGCACATAACAGTTCCCATATAAACGTCCCTTCCATAAGGCACCACACAAATATATAGCCCTACATGTATGATATGTAGGTTCTAAACGTCCCGTGGGGATAAAAGGCCCGGGACGAGACACCCGGCCAAAACAGCAATTAAATCCGCCTTCATTACATACAACCCTTTCAGTGCACGGTTGTTTATGGCACGACAGATATGATTACTAGAATACACTAGAATACCCTGTTTTGTACCTACAACATAATGGAAAATGCTAGCCACCATTTTGTGTTCTTCGCTTACTATTTCTTATATGTTGTAACTGCTAAAAAAGAAAAATAGATTAAGATGGATGATTACTAGAACCAAGCGAACATAAAAAACCATTAAAAAGTAAGTATAACCAGACAAGACCAGAGACTACTTTTTAAACGAATAGCGGTATGATTAAAAGTTTTCAGAAGATGACATTGTGTGAAATAGGTCATGGGTAAAAGAAATAGTGAATGCCGAGTTGAGGGCAAAAAGGAGCGAGAACAAATGATGCTGCCCGACCGCCTCAGTGTGAGATGATGATGAGTTCCATGTCCCAAAGTCCCATGGCAGGAGACGCCGAACGCCGCCACACCGTTTTCAAACGAACGGTCACAAAGGGCTCAGCCCAATAACGCATGAAACCAGATTAAAACATGAAAATGTTCGTTAAAGGGCGGTTTCAGCCCCTCGTTTGTATGGTTTACGTGTAATTATAGATGTTAATTTGCATGTATCTAACCGACTGCGAACCCCTTTCTGTTCATATGTAGGTGTAGGTATTATGGTTAAATTTACGTGTTTTATATGGTTCTGTGGCAGAGCCGATAAGATATAATAGGTTGTAAGGCCTATTTCAGGATCAGTGTACATCACTTGATAATAATGATAAAAAATGTTGGATCAACGAAATAAAAAGAAAATTAAATAAATATACTCACGACTTTTCTCCCTTTTCGAGGATTCACCTCTGATCACGTTTCAGAGAGTGGAAAGAAAGGAGTCTATTATATAGTACATATTTGAAATGGGTCAATGTATATTTATAAGTTTTTATAAGATAAGAAGTACGCTTATTTCAGATGATAAACCTGAAATAAATGTATTGCTATAAACAAGAAGACATGCTAAATTTGACTGTAAAAAATACTTTTGAATTATATGAATCTATTTTTTATATAGGTACCTATCCCATAAACAATACAGCTTTTGAACTTCTATGCGAAATCTCACACTCCTTCGTACGCATAGCGTCAATATATTGGTTTAGTATACATTTAGAAAAACAAATGTGAAGTTTTCAAAGCTAAGTTTTCGTTACATTTTCAAAGATTTTTTGACCACATTGACCGTATGATTTAAACATGTCATAGGAAAATACATGCACAGAGGCGAGCTTAATCCTTAAAGAGTTCTCTACCAGCAAATCTTCGACAGAGAGAGAGAGAGAGAGAGAGAGAGGTGATACATTGAAAAAGTAGAAAAGTGTACTTGAATTAAAATAAAATATGACTAGACAAATTAAATAACATACATATATTTAAAGTATACTTACCTACACATAGATACTAAATACTGTTACTACTAAAAAGTTTTACACATGTCATATTTATTTAAAAAATACATTTATACATATTTTATACATAGGTACACATACATATTACAGAACAAACATCTATATTCATCACACTAATGTTTGTCCTGGGTGGACATCGAACCCACAGCCTACAGCGCATAAGTCAGCGTTACTACCAACTGAGCTGTGAGGCTTATTAAATTAGTACGTATACTTTGAATACAAATATACTTTTGATACACAGAGGTAGAAGATAGAAAATACTTCATTGTATACACACTAGGTAATACAATAAAAAATAAAAAAAATGTAAAACCAACTTACGTGTGACGATTGGCGGTATTATCGCTAGAGCAGCGATCTCTATCAGACAAACTTTGGATGGAGAGGTTTTAAGTTGACACATTTTTAGTTGATATACTTTAATAAGATGAGTGGGATGATGAATTTAAAATATATAAAGAGACGAAAGAAAAAGAGTTGACGAAAAATCCACATGGCATAAAAACGATCAAAGACTGCAAAAGGCCAAACAGATGTTTGCTTGAGAAAAAATAAATAAAAATTGTTGACGGAGGCGGCACCCCGCGAGTTAGTGCCGCCCCAATGCCCGCCCACGTATACTAAATATATAATTATTGTATGCGTCAAATTCGAGCTGTGCTAAAAACGTGTGAAACTGCCAGCCAAGTGGTATGCCTTTTGTATGGCCAAAACCGATTCAAATTGAATGCAGGTTTAATTTAAATGTTTTAGTAGTTTTAAAAAAAAAAAGTTATGGAATTCCTGTGCCCGTACCTTAAGGCGTTATTCATCATAGTCCATAAGGCGTAAGCCTACTCCATAGTCAAAGTCAATCAAATTCATAGTCATAGGTCCTTGTTAAATGTATTTGTTGTACTAATCAAGTAGGTACTTGTGCTATTTTACTTAACATACCACAAGGTACCTAATTACGATTTTGTCCCCTTTGAGAACACCTTTTTTTCACTACTGAAACTACAGACCGTGGATCTTATGAGTATCACCTACGAGAGAGTAGTCAGAGGCAGCTCTTAAGCTAAATATCGCTCATTGTACTTAGGGTTTTTTTCTTAACATCAATTGGCCTTTCTGTCTCCCTGTGGTTTAAAATAAAAAAAATAATTACAGTCAAAATTTTTAATAATTCGTTTATTTTCAATGTAAATAAATATTCTTAAAATAATTCTTTTTTATCTCTGCGACAAAAAAAACTGGCACATGTACATTTATTTCTTTTTTTTTATTTTGTTTGAAACACGAAAACGTTTCCATCATATGATAGACTATGAGTCAGTGATTGTAAAAAAAAAAGATAAATCGATTTTAAATGTCAGAAAATATTAGTATCAAAATTTTATTATATTTCGTGTTTAAAGATGAATAGCGTTGATGTGAAATAACAAACCTAGAAAGTTAATTTTCTACTAACTAAATGCAAAATGAAAATATAATTAAAACAAAAATGAATTCCGATTTTGAATAATTCAGTATTCATCGAGCGTATTCGCCATGGTATCGGTTACACCTGTGTGCGTTGGAGCGTGCCAGCCTTTTCCCGCCGTTTTGCGACAAAATGGCCGACGCGTGACTCAACTGACAATTTAATATTTCTCATTCATACTGCAATATAATGTTTATTTTGTGTTGTATTGTATGATAATGATAGGTATGTATGTATTTACAAAAAATAATATCCCAATTTTCAAGCTTTGCTCGGTTGGGACTAGATGGTGCTGCGTGAAATTAATGTCCTGAAATATTTTTTGTAATATTTAATTATTTATCTATTAACATGAAAAGTTGCATGACCTAATACAAATTGGCTAATCTACGCTGGCTGAATGTAATAGGTTAAAAATTAAGGAGTAAAATAATGTACGACTGAGAATCTTCTCTTCTACTTATTTGTGGATGAATAAGCTTTAACAAATAAGCTTTTTACTTTCTTAATAAAATAAATAATAAAAAGCCTGTTTATTCCTAAAATTCCTAAAATTATCTTGAGTTTTTACAATCTATATCTATTCTATATACTATAACTACAATTTATATTCTGAGTTATTATTAATGACGTTTTTAGGACCCCTCTCGGGTAAAGGCCTCCTTCAGCTCTTTCCATTGGTTGCGGTCTTCTGCCACCTCTGTCCAATTTGAGGTTTTACTTTCTTACGAAACATTATTTTCTGAAACGCACAGATTTAAAATCTCTATAAACATGCAGGTTGTTAGGTTAAGTTCACTACTTTCCTAATTTTCTATCTAATGTGGAGGCACAATTTTAGAAATGATATAGGGCTATCTATATAATTTCTAAAATTGTGCCTCCATCGCTTATCTATTTTGTGGATGTCTGTACAACACAACTCCCCACAAAGGGTCGGCACAGGGGAATACCGGCGAATGAAATACATGTCATACCGACGACGTTTTTGCGATAAGCCAAGTTTTGTTTATGGTTGCAGCGCCATCTTGGTATTCTTGGCGGGAAAATGGATGGTGTTATTTTATTATTTGATCATGGTAGATTTTGCAATTAGATATTTGTGATTTGCAGATTCGACGACACTCATATTTATGACGACAAATTTAAACATAGAATATCATACTGGTTTACCCAAACTTTATAGAAAAAAAAAATCAATGGAAGTCGGTCAAAGGACCTCGTGACTCGAAAATGTATTGGTATTTGTCTTGGCAAATACCTAGATGTTTTGTTCTACTGGAAGAATAATGGACTTACGACAAAATACTCTAATAGAGACTAAAAATATACCAGCACTAGACAAAATGTTACAAAAATACATACGTATATACCTAAGTATCTAAATAAAACGGCTAATAAAAGAGACTGGCTGTTTTCTAGTTGTCATTTGGAGAAGAAAATAAACAAGCCATTCGGTTATACATTGACTTCCAACTAAACACTTGGCTTGAATTGTACCTAGATATCATCAGATGTGAGATACGCTTCACATTCCAGGGGTCGGGGAAGAGCTACAAAATGAGGAGCAAGCGCAAAAGCCAACTTAAGTGTAAAAGACGACGTAGATATAATTTAGTACATACCTACTTCAGTACTTTGTTTATTCAAGCTTGATTTAACGCAAGCCGAATGACTGATTTACAGTTACAATATGATTAGTTATGTAAGTACATAATTTCCCTGGTTCCCACTGAAAAAAATGCAAAACCTCTAAAATCATAGATATTCTAGTATTCCCAAATGATTCCCATCAGCTCGCGAATATCATCCCAGACAGTGAGTGACGGTAAACAGAGCCTGTCTATTATCTGATACGAATCTCTCATGAAACATTAATGTAGCGCTGACAGATGGGCTCCCGATACATTTTGGTATACTATCGAGTTTGAACTCTATCCAGAGGCGATAGGAGTGTGCTATTTATTCCGGTTCGAAGGTGTCTTGCTGTTACTACATGACATGCAGGTCGGGTAATCATAGACTGTGATTCAAACACGTCTTTTATTTTATGAGGATAGTCGAATGTTACCAGATTCGGCATCGTACCCCATGTTTAGATTTGGAGTGATAAAATTACTGTTGGATGCACACTAAGCGTACCTCGCATGGCTGTTCAAAATTTTTTTTAGTACAAAATAAGAAAGAGTTTGCGACCTCGATGTTGGATTAAGATAAAATTTAAATGCAAGTTTAAAATTTTGATCTATTAGATTTTTGTAAAAATTATATACAACATTTATTTAAGTTTATATACAAACTATATAAATAGTCTACGTTTCTTCAGGCTGCAGCACACAATATTTGTGTTGTGGTCAATGTAGGATGGATCAAGGATGAAGCTTTTGTTTTTTTTTATATATGAAAGGATTAACTCTAGCCCGATAATGCAGCCTACCATTAAATCTTAACAGATCCGGTGGTTGTGGGTTCAAATCTTGTCATGCATCAATGGACTTTTCGGTTTTTCGGATGTTTATGTGCGCATTTGCTTCATGTACATGCTCTGACGGTCAAGGTTACATCGTGAGGAAACCGGCATGTCCCTATGGATATTAGAAATTAGAATTTTTGTTCCTAGGACCATACATTCTAATGGCATGTGTCACTGGCTAGGATTCCGGTAAGCGGCGATCGGTTTGCAACTGTCACGTATTGAATACTTGCAAACCGTAGGCATGTGCTAAACTTAAGTTTCGACGTGCCTCTGACTACCCTCTAGATCCTCATAAGATCCACGCTCTGAGTAGTGATCAGAAGGAGAAAAGGTCGAAAGTCATGTAACTTTTTTTAAACCATATACTTTAATAAAAATGTATAGGATAAGATTCATATAGACAACAATTGGTAGAACAATAAAAGAACCTATGTAGAAATTTTTGAGTAGTTAGATGGTTTTGTCAAATAAGGATGAGAATACTTCTTTTGCAATGCGAGAAACGTTATCAACTTAGTGGCAAGCTAACTCTTGCATTGCAGTTCATTCAGCACTTTTAGTTAATACATTGCTATTACTATATTGCAGCCAGTGTCTTGGGCACGCTTCCGTCTGATACTGGTCTGGAACAGTTGAGTTACCTATAGGCCGTTTGTAACGGTCCTTAGGTAATCTGACTGATTCCTTTGTACATAGTTAGTTTAATTGTACTTTTTACTATAATTCATTAAATCTAACTTTTGAAACTATCATGGTTTTGAACACTAACTAATATCAACAGGATATTTGCCATGATTTGTTGCATGCGCCATGATCACAGATACACTGAAGTCATTGCGAGTAGTAATTAAGGTAGGTCGTTCGATCCATAAGAAACCCGGTATATATGTAGGTAGTAGGCCCGTACCAACTGATGTAAAACGTAATGCAAATTAGTTTATTCATGTCCCTATTCATATTCCTACTAGTAGATAAGAACTCTTTATAACTGTCAACCATTGTAGCTATAAAAACACTCCAGCCTCTGCTGTCCCCTACTACCACAACTCGTATGCATCGAATTTATTTTGTTGTTACACAAAGTCTCATTCAAAATGCGTTCAGTCATTTATTTTTTTCGAATGTTTTAGAATAATTTTGCCTGTTCGGAAGGCGAGTATTCCTGTAGACAAGTTGAACACGCTGTCGACTCTATTATATTACCATAAGGTTTTTAGGTGATTACTATATACTAAGTGATCAAAAAGTTGTGTTTATAAATTTTATAAACACAACTTTTTGATCACTAATCAATAACTAAAACTCGTAGACTCAGCGTAGACATGTGCCGTAGCTAGTCTACGCAGGTTCTACGACGTAGTACTACATAGACGTCTACGGCAAATCACTGAAACATTTTATTTTTTAATTATCTTATCAGAAATTATCTCACCTTTTAAATAGCTAGGAAATTTCAACAACTTGGTCTGCTTGTATTTTTGTGAATGATGTTCAAATGCACACAGAATATTTAATTCAAAACAATTCCATACATGAATTTATTGAATTATTGCAATAATTGAAAATCATATATGCTTGAATATATTATTTTTACTTTAAAACCATAAGCGTCCTTTTAATTATAAATTCTCAGACTTCGGTTTCGACTCAGATTGAGTTTAGTTCTGAAACAACAGGCTAAGATCATGGTTAAATTCATTTTCGAACTTCACGCGATGGTATTTTCGGCTCAACACCTTATCCATGCAGAACTCCAACAAACTCCTTATCAAACTTCATTATTGGGCATACATTTTTGAGTTACCGTCATGCAGGGTTACGTGGTAGGCCCGGCCGTTATCGTCAGTTTCCGACTGAACGCGCCCGTTACGCTACCCCCTAGCTTTTCTCCCAGCCCCTCCTCTCAACCCCTAACCCCCACTCCCGGCTGGAGACACCGACTGCGAGATTTTGACACTTGAATGTAATTTAGTGTTTGGCGTTCGTGCAAAGTTTAAGACATGTGTATCAATAATTTGCGAACAAGTTATTTGTGTGACAGCTGAGCAGCGTTAGAAATTTAGTTGAACTACTTTTAGACGTTAATTAATACATTGATTATGAATAGTGGCAAAGATTTGTAGGATAGCTTAGCGCTAGACAATTTCTCTCTACACAATTTTGGATGAGCACCGCTTACTATTCGTAAAGCAAATAGACTCACGACTTTTTCCATAAATGATTTGTGATATATAGAATCAAGAACTCTGCCTGACTGCATTATTGGTCTCAATCAACATAAGCTTATATTGACAACCGGATAATCGATACTGAAACAGCCTCAGCTACCTCATTTTTCGCTGGTTATTTCAGTCAGCGCCATAAACCAGCAAAAACAAATATCTTAAAAGACTAAAACGAATCCTAAAATGGACGATGGTTTTCACCTATCGAAGATAGCTAAATGATTCAGGAACTCTTGAACAGAAAAGTATTTTGGAATAAAACCGCTGACTTCCATTTCAAAAATCATATCGACGTTTCTCTTCCTATGTTTCATAGGACCTTAGCGGATTCGTTGCTATACATTTTGCTGTTTTCATATAGCCTAGCTAAACAATTGGGTAAAACGGAATAATATCAACATTTCCAGTCGCAGTCCAGTAGGGCTGGTCGCGACATCCTCGGGGATTAAGGACCGCAGGATCCGTCTTATCTACGGCATTATTGAATTAGCTTCCAGAAATCTTATCAATTGTTATCGTGGTCTGTAGTCGTGGAGCAGTTCATCTATGTGTACCTATATTTTTAATAGCTTCCCAAAACGATATATATTCGAAATTCCTATCAGTATTATTCAAGTGATTCTAGGAACTCGAGCTTCTAGAGGCAAATCTAATAAATGTATATATATTTTTTTTATATTATAGGACATACATTTTTCACACAGCACCATCTAGTCCCAAACTAAGCAAATCTTGTAATATGGGAATATTAAAAAGTAGTATTAAAAAAAACACAACACACACTAATGTTTGTCGTGGGTGGGAATCGAATCTCAACCTACAGCGCAGAAGGCAGAGCTATTACCAACTGAGCTGTGAGGCTTGTTTATCTCGTTTTATCACTGCTTAAGACGGGCAAACGTTGCAATAGTTACTACGTTGAATATATTCCGTAACCGAAATACAGTCCGAGTTTCCTTCCGCCATACAATACTCGCCCCTATTACATAGTCGTTCGAGTATAGTCCTCCTAGCTTAATAAAAGTTGGACCTGTGTTTATACAGGGACTCATGTACCTAATTTGTGCACGGAATGGGCGGTCACAGGTAATGCAAAATAGAGTGATAAATAATTGTAGGAAAACGTTGAAGATGGTTTACTCAACAGGTCACATTTGGTCTCAAGTTCCCGGTTACTCTCTTAGAAAACTCACTTACAGTCTATTTCCATTCGAAACGCTTTCAGCAAGACTCAAGTTTGATGTCGCATCTTTTCATGTGGTGTATAGGATAAATTCTCCTCCACCGTGTATACTTTTTAAGACTACACTCAAGTAGATTTACTTACTAGTTGGCACATCTTCGTAAGCTTTTGTTTCGACATACGCTTCAATTCAGTACCTACTTGAATACATGTCCCTACTGAATACCTTCATGCCTCTTTGGCATTAGGATTTTGATTAGAACACATTGTATCAGGATAATTCTGTAAAAATAGGTGTAAGAGAAGAAAATTAAACATACGCGATAGGTACCGCCTTTATGGTTTATAACCCACCGATTTCAGATTCTGAGCAAAATGTTTGACATAAGCTAAAAGTAGAAGTTAGGAACAAAATTATCCTAAAACCTTCAGCGATACATTCTGGTGTTAGATTGTTTTACGGCTCGTAGAATTGCAGATAGTATCGTTACCCGACCTAACAAAAGTGAATAAAAACAATGGTGCACCTACTGTTTTAGTATTGTTTTTATTCACGTAATATTGAAATAGATACATCATATTCCCGGATACTTTACCGTGGAATTCCAAAAACACTCACAATACCATCGATGAAAAAGTACCTTTTAAAGCCCCCGCAATGAGCACAGTAACAATTAATTCCCTAAACAATTCGATAGCGCGAGTTCGGTCGACGCGATTTTAATCGCCGTCGACGTAAATTTCCGTTATCCTCCCGTTCCCGTTGCGCTGACTTAGGAGCCAGTTAAAGTGTTAAGTCGCGATTAAAACTTGCGAGTTATTTGATAGGCAAGTTTTGGTTTGGAGGTGTGCGGTTAATTAATTTAGGATTTCTGTAGCTTTTGTAATTGTAAAGGAATAGGGTGGATGGTTAGAATTTTGGGGATGGATCGTAAGACTCCGATAGAAAAAGTTTAGTTTAGCAGAACAGATCCAGCTTTGATGATATCGGATGACCCTAAATTCATACTAAAACTAGTGGTTCTGTAAGAACAGGAGACCTCGCAAGCCCTTATAACCATGCAATAACCAATGCTTTCCTCTTTCACTTTTCCTTTTAGACTTTTGAGCAGAAATAGGTATAAGCTTTAGTGCTTAAGTTCTCGTGTTCCCCTGATCCTAGGAGGTTAAATCTGATGTCTACGAGTTCGTCTCGCAAAGGCAGAGAGGACTGCGTAATCTGATTGGTATACGTAGGTATAAATTTTCCTAAAAAAAAAAAAACCTACAGCAAACTTCTACCCATTTCCCCCCTATTTTCCCCTCGATCAAATATCGCAATCGACTAAAAAAATAGAACATGTGTGTGTGCCAATTTTCATCAAAATCAGTTGAAAAATTGAACCTGAACGAGAACAAACCGACAGACAGCGGACAAAAGCATTTTAGCCAGTCTCGAAACATAAACGCTTCGCTCGCTCGGTCAATTATAAATGTGAAAGTTTTGTTGAATCTTTGGTGAAGTAACAAAGGTTAACCGCCTCTGTGGTCTAGTGGTTTCACTCACCGATTTCAGATCCAGAGGTCCCGGGTTCGATCCCCAGAAGGAGTACAATATTGTGCTTGGTTTGGTTGGTGGTAGGTTTTTGTTTAAGTCGGCCTGGCTAGCTACCACCTAATTCTATCGCCATAACAACAATTCTATTTTTTTGTGTTCCGGCATTTAGAGTTAAGATAGCCAGTTCCTCAGTCTGTTGAGGATTCCGGGTGAAGTGCACCTCCACCAATAATTTCAACTTGAAAAAAACTTCACACCATAACTACTGGACGGATTGAGCTGAGATTTCCCACGTTATGGCTCTAGACCAGGAATTTGATACAATTTATCCCAGAAATCAGTTCCCGTGGGATGGGAAACCGATGTCAATAGATGATAAAAATATATAGGTGACAGACAGACGACGACACTATCGTTACGACGGATGCAAACAAAACAATAAAACAGCGAGCAATTCGTCATTTTACATCATTACGTTCTTAACCATTCACAAAACAATAATTACACTTATAAACAAAAGTTTGTTTAGATGTGTTGTTAGATGTTTGTTCTTTCTACACGCAAAAACTTCAGAACGGATTAGCTAAAATGTTGCACTGACATTGTCTTGGACCTTTTATACGGGTACCACGCGGGCCAAGCTGCGAGCAAAATATTAGGTCCTTACATATGAAATTGGCGTTTTGTCGTACTGGCCACTTTGATCTTAAATATCTCCTCTTTGGTTAGGAATTCCAAATTCAAATTTAAACAGCTATTTACTCATGCATTTGTGTTTCGAAAACCGTAATTCATTTGTTTTTTTCTCTTTTGCTTTTTTTTTCTGCGTCACTCATTTCACAAAATGGAAAACTTAAAATATCGCATTATTTACGAGTACGAGTTCCACCGTGGCACCAGTGCTGCAGAAACGGCTCGAAGGATTAATGATGTGTATGGTGGTGGTGTCGCAAAAGAAAACACGGTGCGTTTTTGGTTTCAACGCTTTCGTTCTGGAAATTTCGACCTGCAGAACAAGCCCCGTGGACGGCCGGAGACCAAGGTCGATAATGATGAATTGAAGGCTATTGTGGAAGCAGATCCATCGCAAACCACATCACAGTTAGCTGCAGGCTGCGGTGTTAGTGACAAAACCGTTTTAATCCACTTGAAGCAAATTGGGAAGGTGAAAAAGCTTGAAAGGTGGGTACCTCATGAATTGAGTGAAGCAAACCGACAAACGCGCGTCGACTGCTGCGTTACATTACTCAACCGGCACAATAATGAAGGAATTTTAAATCGGATCATTACATGTGATGAAAAGTGGATCCTGTACGATAATCGTAAACGCTCATCGCAATGGCTGAACCCTGGTGAACCAGCAAAATCTTGCCCCAAGAGAAAATTGACTCAAAAAAAGTTACTTGTAAGCGTTTGGTGGACTAGTGCCGGTGTCGTACACTATAGCTTTCTTAAATCTGGTCAGACGATTACGGCTGATGTCTATTGTCAGCAACTGCAAAGCATGATGGAAAAGCTCGCTGTTAAACAACCGAGACTTTTCAATCGCTCTACGCCACTGCTGCTTCAAGACAACGCTAGACCACACACGGCCCAACAGACGACTACCAAATTAGAGGAGCTTCAATTGGAATGTCTAAGACATCCACCGTACTCTCCGGACCTTGCTCCAACAGATTACCATTTTTTTGGAAATTTGGATAACTTCTTGCAAGGAAAAAAATTCAATTCCGATGAGGCAGTCCAAACCGCTTTCAAAGATTTCATTGATTCCCGTCCGAATGGTTTTTTTAGTAAAGGGATCAATGAACTACCTATAAGATGGCAAAAGTTATACACTTTATAGCAATGGTACATACTTTGATTAATAAAATATATTTTAATATGAAAAAATTGCCTTTATGTTCCTCCCATACAAAACGCCAATTTCATATGTAAGGACCTAATATATCTTATTACAATAATTATTGTTTGTGCGTATTATATGCGCTGTAATAATTTTCATCCGATCGCGATAAAACTTTGACAACTAATTTATTGCGCAAATGCTAGGCATAGTACAATTAACTTACAGTCGCCGTAATAACAATTCTTAAAAAAATATTGTGTTCCGGCGTTTAGAGGTAAGATAGCCAGTTCCTCAGATTATTGAGGAACGGGTAAAGTGCGCCTCCACCTTCGGCCTTATCTCAACTTGTTACCAGATGAGATGAAGGCCAAGCATGTCCCCGTCGAACAATAAAAAAAAACAGTACACATACGTTGGTGCATGTATCCCACTGGCAAATTTATTTGTAAGAGCATTTTCGCAATCACAATAATTATTTTATCATTACGAATGAAACAATATCACTCTTCTAAATTGCTGAACGGAGAATTATTCGGCGAAAATGATAATAATGAGCATTAAGTTAATTGAAATTCAATGTTACTACGCTAAACTACTATGCATAATTAAGCTGAATATATTTAGATTTCACAAGCATTATTTCTACCATGTCTTTTCCCATAAAAACCTATTATTAGCTTATCTTTACTGTAAGTATTTCCAGCTGTTGGTTTTCCAATAAATACTTAAATTTCAAACGATGTTTCCAATTTTGCCTCTTTTGTCTGCGGCATCAACGCTTTATTTATGTATTATTTGTTCACCAATCCGGCGAACGAATAATACAGAAATAATAATGAATTAACATTTTGAGCACAAAACTATTTCAAATTCTGAGAGGGTTTGGCCAGCACTGATATCCCGCTATGAGATATAATGAGTTCAATTTTCCACAACTTATTCTAACTATCATCTATATAAAGTCCCTTATATTATAATTTAGTTTTATTGTTTATCTGTGTTAGTAATTGAGATTGTTTGCGTTTTGGTGTTTTTTTTATACTACTAGGAGACGGGACAAGCAAGTAGCGCACCTGGTGTTAAGTGTACTCTTGCCTATGACAAAGCCTTACTGCATAGGTCACATTCACAAAGAACATAGCCTACACGGCACTGCATTGCGCCTGTCAAGTTGAGGCATAAAGTTGTTAAGCCTCACGTACCCGTAATTTCACCGGCAACCATAACCCTTCAAACCGAAACACAGCAATGCTGCTTGGCGGCTGAAATAAGTATGGTGGTAGTAATTCTCCGGACGAGGGGTTTCTGCTACTGTTACTGTATTACTGTTAAGCTAATGTCTATTTCAAATAAATAAATTCTAAATTTCAAAATTCAACAGGAGAAGAACCGCTCGAAGGTCTTGAGGGTCTGCACTCCGACGAGACAGGTTCCGGAGACAATTCCAACGCAGGGTCCAGCGGCGCTGATGATGACGCCGCCAGGCTACGACTCAAGAGAAAACTGCAGAGGAACCGCACCAGCTTTACCAATGAACAGATAGATAGTTTGGAGAGAGGTTAGTTCAGCCAGTTGGCAACAGTTTCATACATTCTGCGACCGAACGGAAAATAAATTGTAGCCCTTTTTTAACCGACGTCTAACATAGAGAAGGTTATCAATACGAACCGTATTTTTATTCAAGTAGGTACCTAAAGTTAGTCAGTTAGTCAAAATAATTAACCAAACAAAATAGAACTTAACGAAAACTATAAAACTAAAGATTAAACTAATAGTCCGGCCCAGATACAGATACGGTACGAAAGATCCCAATCCACTCTCAACGATAGGTACTGGGTTATGAACAGTAAGTATCAGCTCGCCATCGAGAAGAACCTTGCTAGGAAATATGGGATGCCATCAACCCGATTGACTAAAACAGTCATTGATGAATTCAAAGTGTCAATTTGGTTGCTATGGGCATCCATAGAAACCTAATGCACTTATGTAAACAAGTGAGGTGATTTCATCGGCCAGGAATCAGGAATATAGCAGTGTATATTCCCCATATTACAAGCTATGCTTAGTTTTGGGCTAGATTGCGCTGTGTAAAATTAATGTCCCGTAATGTTAATTTATTTTATTTATTTATAAAACCTGTAATAAGCCGTAGCAACTACAGAATGTAGGATGGGAAAGATAATAGTGGAGTAGGTGGAATACTAGAGAACTTTGGCAAATGTTATATACCTATACATACTAGCCTTTACCCGCGACTTGGTTTTTTATAAAAGGTGCAAGGAGGACTGGGATTTAAAAATCAAGAATATTTCAAGTCTAGGACCTACCAGCCTACAGAGGCTGTGCCTTAATTGTCAGAACAGCCGAGTGCGAGTCAGACACGCACACAGATCCCGACCCACATTTCTAGGCTAAAATCAGTTTTTTTTTTTTCAGTCTTAGTCTTAGTTTTCAGTCACGCTTGGCCATTTTTATATTAATTATTTTTATTGACCTCATTGTAAGTACTATATTCACACCGAGTTTGATATAGGTAGGAAATAACAATTTATAAAAACGTTTCTTGTGTGGGAGCCGCTTCAATATTTAGAATTTTGGTTTATTATTTGTCAGGTCTGTAAATTTCAACCTGCTTCCAGTTACAGTTGAAAATATGTAGCTCCTTAAAGAGGTTTTCCTTAAATATTGGAACCCTGACCCTTTATTTTTGAAAATTCTTAAAACCCTAAAACATGCCATTGTTAATTTCATACGGGCAATCGACGCTAGAAATTTTCAAGTGCAAGATGTGGTTTCAGAGATATGCAATCATTTCACTCCATAATTTGAACCCCTTCTAAAGGGTTCGGATTTTCACAATTCCTATCTTAGCGGGCGTCTACACACCAAAACAAACAAAACCTCCAAAATTTCATGTCTCTATGACCAGCGGTTTAGGCATAGCTGATATCAGACAGTCATTCAGTCAGTCAAATCAATATAATATTACTTTATTCAGATGTCCCTTATTGATTGTGGTTTCCAGGCAAATTTGCCTACCCTCTTCTAGGCATGACTTTGACATTTTGCTCTCAAATATCTATCTTCGGTATATATTTAAAAGACAAAGTCTTGACTGACTGACTGACTGACGGACAAAAAACGTAGGCTTAGTACTAGGGTCCCGTCGGCACCCTTTAGACGGACCCTAAAATCGATCGTACATGATTTTTTTTTGTATTTTAATGCGGCTTTCTACTTATCTTAGTATTTTTTATGTTAATTTATGCATATATTTATATTGTGACTGAAGTTAATTAAATTAATTATTTAATTATTTATCATTGTAACCGAACGAAAATAAGCGCTAAGTGCAGATATCTTGAACTGTTGCAGAATTCGAAAGAACTCACTATCCGGATGTATTTGCCAGAGAACGGCTTGCTGCTAAGATAGGACTACCGGAAGCTAGAATACAGGTGAGCTCCAAATTTCTTTTTTTTATTTGCTTCACTTTACTTACTTTTACTTTACTTGAGGCTTCATCGGGTTATCCGGATATCTCATATTGACCGCCTCTGTGATCTAGTGGTTCAACCCACCGATTTCAGATCCAGAGGTCCCGGGATCCCCAGGGGGTGTACAATATTGTGCTTGGTTTGGTTGGTGGTAGGACTTTAAGCCTGGCTAGCTACCACCATAACAACAATTCTAAAATTATTGTGTTCCGGCATTTAAGGGTAAGATAGCCAGTTCCTCAGTTTGATGAGGATTCCCGGTAAAGTGTGCCTCCACGTTCGGCCTTATCTTAACTTGCAACCGTGTGAGATAAAGGCCAAGCGCTTCCCCGTCGTACAATAAAAAATAAAAAATAAACTTTTTATTATAAGTAAATATTGAGTTAGCTCTTGCCCTTAAGGCTTATCTAGCTATACTTAGGCCCAGTAAGGATGAGGTCTACGACAGAGTAAGCTTTCCCAGAAGGCACTGGCCTCCCGCGCGCCGACGGTACACGGGAAACCGCTTGGCGCCGGACTTCGGCAGGGTTGCTAGCCAGGTGGACAGTTCCTACCACCAGTGTTGTCATCATTCAGCCATTACCGCATGCAAAAGCTAACGATCCCTTTGCCACCAACCCCATACAACCACAGCAGTATGTAAAGATTATTGCAATGGAGGACAATAAATTTGAAGACCTAATATCACTGTGTATTTAAAATAATTATTTCATACAGAGCATTCCCATTCGATGCGATGGAAATTCATTAAACAGATTGAAGGATTTGATTTCATGAATTTAATTCGGTTGTAGTCCAAAAAACTGTTTAGAATTCGATGCTTCACACCGAAGATTTTCAGAAATGGTGTAGAAGAAATAGCGTTGAAATAATTCAGATTCTATGTCCGAAAACTTTCCGTTTTTTCCTTTCAACATTTTTTTTTTGGTTAAATAAATAAATAAAAAGGCTTTTATTCACACAACACATGAAAATATTTTTAGAAATAAGTAGTTCCAAGCAATTTTAACGAGTTCATGTTGTTGGTGAAAAAGAAAGAGCGCAGCAACGCTGGTTTTCAGTCAGCCCCACTCTAATAAATATATAAAAAATGTTTGCAACCTCCAAATGGTTTAGGCAGCGTATTCTAGGAGGGTCATGTGTTCGGCACACGGGTAAGTCTGCCACAAATGGGTAGGTATGTACTTAAATTATTCGATTAAGTTTACTTACAAGGGGAAAAAAAGTATATTTCCCGTTTGCCGAACACAAGCACTTCACATAAATCTATGAGTTTATACCTTAGATACGCATAGGTATTGTGAAACTATACCTACTGTAAAAGTTAGACGAGCAGGTAGGTACTTAAGATTAGGACTTAGTATAATTGTAGGTATGCAGTGCTGAGATGGGAGCATTAAGTTGAAGTAGTGTTGTTTATAATATGTGGCGTAGTAGTGCGCGTATACACCGCGCTGTTGATAACCGACCCGACCTAAAGGTGTGGTTCTCGAATCGGCGCGCGAAGTGGCGGCGCGAGGAGAAGATCCGCTCGCAGCGACGCAGCCCGGAGTGCGGGTACGCGCCGCCGCCCGCGCATCCGTCGCACCCCTCCCACCCGCCGCATCCGCAACACCACACGCACGCGCCGCATCCCACGCTGCCGCCGCAACCGCACGCAGCGCATCAGCCGTACCAGCCGTCACATGTCGACGCGTACAGGTGCGTTTATACTTTCCCCCTGTTCACTCTTTTTAACCAACTTCAAACAAAAGAGGAGGTTCTCAATTCATCGGAATCTTTTTTTTTAATGTTTGTTCCCCGATTACTCGAAGACGCCTGGACCATTTTGGAAAATTCTTTTTTTGTTCGAAAGGGTATACTAAACAGGTGGTATAGGCACACTCTATATATCTGTATTACCTGAAAAGTAAGGATCCTTTATAGGATCACGTGAAGACGCGTGGATGATGCAGATGTCCATCCATCTGTCATCAAAATAATTGGAAAAAATGCTTCATCCAGGTAAACGAAACTGTATCATATTCTTCATTGAAGTCGGTTTTCTTTTTAGAGTTTACAGAGTTAAGAGGATCATATTATATCGAAACTGATTCCGCGTTGTAGGTATTTAACAAACGTATTGCTATCTCAGCTTTCACTGCAGCCACCCTATGCACCCGAAGCATTTTTAAGGAATTAAAATAGACTTGATAGTCATCGATTCAGTGCAAAAACATGACTGGTTAAGATTCTTGTTCCTATAATGTGATTTAAAAAACTGGCAAAAATAAACCTAGGTTGTGTTGATGACACGTAATCGGACAATGTACTTAGGTAGAAAAGAGCTATTTTTTTATATGGACAGTTACGCGGTATATCTCAAGTGATATTTTATAAATTCAGTCTAAATTAGACAAACAAATAACAATAAAGACACTTTCCGGAAATCTTAATGCAAAAATATGTAAACTAATTCAATAGTTATATCTGTGGTTGTTGTCATTGCAGTGCAGTTCAGCCTAACAGATCGACCAGTAGTGATATCATGCCTACATATTGGAGTATCTCTTCGTTTACTATTAAACTAGTATGTGAAAATATGGGAACATTATTGAATCACTTCTAGCGACCGCCCATTGATTTTTTTACACCATTTCACCAATTTTTTGTATTTTTTGATGCTATATTTATCCTGTCAGTTAGTTATGTCAAAAAACAAATAAAATATGTAGGTACGTACAATGTACAACATAAAATCTTTATGAATTTTTGTCTGTCTATGTTTAAGTATTTGTTCCGGCTTATTTCCTCCGAGACGGCTGAACCGATTTTGACGGGACTTTCACTGGCATATAGCTGATGTTATAAAAAGTTAGGCTGCTTTACTTTTTTACTGTACCCCGTCGTAGGTCGAGATGAAGGTCTAGCTTCATCTCACCTGTTTTTCAAGTTATGATAAGGCCGAAGGTGGAAGCGCAATTCACCCGGACTCCTCAACCAACTACAAACCAATATTTAGGAAAAATAAAATTTGCGTTTACCTTTTTTTTTTTTTTAAAAAAAAAAGGTAAACGGGATTACGGGAACAAAGTCCCCAGGCGTTTGCTAGTTCACAATAAAGTGGTGATCCGTTCAGTCATTCGTTCATTGAACGTTCCAGCCCTCTAACCCCGATGGGCTACGGCGCAGGCATGGTGGAGAGCCCAATCTGCGACAACAGCGAGGCAGACCTCTGCAAAGGCGGCTTCCTGGGCTACCCTCGGTACGAGCTGAGCTACCGACAGCCGCATCCTTACGCCAACCACTATCAACACGAAGCTTCCTCCCCTCCACCAGGTAAACATATAAAGACATTGAATGTTTGTCAAGTTGTCCGCGCCTTTCATTCCGCGCCCTCTTGTTATACCATACTCGACGTTAGACTACAAAAGAACGAACACTTAAAGCGTGTTTTCATTTCATTCCCAATCCTTTCCATTCATTCCTACTCGTTCACCTCTACTCCAACTTAATTGCATTGTTATCCCATTGAAAGACAATAATTAGACTTTTTTATTTTAAAAAAGTAGGTACATACTTTTAATTCACGTTCGAGTTAGTAGTGGTAGAAGTAGAACATAAACGATTACACTGGTTGAATATCCCTCAAAGACCACTACAATTGAGATGGATAGACAACACCATTTTTACCAATTGAATGGAATTGACACTAGATGATTTCGGCCACTCATAGTGGGTGTGTTCCACTATGAGTGGCCGTTATCATCTATATAAATATATGTATGTACTATGCTATCAATATAAATATTACAGGACGTTAATTTTACACAACGCCATCTAGCCCCAAACTAAGCATTGTAATATGGGATCTAAATAACGGATAGAATACTTTTGTAAATACATACGTACTATATGTACACCCAAACACAGAACCAACATCTATATTCATCACACAAATGTTTGTCCTGGGTGGGAATCGAACCCACAGCCTACAGCGCAGAAGGCAGAGTTACTACCAACTGAGCTATGAGGCTTGTTATTGTTATAACATAACAGTGATATACTAAAGAAATGTCCCTTGCGCCTTGAAATCAATATCACTAGGACAAAATTTGCAACAGTTTATGATGGAAATCCAAATTTTATTTATTTTCTATGAATAAAAAGTACAATTAAACTATGTACAGAGGAATCAGTCAGATTACCTAAGGACCGTTACAATCGGCCTATAGGTAACTCAATTGTTTCAGATGATGAATTGTTCATATTATTCATGTATTTCAGAATTAGGCGGTCTTCTAGGAGCAGGTGTGTCGGTTCCCTTGGCGGTTCCCGGCCAGGACTCGCAGCAGTACTGGTCGCGGCTACAGTGACCCTGGTGGAGCTAGTTCAAGTCTACACACTACAGCCACTTGAACAAATACACCGAAAATCAACTCGTCACTTTCGCCTCGCCTGTCAACACGTTTCATACCGTTGAATAAAACACAAAATGTGTAATAATTACGGCATTGTTTAAACCATACAGCTTTATGAACAAATACGATGATGTCACTTGATATTTTACCCCCAGCTCTATACCGTAAGGAAGGACAGATTTGAGTAAAACATAAAATGTGCAAGTAACAGTATCAGACAGCTGTGAACGACCGATCAAATTGGTAAAATCTAGCGCTCATTTCTATAACTGCAGTCACATTACAACGATTTACCAATTTCCGCAATAAACCTCAGTTATTTTGTTATGCAAATCCACACACTTTTTCGAAGAGAAGTCAAATATTTTTTTCTTTGTTGTATTAAAAGACCCTAAGTGTTCCAGATCACATTCACGACATTAAACCAAATTGATGAATTATGTACTTTGTCTTCTGCTAACAGCTAAGAGATTATTTTAACATTGTGTTAATCACGCAGTATGTGATATAGCCAGCATATTGCGTCACAGTATGTGAGACGCAATATGCTGGCACAGCCGTAAGCTGCAAGATCAGGCTTACAGCATCAGAAGCCTTAGTATGAGTTTTTGTTTACTATTTTCGTTTTTCGTATAGGGCGCTTATTTCCATACATTTGCTTAGCGGACATTGAAAGGAACTACAGTTGCTTTAATAATCTGCTAGGGGCGCTTTATTCAAATGTATGGAATCTCAGGGAACCGAAAACGTTAATAGTTTCAGTTAGCTATCGAATCTCATACTAAGCGTACTGATTCAAATGTAATGGGCGTAGATGAGCTCAACCCTATTTTCCCAGAAAGAATTAACATATCCGTTAGCAGCTACTAAACTGAACAGCACAAAGCGTAGGCTCAAATAGTATTTACTGTGATTCATAATTTCGAACGTATGTCTTGGTCTCAGGTGCGCTACACACATTCGATTTAGCTGTTTTTTTTTAATTACTGTACTTGTGTTTAGCACTTGGCCTTCATCTCACCTGGTTACAAGTTGAGATAAGGCCGAAGGTAGAGACGCACTTCTCCCGGAATCCTCAACAAACTGAGGATTTCGGATTCTTGATCAATAATGGCGAAACGTACGCACCGAGCCGAATGTAGCAAGCCTTTCGAATCAAATCAAGGTAGGTTTCGTTTATTATAAAAATATTATAATTGAGAATAATTGAAACACAGTGTTAATATGGGTTATTTTAGTAGATAGGTTTAGAAAACAGTCTGTCTTAAAAGTTTATGTTACGTTAATAAAACAAATAAAACCTAGCTCAAAATAAGGTTTCCAATATTATTCATGACTTTTCAGACAGACTTGATTTTGTCTGTATATTATTGTAAATTTAAAGACGTGCGTCTAGGTATAATTGTACTTTCCAAATAACTAGGTTTAAGAATACAAAATGGCGATAAGGTTCTGTTTAACTAATTTTGCTGTGTTCTGCTCAGCATTTTATAAAGCATAGAGTGCTCATTGTTCAAAAACAATAAACATATCTCCGGCGTTCAAGCAGTCGTATCGCGGTCTCATTCTGTTTTAAGTATGTGTAAAAGAGATCACGATATTTTATCGGTTTATCCGCTTGACAAAACGCTTGACAGAACTTTGACGACTTTTATTATTGCTTATAATTCCAACAACCTACTGAGATCATTAAGTTATATCCTAAGTAGAGTTCTCACTAGAAAACCCTATACTCTGCAGGTTTAAACACAAAAAGTTTAAACATCAACAAATGAACACTAATAATCAAGGTAAAAAAAAAACAATATAGCATAATAACAAGAAAATATTCGATTTCGAAACATACAATGTGTTAAAAATGTACATAAGATGTACATAAACTTAGATAATTTGGTGTCAATTTCATAAAATTTAGTAAATATTACCAGAAATAACTTATAAGACCCTTTTACATACCGTTGAAGAACTGGTGCGATTTTATATTTTAAGAAATAAAGCTGATAGTAATTTACTGCTGACAAGATTCAATTAAATCTAAGTTTTGTGAGTATATTATTGTCTCTGCTAGCAATCATGTCAGGACTGTGTAAAATAAAATGTATTTGTCTACTGGCCCCTGTATTTAGTTTAGCGTATATTTCAAAAAAATAATTAATTTCGAATTTACTGTAGATTTAACGTGTAGGTATCATTATAAATTGTGAATAACTGCGCGATGTCGTTGAAATCTTTTTAACAGCATTGATATAAATAAACTTTTGGATCAAACGAGTTTGACTTTTATGCTGAATTTTAATACCCAATAGGTAGGTTTATTTTTAATTAGTAAGAAAATAAATACAATATATTTACTTAAACGAACAAACAAAATAGTTAAAGGGTCTAATAAACTTTTATGTAAATAACAATTGATCGATTGTATTAGGAGCTGACGGATTGCAGCATAAAAAATAATCCATATATGGAATGTCGGATACACGGCTAGTATTTTTACTATTCAAATGAGCTTAGTCCAAGTAGAGAAAAACCGTATACAGGCGTCCCAGAATGAATAGATAAACCGACGAATCGGGGCAAGGGACAACCTAAACTCAATACAACTTCAATGCTAGATAAATGTTGTTTCATTAGAAGCTATTTGCTTCCCGTATAAGTGACAACATAATATAGCCATTAACCAAAATATCCTACAGAAACTTTGTACGCATTTTCTTAATATTAAAACGTAATCGTATCATAAGTCATCATTCAAAATATCGTCTATTTGGCTAATGATACTTGGTTCGCCATCTTTGTTACTTCTTTGACAACTAGCGACCACATCTGGCACATTCTTAATTAGATCTAAATCTAAATCATCCGCTGTGATTTCTTCATCACTAGAATCTACAATTTCTATAGGTTTCTCTGGTTCTACTTCTATATCACTATCGTAAATTTGGTCTACACTTAAATCATTTGAAATGTCTAAACTTACAATTTGTACTTCGTTATCAGAATCGTTGTCAGCGTTACTAATTATAGTTTCATGTATAATGTTATCGTCTGTGCATGTGTTTTCACTAGTGTTCCTATTCCTTATAAGTCTAGGTTTATTTTGTGTAGCTTCGACAAGTTTGATTCGTTTGAATTCGAAGCACTTGTCTTCGAGCTCGTCTTGTATTTCACAAGCGTCGCTTTGTTCCGAGAATGATCGTTTTCTTCTCTCAGCGTCACTCGGTTTCGGAACCTTAGCTTGGGCTGAAGTCGCGGGTGCGTTTGGTTCTAACTTTTTGTATACAATAGAGTTACTACTAACAACTTTGAGTATCTTTTTTCCTGTGGTTGTGACAGTTTCTTGCGTGGAAAGTTTCCTTTTTCTAAGATTAAGTGTTATAGGCGCGGCTAAAATAGCATCGTTTTTAGTTTTCCTACCTCGAATTTCGTCTAGGGATAATATTTTGAAGTCTAAGTTCCTTTGTTCTGGAGTCTGTTGTTTTTTGCCAGCGATTTCGTCGAGGGACACTTTGTCGTACTTGTGGTTGAGGTTAGTCCGGACTAGCTTTCTGTCTTTGGGCGGCTCCGTCGGAAGCGTGTCGTAGTTATAGTAGGCCGCGGCTTCGGCCTGTATTTTCTCTAATAGCAGCAGTTCCTGGGACTTGCTGCCGTCATCGCACTTGATGGGGGTCGACGAGGGAGCGCTTTCGTTATCAGACTCTGCAAGAACACACGAGTATCCCTTAGTGGAGTGATCAGATGCGCGTCTCATGATTTTCGTAATTAATTTTGAAACATCCCGTGTTCCGTGTGATACTCGCGTGTCCTTGATATCTGAAAGCGCTCCGCTCACTCGCGGTGGGCGGTCAAAAATAATTACAAAAATCATAATACGAAACATTTTATTTACTCGTTGGTATAAACACAATTTGAACAAGCCAAGATACCGTTCCAATACGAGTACTATTTATATCGGTTTTGAATGTTAATCAGTTAAACGAAAGTTCTTAACACACGCTCTAAACATAAAACATTATTTTGAATTTCTTATTCTTATATAAGATTAAGATTAACATAATAACAACCCCTTTATCGTTTCAAACAAGAAAGTGGCAGTAGCACGTTCGAGGGAATAATAAATCATAATACTTGGTTTAGTTTCACACCATTATACTATCAATCAAAAACTACTAGCCCTCTTCCCACTACGGCCGATAACGATTCTGTGCAGCATTGCAGTGGCTAAACTATCGTGTCACCTCTCGAACACTATTCTAACAATGCTGCACCAAATCAACAACAAACAAAACCACAATTTGTATCAAAAGTGCTGGCCTCTATCTTTATCCTACAAGTATCTTTCCTCCCACGAATACAAATATTATAAAAAACATACAAAAAAGAATAGCCGATTCCCGAAGACGCAATATCGAATCTATTAGCAATATCATCGACTATCATACCAATAAAATTTATAAAATGTTTTGAAGTAACATTTTTTTTTCAAATCATTACATTTCATAGATTTCATTTGATTTTCAACGAATCGGCTACCAATTTCAGGCGTCATGTTACGATGTACTAAAAGTTAGTGACAAATACTTACAATATTATAGCAGTGGCAATACAAATCCTCCAGCCATGTTCGAGTGTCAAATTAAGGTGAAAAGTTGACAATCCTAACACCGAATATAACTAATTCAAAACAAAGTTTAGATCAAACTGCCCTTCTTTGCTACTTAAAAAAATGTATCTTTGTAATGTAATCAAAATAATAGTTTTAACTTTTGTATTATGCTGCCTGGCCGTTTGTTCCAGCTAATCCGAAACGGCTGGACTGATTTTGACAGGCAGATAGCTGATGTTGTAAGGAGTAACTTGGGATACTTTTATTTTAGACAAATACTTAAGGCTCGCGCAAAACAATAAAACCCACGAAATCCAACATATATAGCTACTAAATTTTTTTTAGAGTAGTTTCCTTTCTTGGTATAGGCGTGTAATATTAAAGTATATTGGAAAATTCCACGGGATGACATGATCGAAATCAAATTAATAAACAACGATAACTCTTGTATGGAAATTGACAAATACTTGACATCGAATTTGGCTGAAGTAAAGAATGTAGACATCGCAACAAAACATAAGAAGACTTTCGACTAACTATGAGACTTCAATGACAATTTTCTTTCATTGAAATATCACTCCAACAGCCTTTGAATATGTCACAATTCATGGGGTCATCTCAAACATAAACTGCCAAACAAACAATATCTCAACAATTTATCTAAAGGTAAATAAATAAGTAAATATAAGAAAAGGCTACGTTAAACACTAAGAAAATATTGCTTAGGATACGTTCGGAACCAATTTATAATAAAAAAAAACAGCTGCTCAGTGGAAGCAACCGTATTTGTACCACAGTAGTATAGTACACTCGGAGTGATGAAATCCATACGTGCGAGATGTGTATACGACTTCACAAGGAAATGTTGTTTTAAAGTTCGCACAAAAATTATATATTAAAGACCACTTTAAAACCTCGCACAGCAAAGAATCATCCTATGCCCTTAAACAATTAGTACATATAAAATGCACCATAAATTTTTAAGAATCCTATTTTTTTTATTATAACACAATTACCACGTTTTTTTTTTTATTTACATAATTTTTGCAGAAGTAAATAAGAACAAATATTTCACGCAGCGTCATCTAGCCCCAAAATTAATATAGGCTTTTTGTAAATGCATACTTGTCATACAAAACAACACCCAAACACGGAACAAAAATTAATTTTCATGACTCAAATATTTGTTCCTGGGTGGGAATCGAGCCCACAACCCACAGCGCAGAAGGCAGAGCTACTACCAACTGAACTGAGGCTTGATGTATAAAACAGACGTGACGATTAATGCTTATAGAGTTTCAACCCTGTGTTATAGACATTTTTAAACACATGTATCTACGATCTCATCCGGGAATCACACTCAAACTGATGATGGTTCCCTGGGAGAGCCGAAACAAAGTTGGTGTCTTAATGTTATGCGTGTGTGCCCGTGATTAAAATGTGTGATAGATAAGATATCATGCCACAGTAACAAAGTACACCACAAATAAGGAACTTAAAAAATATAACAAAAATAAGACTGAAATAAACGGTGGTTTCAGGTAATTATTAAAAAAAATCGTGGTTAATGCATTTACCGAGTAGGTACTAGGTATTGAGAGTAAAAATGAGCACATAAAATGAGATAACAACCATCCCTCTTCTTACTCTATCCTTCCATTTAACTTTTTTTTTCACTTTAAAATATTGATAAATACTTTATCCATAAATAATGACTAGTCGTACCATGGACCATAGATATTTTTTTCGAGGTGTATTGTGTCTGTTCTATTTGATTTTTAATAAATAATTTAGTTTTTAATAAATATAGGAACTTTTCTCTAAGTGCAAATATATTGACACAAAACAATATGGAATAAGTTAAAATCATTTTTTTGAATAAACCCAAAACCAAATGTATTTTAAGCATTTATCAAATATGTATTATTTCCAAAACGCTAAGCATTAGTATGCTTATTTCCTTAGTTTTGTTTATCTCCTAAACATGGTGGTATAATATTCTTAAGCACAAAAAGTTTTTTTTTTTGTGGACGCTCAATATCATATTGTATTCCAAATATGCTTACATTATAAGACTGAGTTTCCGATTAGTTTATTATCTATTTTTATTAGCTCTAACTACGCATCACGGTGCGATAATGAATGCGGGGCTATAGCAGTGTGGGTACCTTTATAATACTGCCAAAGCCCCTTTAAAAACCACCTACAATCTAACATACAAACAATTTAAAGGCTTTCAAGCATTTTTTTTTTCTTTTTTTTTTACCTATTCTAAATGAGTTATAATAATCGTGTATATATATTTTTATTTGTATTTTCCATATGTTTATTTAACCTATTTTATTATGTACTTCTCTATTATAGACAAAGATTATATCAACATCTAATAAAAAAAACTATCCAATGTTCAGGTAAAAGATGACCAATTCATCAATCAATGTGATTTAATCAAATTTTCCTGAAACGTAATTTTACGTGAAAAATGTGATATAACTATTATATTCAATGTTAAGCGAGTTAATATATCATGAATCTAGTTAGCTAAGATATGAATGTTTAATTCACTAAATTATTGCACATACAAAAATACCAAGATGACTACAAATTAATCTTACACGTCGAAATGAGAGAGCTATTTCTAAAGTGATAAATGTATATGCTCCCATTTCTAAGCCGAGGTGGCAAACTATCTAACTCATCCATCCCCAAGAGATAAAATTATAACAGTAATAAATAAAACGAGAGTCAACTGAGATGCCATTCTTCCGGCAAATAATAAAAAATAAAGGTTTCACTAAACATTCGCACAATCAATGAGTGTAAACTGAATCTTATCGATATCTTAAATCATACATTGACTATGGAAGAATACAAAAACAACTTCTTAAACCAAACATCGAGCAAAACTGGGAAGTTTTTTTTTTATAATAATTGCAAAAGACTACATGCCTTAAAATTCCCAGTTGCCGCGAAATAAGAAAAACACTCTTAGTATAAATAAAATAAATATTTGAAGCTAGTCTAAAGTTTGACATCATAAACATTGGCACAACTAAAGTCTGCTCTGCCTAATTGTGATAATCATCTGCTGGCAAAGACCTGGGGGCCTCCACAGCCACATTCTAAAATATTAATTTAGGCACATGTGACCCCTCTTTCGTATAGATACTATACCAACGCTATCAAAGCCCCATCTCATCATACACTTCAAAAACCTTTCATCATTTGACGAACCTCGTGGTGTATGGAAGACCCCTTACTAAAATATTTGACTTGAGATACATAAGGTCACCCGTTTCACTATATCAAGAACCATTGCATTTTATTGCATTGTACTTTCATTTAGTACAACCACTCTGTGGTGGTCGACAATCTAAAACATTATTTAGACCTTTCACATGCATTTCTCACCACAACAATATCTATACTGTTGTTAAAATCATTCGATTTAACATTCCTTTGAACAACTCTTTCAAACTTCTACAAATTCTGTTCAAACTTTCCATTTAGGTGAACCATCAAGTCAAATAACTTTAGTGTCGGCTGCGTAAATCGTATCATGAGGATAATTTATATACGTATTATTTCATTCGACATCATAAACTCGCTATCCAAAGCGCGGACTACAAAACAACCGCAATGACAACCAGTTCTTACGCATAGTACAAAATATGTGAAGACGATCCGTTTTACGCAGACGATAAGTCATAAAACGCCTTGACAAAACATATTAGTCTAAAAGCTTATCATTACAAAATATAGTTCACACTTTAAAGATAGATTATCAGCTCTACATCATGTCCTCATACATCAATGAATTACGACATGTATATAAAGCGTTACCTTACATAGATGAAGTTTATTAATATCAGTAAACGTGCAAAAACGAACCACGACGGAATCTAGCACGACTTAGTTCATTTAGATCGGCCATAGAAATGATTTTGAAAATCGACTAAAACATTACCCTGAACAGAAGCTTGAATATTTCACGCAAAATAAAATCAACGGTAAAACAGTAAAACGGAACCAGCAGTTTTGATTGTATTTCACGCTTCGTGGTAACACTCTAGAACGATTTCAAAAGATCATGACGTCTTAGCATGGCCGTAAGCCCTGATCACACAATTTGAGAAGTCTCACCGATAACACAGCCCATGTACCAACCCAGCACTATTAATGCTTTCAATTCATTCTAAGAACCCATTGTCATACATTTGTTGCAACTCTTGTTTTAATCATTTATCAAACTTATAATCAGGAGCACCCAATAAATATCAGCCCTGACCAAAAATTTAGCATCAATTTGTTTTCCAATCATGAAAATAGCCTGATACTATTGTTGATTCAAAACATTACAAGAACAATAATTTTAAATCAATCGATTGCTGGCTCATACAAATCATGCACCAAGTTAAGCAAAACTTTTGCTTAACTTGTTTATTTTTCTACCTCTGCTTATTCGTATAATCATTATCAATATGTATTTATAGTGTACATGAATCAGCAAAGAAATGAAATCAATTATTTAAAAATTTTTAAGGATCATTTTGAATCCTGTTCAACAACATATTGTTGATTTCAAATCTTTGGCTGTATCTGAATAAATAAGCAGTCCCATTGCACTAAAAAACAGGTATATAGAAAAGATATTTCACAGTTTTGTCAAATTTATGAGCATGTGATATATTTAGCATTTTAAATAGGCAATATTGAAAGTGTTTTACATCGATACAATTATTAGTTCTATGATAATATACGTTAGTATAAATTTACGATTTTACTCTGATCTCGTACCTTACATATTACCAATAGTATAAATATTACAGGACATTAATTTTACACAGCGCCATCTAGCCCCAAACTAAGCATAGCTTGTAATATGGGAACTAGATTACGGATAGAATACTTAAATACTTTTGTAAATACATACGTACTATATGATACAACACCCAAACACAGAACAAACATCTATATTCATCACACAAATGTTTGTCCTGGGTGGGAATCGAACCCTCAGCCCACAGCGCAGGAGGCAGAGCTACTACCAACTGAGCTAGGAGGCTCTGTAATGTGTTATAATATGAATGTGTAGTAATATGCTTATAATCTTATCTGTTTTTACTAGAGAAATGGAATCGACAATGGGTTTATACCTCGGGCTGTATCTCACTTGTATCAGAAACCTCTCAAATCGTCTCACAAGGGCTTAGTACTTGTAGTTTCAGTAGAGCCTCATACCTTCCTCGAAGTTGACGACGAGTGGGTCGACGGGCATCGGCGCGTAGGGGTTGGCGGGCTCGTGCGGGTGCGGGTGCGGGTGCGGGTGCGGGTGTTGGTGCTGGTGCGGGTGCGGGTGAGGGTGCGGGTGGTTGAGCATGCGGCGCAGCTCCGAGGACGCAGGCAACACTCCGAGCATGGACGAGTCGAGAACTACCGGTGACATGTGATCTGAGGGCGAAAACAATGCTCGGTTAAATCACTGTTTTTTGTTTTTATTCATTGATGAAACATTTGGACTTCATCACACGTGATGTAAAAAACAAGCTGACTATCTTACCTCTAAATGCCGGTACGCAATTGTTGTAATGGCGACTTGTAAGGTGGTAGCTAGCCAGGCGAATTTAAACAAAGTCCTACCACCAACTAAACTACGCTCAAATTTTTACTGCCGTTTTAGTATTTGTACTTCAGTGATGATTCATTTGGTTTTTCAATTCTTGTCCATGGCTTACATTTGCGTTTCGACAATTATTCCGGTATTATCCTCTATAGGAGGTGAGCAGGTATCAAACTGTCATTGAGCTGTCATTATGAAGTCCGGGTAAGGTGCTGTATGTTTACATTTTAACCTGCCCACCAAGCCCAAACTTTTTTATTATTTGAGATGGGTTTCAGCCTCAAAGTCAGGCTTGCCTATACAAGGATGCGGTCTACTCCCAGAAAATGTATATTAACCCTATTTTGAATTAATTAGGGTCGTAACCGTAAGTCAGTGGAATAAAAGATGCTGGCATACCAAGTTAACATTAAGGAAATATTAGTTATTCAATTGAAAACAAAGAAATGGCCCATGATAGATCACTTATCTTAGATACCATGATAAATTATTGACAATACAAGATTATTTGATATATTAAAAACTTGTCTTCATCAAATTGCAAAAGTGGCGTTTTTCGTGGATTTAAGTTTTCAGCATCATCATTAATTCCTCCAATCTATGGAGCACATCTTTTAGTATTTTCCGGGATCGATCCCGAGGATGGCCAAGCCAGGTCCTACCACCATCTTACCAAAGTCTGTCGCCATAACCACAATTCCACATTTCCATTTCCTCAGCCTGTTGAGGATTCCGGGTGCACTTCCACCTTCGGCCTTATATTAACTTGATACCAGGTGAGATGAAGGCCAAGCGCTTCCCCGTCGGAACAAATATGTAATCGATAAACAAATTATTGAAACGTTCTCCCACGGACAAGGTATGAATAGGTTATCATGGTTAGGTACATATGGCGTACCTTGACGCTGTTGCTGCCATAGAAGTGGCACGGGCGCTGACACGGGCGCCGGCGCCGGCATCTGGGGCTCCGCCGACACCACTGGCGGCTCGTTTATCGGGATACCGGGGATCTGTAAACAGTAACAGTAGATTGTATGGTGTCAAACCCAGAGGTCCCGAGTTCAATCCCAAGGAGAGTAGAATATTATGCTTGGCCTTCATCAAAACAAAGCCCTACAACCAACCAAAGGTGGTAGGACTTTGTTTAAGTCCGCCTGGCTAGCTACCACCAATAGATTGCATGTTTGGGAAGAACTAAAGATACTATTTATCCAGGTACAATGCATGGATGATGATGATTACTACGCTTCAGAAATATATATGAGGTAAGGTAATATAAATTGAAATGTCTCACAAATAGTTATCTTATTTCATAGGCTGGCTGAAGTCAGGCTAGCACAGCTGGAGCAACACACACCACCATAAGTGTAATATTAGTACACCCCACCCTTTTAAATTATATACTTACAGGCATAGGTACAGGCTGGCTAGGAGCAATGCCATCGGTGCGAGCCTCGGGGTTCTTGTGCATGAAGGGGCAATGCATCTTGCGGCAGCCTCCAGGCTGATTCTCCCAGTAGCAAGGAATCTGCTTGCGGTTTTTCTGAAATTAAATATCACTTTATAGTACAAACACGCAGACCCTATATCCTCAAGGTCAATTCTAACAAATTTTAACAGTATAAAATATTACCAGTGAAAACAGCTGTGGTAATATTTACCACAGCTTTAGTCACCATAAGCTGATCAAACATTATTTAGTCAGACACACAAGAAACTATTGAATGTTCATAGGTTTGTACCCAAATTATCTTTTTTGGATGTCAATGATCATAATCACTATTATACCTTTTAAATTTGCTTCCAAACAGTAGTGCTTTTGGGTTTTGATAATGTCTATGTAATTAAACTTTCTCATCACACCAACAGCTCTGTAATAATTTTCTATAAACAAATTTCAAGTTGAAAAAACTAAAACCCAACTGAACTGAAGATTTAAATACGCACACAGAAAACCCACAAAGCAATCTTCACATATTACAATCCTTGAACACTTTCAAGTGTTATGGTGCTGGCAAATCGCGAATTTCGTGTTTGGGACATACTAGGTACCTACTAGTAGGTATAAAAACTAATAAAAAAAAGAAATGACAAACTAAACATACCTACAATTTTTACTTATCTATTTGCTTGCTATTTATTTTCATTAATTCTCTTGTTTTCGTTGTAAGTTGTGTGATGTCTAAAAAACTATTTTGATTAAATATAGCAAAATTTTATAAAACTAGTTTGTATGCACAAATCAAATAAAATCTTATGATAAAATAGTTTTTACATTGTGTATCATGTTGTATTTGTAAGACAGAAGAAATAGAGTTGTATTGTATTATTAATCAATTAAAATCTTTTCTACTCTAGTCAAAAATAAAACAGTAGATACACAAGCATGACCAATCCCACAGTCCACAGATTAGATATGCTATACATCGGCAGAATAGCATGGGTTTCCTAGCTGCCATCCTTTAATCACCTTTTGACCAGAACGTTCAGACTGAATTGCAGAGGTCCTATTAAGACAGACAGCATCATCATAGCCAGAAAAACCTCTACTGCAGGACAAGCGTGCCATGATTGGGAAGCAGGTTCACTTTCTCTCTTCATATGGAATGTACAAAAACCCTGGTGTCAGATTTTACGAACCGCCGCCATAGACTTCTAACGTAGCTCTTAAGCTTGTACTAGATACAGTACCTTGTGGTATGTAGATGGTTGGACTTCAATGTAAGACTAAAACACTGGGTACAACACCACAGGGTGAACCTCGCCTAAACGAACAGCTGACAGAGATCTTCAGAACCTGCCTAGCTAACAGAGATCTTCAGAACCTGCCTAGCGTTCCACCGTTAATATGGAGGAAACACAGGGTACAACACCACAGGGTGAACCTCACCTAAACGGACAGCTGACAGAGATCTTCAGAACCTGCCCAGCGTTCCATTATGTACCATTAATATGGAGAGAGGTGATAGTGTTAAACTAAAAAAAAACTAGGAAAAACCAACTACACTGAAGCAAAATCCTATAGGCCGATCAGTCTAACATGAAAGATGTTAGACTGATCGGCCTATAGGATTTCTCACAACTTTAGAACTCTATTTTGTCTAATGACCGGCACTAATGTGCCGGTCGCATTGTCTGTTGTCAGAGACAACATTCTAAAAACATCACCTTTACAACAACATGCCTACAGTGCGGGGAAACCTACCAAATTAAAGCTACATGTAATGGTAAGTAGGACAGAACGAGACGTAATAAACAAAACACTTTGTCTTGCTGCTAGATATGCTAGATATCGAGGGGGCTTTTGACAAGACCTTTAACAGTATCAGCGTAGCTCCAAAAAGGCATGGCGTTGATACAACACTGGCAGATTGGATCATAAACATGCTACACCATACAGCTTTACATGTTGACGTAAACGGAGAGACCAGGGGAGTGGCGGCAAGAGGATGCCCGCAGGGTGGTGTCGTGTCACTACTCTTGTGGAATCAAGTTGCAAATAATCTAATCACCAAGCTCAACACCCAACGCTTCTACACGGTAGGCTACGCTGATGATCTTGCGATTCTCCGATCGGGCCACTTTGCGAGTGTGGTTTGCAATGTCACAATGAACAATGCACTAAGGGTCGTTGAAGAGTGGTGCACAGCAAACGTACTAACCGTGAATCCAACTAAAACAGTACTGGTCATGTTCACAAATAAGCGAAATTTAGGAACTAACTAACTTCCTTTCCTTTATGAATCACAGCTAAAACTGTCCGACAAAAAAAAAAACAAAAAAAACTCTTTCTGGCAATGCCAGAAAATGGTAAGTAAAACATGGGGTCTCAGCCCAAAAATTACCCTTTGGCTTTACAAACCCGTCATAAGGTTTTGTTTCTTTAACATACATATGGCCTAGAACTTAACAGATTAACACAAAAAACAAGCTTATGAAATTCCAGAGACTGGCGAGTGTTGCGACAACAGGATGTTTGAGGATTGTCCCTACAGCAGCACTCGAAGAGCCGCCTTTAGGCTCTGGACTCTCAAACTATGGGACACAGGCACATCATACCACTATCATAGAGGAGTATGCCAAGGGAAACCCTATACCTTCACTGTAAAAGCTTTACTATACAATTGCATGAGTAGCCGAGTGATTGCTCAATCATAAGTGTGAATATACACAGATGGCTCTAAATTGATAACAGGTACAGGAGCTGGAACTTTCTGAGACAACCTTAACATTCACAACATCAACAGCACTGGGCGAACACAATTCAATCTTCCAAAGCGCAATGTGTCGGCATCATACAGGCAGCAAATACAATACTAAGGAAAAAGGTAACTGAACACAACATCAGAATCCTCTCAGACAGTGCTGCAGTCCTACAGGCCCAAAAGTGAGTACAACTCCGGACTAACTATACAATGTCATTGTCTACTGGAAGAAGTACCTAAAAACAACAGGGGTCACTCTCCAATGGATGAAAGGAGATAGTGGATCCAGAGGTAACAATGAGGCTGACATACTGGAAAGAAGGGGCTCTGGAGATGATTTGACCAGAAGGTTTTTAGTTGAAAAAGTTAGTATTTAGAAGTTAGGTGTTTAGGATAGGATAGGTGTTCCATTGATAATTTCTGTAGAATATATTTACTTACCCTCAACTCCATATGGCGTAGCTTGCAGCGTTTGTCGAGGCACTTGCCTTGCTGCCAGGCGGTGCACATTGTCTCACATCCAAGAGCTGCTGGTTCATGGCGGAATATGCAGTTGTCACCCTGAAGAAATATAAACTTGATACTGTAAATTGTTGTATTAAAATGTTTTGGGAAATTATAAACTGAAACTGAAATATTTAGTCCCTAGTAGCCAATGAACATAATGTATGTAAAACATGAGGTGCTATTTTTGTATCAAAACTTTTAGCTTGTTGAAGTTAAAAGTATTGATACAAAACTTCAACATACTTACATTTGTTATAACATTACACAGAAAGGACCACAAAATCTAGCTTTAACATAAAACAGACTAAGTATGTTTACATTCCTTAGTAAATGAATAATAATACTAAGGTGAATACTCAGCTAGTGTCTAACATTCACGCTGATCATTGTCCAACAGTAGTTTATTTCAAGCAACATTTTGCACCAACTTTTATTCAACTTGTACAGAAACCTCACTTAGGGGTAGATAATGTTGTTATGTAATACTTTACCTAGAGCTATATGTACCAATTAATTCATCACTTTTTATTATGAAGGTACAATCAGAGACATAATTGTCTTTACACCCACAAACTTCACCTAATTTTTTACTAAAAACTCTATATTATTCTACTACCAAATTAACATAGTGAACTCCAAAATTAATAAATTCAAATAACTATCTACAATAATTTATTCCACTCATTTCTTAAACTGTACTCAGTTGTTCAGCAGCTAAATATCATGTTAAACGCTGAGATAATTACTTTGGTATTAAATAATAGGCGAAAGTATTCGAGTGACTTGTCTTTCCAATAGATACTGGTTCGTTGCTAGCTAATCATTGGAAAACAACTCCATCAATGTTTACGACTTTGATTTCAGATATATTTATCGACAAGCTTAAAGCTTTCTCCCAGTTCAAAAGGTTGGACAAAAGGTAAATCAGCGTTAGGTTTCTAATTATCTTACCTTGGTGCACGTGGAGTAATAGTAAAAGTAGCAGTCGTTAAATTTTCGTGGGGACTCCATCGTGGTTTCGCTATCCAGGGTCTGCAAATAGTGAACACGGTAAGGCTATGTTGATGCCGTTTTTACGCGGTTTCATCTAATAAAAGACCCAGGACCTCTAAAATCACTGTTACATGAGATGAATTATCACGAGTTAGATTATTTAGAACCTTAATCTTGAGAGAAAAAGCATTTTCCGTTTTGACAGCACGCAATGAAGTTACGCCGCGGCCAAACAAATTTTCACCAAAAAGTATTCACCGTGCCGTGCCGGATGGTTGCCGTTTACTTACTCACCGTTTTTTTATTGAATAGTTTATCGAAAATCAAATTCTGGAATAACTACATAAACTATCACAAAATATTCTAACGTCACTATAAATTAAATTGTAGCTATGGCGGACATGTGGCGATGGATGGCGAGCACAGATGGCGAGCGAGAACTTTCATTTTATTTTGTTCGATTGTTCACTGCACAGAGAAGTAATATTTCAGATTACGAAAGACTCGGACAGTTCGGTCCCAGTCAAAACAGCTGCTATGATTTCAAACCAGTCGATAAAATCGCCGTCTTCGAAATGGGTAATGGATAGGAATGTTTCTTCCAAACCTTGTAAAAAGTGTTCTCAAAGCCTGCTGAAATCAATTGTCTGATAGAAGTTACTAAAATTATTATAAAATGAATATCGCGTTATTAATTTCATACGGGGCACGGCACAGAGTAACTTTATATATAAATATACTTACTGGCCCTATGCTATGGGAACTATACACCGGATACGTGGGTGCAGATAGCCATAATTGCTACTTTCGGTCCCCATGTGTGGGTCGTTTGTGGGGGCAGTTCCTCAGTTTGTTGAGGATTCCAGGTGAAGTGCGCCTTCGGCCTTATCTCAACTTGTTACCAGGTGAGATGAAGGCCAAGTGCTTACCCGTCGTACAATAAAAAAAAAAAAAAAAAAGGGCAGACGGTAACAATTCATAGAATACCTATGGACTTTTTTTTTGTTTCTTACTAGCTAACATCGGGCAGTTACACTTGCGCCAAGGTTCTCATCTCTCATTTCACACCTTATATGCCCACTGTGCATTTTCTCGGAAGGTCCACAATGGAGCAAGCTCCATTGAGATTGTGCTCATTTTTGACCAGGAAGCTACGAGATCCAGGGTTGACCCTACGAATATAATCATGCTGCATAAATCCATGTACACCACGTGACCGCCAGTCACAGCTCAGTCCCCGATTAAGTCGAGGCCAATTCGTCTACTATATAGGTGTGTTAATGGCGAGTGTTATACCAGGTTCAAGAATTTATTTTATTTTTATTTTATTCGGGAAACATACAGATACAACATATAAAAAGGTAATACATTAAAAATAATACCGAATCCAACAAAGTTTCCACTTTTAAGTAATACAAAAGAAAGAAAGAAAGTGGACCAAATGCAAAATAACAAACCTAAAACAAAATATGAAGCCAGAAATACAAATTTTTTTTTAATTTTGTATTTCTGGCTTCATATAATCTTTATTAAAATTTAGCCATATCAAATTAAAAAAACGTTTCAATGCTTTAAACTTTTTAATAAAAATGTTGCTTACACCATTCCACCACTTCCATTTTGAAGAAACAACTGGGGATTTTCCGGAATTCAAACTATGTACAATGTGTGTTTTTAAAACAGTGCACAATCACAGTAAATACAGAAATAAATAAACAATATTACAAAAATAATACATGTGTAATCTGTGTGTGATTTAAAATATATGAATGATAATTTGTAAAGAGATAACGTAAATATAATTTGATTGTCGCGGAGGATTTTTGATAAGTCGGGTAGTTTTGAGATATTGGGGTGAAAAGAAATTAAACTTTTCGCCCATGTCTTTTGAATGGCTGATCCGATCAATTCAAAATGTTGAACTTGCAGAGATTATACTAATACTCATCAATGGGTATGAGGATTTTTTTTGACACTAAGGTACCTAGTTATTGAGAAATAGGGGTGTTAAGTGAGACAAGAAGTTTTTTTTTTGTAAGGGACGCATTATGAGGGTAAAACGCTTAATATTATCTTCTAGGATAAACTGTTAACAGGGGTTGAATTCACAATGAACTTGTTTTTTATTTGCTAAAACCACCCCTGTATCAACATTAAGGGTTGCAAAAGGGGTGAATAAGATAGTTAAACCAGCCTTATTTAGGGAAAAAATAGGTGAGATTATCATCAGGTCTTGTAAGATAAGAGAGGGTATTCGAAATTTCAAGAAAACTGGTCTATTTATTTGTTATAATTCACTCAATAGGGCTGTTAAACCAATTGTGTTGATAAAATCCATGTATTACTTTTAGGGTGTCATGCAAGGGGTTTGTCTGCGTATATCTCACATCAACAGTAAATTATTCTTCACCACAATGTGGAAAAAACTTCCTCTATAACTATAAGGTTTGACCATAAACACCACACTTGGCAGACAGATTGGTGCGCACAGTTCATGTTTTGTTTATAGTAGAAAAAAGCTGTTGCCTTTTTATTGAAGCCCCTTGGTTGACTTTACGAAATCCGTGGGCTGAAGGGGTAGATTTTTAAGTCACGACTACTAAGGCAACTGTTTTTAAAAACGACACTAATCTAAGTTTCATTTGAGTTCTTAAGGGATGACTTATTCACTTACTGTTTTCTACCCACCTACTATGACGTACAGTCGGTGGTTTGGTGCTTTGCTCTCGTTTTGGCTTTACATACAACAAGAGTTAGCAACAAGAGAGTGCCTCGGATAATCAGGTGAATAAAGAGAGATTGAGAAAAAGAGTGCTTAAGTAAGGTAAGTAAGGAGTAATGAAAGCAAACTTTGATCGTTTGTTAATTACGTTCTATTTGAGAACAAATCTCCGTGGTTATATACCCAACTCAAACCAGACATCATGAGATCTCAATTCGGGGCGAACTACTAGTATGCTCAGTGTCAAGCCTTTCCAGGAACTTGCGCTACCCTCTCGACCTCGCCGATAGGACCCCACTGGAGTGAACAATACCGAACGAAACCACAGATTAATTAACAGAAATTATGAACTGCAGTGAAAACTGTCAGTGTTATTGTCAATAAAGTACCGTACTACGTAAGTAAAGACGGAACTCCTTTTAAAAAAAAGGGGCTTCCTAGGAAGTGAGTGAGATAACAGTATTTGCCATGTAATTTCTGCCTGGTTTCATGCATCATTTTTTAGTATGAAGTTGCGACAGGCTGCTTTAGAATTTTGTTTTGGCGTTTCATTTCAATTCAAAGTCCACGTACGGGTAACTAAACCCTAAACCCGACTGCCATTGGAAAGGAGGGTTATGATTTTCGAGATTATGTATATTTGCATGGGATTTCTGATGGCCTGATGACATTTGGCTTGTGATATTCGTCTGAATTGTGGAAGTCACATAGGCTATATTTTTATAATGGGGGGTGAATCAATAGTTAGAGGGTGGGGTGGATGTCGGTGTCACCCACGAAACCATCACATCTCGGAGTGCTATACCAGTGGTTTTACTTGTTGTAGTTGTAGGTACGTAGAACATATTATAATACAAAGTTATTGATCTGTGGTATATATTACTTCCATGATCATGGGTTGACAAAGACCTTATACTTATTATCAAGTTTATCTTGTCGTATAACGCGACTTGACGTGTCTTTACGCGAAATTTAAAAGTTTAAAGTATTTTTTTAGACTGTTATTCCTTCTTTATACTCTTTGAATTATATCAATTTGAAATAAACGATCAATGAATTTTTTTTTTCTGTAAAAAAATACATCTGTTTCATTCACATAAATGTAGGCCACGTTAAAAAGGTCGCATTTGAACACTTTTCATTTAAATTCACATCTGAATTCAACAACATAACCTTCCTTTAGGATCAGAAAGTTGAATTCCTAAAATGTTGAGTTTGCAAAAAGTTGAATTCCTAAAATGTGGAATCTCAAAATATTGAATGTTGTTGTAGACTGTGACACCTACAATATTCGACGCGTATGCGTAATAATGCTGGTAATGTGCCAGAATCGCATAGGTACTAACTAGGTAGCAGTTGACAATGATACTAAATAATACAGCATTATATCGAAATGGAACTCTTTTAAAATGGAGTCTAGGAAGAATACTTTCAGAAATATGCCCGTTTGAAGTTTGAAAGCTGTCATTGAAAATATATATCTTAGTCAAAGCTTTCTTTTGTACGTGTAAGAACGGAGAGTCTAGGACGAATATTTTCAGAGATATGGCCGTTTGACAGCTGTCTTCAACTACTTATATCAAAACAGCCTCACTTTAGAACCAGCTTACCATTCAAATAAACTTTTTTTCCCTAGGTATTTAAAACCAAGTTTCAATTTGATGGACTTAGATTTCTTGATGAAAACTATAGGGGGTATTTCTGAAGGCGAATCAGGTTACCACAGAGCGTAGGTATGGAACGTTCGGTTCCTGAAGGGAAATACCGTACAATTATACATAACTTTAGTGATTGATAAAACGATGTGATCCCAAAAAAGTAAACATTATAGGAATTCAACTTTTAAAGTATTCAATATTCTAAGAATTCAACATTTTGCTAATCAACACTCTGGGAAGTAATACATTTTGGGAATTCAACTTTATAATAATTCAACTTTCTGATCCTAAAGGATAACCTTGCAACGGAGGGTTCACAATATTTTCAAAGTTTCAACTGCACAATTTAATACCACACTTTTTTTCAGCTAAACAGACGTTTTAATTGTAATAATGATAAAATAAGGCAATTTTACGACTTACAAACAAACCATTCTAAACATAATAATTTATTTTTTATTTAAAAAACTGAACGACGTTACAAGGTTACGTTGTTGAACTTATTTCCTTTGTTTAACTAGGAATGTTACCCAAAAAATCAAACGATTTATGATTGATTGTTTGAATTAGTAGTGAAGGAATGTTTTATCATAAAGGAGACCGCAGCTTTGGGCCCTTGTGAACAAAGTGGACACCTACTGTGAAAGAAACAGTAGGTACATTTTTCTGTGTTTTTAAGTATTTAAATTTTAACCTGCAGTAGATTTATTAGATTTTAAAGAAAATGGGTGGTCTAGTTTGAAATATTCTCCAAAGCAAATCTTGATTTTGTTGGCAATCTCCAGCTTTTCATACGGAGGCGGGTGCTAGGTTTGCATAGGAGAAAGTGCTTAGTCACTTTTTTTTCGTCTCAATCGCACAAAAGTGCTAATGAAATGCAGACTTTTTGAAATTTTGAATGTGTCGAGAGATTGTGTTGTGTCGGTCCGCATCCGCGCCGTCCGAGAGCTCAAATCCACAGTAATTTTTTTCTATGCTCAAATCAAACTGAAGTTGGGAGCTTGTTGCCAATCGTGTAGCTGGCATGCAAACGGTAATGCCAATTGACACGCCGCGCCAACAAGGTCACCTCTACAGAAAGGCTTGTTGGTAATCGTCTGGCACATGTTTCGGTGTGCGTTCTCCCAGCGGAATAATGTCGAATTTCATGAGTTTGCTTGGCTAAATAGTTAGTTAGTGAAGCCGTGTAAATATGTATGGTACTTTTAAATTTGTGCATCCAGCCGTTTTTGAGATATTTGAAAAAAACAGTTGCCGCTGGAAGAACGCGTGAAAACGTTTTCCCAGCGGCATCTTTTTTTCAAAATGGACTTACATTAAAAAAAAAGACGTCATCAGAGTACGACGCGAGGTAAATGTGTATGCTAAAATAAAATTTGAGCAGATTATGGTTACGGAGATATTCAAGTTTCCCCTGGGAGATCGTTTGGCCTGTTGCTGGATCTCTTAAACGGTAAGGCGTACAGCTACGATTTTTTTAAAACACGTTGCACACCAATTTGTTTATAATGTTTGTGGAAACAGAATCAAACGTGGTAACAAGGTGGGTTCAGCGCTGTCAAATTAGCAGCGGGTCTATTTTTTCTCATCTTAACATCATGGTACATACCTACCTACGAGTAGTACATCCTATAGAGAATAATCATACATCAATAAACTATGATTCATCTCTAATTTTACTACCACAGCAATATATAAATACCTATTTATGAATTACTAACTTCTGCCCGCGGTTCAAAAAAGATAAGTGGTTTGATAAAAACTCAAATATGCGTGACTACTGAGTGTACCTACCTATGTAGGTAGTCAATAAGTGAGGGAGAGCAGACGCTTGTGCATTGTTTCGTACTAAGCCATAGTACCTACTAATCATACAGACCTAGTAATAGTAGTTGTATTCCGTAACGTAGGTAGTAGGCATATAGGTTAACAAGGAATTTACATAGGTAGGTACCCAATAGGTATGGTCTAGGTAGGTAGGTAGTAAAGAAAATAAATTAATTAGGCACTTACTGTATGTATACTTATGATCCTCTTAGGACTCTCGCCTCGCTAGGAGGTAGACCCCACCAAACCCAAACCACAGAATAAATACCTAATAAGTACATAATATGGATGTACCAATTATAATATTTACTGTATATCTAATAATCATATATGCATCCAGGCACTACCGGTACCTACCTAAGTATACGTAACCTAGTGCTGCGATGTGGCGGCCAAGCGACCCCATCGGTCTGTCAATCATCAATTGCATTTTGGTTCCCGGAGATAACAAACTATTTTTTCTTAGGTAGGTACCTACCTACCTTTTATTTAATCCATGATAATAGCTACTACGCTGCCGCCGAGCCGCCGAGCCGCCACCGCCACTACTGGAGCCGACAAATAAGTGGAACAAAACGTGCACCATTAGGTACCATTGTTATTGTATAAGGTACATATTTTTAAATTAGCACTCGGTCCTCACTTCACTTTAACCATGACATCCATTACTGCTTTACAAAATAAAATAAAGTATGAGTGCTTCTGCCCGCGGGGATCTTGACCAAGGTCAACCAGCGAGTAATTCTGTAACAGTGCACTATTGTATTGTGGTAACAGTATTGTAATGTGCTTAAATTAATAACATTATTGATGATAGTTCTTAGGATGGACCAAGATCGTTTCGTATCGTTAGAAAAAATAATCCTATAAATCAGTTATGAACTCGCAGAGTAATCGATGAACGTTTACAGAAAATAAACCCTTTATGGAAAGTCAATTATGCTAAATTCGTCGACATTGCTGCATGGTGTTCATAACTTATAATCCTGATAGATTAGCAAATTCTTGCAAAATCTGGTAACACTGGCCGTAGCCACTGCGATGACCTGCGTGATTTATTGGGAATATCAAGCCCATAGACAAGACTAATTATTCGGAAACTCAAACCGCGGAGAATCTACTGACGTGGATACACAACAAAAAAATAAATGCATCTGTACATTTTCACAGCCTCCGTAACGTGTATGATTTAGGTGTACGAGTAACTAAATTATTAAAGTATCTACTTTCTCAATAGTATGTATAATGTAAGTAGGTGCCTACTACTAGGTAGGTACCAACACCATATTGTTGCTAACTACCTAATTTTCATGTTTTTTATTCTTACTTTACTTACCTATAAAATGTCCTATCTAGTTACCCTCATGTTTCAGCCATATTTCAGCCACTTACTGAATGATGCACAGAAAAGGTAGGAGGTAGCAGCAGCTAGGTAAGTACTTGTCTACCTACAATGTGCAACGTGCAACTAATGCAACGTGATTTTAGAATTAACGTACCTAACTATTGATTTGGATCTTGTACAGATTTTTGGCAATGTCGATTATAAGCAATATTTTGCGGAACGTACCTATCTCCTATCAAGCGGGGTAGGTGTCACTGTATACTTATAATCTGTTACTACTTACTATTTAATAGACCTATTACGTAGTCTAATTTCCAAATACGTGTTTATACGTTTTATGGATTTTTGGAATTGTTACCGTCTACCCCCACGAACGGCCCCACGTGGGGGCAGACGGTAACACTTATGGCTATCTGCCCCCACGTATGAACGGTGGGGGCAGACGGTAATACATTATTACCGACGGTTACCCGTTTATGGGTATGATAACATACGATAATTAGTAATTCTATCTGCCCCACAACTAAATCTTGTAATGACAAAATTAACTTCAGGTACTCCTTTGTAAATAAAATACTATGCTAGTTAGTAGGCAATATAATAAAATACTGTCAATTACATTATGATCTATATATGATCATTTATTTACTTCAATAATTGAAAAGACCTATTGATGTTAAGCTTTAGCTACAATAAATAAAATAGAGATATTTGTGTAAATATAAGATATTATATAACAATAGCATAAACTTAATTTAGATTGTGTACATGTAGATTGTGTTATCTAGTGTATCTATATATATATATCCAGGGTGAGTTTTTTTCAGGGCCACTGAGGCCAAGTCTGAAACCGTGAGAGTTATCGAAAAGTCATGTTAGAAGTTACCTGCTCGATTTGAAAAAATAAAATAAGTTCTACATTTAAGAAAATCTATTTATTTTTATAGTTTTTCTGGAAAAGTGAATTTTTGAAAAAAAAAAAACATATTTATGTTTTTTGTATAATAGTAAAAAATTATACAATGTATGATGGCTGTGTGCCCAAAGTTGTTAAAACTCTTTCAAATTTGAAAATGTATAAATTCAACTGTATCGTGATATGCATTTAGTAAAGGTTATACGTTCAGATTCAGACTATGCGTAAGTTTTCCTGTAATATTTATTTATTTTTTATTATAATGACACAAAAATTCAAAAAAAAAGTTAAGCTATTAAAACCTCTTTTGCTGTATTATTTGTTCGTGATGAGCTTAAATTTAATCAAAATCGGATTTAAAAACGTTCGTTTTTCGTGCGCACCAAACTGTATGCCAAGCTTGGTGATTAAGGCCAAACCTCACATTTTTTTAAGGAAGTTTTTCCATATTGTGGTGGGCAATAATGTGCTGTTGATGTGGGATGTGCGCAGTCAAACCATTTGCATGACATCACAAAAGTAATTCTTGGATTTTATCGACACGCTTGGGTGTCAACCACATTGGGGTTGTTCAACCCTATTGAGTGAATTACAATAAATAAATAGACCAGTTTTAATGAGATTTCGAATATCTTACAAGATTTGATGATCATCTTTTGCACCTATATCTTTAAAACCGCCCCTAATAAGATCAAAAATAAGCTTATTTTGAAATCTGCAGTTTCAAATGATATTTCAAGTTTTCACACATTTTCAAGACTTCAATCTTATTCACCCCTTTTGCAACCCTTATTGTAAATACAGGGTTGGTTTCAGCAAATAAAAAACCAGTTAATTGTGATTTCAACTCTTTCAACAGTAACAGTCCTACAAGACATATATACATTTTATATATACGAGGAAGAGAGTCGTTACAAGAACACTCCCTTGAGGGACACCAAAATAAATTTCCTCTTCCTCGCTAACATATTATTAATGACAACTACTTGTCGACGGTTTGAGAGGTAACAGTTAAAAAGGCAGTTGAGAGTAACCCTAATGCCACTGAGTTATTCAAGTAAAAGGGGTACAGAAACTGTCAAAAGCCTTATATAAATCTACGAAGATGCCAATTGTGTTAAGCTGCTTTAAGTTGCTTATTTTTTAGCGTGCTAAGTTATATACTATGGTGACGGTTAGTTCCACAACGCATCTTCAGTTGATCTGCCACTCCTAAAACTATATTGTTGGATAGCTAAGATGTTATTGGCATTTAGAAATCAGAAATCAGAAACATTAATTAACCATAATTAAAAAACATTAAATGTTACAGGCAAGTCAGTCGAGAAAAAAGTGAGAAAGGTGTAATGAAAGCACACTTTTATCGTTTGTTAATTACGTTTTAATTGAGAAAGATTCTCCGCTACAAACCATACATCACGAGATCTCAGTTCGGGGCGAACAAAAAGTTTTTTATTTTTTTATTTAATTAGGTAAGTACTTATATTTCATGACAAATCATTCGAAGAACTACTGAACGAAATTTCGGTCTCTCGCGCACTACACAAAACTATCTCATTGATTTTCCGCCTAAAAGTCGGTTCGATTAATTAAATTATTTCAGTATTTTTACCGATTATTTGGAAACTCGATAATTTTAAACTGCACTACTGTAAACAACTTAATGACTTAACATTGTATAGAAGTAAACCTCATTTACAATTTTACTGATTGTAACTAATTTTACGTGATTAAAGTATAGATTATTGTACATGAATGTTTAATAAATATAATTATTTATCTGAGTAAATAATTCTTCGACATTATAAGAATTACTGTTTGTAATATTGTGTGTCTACGTCTACAAAGTTATAGCGTAATAAGAAATGCGAAACGTCAAAATGTATTTCTTAGATTTGATGGACTGTAGTTGGAAATATGATTTTAAACTAAGCTAACTAAATCTTTAGATATGCTTATCTAAAGATTTAGTTATATAGTTTATTACAAGAGTATATAAGCCAACACATCATCAACCAATCGCAGTCCTCAGGTCCGCGCAATGCTGTCGCCCTACAGGTTCAGAACCAGGCCAGCGTATTGTCCTTTCATAATAAAACCTATCGCAGTCCACTGCTGGACGTAGGTCTCTCCCAAGGTGCGCCACTGAGCCCGACGTTCGGCCTTTCACATCCACTCTCCGCTCGCCACTGTACGGGGATCGTCGCTCCATCTAGCTGGAGGGCGTTCTACAAAACGCTTGCGTAGACGTGGTCTCCACTGAGACTCGTTGACACCACCGGTCGTCCGTATATAGAAAAATACGGCCAGCCCACTGCCATTTTAGCTTGCTACCCATCTTGAGCTATATCGACCATATTGGTTCTCTGTTGGATAACCTCATTCCTGATATTATCCACCAGAGAAACGCCGGCCCCATTTGTTCTACGGAACATGACGTGATCGAACAAAATGAGACATTTTCTTCCCAATTTTTTTCCATAAAACTACATGGGTACGAGTAGCTTTTCACCCGATTTTCATGACATAGATCAAAATGCAAATGAGATTTTCCCTAAATCTTCCATGAGAACCAAAAATAACACTGTCAATGACAATTACTCTGCCATACCTGAATAAATAATAATAATAATATTATATTATTCGGTTTTATATTTCGGTTCCATTAATTATGTACCTATAATAATCGCGATAATTTAAGAAATGAAAATAAAATAAATACCATTGATCAAACATCTGCCTGGGTAAAAGAATCTTAAAAATCGAATGAATGGATATTCGTATCAAGAAGCGGTGGGAGGACTCTCCAGATTATGTAGAGGATTCTCAGTCTCAGAGCATTCTTGTCCCACCAGTTCACAAAAAAAAAACTTAAGGTCTTATTTACCTTATCCTATAGAACAACAACAGTTTGAGAAATAAAAGAAGTACGTAAGTGAGATGTAGTCAAAGTGAAGCGATTGGCTTAGAAGATCAGACCCATGGTGAACAACCCTCAGGGTGATAACGACAACTTCCGAAAACGACAACTATTTATCATGTCAACTTCCGAAAACGACGCCTATTCTCGACCCTTTTTTAAAGGACTTTTGCCGCTGACTTCACTTTCATTCGTTTTTATCCTTAGTACGCCTAAATGCAAAGGTACCAAAGCCAAACACTTTTCTTATTTTCAAAAAATGTAAGAAGGTATCTAAAAATTTAAATGAGTTAAAAAGAAATACTGACATAGTTTTTGATAAAAAATACAAAATATTATTGCAGCTACTAGAAAACCACAATCTTAATAGCATACGATTTTTGTAGAAAATTATATAGGATTTTAAAGTTAAAAATAACAATGAAAAGTCAAGAGCGACGACGACGACGTCGTCGATAGCCATCAAAAAAGTCCAAAGTTTGGTTTTTTTTTTTTTTTTTGTTACTTTAAAACCCTAATAATAGTTAATAAAGCCATGTTTTAGTTGTTTTAATTTTAAGATTGTTTTACTTAATTAAAAGATGTTAAAAGAAATGTCATTTTAGGAAGTTGTCAATTCAGGAATTTGCAGAGCTTAGAATAGACGTTCTCGGAAATTGTCGTTTTCGGAAGTTGTCATTTTAGGAAGTTGTCGTTGTCACCCTGAGTTGCTCGTCATCTGGGCCCAAAGCAGTTTCCAATTTCCATTAAAAAAAAGAAAAAATAATGTCAGTATGAACTTTATTATCGTTTACCAATACATCATGATTTATACGTTAATTTACATTATACAATAAATAAATGCTAACAATTAAAAATATGAAGTCATGTTATGCAAAAAGCGCTAATAGTGATATTAAAACTAAATATATCAAGGAAGGTTATAATAGAACATGAATTGTGTTTATAGTATCAGTAAATATGAGTATGAATTATGATAATTTTATGAAAATTTACTATTTATCATTTCGAGTCAATAACTCAGTCGCAGAAGGAAATCTAGATTCCATCATTAGTGAAATAAAACATAACCCTACACTTTGTTATACCTATTCTGGAATAATGTCATGTCCATTATTCGAAAACTTTGAAAATCATTAAGTGATATTAAATGACAAAGTGCAGTGTATGTAGTATTGCTTCTTTCAATTGTAACGAAAAGCGGGTAGATGAGGATGAATGAAAATGTAATTAAAATTTATACAAACCAATACTGAGGGGAATGTTCTGTTAACTTTCAGTAATCAATATTCAAGAAACAATGAGACACCGTTTTATACATAAAAGCGCCGAACTAACTTATTAGCCTCATCGCAGCCCGCAAGTTTTTTAACAAACCTACTGGATGATAACTACTAGCTAGACAAACAACGACTCCAAACAAACATAACACACAGTAAATGTATCACAACTCAAACATTATTACTAGCCAACGATCACGTATCTTACACTGTTGGAATTTAGTTGCTAACGTGGATTTCTTTGACAGCGAAACTTTCAACTGCCTTCCAACGATAACCCTTACGCGATCGCGCATCAAAAATCCCAACATTTCATGAGTAAACGTCAAAGTTGTCTAACAAATTGCGAACATCAAAACAGTCTTTAAAAACTCAACCGAACACAGTTTCAAACACAAACCAACACAACCAATATCGTGTTTACGTCAATAGATAGTTTTCAGCTCAGTGAAAACTACATTGACTGATACAAAACTAAACTCTCACTACGGACCTATACATAACAATATTTTATATTGAGTATACTGTGGCTCGTAAGCCCATTTTATCACTGCTAATTTAAAGTTACGAATTGAAATAGAAATGTCCATTATTAAATTGTATTCCAATGGCAAAAAATGGTATGTTAAAAACTGGGCAAGACTTAAACGTTTTAAAAAGGCATTGTTTCCAATAACATAGTCATTTTCAGATCACGGTTACAATAGAATCGCCAACTACAAAATCTACAAAAATACCTGAAGAGAGCTGTACATATGACCGATGGGACAGATTACCTTCAAAGTGCTAATAGTGCTAAATGACATGTAATCCACAAAACATTGTATGTGTGTGTGTTAAAATTTCCTAATTGGGCATTAAAACGTGTCTTTTTCATAATTCACGCAACCTCTATGCTCATTCAACTACAAATTCCATGGCAACTGTACGTACAGTCAATATCAAAAAGATCAAACACTAATAAACATCAACGAACAATGGTTGTAACGATAAGTCTCACCGTTGCTCTTTTGCCAGTGACTGTACCCGCAGTTAATTTTACATAAGACAATTGAATATTATTCACACATATGACATCGTAGTCACTTTCTCAGGACTTAATAGAACAGTGGACTTTGCATTTCAGTGCCATACCTCGATTTTTATTCATTCTTCTAGGAAAATGCTACCCTGTTAGTAGATACCGTCAACATTATATTGTCACTAGACGTTTCGTTAGGCCGTTATTTCTACGTAGCCTTACGGGCTGAACTGCAGAGGATTTACTGAGATTTTAAGCCAACAGTTGAGTTGTTTTAATAATTTTCAGTGGTTCGCATGGAGTGAAAGAGAGCTACCAGAGGTGTGTGAGAGAGAGGGCCTATCTCTTGGACGAGCTTTTGATCTGTTGCAGTTTCTGTCGCAGTAAGTCGACGCCTTCGCTCTTTTGCGGCATTTGAGTTGTATGCAGCTGAAAAAGAAAATTAGACATACATTTAAGACATGTCATCATGGCAGCCAACTAGACCTAATAGGTCTAATGGATCATATACGCTGATGAACATATTTTATAACATCTTATTTGTTTATTCTACGACGGGGAAGCGCTTGGCCTTCATCTCACCCGGAATTCTCAGCAAGCTAAGGAACTGGCTATCTTACCTCTAAATGCCGGAACACAAAAAATGTTGAATTGTTATGGCGACAGAAATAGGTAAGATAGTGGTAGCTAGCCAGGCAGACTTAAACAAAGTCCTACCACCAACCAAACCAAGCACAATATTGTACTCCCCCTGGGGATCGAACCCGGGACCTCTGGATCTGAAATCGGTGGTTTGAACCACTACATTCATCTCGTTTAGCATCTCAACACCCTTACTATTTTTTAATTTCCATACAAACACTCATTTTCCAAACATATCTTAGATTTTTCTTATAATATCAGAAAATGTGACGCACAACTGACAAAGATTATCATTGTTATTAGCCAAAAACATGGAAGCAATTTTTTTTTATTGTACAACGGATGGGCTTGGCTTTAATCACACCTGATTTTCAACTTATAAGGCCGAATTTGGAAGCGCACTTCACCCGTAACCCTCAACAAACTGAGGAACTGGCTATCTTACCTGCAAATGCCGGTACACAACAATTTAAGAAATTGTTGTTACAGACACATACGCTATAACAACACATTCTTAAATTGTTGTTATAGCGTATGTGTCTTTCAACAAATTCTTGGTTAAGCACAAAAAAGTGCTTGGATGGTGGTAGCTAGTCCTGCCACCATCCATGCACCATATTGTACTCCCCCGGGGATCGAACCCGGGACCTCTGGATGAGAATCACAAGAGCACAGTTACCTCCAGCTGCGGGTCGATGCTGTGAGGTCTCGGTAGCGAGTTCTCGTTGATGCAGTCCGCGAGCGAGCGGTTGTCGCCGACCGGCGTTCGAACCTGCGAAGACGGGCTCGAGTCTGTCTTTATACCGGCTTTCACCTGCAAAGGACAATAGTAAAATACAGAAATACAGATTTATAAAACACCATTGTTACAAGTCGGAAAAATAGTAATAATAGTAATTCAAAAAGCTGTTACGTACATCTCCACCGATACCCTTTCACCAAACTTGCAATCATTAACTTCCAGGCCCGCCATCACTGACGTGCACTTGGCTTGGGCCCGTGTACGCCAGGTTATTCCGACTTAAATAAGTTGAGTTGATAATATAATATAGTTGATATTTCGCAAGAGTGTGTTTTGCATGGCTCCAACTATATACAACAAAATCCCCAAATCTGTTCGTACGCTGTCGACGAATCAATTCAGGTGTCGATTAATTGATATTTTAGAAAAAAAAGGCGTATTATACTCTAAATGAGTTTCTTAACGACCATTTCTAGAAGTTACTGTAATTTTTATTTGACATATTTCTTAAAATTATATTAAATATATTATTATTTTTTGACATGTAATTCATTTAAAATTAGAGATATATAATGTAAAATGTGTAAATATTTTAATGTTTGTATGCTAATTAGCAGGACCTAGCAGATAGAACAAGCTTTAAGACATTTGTATACCTAGGTTCACGAACAATAAATGAATTATGAATTATAAAAATCAAAGAACAAAATAACAATAATAATATATTGTTACGTTTAAATTGAGTTGCCACCCGACCACGAGTAAACAACTTGCGTGACGTCACTCGGCCCATAAATGCAGTGCACGCTCTCGCCGCAAGGCTCCAGCCAGTCGTTGAAGAGTTAACTACTCGCTATTTTGTAACAGTTTCCGATAATAAGGCGCTACCATGCCCAAATCGGTATCGAGGTCGCTATTTTTCTAATAACCTTTAAGAACAAGTCGAAAAGTCATTTCTCTGATAACTAATTTCTAGAATTTGATAAAAATATTGTATAGAAGTAAATTGGTACGTAGTGTCATTATATAAGCGGTAGTAAATAAAAGGTAGCGTCTGTATTGGTATATAATAAAACTCATAATAAAACTCACACGGGGTCAACGTCTGTATTGGTACATATAACGTAACACACACTCTTTTAAATGAGCAGAGAAATAATGGATTTGCGCAGCAAATTTATATAATTTTTAATAAGTATTCAATATTTTGTAACTTCTTTCTTTTTGTACTTTTTGTTTAGCCTTATATACCCAACCACATCCAACATTATAGTTTATTTAATAAGGTATAACATCCGGGAGGAGTCACTGTTAGTCCGCAACACAGATGAATATATAATTTATGTATTCATCTTTATATGTATATATTTATCATTAGTCTTTTTTAAACTTTCGCGATTAGAACACATAATTTTAATTCGAGAAACGGGTGGGAAACCACGGCTGGTGCAACCCTGCCGAAACGTCGGGATAAATATAGAGGTAAAATACGCGATAAATACCCGTTTCTCGAATTAAAATTATATATTTATCATTATTGTATTTATTTATATGTGTATGTATAAAATATGTAAAGATAAATTTGTATGTATTTAGTAGGTATTAAATATATTTGTGTAGGTATACTTTTGATATCTGTATGTATATTTAATTTGTCTATTAACATTTTATTTTAATTCAAGTACACTTTTCTACCTTTTCAGTGTTTCAACTCTCATCTCTCAAAGGTTTGCTGGTAGAAAACTCTTTAAGGGTTAAGCTCGCCTCTGTACATATGTTTTCTTATGACATGTTATAATCATATTTATGTGTACAATAAAGAATTACACAGGCTCTTTTGAGATCTAGTGCGGGAAACAGCTCTTTTAGGTACTGTCCACAAAACTAGTTTGACCATCGCTTAATAATTAATTGTACCGAGTTTAAGTTCTTGTAAATAGATTGATCTATATCTTAATACTCTATACATACTACTCTATACATAAGTACTCATAATAAAACTCATAATTGGTCGATTATGGTAGATTAGATTAGGTGATAGGTAGGGTCAAAATTTAAACATGAAATATACCTATTTAGAAAAGGAGTTTATAGTAGACTTCGACACGTACACTTCGTAGAATAAGTTATTTTCGAAAAAAAAATGAAACCGACTTCACCACTAAAACACAGTTTTGAGTAGGAATGTCAGAAATCGCGAAAAACTTTTTCCCTACATTTCGGTAAAAGAATCATTCTTCTAAATTAGCCCAACTTTTTGTTATGGATAGATCCGCTATATAGCCTTAATATTATAATAAAACTTTTTCACAAATAAGAGTATTGTGACCGTGACAGTTGCAAAAAATCTTAAATCAGTTTCCAGCATCCACTTATCTATTCACTTACGTACGAACGACCCTAACCTTTAAAAACCTTTAAAAAGAGATACTTTTTCTAGGAAGTTTCGCTCCCACCTCCTCCGTTCATCCTTGCCCAGGCAAGCGAGTTGAAGAGCTGACCCATCGTGTATTTATGTTCAAAAGAAGTCGTAATTCAATCGCAAATACCTGCAAAGCTCGTAGTCTTTCCAAGAACATGACGTGAGACTTCTCATCATTTTCGTTGGTGACATCTGAAAACATATAATCGATCCATTCACTCTTCTCTCACAGGATTTCTTGTTTTTATATTATATGACGGGGAAGCGCTTGGCCTTCATCTCATCTGGTAACAAGTAAAGATAAGGCCGAAGGTGGAGGCGCACTTCGACCGGAATCCTCAACAAACTGAGGAACTGACTATTTTACCTCTGAATGCCTGAACACAACAATTTTAGAATTGTTATTATGGCGACAGAATTAGGTAATATGGTGGTAGCTAGCTAGCCGGACTTCAACAAAGTCCTACCACCAACCAAACCAAGCGCAATATATTGTACTCCCCTGGGGATCGAACCCGGGACCTCTGGATCTGAAGTCCGTGGGTTGAACCACTAGACCAGAGGCGGTCTCGGGACCGTTTTGAATCCAGGCTGAATAACAGCTCCCTACAGAGGGCAGATACTTTTTTGGTACTGTATCACACCAGTTTCTATTATTTTTAAGTACTTTCAAGTGGTCAAACGCACCAATAACAACATTACTTATTCTCAGAGTCCACGTCAATAACCTTTGTTCTTTGAAGTAGCCATGGTTAATGGAAAAGATTGCTAACAGTTAATAAGGTGGCCAATTGCACTGTTTAATATAATAGAATAGAGTTTATTTGCAACAACAATCAATAATCATACAAACTTGTAGCAATAAAAAATACTAAATGTCGCTGCAAAAGGGTCCTTACTCAGCATAAAGCAGGTTGGACAAAGACAACCTGCGCTGATCTTCCGTAAGAACCGTTTCCATTAGCGGACAAAATAAACAAACAAGTTAGAACATTTTAGAAAAAGCATGCAAAAAAATAAAAAAAATAACAATAACTATAACAATTAAATCAACGTATTTAAAAAAAAAAAAAAGACAACAAACATACCTAGTCATAAATCAAGCAAATACGCATAATACATATAACAATTTCTAGTATACCTATAGGGTATGGGTTTATTTTATTGTCCGACAGGGAAGCGTTTGGCCTTCATGTCACCTGGTTTCAAATTATAACAAGACCACTTCACCCGGAGTCCTCAACAGTTTGAGAACTGGCTATCTTACCTCTTAATGCCGGAACACAACAATTTACAACTGTTGTTAGAACGATAGACTTATAGACTTAGGTAAGATGTTGGTAGCTAGCCAGCCGGACTTAAAGTCCTACCATCAACCAAACCAAGCACAATATATTGTACTCCCCGGGACCTCTGGATCTGACACCCGTGAACCACTAGACCTCAGAGGTCATGTTTTTGTATCCTTACCGATATTGTCGGTGTTGTAGTCGTGCTTGTACATGGACATAGTGGACAGCTTCCTCTGCTCCGCGACCTCTCGAAGTCCCCGCTCGACGAAGTTCCGGAAGTAAAACGACGAGCCTTGCATGAACGTCCAAATGTCCACTTCCGGGTGACGCTCCTGGGCACACAAACCATTCAATTCAAATATGTATTCCATTTTTATTTCCCGTGTTTATTTTTCAAATTATCTAGTCATTATTCTTTAACTTGTTATTGTGATTTTTTATCATTTTGACATTTTGACTTAAATTATTGTATTTTTAGTTTAGTTTTTTTACTGACAATGCTTCTATACAGCTGATACCCTTTGACTGAATTTAATTGTAGTTATTTTTTGAATATTTTGACATCGGCCCATTTACAGCCAAAATTATTAGGTACTATTTATTTTTTTAGATATATATTGTTTTCTTTGTCATTGTCTGTACCCTGTAGTTTTACTTTCATATTTTAAAATTTTGATAGGTATTTGCTAAGCTTGACTGTTTTTTTTTATTATTTCCTGCTTGTGTTTATAAAATTTTAGATTTAACGAAACTAAGTGTAACTTTTGTGTACCTATGGTGGAAATAAATGAACTATGAACATTACCCTTATCCATGCATACACCATCACAACTACTTGCACTTAATACTTAGTGACTGTCGTACTTGTATTTCTACCCATAAAATATAAATCCATTTTTGGCTGCAGGTAAATTTTTTTATAAGAACTGTGGATTTTGTTTTCAATAAAATAAATAAATAAATGCAGGTGGTAGCTGTAGTCTACCACATAGTATTGTTACGCCAGTCGTTTAGAATATTCGCGAACCTTCACATAGTTCCACGAAAATAATCTAATAACAACTTGTTTATCAATAACACAAAAGGATGATTTATGACCGCCGCCGCGCCAAAACAATAGTTCCGTAACGGTAACAATAGTAACCGCTTGAGTATAAATATAAGTAAATACTCTTTTATTTTGGTTCACACGAAAAAAAGTCCAAACACAATTGAATTACAAAGTAAACGATATTAAAAAAGTTAAGGTGGATTATTAGAGACCTTGGGGTGGTCATGGATTCAAAGCTCTCTTTCTCTGATCACGTAGAATTGGTAATTGGTAAGGCCTATAAAAGCTTGGGCTTCATATTGAGGTTAAGTCGTCCATTCTCAGATATTGTCTGTCTGAAAATCTTATACTTTGCGTATGTGCGAAGCATATTAGAGTATTGCAGCTCAGTATGGAACCCACAGTACCTAATTTATATTCAAAGTATAGAGAGTATTCAGAGTAAGTTTATAAAACATTTGAACTATCGGTGTCATCGTAGCTATATTGACGACTATCAGGAATCATGTCGCTATCATCATTTAACTACACTAAAAAAACAGGCGTAGTTTAGCTGATATGTAATTTCTGCATGGTATATGCAATGGCTACATAGCATAATACCATCCAGATCCAGATCCAGAGGTATTATTGTTCTGAGCTAGCGTTAAATTTTATGCAAATTAGTGCTCCAATCAAGCGTACAAGGCAAACTAAACTTTTTGCGGTCTCCCATTCTTTTACTAGCTATGCCCAAAATTCAATAGTCAATCGGTTGCATAGGAGCTACAACAAATAGTTTGGTGATGCAGACATCTTCCACACCTGTAAACTGGGCTTCAAGCGGGAGGTTCTCCAAATCATCAATGATGATGAGCGGGAGATGTCAAATCCTACCCAGTACACATATATTTTAACATTTCATATTTACATATTATATTTTATATTATTTAGGCAAAATTCTTCTTTTCATTTGGTTTTAATAAGTTTCTTCTTTGTTATATTTGTGTTCATAATTATTTCTGCTTATTGTTATTTGTTTGTATATTTCTCAGATTGTTTGATTTTTATATTGATGTATATTCTTGTTTAGTGACCGTCTTGATTTAACTTTTATAAGATATAAATCTGTAAAATGTAAATCCCTAATTGGCTATCAGTTTTGTTGTAAGTTTTACCCTGTTTAGTTTTTAAGAGCTATGGATTTTGTTAAATAAATAAATAAAAGAATAAACATACAGTGCCGGATTTCCCAACCTAACCCTTCGTATTATATATCTTCCCTTTGTATTTTTGTCTTTTGTAACTAGATTAAATAAATTAGGCTATGTATTGTGATAACTTGTAATTACGCACTCTATCAGAGTGCGCCCTTGTGTAAGTCAACTATTAACATAATATATCAACATCAACTTCATTTTTGACATTTGAAACCTAGCCTAGGCTTTACGCTCACTTTCGTATTTATTTTTGACAAATTCTGACTTGATTTGAGCACTGGTAATCGACTTGAGGTTAAATGGAAGGATAAGGCTGAAGGTGGAGGCACTCTTCACCCGGAATCCTCAACTAACTGAGAAACTGGCTATATAACCTCTAAATGCCGGAACACATTTTTTTTTAGAATCGTTGCTATAGCTACATATAATGTCATATAATGTATACAGGATGAGTTTTTTTCCAGGGCCACTGAGGCCAAGTCTGAAACCGTGAGATTTATCGGAAAGTCATGTTACGAGTTACGTGCTCGATAAAAAAAAAATTCTGCATCAAAGAAAAACATTTTTTTTATTGTTTTTCTGGAAAATTAAGTAAAATATTAATAAAATTAAGTAATATATAATATTAAAATTAATTAATGACTATGTGCCCATAGTTGTTGGAACACTTTCAAAATTGAAAATGTATAAATTCATCTTATGCATTTAGTAAAGGTCGCAGGTTCAGACTACGTAAGCTAAGCTATTAAATCCACTTTTGCTGTATTTTCCGTGATGAGTTTAAATTGAATCCTCGTCGGATTAAAAAACGATCAACTACCACCCACAACGCCACAGAGGCGTATCATTAACACAGTACTTACGGTACGGTTACAGTACTTTAGTTTTAAGAGTAGTAGAAGCCCCTAGTGAAAGGGCTCGTCCGGAGAATTACGTTCAGGAGGAAGAACAGCGCAGGTTCCCCGAACCTGCCTTAACGCTGAGTCGAGACCTTTTTGCAATTCTATGCGAGCTAACTATTTAATTTACATTTTTACTCGTTGTCTCTATTTATTATTATTTTTATGTTGATTTTTGTGTAAGAGTTGCAAATAAATGTCTTTTTGATTTGATTTTTTGTTCACCATACTTATTACAGCCGCCAAGCAGCATTGCTGTTACGGTTTGAAAGGTATGGTCGCCGGCGAAATTACGGGTACGTGAAGCTTAACACTTTTATGCCTCAAGTTGACGGGCGCAATGCACTGTCTTGCAGTAAGGCTTTGTCATAGGTGTCAAGAGTACACTTGACACCAGGTGCGCTACACAAGTATCTAGCGGGCGCACTCACCAACGTAAGTTCTTGCCTTCCTGTCCTTATCCCACACTTACGCGAATTATCCCTGACTATACTCAGTATTCACTCCTCTCACATCCATATCGTCTCTCACACCCCTATTCCTACGTCCGTCCACATTCATACATTTTTTTATTGTACGACGGGTAAGCGCTTGGCCTTCATCTCACCTGGTAACAAGTTGAGATAAGGCCGAACATGGAGGCGCACTTCTTGGGAACCCTCAACAAACTGAGGAACTGGCTATCTTACCTCTGAATGCCGGAACACAACAATTTTAGAATTGTTATTATGGCGACAGAATTAGGTAAGATAAGAATAGAAACTTACTCTGAGATCGTAGAGCTGTTCTAGCGCCATCTTGTTGTGCTCCTTCGAGCCGATCCGCTTCAGTATGAGCGCGAGCTCGTCGTGCAAGGCGCGCGGCAGGCGGCCCGCGTGCAGCGCCGTGTTCCCGCTGACGGCGCTCAGTACGCTGTTTACGTTCAGCGGTTCGGTTGTGTTCTCTTTCTTTTCGTCCAGCTTCAACTGCTGGAGATGTACAGACGAACTATGCAGACCGTTTTTTCATTATGGTTGAAAGAGGGTGAAATTATGAGCCGCGACATTTTTGTGTGGTGACAAGTGGCGGGACACTGTTATGTAGCGTGGATGGGGTTTTGAAATTCTGATCCGCAACATTTTTGTGTGATGAAAAGTGGCAGGACACTGTTATGTAGCGTGGATGGGGTTTTGAAATTCTGATCCGTAACCTTTTTTGTGTGATGGAAAGTGGTGAGGCACTGTGTTGGGTAGAGTGAGAGATAGTTAAAATGTTTCCCATGGATACAAAAGTTTCACTTCTAACGTGTCTTTACGTCAATGTTTTTTTATTGGAAGAAAGCGGTGTCTACTATTTTGCACGTCGGGGAATCGCTTGGCCTTCATCTCATCTGGTTTCAAGTTATGATAAGGCCGAAGGTGGAAGCGCTCTTCACCCGGAATCCTCAACAGTCTGAGGAACTGGCTATCTTACCTCTGAATGCCGGAACACACAATTTAGAATTGTTATGGCGACAGAGTTAGGTAAGATGGTGGTAGGCGGACCAAGCAGACCAGGCGGACTTTAAAGTCCTACCACCAACCAAACCAAGCACAATATTGTACTGCCCTGGGGATCGAGACCGGTAACTGGACCTGTGAAAGCTTGTGGCTGTGGTTCCCTTGGAGAACCGAAACAGAGTTGATGCCTACGATAAGAGATCCATCCAGCTACCGTAGACAGGTTGGATAGGTTACCTTGAGTACTTTGAGTAGGTACGGGTACAAGTCAGATTCGTTGACGTCAGGTATCAGCGTGAGGTGGTTCGTGATTGAACATCCCTTCATCTTGACTAGAGTGTGAACCAGTGTTTTTACAGTTCTGCAAAATTAAACATTTATTTCATACAATTTGGAAATGAAACAAGCAAGCAACAGTTTCACTCTATAGCACTAACCTGTTATGATATACTTTTATGTTTATGTATGAAGTTATTTTTATGTTACCTATTTAAATTATTACAAAATCTGTATACCTAAATGTTGAAAGGATCATCAAAAAACTAACCAGCCCGAGTTTTTTGGCTTTATGGTAGATTTGACATTACAAAATGATCCTTAAAAATATTTAACCTTCGACTGTTGGTTATCTATCAAATATTAGTTTGCCTGTGCAAAGTTTTCACGAAGGTTAAAGAACGCCCCGAGATCCGTTAACGTTATTCCGTGGGCATTTACCACAATCCTTTCACAAACATACCAGAACATTTCAAAGCAACAAACAAAACGAACCTGTAAGGAGTATCACTCAAATCCGGAGATTTCTTCCAGTAGCTGTTCGGGTACGCCTTGTAGAACAGATGTATTTTATACAGCACTGCATCATAGTCTATCGAGGCTACATCCCACGACGAGATCATCTTCAGCGTCTTCCAGAAGCATTTGAGGAGCAGATCCTGGTAGCGCGGGTATGCCGGGTCCGATGTGCCTATAGACTCGTGGAGGAGAGTTACTATCGCACTGTAATAGAAAACATAAAACATTTTATATACACTCAAAACGAAAAATTCGAATTACGAATTCAAAGACGGTTCTATACAGACGCACTTTATAAACGCATATACATAAAATTAAGAATAAAACTCATTATAGTACCGCTACCTTTTTTTTTATTATTTCATAAAAGTAGTCTATGGTTTTAGGCTGAATATGAAAAAAATGGCGCACGCATGCGTAGTTTGAACTTAATTTCCCGCGCTTCCCATACATTTTTTTTCCGATCGTGTTTTTGAATTCGGGATTCCAAAAAAGTTTACTAAAATCCTGTAAGTGATTAAAATATGATTGGAGAAGAGAGTAGTGATGGCGAGATTTTCACTCCGCCAGATATTCTAGACGCGGCATTCGCGTTAACTGACGGACTCCTGCCAAAAAAATAAAAAAAATTGTATGATGAAATGTACCAAGAATTTATAGATTGAAAATTACTTCCTTGTAACCTACCTACTTTGTTTAATTTAAATTGTTCCTATGAGTGAAGATAAAGTAGTGTATGAAACTGCATATAACTTAGGTATTAACACTCGAGTCAACCTATTATCGCATTCGGCTTCGCCTCTTGCGATAAACAGACTCTCGTGTTTTTTTAATACCCCTTCTTATATGACAGTTGCATAAACTACTATTTTTTAATCTGTTTCAAAAATCATTATTATTTACTCTGTAAGATTTATTTGGAATTAGATTTAGAAAATTCACAAATACCCCCGGAATTGTGACCAGCAAACAAGGAGAACGGCAAGAAATATCATCAGGCTGTATACTGTGTGGGCGGGATGAAAGGCAGATAAATGCTTACCCATATTGGTAGGCATTAACCAATAAACCAGTAAGTAACCGACCCTATATTAATGGGTTTCATGATATGTTCAATTGTTGCGAAGAATTAACAAAACAAAACCAAATCCAATGCCAATCGGCAAGCCTTTGATGTGTAACCTTTGGTGTGTAACAGGAAGCCGGGGAAGCGCACACTTTTTTTTTTAACAATAAGCGCGCTCGGTTAGAGTTATCCGTTAGATGGTGCCAACCCATTTTCCGAGGCTGGTACTGTCAGCAAACAGTGTTTGTGACGAGAAAGAGAATGGGAGAAAGAGAAGGAGAACATCAGCTGTGAACTTAACCAACAGTGTAGTGTTAGTAACAAGCCTCTTATCTCAGTTGGTAGTAACTCTGCCTTCTGCGCTGTAGGCTCTGGGTTCGATTCCCACTCAGGACAAACATTTGTGTGATAAATATAGATGTTTGTTCTGTGTTTGGGTGTTGTATCATATAGTATGATACAGCATAATAATTATGCTGTATATTAAGTTTGTAAGCTGTGTGACATCGGAATCTGAATCTGAAAACTGTTTTTTTTTTAAATTAAACTTACGTCCTTCTGTCTATGATTTATGAGGCTCATAATTCAGTTACGATTATTAGACTTCTTCTTCTTCTTCTCACTCGTCCGACGGGGAAGCGCGTGGCCTTCATCTCACCTGCTTTTTATGATAAGGCGCACTTCACCCGGAATCCTCAACCGTCTATCTTACCTCCAAATGGCGGAACACAACAGTTTGTAATTGTTGTTAGGCGACTGACTCAAGTAAGATGGTGGTAGCTAGCCAGGCGGAATTGAACACAGTATTACCACCAACCGAACCAAGCACGATATCATACCCCCCCCTGGGGATCGAATCTGGGACCTCACTCACCACAACAGCGGCGTCCTCGGGGACCGTTCGAGCACCTTCACACACACGTTGTTGAGTACTCGCACCAGCCGCTCGCCGTCGCCGCCCACACCGCCCACGCCGCCCACAGCGCTCGCCGCGCCCAGCACTCTCAGCAGCTCCCCCAGCAGTGCGCATATCGCGGGCTCGCCCACTTGCGAACCGCAACCAGCTGTGTCGTAGAACTATACAGGGAATACACAATGAGTATGTATTGTATCATATAGTACGTAGGTATGTATTTATAATAATTACGTTTTAAAAACTAAAAAGAAAACCGACTTCAATAAAGAATATGATACAATTTCGTTTTTTTTTTTTTTTTATTGTACGACGGGGAAGCGCTTGGCCTTCATCTCACCTGGTTACAGGTGAAGTGCGCCTCCACCTTCGGCCTTATCTCAACTTGTTACCAGGTGAGATTAAGGCCAAGCGCTTCCCCGTCGTACAATAAAAAAAATGTATGAATGTGGACGGACGTTGGAATAGGGGTAGACCGAGGAAGAGGTGGATGGTTTGTGTGAGAGACTATATGCATGTGAGAGGAGTGAATACTGAGTATAGTCAGGGATAAGTCGCGTAAGTGTGGGATAAGGACAGGAAGGGAGATAATAAGCCATGAACTTACGTTGGTGAGTGCGCCCGCTAGATACTTGTAGGCGGGCAGCGTGTCCTGCGAAGGAGCGGCGGTCCTGAGCCGCCTCACCTGCGCGGCGACGGCGGTCACGAGTCGTTGCTCGTACGCTGCGAGAGCTGCTCCGCGCCCAGACGCGAGCACCGACGTGATCAGGGAGAGTGCGCGAATTGCGGCCTGTAACATCACATTCAATTCGAGTATACAGCAGCATCATCACAACTTAAAAAAATCGGTAAAATTCAACTTCAACCCCAGAGGTCCCGAGTCCGATCCCCAGATGTATACAAATTTGTGCGTAGTTTGGTTGGTGGTAAGATTCAAGTCCGCCTGACTAGCTACCATAATCTTACCTAAGTCTGTCGCTATAGCATCAACTCCAGTTGATTCTAGAAGATAGGTCTTATCAGAAAAGAAGTTTTATGTGAAATTCCGCGAGAACGAAATTCCGAAATTATTCAAAACCGACTGTGGTCTAGTGATTTAACCCACCGATTTCAGATCCAGAGGTTCCGGGTACGATCTCCAGGGGAGTACAATATTGTGCTTGGTTTAGTTGGTGGTAGGACTTTGTTAATTCCGCCTGGCTAGCTACCACCGCCTTATCTAATTCTGTCGCAATAACAACAATTCAAAAATAGTTGTGTTCCGGCATTTAGAGGTAAGATAGCCCTCAGTTTGTTGAGGATTCTAGTGTGTAAAATGTTCTTACGGTCAGATCCGGACTGGCGATCGAGTGGATGGTGTCAGCCAGCTGCGAGTCGTCGATGGCAGACGACGCGGTCGCCGCCATGGAGTGAGGCGCCATGTGGCGAGGTGGAGACATCGGTACCATGCTGTCAACAAAAAGTATATCTAAGGTATATGTATATTGGGGTGAATAGAAACAATTTTGAACTTTACATAACATTCATTGTTTGCCGTTTCTTGCGTCAGTCTTTGGTGGGATGTTTCTAATAGCACTGTGCTACGTGGCATTTGAAAATATTATATTTATGCAATTAATACATTTTATAAGATAGTGAGTCTCAAGTCTTTTATATTATATAATAATTTAGTTGGACCGTGCAGTACCTACATTAATTTATTTTAAGCTTACCAACTCGATCAAGGTGCCACGGAAGACCAGCGCTTTGGAATACCCTTCCACAGCATTATGCTGAGTGGTATCCTTTTTTGACAATTATTTTATGTTTTTTTTTTCTGTGTTTTTCTTTTATTGTTTTAGCTATATATTTTGGCAAAATAAATATTTTATTTATTTCTTTCTTTCATTGTCTTTGCTTATTTTTTGAACATTGGTTGGTTTATTATACCCCAAGGACAATTTTCCGTTTTTAGTGAAATTTATCGTCACATATCGCTTGAAACCATTTTGACACTATGTTCAGTATTACTCTCAAAGAACAAGTAATGCGCTTTCAAAGTATTAAATTTAATATAAATTTATAAAAAAGTAGGCATAGATAAGTGAACTCAGGTATTTTTTTTCTATCAACCCAGCGATAGAATACTTAAAAATAAGTATTTAAGTATTCTATCCGTTATCTAGTTCCCATATTACAAGCTATGCTTAGTTTCGGGCTTGATGGCGCTGTGTGAAATTAATGTCCTATAATATATTATTTCTATACACCCCATTCTAGCAGTATATATTTTAGACTATTTTAAAAGCATACTGCATGCAAGGAGTTTGAGCCAGCTTAAGTTTATTGTTTTCTGGGCAGCCACAGGTGTATTATTCATAACGCAACACAGACACAGATTATCCCTATCCGAATATACCTGCAAAAAATCTTTTGAATCAGACTTGCCATTTCGAAATGAGAATGAAACTACGTTTGTATAGGAAAGTGAGGCTACTGGGCTTTCTAAACGCGAAATTAGCTGTGACGACCCTAACGTCTTCAAGAAGAGTTGGTAGGCACCTTCTGGGTTTACTCTCTCCATCGCAGATCCGTGCCCGTGTAAGTTTCCAGTTAAGAAAGAAAGAAAAGAGATTTATTTACCCAATCAAAAAATAACAAAACTATACATAGCTTAAACTAACATAACCTAAGCTACACTATGAAGAACACAGATTTATATCTAACAAAATTTAAATTTGGGTACTCCGACTCAGCTTTATTGCAGCATCGAGCTTATTGCAACAATGATGCGCTGGTTTTCAGCCAGGTCCTTGTTTGCAAGGTCCGTATTAGGTAGGCCACAGCCGACCCATTATATAAAAAACCGGCCAAGTGCGAGTCGGACTCTGACTGTTAAAACGTAGCTTCATGCCAAATTTCAAGATTCTAGGTCGACTGGAAGTATCCTTTAGGTTTTAATTCCTTTGCAAGTAGGTGCGAGTTTCAAAACGGCTTAGATTGCTGATTGATTGCGTTGACATAGAAGTTTGATTTTGTTACAGCTTAAAGGTATTATAGACATCAGTATTTGATATGAATTTCAATATAATACCAACGCGTTCATGAGAAAAGGGGCGGCTAGTTAAAAATTATTTAAAATATTTTTATTATGTGATTTTAATTTATGCTTTTCGCAATTTTTACTTTATCTGTGACTTAAGACGTTGCTTCGTACCAAATTTCAAGATTCTGAGTTTACAGGAGTTTTCAACCTGTAGGTTGTAATAGTGTCGAAAATTTGCCGTATAAATGGCTGTATCTTTCGATTGCGTTGACATAGAAGCTTGATTTTTTTCACAGCTCCAAGGAACAGTAGATCTGAGTAATTGATATAAATTTCAGCTTGATACCTCCACGCGTTCCAGAGAAAAAGGGGTCTTGACAGACATATTAACAAAGTGATCCTAAAAGGGTTCCGTCTTTTCCTTTTGAGGTACGGAACCCTAAAAACACAAGATATAGTACATTTATCTGTAAGAAAGGTTACCTGGAGCGAATGGGCTGTGACATAGCAGTGTGAGGTCGGCTAGCCCCCACCGGTACCGGCTCATCCAAGAACTTGAGGTCGAGCTCTGGCAAGTTGAGTGGTGTGATCACCGGCACGGCCGCGTCCAGTCGCGCGATCAATTCCGGGTCGAGACCGAACGGACCAGTGACCATCTTCGGTTCTGGCACCACGCTGGAAATAATCATCATCATTCACTCTCCTGCCCATAACCCACGCTAGATGGAGTCCAACGCTGGAAATAATCATCATCATTCACTCTCCTGCCCATAACCCACGCTAGATGGAGTCTAACACTGGAAATAATCATCATCATTCACTCTCCTGCCCATACCCCACGCTAGATGGGGTCCAACGCTGGAAATAATCATCATCATTCACTCCTCTGCCCATATCCCATGCTAGATGGGGGTCCAACGCTGGAAATAATCATCATCATTCATTCTTCTGCCCATATCCCATGCTAGATGGAGTCTAACGCTGGAAATAATCATCATCATTAATTCTCCTGACCTATCAACCGTCAAACCTTGCATCCACACACACATTCTAAGATAGGGAAGCACTTGGCCTTCATCTCATCTGGTTTCAAGTATTAATCCTCACAAATCAAGGCCTAGCTATCTTACCTTTGAATATGCCGGAACACAACAATTTTGAATTATGTTATGGCGACAGAATTAGGTAAGATGGTGAGCAAGCCAGGCGGATTTATACAAAGTCCTACCACCAACCAAACCAAGCATATTATTGTACTCCCCTGGGGATTGAACCCGGGACCTCTGGATCTGAAATCGTTGGGTTGAACCACTAGACCATTTTCATCGCATGCCCATACCATGTTAACCTATCACCCCTGGTCTTTTCCACAACTGGCGCCACTTTCAAACTTATATACTCAATTATTTATCTTATCCAACCTTGTCACCACATCCCTCTTAACACCCTGGAAATAATAAGAAACTATCAAACTCTTACTTAATTATGTATTCTTTCCGATAGGTCAGCTAGGCCCTAGGATCTACGATAGTTAGCTGTTCTTCACTTTGATGTGCGTTAAGTCACATACCCAAAGTAAGTTTTTTCAAACAATGTTTCGGACTCAATGCAAACATGTTGATAGCCTTTATGCCTCCAGTTGACGGGCGCAATGCAGTGCCGTGTAGGCTATGTTCATTGTTGCATTGTTATAGGCAAGAGATGCACTTAACTTTGCCTCCTAGTTGTATTAAAAATGTATATATATATGCAAGCCAAAAACCCTAAAATAAGTGAAGGTAAAACTCACGGGTACACAACAGGTGGCGGTAGTTCCTCCTCTTCTTCTTCTTCTTCTTCGTATTCCACGGACGGCGCGGCGATCGTGTGCGACAGCGCGCGTCGGGGCGGTTCTATATCCTGCAATGGACAAATTGTTTCAACATGATGAAAACGTCGACAAGCCTCATAGCTCAGTTGGTAGTAGCTGCCTTCTGCGCTGTAGGCTGTGGGTTCGATTCCCACCCAGGATAAATACTTGTGTGATGAGTAATGGTTGATGTATTTAACCAAAAAAAAAAGCATTTACGTAGCATGTAAGCAGCTGTAAATTTATTTTATTGTTTGTATTTTAGTCCATTGATTTTGATTTTAATTTTGTGTTTTGTGTATTTTCTTGTATGTACATTTTATCTCTATATGAGCTTAAAATTGCTCGAAATAAACGATTTTTTTTTTTAAGTATCTATCTGTAATCTAGGTCGCATATTCTTGTAATATGCGAACTAGATTACGGATAGATACTTCAATGCTTAGTTTGGGGCCTAATGTCACTGCGTAAAATTGTGTCCTGTAATATTTTATTGTTATTATTATATCTGAATTTGTACTGAGAGTTGTGTTTACCTTCTATCTCATGTTATATACATATTATAAGTTACCTCAGGCGGCGGTTGTATAGGTTTGCCGGAGGCAGAGAGTGGCACAAGCATAGTTCGCCGCGATTCCGCACTTCGGGTCTTACTAGCACGTTTGATGCGTTCCTCCAGTAGTGAGAGATCTTTGTCTGATATCTGTAATAGAACAGTAACACACAGATATAAGATAATAAGATACAATGCAAACACACTATCTACGATTCTGAGAATCTCATAAACCGCTCATTGCCTTATTTAAACAAAGAAACTGGCATGTGGACCTGTGTGTAACGTTGAACATGTTAAGTTCAATGTACAGGACATTGAACATGCTAAGTTCATGGACATGCATGTTGAACATGCTGTGTTCATGGACATGTATGTATGTTGAACATGCTCTGTTCGTGGACCTGTATGTTGAACATGCTGTGTTCATGGACCTGTATGATTAACATACTGAGCTTGTGGACCTGTACGTTAATTGTGCTGATAACGTGACCGTTACATTGAATGTGCTGAGCTTGTAGACTCATATATAAAAGTGGAACCTGCTTAACAAGATCCAGAGGTCCCGGGTTCGATCCCCATGGGGAGTACAATATACTGCGCTTGGTTTGGTTGGTGGTAGGATCTTGTTTAAGTCCGCCTGGCTAGCTACCACCATCTTACCTAAATCTGTCGCCATAATAACAATTCTTAAAAAAAAATTGTGTTCCGGTATTCAGAGGTAAGATAGCCAGTTCCTCAGTTTGTTGAGGATTCCGGGTGAAGTGCGCCTCTATCTTCGGCCTTACCAGGTGAGATGTAGGCGCTTCCTCGTCGTACAATAAAAAAAAAAAACCAGAAGTGTTAATAAACATAGAAGCACTATAACGGTTAGGTAGGATGGAGTATTCACCAGATAAGGGCTGTTATTAGGTAGTAGTTTTTATTTTATTAAACAAGTTATTTTGTCATCATCGGGTATATATTTCGGTGTGTGTACACAATTACCAAAGTACCAAAGTGCAACGCAAAAACCCCTGTAGGTATTTGAGGCACAATCAAATATAGTATTTTTAAGAGGTGAGGAAGAAAGTATATCCACCTGTCCAATCATCTTGTAAATCTTCTCTCCCTCGAGGAAGTAAGCGCTGGTGACACAGTTGAGTGCGGCGGAGCGCACCGCGTTATCTCTGTCACCGATGTGTCGCGCTAGCTCTTTGAGTGCGGAGGCACCGCCTGGCGCCATCACAGTTGAGCCGTACGTTTCTAGTAGGTGTCCAATACATTCCAGACATTCTGTGAACAATGTATTGTAATTATGGGATGAATCGTCTTTGTGGTCTAGTGGTTCGCAGAGATCCTATAGTCTCTACATACACAAGTTTTCACTTAGTTGGAGCGAGGAACTCCCAACACAGATGCCTACTTAAAACTACAGGGAATTCTACCTACAGAAGCATGTTTAGTACTAAGCCTAATTGTTTTAAATTTTACTGGAATAAATTTACTTTACTTACTTTATTGTGCTTGGTTTGGTTGGTGGTAGGAATTTGTTTAAGTCCGCTTGGCTAGCTACCACCATCTTACCTAATGCTGTCGCCATAGCAACAATGCTAAAATTGTTGTTTTTCGGCAGTAGTGGTAGTGGTAAGATAGCCAGTTCGTCAGTTTGTTGAGGGTTCCGGGTGAAGTGCGTTCCCACCTTCGGCCGTATCATAACTTTAAAAAAAACAGGTGAGTTTAAGGTCAACGCTTACCCGTCGTACAATAACAAAAAAAAAATACGAGAGCTCAGCCTCGGGAGTTGGGACAAGTTAATATTAAGTAGTCATGTGTCATATATCAATGTCGTAAGATACCTCGATGATAATTTATACTTTACTACACACACATACAGCATACAAACATACAATTAAAAAGTATGGCAAAGGCGAGCTTAACCTTAAAAAGAGTTCTCTTCCAGCAAACATTGGCAGAGAAACAAGATCCATCATATACATTTTTTCTAGAGTTGTTTCAGAAAGATACCCTTATTTATACTTTATTGCACACACGCATACAGCATACAAACATAAAATTAAAAATTATGGCAAAGGCGAGCTTAAAATTAAAAAGAGTTCTCTTCCAGCAGTTAGTTAAAGAGAAACAAAATTTATCATTAAAAACGTTGTCTTATGTTGCTTCAGAGGGCTATGGTTTCGAAGATTCTTCGATTCTGGAAACATAAAAAATAACACAAGTACTTACCCGCCCTTTGCCTAGCGTTTTTTGACTTGAGTCCCTCCATCAGATATCCAAAGAGTTTGGTGACAGAGTACACCACGCAAATCTGTTTGAACAACGATTTGACTCCGTTGCGGACGGTATCCTTCGGGTCTCCCACCTGTCAACAAACATTACTGTTCAACTGGTTTGAAGGTATGGAAGGTGAAGCCGACTAAGGGTACTGTACGACGGGTAAGCGCTTGGCCTTCATCTCACCTGGTTACAAGTCAAGATAAGACCGAAGGTGGAGGCGCACTTCACCCGGAATCCTCAACAAACTGACGAACTGGCTATCTTACCTCTAAATGCCGGAACACAACAATTGTTATGGCGACAAGGTTAAGTAAGATGGCGGTAACTAGCCAGGCGGACTTAAAGTCCTACCACCAACCAAAGCAAAGCACAATATTGTACTCCCCCTGGGGATCTGGGGTTGAACCACTAGACCACAGAGACGGTCTAGTGGTTCAACCTATGATGGCAAGTAGGGTTCTACTAAGTTCATAGAGAGCGTGTCAATGCTATTTTTAAGTAGATAAAGGCAGGCAGTAACTTCCCAAGTGTGGAAGTTATGGTAAGACCCGGTCTTGTACAGTTTAGGTCGTCAATTAAATCGCAATAAGACTTCATAGGCCTCTAGTCCCAACAACAAAGTCAATGTAGATAAATACAATTAATTTCACAGCGGCTTCATCTAGCCCCAAGCATGTTTGTAATATGGAAAGAAGATTACTTTTATTTTTTATAGTAATTATATACTTATCATACAACACCGTCACACAGCATTCTTTACACAAATGTTGGCCTTGGATGGGAATCGAACCCACAACCTGTGAATAAGCCTGATTACTACCAACTGAACTGTGAGGTCTGTAGATGTAGTAAACATAAATTCCTACGATGTTTTTCTATCTCTAGCTAGACCTATCGGATTCTAAGTCGAATACGACAGATTTCAACGTTATTCTCAAATCATTTCAGAAATATTTACTGTGGAAGTCTCGCATACTAATGTCAACAATTTGAGACAAAGAATACCATTTCGGAATCTCCATCCGAAGATTCCAGTTTTGAGAAAAGCTAGATAAGGCTGGCGTGGCTTTTAACATAAATATCTCTAAATTCTCACCTTCAGAACCAAGTAAGGAATGAAGCAGTTAGCCTCATACTCCGCCATGGTGTAATCAGCGTCCATCAAGTACTGGAACACCACCGTGAGATACTCCAACCCCTTCAGGATCACAGAGGGGTTGGTGTCGAAGAATCTCAGCGTCAGCCATTTCAGAACCAAGTCCAAGTTAGCCATAAGCGATGGTCCGTTGTCGTTGAGATCGTCTAACAGAGATTCTAAAGCTTTCAGGTGGTATCTGTAAAGAAAATCGGTGGTTACTTATGCTAGATGCAAAAGGCAAGATTATTTTTAACCACTTTCATAAAAAGGAGTTTTTTTTTTATGTTTGTTCCCCGGTTACTCGAAGATGCCTAGACCAATTTGGAAAATTATTTTTTTGTTTGAAAGGGTATATTTCTCAGGTGGTAATATTGACATCAGGTCTGGATCTGATGATAGGATCCTGGAGAAATCGAGGGAACTCTTCAAATATTATAGGCACACACACTTTATACTCTTCAAGATTGTAAGAATCTTAATAATTGTCAAGTGAAACACTTGACAATGATTAAGATGAGGGAGGTTGGGAATTTTCCAAAATCATTTTCAGTGCACCCCTGCACTACAAAAGGAAGATATTGTTACGCCAGTCAGAAACGTCTAGAATATTCGCGAGCATTCGCATAGTTCCGAGAAAATAAGACAATAATAACTTGTTTATCAATAACACATAAGGATGATTTATGACCGCCGTGCCAGATTACGCAACAGTTAGCGGCGCGACCATTCCCGCGCTTACCAGAACTTTCGATACGAGTTGGATATAAATTGACGCGCGATTCGGAAGCAAGTCAGTATTCGATTACGATACAGCGAGTTAACATCAAGTGATATTTGAGTGCAATAACAGTGTTTAGTGATTCGGTAGTAAACTAAGTAGTGTTGTACTGTGTTTGAGAGTAATTAGTTTGGTGCTGAATAAACGTGTCTTATTTTGAGTAATATCCGGTTGTTTTTAATTCTTCTATTCTTTCTAGCTTAGTTACCGGGCTTACCTAAAGTCCGTGTGGAACATATTAGCAATTAGTGATTTGTTAACGCCGGCAGTCCCCATCTGTTCCTTGAGTAGCTCGAAGAATTCTTCGCGAGGCGTTGTAAAGTTCCATTTTAGCACTAGAAAAAAAAACAAACTAGTTCACCTAAATGAGTTACGTATCATTCTCAAAATGAACGCCACTCCACAAAAATTACGCTCACATAAATATGCTTTGTCATTTGTTGTTCAGTCACGGGTCGAACGGTTGGATGGTCTAACATAGATAAATATACAACTAATTATGAGCTGGTAAGAATAGGATTTTTTGGTGTGTACCGCACGTGTATCTATGGATACATTCCTTTACATATACTGCTTTAGCTTTTAAGCTGGTAGGCCTTTGTTTAAGTCACTTATTACCCTTTTTGTTCGCCTCTGTGGTGTAGTGGTTCAATCCACCGATTTCAGATCCAGAGGTCCCGGGTTCGATCCCCAGGGGAGTACAATATTGTGCTTGGTCCGCCTGGTTAGCTACAGCCATCTTACCTAAGTCTGTTGCCATAACAATTCTAAATTGATGTGTTTTAGAGCTAAGAGAAGTTTCCTCAGTCTGTTGAGGATTCCGGGTGAAGTGTGCTTTTATCTTCGGTCTTATCACAATGTTCGCAAAGCCTTATCGGATCGAATTCGGAAACATCCGATAGAGATTACGGGATTATATACATAAAATCCAAAATAGAAAATTTCGACATCAGCAACTAGCACAGAAGATTTTCACAAACGGTTTGAGTATAGCGTTAAAATCTATCGGATTCAAAGTGTCCGTCCAAAAAACTTGTGTGTTTGAGAATCGCTACACATGTGAGATACACGCTTCCCCGTCGTATAATAGAAATACAAATTACATACCCTTTAGTTTCTGATCGTCGATAATACGCTGGTTCTTCGCGCTGTTGTCTGGCAATAGCGGCGAGAAGTCTTCCTCATCTTTCTTACCGCGACTGGAGGCGGATGATGGTTTCACCATCTGATTAAGTAAAACACAAAACATTATCAATTAATATTACAGGAAATTAATTTCACACAGCGTCATCTCGCCCCAAACTAACCAAAACTAGCTTGTAATATGGGAACTAGATTACGGATAGATAACTTTTTTTTTTCGTAAATACATGTATACAACACCCAAACACAGAACAAACATCTATATTCATCACACAACATAAACCCTTGAGTACTAACAACGCCTATTTGAGGCTACTCAATGTTATTTTAATTTATAAGTGTTACAATAAGTATATAGTAGGAGTAATGAGTTAGTTTTTTCTATTACAAATAACATGTTGAACATTGTTAGCTAAGATAAGTCATGTAAATGTTGACGTAAGTTGTGAGAAATAAAAAAATCTTATTTATCTTATGTAAGATCACATTGTCTGTAGTCAATATCCAGGGTTCTCTCCACGCACACGAAAATAATATATAAATACGAGTAAGAGAATAGTCCTTTCCTTTATATGTAAGTACAAAAAGTGGAGGCTGTACGCATATGGAAATGCCGCTTTCAATAAGGCTGTATTCAAAATTAGGGTTATTTTTTTTACATAAATAAACATGTTTAAATAGTCTATTCTCATCCTTCGTCGCCACAAGTATTTGCTGTTTTCTGTACCGTTTTATATTATGGTACTTCTATAACATTTATCATAATTATCATCTATATAGTATAGTATGCAGGCACATAATTAGCTAGACCCCTGATTAATATGTGCACCACCAACCACCTCTTTAGCCATGAAAACCTCTCCATCCAAAGGTTGTCTGTAAGAAATCGCGACCATTGTACATACATATTTCTTTTAAGTTATCCATTTTTATTTGTGAGATGCGCAATAAAGTATTTTCATTCGTTCATTAATTCATACAAACCTTGCCCTTAGGAGCAGCCCCTTTCTTCTCACCCTCCTTTTTCATAGCACCAGCCGATTTGATCCCTCTCGGCTCATCCTTCTTACCCTTGGAGCAGGGTAGCGGTTGAACGGGAAGGTTTGGTCTGGCTTTGTCCAGAGCTGCTAACACCGCTGGTTTCGACGCTGGCTGGAAGTAACATATTAACGTTCATTTTGTGAAAGGTACCACGAGTTCCCGATGAGGCCGAAGGTGGAAGCGCACTTCACCCGGAATCCTCAACTGTCTGAGGAACTGGCTATCTTACCTCTAAATGCCGGAACACAACAATTAAGAATTGTTATTATGGCGGAGACGGAACAAACAAGTAGTCCACCTTATGTTAAGGGCACTCTTGCTTATAACAATGCCTTACTGAATAGGTCACATGCACAAATAACATAGCCTACACGGCACTGCATTGCGCCCGTCAACTTGAGGCATAAAGCCTCAAGGCCTCGCGTGCCCGTTATTTCACCGGCAACCATACCCTTCATACCGGAACACAGCAATGCTGTTTGGCGGCTGAAATAGGTATGATAGTAGTACTTCCCCGGACCAGCCCTTTCACAAGGGGATCTACTTAAAATACTTGGGAATCGACTTAAAAGGAACCAAAATGATAGAAACCATTCATAATATTCTTGTGAGGTTGATTTGTTAATTGTGGCGGCCACTATTGTCTATTACACAGGTGATAATAATAAATATTACAGGACATTAATTTCACACAGCGCTACTTTCACAACTAGATTAGGGATAGAATACTAAATACTTCTTTTTATAATACATACTATATGATACAACAGTGTATTTATGTAAGACTGATTACATTCAAAAAAATTATAAAAATTTGAAATATAGTCTAGTAATTATTAAATATAATTCCTATTTTACGCATGTACTACATAATATATAAGATAAGGCTATAAATTATTGAGTCCACAGAAGGTCCACAGGATCTACAACACAAACCTCCTGAGACTTCGTGTAGATCCTGGTGTAACACATAACACACAAAGCCGTGTACCTATTTAATATTACAATATTTATAAAAATATTTAATCTTAGGTAAATGCATGATTATAATTTTAATATTATTTTATAATTGAAATCTTATTTACTTATTTTCTTTATATTCTTTTTTATGTTCCTAGTGAATTATGTAATTGTGTGTAAGCATGTATATATTTCATTGAAATAAATAATTGATTGATTGATTGAACACCCAAACACAGAACAAACATTTATTTATTTATCTACATTACACTATTATTACAGGCTGAACCTAATGCAATAGCGTAGTCATTTATCAATAATTAACAGTTAAACAATATACTTAATTTATATCTAAAACTATCACAAATAATAAAAAAATGTCGTCAATTATTTATGATTAAATTCAATTATAATACGATTCAAAAATTCATACACATAAAATAAATAAGGCTACTCTTGCGAATTTGTTCAGAGAACAATGGAATAGGTCCATAGTCTCTGACACCAGATTTAATCTCTATTCGTCACACAGGTGTTTGTTCTGGGTGGGGATCGAACCCACAACCTACAGCGCAGAAGGTTAGTATTGGTAGTAACTCTACTACCAACTGAGCTATGAGAGCTCAGTTGGTAGTAGAGTTACTACCAACTGCTTGTGGCATTACCTTGAGCTTTTCGATTTGTTTATTCATGGATTCGTATCCGAGATGCAGCATGAACGGCAGAACGCAGTCGGCCGTCGCCTTCCGCACCTCCGCCGAGCGGTCCTCGATGCACGCGAATAGAGTCGGCACGCACGCTGCGAGCTCCTCCCTCGGGAACGACTTTGGAGGCACTGGAACGTAAAATCATTGCAAGCCCGTGCGCCATTTTGTTTTTATTGTGCTACGTGGTTTGGTACTCTTTCTGAAAATTGTTGTGTTCCGGCATTTAGAGGTAAGATAGCCAGTTCCTCAGTGTGTTGAGGATTGAAGTGCGCCTCCACCTGAGTCCTTATCTTAACTCCTAACCAGGTGAGATGAAGGCCAAATGATTTCCCGTTGTACAATAAAAAAAAAAACGGAAACGCTTGGCCTTAATTTCACCTGGTTACAAGTTAGATAAGGCCGAAGGTGGAAGCGCACTTCACCCGGAATCCTCAACAAACTAAGGAACTGGCTATCTCTAAATGACGGAACACAACAATTTTTTAGAATTGCTATGGCGACAGAATTAGGTAAGATGGTGGTTGTAAGCCAGGCCCAAAGTCCTACCACCAACCAAACCAAGCACAATATTGTACTGGGGATCGAACCCGGGTCCTCTGGATCTGAAATCGGTGGGTTGAACCACTAGACCACTTTTTTTTTATACAACTAGGAGACGGGACAAGCAGGTAACCCACCTTAAAGTGGATTTCTTTAAGTGCATCTCTTGCCTATAACAATACCTTACTTCATAGGTCACATCCACAAAGAACATAGCCTATGGCACTGCATTGCGCCCGTCAACTTGAGGCATAGAGGTATTGGTCCTCGCGTGCCCGTAATTTCACCGGCAATGCTGCTTGGCGGCCGGAATAGGTATGGTGGTAGTCACAGAGACGGTTGAAAATACCTATTGCTATTCCTATGTAGCGTGTGTTGTATGTATTTTGTAAGATGAATTAGTTCATAATTTTATTTACATTTGGTGTTCAATAATAGTAGTTTATGCAACTGTCATATAAGAAGGGGTATTAAAACACGAGAGTCTGTTGCGCGGAGTGAAAATCTCGCCGTCACTACTCTCTTCTCCAATCATATTTTAATCACTCACAGGATTTTAGTAAACTTTTGTTGGAATCCCGAACACAAAAACACGATCGGCAAAAAAATGTACGGGAAGCGCGGGAAATCAAGTTCAAACTACGCATGCGTGCGCCATTTTTTTCATATTCACCCTAAAACCATAGACTACTTTAATTAAACAATAAAAAAAAAAGGTAGCGGTACTATAATAAGTTTTATGATTCAGTTGGCGGTGCTATAATGCGTTTTATTCTTAATTTTATGTATATGCGTTTATAAAGTGCGTCTGTATAGAACCGTCTTTGAATTCGTAATTCGAATTTTTCGATTTGAGTGTATATAAATAATATTTTAAATATTATAGGACATTAATTTTCACACAGCGCCATCTAGCCCCAAACTAAGCATAGCTTGTAATATGGGAACTAGATTACGGATAGAATAATTAAATACTTTTTTAAATACATACTTACTATACGATACAACACCCAAACACAGAACAAACATGTATATTCATCACACAAATGTTTGTCCTGCGTGGGAATCGAACCCACAGCCTACAGCGCAGAAGGCAGAGTTACTACCAACTGAGCTATGAGGCTTGTTAAATATTGTATATTGTATTGTATTGTGTTGTGTTTCTCTCACCGTTGGGTAGATGCTCGCTGAGCCACTGCAACAGCGCCGCCCGCAGCACCGGCGAGCCCGCCTTCAGCGCGTCCAATATCATCTCTCCCTCGAGCGGCGCGGTCGGCCCGCACTCGCGACACCACGTCTCGATACACGACACGGCCGATGAGCGGATCCATTGTTTGCTGTCGCCTAGCGCTGCAACAAAAATATCGTGTTCTTTCATTCTTCATTGTACACAAACATGTATCCATTTCGGCGTTCAGAGGCAAGGTAGCCAATTCCTCGGTTTGTTGAGGATTCCGGTTGAAGTGCGCCTCCACCTTCGGAATAGTCTTAACTTGTTACCACGTGAGATTGAAGGCCATGCGCTTCCCCGTGGTACAATAAAAAAAAATAGCAAATTAAACAGAAAAAAACATATTAACACTCAGAGTTTTCTAACAGCGAACCCTCGATCATATCAAAAATAGTTTATTAAACCTGACATGGCTACAATTAAAGGTATGGGACCTCTTCTGGTAAGTTGCAAAAATTGTATTAGAAGAGTATATAGAGAGGTTGCAATAAAATCGATAGATTATGCGTATATATACACATTACATATATAAAGACATATACCGGACTTTTATAATCAGTGGACGATTTTTTGAATAATAATAGTAAATTTTTTGTTGAATAACCTAACGGTTAGGTACTCCTAACGCATGAAATTGGGAAGCAAAATTGTATTATTAGTAAACGTAAGTATAATAATATTATATATATATATATATATATATTTGTCATTATAACATTTGTAATAAATATTATTTGTATTAGGTACCTATATTTTTATAATATACATAGATCTTAGTTATATTGATGCTAGAAATAATTTTAACCAGCTTCGGCCTGCGGCTTCATCCGCGTTGATTTTAATACTAAAATCCTAAGGTCCAGAGAGATACGAAACTTGTGTGAGTAACAATCAAACTATTTATAACGAATTACGAATTATGTATAAGAGTAGCAGATGCCCCTAGTGAAAGGGCTCGTCCGGAGAATTACTGCCACCAAACTTATATTTCAGCCGCCAAGAAGCATTGCTGTGTTTCGGTTTGAAGGGTATGGTTGCCGGTGAAATTACGGTTACGTGAGGCTTAACACCTCTATGACTCAAGTTGACGGGCGCAATGCAGTGCCTTGTAGGCTTTTTTCTTTGTGGATGTGACCTATGCAGTAAGGCTTTGTCATAGGCAAGAGTACACTTAACACCAGGTGCGCTACTTGCTTGTCCCGTCTCCTAGTAGTATAAAAAAAAAATGTATAAACTTAGATCAAAAAATGTCCATGATACTTGTCGCTTTCCACGTAGTGACCTTCATCATAACAGAATAAATGTCAAATACGCACAACAAACAGTCAAAATTATTACTATTTTTAGAGTTATTTTTTTTCTTAATTAAAAGTGCCTACTACAAAATTAGTGATTATATCGACGATAAGAACGCGTGGCCCGATGTTGCTATACCAGTGGACAGCTAAATGGTGATTTCTCAATGTAAACAAACTGCCCATTAGGTAGATAGGTAATAACAAAATATTAAGTATTTAGGTTTATGATGTCTCTACTTAGAATATAATTACAAGTTGTGTATCTAAATGTTGAATGGATCATCAAAAAATTAACCAGCCCGAGATTCTGGTCCTTTCTCCTTGTGTGCTGGTCGCGATTCCGAACAGGCGGTAGATTTGACGTTTCAAAATGATGAAAAAACTTAATGAACAAAGAAATTTTGACTTTGACTTCTTTTGTCATTGTCTGTACCTTGTAGTTTTAGTTTTATATTTTAAAGATTTTGATATTATTATGTTATTTGCTATGCTTGTCTGTTTTTTTTTTAATTATTTTTTCTTGTGTTCATAAATTTTTAGATTAAACGAAACCAATTGTAACTTTTGTGTACATGGTGAAAGTAATGAAAAGAAATGGAATTAGAAAAAGCAAAATCCGCGACAGGGGTTTGAACCCTCAGCTTCAGAATCCGCTTAGAAACTTAGACTGCTCTAGTGCTACTATATTTGAGCCAATAGCAATTGGCCTTATCAGAAATGTACCTTGAAAGAATGCCGGGAAGAAAGTCCTAACATGCGACTTCGACTTGGTTCCCATCGCCGTTGCTAGCTGTTCGCAAATCTGCAACGCGCTTTGAGCGAGTTTGGAGTTGGAATCCACCAGTCTTGCTGACAATGCTGCAGGCAGCTCGCCCAACGATGATTTGATCGGTGCAGAATTTGAGATGATGGCTTTCACTTTGTCCAGGCCTTCATTGCGGACCTGAAATAAATAAATAAATAAATATTTTATCTGTGGAAACTTCTAATTGGCCTTCTTGTATAATATTTACTATGTATATATTATTATCTATAAGTCTATAAATGTACCTAGCTGTAAGTTTACCTAAAAGCCTTAAAATAAAATAAAATATTGCAGGACATAAATTTTACACAGCGCCATCTAGCCCCATACTAAGCATAGCATGTAATATGAGAACTAGATTACTTATAGAATACTTAAATTATTTTTGTAAATACATACGTACTATATGATACAACACCCAAACACAGAACCCGGATCGAGCCATTCATTACTAATGACTAGAAAAAGACACGATTTATGAATGGTTTAATGAGTCTGTTTATTAAGCTCAGCTTAGTTTATGACGGCCGAAAAAAAAGAAAGGAAAAGCAGCGGAAAGTAGTCCTATTAATTAGTTTTTTATTTTATGTTTCTAGAACTGACTAAATATCTGTTTTTATATGTCTTTTATGTATCTTACACTAAAGAGGATCCTTCTTCCGACTCCAATTACTAATTTACAACTAAGGTTAAAATTCAACTGTGAAGAAAAAAAAATAGCTTTCTGCACTCTTTCTCCATAAAAACTTCAACAAAACTATGCTAAATCTTATACACCATATATACATTTACTATATATACATTTATGGTGTTCGTAATATGCATGATAAGAGGACCAAAAAAAAAGTTAGTTTTACTATAAATTTATAAATGTTTAGAAGTTAGCTTTACTACAGTCGGGCGTCCTACGAACTTCATCTGTGAACATACCTTCCAGTTTTTATCAGTGATCTCTCCGACCAGACTGTCGGTGATGAGCGGTGCGATGTCGGTCCGTGGCCGGTTGTCTTCCGCGGGTACCGGTTCGCTTCCCATCGCGTCCTCATACTCATCCAAATCATCACCCACTGACGCTTTGCTTGCCGACTATTGGGATGAAAAATAGGGTTATAACGCCGGTCAAACGAAAGAAGTGATAAATAATTGCACTATTCCTATAGTGCAATTATTTATCTCTATAATTACTAATAGTGAGCATATTCCGTTGTGTAACTTGTGTAGTTCACAGTTCAATTCAATTCATTTATTTATCTAAATTATTATACAAGCTGTATATCTACACATATAGAAAGGTACAGTATAAAGGTATACTTAAATTATATCTATAACCTACAAGAGAATGGCTTACATTGCAACTAATTGAACCTTATCGCAAATCCTAGCAAAAAATCATGTTTGTCGCCACTTCATATAACTACAGGTTTGTCAACTTCAACTTCTTTGTTTTATGGCAATTAGTGATAGGGGTCACTTTTCTGTCAGTGTCCATGTCATGATAGCTTCTTAATACAAATTAATAGGAGTATGTATAATAATATGGCCGGTATTATAAAATGGTATCATGATTTTCTAAAACATGAACCACACAAATATATTAAATGTCTATACAATACTCCATATTTTGTATGAAGGGTTAGTATGAAATTTATATACCTACATTACACCTAAGGAAATACATTTTTTGCAGTTTTATTTTATTTACTGTAATAAATTTATAACGTAGGGAAAAAAAATTACAATGAGTATATACAATTAAGAATAAAAACAATAGATTTATCTGGTTGTGACATCATTAGTCTGATACAAAAATATGATTTTCCTCTAGTGTTGATAAGTGGGGGTATTACAGGACAGGACATTTATTTCACACAGCGCCATCTAACCCAAACTTAGCATAGCTAAATAAATATAAAAATATATGGGAACTAAATTACGGATAGTATTCTTAAATACTTTGTAAATACATACAAATTTTATGATTCACATATATCTTTGCCTTTATTATCAAGCTGTAAACAAAGATGGCCCGAGGCTACCTAGGTGCCTATAAACTCTTGAAGATATAAGGGTCGTAACAAAGAGGAAATACAGACGCTAGAAGCTGATTCCCCTTGGAATCTGTACTGTGAGGTACAACTTTTTTTTTTATATTGTACGGTCAAGCGCTTGACCTTCATCTCACCTGGTAACAAGTTAAGGTCGACGGTTAAGGCGCGCTTCACCCGGAATCCTCAACAAACTGAGGAACTGGCTACCTTACCTCTATATGCCGGAACACAAAATTTTTTTTTTGTATGTTATTATGGCGACATAATCAGGTAAAATGGTGGTAGCTAGCCAGGCAGACTCAAATAAAGTCCTGCCACCAACTATTGTACTCCCCTTGGGATCGAACCTCTGGATCTGTAATTGGTGGGTTGAACCACCAGACCAAAGAGACGGTTAAAAATACTATGCCTGCTGAAAATACAGTTCTAGTTTACCTTGCTAACAGTGCCGATTTGTCTGGTGGGCGTCGGCGGTGTGCTATTGGCATGCTTATCCAACTCCAAGCTAATAAGCTGCTTAGTCGCTGGTTTCTCGCCGTCGAAATGGTTGATCAGCGAAGGTCCCACGTACAAAGATAAGATGCCCAGGAAGTTGGCGGTTGACGTTCGAACGTTGGGATTGGTCGCGGATAACGCCTTCTTTGAATGCGCTATTATGGACTTTATGTTCATGCTGTAAGAAATGTTTTTGCGTATCAGTACATGAGACAACTGACATAAATAATACGGATTATTTATTGCATTGAACCAGCATAACAAGTCTAATTTGGCCTCATCTTGCATTGAGCTCTTTTTTTTAACTTTAATTTTTTTTATCTGTTCCCAATACCAATTCAATAAGGCTGTGCATTTATGGTGAAATGGTCAACATCAATGAATAATTGTTAAATGTTAACTTCGAACCGACTGAAGCTATCCACAAAATATATTTTGCCTATTCATGGAAACATAATAACTCATTTCCAAAGAAGACTGATGAAGACAATTTCTGTTTTCTTATAAGTGAAAGGTGACTGACCAGCTTTTTACGGCCTGGTGACCTACCAAACAGATTTTTTATACAACCTGCAGGCACCAGCTCTCCCGCATATTATTATGTCTACTTCAGCATTAGAATTCTTTGTTTGTTTGTGAGATAAATAAATAATTTTATTTCCTTTTAGCCAACACCAGTCTAAGAGAAGGTTCATGATCAACCATTATGAGTTTTTATCTTTAATATTTGAAATTGGTTAGGTTTTGGCCTCAAGACAAAAGCAAGAATTAGGTCTACAATGGATAAATCTTCTTTAATTACACTATATTCATTTATATAGCTAATTTGTAAATTTAATTAATAAACTGACATTAAAATAACCCCTTGACATTATGAACTTTGACTTATAGATCAAAGTAATGAAAATAAATTAAAAAGTTTAAACTCACAGTTTATTGGCGGTTTTATTGCTTTAAGGGCCAGAGATTCAAGCGTTTATTTTATTTTTATTTAACGCTTTAATGCACCAAATAAACTAGTGTACACTGAGTGGGCATAATTCCGATGGCATTTTCTCACTGCCAACCAAACCAAGATTATAACAACAGAGGTTGGCGTGCTAACATACCTATTAATAATAAAACTAAAAAACATAACTAAATAACTAGGATCAATACTTATTACCTATCTATATACCAAAAGATAAAGATAAAAGATAAATGTATTTATTCATAAAGGTACAGCTGGTACATATTTATATATTCTATAGCAAAATCGTAAGGAAGTTCTTGTCCCCTACACTAGGACTAAAGCCTGTATTGTAGGGTCACAAGGACTGCCATGGGTCCTACTACATTATTAATTTTATTATGTACCTATATAAACTAGTAGATAGTGGCAGAGTTGTACCCTAAGTATTTCTGTTCTGTTCCTAATGACAACAAGCCTGTATTATAAGCGCACAGATATGTTTGCCTACTATACTATCAAAGTCAAAGTCGAATATATTTATTCAGTAAGGTTTTTTAGGGTCACTTTGAAACGTCATGTCTACCGCCCATTCGGAATCGCGACCAGCACACAAGGAGAAAGGCAAGAACCTCGGGCTAGTTTATTTTATGATCCATTACAATAGCTTAAAATTATCTAATACTAATTACAATTTATTCAATGGAGTACTCAAATGACTATACTATATTATACTATGCTATAATATACTATAATATATACTATATAGTGTTGAGGTAACAGAGTGTTCGCGACGAGGCCCGCCTCTGTATGAAAAGAAGAGGTAAGGGGAGCGGGGCATACCACAAGGCGCGGGGGACGGGGACCATAACGCAATATTATAACACCAAATCACTTTCTAATTCTATTTCATAGTCTTGATGATTAGTACCTAATATATTTTGTAAGCAAAGGATTGTTTCATTTGCTCACCGCAACACAGAGTATTTAGAGAGTGTTTTCGAGTTCAAGACGATAACAGGGTTGTTGATGTGATGAAGTTTACAACTAACGCAAAGATACTCACGAGAAACCGAACTCCTTTATCGCATTGGCCATCCAGTTGAACATCTCTGACTGGACCTTGGGGTTCTTTTGCGAGTCCATGGCGTACGTCAATCCTTCGTTCAACACGTGCTCCAAGCCGCAGGCGTCAGCTAGTGACGTGAGACATTCTGTAGCGATGGCCGCGCACGACGTTTCGCCCAGCTTGCTCACCACGTCATGCGTGATGAAATCTGCTGCGGTTCTGTTGCAAGTGGAATTAGCTTTTGTTCATTGACGACAAGCCTCATAGCTACTGAGCTATTAAGGACAGATGAACCAATTTTAGTGAGAACTTGGAGTCATCTCGTGAAAGTAGGTTATTAGATAGAACATACACATTGATAAATTACATAGGCACCTACAGTTACAAAAAGACGATAAATGCGATATTGGACGAACAAAAGTACATTATAGTACATTATAACCCACAGACCCACTGGGGTCTGTCGGTTCGATTCCCACCCAGGACGAACATTTGTGTGATGAATATAGATATTTGTTCTGTGTTTGGGTGTTGTATCGTATAGTACGTATGTATTTACAAAGAGTATTCAAGTATTTTATCCGTAATCTAGTTCCCATATTACAAGCTATGCTTAGTTTGGGGCTAGATTGCGCTGTGTAAAAATGAGTGTCCCTATTTATTTATTTATTTAATTACCACGGAAATTACTTTGCTTTTAAAAATTGCATTTTAATGAAACTTTTTATACTATCGTTTTATATATGTATTGATGTGTATTTTTTTCCCCAATTGAGCGAACCTAATACCAGAGAATAGATATTTACTTAGTATGAGTTTACACTTGGTTAGCGGAATAGTAAAGCAACTGTGGTTTCTTTCAATGTCCGCTAACCAAATGTATGGAAATTAAAATAACATTGATGTGTATTGTACATTGCTCGTTATCATCAATACCGTCCAGCAACAAGATGGTCGAAAACTCACTGGGACTCACTCACTGATGCTGGCACAGGACCGTTGGGCGTGGCATATGCATAGAGCTCCCACCGATTTCAGATCCAGAGGTCCCGGGTCCGATCCCCAGGGGGAGCAGGTGGCAGGATTATGTTTAAGTCCGCCTGGCCAACTACCACCATCTTACCTAATTCTGTCGCCATAACAACAATTCTAAAAATGTTGTGTTCCGACATTCAGAGGTAAGATGGCCAGTTCCTCGGTTTGTTTAGGATTCCCGTCGTACAAAAAAAAAAAAAAAAGAATGTCTAAAAATACCTTTAACGATGTTGTATATTTATAAAACGTTCAAATACTTACGTGGAAACCGGGAAGTTTTCGGTAATGTGCTTGCAGGCATCGAGCCGGGCTTTCATGGCTTGGACGTTGGTGTCCTTCAGGCCCGGCTTCTTGTTCAGGATGCGGAACAGGATCTGAGAGCCCACTTCGCTAGAAGACAGCTCGCGGACGGTCGAGTGGAAGCTTTGCACGGCCGTGAGCCGGTTCTTCCAGTTGCTGTCACCAAGACCTAAATGTTTTTATATTTTGTTTTAGGTTTGTTATTTTGCATTTGGTCCACTTTCTTTCTTTTGTATTACTTAAAAGTGGAAACTTTGTTGGATTCGGTATTATTTTTAATGTATTACCTTTTTATATGTTGTATCTGTATGTTTCCCAAATAAAATAAAATAAAAAACAGAGATTTTATTTGCTTCATTGTACGTCGGGGAAGCGCTTGGCCTTCATCTCACCTGGTAACAAGTTGGGATAAGGCCAAGGGTGGAGGCGCACTTCACCCGGAATCCTCAACAAACCGAGGAACTGGCTATCTTACCTCTGAATGACGGAACACATTTTTTTTTTAAGAATTGTTATTATGGCGACAGAATAAAGTAAGATGGTGGTAGTTGGCCAGGCGGACTTAAACATAATCCAACCACCTGCTCCCCTGGGGATCTGAAATCGGTGGGAGCTCTATGCATCAAACTGAGAAACAGTGCGCCTTTATCTCAACTTGTGTAACCAGGTGAGATGAAGGCCAAGTGCTAACCCGTCGTACAATAAAAAAGAAACAGACTTACCATTAACAAGATCCGCCGTGAATATTTCCTCTGCCTTCATATCAACTTCTTCTTGCGACAGCTCCAGTTCGCGCGGCGGACTGACCTGCCCCCTGGCGGCCGGTTTCTTGGCCGCACCCGCCACCTTCTTTGTCGCTGTAATTGTATTCATTTAAATAAATAAATATTACAGGACATTGATTTCACACAGCGCCATCTAGCCCCAAACTAAGCATAGCTTGTAATATGGGAACTAAATTACGGATAGAATACTCAAATACTTTTTTTTAATACATACTTATCTTACAATACAACACCCAAATACAGAACAAACGTCTATATTCATCACACGAATGTTTGTCCTCGGTGGGAATCGAACTCACAACCTACAGCGCAAAAGGCAGAGTAACTACCAACTGAGCTATCAGGTTTCTTACTACATTACTGTTATCCACCCTGTATTAGATTCGCGTGGTGGATTAAGATTTATGACCTAAAGTCAAGTCATAGTAAAATTTTTTTCGTTTGAATTTTTTAGGATAATTTTGAAACGTCAAAAAAAACGCTTGGACTTTATCTCACCTGGTTTTCAAGTTACGATAAGGCCGAAGGTGGAAGCGCACTTCAACCAGGAATCTTCAACTGTCTGAAGAACTATCTTCTCTTGGCTTTCTTACCTCTACATGACCGGAACACAACAATTTGCTATTGTTCTTAGGCGACAGACTTCGGTATGATGGAGTTAGCTAGGCGGACTTAAACAAAGTCCTACCACCAACCAAACAATGCACAATATTGTACTCCCCTGGGATTGAACCCGTACCTCTGGATCTGAATCACTAGACCACAGAGGCGGTTATAATCTGTTATTTCTGTTGTTCTCCGTGTCGTTCAATAAAGGCCATTAGCACGTTTAGATTTGCACTCAAAAAACACTTTCTTTTACTACTAAAGTCCTCGTAATCTCTTTTTATAATTTTCACTCTCTTGAATTTCATCTCAGATCAATAACAATATTATTCAATCAACATCTATATTTTACACTGCACATGAGACTGGGATGCCCACGATCACGACCATAGACTATAAATTTAATCATTATTTTTTCAATAAACATAGATAATTAAAGCTGAATCCATACAGCATACGCATGCCTATTTAATCCTATCATAACTCCTTCTTAATATTTATTATTATTATTGTTTATTTATTTCGTTTAATATACGTAATAATATCTTATTTTAATTGCTATTGTTATGCGTGATTTCGTTGAGGGTTCCACCTGAAAATCAGCGCCTCTTCACTCCATGGTGGAGTGGCTTTTTGCTGAGGTGGTACCTTTTTGGCCCAGGCCGCCCGGCGCAGTATATTATGTGTTTACTTACGTACTTACCTACTCATTTTATTTTATTTTTTCTTTACCTATTGTTACCAGATTTAAGTTAAGTACTTACCTGTGTGTGTTCATGCGCTGTGTTTCTTGGTGCCTAATAAATATTTTTCTTTCTTTCTTTTATTTATTCTATTCTGTATTACGTTCATGAGATACAGCCCCTGACGGAGAGGGACTGACAGACAGTGGAGGTTTAGTAATAGTCCCTATGACCAAATAAAAGTTCAGTGAGTCTCTGCTAGATGAGCATTATCAGCGCTTTAGCTGAGAGATGAGACACAAAATTTCGGTATATGCGTCGGTACCCCCGTAGCTCAGTTGGTAAGAGCGTTTCCGGCTTTAGGAAAAGATGCGGGTTCGAGTCCCGTCGCGGGTTGTGAATTTTTGTGTCATAATAACATTCGTAAATGTTGTGATCAAGTTCAATCACTTGAAATACAAAAAAATACGAATTGCGAATTATTTATTTCTGACATTTATCGAGATTATGTTCTGTACATTTAGACTTTTTTTTTATTTTTTTTTATTATTATTCGACCGGGAAGCGCTTGGCCTTTATCTCACCTGGTAACAAGTTAAGATAAGGCCGAAGATGGAGGCGCACTTCACCCGGAATCCTCAACAAACTGAGGAACTGGCTATCTTACCTCTAAATGCCGGAACACAACAATTTAAGAATTGTTATTATGGCGACAGAATTAGGTAAGATGGTGGTAGCTAGCCAGGCGGACTTAAACAAAATCCTACCACCAACCAAACCAAGCACAATATATTGTACTCACCTTGGGGATCGAACCCGGGACCTCTGGATCTGAAGTCGGTGGGTTGAACCACTAGACCACAGAGGTGGTTAAATAGATTTAAAAAGGTCTTACTTGTAGCTGGTCGCCTGACAGGCTTCGGCTGCGCAGATCCAGCGGAGGGCTTAGCATCGCCTTTGCACGAGGGGGGTGGGCCTTTGGACTTTTCCTTCTTAGGCGCTGCTACTTTCACTTTTATTTCAGCCTAAAAACATCGTTTAAGTCAAAATTCTGCAATTATTTTTTTTCTCATCACCCCACAATAAACAAGGATTTAGATCCAACATTCATACGCTATATCTTTAATAACAATATATTATTAAACATTTACAACACTCAGACCTGTATAGCTATTTTCAAACATTCGGAAAGCCTTATCGGAACGAATTCGGAAGATTCCGAGAACGCTATTCTTAACTCCGAAATCTAAATATTTTGACATTAGAATTCGATGCTTCCCGCAAAATATTTTCAGAAATGGTGTGCGAATAGCGTTGAAATCTATCGGATAGAATCCGACGTCACTTTTTGTCGGATCCGACAAAAAGTGACGTTTCCGATCCGAAAATTATCGGAGTGTTTGAAAATCGCTATGCAGGTGACCGGTAATACAGGTTTTTTTTTCTATAACCTATCTCAGGCACCAGTCTCTTACTTAACAGGTTCAATGTCATCTTAAGCCAATTTAATGTAATTGTTGTTTTTACCTACCTATTATTAAGGACCTGATAGCGAGAGAAAAAAAAATATAACTAATATTATAAATATTACTATCATAACTCTTAAACTTGTATCAACATAATATAATGCAAATAGTTGCAGTCAGTCCTATAACTACAACCATAATCAAAGTAAATAATACAATTAATACATTTAACAAACTAAAATAGTTGTGCCGAACCCACGTATTGTGGGATGAGAGAAGGAGTATGATGATGATGATGACAACAAACTACAAACAAAAACAAATAAAACGAACCCTTTTATTCACATCCAATGCAAAGCACTTGTTCTGTTTCTTTAGATCCGTCTATAAGAGATTCAGCAAAATTATTTTATTCTCCGGTTCCTGTATCTACATTTTTTTTATTTAGAACACTTCGGCTTTTGACCTCGATGGAACAAGCTTTCCCAGAGATTTGCATATTAACTCTATATTTAAAATAAGGTTCTAGTTAGCTGTTTATTACCAGCTTTACCAGTTTGTTGGGACTGATTTTTGTGTATACTACCTATTTAAGTCTAAAGTATGTAACAAGGTATATATGTATAAGATTGTCGTGCAGATCACCGAGTGACCGACCGACTGACAAATCAGCACACAGCACAAACCAAAGGGTCTAGAGACTTCAGGGTAACTCCTTTTATCATGTAGGGGGATTACGCATTTCTTCTAGTTCATTGCACTCTTTACAGAGGGCGTGGTCACTAGATGGCGACGTTTTGGGCAGTGGCTTACTAGGAAAGGATTTTGAAAAAGGAACGTTCGCTAGTTTATTCTCAAAATAAATAATAATAATAAATAAATACTACAGGATATTAATTTCACACAGCGCCATCTAGCCCCAAACTAAGCGTAGCTTGTAATAAGGGAACTAGATTACGGATAGAATACTTAAATACTTTTTTTAAATACATACGTACTATATGATACAACACCCAAACACAGAACAAACCCTCATCAGCCTACAGCGCAGAAGGCAGAGTTACTACCAACTGAGCTATGAGGCTTGTTTCTCAGGATAAATCTCACCTTATCAGCAAATTCTTTGATCTTTTGCTCCTTGAGTGGGTCTATTTTGCCAATGTGCGGCGCAATGTTCTTTTCTCCCACCAGTTTAGTCGCCGTGCCCAAAGCTTCGGACGCCGCATCCCTTACTGTTGGATCTAGAAAAAAAAAATGATGTTGTAAATGTCACAAAATATCTATTCATTGCTAGCTTCTGCCACGCCCGCGTGGTCCTCGAGTATAATGGTATCTATGGGTCATGTGGATCTTATTTTATTTTTTAATTTGTTTCATTTCTCTAAATTAACTAATAATGTATACTATGTAACCGCCTCTGTGGTCTAGTGGTTCAACCCACCGATTTCAGATCCAGAGGTCCCGGGTTCCATCTCCATGGGGAGTACAATATATTGTGCTTGGTTTGGTTGGTGGTAGGATTTTGTTTCAGTCCGCCTGGCTAGCTACCACCATCTTACCTAATTCTGTCGCCATAATAACAATTCTTAAAAAAAAATGTTGTGTTCCGGCATTCTGAGGTAAGATAGCCAGTTCCTCAGCTCATTGAGGATTCCGGGTGAAGTGCACCTCCATCTTCGGCCTTATCTCAACTTGTTACCAGGTGCATGAAAGCCAAGCGCTTCCTCGTCGTACAATAAAAAAAAATGTGAACACTGGAAAACCGAAACAGAAAATAGAAAAAAAATACAGATGGACAAATAGGGAAACATTAAACTTATCAATTTAACTAAAAATAACAAATACATACTTATTTTTTTCTTAAACCATATTGTAACACATACAACAACAATTAAGCAATAAATAACCAGGTACAACACAATTAGTTGTAGAAATGTTAATACTCAACATGGACTAGTATTATTGGAGGACATATTCCATTTTAGTTGATTTTAGAAGAGATAAAATAATTTTCAAACATACCAAAAAAAATATTTTGAATCAGATGCCATTTGAAATAGACGACAACTGAACTGAAATGAACAGATTTACGATCTCTCAGATTCTTAATAATTCTAGAATACTATTTGGTAGTATACAAACTTGCATTATAAACATAATCAAAACGGGATATTGATCATTATATGCAGTCGAATGAGAATTTAACAAGCCTCATAGCTCAGTTGGTTCGATTCCCACCCAGGACAAGCATTTGTGTGATGAATAATAGATGTTTGTTATGTGTTTAGGTGTTGTATGTATTCTAGTTCCCATATTACAAGCTATGCTTAGTTTGTGGCTAGCTGACGCCGTGTGAAATTAATGTCCTGTCCTGGAATATTAAGGTTGATAGTGTCATATGACATACCAGCACTCTCCAACAGCTTCAGCAGCCCAGCGACGTAAACCTTGACGAGTTTCTTGTTGAACGCCGCCGGCTGGGTGACGCAGAGCGCTCGAGCGAGGAACAGTGAACTCTCAGCCTTGATGGAAGGGTTCTTGTTGTCGAACGCGGCTATCATGTCCTCGCTTATCGCTTCGAGGTTCGTCTACAACAATACAATACCATATTTATGTTATTTTTTGTTTTTATTCAGCACCATAAGTATCTCAGTCCAACTCAGCCCATGGATGTCGTAAAAACCTACTGAGGGTGTTCTGTGCATTATCTACACCTTTACTGCAATCACCAACCCGCCCGCCAAGCGTGATGATTATGGCAAAACCCTCCAGCTTTGGACGAGGCTCTGTCCAGTAGTGGACACAAATTGGCTGTTTATGTGTATGATGTGATAAGTACCTAATTCATTCGCTATAACAAAAAATCTAAAATTGTTGTGTTCCGGTATTTGGAGGGAAGATAGCCAGTTCCTCAGTTTGTTAAGGTTTCAAGGAACTGCGCTTCCACCTTCGGCTTTATCGTAACTTGAAAATCAGGTGAGATGAAGGCCACGCACCTCCCAGTTGTTAATTTTTTTTAAAAAAAAAACCTAATTGGTATTACAATAAAAATGGATAATGGGTATCACTATAAGCTATCTTTTTCAGATAACCTTTGTATGGACAGACATATGAGGTTGTAATTACGGACGGTCGAGTACACAGCTAAATATTGGGAAACTCCCAAACTACCCAAGTGACGCTTGAGTTGTACGTTAGTTCCTTTTCATTGTTAGTTAAACCTCCTCCAAGGGTTCTCTCCATTGGAGCAACGGACAGCCCCTATGCAGAGGGTGTCTAACGGAAGAGGAATCAGCTGCCCACGTAGTCCTGGAATGTGTGGGGAGTCACAGCACAACGCAAGGAAATCCTCCACAGCCCGAGGTCACTCCGTGAAGCCTGTGAAGACCCCAGGAATATTCTGCGCTTCTGGATATTCCGGAGTGAGGCTGGCTATACTAGCCGGACATTCCTCACGCACAATGGACCACCTAGGAGTCTAAGTGCGGAAACGGGAGTCTTTTTACATTACATGACAAGGGTTCTATCCAAGGGGCTGGTGTTTCGAAGAATAAAATGTTATGTTATATCACGCAAATATTGGTTTTATTGGCCGTTTTCCCCATTTAAATATGGTTTCAATGAAAAAATATCGTATTTTTTTTAACACCACACAATTCAATATCATTAGAATATTTGCTTTATTGAATTTACAGTGATGTCAGGAACTTTATCGTTTTCTACATTTGATACCCATGTTAAAGGAGTTTACAAAACATACTTCACCCGCCATCTTGTGGCATTTTGAAAGCAATACTTACAAAATTAGCAATACCGGAACTAAAAGGTGTATGCAAAATTTCAGCTCAATCGAATGACATGAAGTGGTTCTAATTCAGGTTGCAAGATTTGACCTAAACAAACTAACATACATAAGAAAAAAGCTTGCAAAAATGGCGACTCTTCATTGACTCTTCAATGAAACCACCAAAAGGTACAGAAGAAAAGCCGCCATTTTTATGAAAACCAAAATGAAACAGAGTTACGTAATAGGCCGACTGGTCTATGACGATCCTAGACGGTTTATCTAAGCAGTTCAACGCTTTACGAGACCGTGAGTTGAAGGGGTTAGTGAAATTTTACCCTACTGGATATCATTCCAATAAGTAGATTCGGAGTCATATTGGGCTGGGTACATTAACACCTTCCACAATAACCTGATTGGTGCTTATTTTTCCTTACAATATCTTGACATCCCGAGTATTTCGATTATTTAAATAAAACTATATTGCGTGTAGGAATGCCATAAACGTTGGTACACTAACAACAACTTGGTTTTTATCAAGATAACCCATGGCCTATTCTCGTTTTGAAGCGGGTCAATGGCCATTTTACGGACAGAACTTGGGTTCACTTTGGGTAAAAGCTCACTTATATCGTGAAATACGTACTATGTTTAGTTAGTATAGTTTTTTTGTTATTTTACTTATGACGTAACAAAGCATCGCATCTAAAGACGAAAGCTGGTTATCATTACAGTTGCGGTGACATAAAATTACCTGTAACTTATTATTCTATTGAATGTTTTCAGAACAAGGCATGGATTAAGCCAAGTGTTATATTAAATTTTGAAATGTATTTATTACTTAGCATAGTTTTGCCAACAGAAGATTACTATAGCACTGCCTCCTATAGTAACCTTCTGTAAACGACTAAAGAGCAAAATCCAGGGTTCAACCTCAATGCAAAGGGTCCAAGCAGGTTAATGACGTGGCTTATGCCCAGACAGCAGTGAGGTACCTAAGCGCTGATGATGATGATGATGATGATGATGCAGTGTTTTAAAATACTCTCACGCTTGCCCATAACTCACCCGAAATATCAGGAATAATCAATTCAAGGCCTAAACATTTGCCAATATATCAAACTGGGAGTCATTATATGAGATAAGAACTGCTTTTTTTGATTAGACTAGCTTCTTGTGTATCTTTACTGTACACATTATATTAAAAAATGGCATAATAAAACATATGTACAGAGGTGAGCTTAACCCGTGCGCATAGGCGTCCCTTTTCTATACCCATGTCAAATTTTGATCTAACTTCCAATAAAAATCTATATATACGACGGGGAAGAGCTTGGCCTTCATCTCACCTGCCCCCTCAGCATGGGGCAGGGATAAAAATGTTGTCCTCTGTTTTTATCCACCATCGGGAGACAAAATGCTCTGACAAGGTGGATTAAAACAGAGGACAATAAAATTATCTCCTCCCCGTGCTGAGTGGGGCGGGTATCAAGTAACGATAAGGGCCCCAAGTAAACTACTTCACCCGGAATCCTCAATTGCCTGAATGACTATCTTACCTCTAAATGCCGAAACACCACAATTTGAAATTGTTGTTATGGCGACAAAATTAGGTAAGATAGTGGTAGCTATAGCGGACTTAAACAAAGTCTTACCACCAACCAAACCAAGCACAATATTGTTCTCCTGGGGATCGAACCTGGGATCTCTGGATCGGACACCGATAGACAAACCACTAGACCATAGAGGCGGTCAAGACATAGTATACATGGGACAGGTTTGACCTCTAGGCTTGCCTGTAAGAATAAGGTCTACTATGGAACAAGAGAAGAGAAAAATTACTAGCTCTCTCTAGAACCGCTTGGCTCATAAAATCTAACTTATATAAAATACAATTTATCAGGACATTAATTTTACACAGCGCCATTTAGCCCCAAACTAAACAAAGCTTGTAATATGGGGACTAGATTACGGATATTATATATCCATACTTTTTTTTTTGTAAATACATACTTATACTATACCAATACAACGCCTAAACACAGAACAAACATCGATATTCATCACACAAATGTTTGTCCTGTGTGGAAATCGAGCCCACAACCTAAAGCGCAGAAGGCTTATGAGGCTTGTTATCACTTACACTTGGATAGATAGCGTCGATGGAATCTCTCAAAGGGGTCACAACTGTTGCCTTCTTCTCCTTGAACTTCTCCAGCAAAGCCTGAACGCACGACGAGGCGTACGGCGAAAACTTATTGCGCAGGCCTTTCGCCACCATGCCGAGGAGACGGATCGCCAAAGCTACTATCACCACATTTGAGTCTTTGGAGATTATCTGGAAAAAAAAATCACGATTTTCAAATCGGCATATGCAGGCAATCACTGTGATGTCAATGTAACGCCTCTGGACCTTCCTGAGCCCTATTTTCTGAACGGAAGGGGTGAAGTTTTATGATACAGTTGGCGGTACTATAATGAGTTTTATTCTTAATTTTATGTATATGCGTTTATAAAGTGCGTCTGTATAGAACCGTCTTTGAATTCGTAATTCGAATTTTTCGATTTGAGTGTATATAAAACTCATTATAGTACCGCTATCTTTTTTTTATTATTTCATTAAAGTAGTCTATGGTTTTAGGCTGGATATGAAAAAAAAAGCGCACGCATGCGCAGTTCGAACTGTGAAAAAAATGGCGCACGCATGCGTAGTTTGAACTTAATTTCCCGCGCTTCCCATACATTTTTTTGCCGATCGTGTTTTTGTATTCGGGATTCCAAAAAAGTTTACTAAAATCCTGTAAGTGATTAAAATATGATTGGAGAAGAGAGTAGTGACGGCGAGATTTTCACGCCGCCAGATATTCTAGACGCGGCATTGGCGTTAACTGAAAGTCTCCTGCCAGAAAAATCAAAAAAATTGTACGACAAAATGTACCAAGAATTTATAGATTGAAAATTATTTCCTTGTAACCTACCTACTTTGTTTAATTTCAATTTTTCCTATGAGTGAAGATAAAGTAGTGTATGAAACTGCATATAACTTAGGTATTAAAACACTCGAGTCAACCTATTATCGCATTCAGCTTCGCCTCATGCGATAAACAGACTCTCGTGTTTTAATACCCCTTCTTATATGACAGTTGCATAAACTACTATTTTTGACAGGTTTATAAGTATTCATTAAAAAGGCAAATTGGATAACTGCTCCAAAAGTTACATGCAAGATTGTAAACACATTAAATTAGATACTTGCATTCGAATCTGAACCTTATACGGTAGAACATAGTTACCTTCTTCAAAGCGCGAACCAAGTCCGCATAATCCCCAGGTTCCAGCTTAAGTGCGTTTTTGAGAATATTCTCCAAAGCGTCCAAAGCTTCCTTTCTGTCCTGCCACTTTTTGGCTTCAAGCTTATCGTAGAAATCTTTAGGCAATTTGGAAAGGATTTCCACCGGGTCTAGAAGGTCGTAAGGGTCCATATCGCCTGAGTCGCCACCGCCAGCGTCATCGTCGTCGTCTTCAACTGCGCCTACAATAAAAGTAATTTAAGGTGGAATCCTGATCCTGAAACTTTTCTTTCTCGTTGATTTACCGATCTGTCAGCAAACACTGTGATATCTTTACCTGCTCACTTTACGGAGAGATTAAGACTAAGATTAGAAAGTGGCTTGTTACACTGGAATATAATGGAACGGAAAGCCATTTGAAAATCATTTCTCATTTATTATATACTTTAAATAATCTCCCTGTTTGCCTAAGTTTCTACATTCAACTTCTTTCTCGCATCCTATCTATACCCATCCGTTCCGTTACAACACTCTCTCTCTCACACACACACACACACACACACACACACAATCTGTTTTCGACTTATTTTATATACAGTCTGTAGAATTTACCTATTTCAATTAATTTTTCGCTTCACTTGTTCATTTAAAATGTTAAAGTACCTATTTTTCTTTCAATTATTTGTATACCAAATGCTATGCCCTGTATAGTGTACCTATGACTTGTAAACAATATTGTATCTGACTCCCGCGCCCTACTGCGGGGTCAATTATAGATAATCTTACTGAAATGTTACACTTTTTGGCGAATAAATATATTTTTATTTTTATTGTATTTGAAATGGCTATAAATAAAATAAAAAAAAATACGGTATATGACGACTTGCGCAATGTATTTAGCTCTGTACGAACCCGGGAGCTGTGGATCTGAAGACCACAGAGGCCTGCAGGAGTGCGGACGGTAGCTTACCATCAACGGGCGACGCGGCTGGGGCGTCTCGGATCTTGTTCTGCTGCGATCGCAGGTACCTCGTGGGGACGGCGGCGCCGGTGGTGCCGAACGCCTCGCGCAGCTCCTGCTGCACCACCGCCTGGAGCGACGCTATGTGCGGCTCTATGGCTGCGCCGATCCACCTGGAATTACCTGCTACGTTGTATTCATGAACTACATAGATAATGCAGCTACATACGGGGATGCGCTAGGCCTTCATCTCACCTGGTTACAAGTTGAGATAAGGCCGAAGTTGGTGGCGCACTTCACCCGGAATCCTCAACAAACTGACGAACTGGCTATATTATCTCTATATGCCGGAACACAACATTTTTTTATGAAATATACATGAATTTCACACAGCGCCATCTAGCTAAACTAAGCATAGCTTGTCATATCGGGATAGAATACTTAAATACTTTTTGTGAACACATACGTTTTATATGATACAACACCCAAACACAGAACAAACATCAATATTCATCACACAAATGTTTGTTCAGAATTACTACCAACTGAGCTATGAAGCTTCTTAGATAGATAGAAAATACTTTATTGCACTAATAAACAAAATTACACGGGCGAACTTAATGCCACGAAGCATTTTCTTCCAGATAACCCTTGTGTAGTATGGAGTATGGTCGTGCTACTTAACGGGAGACAAATGATATAATAATTTATTACCAATACATAATATATACTTACTTATACCTACAATAAAAAACTATCCACTACTTGAGAAAAGCTGTAGAGTCATGTGGCCAAGTGGGTATGGCCTTCCTATCTGGAGGCTTTGGTTTTTTTTATGGTACGACGGGGAAGCTTGCCTTATCTCCTTAGCTTCACCCGGAATCCTCAACAGTCCGAGGAACTGGCTATCTTACCTCTAAATGCTGACAGACTTAGGTAAGATGGTGTTAGCTAGCCAGGTGGACTTAAACATCCAACCAACCAAACTAAGCACAAATTTGTACCGCCCTGCGGATCGAGCCCGGGACGTCTGGGTCTAATTCTAATCCTATTTTGGGGGGGGAAATGTTCTGCACTGACGTCCCGCACTGGGGTGTATTGTGCATTGCCCCCTGCTATCCTGAACCCAGCCAGCCCAACTCCTTGAAGTAATGGAGAAGGGTCCTGGGATGCTGACAGCATTGCTCCAGAGTACTTGATGTGGCCGCTTGATCCCCAGCAGGTGGACCTCTGGGTCTCTTTCTTATCATGCTTGAACTTTACGACAAACCTGTGCATTTCCACCACCAGCGCCTTCATCTCATCCCGAACGGTCTGCACCCGATCAGCCAACAGAACCGGTATCTTCTTGACCATGGGTTTGATGGCCACCACCTTGTTCCCAAACTGCTTGAGTGCCTGATTGAGCGCCGCGATACAGGCGGAGACCACCTTTGGGTTCTTCTGTTCCATGCCTTTGATTAGCTCCTCAGAGACTGTTTCGTGTTTCTCTATTTCTACGTACATTAATATCACCTGAAACAAAATTGGTTTTAGTGACAGATGACTATTATTAAAAATTTCACTGTCTAATAAGGTTTGCTGGAAGAGAACTCTTTTCAGGGTTAAGTTCGCCTTCGCCATGCTCATTATTTTTTTAAGATTGTTCATAATATAAGATGTATTTTGTGTGTGCAGTAAAGAATAAAGTAATTAAGGACTTTTTTTACTGGTGATTGCCGTGGAGATCGACCCCTTAAACTCATGTCGTAAAAGCCGACTAAAAGATTTAACGACAAGGTTCAACTCACGGATTTCAGATCCAGAGGTCCGCCTGGCTAGCTACCACCATCTTGCCTAATTCTGTCGCCATAATAACTCTAATTCTAAAATTGTTGTGTTCCGGCATTTAGAGGCAAGATAGCCAGTTCCTCAGTTTGTAGAGGATTCCGGGTGAAGTGCGCCTCCACCTTCGGCCTTATCTCAACTTGTGTAACCAGGTGAGATGAAGGCCAAGTGCTTACCCGTCGTACAGTAAAAAAAAAGTATTCGTTTTTTGTAATAGGCGCAAGTATTATTTTATTATAAATATATATATTTGTTGGATATCTGGATAAATTTAAACGATTAGCTGCTACATGATGTGCAAACACGCACACCGAGGGTTCTGACTTACATTTCCAGACAAAAATTTTTTTTTTATTTATTTATTTATTTTAATTCGGAAAACCAACAGCTACAAAAATTTCCTTAAAAACTTAAATAGAAATAGTTAGCCAATTATAGGTATTCACTAATAGTAACATTGTACCTAATAATAAATAATACGAACACTCATCCTTAAATTTATAAAAACGGAATATACAATGAAGCTGCGCGCTTAAGAAATAAAATAAAATTGAACACACATTAACTAAGAATTAAAAAAGTTGAGGGTTAGGCACCGCCTTGCCTTGGGAATACTAGCATGAAATATGTCTAAGTCCAACTGCTTGCTAAAATCATTAACGGTTCTGCTCGCTCGCATTATAAACGAATTAAGCCTATAGTTTGTTGAGACTCTAGGCACACTTAGTGGAGGGTTAGATCTTAGCGTCCTAGGAGGAACACTAAAATTAATTTTACTTAGAAGGTCCGGACAATCAATATCATTACTAATAATCTTCAACACGTACAGGTAATCAGCAATATCCCGCCGATTTTGGAGTGGTAAGAAGTGAAACTGTTTACAGAGATTGAAATAATTACTGGCATCATAAGGAATCTTAAATCTAAAGCATAGATACCTCAAGAACCGTCTTTGGATACTTTCAATACGATCTATATAAGTGGCATATTTCGGATTCCATATTTGAGATGCATACTCTAAGTTACTTCTTACATACGTACAATATAACAGTTTCATAGTTTTAACATTAGTAAAACTTTTAGAAAGTCGCATTATAAATCCCAGTGACTTCGAGGCTTTACTAACAATTTTGTCGACATGGACATCAAAGAGCAACTTTGAGTCGTGGTGAACACCGAGATCTCGCATAACATTGCATTTAGTAAGAGCTTGGCCTTGTAATGTGTAGTTATTATGAATTATATTTATTTTTTTACGGGTAAAAGTAGAAACATAACATTTTGAAGGATTAAGCTCGAGTTTATTGACAAAACAATAATTTTCTAAGCGAGTGAGATCCGCTTGAAGGGCAACCACATCATTGTTAGTTGATATAGTAGAATATATTTTCATATCATCTGCGAAACACAGTATATTTGATGAATTGAAACACGAATCGATATCACCCACATAAATAATAAACAAAAGAGGACCAAGCAAAGATCCTTGAGGAACTCCACTAGGAACAGGGACCCAACTAGATATGTAATTGTTAAGAACGACAGCTTGGGATCTATTATCAATATAGGATGAAAACCACCTTAGTAGATCGCCACGTATTCCCGACATTAAAAGCTTACCTATTAAAGTATTATGATCTATTCTATCGAACGCTTTACTATAATCCGTATATATAACATCAACTTGATGACCATTATCCATAGCTTCAGTAATATAATCATTGAGGAGTATGAGATTAGAAACTGTAGATTTACCTCTCAAGAACCCATGTTGATACGGACTAAAAGTATTTTTTAATACAGCATATACTTGCTTATAAACAATTTTTTCAAAAACCTTAGCAATAATACACAGTTTAGATATAGGTCTATAATTCGTTATATCCGTTTTAGGTCCCTTCTTATGGACTGGGGTTATAAATGCAGATTTCCAAAGGCTAGGAACGATATTACAAGAAAGTGATTTTCTAAATATAATGGCTACAGGATAGGCAATAGTGGAAGCACACTTTATTAGAAATTTCGACGATATATTATCAGGACCCGGCGCTTTGGATGTATCCAAATGTTTCAATATTATTTCAATTTCTCTAGGATTAACTTCGATAGTGGTCATGTCAGGGGTTATATTTAAAACAGTTGATTGGTCATTTACTGCAATATTTTGAAAGGAAGTTGAATTAGTACCCAACGATGGGTTAAGAAAAGTAGATTGAAAAAAAGATGAAAACATATTACAGATAGTTTCACCACTAGATGTAGTAGTATCATTAAATGTCATTGAACTTGGAATAGAGTGAGACTGTGATCTATTTTTAACAAAAGTCCAGAAATGCTTGGGATTTTGTATTATTGAAGCCTCAGTCAACTGAATATAGTTTTGGTAGCAATGAAATTCCAAGCTATTAACCCTATCACGCAAAAGTTTATATGTAAATTCATCTGATTTGTTACCATATTTTTTAAACTTCACCAGGAACTTATGCTTTTCCTTTATAGCTTTTTTTAAAGCTGTATTATACCATACAGGATACGAGTGATTACATGTGCCTTTAGTGGGTATATACATATTATGGAGGTCATATACAAACTGATTAAATATAGTTACGCATTCATCAATTGAGAGAGATAAAAACTTAGAATTCCAATCCACATTACTAATGGCATCATTTATTGAATCAAAATCGCCCTTGTCAAATAAATAGCGGGTGCGTGGCGCATACTCCAATAATGGAGTTTCAAATGATTTAGCGTTTATTAATAAAACAGGATGATGCGAATCAACTTTTGGTGTAAAAGGATCAACACATTCAGACACCGTTATTGATTGATTGGAAAATATTAAATCTAGGATTCTGCTATGATGGTTAGGCGTTCCATTAAACTGACCGAAACTCAAAGCACTCATTTCATCAGTTAGCAAATATTCATCCGTACTAATCATATTTGTCGGGTAAAATCTAGAATGATCAGTAGGTGTAGGTAGCCAAACAATACTGCTTAGATTGAAGTCACCTACTATAAGAAACGCATCGGATGGGTTTATTGAAGCCACATAGTTTAGTTTGGCAAGAAAATTAGATAGCTGACAACTAAATGACAAGCCATTTTTTTTGTGGACACAGGTAGATCACGCACAAATACAAATTAACCCATTTCCGCGTGTTGGCTTGCTTCATGCGTACACATAACCAGAGGTCTTCAGCCGTCGAGTTAAATTGAGGCAATAACTTAACATCTAAATCCTTACGCGTAGCTATTAGGACACCACCTCCCTTTGTTTGACCTGTTAAGCAGTAGTCACGGTCTCGGCGCCAAACTATGTACCGATCATCCAAGAACTCAGAGTTAGATATGCTATCTATTAACCATGTCTCGGTAAATATAATTATGTCATAAGAGCTCAAACAAGCTTTACGATAGACCTCCTCAGTTTTCGTTCGTAGTCCGCGTACGTTCTGATAATAGATACACAAATCACGATCGTTTCTATTAAACAAAATCATTTTTAACTAATAAACATAGTGACAAAATACGTAGCAGTATAAAAAAAAAAACCAAAGTAATTATACACATAAGTGAAAACGCAAGGGAGCATTGGTTCAGTGCGCGCGGGTAGATTTGCGAATGTACGGTAGAACGATAATAATAAAGCGTGCGAGTTAGATAGCTGTAATATGCAGAACTTATATGAGTGAACAAGACAGGCGTAAGCATCAGCACCTGATTTAGCAAAAAACAAAATGATGTGACCAAAGTAAAGACAAGATATTCGCAAGGCAGGGGTGCATAACAATTTACAAAGTAGAAAAACAACAGAAGTGATAAAAACAAATGACAGTGACCTAAAATAAATATTTTTGAATATTAATAGGCATTGGGGTGACCAACTTTTTAAACAATTTTGTTTAAATCATTTTCATTCCTGATTACAATAACTTTTGAAGAGTCGTCACGGCGCACGTGGATTTTACCGTGCTTAATCCACACAAATCTGTAGTTCTTTTCTCGGACAGTGGTCTTCGTTAAAGTGAGAAGTTTTTTGTGTTCCATACTTAAATGGTCGTTTATATAGACTCTGCCTGAAGCTCCATGGAACCCGATATCCGCGGCTGTCATCTTTTCAGTACGAGCTGCTGCTATAAAATCTTCTTTAATGTATCTATTCAAAAAACTGACTATTATCAACTTCTCCTTTGAATTATGCATAGGAACCCTAGATATGTAATTAATCTGGGCCCTAGGTACGGCGTAGTTAACCCTACTGCTAATCTTTTCGACGATTGAGAAAAGATTTTCATCCTTCTTAATAGGCACTCCCTTTATCTCGACATTATTCAATCTCGATCTCTGTTCCTGAGCAGAAAGTTCAAGTTTTGTCTTAGTTAGTTCATTCTGAAGACTATAAACCGTGTCCTGCAGCTTTTCCAGGTTACTAACCCTTGTCTCAACACTAGTTAATCTACCGCCGAGCTCGTCCACTTTCTCGCTTGTGTAAATGCAAGTATTTTTGAGCTCAGACAGCTCATTTTTTATGGCTCGTATATCGTCCTTAAGCCCTGTCATACCAGAAAGCTGGCGCTTCAAGTCCCGGAGCTCCTTCATAATGGTATCCAGAGATGCAGGCTCGGCTGGGATGAGAGTGGCCGGCGATGGGGCACGGCAAGCTGGACACCTCCATTGAGATCTTTTATCGGCTCCATATCTCTTCCAGGTGGTCTCAGAGATGTTAGCACAACTGAAGTCTAGGTGGCTTTTACAGATAGAACATTGAACCCCATCATTGAAATCACAGTTACAAGCTGCACACTGCATTGTTAGGTGAAATAAACCGATAAGACAAAAAAAGAAAAGAAATAAGAGTAATACGCAACGACCGTGAGCCAAAGGTTGACGATATATTTATGCTGTCGGCCCGCAAGGGATACGCGCAAGCGAAATGAGTGTTCGCACGAAACTGAATGAAATGCAGGCTTTTTGAAGTCTTAGTGCTGGTACAACTCACGCTTGGCCAGATTTTATTACTTATTTACCTCAAAGTAAGAACTAATCCAGCAAATTTAGTAATAATTGAAGTACAAATAACGGTCGAAGTAACTAGGAACTTACTTGTAGTGCAAGATCCTTGGTCTTAGTTTTCGGCGCTGCGACGCATTTAGCGACGATACCCGAGACAACTTCGCCAGCTGTCTTCCCGGCTGCATGGCAGTTCTCGACAAATACTAGTGCTGCTTCCAAACCTGTCAAAATTAAGTTAAAATAAGCCAAAAGGCACGCTACATTCTCGTTCTTAACCGAATCAACAGGGTGTGTGACTCTTGTTTTTTTTTTTTTTTTACGATGGGTCGGCTCTTGACCACGAAACTTACACAGGTAAGAATGAGATCTACGATGGAGCGAGCATACCCAGAAAGTGCCTATTAACTCTGTTCTTGAAGACATTAGGGTCGTAGCACAGAGGAAAAACAGACGCTGGAAGCTTATTCCAAGTTCTTGCAGTGCGCACAATAAAAGATTCTTGAAAGCGTTTAGTTCTTATGTGTGGGATATCAACCAGGTGAGGATGATAATAGGCTGTGCGTCTGAAATTTCTATTGAAAAACGGTGAAGGCGGTATAAGGTAATATAATATATATATGTAAAACTCAATGACGATACCTGTGATGGTCGAAGTTGGAAGAATAATCTAGTTTTTTTTTTATGTGAAAACTTCTATCTAGCGCATTGGGTATTTTTTGAGATGGGAAAAAAACCATTGTACTCGCGACACCTCTTTGAAGTTAGAACTAGTCAACATTAGTTCCGCTAACTCTCAATAGATGGCGCTATTGTAAGCACCCGGTAGGTATAGCACATTGAGAATCAAGTACCAAAAATCTCAGCTGTTCTCTTCGGCAAAGATCAAACATCAAGTTTTTACTTCTGTGCTGTTTATTTTTTATAGGTGATAGTCAATACCTAAAGATGTGGCCTAAAAGATTATCGTTTAAATTGAATATCATAGGGATATGGATAGCCCATGAAAATGTCTGGTTGGTGATAGGGGTTAGTTTAAGTCCGCGCTACCACCTGACGCTATAACAATAATTCTATATTGTTGCGTTCCGGCACATAGAGCCAGTTCCTCAGACTGTTGAAGATTCGTAACTTAAAACCAGGTCTCTGATTCGGACCCCTGGTAGGATGAAGATCAAGTGCTTCCTCATTGTACGATAAAAATAAAAAAAGGTTAAATTATATCAGTAAGGGCCTGACCTTGCTCGAATGCTACTTGCATTCGAGCAAGGTCAGGCCCTATGGAGCTATATAACACTGACTTTCAGTTGATCGTAATGTATGTTGAATCTTCGTGTAAATCCAATATGTTATAGCCACTACATTCGGAAGGAAATACCGCAATCTAAGATTAAGAGTAGTAGAGCCCCTTGTGAAAAGGCTCGTCCGGGGAAGTACTACCACTATACCTATTTCAGACGTCAAGCAGCATTGCTGTGTTCCGGTTTGAAAGGTATGGATGTGACCTATGTAGTAAGACATTGTTACAGGCAAGAGTGCACTTAACATAAGGTGGGCTACTTGTTTGTTCCGTCTCCTAGTTGTATAAAAATATATATGCTTACTGATCATAGTCAGCGAAGGCATATATAAACAGAAAGATATAGGCCAAAAGCCTATATCTTTCTGTTTATATATGGACGGCAAGAAACAATTACAAGCAATAGAATACAACTTACACTGATTAAATAATAGCCGACCGTTCAAATACCAAGGCTGCCTGTACCCATTTCTATGTCCCTATCTCCTAACATTCTAACCGCCGCCACATGGTCTATTGGTTCGCCCACTGGAATCAGATCCAAAGGTTCCAGGTTCGATCCCCAGGTGGGCACCAATTTATGCTTGGGTTGGTTGGTGGTCTTCCATCCTCACCTGACTGAGGAACTGGCTATCTTACCTCTAAATGCCGCCATTTTGGAGTCAGACTAAGGTAACGACTAAGGTAACCTTAGTCTGACTCCAAAATGGCGGCATTTAGAGGTAAGATAGCCAGTTCCACAGTCTGGTGAGGATTCTGGGTGAAGTATGTCCTTATCACACCTTATGACACCGGTGAGACGACAATAGTTTTCTTGGATTGATTTAATGGAATCAATGATACAGAAACCTTACAAGCATAGCGTTTGTCGAGCATTTTCATATCATACTAGTATAATTTAAATCCACGGTATTAACAAGTCAATGACACAAAATAGTCCAGTTTGACTATTTGTTTGTCTGAAATCACGTGAATTACGTGTCTACATGTGACCGTGTGTTTACGTTGACATGTGTGTACAAACGTGAGAGAAGCCATGGAGAGACATCTTGTATAATTGGATTACAACGAATGGCCTAACTTTTGAACTTTCACTAGCAATCGCGTGTGATATTTATCGGCCATTGACGTCGGTATTTTAAACAATGTCGCATCGATCGATTGAAAGGGTTCATACAATGTTGGCCAAGCCACGTTGGTGGTATTGATACTAGTAATTCAGCAGTAAACATATATAGTTGACAAGCCTCATAGCTCAGTTGGTAGTAACTCTGCCTTCGGCGCTGTAGGCTGTGGGTTCGATTCCCACCCAGGACAAACATTTGTGTGATTAATATAAATGTTTGTTCTGTGTTTGGGTGTTGTATCATATAGTACGTATGTATTTACAAAGTATTTAATTATTTTATCCGTAATCTAGTTCCCATATTACAAGCTATGCTTAGTTTGGGGCTAGATGGCGCTGTGTAAAATTAATGTCCTGTAATATTTATTATTTATTAGTTGGTGTGAGACTGATTGACTTTCAGCCAACCTGAAGACTTATTCACGGGACTCCCGTTCTCCCATAAAATGTTAATTTGTCGTACATTATCAAATAGCAAGTCCAATTAAAAAATATTGATTCACAGTACAATCGGATAGGGATATTATGCAAAGGAATTTCCCCATGCACACACTCTTGTTATATTTTAAATAGTGTTATTAGAAATAGTAAAGTGCTACAAACCCATCCCAAACATTATCCCAATCAGAATAAGAATCAGATTTGTCTTCTTTTTATAGTGAACGACAAACTCTGGATACAGAAAAATCAACATTTTAGGTAAATTGATCTGTGGTTCGCAAAATGGAGATTAAAGCCAGTGCCTCAAAATCCACACATGCTCCATATGCTCTCTGCAAAGGACACTGCCCACTTGCCAGCCCAGGATCAAAAACATTACCACACATTGACTCGGTCAAATACCTAGGAATGCCTCAATGGGAACACCTACAAAAAAAAAGAGTAGAACTGAACTTTCGATACCGAAATCTACTGTGGCTACTTGGTAGAAACTCAGTCCTGAGTATATATAACAAACAGCTGATCTAGAAGGTTGTGCTAAACGTATCTGGAGTTACAGCATCCAATTTTGGGGTCAGGCAATTCAGGTGAAGTCAGGTTTTGGGGTTTTATAAAGCCCGCGATAAAATTCTAAAATTGGTGAGAAACAATAAGTAGGAATGGATAGATTTGTTTCACGAATAAAAAAACTGCAGTAGGAACCATCATGTATGTTCACTACGCTTACTTAATGGTAGTTTATTTAATACACATAATTAACTTTATTGATTTATTTTAACATAACCTAAGTGTATTTATATCGGCGAGTGGGAACCCTATGCTCAGACCGCGAAACCGGTTCCAAACCAGGAGCCAAACGGAATATGAATGCTAGTACCATACGATAAGATTCAATTTCGCGTGCAAGTGGTAAGAGTAGGTACATTTTTATACCTAAACATGACTTATGCTAGAGAGTGATCCTTCTGTACGTATTACTATTAGTTAAAATAAATATTACAGGACATTTTATTTTACACAGCGCCATCTAGCCCCAAACTAAGCATAGCTTGTATTATGGGAACTAGATTACGGATATAATACTTAAATACTTTTGTAAATACATACGTACTATATGATACAACACCAAAACACATAACAAACATCTATATTCATCACACAAATGTTTGTCCTGGGTGGGAATCGAACCCAAAGCCTACAGCGCAGGAGGCAGAGCTACTACCAACTGAGCTATGAGGCTTGTTATTCTGTGGTGGTCTGATGGTTTGAATATAAAAATGGCTTACCTTTCGATATAAAGTTTAGTTTTTGTTTATTTTAACACCCGTATGCAATACATCACAGTATCTTTAATACGATTTATTATGTTTCGAAGTCATAGATAATTATTGTTCAATCCAAAAAAAACGCACGGTGCGACCCGAGGCGAGAGCCGAGCGGCGGCAACCTACTGCCGTCATCCTCCCCGGGAGGAACTCGGGCCAAACATACCTAAACTTCGGAATGACACCCCCCTGGCAACACATCCAAACCATCTGGTGACACAGATGATGGGTATTAGTTATCCTAACAGGCTTAAAAGACATCACATCATACTGGACAATGATATTAACAAAGGGGAAATGTTTAACTTCCTTCCACAATCCTGCATAGTCAGAACACTAATAGCAGAAAAAACTGTTTTTTTTATTTAGGTTTGTGCCAGTTTACATTTACTAAATCATAATTTAAATCAAAATACATTCAAATGCGTATTTATGAAAAAAAAGTTTGCATAGGTATATTTTTGTCAAGCAGGCACAGCTACTGGTCTTAAAATGTCAAATGAAGGTGGAGGCGCACTTCACCCGGAATCCTCAATAAACTGAGTAACTGGCTATCTTACCTCTAAATGCCAGAACACAATTTTTTTTTTAGAATTGTAATTATGGCGACAGAATAAGGTAAGATTGAGTTGCTAGCCAGGCAAACTTAAACAAAGTCCTACCACCAACCAAACCAAGCACAATATATTATACTCCCCATGGGGATCGAACCCAGGACCTCTAGACCTGAAATCGGTGGGTTGAACCACTAGACCACAGAGGCGGTTCATAGCATTGTTTGTGGGTCTCAGTCGTGAATGTATATGTATGTATGTATGATAATGAACCGAGACTCGCCTTTCTCCTGAGCAACAGCATTACTATCTGTCACAAACTTCTTGATTAATCCGAGGTATTTGTTCCACTCCGGCGACTTTTCATCATCAATCTGGTTGAAGAGTTTGATGGCTTCCTCGTACCCTGCCACCCGGGCCTTCCAACTCTTGTGAACACATTTATCTTCAGTGGACAGCTTCTTGTACTCATTCTCGTCATCCATTGTGTTTTAGCTGTTGGACAATATAATATTGATAATCAATCAGTGCAGACAATCTTTTGTAGTTAAAATTACAAGCTTAACCTGTTGGGTACCTACAGAAACCCCCTGCTCTGGACCTATAACACGCATAGCTTGTACATTTCGTCAGCTACCAACAATTTATTTTAACTAGGTATATAGGAAATAAAAATATATAAAACTCATTGTGTGAAACTTCAGATGTTTCAATGCATTAAAACTTGGGACTTACAAAGTTTCAAATTTTTAATTAATTTCAATTGATATAACTTTTAATGAACGCAAGAGTAACACAACTACTAGTAAACTAGCTTCTGCCCGCAGCCTCGCCTGCATGGTGCCCGAATAATCCAAAATGATATTCCTAGTCCAGTACAACTTTTACATTTATAATATCAGTGAGCAGGATGCCACAAGTACAGGTCAGCAAGTAGGTGCACTTCAGTAAATAAGACAGAATTTTACTAATACTATTAAACATTCCAAAATAAGCATGACATTATTAATAAACTTCTTTGAATCCAAGTAATAAAGTTTTAATTGCACTGAATGCCTATTGAACTAAAAAATGGATGCATTGTTTGTAAATCATTAACTATGCATCATACATATATTCCACCACATCACAATTACATAAATTTAAGAAGTGGAAAGGCTCAAAAATTCAATAAAATCACTAGGAACTTGATTTGCCTCTATTTAAGTTTTAACAAGTGGGCCACCAATATAGGCGTGAATCTTAGAAAATAAAATGACTCAACCATTTAGACTATGTTAAGCTCAAAAGCATGGAGATTATAATTATGCCCACGTTTAATAAAATACCCCCAAATATTGCAATCATATAATGGTTTATTTAATAGAAAGTTGTTATTACTTACACATAAATGCAATAAATAGTAAGAATTAATTCATTGATGCAATATTAATAGCATCATTTTTTTATGATGATGAAAGAGAATGATATTAGTTCTATACGGGGTGAGTTTATTTCCAGGGCCACTGAGGCCAAATCTGAAACCGTGAGAGTTATCGTAAAGTCATATTAGGAGTTACATGCTCGATATAAAAAAAAATAAGATGATAATAATATAGTTTTTCTGGAAAAGGGAGATTTTGAAAAAAAACCTTTTTTGAGTTCTTTGTTTGATAATAAATAAAATGTATTATGACTATGTGCCCAAAGTTATTGGAACACTTTCAAAATTGAAAGTTTATAAAGAGCAGAACAAAAAGAGCATGTAACTCTTAACATGACTTTTCAATAACTCTCATGTTTCAGACTTGGCCTCAGTGGCCCTGAAAAAAAACTCACCTGTATAATGGTGTTAATTCAATGTTTTTATCTTAATTATTTTATATATTTGGTAATATTATTTGGTTAAGTATAGCAAACATAATATAATAGCTAAGTCTGTCGCCAAAGCAACAATTTAAAATTGATGTGTTGTGGCATTTAGAGGTAAGATACTTAGTTCCTCAGACTGTTGACTGTTGATTCTGGGTGAAATGCATATCAGTCTGCCTTAACATAACTTCAAACCATGGAGGTGATGGCCATGCTCTTTCCCGTAAAATAACAAAATGGCAAAAAACAATCTAGGTACCTACCTACTTTTTTTTTATTGTACTTAGATAGGGTACCCGATAATACCTGTAAATTTTAATTTGGATCAGATGTGCCGTTTCGAAATAAACCACACACACATATGCCTAAAGCTCACTGCTCTTTAAATGATAATCAAGTACTAACTTGATGGGTGCTGTCAAACGATCATGTGTTTTACAGAGAGTGGGACCCGCAGCACCTAAGAAATTAAGTACTTAGTGGTAATTCTAAGATCTGTTATATAGTAGACCAGCTTTAAAGACAGCTACCACACATAATATCATAAATAAGTACAGTAGAATCAAAGTTGGTAGTCAGAATGAAATATTTACACACATATGCTAAGTTAGAGATATCTTTATATGGATTCCAGTTAGCCCTGAAAGTACTACTGTAGTTAAATGAAACTGTTCTGTCTGACCTTTAATACCCAATGTAGGTTTGTACAGAAGGCCAAGCCAAGTAATCAACTAAAGTACCTATATTATATTTTCAAAATAAAGAATTTGAAGATGAGATGAGAAACATTTCAATAATTCTTTAAGTAATTTGAACCACTTTAATCACAGAGCAAAAGGGGTTTTTTATTGAAGAGATGCATGACCCAAGGGCTGGCTTTTATTTTGGTCAGCTGATTATTATTGCTATTCAACATGGCATGGTAGCCAGTGTCTTGGGCATGCTTCCATCTGGTACTGGTCTGGATAAGTTGAGTTACCTACTATTACTAATGGTCCTGAGGGTAACCCCAACTGCGTCTTAGTAAATATTTTAGATGTACATACTGCAAGTGTATTATTTTTTATATAATTAAAAAAATAAAACACTACCTACATAAAAATGATGTTTCACACAACCAAAATACTATATCAATGTACTACATAATTATATTTAATTGCATTGCCAACTTTCTTCTCGAGCAGGCGCCAGGCGTATATTTATAGCGCTTTCCAGACTAAAATGCACCATATTAGTTGTAACTGTGGTGGTGAATCAGCCAAGTTAGTACAATGGCTATCTATTGCTACAGCTATCAACGGCGGGTGGAACATATTACAGGCCGGTTAATTTGAAACCTAGCCTTATCCAATGGATTTGATAAAACAGGCTCGCTTCTGCAAACCGATCTGACAACAGTCAAATCCACTCATCACTTTCTCGCTACACAAACAAATAAAATGTCACGAAACTTGCCTTAATTTTCTCCTAGATATACTGCGAATGACCGGTAAACCAAAACTCATGAATAAAGATATTTGCAGATCACCAACGAGGACAATGAACAAATTAAGTAAAATAACCGACAACTGTGATAGAATTTTTCTTATCCCGTTTTCTGTCGTTTTTTTGATTTTGCAAAACGAAATGGAGAATGGATGAGGAACAGCCTAGCAGACTGATTGACAGTGACAGAACTAAAAGTGTTGCCAGGTTGACACCACACAGCTATCAAATCAAGCAGGATTGACAGTCTAAAACCAGTGTACTTTATGGTGGAGGCGCGGGCGGCACCTTCAAGACGAACAGTTTGACCGATTCAAACAGTATTTTTTGCTGTTGACGATAAGTTGATAAGTTGTTGCCGAATCGCCAAGCACAACAACATGTTTATTGTATGGCACCGCCTTCAAATTATATGAGTTCGCCGGTCAGAAAGTACCATCAAACGATTTAAGAAACCAAACCACCAAAGGTATCCCTAATACACATAAATCCAACTCATATGCTCAAGTAACTGCCCATTGCGATTCCAACAGAAAGAATCGCCAAGAATAGACTACTCCTGGAGATGGTAAGCTAGACCTAATCCTTAAATTTATAACAACATTAGATGAGCGAATGAAAAAGATTTAAAATAGCACCAAACAAGCTATTACTACTACAAAAATGATTTCAAGACTTAAGATCATGTGTTGGAATTGTAATGGGCTACAAAACCATCAAAAAGAGCTTCAAGTAGTCCTAAATATTGAAAATATAGACGTGTGTTTAATATCTGAAACACATTTTACTAGAGAGTCATACATCAAATTTAAGGGATACAAGGTCTACCATGCACGTCTCCCAGCTAATAAAGGAACTGGAGTAAATGCAGTAATTATTAAAGAAAATATAAAACACAACGAAGAATACAAACACGAAGAGATCTAGAAATCCAGTGTGTTGCAGTCTGTATATAAAGCAACCCACCATAGCAGCCATATATTGCCCGCCACACTATAATCTGAAAAAATACACTTATCTTAGCCTACTGAAACCCCTCGGTGAAAGATTTATATTGGGAGGAGATTTCGATTCTAAAAATACCAAATGGGTATCCAGACTTACTAACAACAAAGGTAGAGAACTTATGACAGTCATAAAAGAAATGAAATGCGATATTGCAACAACAAGGTCACCTACTGGCCAACTGAGAGTTAAATGAAAAAATATCATATAAGGAAAAAATCATGGCTCTTGTCAATAAAAACACTGATTGAGAGAGTTTCCGAATTGACCTAGACCTGAATATAGAACTAAAAGGGTCTCTTAAGACACTAGACGAACTTAATGAAGACCTGGAAAAGTTTGTTAAAATAATACAGCAAACAGCTTGGAACAACACACCAGTCATAAATAAACGGATTTCAAGAAACAACCCAAAATATATTATGCAGCTTCTATGGCAAAAAAGAAAGCAGATAAATTTATGGCACCAAACCAGAAAACGCGAAGATAAAACAAAATTAAGTCATCTTACAAAATAATTGAAGCAAACTATAAAAAAACACCCAGATAAAACAACTAATAGGTACCTCCAAAACTTATCCAGCGATCGCAGTACAAATTTACTCACTTTGGAAGGCAACTAAAAATCTGATCCAGCCGGCTGTACAAATTCCACCGATAAAAAGGGAAAAACAAATGATCAAAAAGCAAAATTATTTGCTGAGCACCTAGGAAATATATTTAAACCTAACGAAAGTGATACTGACTTTGGGGACATAAACACAAATGTATTCTGTGAACAACAGTAGCTAGTGAAATTAAACACCACATCAAACCAAAGAAATCGCCTGGTTATGGCCTAATAACAGGGCAGATACTCCATCAACTTCCAAGAAAAACCTTAGTGAAGATTACAACCCTTATAAACGCTTCATTGAGACTAAAATATGTACCAGATTTATAGAAAGTGGCTGAAGTAATAATGACAGCCAAACCAGGAAAACCACCTCACGAAGCTACATCATATAGACAAATCTCACTTCTACCAATCATGTCTAAGCTTTTTGAGAAATTATTACTAAAAAGACTAAAACCAATAATTGAGAGCAATCATCTGAAACCAAACTGGTAGTCAGGAAGACTACCAGTTTGGTTTCAGGGAAAAACACTCCACGATGCACCAAATTCATAGAATAACAACTATAATAGAAAAAACTCTAGAAAGTAAAAAAGTCTGCTCTACTGTTTTTCTCGATGAAGCACTGGCTTTTGATAAGGTGTGACATAAAGGTTTAATAATGAATGAATGAATGAATTTATTTACTAAATAATAGTTACATTACAGCTTAAGCCAATCCGTAACTACATAACAATTTGAAAGAAAAATCATGTACAAATAATTTACACATAAAACAGATCAATAAAATATAGACTAATTACAACTACAATGACTGAAATATATTCTTAGAGCCCTGTATATACTAGGGACACTATCATGAAATAGGACCACATGTTGGAACTCTTGAAGACAAGCATTTAGAATTAAAAGTGCTCGTTGGGTCGGCGCATTTTTGGCATGCTGCGTTCGTGTGGTGTAGTAGTCGAACAGCCGGCGACGACGACGGACTCCTCTCAAATAATTATCGGGAACATACAAGGATAAACTACCCAGTATCGTTGGATTGTTCACCTTATTGCGCAATACTAGGCAATAGTGCATGGCTAGATGTAACTTACGCCGCAACTGCAAGGAGTCCAATCCAACCATACCGGTAACAAATAGGGAAGTGTAGAGGTATGGGTAGTAGCCAAACATACGCTTATATACGTATCTGCCAAATTAACGCTGTATTCTTTCTATAATAATAAAGCTCAGAACCATGCTACCAACTCAGTTTACTGAAATCTTAAAATCTTATATAACAAACCGAGCTTTTAGAACAAGGCAAGAAGATGCCGTATCTGAAATTAAAGTTATCAAAGCTGGAGTACCGCAGGGAAGCGTATTGTTCCCGGTCCTATACTTACTTTACACCTGTGATATTCCAAAACTAGAACACAACACGATTGCGACCTTACTGCAGACGATACTGCACTGATGGCCATTGGAAGCAGCTATGAATAAAGTCTATGATTGGACAAAGAAATGGCGGATTAATTTAAACGAATACAAATCCATACACATTAACTTTACAACTAAGAAAGTACAATACTGCCCGTTATACATTAATAATAGAATAATACTACATGAAAACACAGCGAAGTACTTAGGGATGATTCTTGACGCCAAGCTTCGCTGGAAAGCACACGAGAAGAAAAATGGAAAAGAGAACAGTTGGACATATATCCGCGAGAACTTTATTCAGACATTTGTTGGTAAGTTATCTATCCGAAAAGCACATAAAAGGAGTATGGCCGCAACTGAGGTAAAATCACATACTGTGGATAGGGATCAGTTTATTGCGACCTATACCTATACCAGCCTCGTGCGCGGCAAACAGGCGTTTGTTGGCGGGTGGTGTGTGTCCGTTATGGTAGCGTACACATAATCGAATTCACGTTCGTTGTTATTCCAAACAAATGTTATTGTTATTGCGCAGAGCCAAAGTAATGAGGAAACCATCAGAAATAAAAATAAAGAATCGTTATCTTTGACAGTTCTTTGATTTGAGTTGGTATTAAATATGGTCGGTTCAATCCCATTCATTCATTCATTCATTCATTACAGAGCCAGCCAAACAAAACAAACAAAAACAAATGAAAAATATTCATATCAATCAATCGTTCGTCTGAACTCGAGCGAGCGAGACGTTTGTCGCGCTGAATTTGTGACTACTGTGCGTTCGCGTTCGCAGTTCATGGACTGCATCTATGTATTCGATAAATTTTACATTTTTATTCTATGATAATGTAAAACGAATGTGTTATAAATATATCTTAACATTTCGACGATCCAGACCTAGTAAAACATCTGTGTTCGTGTTGAGTTCCCTGGGCGTGAAGTAAAGAATTTCATGATCTAAAAAGGAAACTACCAGCTGTTCAAGAATAGTATGCTCAATACTGTAAGTATTTTACCCTTAATTTTGTTAATAAATTTTAGTCTTTGAGATTTAAATAGAGCAGTGGAGGTGGTGGGTAGCGTGAAGTGTGATGCATTTGTTACACAGGCAGGGAGGCAGGGTAACTATAACAATAATAGGTTGATACCTAGAGTACCTACTAAAATGTTACTATCCAAACCAGCACTAAATCCTTAGAACCTCCTCTTTTTCTGTTGAATCTATTTTATTATGAGAATACGAAGTTATTGTTTTGTGCATTACTCCTACCTACTACGAAACCTGTTTTGACACTCATTGCATCCATGCTATAGCGTTGCAATTGCAATAGTTTTATTGACGCCGGTACTGCCTAAGTATGCGGCTGTGGGTGTGTATGTTTTTTGTTTAGATATAATTTTCCTAACAAGAAAAGGTTATATGTTCGAAACACAGTTTTTTTGTAAATGTATCTACATACTTAGTAACTAGGTACCTATGTAAGTGTTTACCCATCCAGTAGGTATCTCTACCTACCTACACTTCATCTTACAAATTCAATACATCAATACACACACGCAAAAGACAAAAGACAAGCATTAGCATTGTGTTAAGCAAAATACTAAAAAATACCTTATCATATAGGTACAATACCTTCACTAGTGATTTAATCATCCATATTTAATTTTATGGATCAGCTATAAGTAATGTAATACATGAAGGTAGCATAGTAAAATAGGTAGTAAAAAGATGGTTTGATAAATTAGAAAATTTTAACAATATATTGATTGACCAACACCAATGTTGGTAAACAGTTCCATAGGTTCAATTGTCAGTCTGTTTGTGTAGGTAGGCACCAACATTTATACTTTGCTGGTTGAAATAATGTATGTATAGATTAACTTTATCTAAAAATACCTACCTATGGAGGTATTTGTTTTGTAGTAACTGTTTGTTTTGTTTATCTGAAGAAATGAGTCCAAGTTTTTATTATCTGACTCAAGTAGGATTGTGAATGCGGAAAAGGCTCAAACTGTTTTAGCCAAACATTTGAACTGTCCATTTTTTTATTGTTATTGATTTGTTTTTTACATGGCTACTTAACAACCACTAATATATGCCCCAAACACTATATATACACCATTTACCATGCAATAAGATTTAGATACCAATACCCTCTTGCAACTCCCCAGTACCTACCTACCTATTTGAATTAATAACCATACTTATCAATATTGATGTAGTATAGATATGATACTGGAACCTGCTGCATATTTTCTATTCTTAAGCCTCGCTGTTAAAATTTGAATACAAAAAACCCACAAATTTCAACCTTATTGCCTTGGCTTGTTGCTAATTCGTACTGGAAACAAAACAACAATGGAAGAGTTCTCATGGTTTCTAATTAGCAAGATTGGTAGTTCCATTATCGATTGATTAGGGGCAAAAAGTAAATCATACCATTGCGAAAAAGTTAGAAGGTAGGCAGGAAATATAATGATAATGACTCCATAGGTACCTGGGTCTTTATTAAACTTTTACCATTAGAATACATTATTTTGATACGAAATAACGGGTATTTATCGCGTATTTTCTCTGTCTGCCCTTGACCATGGCTAGTGCCTCCCGCCTTCTCAGGTTAAATTCGATAAATACCAGTTTCTTCGTATCAAAGCCATTCGTACCTTCTACCTACTACCCTAAACTAAAGGTACAAGTTTGTAGCGGCCTGCAGACGGCAGCAGCATGCAACACCATAACCGCCTCTACTGTCTAGTAGTTCAACCCACCGATTTCAGATCCAGAGGTCCCGGGTTCGATCCCCATGGGGAGTTGCAATATATTGTGTTCTGATTGGTTGGTGGTAGGACTCTGTTTGGGTCCGCCTTTCTGGCTACCACCATCTTATCTAATTCTGTCGCCATAACAACAATCCTAAAATTGTTGTGTTCCAGCATTTAGAGGTTTTGTTGAGGATTCCGGGTGAAGTGCGCCTCTACCATCGGCCTTATCTCAACTTGTAACCAGGTGAGATGAAGGCCTAGCGTTTCCCCGTCGTACAATAAAAAAAATAAAAAAAAGACAGCGACATGTAACAATACTGGCTCCTTCTCATTGTCTTGTGATAAGTACCTATTGAAATTCGTATGTCGCTATCGCCTGCTGCTGTCTGCAATCTGCTACGAACTTGTAGGTACCTTAAATTAAATACCACTGATAGCATATTTAATTGTTGTTGTGATTTAGAGATGTTTTTTACTGGCGATCAAACATCTGCCATTAATTACGATAAAGATACACGTTTATTGAATGACTTAATTTTATAAATGTTGACTTACTTACTTATGATATGATACGTGGAGTAAGTAGTTGTTGTTATGTTTGTTATGTAGTTCTACTCTATGTTCGATTTTTTTTGCAAACCCTTTGCCATAGCTAGTGGCTAGAGATTAAGATTTTTGACTAAAAAAATTACCCGTTTTATTGTGGATTACAATAAATAATGTTAATCGACAAGACAGCCCATTGAACTGTTAACTTGAGTACAATCAATAATGTTATTCGACAAGACAGCCCATTGAACTGTTAACTTAAGTTTTGAAATTGTCAATTGTCCTGACCTCTATGTTTTGATATACAATAAATAATTTTCATTCATTCATTCATCGATGATAGAGACATTGGACCAAGCCAGTTGGTACTTTTTTTGTTAATTGCTTGCTTACCTATATAATGTATACTGTGTTTTGTGGCTTGGCTATAAAAAATATTTCTATCTACTCTTTTTTTTCCAATCCTTCGTGTACTTGGTCACGTAGGACACTTCTTATTGGCAGTGACCGCAGATTATGTGATAGTAGCTGCCACAAGTTCACAGATTATCGTGGTGACTAAGCGAAGGCAGCAATAGGACTGCAACGACTCGTTTGATAAGGTGAATCATGGGCTTTGTAAGCCGTAATACGAGTGCGAAGAAGTGGAGACCGATACGCAATAAAACAAATCAACTATTTATCCAGAGGATATACGAATAGGTATAGTCGGGCGTGCAAATAATCTAAAATGTTGATGTTCGCATTTTTCAGGGAATTATAAAATATTATCGAATACTGGATTGCAAACAATCAAATCTTTAAAAAATTCCATAATATACCTAGGGGCTTAGAAAAGGTTTGCATGGTAAAATACTCGAGAGATCTCACCCGAATGACGTAAACTTGTATAGAACATCGCATGCTAATTTGAAAATGGCATTTTATGCACATCAGAATTTTAAGTTTGATTACTTTTGGTTACTAAAATTTATCGAATACTCGAACAAAACTATTATGCTGTTCGAATGTTCGATCGCGTTTAATATTCAAACAATTCGAATTTTCGATTGCAAGCCTAGTACCTATGCGACGCGCCTTTTAAAGTAATCAATAAATAATATCTGATCCTTGAGTTGAATACTAAACAAAATAAATGAATATATCTGCGACTTCGCTTGCGTGTTAGCCTGATTTTTTTTTATCGATGATCTGCACTATAGAATATTCAAACTCAAATAACCCTAATTCATTTTTTATATACCTACCTAATTCGATTGTCCGAGTTGTAAGTACATCCTGTAAATACCTAAGTATGTGGATACAGTTTCTTCGGAGGAGTTTTAAAAAAAGTTATTAAAACTTGTTACAGAAGTTTTTCGTTGTTTTAAATTTAGCTATGTTTCCTAGAAGATGATAATTATAATACCACATTAAAGTTCCGTGTGTCATCTTTCACAGATCTTCCTTTCATCTTTTTTTAATCTTTTTTTTTTTTTGCAAGGAAAAGAAGACAAATACTTCATCACGTACCTTTTTATATTCCCGACAGTTTCGACCGTGTTACAACGGCCGTGGTCACGGGTAGACTGAAGTACTCGCTGCTACTGTCGTCGTCGTTGTGAGGTAGTTTCTCCAACTACCCTCACTTGTTTATTGGAAACAGATGAGTCAGTGTTCACACTGCGGCACACAACACTCACTTGTATGATTTACTTATAAATTATTAATTATATACCCAATAGTAATTTATAAAACATACGTAAAATTATATAGTATACTGGTAGATTTTATCTTCTATCAGTTGATAATTTGACAACAAAGATTGTGTGTCTCTCTAAGGGTGAGAATTAAAAAAAATTGCGATGAACTCATCACGTTTATAAAAAGCTGGTTTGGCAACTAAGATAGTGTGTCTCTCTAAGAGTGAGAATTAAAAAAAATGCGATGAACTCATCACGTTCATAAAAAGCTGGCATTGATAGCTATATATGCTATATATATATGATATACTATAATAATCTTCCTGCCAGATATCCCACACTAGATGGGGTCGGCACAATAAGTATTCTTCCTCCACGTCCACCCTCTATCCGACGTCATCTCGCTCACTCTCTTCTTGCCCATATAAATAATAATAATAATATAAATAAATAAATATTACAGGACATTCATTTTACACAGCGCCATCTAGCCCCAAACTAAGCATAGCTTGTAATATGGGAACTAGATTACGGATAAAATACTTAAATACTTTTTGTAAATACATACGTACTATAAGATAGTATCATATAGATAGTACTATATGATATACAAAACCCATCCATCTCTTTGGCCTACCTTACCTTATATCCACACTCTGCTTCAACACCCTCCTTACATGAATCATCCTGTCTCACATGAACATGCTAACCTATTGCTTCTCTTATCTGTCACTGGCGAGGCTATATTTTTCTTACTGCGATGGATAGAATAGAGAAAGTTTCCTTATAGGTCAATCGAATATTTTTTGAGGAAGTTAGGGTCATTGGAACCGAACTTGATTGAGAAATCGACAATCGCTAGGTTGAGCCGTGAAGGCAAACGAAAGCTAGATTCAATTGTACTGTAACAAAACGTAGTGATTCGTATAGTCCAAGTCAGATAGCTATATCTTAGTTGCACTGTGCCATTGAGGTAAAGCGAATACATATATCCAAACCGGTAAGGTTGGCAGCGAACCTTGGTGAGGCAGGTTTGTGGACCATTCTACCATTTCACTGTCCATGTACCTACCTTACCACATCTACACATCATCATCTTAGGCCACATCTTTACTTGTTTTCAAGTGAGCTGATGTGGATAAACGCTTGACTATCATCAATAAAAGAAAATAATCAAAATACCTGCCACTTTCTCCGTACTTTACACTTATGTATTAAAAAGACAAGTGGTTATTAGAGGCGATTCATGAGCTCTGTCTGTGGAAACACTCATTAATTTATTTACATTCAAAGAAGTAAAATCTGTAATTATTTCTGTTTAAAAAGGTGTAAAATAGTAAATCGTCACCATAGCAAGAATACAGTCTTAGTTAGGCAGGGTATACCAACTTTCTTTCATCTAATAATAATTGTCTTCTGCGATAGCAGATAATGCGTAGCGTAATATCCAGTAGAATAAGCACTCATCAAGATCTATGAAATATAGGATATAAGTACACAGGTAATAAGTATCTTGTGTTTCTTCCTACTCCATCCATGTGCTCTATCTTACACACATCTTCATGTCTCCTAGTGATGAGAGATAGTGAAATGCTTGACTATTCAAATCGCGACAAAAAAGTTCTCATGTCACTTTAGATTTGTATATTTAAACGGATAGATAATATAAATTCATGATATATATTTTTATTGTACGACGGAGAAGCGCTTGGCCTTCATCTCACCTGGTTACAAGTTAAGATAAGGCCGCAGATGGAGGCGCACTTCACCCGGAAGCCTCCGGCTATCTAACCACTAAATGCCGGAACACAAAATTTTTTTGAATTGTTGCTATGGCGACAGAATTAGGTAAGATGGTGGAAGCTAGCCAGGCGGACTTAAACAAAGTCCTACCACGAACCAAATCTTCTTCGTGTTCTAATCTCACACTTAAGGTTCGTAAGCGGCTGCAGACAGCAGCAGCAGACGTCAGCGAAAAGTGACAATACTGGTATATAATAATCCTATACATTGTCTAGTTATGTATCGAATTTGTATAAAACTGTGCCTTTATGCCTCAAGTTGACAGGCGTAATGCAGTGCGGCGTAGGCCATGTTCTTTCTGGATGTGACGCAGTAAGATTGTTATAGACAAGAGATGCACTTAACACCAAGTGGACTACTTGCTTGTTCCGTCTCCTAGTTGTATATAAAAAAAAACAGCCATCCTCCTACGTCCGTCCACACTCATACCTAACATTCTTTTAAATTAGACTTATTTTAAATCTGTATCATATTTCATATTTTTGCAATTCATAGAATAGATAATTAATTTGTAGAATTATAACAATATTAGTTTAAATGCAATGCCACACACAGCGTCATCCTGTACTCATCTTCAGTATCATGTTTAGTCTAGCCAATAAGAAATGAATTCATGTCCTAACACTTGTTAGATTTCCCGAAACACTAGTCATTTCAGTGTCTCTGGTAACACTTTATTTTAAATTTGAATCATATTTTTATTACTACATTACAATATATAGAATAGATTATTTATTGATAGATTTATTTCTATAATAATTTAAATTCAAGGTGAGAATTCCACACTACATCCTGTCTTATTTATTATCGTGTTTAGCCAATAAGAAATGAATTCATGTCCTAACACTAATTAGATTTGCCTAATCACTGGTCAGTTCACTGTCGGTGGTGACACGTGGGCAGTGAACACTGATGAGGATTCCGCATGGTCTGATTTGATTATTGTACCGCCTCTGTGGTCTAGTGGTTCAACCCACCGATTTCAGATCCAGAGGTCCCGGGTTCGATCCCCACGGGGAGTACAATATATTGTGCTTGGTTTGGTTGGTGGTAGGACTTCGTTTGAGTCCGCCTGGCTAGCTACCACCATCTTACCTAATTCTGTCGCCATAACAACAATTCCAAAATTGTTGTGAGTATTTAGAGGTAAGATAGCCAGTTCCTCAGTTAGTTGAGGATTCCGGGTGAAGTGCGCCTCCACCTTCGGCCTTATCTCAACTTGTAACCAGGTGAGATGAAGGCCAAGCACTTCCCCGTCGTACAATAAAAAATAAAAAAAATTGTCCAGACTGTCTGGCCACTGAGCAGTCTGTGATTGGTAAAGTGAGTCTTATTTGTGTGATGATGAGAATGCTTGTTGTCTGACCCCGTTACGACCGCCCGTGGTCTAGTGGTTCGATCGGTGTCAAATCCAGAGGACCCGGGTTCGATCCCCATAGAGTACAAGTTGTGCATGTAGTATAGTAAAGTCTTCTAATCGTGGAAGTTTATAAAAGCTCATATAACATTAGCATTAGGTATACGCTCGGAGAATGCTCTTGGATGATCCTCTCGTGTAATGACAGACATTTATTAGTTTATAAATAATTATTTATATAATAGTATAAATATAACTCGTGAAGTACCTATATATGTTTATTTCGGTGAAGGCATATATTTTAGTAAGTAGGTACGATTTAATTTTTTATCATGTTTAAATTATTATTACGTATTAAATTAGATATGTTTAGTTATGTGAATATAAATGTTTATTTATTATCTTTTATTTTGTGCACCCTCCTACTATAAACCGTACTTTTACATTCCTCTCCATCCGAAGGTTGTCCGAAAGACTTGCTTTTAAGCGATAAGACCGCCCATTGTATTGTTAATTTTAATTTTAAAATTGTCAATTGTTCTATGTTTTTGGTGTACAATAAAGAATTTTCATTCATTAATTCATGCTTTAGGTTCAAATTACAGGAATTAAAAATTAACAGAACATTTTAAAGCAGTCTCAATGTGTAGACTGAATGGTTAAGGTAACAGAATATGTATTAGAGATGTGGATTGTGAAGATGGAAATGAAGTAATCCTTAAATTTTGTGGTGAGTAAGGCCAAGCGCTTCCTCGTCGTACGACAAAAAAAAAAAGAGTAAGCCTTCTAGTTGTATACCCTGGGAAACGGAAGCGCCACCTGGCTTGTGGCCACCCTCCAGCTGACCTCCAGCGCCAGACAGCGCACAGTTCGCTGTGTTCTGTCAGCTTCCTCGCCTAGGTAATGATCTGGGAGACGAGTTATAGTACAATCCTCATAGCTCAGTTGGTAGTAACTCTGCCTTCTGCTCTGTAGGTTTTTAGTTCAATCCCCACCCAGGACAAACATTTGTGTGATGAATGTAGACATTTGTTCTGTATGGTTGGATTTTGTATTATCATTCAAAATATTCAAATGTATTTTATTCGCAACCTAGTTCCCATATTACAAGCTATGCTTAGTTTGGGGCAAGATGGCGCTGTGTGAAATTGTCGTGTGATATTTAAAAAAAAAATATAACCTATCTGTGGCCAACACTACACGTAAACAAATTCGAATTCTCAGACGATGTATCTGCCGACGAAAATGTAAACAATCGATTAACCAATGCAATCTCATTTGAATAAAAACATGGCCGCCAGTAATACAATCATTGTCACCAGTCCCCACACATAATCTCCGATATACCAGCTATAATATGATAGTGTCGCAATCTGACTGGCTCAAGCCCAGTTTTTAGTTTTATCAGGTCAATGATTCTACGCAGATAAATAAATAGTTAGTAAGCCGTGAATCGGCATCGGGTCAATAACCTCGCTTAAATTTACTCAGACCGAAATATCAGTAATATTGGTATTGATGTTTTTATACCAAAATATGCCAAAGGCACGCATGCGTGGGTGGATCTCAATGAATTTATTAAGCTGTTTCTGTCAACATAGCGGGCCCTACAGTAAAGCACAGAATACACACTCTTATGCAAGATAAACCACACTAGTTTTGAATCGCCTCTGTGGACTTGTGGTTCGCCTACTGGTATCAGAACTAGAGTTCCCGGGTTCGGTCCCAATAGGTGTGTACAATTTTTTTCTTGGTGTGTTTGGTGGTAGGACTTCCTGGCTTGCTGCCACCATCTTACCTAAGTCTGACACCATAATGTTTTGTTCCGTTTCGTCGTTAAGAGGAGCCAGTTCCTCAGTGAGAATCGCTTCCACCTTTTCATATCTTGAAACAACCCCCCTCAGCATGAGGCGGGGATAAAATTTTTGTCCTCTGTTTTATCCACCTTCGAGGGAATTATTCTCTCGAAGGTGCGATGCAGCAGGTGAGATGAACTTTTTTATTGTACGACGGGGAAGCGCTTGGCCTTCATCTCATCTGGTTACAAGTTAAGATAAGGCCGAAGGTGGAGGCGCACTTCACAAGGAATCCTTAACAAACTGAGGAACTGGCTATCTTACCTCTAAATGCCGGAGCACAACAATTTTAGAATTGTTGTTATGGTGACAAAATTGGGTAAGATGGTGGTTGCTAGTCAGGCGGACTCAAACAAAGTCCTACCTCCTACCAAACCAAGCACAATATTGTACTCCCCCGGGATCGATCCCGGGACCTCCTGACCTCCTGACCTCCGGGACCTGCATCTGACACCGGTGGGTTGAACCCACCAGACGCACTAGACCACAGAGGCGGTGCAGATAAATATTTAAGATATACTTTGGGATAAACCTGATTTGTATTGGCACTTTAGAATCTGGTATAGTTGGAGTACTGTAGCTTAAACACCTTGAATATGCCGAAGAAGCCAAAGATCATTATTCATTGGTCCACCAAGACCTCAGTACTTTTCGCTCAGTACTTTTCGGTCAAATAAACGACTTTACTCAATGGTTACCATTGAGTAAAGTCGTTTATTTGACCCATATCAAGTTTCGTAAAGATCACTGACAATTAAAAGTAAAATCTGTCTTGAATCACTCGTGATTAAGTAATAATTTCCATTTCAAGCGGAAAATATATCCAATTGTTTTTCAAAAGTAAGCTAGGTAGGGTTTCATAGCCATTTTATGGTTACTATCTATACCTAACTTGCCCCATAGCTCAGTTGGTAGTGATGACTAAAGATGTTTGTTTTATATGCGGGGTATCATATAAAATAATAATAAATATTACAGGACATTAATTTCGCCATCTAGTCCCAAACTAAGCATAGCTTGTAATATGGGAACTAGATTACGGATAGAATACTGAAATACTTTTTTTTTTTTTTGTCAATACATACTTATCATATAATACAACACCCAAACACAGAACAAACATCAATATTCATCACACAAATGTTTGTCCTGGGTGGGAATCGAACCCACAGCCTACAGCGCAGAAGGCAGAGTTACTACCAACTGAGCTATGAGGCTTGTTAATACGGTAAATACCTGTGTATTCCATAAAAATAAAAAGGAGTATTTAAGAATTCTATCCGTAATCTAAGTAGTTCCCATTTTTTACAAGCAATGCTAAGTTTGAGGCTAGATGGCGCTGTGTGAACATCGAAATCAATCTCAACATTTCATCAAGACCCATTCAGCTGCTTATTCAGTGAAAACGTAACAAAAAAACAGACAGACACTTTGGAATTGATACCATTAGCAAGGATTTCAATTTGACTTCTGTTACCGATTGATAATGAAAATGACCGTTTCATAACTTATGTGAGTATAATTTTGACGAAGGCACCAACTTTGTTTCGGTTCTCCCAGTGCGCAAGCGCTGGCTTACCACGCATGCGCCAGGCTCGACCCAACCACCGCGCGAGGCAACCGTGCGGCCGGCGCGGATCTGATCACATCCAGGGAACCATTATAAGGTTGAATGTGATTCCCGGATGAGATCGCGGCAATAATCTCATCAGTGTGAAACGCGACCGAACAGCAAGATTTTGTTAAAAACTCTAACAAGGAACGGTATGAAATTAATAGCAACAATACAAGAAGAGTAGTAAAGCTCCTTGTGAAAGGGCTCGTCGGGGAAGTACTACGTGAAATAAGTTGCCGGTGAAATAGCGGATACGCGAGGCTTAACACCGATATGCAGTGCCGCGTAGGTCATATTCTTAGTAGGAAAGTGTCTATTTAATTGCTTCAAAGGCTTAAAGCTAATATTTATGTTTTCATAGTGAAACGTATCTCCGCAAAGTGACGCTTGAATCAATAAGCTATCATAGGAAAGTTGTCTGGGTAATAAATCTTACAACACATTATTTTGTTTAATATAATAAATAAATAATAGAGGACATTGATTTTACACAGCGGCATCTAGTCCCAAACTAAGCATTGCTTGTAATATGAGAACTAGATTACGGATGAGACTTATATACTTTTGTAAATAGATACGTATATAATACAACACCCAAACGCAGAACAAACATCTATATTCATCACACAAATGTTTGTCCTAGGTGGATTCTGTGGATGTGACCTCCGCAGTGAGGCTGAGATGCACTGAGGTGGGATGCTTGCTTATTCCGTCTCCAAGTTGTATAAAAAAAAGATCCGCATCAAAAGCACAACATATATCATTCGATTTCGCATTGAATGCTTTTAAGCTTTCTCTTCCCAATAAAGGTCGGCACTATAATTCACACAGATTTAGACCCTGACCTATAATCAGCCGAACCGAAACAAACGAACAATCAGCAGCTTTCTTTCGTCAGTAATGCTATTCGGTCTGACAAACAGCGTTTTACCAGTTAATTGCAAATTACTGGCTAATATTACGATTGAATACAGATGACATTAATTGTCTCGACCACCAAAAAAGTGTTGCCAATTACTGTAAATAATCCAAAAGAGAAAAGAATCACGCGCCAGCACTTTTTTCATTAATTCGAATTTTGAATATTATTTGACATTTCTATGCATAACTCAATCTAGTTAGAATGTTCAATTGTTAGTATTTGTGTATGAATCTAATTTAATTTTGCAATAATTTATTTGTATCGAACACATATGAGCATCTGACATGAGTAATTGAAATCTGTTTTTATGGTTACTAACATAGTATACAGCTACTACCTTAACAAGCCTCATAGCTCAGTTGGTAGTAGCTCTGCCTTCTGCGCTGTAGGTTGTGGGTTCGATTCCCACCCAGGACAAACATTTATGTGATGAAAATTGATGTTTGTTCTGTGTTTGGGTGTTGTATTGTATGATAAGTATGTATTTACAAAAAAAAAAGTATTTATGTATTCTATCCGTAATCTAGTTCCCATATTACAAGCTATGCTTAGTTTGGGACTAGATAGCGCTGTGTGAAATTAGAGTCCCGTAATATATTTACTACCTACCTGTTCCTATAGAGATACTGAGGTGTAGACTAACAATAATTATGGTGAACAATTGAAGTAAATAAATTTGAATTTGAATTAATTGTGTTATTTGGACGTCTTTAATTAAATGCATTAATACATACATTTTCTAAAATAGATTTGTTATATTATAACATTGGTTTATTATAATCACTGCAACAAAAAGCGCAAAATACAGCCACTGTGTACTTACCTAGTGGCTCGCCTACCGGTTTCAGATCCCGAGGTCCCGGGTACAATATTGTGATTAGTTTTGTTGATGTTCAGACTTTACAAACCTTAAATAGTCAAATACACAATTAGCAATGACGCTCCATCGGCTGCCTATGATTTATTATTACCATGTACCAGTACGCTGACAAAATCCATTAAATCGAAGGAAGTGTTGCCACAGGAAAAAGGTTCAGTCGCGCATAGCATAAGATTAAGAAACCGCTTTTGAGTGTACTTCCTGCGTACTATAAATAAGTAATATGGCGAACCGGAAACCGGCCGGCCTCGATGTCGAGAACCTTTGTTGGCTTGCCGTTATTTTTCGAACTGTACGTGTAAAACGAGAAAATTAACTGCAGCTTACCATCCATGCTCCAGTCTCGAAAGCTACACTCACACTCATTACTCATTACTATAAGGTGCGAAAGTAACTCGCTAATTTTAGTTTTATTTTATTTTTACAATTTTTGGAAAACTTACAGCTAGGTTTGTACAATAGATTATTGAATAACTTATGCAACCAAATGTTACATAATAGGAAGGCCAATTAAAAGTTTCCACAAATAACTAAAATAAATTATACACGAACATAAAGATTAGGTAGACAATGGTTATAAAAAGCAGCAAATATAGTACAAAACATTTAAATACACAAACACACACACAAGAAAAGAAGTCAAGTTAAATGCCCAATCTAGCCAACATTAAAGTAGGTATCGCTAAGTAAGCGTTTCAGCTTACTTTTTTGATTTTGAATAGATCAGTATCTATATTAGCTCTAGCCATCGTGTTAAATGAGCCAGCGGCTCTAACCATAAATGAGTTTTGCCTGTAATTTGTCCTAACTATAGAAACATAAAGTACGCAGACCTAGTTGCCCAAGAAGCTCTGGACATTCCACAGTACCGTTTGCTATGTTTAAAAGGTAAGTCAAAATGTGTCTTCGTTCGGAAAGCGGGAGGAAATGAAACTTTCGACATCTCGTGTATGAATACAGTGGAACCAAAAATGAGCAGTTGCATTGTTGGTTGTAGAGTCGGTAGTTATTTTTTACTCGACTGCCTCAGAAGAGGGCAATGTTTTTCGAGAGTATGTATGTATAATAATAAATATTACAGGACAGGAAATTAATTTCACACAGCGCCATGTAGTCCCAAACTAAGCAAAGCTTGTAATATGGGAACTAGATTACGGATATAATACTTACATACTTTTTTATATATAGGTACGTTTTATTTTATATATTTTCATATATACATGAGAGATTTTTGAGAGATTTACAGTTCTCAGAGAAGCTATATAAAAAAACATGGAAAAACGAATGATAACGAAACTATGTAAGTATAGCACAAAATAAACATAAAAAAATATTTTAGACAAACTATGAGCTGTAAGTTTAGGAACCCTATAAATATGCGCATAATAAGTGTGGTAAAACTGGTTTGTGGAGTGAGAAAGGGTGTGGGGTGGAGAGAGGTTGTGTGTGTATTTTTAACCGACTTCAAAAAAAGGAGGAGGTTCTCAATTTGGTTGTATTATTTTCTATTGTTTGTTACCTCAGAACTCCGTCATTTCTCAACCGATTTGACTAAATACTTTTTCAAAAATAACTTATCAATTCAACAGGTATTACTTATTATCATAGCCTACGTTTACCTGCATATACTTACGTTTCTTCACAACTCGACTAATAAGGAACTGGCACATAGCCCGAGCGATGATAAACAGTAAATGCATATAATAACCACATAACTGAACGAGAATTTTCAAGTGTATATAATATGCTAATGTAGCTCGGACTTCCTAGACAGTGTGATTTGTAGACCGGACCCGGAAGCAACAAGAGGAGAGTCATTTATTTTATTTTTTAGTCAATGTCGTGTCACATTAACATTTAAACATGACTGTAGAAAATAGAAAAATAAACAAAACTGGTACAACAAGAATCACAAAAAGGAACAATAATATATAGCAAAGATAATGAATGACCTTATACAATGTTTGCTTCCTTTTGGAACAATTTAGTTACCTATAGGCCGTTTGTCAGTCCTTAGGTAGTCCGGCTGTTTCCGTTGTACATAGTCAGTTTAATTGTACATTTTATTTTTAATGTTCGTGTGGTTCAACCCAACGATTTCAGCTCCGGTGGTCTCGGATTCGATCCCAGGGGAGTACAATATTGTACTTGGTTTGGTTGGTGGTAAGCCTTTGTTTAAGTCTGCTTGGCTAGCTACCACCATCTTACCTAATTCTATTGCCATCATAACAATCCTAAAATGTGGTGAGGCATTTAGAGGTAAGAAAGCCAGTTCCTCAGTTTGTGGAGGATTCCGGGTGAAGTGCGTCTCCACCTTCGGCCTTATCTTAACTTGTAACCAGGAGATGAAGGCCAAGCGCTTCCCCGTCGAGCAATTTTTTTTTAATAAATAGCTGTAAAGTAATATCTAAATGAAAAACAAAAGAGTAAAAACTTTTTCATTGGCCGAAAATGTTTTGTCTATGAATGTATCCTAAGTCTACACGAGTCAGAGCAAAGGGATATTGACCTAATAAATATGATTCTCAAGGTGTAATGTGTCTGGTGTCACTTGGCGCTAAAACAGTCCTGGCCTGCCAGATTTAAAACGTATAGGGAAGTGCACATTATAATATGCTACCACTGTTGCAGTATCCATTCTGTTCTAACTTGTTCCTAGCAACTGTGGACTAGTTATTATTCCCATACAGACTATGAAGACCAGTAGGGACGGAAGGAACCATTATTAGATAGATAGATAGCAAAGACACTTAATCTAGGTACAAGGGTTATAATTAAACCAACTATGTACAAAGGAAGCAGTCGGATTACCTAAGGACTGTTACAAACGGTCTATAGGTAACTCGACTGTTCCGAAATTAATTTTACACAGCGCCATCTAGCCCCAAACTTAGCATAGCTTGTAATATAGGTACTAGATAACGGATAGAATACATAAATACTTTTTGTAAATACATGATACAACACCCAAACACAGAACAAACATTCATCACACATTTTTTGTCCTGGGTGGGAATCGAACCCGCAGCCTACAGCGCAGAAGGCAGAGTTACTACCAACTGAGCTATGAGGCTTGTTAAAGATATAGCTATGATAATTCACGTGTCGCCTCAATCAAAAGCCTTGGAAGATTTTTGAAAACCCGGAGGGCACCGGCTCCCCACGGACCCAAGGTCTCGACCCCCAAAATGCTCAATAATAATTGTGCATATTATTTTTAATATTTATGTAACTAGTTATTGTATCGACGGGCCTGTTCGTCTGTTAGATAGTTTTATCACTATTAATCGGTGTAGTCTCGATCATACGGGTGCACAACAAGTGTCGCAGAAGGTAAGAAAGTTCATTTTATAGAAGCAAACTGTCTAACTAGTTTTCGACAGTACAAAGTGATCTTATTGTTTTTATTGAATAAACGAGATTTGTACCTCTAGTGTGAGCTCGAAGTTTCTAAGTTGTATCTGGAACTGGTCGATTGGGCCAGTACAGGAGACTAGCCCCAGGGGGATGTACTATGGCAATATGTGGGGAGGCACTGGGAGAAGTTTCAGCAAACATCCCAGGGCCTTCCTTAGCATCGAGGCCGACCACTGAGAGGGTTCCAGTAACAGTCACATAACCTCATCGCACCCTCAAGGCCACGAGGTATCTCCCCCTCGAAAAATAAAAATAGGCTAATATACTGTCTATTACTAGACCAGTGCTACTTTGTGATATTCGATTCGAATTAATGAATGAACGATTGAAAAATGAGTGAATGATTGAACACTATACTGTACATAAAAATGACATCGGATAACCAACAAGCCTCATAGCTCAGTTGGTAGTAACTCTGCCTTCTGCGCTGTAGGCTGTGGGTTCGATTCCAACCCAGGACAAATATTTGTGTGATGAATATAGATGTTTGTTCTGTGTTTGGGTGTTGTATCGTATGATAAGTATGTATTTACAAAAAAACTAAGTATTTATGTATTATCACCGTAATCTAGTTCCCATATTACAAGCTATGCTTAGTTTAAGGCTAGGGTGGCGTTGTGTGAAATTAACGTCCTGTTATATTATACCTACCTAATACCACCTGATGCAAACATTAGGTGTCACAGTGTATGAACTATGAGCGATTTCTTAAAGACTAATATGGAAAGAGAAACTGAAAGGAAAAATGACAGATGAAACTCTTGCCTCGCATTGTCGTTAATGCGATGTGTTTAGTTGCTTACGTAAAGAAACCTTTGTCGCGTATGATCTACGTAGCACCATAACAAGTAACTTGTGGTGCTTCTAGTAGATATATCTGTCTCCAAACCTTTTTTTTATTGTACGACTGGGAAGCGCTCGTAATTCATCTCGCCTGGTTACAAGTTAAGATAAGGCGCATTTCACCTGGAATCCAAATCGTAAGATGGTGGTAGCTAGCCAGGCAGACTTCAACAAAGTGCTACCACCAATCGAACCCGGGACCTCTGGATCTTAAATCGGTGGGTTGGAACCACTAGACCACAGAGGCGGTTAAACTCACTTATAGATAAGTTTTACGTAACAAATGATGATCAAAATAGATGAAACGCGATCGAGCTTGTTGTTATTTTCATGCGACCGTGTTTACGTGTCGATTACACTGTTTTGAACTGCGTGTGGGGTTCTGCCTTGCTGGAGATATTGAAAATATCCTAATTGTTGCCAGATGGTCATGCCATATGTTGTGCTTGCGCCCTATTTTTAAACGCCCGTTTGTTGAAGTCTTTAAAGAAGTCAAATATCTATAGCTATTTGTTACTCTGTTGTTTTTCATAATTTTACTTCCTAGTTTACGTCCCGTCAGTCATGGGCGACTTACTTGACTTTGTACTCTTATCTTCTTGCGTGGCATTGGAATTACTACCAATTAGAAAAGCAATGCGATTGTATACCCTTCGCTTCATTCCAATTACGATAATTAAAGGTAAACTAAAGGGTTTTTTTGATTCATCTTTCTTTACTCATTCGATTATTATATTATATTGTTTGAAGACAATCGAGGTACCGGGTGCACCGCGACGTAAGGGGCGAGATCGAGGTACAGGGCGGACCGCAATGTTAGGGTGAGGTTAGATTGACCCACAGCAAGGGTCGATTTTTTGATAGCTTTTAAACTTTATACGGGCGTATCTCCTAAACTAGAGGTCGTAGACCCGTCACACTTACAAATCATAAACTACTGTACATTCGTAGTATATAATCTACATTTTGAAAATATGACTAAGAGACTTGTTTGTAAGAAGAGCTAGAAGGTACCTTGCGATTATATCCATACAAGTCGATGCTTGTATTGCCCACAGAACACATTTAACAAAATCCATGTTGAATTAATTAAACACCATACTATCCATAAGCCTTGACTAAGCGTTTACGGCTTCAAAACATGGCATAGCAACATGGTGTGTTGCAATAGAATGTATTAGGTACTCTATAAGATTTATGGGAGCCGATTTAGCTCTTAACAGGTCGTGATAAGGGTTATATTTGAGGTGTAAGTGCGTGCTCTACATTTGTTCAGTGCATTGCAGATTGCGAGGCCGGATACATGTTTTTTGTGTGCTTCATTTGGAAACCACTTCTCTGTCTGTGAGCTAAATATTATTGGACATGCCCTGTACTGTAAGTAGTATGCCACTTGATGAATTTGGCACAGTAAAAAGCTTAAGATTTTTTTAGTTGAATTTTCCCGAAGACCTGTCCTGTGAAAACGACGCACAGATTATTAATAGATAACCATCGTCCATTATCTGACTAAGTAAGTCTTGATAGGTATATATCTTTCCTATTTCCAAACACATATGTGTTTTGGAAATTAAGATAAAATACCGAAGCACATTGAAACCGCTCCTTTCAGATAAAGACGTAGAAAAAAAAGAATGGCCTTGACTCAAGAAAACAAACACCGCAACTGGGATAAGATAATCTTTTCTGACGGTGCTTCATTGTGAACAACTAAGTAGTAGTTATCACACCTGCTTGGTCAATATGTATACATTAATAACTTAAACTTACTACATTACTAACTTACCAATTTATGTAATAAAATAAAATATCTACATACATAGTAATAATAGCAATTCGTTTGCTATTATTACTATGTATGTAGATATTACCTACAATGTAAATCCCCTAAGATCTCCAAGAGTTGCATCTGCATGACATAGATTAAATATTGGCACATCAACTCATGACAAATGTTAATATAGCTGTATGTATGACAAATGTAACTCCTTGACCTTTAGATCAGTCATACAGATTGAACGAGATCATCGGTCAATCTACGGTGTTATGATAGTCGATCAGTCATCACCTCGTGTCTCGGAAGTTACTTGCCTACTACAATTGTTTACTTGCCTTGCCTAAGGTGGCAAACAGGCATACGGCCCACCTGATGGAAAGTCACCGTCGTCGCCTATGAAAGCTTGCAACACCAGAAGGTTAACCGCCTCAGTGGTCTAGTGGTTCAACCCACCGATTTCAGATCCAGAGGTCCCGGGCTCGAATCCCCAGTGGGAGTACAAAATTTTGCTTTGGTTTGGTTGGTGGGACGACTTTGTTTAAGTGCGCCTGGCTAGCTACCACCATATCAACTAATTCTGTCGCTATAACAACAATTCTAAAATTGTTGTGTTCCGGCATTTAGAGGTAAGATGGCCAGTTTCTCAGTTTGTTGAGTTTTCCGGGTGAAGTGCGCCTCTACCTTCATCCTTATCTTAACTTGTAACAAGATATTGAAACGGCCTTCATGAAAAGCCTGGGTGTGATTTACTTCCTAGTGATCTACCCCGGGCAACAGAATCGCTGGCTTTTTCCTAGCGGTCACGGCTGAATGATTAAAACACTGGTGGTAGGACCTGTAAATGACCACCTGGCTAGCGAGTACCCTCCTGCAAGGTTCTGACCTATATCAACACGATGTAGATAATCGGGAAAATTTCGGGGCCATTCCAAACCAATAAAGAAATTATGAGGGTAAAGTCTAAATCGATAGGATTCGCTTTTTTCTTTTGGGTGATTATTGAATTCTTATTGCCGTTGCAATTTTCAATCGTGTGTATTTTTCAAATAAAGGAAACAAGTTTGCGGTTACGACAAAACATTTATGCAACGCGTTGCATATTCGATAATACTGCATGTAACATTATGGTAACTGAACATAGGTAAATGTTTACCATTTACTAGCGCAAAACATTATTCAATCGACAGAGAAAATCGGCGATACAATCCAAAAACATTCTTACGTAAACTTTGTTTATACATCGTGCTTTATCGTTGTGTGTGAGTACCTAGCTACTCATTTAATTTTCCTGAAAACTAAAACCTTTTTGCTGCCAATTTTATCCTAACCAACAAATCGAAGCATCGGTCTCCTTTGGGACTGAAAGTAGTTCCAAATCAAGAACCTTTAAAAAAGGCATTGTAGGGCTTTTTGTAGTTTAGTTTGGACATTGTAAGGGACGGGGTTTCTGGCAATGCCATGCATATATTGGATGGACTCATCATAAAGCAAAAACATAACTCTGTAGTTTCGTTTACTGATACCTTTTACTGCATTAACTCAAATGCAATCTAGTTAGAAAAAAAAGAAAGGAGAGAAAGAAAGAAGCCTTTACACGTGAAGCTGATTTAAGACCTTTTTGTCCAAGCGTAGCTTCAGTGACATTTTGCAGCAGATCCAAATAAGGTATATTATATATAAGGTGCCAACCTAAAACCAAATAAAAATAACCTTTTTTTGTTTAGGTCATAATGTAAAATGAATGGGGACTCGACCGTCAAGAAAATTGAATATTTGTTAAAATTAGCAGTTTCTTGTTTAATTTAAACAGTCAGCTTAATAAAGTGGTTTTGATCAGATGTAAGCCAAAATGTATTTTGTTATTATTTTAACTTAAAAATAAGTGCAAAAAAATAATTAAAAACATACTGATGTACTCCTATATAAAGTCGAGTTAATTGATAGAAATTGCTATCATAATGATAGTAGATTTTCTTACTGACAGAATGTAAAAAAAAACGATTACTTGCCGTTTTATAATACACAGTCATTGTCAATGCCGTCGGTTCGACCTTAGACCTCTCCTTTCATAATATCGATCGCGAAGACCTCACAGAGGGTCGTTCAACAAAGACAAACCATTCTTCATATCCGGGTGAGCGGGAGAATGCTTCTGATACAAGCAAATGCAGCATTGTTCTTTTTTCCAATTGATAAATAAGTTTGATAACCGCCTCTGTGGTCTGGTGGTTCAGCCCACCGATTTCAGATCCAGAGGTCCCGGGTTCGATCCCCATGGGAAGTACAATATATTGTGCTTGGTTTGGTTGGTGGTAGGACTTTGTTTAAGTCCGCCTGGCTATCTACCATCATCTTACCTAATTCAGTCGCCATAACAACAATTTAAAAAATTGTTGTGTTCCGACATTTACAGGTAAGATAGCCAGTTCCTCAGTTTGTTGAAGATTCCGGGTGAAGTGCGCCTCCACCTTCGGCCCTATCTCAACTTGTAACGTGTCGTACGATAAAAAAAAAAGCGTAATAAAATTCCACACACAGAAACGGTGAATTTGGAAGTGAAACTTTTCATGTGAGGGTTTGAAATTCTGATCCGCAACCTTTTTGTATGACGAACTGTGGGGCACTGTGTCGGGTAGAGTGGGAGATAATTCAAATGTTTGCCTGTATTGCAAAAGTTTCACTTCTAGCTTGTCTTTACACGCTGTTTTTTATTTATTTATTATACTCAATCAGATCCCGACAAAACATCAATGTTGTGAATGAAGGTCAAGTTCGTTCGTTCGACTTTGATTTCGAATGTTGAAATGTATTAAATTTTTTGTCCCTTTCGTACCTATAGGTTTTGTTATAGAAAATTATGAAATAACCCTCGTAGCTTGAATTAACATGGACATTCATTACACACAGCGCATCATCTAGCCCCAAACTAAGCATAGCTACAAGCTATGCTATATGGCAACAGGATTACGGATAGGATACTAAAATACTTTTTTGTTGTTGGAAATACATACTTATCATACAATACAACACCCAAACACAGAACAAACATCTACATGAATATAGATGTTTGTTCTGTTTGGGAATCGAACCCACAGCCTACAGCGCAGAAGGCAGAGTTACAACCAACTGAGCTATGAGGCTTGTATAAAAAAAGTTGCAAAATTTCTAAGCATCACATCACATCAACATGTGTCCTGGACAAAGCTTTCAACAAAGCTTTGTCATAATCACCACTCTTGGCAGGCAGATTGGTGTTCGCAGTAAGGTGTAGATAATACACAGAAGAAAGCTGCTGCACTTCTTCTGGTGACATCCCTCATTACGACATCCATGGGCTGAATTGGAGATGTCGAGTCTGAAGCCGCGACCGCCACGGCAAGGCTAAGAAACATAAAGAAAGGATATAGGCAAAATTCACACAACCTTACCCTCAATTTTGTTTATATTTTTTATTTAAAACGCGCTCAGTCCTACCCTAGTAAGTGGAATATCTACCAGGTGGATCTGGGTGGATCTGGACCATTTCATTAGCTGTCTTCGGCTTTATCGGAAGCTAGAATAGATAAGCTTTAGCCTAGCATATTATTTAAATTAAAATTTTCCGCCTTTTCTTTAACCGCTGTTGTGGTCTAATGTTCTGTCTACCAGTGTCAGATCCAGAGGTCACAGTATTGACCTTAGTTTGGTTGGTGGACCTTGTTAAGCCCGCCTAGCTATCTACCACCATCTTACCTAAGTCTGTTTCTATAACAACCGAATTGTCGTGTTCCGGCATTTATAGGTAAGATATCCAGTTCCTCAGACAGTTGAGGACTCCGGGTGAAGTGCGCTTCCACCCTCGGCCGTATCATAACTTGAAACCAGATAAGATGAAGGCCAAGCGCTTCCCCGTTATATAAAAAAAACACTGATTAATCCATTTTTACAAGCTTGCTATCACATTTAGGGAATCAATATCTTGTGTAAGGTTCAAGGTTATTCACCGGCGTGACACCAACTTCCGCATTCATGTTATGTAATAATATTAGACCATTATGTTCTAATATAAATGTTATTTACCTTTTCAAGGGTGTCAATTCTAGAGGCACGTACGAGGCCTCGGCATTTGCCAATGAAATATATTCTGCTATCCTATGACAGGTAAAAAGATTGCTTAGCCATGAATCTTACATAGATTCATAGTTTGTAGTGTAAATTGTAATTAATCTGATAATTATTGTTTATTTTATAATTGGTCAGAATCACAAGCCGACGCTGCTAAGCACGCTAAGCAAAGTGTTATAAAAATAAACATACCAAGTTCGAGACGGGCACTCGCACTGAGGGTTCCGAACCACATTTCAAAGCATAAAAATCAAGTTTCTTGTATAGGGTATTTAATATTATTTTTATTATTTGTTGTTATACCGGCAAACGACATACACACTGAAAATTTGATCTGTCTACATTTTTTTATACAATTTAGAGACGGAAAAAGCTAGTAGCCCACCTGATGTTAATAGCATCTCTTGCCTATACAATGCCTTACTGCGTAGGTCACATCCACAAAGAACATAGCGCGGCACTGCATTGCGCCCGTCAACTTGAGGCATAAAGGTGTTAAGCCTTGCGTGCAATATCACCAGCAAGAATACCCTTCAAACTCGTACTTTTTATCTATACGATACACAAGATACAGCTCACAGACGGGACGGATGGACAACGAATGGATAGCGGAGGCTAATGCACATTTAATTCTTTTGTATGTATTTCTATATTGTGTTTGTGTTCTTTTTAATGGTTTTAAAATATGGATTTTATCTGAAATAAATGAATAATAATAATAATAGGGTCCCGTTACCACCCTTTAGTAACGTAACCCTGCAAATTCGATACTATTTTCCCTCGTCATCATGAAGATGAGCTGAACCAGAGACCAGCCCTGCATTCTGCGGTACTCACGTTTGGCAATTTGCCATCGAATGCGCAATGGTAGTAAATAACTACCCGCTTACTTATTTGGCACGCGGGTTGACTTTTCAAACCGATTCGTTTTGAACTGCGCCTTTCGTTAACGACAGGTACCGCATTAAAAAAAAAAGCTGTTACTACATTCCTTATAAACGTTCATAAATATTCGTCATCATGATCAGTAGCTCTCGGGTAACCCACTGCTGGGCATAAGCCTTTACCCTGTACAGTAGCAATAAATATTACAGGGCATTTATTTCACACAGCGCCATCTAGCCCCAAACTAAGCATAGGACTTTTTTTTGTAAATACATACTTATCATACAATACATAAACACCCAAAACAGAAAAAATGACTATATTCATTACATAAATGTTTGTCCTGGGTGGGAATCAAACCCACAACCAACAGCGCAGAAGGCAGAGTTAGTACCAACTGAGCCTCATAGCTCAGTTGTTAGTAACTCTGCCTTCTGCGCTGTAGGCTGTGGGTTCGATTCCCACCCAGGACAAACATTTGTGTGATGAATATAGATGTTTGTTCTGTGTTTGGTTGTTGTATCATATAGTAAGTATGTATATAAAAAAAGTATTTAAGTATTCTATCCGTAATCTAGTTCCCATATTACAAGCTATGCTTAGTTTGGGGCTAGATGGCGCTGTGTAAAAATTAATGTCCTATAATATTAAAAAAAAAAAAGAAAAGCTATGAGGTTTCCCCTCATCCTCTGGGACCAGCAATCCGTCAATGCCTTATTCCACCAGTCATCACCAAATATTGCCAGGTGTCCTTCCCAAGTAAATGTAACACACTTCTTTCATTTCAGTCATTCCGGTCCTCCTATAGCCCTCCACACTCACACTCAACAACCTTGTAACGTGACTTTCGTCCCTCCGCATAACGTGTCCATACCATACTAGCCTGTTACTCTTATCCTTTCAGTCATAGCCGCTTCTTTCAAACTCTTAAATATACTCACTTACCTATTTGAGAAAAATATTTTGGGGCTTTTGATTGACCACGTGACCCCTAGGGGCTGGCTCTTATTTAGGCCAGCGAATTAGCATAGCTATTCACCGTGGCACGCTTCCGTCAGGTACTATTCTGGAACAGTTGAGTTACCTATAGGCCGTTACTGCTTCCTTTGTACAAAGTTAGTTTAATTGTACTTACATGTCATTTTCTTATCTTATCCAATCTTCTCACACCACACATCCATCTCAATATTCTCATCTCGGTCACATGAACTATTTTTATTTGACCTAGTATCTTGCAAACTAAATCGTATACAATTAGTAAGACTGCGTACTGTAAAGATTAATTAGGGTCACCATTTATATCTTGTTTTAATTATACTCGTATCAATTCAATTTGACTTGACCTATAACACCATATTTTTAATATTATTTCAATGAATGCTTTGATCTTGTATTACGGGCCAGAGATTTAGATTAGAGATTTATTTTACTTACAAAAAATAACGTAAGTTGCTTTATCTCGGGCGAATAATTGTTTCCTGATCCTCAAGGGTCTTCCTAGTGCCCTAGTAACTGTTAACTGATCTGTGGGTCGACAGGCTGTAATTGTATTCTATGGTAAATCATCCATGTTACAACAAATCGCTTTGACATGCTTCCGCGTAGTTATCTTTCTTTTTCCAAGTTTGAAGCTCATCAACACAACTAATTAATCATTAAAATTCATTATATTTATATACATATACATATATATATAATTTGAGCCTTTTGGGGTCCGTGGGGAGCCGGGGCTTTTGATTGAGGCGACACGTCACCCAAGGGCTGGCTCTTATTTAGGCCTGCGAATAAGCATACCTATTCAGCGTGGCAATGTAGCCAGTGTCATGGGCACGCTTCCGTCTGGTACTGGCCTGCAACAGTTGAGTTACCTATAGGCCGTTTGTAACGGTCCTTAGGTAATCTGACTGATTCCTTTGTACATAGTTAGTTCAATTGTACATTCTATTGAATAAAGATTTCTATTATTCAAAAATTATTACAGGACATTAATTTCACACAGCGCCATCTAGTCCCAAACTAAGAGTAGCTCGTAATAATGATAACTAGATTACGGAATATAATATCTACTCAATTTTTTTTTGTGTGAATACATATTTACCATGATACCCAACATAGGGCAAACATCTATATTCATCACACAAATGTTTGTCCTGGGTGGGAATCGAACCCAAACTACACGACATTACAATGATTTCCCACCGGAGCAGCAGTTTTCATTCATTTCGTTGTATGTCAAGGTCGTAACGAAAAGTAGCTTACTTTGCATATTAAGCCCTTCAGTTGCTATTTATTTGAACAACAGTAATTCTATATGCTACCGTTTACTAGCATCGCATATCAAAATATGCCAGTATTTTCGCAGTAAGGCTTGCGAAAACGTTTTTGTAAGATTTTACACCACACTAACACAAAAAGCTCGTTAGACCTCATCCTTGCCCAGGAAATGCCCAGGCAAGCCTCGGTAATTCTTACCCATTCGAAAAAAGAAGGATTTGGAAGCCACATTTTTCGCATTGTACTCTCCTTTCTGTTTCCAATTTGCTATTGCGTTTGTTTCTATGAAGTCTAACCATCTTCATTATTTTCGTGACTCATTTTCATTTTACTCGTTTCTTGTATTAGTTTATGTAACGAAAACTAAAATTATGCAAAATTATGCCCATAATTAGCTCCTGCATCTACTAGGTATTATGGTAACTAACGTAACTATCCTGTTTTATGAGTTGATTTATTTTCATTGTAGTCTCAGTTCAAAGTATTTTTTTTTTACTACGGGAAAGCGCTTCGCCTTAATTTCACCTGGTGTCAAGTTATGATAAGGCAGAAGGTAGAAGCGCACTTCACCCGGAATCCTCCACAGATTGAGGAACGATGTTGCTGTAAAACACTCCCGGTTTGTTTTTCGTAGAGAGCGGGACGATTTATGCCATATTCGTCCCGATGAAGCTCGGCCCACATCTCTCCAATTATTATGAAGTCATTTCGAACAAAAATAACCCGTTTCACTATTTAGTTTTTAATGTTATTTATTTATTTCGAGGGATCGCACTTGGTCACATTTACATTTGTCGTTAACATTCATAATTTGTAAATATGACCAAGTGCTATCGCAAAATAATATATAAAGATGCAAAAGCAAAAATGCCATTTCTAGCTAGTGCTTTGAATGTGTTTTCGGATACTAGGGCAGTTTCACATACTTTAGTGAATCTCTGCTAGATGGCGCTGAGATTGTTTTGGCTCAAAAATTCGGAAACTGCGTCAGAACCCTCTTTGCTCAATGATAATACGTGAGGTTGCTAGCACACCGCAGCTTAGCGAAATAATTGCAAGTGACTTCTGAAAACCACAAAGTTCATTGGTGCACGACGGGAAGTCAACCCACATCTGAAGGTGGGTTACCCCACTTAGCCACAAGGCTCTTAAATAAGTATAGATAGATTAAAATACATAGATATACATTAAAGTTCGGAGACTTGTGACATTTTCGATTCAAGTTTATGCGAAGTAAAGGACAAGGGGCAACTTGTATTATGTATACTGACCAATACATAAATAATATGTCTCGTAAATATAATTAGACAGCACATAATAATTAGACACACCCAGACTCGAAATTACTTAGACCTGGTGTCAGCAAGTTTATGAGCAAACAACTCCGTAACAAAGAAACTTGGCTGTTTTTATAGTTTCATGGCTATTTACATACAATCATTGATGCAAGGCTCTTTGTTCGACAGGTACCTCTACTCTCACGACGACATTGCAGGGTTTTGCACTCTCTTGAACTTTGTGACATCAAGAGTCCGACTATCCATAGGGCAACGCCTCGAGCCAGGGCTCGGCTTATACGAAGTGCGAAAGCAAAATAAAACTATGAGTACCTACTTCAGTGTATGCACATATTTTGTAAGATCGATACGATACGACACGCCGCCGATACTGATCGCCGATTAATGGCTACCTGTTTTTTTTTTGTGTGGCACCTGATGAAAATATTTTGGGAGTAGGTATCTATTTTTCCTAATTATCATGCCCATTATTCATTACATACATTATATTGGTTTGAATGTGTGAAATAGAATAATATGTATGTATTATCGTACATTCACATCAGTCTGTGCCTTTGCATTAGTGCAGGTTGCTATCGCAAAATTAATTAACATTAAAACGCCTAAAAACGTACCTAACTGATAACATACTCCTTCCTTATCCTGGCACCACCCTCACTGGTATAACTTATATTGTATTGGTACGTATATTAATCGCCAGAACAGAAACTACTATACTATGTTTCACCCCAAAATTCGATGCCGTATGTGCTAAATGATTGAGCTGTTTCTAAAATGCTTGGCTAAATAGATGTTATATAAAGTTTCACAAGCAATAACAATGTGTGCTATAACGGGAAAGAAGGTACTGTAACCCAGGACAATGGTGTAGAATGACACAGGGAGACAACGGCTGTATAAATACGGGCGTGGCAGCCTTCATTGTTGTCTTGTTAGCCTGGAATATTAGCAACTGGGTACATTATACACTTTGTCTCTCAACATCGTCAATATTTGACAAGCCGCATAGGTCAGTTGGTAGTAATTCTGCCTTCTGCGCTGTAGGCTGTGGGTTCGATTCCCACTCAGGACAAACATTTGTGTGATGAATATAGATGGTTGTTCTGTGTTTGGGTGTTGTATCATATAGTACGTAGATATGTATTTACAAAAAGTATTTAAGTATTTTACCCGTAATCTAGTGCCCATATTACGAGCTATGCTTAGTTTGGGGCTAGATTGCGCTGTGTAAAAATTAATGTCCATTTTTTTTTTTTAATTTCGTTATATGAATACGTGTGGATGAAGGCAAATAACAATGGTTCAAAGAGGATCCGCGAAGGTTTTCGTGTAACAAGTATTTTATAGAACTTGCCGTGTAGTGTCCATGAGAGAATTGCTTGAACCCTTTGCAAAATGGGTATCGTAAAAGACGACATCATCCTCATGGCTCTGACCTAGACAAGCCTAGAGATCAAGAGCTATGTCATTTTTTTTTTAAAAACCTTTGTCTCAGACGTCTTAGAACTCCCGTAGACCAGCGCAGCCGCAGCTTTTTCTGTCCTGTGCAATATCCAGCGTTGCAATAAGGGCAAAAAGCTACAGTTTTCGTGAGCTTATGTATGTATGGTTACGGCGCTACGGATAATAAATTCGTTCGACTTGCAGTCGGACCTGTTTTTAGTATATTTTGTTATTTCAATATATGGTAGAAATAAAAGTGACGAACCAATCATATAGCACTATTGATCGATAATGTCAAGGAACTGGTTTCACCGATAAGCCGTTACAATGTTTTACGATTGCAATTAGCAGCCAGCCGGTGGCAAAGCGATAGTTTATGGTTGATTCACCAATCACAGACAGAATTATATTTTTCTATAGACTAACACGCAATTGCGTCTTGTCTAAGAGTAGCGAATCGCTTTTTTTTTAAATTGGTCGTCGCTAAGCCCGACGCTATTTTGTGGACAACCACGGAATGTCAAACAAAATCTTTACGTGTACTACATGGTCTATAAAAAAAAATGGTCTATTTTTTATGCTTGGCATCTGTCTTGTCTTGGTGTCTGAAATAGTTATGGTTCGGGGAAGTACTCCGGATGAGCTCATTCATAAGAACACTACTACTCTTAAAAGACCACATCTGTTAGATATGTTATTCATTTAGTATTCAAGTGTGATATATAATAAATACATTAAGATACACACAACATTTTAATCCAGCGATCAACGAAATTTGTACCACCTAAGAATTTTATCACTTCAGTTAATTAACTGTTCCCATGTAAGTGACTGTCTTTATGAGAATAAATAGCTTTTTTTTATTTTATTGTACCACGGTTAAGCACTTGGCTTTCATCTCACCTGGTAACAAGTTGAGATAAGGCCGAAGGTGGAGGCGCACTTTACCCGAAATCCTCAACAAACTGAGGAACTGGCTATCTTATATAAATGCCGGAACACAACATTTTCAGAATTGTTGTTATGGCGAAATAAATAGGTAAGATGGTGGTAGCTAGCCAGACGGACTTAAACAAAGTCCTTCCACCAACCAAACCAATAGCACAATATATTGTACTCCCCACGGGGATCGAACCCGGGACCTCTGGATCTGAAATCGGTGGGTTGAACCACTAGACCACAGAGGCGGGTAAAAAAAAGGCATCATTTCTAAAATATCGAATCGTTTATTATTGCCGGCGTTAGTTACAATTTTTATTTTTTATGACGGGGAATCCCTGGCCTTCATCAAATATATTAACGGAATGAAATTTGTTTGTGTATTACCAAAAAAACATTGCGTTTTCGTCGTCAGTGAGCTTGAGATAATATAATCCTGGCAGAACGCTTGATAGTACGTAGGCTACGTTAATTTCAATGTGTAATCCCATTATGACCGTATTATGAAAGAACATCCTTGAATGTTGGCTATTCCATTATTTCCTACGCTATACATCCCTACGAGCAACAATAGAACAATTACTGTAATATGTTTATTAATTGCCCCCGTAGCGATAGGTTATTATAACCATTTCCTATTATTTATGCAATACAATGAGCCCGAGACAATGTGAAGCGAGTAATCAGAAAAATATTACTTTGACACCGACAACGCACCTGTTGCCTTCACAAAAATGTCTTAGACTAGTTTGGTGCAATTTTATAGCAGAATAACAGAATTCATAAACCTAACATTTGGACCAAAAAGAGTCATTAAAATTCAATGCAGATTCTTTTCATTTTATTGTACCACGGGGAAGCGCTTGTCCTTCAAATCATCTGGTTTTTTTTTTCAAGTTTTGAAAGGCCGAAGTTGGAAGCGCACTTCACCCGGATTCAATAGTGTGAGGAACTGGCTATCTTACGACAACACACAAACATTTTCGAATTGGGATGGCCGTAGCTAGAGATAGGCGGACTTAAAAAAAGTCCTACCACCAACCAAACAGAGCACAATATTGTACTCCCCCTGGGGATCGAAGCCGGGACCTCTGGATCTGAAATCGGTGAGTTGAACCACTACAGAGGCGACCACAGAGGCGGGTAAAAAAAAGGCGGTTTTAAACCTAAGACAGATAAGACAATATTGTACTCCCCCTGGGGATCGAACCCGGAACCAAATATTCATTTAATTATCATAATTCAGGTGTCGTTATATTTCTAGTCTAGTACTTAAGATTAAGCTTAAAAGCCCTGAAACAGACTTGAGTGTTTAATCTCTAACAATAAGAGAAACTTAGGTCTTAATAAAGGCTTGTCTAATCTAGAATTTACTTTTACTGTCATGAGGATCCACTTAATCGTGAATGATACTTGGTGTTTTCATTGAATCAAGTCAATAAACGTGGCAAGAGGACAAGTCGATTACATTCATACGCGATAACCACGTCTATTTCACATAGATATGAAAGAATGCTTAAAATTAATAATTAATTAATAGTTTAAAATTATAAATATTACAAGACATTTTTGCGCGGACCATCTAAACGCAAACTGAGACTTGACTTCCGGGTTTAGTGCGCTTCCACCTTCGACCATATTGGAATACAATAAAAAAAAAAGTTAAATACTCTTACCAAAAGTCGTCAGTTCGTGCATTAAAATGTTGTGAATCCGCCCAGGTTCAAAGTGACGCAAGCGTGGGTCGCGTGCAGTTAATCTATTGAGCAATTCGTTTGTTAAACATCAATTATGTAATTGTTTATCTTCGACTTAATAGTTGATATACCTGATGATCCTGCTTATAATGTTTATAGACTTTCCTTGTTGTTTATAGCTTAAAACAGTTGGTATTAGGACAGATATCAGCTGGCCTACCTAAGCGAAACAGACTTTTTGGTTCGATCAAAATGGCGGCTTTTCTGAACAATTCGGTTTCATTGAGAAGTGAAAGAAAAACCTCCATTTTGATTGACATCTAATATGAAACAATGTTAGGTAACAGGCCAGCTGAATAGTAATAAGGGTGTACGGTCTTGCATGGCTCTGCATGAGGCACAACAAGACCGAATGGTGCACAGTCCGTTAGTGCTGATGTGTGATAGCTTGTAGGTACGGACGAAGGCCTAGGCTAGGTTGATGGTGTTCTCCTCTCGAGCGAGGTTTAGACAACAGCCTAGGCTAGTGAATGGTGCTTTCCACAGAAGGTTAGCATCCTGAGTACCTAAAGCACCATTCACGAGTGCTCTTCGCATAATCAACAGCTCGATGATGTGGATGTTTTCAATATTACTAACAAATGCATGTTTAGAACATTTAAATACCCTTACAAATGTTATAACTACTTAAAAATCACAACCCACGTGGGAAGAGGGACTCGAACCTCGAAGGGTGAATTTTTGTGTTGTTATAACATTTGTAAATGACGAGACCAAGTGCAATCACTTGAAATAAAAAAATAAAATAAGTAGCTACCTATTTTGGTCATTAGAATGTATTTTCTCATGCATATAATGATTATTTTGCCCGTGGTTCATCTATAATGGCAATGTAAAACTTAAACATAAATAAATAAAATAAATCTTTAGTTCATGTAATAGACAATATTCTTTTGCAAAATTCATGAAATCTTTTATCACACAGAATAATAAAAAGACCTCATCTTACTTTTATGAACCTAGACCCTGTTGAAATTAAAAATAAATATCAGCATTAGATAAATTAATCAATATTAGGTAATTCATTAAAGAGTACAATATACATGATATGATTGATATTGATTACTGACCGTCTTATTACTTCATGCGTATACGCAGGTGGTAAGTCCATTAAGAGTGCAAAATCAACGGATGTTACCTGTTCAATACAAACAAACACATCTGGGATATTTTTGTAAATCCACGTTTAAGTTGATTCACGTAAAATTTGCATTTTATCTTCCCATAGCTCTTGTTTCTTAAACATTACAGTAATGTTCGCTCAATTTCAATGTCTGAATGCATAATTTCTCGCTACTTGAGTTGAGATCACTTTATTTTCTCATTTTCAACGTGCCTTTAAAAGGTAATATCTCAGTCCCTTTCTTCTCTGTGCTATTTTATTGTGAATCTCTTTATTAAATTTACAGGATTTCAATACGCAACCATCTCTCAAAAACCTTTTATCCTCTGTGGCCTAGAGTTCATCCCGCTGCGAATAAATATTGAATTCGATCTCTAGAAATCAAACATGGATGGTTGGCGTGGCCATGCCGGGAGGTGATCCCTGACCCGTCGTTTGTTACCTAACGTGCCACCCACGCGGCTCACGAGGTTATCGCCATCGAAGTTATTGGAAAACGAGATACAATTCACTATAAGTGGCACATCGCTTTACTGAGAAACCATATCTAAGCATTTTTATCGACCTGACCTAAAATGGGCTTGACAGCCACTGACGATGGCTGGTTAGTCAAGAATTTAAAAATACTTTCTTGTATACCAACCGAACAAGAAAACAAACAGGTCAACAAAAGCTATCTCTATCAGACATCCTTTGGAATGATATGTTTGTGATAAATCAATAAACGGCGGTGTAGGTATTGACCGCCTCTGTGATCTAGTGGTTCAACCCACCGATTTCAGATCCAGAGGTCCCGGGTTCGATCCCCAGGGGAGTACAATATTGTGCTTGGTCTGGTTTACCGTAGGGCTTTGTTTAAGTCCGCCTGGCTAGCTACCACCGTCTTATCTATTTCTGTCGCCTTAACAATAATTCTTCAATTGTTGTGTTCTTTAGAGTTAAGATAGCCAGTTCCTCAGTTAGTTGTAGACGTGTGCGCCGATCTCAAAAGTATCGGCGGCGGCTGCCGCTCTAAAATCGGCGGCGGCGGCGTGTTTTCGGCTGGAAATCGGCGCGGGGTTTTAAGCAAAGAAAAAAAAGATACTAGAGATTGAATAGCGTTTTATTACGCAAAAACTTATTAACTAACGAAATAAACATACTCACTCAACTAAACATTCATAAAATCAATAGTTTTAGAGGAAAAAATGTACTCAATTGATATGAATTTTAGATTTTACGTTGTTCCACCTTCGTGACATGAGCTTTTGCGCTTGTGGGCTCGGTACGACTTTTTTTGATATATTCTGTCAAAAATTTAACCCTGGTCTTCTGGATGGATTCCAGATAACTATCGATTTCTTTTAATTTAAAAAAGACAATCGAGAAGAGTGCCAGTGACGCTGAGGTCGGTAACTGGGAATCTTCGATCAAGCACTCTCACCAGTAGTCATCACCAATTTTTCGCTACCTAGAATTTGGCACGCATCTTTTATTTCCGATCTGAAGACTAATACGAGATTAATCGAAAGTTTTGTCTCGGTACTCGGCTCTTCAACACACAAAACATCTTTTAAAACTTTGCAAAAAAACCGAGTTAAATCTTCAATGAGCTCCCATTCGTGTTCATCAAATTTTAGTTCAGATAGATAATATTTAGCTAACAAGGTTTTTATTGGTCTCCGGTTACATGTGCTGCTTATGCTTTAAAACATCGCCAAAATACTATGCCAGCGAGAGGGGTAGCAGTTTTAATCGTTGGAGCTGACGTGAGGTCATTTTAATGTTAGCCTCCGCCAAAGCTGGAAACGGGTAATTATCATCATCTTCATGACAGTCATGAATGTCATCTATCCCAGTAAAGAGTCTATGATACGTGAAATGGCTTAGCTTCTGTGATCATATCTTCCACAATACTGTAGCATTTACTTTAAATTTAATATGTTATTGTTCAGGATTGATGCTAGAACGCTTGTCTTTTAAAAACATGATTACATAAAATTTTCTCTATAGAAAAAAAATCCAAAGTTGACTGTAATTAAACTGTTCGCGATTCAATTAATACGCCCAATTAGGCCTTGACACTTTGTTCAGTAAATAAATACAGTATACAGCAGACGGTCTGTGTTTTAGATTTTCAAAATTAATATTTGTTTTACCGTAAAAAAAACAAAACGTAGATATTCGCGCATATTTCTGTCATCTGGTGGTCATAAGCGCACATTGAATGCACAGCACAGCAATGTCACCTTTATTATTACTATATATTAGTTCGAACCTAGCGTAGGTAAAGTTGCGTTGAGTTGCTAATCTGAGGTAGTTAATATTCGGTGTTGTTCCTTATTGGCTTCTTTTTCAATTTCTGGTAGATTCAAAACCAGGTCCTTCATTTGAGAGGTTTTTTAATACCGTCTACTGTAACCGAATTGTGGAGACCATGTCCAAGACATAGATGGCTGATATAATCTGTGGAATTCTACTACTCAAAGTAGGTAGTACGCGCGCCGATTTTGAGCCGGTCGGCCAATCGGCGGCGGCGGCGCCAAATTTAAACCGGCGGCGGCGGCGCGCCGGCGCGGCGCACACGTCTAGTAGTTGAGGATTCCGGGTGAAGTGCGCCATAGGCCTTATCTTAACTTGTGACCAGGTGAGATGAAAACCAAGCGCTTCTCCGTCGTACAATACTGTCTTGATTACTTATTCGTCAGCATAGTTCCTCCCTCCTGCCTCTACCATTTCTTGACGGAGATCTATCACAACATTTACAACACAATCCACAACAAAGTTTCCTGTCATAATTCTACTATTTCCGCCAACTTTTCCACTGCTAGATAAAAATACTTCAATATTTTGACGCAAATGTAATTTATGATTGATTGCGTGTTTATTTCGTGAGTATTATCAATTATTTTGAAACGTATGTATCCTACTGGTGCCTGCCGATTCGTATTCTCCATTGTTATGTAAATCATTTGAAAATCGTCATACATTTATTGCCGATCGTACACTTTGGTTTTTAAGCATGTATTTTTCAATAAAATAATTAAGAAAAGTAGACAGAGGCACTATGCAGTATGTATACTTCATTTGGTACAACACCTGGTTTTACTCTAATATTACCCGTTTTTGGACCCGTAAATAGATAGTGTTGTAAAACTTCACAGTTTACCAACTAGCACTTGACACACCGACGCTAATTCATGTTATATTTCTATTTGTACAGCTGACCTGCCTGTCCTTACTAGCTATTTTCGTAAACCATTTACAATAATTATAAAAAATAATATTTAAGTATTCTATCCGTAATCTAGTTCCCATATTAGCTATGCTTAGTTTGGGGCTTTGAAATTAATGTCCTTTATAATATTTAATAGCTATTCAGGCGATGTTCTGAATAGTGTTTAGGTCCTCAAAGGGGAAGCAGTCGTGAGTCTGTTACTTTATTTCAGTAAGCTTGTAGTTTTGCTTAGCCAATAGGTCATCCTCATGGCGACGATTCGATACCCTCACTGCTGAGGGTCGAGACCCAATGGTCTCGACCCTCAATCGAGATACAATCATCGCGATACAATTATCGCGACCTTCGAATGCACGATGCGTCTCAATCGAGATCTGTCTTCAGCCATAAAATCGTTTTGTTGACAATGTCTTTTCAGATTCTTGAGTCTGTAAAATCTTTTAGTTGGAATTCTCACTCATCAACTACTCGACTACACTCAAACTTAGTATCTCATAACTTCTTTTGGATCGATTCTAAAGCGCTGGGTTCACAAGTGTGGTATTCCTGGGCTGCACTCGGTCCATATCCCACACAAAAACCGTCGGTGTTCTTTCATTTTCATGAAACATTACGAATAAACAAGAGCTATCATTTTAACGGTCAACTCCAGTATTCCAAAATGTATTTTGTAAGAAAACAAATTAAGAAAAGCAAGGTGTTTCTGGATTCAATACGACGAAATGACGCTTGCGGAGTGACGCAGGTTCGAATTATATGCTGTAAAAAACTTTTCTGACGATTTTTCTTGCCAACAAAAAAATCAATTTAATTACTCTCCATTAACGAGACAGGCGCAAAACTCATCACAGGTACCTAAGCGTTTTCTCGCGCGGAACAAGAACAGTAAAAAGTGTTCAGTTCAATCAACAGCCGAGCTGCTCCAGTTCGCCTCGTGATTGGGCTCCGCAAAAACTACTCATCGGGAAGTCGGCTCGTTCTAAATGACTGATGGCTGACGTTCGGAGATGGAATTAGAAGTATACTGCACCTGTTCCGCGCGAACGTTAAGGATGGTGTGTTGTGTGACAAGGATGGATATTATTACGTTTTAAAATCTTAAAAAAAGATAACCGACTTCAATGAAGAATTTGAAACAATTTTGTTTACAAGGATGACGGATTTTTTCCAGTTATTTTGATGACAGATGGACGGACAGATAGACAGACGCGTGATGACGCGTCCTGTAAGTGGTCCGGTTTTTCCTTACTTTTGAGAATTCTAAAAAGACCCAAATCGCTTCATGTGTGTTCAATATTTCAAGATTTGAAGAAGAATTTCTTCAATATTTGAAGAGTTCCCTCGATTTCTCCAGGATCCCACCATCAGATCCTGACCAGATGACGATGGGACCACCTGTAAAGTATAACCCTTTCAAACAAAAAAATAATTTTCCAAATCGGTACAGGCGTCTTCGAGTAATCGGGGAACATACATAATAACAAAAAAAACCGACAGATTGAGAACCTCCTCCTTTTTTGAAGTCGGCTAAAAATAAGGAATGAGTACATCAGGGGAAGTCTAAAAATAGCGCCAATGACGGAAAGAAGGGTAAGTTAGAGTGGTATGGACTGGACGTGTCATGCGGAGGGAAGAAAGTCACGTGACTAAGATCATGTTAGGAATATAGACGGACGTAGGAGTAAGGGTAGACCGAGGAAGAGATTGATAGATTGTGTGAGTGACGATATTCATGTGCGGAGTGGCTGCTAAGCGTACTTGACGGGTGACAAGAGGGAGTGAAAGAACGTGCTGTAAGTTGATCAGGATATCAGAATGATAATAGAACCCCGGTTAAGTTTGGCGGGACGTGACGCGGTGAAGACAAGGACGGAGGAAGAGAAAGGAAGAAGGAGTGATCCGTTGACGGAGTGGTAGCTGGATATGTAGAAGTGTCTCGAGGTGCTTGTTCAAAATTATAATGTACAATCTTTTATAAAATATTGTTCGCTTTTATTTCCAAAAACCCACGTGACGTAGAACAACAAGCCTAGGGGCTCCAAGCTCGACTTTACTTAGAAACCTGACGTGTCTGCAGACAATCAACGCTCCACGTTATTGTCCGTTGAACGAACCACCGATCGATGTATAGCCGCCATGAAACCGCGTCAATGTCAAACAACCCATTAGGGTCCAAGTCCGAAGCAGCCTTAAGCGCTGCTGAAGTTCATGGTATGGCCGATGCCAGTCACGCTACTCCCCTAACGACCCCTAACTAGTGCAGTGCTGTTATTCACATCGATATCCAAGAATAACCACGAAACTAATAAAAGAAATAAAGGAATAACTGAGAAAAGGAAGAAGCACATAAATATATTGATGCGAAGCTCAATGGTACATGTGCTTTGTAATAGTCGAAATCTTGAAAAAGATCGTAATTTCATAAAGTAGTTTCAAAGTTGAGTTAATTGGAAAAATAATATTATATTATTGGGTTGAACTTAGTGGAATAGACGTATTCGTGTTACGAAAGTCAAATCAAGATCCATGTTTTGTTTTTCTTATAATTCTTCGCTTCTGTCTGGTGCTATACGACACCTCAGTTGTTTATTAAACTCTGTGGAAGTTAATACTGACGTCAAACACTCGTAAGCACTCAAAAGCAATTGCCCAGACGATCATCATATTAATTAATATAGTGTTTGACTCGGCAATCGGAAACTTACGGGTTCAAGTCGATACATTTATTTTTCGACCGGAACAAAAGTTATAAACTCGTGACTTTTTGCCCCTTCGATGATTAACCTCTGATCACTACTCAGATCGTGGATCTTATGAGGACCACCTACTAGGGGGTAGTCGGAGGCACGTCCAAACTTACGTTCGGCACATGCCCACGGTTTGCAAGGAACTAGTACTCAATATGTCACACGTTGAAAGCCCATCGCCGCTCAGCGTAATACTAGCCAGAAACTGCAAAACTGAGCATGTGGATTTGAAAAAATCGCACATAAACTTCAGAAAAACCGAAGAGTCCATTAGTGCACGACTGGATTTGAACCCACAACCTCTGCATAGGAAGACCCACTTGGCCACAAAGCTCTTTTCTATCGATAAAGCAACCCATCCTTATGCATGGTCCAACCCCATACAAAGCCTTGAGGCAGGTTCTGTCACGGCCGCTATTTGGCCTTGCTCCACGGAAAGGTTTGCCGTGCCGTGTTTGTGTTTACCATAATTTACCAACTCAGCATGTTCGATAAATGTGATTCATTATTCAATATGGCTGCGTGAATTCTAAAGAATTGTTAAAGCTGCGCAATATCGTTACATAATGTGATCTGCGAAAGGACTTTCCTATTTTTTAAATGTTATGTATCTATATTTATTTATTTATTTAAATTAATTAATTAGTACGGACAAACCAAATACACTAATAAATTATGGATCTTAAAAACAATAACAGAAAACAAATAATAACTAATGAACATAATTAATTGATAATACAAATCGAAAAAATAATAATAATATATTTAAATAGTTTAAAATATCGAAATTAATGAAGACAAAACAATGTAATTATATAATAACATTTAAAAAAATTCATCCATCAATCTCACAGTAACTCGAGCATACAGACATTAGCACCTTCCATTCGTATATGGACGTGCCCGCATTTAAATATACATAAAAGCAATAAAAAAATAACTATAGCATATATATATATATATATTTTAGCATAGCTTCAAAGACATCCAGAATAAGATCTTATATTTTTGTTTTTGGCTTATTGTTGTAATAAAATCGTGAAATGATCCACCTTTGGCTTTATCATAACTTGATCCCAGGTGAGATGAGGGCAAGCGCTTCCGGGATCTAACAATAAAAAAAAAACTCAATACTTTGTTTGCAATAGTCTTGCCAGCAAGCACTATCACACTAATATTATTAAAGCGTAACTTTGTGTGTGTTACTCATTCACGGCTGAAGATTTTGATTTAATTTAGTAAGAAGATAGTTTAAATCCTGGATGAATCCACACAGACTACTTATTTCCCGGAAAAGTGAAGTTGACGTCTAAATATTTCAAATTTCACTCAATTACGTTCTAACTGCTTAAAAAAATCTAAATTATATTAGGTATAATAACATACAACAACAAATAGGCTATATTGTATCCCAAAAATGTGTTTCTCTAAAATGTGAATGCATGTAGTTATCATCAAACATCGTAAAACAGATACAAAACGGATTTGTCCTATGTTGCTCCTTAACGCAAAAACTACAGAACAGATTCAGCTGAAATGTTGTATAGATATTGTTCTGGACACACTACCTACTTTTAATTCGGGTACCACACGAGTATATATAAATGTATATGTGACTTACACTACTAACCCATATATCAGTAGTAGTACAGTAAACATTATCTGCTCAAAATGACGAACGAAACATGAATAAAACTAGTTTTACTGTTTAATAGCAGGATTTACTATCAATGAGAAAAACGATAAAGTTCATTAGCTTTGGTGTCGTGTCATTCACCTTTTAAATAAACAACAATGTAAAACACATGACCCAAATTTCATGTAGATATCACTGCCTAGGTTTCCTATACCTACACATTTATACTAAATAATAATCTACGACTAACCGAGATATCGATTTAAAATTGACAAATATCGGTACAATCGCTTAAACTACGTATAACAATAACAAACATAATGTTTTACTCGTTTGTCGAATATTATTCATATTTTGTACGTAAACAAGTTTTAAAAGTATAAAACAATACACTGTCGGATGTCTGTTGATTACAATTCAGAATGTAATGAATAAATAATTAGTTTATTTATCTAATTGAATGATACATCATTTTATGGTCACGGCCTTAAACTATATTTTTATCAACGACTTACGTTACGTGACTCATAATTAATTATGTATTCTATTGTTCCAGGTCGCAGCTGAAGAGTTCCTTACTGGTTATGGAGCAGCAGTCGACTTCTATACGACGACTATAGCCCACGCCACAATGCAAACATCAAAAATATCATGACCTGTAAAAAAACACGGAAGCAGACATTTTCCTACTACAAATTTTAGGCTTAAATGCTTAGCACTAAAGAGTTCCCCCAGGAAGCTAGTGTTGTGCAAACACTTCTATTCTAGAACGATACTGTTATCGCGTACAATCCACACGTTCTTATTTTGAACCGATAACGATATAGTTGCGTTGGTTTCTCATTCTGCAGAGCGCGGCGCTTCCACCGAGACGTACTTCGTGCGGTTCGAATTGTTGCGTTCGATGTTTGAAAACATTCTGTGCTAATCGTTGTAGTCTATGGTATTACAGCCTCGCGAGTGACGAGTGAGTGTATTTGAAATACGAATGTTAGAAGAATTGTGAAAAATTAAAATGCGCGCGGGAGATTTGTGGTCCGGGCTCGCTGCTCTAAGTGTAGTGAGCTCCTTGGTTGGATGCCATACTCCTGGCAGCGAGCTGGAGTCTGTTCGATACGGCCCGGCGGCGTCGGATGACAGATTCATCAGCGATAGCTATACGGTTGCGAATATCAACATCACCTACCAGAATGAACATGGCGTAGAATATACGGAAACCTCAGAGGTGAGTGTTTTTGTGTGTGTATTTACTTCAACAAAGCTGACTGACAAAACGGAATGTAAATAAAGAATGACAAGGCATAGAAAAACTAAGGCTAAGGTTAGGCTGGTATTTTGTAGCATTTAACCCAAAAGTTTCCATCACGCTTAGATCGATAAATATAATTACAAAAAGGAAGTGGAAGTCAAAGTCAAGTCAAAGTTTATTTATTTGCTAGAAATATAGTTGATACAGGTTCTTGTTCTTAGTTAATGATGTTTCACATATTTTGACCAACTACATACAAACTTAACTTTGCAACTTGCATGCAAAGTTTAGGTCTTAAATTCTAAACATATCTAAATGTCTTTAAAACAGAAAAAAATATTTTCTGTTTTAATGAATAAATTAAAATTAATAAACATTTATGACAATAGTAATAAAAAAGAAGGAGGAATGAGTCGAAATTATCTGAAATTAAGGAGAGAATTTGAATGGAAGGAGTGAAGCGCCCGGGACTTTTTCCGGCCATGCCGTGGTAATTTCATGAAAACATTTCTTAGTACATCCTTAGATCATATTAAGAGTACCTCTAAATTTCAAAAGGACCCTGCAAATTTTAAAGTCTCTAGGACCTCTGGTTTGTGTGTATCAGCCAGTCACCTACGCGATATTTTATTTCAATAAATTTATTTATTATTTATGAACTTAAGTACAATAGGTGTTAAATCTCAGACAAGAAACAACTAGAGTAGGAAAAAACTACATTTGGTACTCACATCATGTTTAAGGTTATAAAATAAATGTCATCATAAATTATTATAATATATTAGAAGTCTACTCAAAAATCAATAATAAATGAATGTCAAATGAGATTAAGATAATAAAAGTCATCAGGAATTACTATTAACAAATGCATTCTACAAAAATACTAGAAGTCTACTAGTGTAATATTGGTAGGTACTTATGAATATTTTTTATGTTTATCACTCCATTGTGGCGTGCAGGTGAAAATAAGATCCACGAACGAATGTCTGATTTAAAATGATAAGATAAAAAGATAAAAATAAGCTAAACATTTGTACCTACCTAATTATATTTTAAATCGTTGTGACGTAATCAAAATAATCAAGGCTTAAAAAACAACAACAACACACGTACACAGCTGTGTGGCTAAGTGGGTATTGGCCCGCCTTCCGATCTGGAGGTTTTGGGTTCAAATCCAGCCGTGCATCAATGGACATTTAAGTTTTTCGGTTTATGTGCGCATTTAACACGTGCACATACTCTGATGGCGAAGATCACATCGTAAGGAAAGCTTATTATAAAATTTTCCTAGAGATTTAATAGATATTACCTAGAAGATAAGAAAGCCTAATATTAAAAAAAATATTTGCTCCAGTGAAGAAATTGTAATTAGTATTAGATAATTTTAAGCTATTCTAATGGATCATAAAAAAAAAACTAGCTCGAGGTTCTTGCCTGTCTCCTTGTGTGCTGGTCGCGATTCCGAACAGGCGGTAGATTTGACTTTTCAAAGTGATCCTAAAAAATCTTACTGAATAAATATATTTATATATATAATTTTTTCAAATATATAATTATATTTGACTTTGACTTTGACTTTGGCATACCTATTCCGCTATGAGCGGCGGCGTTGGGCTTGCAAGCTATCACGTATTGAATACTAGCTGCTTGCAAACCGAAGGCATGCCGAACGTAAGTTTGGACGTGCCTCTGACTACCCCCTCAGAACGGGATCTTATATTACTTCCCCGTCGTACAGTAAATAAATAAATAAATATTAAAGGACGTAAATTTAACACTAAAAAAATAAATTTAAAAAACATCCGTTCCAAAAAGGCGTTTTTTCCAGTTTGTCTTCTTCTCAAATCATAAACAAGTTTTACTTAAAAATAATGTCCACTAAGAGTTTCCTCCAAATTTGAGGATTATGTCATAACCACCACGCTTGGCAGATAAATTGGTGATCGCGGTAAACGTGTTAGATAATACTCAAAAGTAAGCTGCCCTTTGTTTGGTGAGATCCCTAAATCGGCTTTTACGACATCCATCAGATGAGTTGGAGGGATCGGTACGACACTGGAAGGCCTCAGACTCATTTCTCATGAGGATAAGATAAGATGATGCCTGTTCCATCATCATGTTGTCTATAGACCCTCCGCAGCCACTTTCTGTGCCAAAGGGTACCGCGGATAAAGTAAACCGGCTTCCAATGTGCCAGTTACGAAATCCCCTTGGTGAAAGCGGTTTTATCATACACGCATTTTAATCTAGTCATTATATAAAAAAAATATTAAAACTTTAAACATTCTTTTTTCTATTAATAATTCCTTTACTATTAATAACTATTCATAATTCGTTTGTCTAGTAAAAAAATATGAGTTTTCTGACCTTTGGTCCGACCCCCCTTAGCGTGGAATAAGGGCAGTGGAATGATGATGATTTTTGGTGTCCCTATTCATCTCACTCACATGGATATCGTACTAAGGGTACATCAGGAGATGAGCATTAGGAGCAAATTTTTTTCACATAAGTGTGATGAATGAAGATGTTCTGATTTTTATTCACAAAAAAAAATGTCATATCCGTAATCTTTGCCATATTACAAGCTTTGCTTAGTTTGGGACTAGATGACGCTGAGTGAAATTAATGTCCTTTAATATTTATTTATTTATTATATTAATAGTTCGCCTCGAACTGAGATCTCGCGATGCTTCTTGCGATGGTCGATAAAACCAAAATTTTATCGTATTTAAACTATTCCAAATGTCAAATTATGCGATCAGTAGGAACCGTAGTTGTTCTGCTGGTTTGTGTTAGGTATAACCACGGAGACTATCTCACAAAGAAATTGAAACTACGATGAATGTGTCTTTTCAGTACATCTGACTCAGAGCATCACTCATTATTCAGCGAATGTCATCTTACTTAACTCCATACTATATAATAAATCTATATAATAGCACCGACCGTACGTCATAGTGAATAGGTAGGCAGAATACAATTAAAATCAGAATACAATGAAAGTAATTTCTTATTTTCATTTGTTGTAATATTCCGAACTTACCGAAGTACCAATTAACATAGTTAGGTATATTATGCTTCTGAACTTCGTACATTTACGTTTCAGAAGTATGTATTCAGTTATTTTTGTAATATTAACTTTAGGTGCTTAACCACCAGCGCACTTGAAAACAACCAAATATATGGACTAAATGGAGCACGCTTGTCGCAAACGATTTGAATAACCTAAGATTGTACTGGGGCAGTAAAACATATAATTCCCATAGTAGATATGTATTTGTCAGGACTAAGCGCTTTCACAATCTCATTATACGCAATGCAGAGACTTGGAATTGGCTTCCAGCGTGTGTATTTCCGCTGTGTTACGGATACAGGTGTCAGATCACTAGATCCCAGGTTTGATCCCCAGGAGAAAAAAAATGTGAAAAAGGTAAGATAGCCTCAGGTTTTTTTTTTAATACTACTAGGAGACGGGACGAGCAAGTAGCGCACCTGGTGTTAAGTGTACTCTTGCCTATGACAAAGCCTTACTGCATAGGTCACATCCACAAAGAACACAGCCTACACGGCACTGCACTGCGCCCGTCAACTTCAGGCATAAAGGTGTTAAGCCTCACGTACCCGTAATTTCACCGGCAACCATACCCTTCAAACCGAAACACAGCAATGCTGCTTGGCGGCTGAAATAAGTATGGTGGTAGTAATTCTCCGGACGAGCCCTTTTACTAGGGGCTTATACTACTCTTAGGTGAAGTGCGCTTCCACCTTCGGCCTTATCGTAGCTTGAAAATCAGGTGAGATGAAGGCCTAACACGTTGTACATAAAAAAATACCCTTTTATAACGTCTTTAAGAAGAGTATTAATTCCTTCAGGGTAAGCTCGCTCCATAGACCTCTCTTCTCTCATCTTAACTGAGAAAGTCAAGAGTTCTATAAAAAATGGTAACTGTGCGTTTTGCTCTACTATATTGTATAGTAATTTGTAAACTATTTCCTTTTATGGCACATGGAAGCAAATCGCTAGCCTTCCTGATGTATTATGATTTCCTATTTGCCTAGATTTTACGAGCTGGTAATGAAATACCTGAGTAAAGCAAACTTGTTATTACGTAGAACCTACCATACCTACCATAGCGTGAATCAATAGTACCATTATATTTATTTTATTTTATCGTCCGGGGAACATCGTTCCGGACTTATTTAAAATAGTGTAATTTTATCAAACACGGGCACAGAATAAATTATACTTCTGTATTTGATGATGACATTTTATTTTTATTTTTGCATTTTTTTATTTAATAAGTGAAAAAAAAAAAAAGGGGGAGTGAGGTTACCATGGTGTACATTTAATGAGAAGGAATGATAGCCATTTGACCAAGAGGGTTATGAATATGGGTTGGACAAGCGAGCGGAGGAAGGCTGAAGATGGATGGATATTGTTTGAAAGAGGACATCAAAGTCAAAAGTCCAAAGTCAAATATTTTTATTCATTAAGATTTTTAGGATCATTTTGAAACGTCAAATCTACCGCCTGTTCGGAATCGCGACCAGCACACAAGGAGAAAGGCAAGAACCTCGGGCTGGTTATTTTTTTGATGATCCATTTAACATTTAGGTACAGTGTTTATAATAATTTAATAACATTACAAGTGTTACCTACATCATAAAACTAAAAACTTAATATTATCTTAAAACATTGATTATTACATAACTACCTAATGGGCAGTTTCTTAACATTGAGAAATCACCATTGAACTGTCACGTTATAGACATGAGTATGAAAGGCCTGGCCTGTATGAGTGAGTGGAAGAAGACATGCTGTGCCGACCCCAGCGTGTTATAAGAGCAGGATAATGATGATGAGAGTTAAACTTAATTAATAACAAAATCGGGTCTTCATCGCGTACCTTTTTATTACAATATGTTGGGAATATTCCCGACATCGCGATGAAGACCCGTTTTTGTTATTAATTATGTATAATAAATGCTTTCTTTTTAAAGAGAGTTATACTGTATTAGAATGTATATGTAATAGGACGTCTATATATTTTGTGTGCTGAAATCCTTGTCTTTGTCCTCCTTTTGAATCTTAGTATCTAATCTACTAAATACGATCCTCCCAGCTACATACCACGTATACCTACGTTAGTTTTCTATACGTTTCACATTATTACTTATAGGTAGACGTACACCTTTGTTTGTATCATACCTACAAGTGAGCCATTGTTGTCTAATTGTTTCCACACGAACACGAATAGATCATAGAACAATAATCGGAGTATGTAAACAATATGTGGTTTACATATTGACAAAATTACATAATTATCTGACCACGAGCGCTGACACGTAATTTCAATACTGTACAGATGGTAAGCTTGTTACCAAATTACTTTTAAATAAACTTTTATAGACGGCCGCTTGTTTGGGATGCCACTTGCGTCGATAGTCAGTGCTGTCACATATCCATAAAGCATATGCGCTCCTAGATAAGAGTAGATATATATTTGAGCCATTTAGGGTAGAAACTCTTGTTCCTTGGGGACACATGGGGGCACATAAAAAAATAATATAGTGAAATCATGTCAATCAAGTTATGGAGATCTCCATTCATCATCCACATATTTCTATCGTTCCACCAAAATTTTGCATTCAGCAGTTTGTTACTAACCTGACGGGGTCCCATAGCTTGTCCCTCACAGGGTCTCTCGTCAACTGAGCTACAGGTTCACTTCTCGTTACTCGTAACTCGTAACGACTAAGTATGCTGCATTATAAAAAATAATATCTGAAAGTGATGTCTGCATATTTTAAAGATTATGTTAATGTACCATATTGAGTAGGTATTTTGATGATATGTCCACTTGTTTATTTTCACGCGCTTGCAGCTTTGTAATTACATGTCATAGTCTCATCGTGATATCAATACGTATTGAATTGTCGGACGGCGGTCTACCGGCAGCCTATTTATCGCTTCTCATTGAATTTGTATTGTTTTCGTAATATATTTAAACATTATGCGACGGTCACATTGTGTATAAGCAGGTACACACGCGATACTCCTCGCTATTTCCAAACACGTAAAGACGATATCGGTGCAAATTTGATCGTGATGAGTAACATGGTAGTTGATCTTTGGTACGAAAGTATATCACAGTCGATTTCGCGGCATCCAATCGTGACTCAGCTGATGATTAATCCTGCTTCAGGTCTGATTACGAATCCGGATTTAGTCAATTATCTTTTCATCGGTTGAACCCTCTCGATTTCATCTTGACTCGGTTAATTCTCGACATTATTAGTAGGTATAGCTTTAATTGTTCACTGTTCCTTTACTTTTTATCGTACGACAGGAAGTTGCTTCCCCTTCATCTCAGCTGAATTTAAATTATGATAAGGCCGAAGGTGGAAGCGCACTTCACTCGGAATCCTCAACGAACTGAGGAACTGGCTAAACTTCTTGTTTTTTCTTTGTTCTTTTGTTGCCTTCAAAACGTGAAAACTCATTTGTGTCGATATTGAAGAAGGAAGCGGATGTATTGCTCTTGTTTAGCATAATCCCAATAAATATTGGGATCGCATACGAAACGCACGTCTCACATATTGATTGATTGTTGGTACCTAAAGTTTGGTTGGTTAGTAGGCACACAACGCACTAACGTAAGAGGATAAAGATTTTTTAACAGATTTAATCACATTTAGTCGATAAAAATTGTAATGTTTCCAAAATATATCATAGTTTCATCAACATTTTGTATACTTACTAAGTAATTTGTTTTCGATTATATTTCGCACAAAGTTTCATGTTACCAAAATTTCGGTCGTAGCGTGTAAAGCCAAATCTTTCTATTATGGCCCACCGTTTTGTCTTTGCAAGTACCTATCTTAAAAACATATAGCACCAAAGAAAACCAAGTCCTTCCTTTCCCCACAACAATATACGATATAGTATGTGTATACTTTTATATTAACATACATTAGAGTGTAAGGAATATAGATTCTTTATTCAATAAAAAGTACAATTAAACTAACTATGTACAAAGGAATCAGTGAGATTACTAAGGACCGTTACAAACGGCCTATAGGTAACTCAACTGTTCCAGACCAGTACCAGACGGAAGCGTGCCCAAGACACTGGCTGCATTGCCACGCTGAATAGCTATGCTAATTCGCTGGCCTAAATAAGAGCCAGCCCTTGGGTCACGTGTCGCCTCAATCAAAAGCCCCGCAATCTTTTTGATATTACATGATGTTTACTACTTATATGTTCACATAAAGTAGATTCTGCGCACCTGAGGTTTTATTACGCGGGACCTAAGCCTTTAAGGAAGGATTTGATTGCTCATTGAATACATGTTTTCCATTTACGGAAAGTGGTCATGTCCTAGCACAACAAGAAGGTATCAAGTAGATACCTATACGTAGTTATAACCAGTTCTTCTACTAACTCCGTGGTCATTAGTCTTCTGATAACTAAGTCTATATTATGTTCTCCGAAACTGTGTGGCTATTTTTTACTAGTTCTGATTTGACCTAGAAAATGTATACCTTGCCACCGTGGCCTGTGCTGTCATCTTTTAACCCGAATTTCCAAGATGGAGATTCTAAATACAAACCGTATTTACTAGCTTTTGCTCGCAGCTTTGCCCGCAGCTTTGCCCGCGTGGTACACGTATAAAACGTAGCATTATAATGCTATTCCTGGTCCAAAACAATATCTGTGCAACATGCTAGTTCAATCGGTTGAATAGTTTTTGCGTAAAGAGCAAACATCCATCGAAACATATCAACAAACATAAATAAATAAATAAATAAATATTACAGGACATTAATTCTACACATCGCCAATCGCCATCTAGCCCCAAACTAAGCATAGGTAGCTTGTAATATGGGAACGGATAGAATACTTAAATAGGTACGGTTTTTATTTGTAAATGCATACGTACAATATGATACAACACCCAAACACAGAACAAACATCAATATTCATCACACAACTGTTTGTCCTGGGTGGGAATCGAACCCACAACCTACAGCGCAGAAGGCAGGGTCACTACCATCTGAGCTCTGAGGATTGTTAACATGCTTATATAGTTATTGTTTTGTGAATGTTTAGAACGTAATGAAGTAAAAATAACGAATTTGTCACTGTCCTTGTATAAACAATTGCATGTATAATATAAGTAACGATAGTGTCGTCATCTGTCTGTTCGTAGGTTCTGTCTGTTGGATAATCTCAGAAAAACCACTGCTTTTATAAAACACTGCGTTTATTATCTTTTGGAAACTTAAATATTATTGTTCACAAGTATTATAGCCACTTCTGGTAGGTACTACTTATAACTTGGGCTCGCTACAAAACTTCAGACTTCTGTATCGGTCGGTGATCAGCCTTGGAATGAGCCGAGCCGATGCTTGCTTTAAACATTACGACTTGGTACGATGAAAAAAATGAGGCTTGGAATGAGCTGGCAGTATTGCCAGCTTATTCCGCTAAAAACATCCAAAAGCTTCTATTGTATTGCAGGGTTTTAGAAACAATTTGAACCCGAAATAATGGTAAATATTATATGATGTAACAGCTCGGCCATCCAATTGACAACGAGTGTCTTCGTTGTCTGCCAATCTTACATTATAACAATAAAGATTAATTTGGAAACTAAAATTTAACATAAAAGAAATCCTATGATCTAAAATGTTCACACAGTAACTAAATATACTTAATGACATAATAATTAACTAAAGGCATATATTTACCACAATCATTTTTAGTTATTCAATCATATCAATGTTAATTAATACACAATCATTTCAAAGTTCTGTTCACACAGTAACTGTATATACTTAATAACATCATAATTAACTAAAGGCATATATTTACCACAATCACTTTCAGTAACTAAATATACTTAATAACATCATAATTAACTAAAGGCATATATTTACCACAATCACTTTTAGTTATTTAATCATATCAATGTTAATTAATACACAATCATTTCAAAGTTCATCATTATACTACTTTTCAATTGGGCGGTACAAACATTGTACCCGGCATGCCCACAATATTCACTTCTTTTTCACTTGCCCTTGATGGGTAGTATTACTATTTTGTTTTTCTTTGGGCGACACATCATAGTGCCCGGCATGCCCGCAAAAAGTAATACAATCACTAAGTAGTTAAAATGTATCTTTGGGCGACACATCATTGCGTCCGGCATGCCCACAATAAACAATCAATCTGTCACATTTAATCATCATCATTATCATCATCCTATTTGTATCAAAGGAACATATCTATGTTTTCATTGGACAAACATCATAATGTCACACAGTATAACATCATTTAAATTTACTAATATCTTCAATATAATATAAAAATGATATTCAAAACAATGATAATATACCAAGTGAGAAGCTTTCATTCTGCAGAACTATGCATCATTTTTGTCAGTTTGTGCAAGGTCCTCACTTGCGTTGTGTTCAGGGTCATGGTCACTATTGACGTCATTATTACAATCAGGGTCAATTTCATGGTCACTATCGATGTCACTGTCTGTTACTGATTTAAAAGATAACCAGGGATACATTTTGTCAGCTGCGACAATTGTTTCATATCGTCGACCTTTTCGCGATAGTGGTGTGTCCTCTATAACGTACCTATCGTTTGGCAAAACCTTTATTACCCTATACGGACCTTGAATTTTTGGTTCTAACTTCTTAGACTGTCCACTACCTGTTACTACCGCCCGAACAATTCTTACTAATTCATCTTTTTTATACTGTCTTGCACCCTTCTTTTGACTATTGCATCGATTTTTGCTGATGTCACTTTGTTTTTTGATGAGGCTACTGGCGTCAGCTCTAACATCTTCAATATTTCCATTAATTAAGCCTTCACCCGCATCTGAAATAACCTCATTTAAGATACCTTGGGAAGGAGTGGTTACTCTTCGACCAAAAAGTAGTTCGCTAGGGGTCCTTTTTGTAACATCATGAACAGTCGTGTTAATGCCTAGCTGAATATCCGGCAGATATTCATCCCATGTCCGAGGATCCTTCCCGTGAGTCATTGCACCAAGTGACGCCAAAATAGTCCTATTGGATCTTTCGACTTGGCCGTTTGCGCGAGGTGTTGACACTGCATTAAGTATGTGCTTAATACCATACGTTTGTATAAAATTTTTAAACTTTTTGCTTGTAAAGCAGCTACCCCTATCTGTAATGAGTCGCGTTGGGGTCCCAAAGTAACCAATAAGGTTTTTTACAATTTTGACTGTCTCAGTTGACTTTGTGCTTTTTACTGCGGTCAAGGTAACAAATTTAGTGAAAGCGTCTATAATCACTAAAATGTAACTATTCTTCTTTCTACTCTTATTAAAAGGCCCTACATGGTCTGCGTGAATTGTGTGAAAAGGTATAGCCACCTTTTCAATAGTATGTAGGTGTCCTTGTTGTGTACCACCCGGCAGTTTATGGTGAGCACATTCAAGACACGCAGATACATACTTTGTTACAAAGGAACGCATTTTGGGAAACCAATAGAGAGCACGAATACGATTTAGTGTTTTCTCTATCCCAAAGTGGCCGACATCATCATGGTTGGCCTTTACGATTTGCCAACGTGAGCCTCTAGGTACTACCCACCTTAACGTATCTTCTGCTAACTGCCTGTAGACACGGCCATTTTTCAATTTGTAGTTCTGATGCCAATCTATTATTTTTGAAGTATTTGGGTCAGATAAAACACTTTTTATTCGATTTATCTCATCATCGGAAGATTGGACTGTAGTAATCCAATCTTCTTCAGTTACGGTTAAGATATCGATGATATGTGCAACTTCAGGTTCTGAATCTACTGGAGCTCTGCTCAGGGCATCAACGTGTGCCATTTTCTCACCAGGACGATATTCGAACTCGCAATCAAACTCCTGTAGTTGCACCCACCACCTTGCAATTTTAGGGATGACATCCCTTTTTGTCAAAGTGGTGCGTAGGGAGTTACAATCGGTTACAATTTTGAATTGAATGCCCAGTAAATACACTCTGAACTTGGCTAATGAAGCTATCACTGCCAGTGTCTCCAGCTCAAACGAATGTAGTTTCTGCTCATCCAAAGTTGTTTGTCGACTGTAGTAAGCAACAGCCCTCCAGAGACCCATGTTATGTTTTTGAAGGAGAATGCCTGCTATACCTAGCTTAGATGCATCGGTATGTAGTTGTGTTTCTAGAGCCTTATCATACAAGGCTAGAATGGGTCTTTTGGTTAGGTGTTCCTTTATTAACTTAAAAGCCTCATCTTCTTCAGCACTCCATTTCCACGCAGTATTTTTCTTTAACAAAGCTGTTAGCGGTCTCAATATCAAAGCAAAGTCCTTAACAAATCTCCTAAAGAAGCTAGCTAAGCCAATAAATCGTCGGACATCATGAATATTTACAGGGGTTGGAAATCTTGAAACCGCCTCCGTTTTTAATGATCCTGGTTTAATTCCTTCTCTACTAACTTCAAATCCCAAAAAATCTAATTTGTCAAACATAAACTTACACTTTTTTAATTTAAGCGTCAAGCCTCCTTCCTTCAGAAGAGTAAGAACTTCGTTCAATCTTGTCATTGCTTCTTCGAAAGAACGTGCAGGTATTAAAACATCATCCATATAAACTATTACGTACCCTACTTTTGACTTACTAAGAATTTTGTGCATAGCTCTTTGGAAAACTGATGGTGCGTTTGCCAGACCAAACGGCATCCGGAGGTATTCAAATTGGCCGTCTGGTGTGACAAAAGCAGTTTTATTTTGGGACTCTTCAGATATAGGAATTTGGTAATATCCCGAAGCTAAGTCAAGAGATATAAAAATATTATGCCCTGCCAATTGATCGAGAAGATCCTCAACTCTGGGAAGCGGATAGTGTTCACGCTTAGTTTTGTTGTTGAGCGCTCTATAGTCAACACACAAGCGTTTTTCGCCCGTCTTCTTTTTTACAATAACAATAGGACTTGCGTAAGGAGAAGAAGATTCTTTGACTATACCAAACCGTAACATTTCTTCGACCATTTTGCGTACTTCTTCTCTTTCGGAATGTGCAAGTCTATAAGGCCTATAAACTACCGGCGTGTTATCCTTTAAATTTATGTCCATTTCTACTACATTTGTAAACCCTAAGTCCTGGAGAGAGAAAGAAAAGCAATCTTTGTGTATTATGAGCAAGTCTTTGACAGCTTGTTTTTGTTCTTCGTTATTATTTTCTCCTATAATAGGTACAAATTCATCATAATTATCAGTAATATTTACATTATGAATATACTTAGAATCGTCAGAGAGTTTGCTTCGGGTAATTAATTGTTTGCTTTTTAAAGCGACAACCTTACTACCAAGATTGTAAAGTAGAACACAACCATATCCGTTGTTGATCTTATAATACCCAGGAAACAAATAGAGTTTCGAACCCTCTGAACCCCGAATTCCACCAGAAATCATTATGTTACCCGAAAAAACAGGTTCAGTGTCTACTTGTACAGGTCTTATTTCACCAGGTTGAATACAAATGTCACCATGGCAAGTTAAATGTATTTTTCTGTTTAGAGTCTTGCTGATACTTAGGGTATCCGCAGTTTTTATTATTTTAATGTGGGGACGCTCTGAAAAAGTGTGCCCTAGTAGTATCGGATAGTTAATAAGAGGATCATTGACGATTAATACCTCGACATCTGTTTCTTTAATACCCTGTACTTCTATGGTGACAGTTGCACGACCAATAGGTTGATAAGGTACGTTGCCTAAACCTTTCAACAATGGCAAGTTATCACTTGTTGACCACGTTATGCCCAAATTTAAAGCGTCAGTTAATCGCACTAGAGTGCATTCGCTACCTAAATCTAAGTGACATTGAGTGACATTTCCATTAACAGCGATAGGAAATGTATAAATACTGGATGAATTGAGGCTATTTATATTCAAGACAGTTTTTTCTTTGTCGGTCTTTTGCGGTCCTAAATTTTTGGGGCATGTGTGAGCAAGATGGCCCAAAAGATTACAACGACTACATTTTTGTATTGGTTTGGGACATTTAAAGCTAGGGTGACCTACTTGGTTACAATTGAAACATACTATGCCACTACTGGTCTCTGGCTTATACGGTTTTTGAGTCCCTTTTATGACAGTGTTGGTGCTAGGGCGTTTATCTTTTTCATTCCCTGACTTATTTTCTTTCGAAACACCAGGTCTGACGGTTTTGAAAAATTTTAGCAATTGTTCGGGTTCGGTAAATTGAGCTGCCTGTGCTCCTAATCTTATGCCCCTGTCTTCTACCCCAAAGATCATACAATCGACAGCGTTGGTACCAAATATTTTACACCGGTTGAGCAAATTGATTTTGGCATAGTAATAGAGCTCAGGGGATTCACCAAAACGTAGTTTTTTGTTAAGCATATCTGTAAGTACTTCGCCATAGTTTTGGTTGGATGGAAATGATTCAGTTAACTTTGTCTTCCACTCATCCCATGTGTGCATGAGTGTTGACAAGCTTTGGTACCACGTTTTGGCGACTCCCGTAAGCTTAGGTAAAGCGTAATGTATTACTTGTCGCTCAGTCCAGTCGTAAATTTGTCTACATTCCTCTACCTTGGTCAACCAATCATCAATAGTTTGCTCCTTTACCATAGGGTCGAATTCTGGAATAACATTTTGTAAAGAAGAGAACTTCTCACTTGTACTAGATTTCATTGACTTAATAGCGCCTAAAAACGACTCCAATAGATTTGTCTTATCTTGGTCACCTACATCAGCTCGCCTCCGTTTTAGTTCAGGGCTCCTCTCACTTTCAGTAGAACTGTAGTATCTTCTGGCTCTGCTTCGCTTTTCACGTTGATGATCACTAGTATTAGAGTCAATCCTGCTATTTTTACGATTGCGTGGTCTAGAACGACTACGGCGGCGTGGCTCACCGGATCGTTCACGGCGTCGATCAATGCTGCGCCTACTTTGCCTACTACGCCTACTGCGTCCGCTGCACTTACTGTGTCTGGTGCGCTTACTGTTCCTGCTGCGACGCTCCACATGATCCTGGTCGCTGGAATCACTTTGGCTCCGCTCACGGCGAAAGGGCTCGATCTGCCGGCGGCGCTCTCTGCTGCGCCGAAATTCACGTTCGCAGACACCATCTTGCCTCAGAGGAGGTGTATTATCGTGTTCCATTGCTGAAAATGAGAGAACACACGCATCATTGTTCCCTTAGTTCACTTCCGATTAAGCATCTTCAGAATCACTTCACTAATCAGACATAAGTCTAATTACGCCACAATATTGCCAGGGAGTACCCTGGCCAGAATATTGCTGCGATTATAGAATCACTTCAAATATTAGTAAGTAGTTTAATCAGGTGATCGACGATACAAGTGGAAAATAAAGATTAAAATAACCTTATTCCCGCAACAACATTGCCAGAGAGTAGCCCTGACCAGAATATTGTAGCGATTACAAAGTCACTTTGCATTATTAGCTATATTCGTCACATAACCCTGACAGTACTATCGCCAGATCAAATATATTATATATATAGTAAGGTAGTTTAAAATAAATTTATTCACGCCAAAACATTACCAGAGAGTAGCCCTGGCCATAATATTATAGCGATCATAAAGTCATAAACTTGAAATCAAAAGGCTAAAAATTACCTACTTTGTCACATCCAAATTCATCGTCATCCAGCCATGGCAAGTATGACAATACAAATTTAGATCGTTTCTCGATAAGCTAGTCCACACAGTCAGGGAATGCCCAAACCGAGAGGACATGCAATCATTCGAAACCTTTTGTGGGTAGACAGAAAAAGGAAAAAAAAAATGCTAGGTTTCATCTAAATTCACAGCCATCCAGTTAGGGCAAGCCTAGCCCGAATTATGCTACAGATTTAGACAGTTTTTGGATTAGCTAGTTTACACAGTCAGGGAATGCCCAAACTGAGCAGACACGCCATCGTTCAAAACTTTGTGGGCAGTGGACATAACAAAGTATGATATTGCAAAAGTATCGACTTACTGTACCTTGTTGATGTTGTTAATCCCACTTCTGAGATGTTGGATAATCTCAGAAAAACCACTGCTTTTATAAAACACTGCGTTTATTATCTTTTGGAAACTTAAATATTATTGTTCACAAGTATTATAGCCACTTCTGGTAGGTACTACTTATAACTTGGGCTCGCTACAAAACTTCAGACTTCTGTATCGGTCGGTGATCAGCCTTGGAATGAGCCGAGCCGATGCTTGCTTTAAACATTACGACTTGGTACGATGAAAAAAATGAGGCTTGGAATGAGCTGGCAGTATTGCCAGCTTATTCCGCTAAAAACATCCAAAAGCTTCTATTGTATTGCAGGGTTTTAGAAACAATTTGAACCCGAAATAATGGTAAATATTATATGATGTAACATGTCTGTTACTGACATTCTACAATTCATAATACCTATAGTTACCTACATCTACCTAACTTTCCCATCCCACGGGATCTGATTTCTGGAATAAAAAGTATACTATGTTCTATTCCTGGCATAGAGCAATAACTGTGCAAAATTTCAGCTCAATCCGTCCAGTAGCTTAGGCGTGAAGTAGTATCAAATATCCAAAAAACTTTCGCCTTCGTAATATTAAGTATGTATGATTTTTACAGAGATCAGATATTCTAGCTACCTAATTTACGAAACCTTTTTAGGGCGCACGTGGTCATTTCAAAGGGTCCCTTTATATTGTACGACCAGATACTTTTGATTGATATTTTCAATTCGAAACCATGCCTTCGAATGATTGGCTGTACATTTTAGTCTCCCATTTCGAATAGCCTTTGATAAGTTATCGCTTTAATATTGAGGATGATGCTGTACTTATTTTTATTACCCATAATGTTCAGACGATGCTGGGAAATGCCACATGTATAATTTTCGCATGGTATTGACAAAACTCGGATGGGGTAAGGTACTATTTTTAGTTTAAGTACTATTTTTTTTGACTTTATTTTTTGTTCGGAATCGCGACGCTCGATGATGCAAGAAACTCGGGCTAGTATTTTGACGAGCCATTCAATTATAATTCATCAGTTTCAGATTTAAAAATATTGAAAATAACATATCATGTAAAGTAAATTATACACTTGAAAAAAAATATCATATTAGAAATTGTATACTTATTCTTATTCTGTTTTATGACTTATAAAATCTATTTTTATTACCAATTAAAAAATCGTATAGCTATTAATATTTTTTTTTATTTACAGTAAAACTATAACTATAATATATGTATATACATACATTCACTAACTATCTACTATTAAACTAACTATGTACAAAGGAAGCAGTCGGATTACTTAAATAACTTTACAAACGGCCTATAGGTAACTTAACTGTTCCAGACCAATACCAGACGGAAGCGTGCCCAAGACACTGGCTGCATTGACACGCTGAAAAGCTATGCTAATTCGCTGCCTTAAATAAGACTACTTAATAATGTGATACTATTTATAAAATATCCCTCGACTTCTGAAAATAGCTATAGATAGGAGCTTGCCTTACAAGCCTCATAGCTCAGTTGGTAGGAACTCTGCCTTCTGCGCTGTAGGTTGTGGGTTCGATTCCCACCCAGAAAAAACATTTGTGTGATAAATGTAGATGTTTGTTCTATTTTTGGGTGTTGTATGTATTAAAAAAAAGTATTTAATTATTCTATCCGTAATCTTGTTCCCATATTAAAAGCTATGCTTAGTTTGGCGCTGTGTCAAATTAATGTCCTGTAGTAGGTATTTATATTTAATATTTACTGTGACCGGCAGAGCTTTCGACAGTTTTGCAGCCTGGACTGCAAAACTGTTTTAAAAAGTGTTTAAAATTGCAAAGATGTTGTTTTACGACATTATCTCTCTTTTGTTCCTATTTGAGGATGAAAGAATATACTATCTTAGTATATTCTTTCATCTTCAAATAGGAACACTATATCTTTGTTAGCTGAGGCTTATTCAGGTTTCTTTGTGTTGTCTATGTAGGCTTGCTGTATAAATATTAAACTTGATATTATTATAATTACCTGCGGCTACAGCGTATGTCCACGTCCATGCCCGCTGCACTGAATAAACATTTACTGTACTTACGTCTACCATGAGTTTTGAATAACTTACAGCTCAGTTGGTAGTTTGCGTTCTGTGCTTTAGGTTGTGGGTTCGATTTTCACCCTGATAAATATTTGTGAGATTAATATAGGTTTGTTTTGTTTTTGGTGTTGTATAGTATGTATTTTCGAAAAAAAAAACCCTCTAAAAAAGCCTCTGTGGTCTAGTGTTTCGGTCTAGTGATCAGAGCGTTAGGTCCCGGGTACGTCATGCTTGGTTTATTTAGTGATAGAACTTGGTTTAAGTCTTCTGTCTTACCCTTTAGTCTTATCATAACTTAAAACCCGGTGAGATGAAGGCCAAGCGCTTCCTTGCTGTACAGTAAAAAAAATATGCATACATTATAAATTATACGCTGAGTGTTTCAGGTCTGTTTAGGCCGGCCAAGCGAAGATGTCGCTTGCCTTGAGAGTGGGCTGGAACCCTGGAAAGTTTTGATGATAAGACTTCTGTTGAATAAACCAAGGAAAACTTGTACAGTGGCTGTAGTCTAGAGGATAGTGAGGTTGGAGAGCATTTGTCTTATTGTCATAATAGGGCAGCGAATTAGCATATCTATTCAGCGTGGCAATGCAGCCAGTGTCTTGGGCACACTTCCATCTGGAACTGGTCTGGAATAGTTGGGTAAGGTAACCCGACTGCTTCCCTTGTAGATAGTAAGTTTGATTGTACATATTGTTTGAACAAATGTATGTCATGTTTGAGTTATATAATATCGTTTAGTATTTGAGGAACTAAAATGGACAGAAGATACGTCTACCTACTAACTCATGGTAGGGGTACTTCACAAGGTCTGTTGTTGATTCGTGATCTCGTCCCAGTGGTATGACCGACCATCGGCTATCTAGGTATTATTGTGAAATTCATAGCTAAATGTGTTCGTTTGTCCAAACATATTGATGAATATTGCAATGATGTACGGCATTATTTGTCATCTCAAGGTTTATTTTGTGAAGAATCTCTCATGTCAATCTTTCATGTCATTTCATAATAATATGGTAATATTCTTCAACTACTAGTCTTCACATCACATATTTATTAAAGTTATAGATAGTCTGTCGCCATAAAAAAAACGTTATATCGTTGTGTTCTGGTAATAAGAGATAAGATAGACAGTTCCTCAGTCTGTTGAGGATTCCGGGTGAAGTGCACTTCCACCTTCGGCCTTATCATAACATGACAACAGCTGAGATGACTAGGCCTTAATCTTCATTTTCCGTAGTAGGAAAAAAGTACCGATTTGATTCTCAGAGGTAGCAATACTACAGTAGTTAAGTACATAGAGTAAACTACAACCTATTCCACGTTAAGGGTAAGGCACTTTATTATAACCTAAATACTTGGGCGTTTGTTTTATCCTGATGCCAAAAAACTATAATTTCAAGTGTGTGATGAATGATGATGATTGTTGTGTTTGGATGTTATATTGTGTCATAAGTATGTAGTAAACCGTTTATTAATATTTACATTACCCGTAATCTAGTTCCTATAGTATCCAGCTTTGCATAGTTTGCGGCTAGATGACGTTGTGTGAATGGGAAATGTCTAGTGATTCTTTTTAGAGATACGCTTAAAATTATAAAGGGAAAAGTTTGTGTATGTTTGATGTTCCTTATCGCCGAAACGGCTGAACGGATTAGGATGAAATTTGGTACCTGGAGAGCTAACAAGCTCTAAGCCAAATTTAATTTTCCTTGTCAGTGGTAAGAATGTTGTGCCTTGTCAGTTTGGTGTACATTAACAGTTTCTCTATTGTGTTCATAAACAATTGATCTCGATCTTTTTCCAAGTTTCAGTTCAAATATTACGTGTACAAACTTTTTTTACCGCGTGTCTAAAGAATAGGCAGGTAATATAATAATGTAAACTGTCATTAAACTTTTCTAGTAGTTCTTTCCTTAATCTGGGATTTCCTTCTATTGTTTGTAGTTATAGAGTTAATAATGTACAGAGATGCTTTGTGAGAGGTGGATACATTAGGGCCCAGTCAGTAGAGGTTTCCTCTTTTTCAAATGGAAAATAATAGTACTTCTGAACAAGTCACGAGTCAATTTTTTATATATATATTACTTCAGGTAATCATTGAATGTAAGCTGAAAACCTAATAGTAGAATTTTTTTTTTATTGAAAATGGTACGTTTTAAAATTTAGAAAACAAATATTTTGTTACCTACAATGAATGTTGACTTATGATTTTTTTTTAAATGTTAGGTTACATGTTGATCTACATTTAAGGTAAGCTAGTTTTTCGATACAAATTCAAATTTAATTTTAATCATGAATTATTTGAAAAACTATAGGCGCACCGCGCGCCCGCCTTTCAATCAGTAGCTCTGGGACCACTGTCGACGTCGGACTTGTGCTTGTCGTCGTCGCAGCGGTCAGACAACACCTAGACTCAGAATAAATATTAGGACGAATGTAAATAAGTTATTTGTTCTGTGCCAGTAAAGGTACCATCATATGGTCACTTTACCAACCTACATACCAGCAACGCGATCTCAGAATAAGAATTATCAAAAGGTTTTATTTACGATACGCATGCGCCACCTACAGCTTGCCGTTGTCAACTCATAATCGATCCTGCCGCGATTTAAGCTGCATAGAGCGCCTTAAGTTCGCAACTACGAACTGCTCTAGCTGCTAGTGTCAGAAATACCATTCTCCAATGAAATTAATATCCTCTTACCACCTTGTTCATATCCTTATCCCCCCATCCCACAAAACTGAGTATTCCCAAGGAGGGTTGACGTTAGGCCGGCGCCGGTTTTAAAGTTTCAGCCCAATCTCTAACAACGTGGCCTTGAAGAAGACTTTCTTTGCCGAACCCACGTAGTGTGAGGTTTAAAGTAAAAAAGTCCAAATTAAGTCAGTTCAGAAAGAACGAAATGATTTGTTATATATTGATGGAAGCAATTCGTAGCTATCTAGCTCACTTGAAAATACGAGCACACCTTTTCAATTAACCTATTCACTGTGGACTTGATTACTCCAAGATTTTGTTGGGAAACATAAAATTTCAACTTGAAACTCATGTTATGCGTTGTAACAGTTGAACATTCTTAACAAATTGTCACTTGTCAAGAGAGTTGTAATTGAAATGAAATATAACAATTGACATTTATAGACAGTTCAGTTTAAATTGCGTAACAGTTGGCTAACCGAGAACAGCAACAAGATGATTTGTTATGCTCTTTCAGAGACAGCATAATTATCATTTGTATAAATATTATGCAGAATGTTTAATTATGAATATCTTAGACTTTTTTGTTTCTGGAAGCGGTGTACAGTCGCTGTCAAATCTGCAAGGTCATATAAAAGTTATATTCAAATGTTTAGTTAGCATGGAATTTATATAATGGATGAAAATATAGTTTTAGACCTAAATAGAGGTCAAGATCATCCATAAAAAAAGCACTTACGATAAAAAAAAACAATGGGCCTTTTTAACATGACTACGATTGGTTTTTTATCAGAGGGTAAAATCCCATGGACATTTGGCCTGAGATGAGTAATGTAATAAGTTTTGCAGTAATATCTTGGCAAGAGGACTTATTATTATGCAGGGCTGGGCATTTTGGGGTAATTATTGGCACTTCGGGGCTAAAAGTGTTCATAGAAAAGGTTTTAAAAACTGATTTTTCTATATTCCTAAATATTTACGTTTTGATTTGGTTATGAATATATATTGATTACTTGAAAAAGTGTTCCTGGTCAAAAAATCTAAATCAATTAACGTATTATTAGTAAGACTTTTTTAGGATAACTTTGAATTGAATCACTTCACCTTAAATCTACCGCCTGTTCGAAATCGCGACCAGCACACATGGAGAAAGGCAAGAAACTCGGGCTAGGATTTTTTTATGATCCAATATAAAAATAGCTTCACGTCACATCAATGATCTTATTTTTTTTTCATGAAGTAAGTGGGAAATGAATCGATTGCGATTTGTAACCTTTTTTTTTCGTTTGCCTGTACATTTGTACGTTTCTATAAAAAAACAGAAAACGCAATTTCTTCGCTGTTCAGAATTAAACAGTAACTCTCTAAGAAAAAAAACTTTATAACTGCTAAAGTTGTCCCACCTGGGCCTTTTTGAGCAGATATCGTAACGCGCGTGCGTTTAGACAACGATTGATCATGGTGTATAAGGGCCCAGTATATTATACAGCACTCGTTTACCATCGTCAAATGGTACGATAACAACCTCCTTCGTTACCAAAAGTGGTTTTATAAATAACAAGCCTCATAGCTCAGTTGGTAGTAACTCTGCCTTCTGCGCTGTAGGCTGTGGGTTCGATTCCCACCCAGAGCAAACATTTGTGTGATGAATATACATGTTTGTTCTGTGTTTGGGTGTTGTATCATATAGTAAGTATGTATTTACAAAAAGTATTCATGTATTCTATCCGTAATCTAGTTCCCATATTACAAGCTATGCTTAGTTTGGGGCTAGATGGCGCTGTGTAAAATTAATGTCCTGTAATATTTTAATCCTTCTCTCTTCCAGTCCGGCAAATACGGCGAAGGTTTCATTGGGTCTTCCAGAGGAGTGGCAGTCCATGTCCGGGGGAAGGACGCTGAAGGAGCTCACGACCACACGGGCTGCATGTGGCCGCTGTGGTCCGTGGCCACCAACGAGACATTGCCGAGGGAACCCTGGGTGGCGGTCATCAGACGTGGCAGCTGCAACTTTGAACTCAAGGTTTGTAGATTCCCTTAATAAAATATGTTATATGACATTTATTTTACACAGTGCCATCTAGCCCCAAACTAATAAGCATAGCTTGTAATATGGGAACTAGATTTCGGATATAATACTTAAATACTTTTTGTAAATACATACGTACTATATGATACAACACCCAAACATAGAACAAACATATACATTCATCACACAAATGTTTGTCCTGGGTGGGAATCGAACCCACAGCCTTAAGCGCAGAAGGCAGAGCTACTACCAACTGAGCTATGAGGCTCAGTTGGTTGTAGTAGTTGCAAGCACCCGGGACTTCGTTACAAACACCCTGTGGGAATTCCCCTTAACCTTTACACCAACTAAACAAAGCACTTTCTTAACCCTTTCCTTCCGTTTCCTACCACGGGATTAGCAGACGTACGGCAAGTTACCCGTACCTTGCCATCTGCTAGGTACGGGTAACTTGCCGTTGTGCTTAACACATATTCGCCTCTGCCTTTATCATTATTAATGAAACTCGTTGCCCTCGTTTATTTTTCCGCACCAATACAATCTTGGAGTCTTTAAGTCCAGAGTGAATAGGTTCCTTTTACACAAGCGTACTCCTTAGGCCACATCTTTATTTGTTTTTAATGTGAGCTGGTGGTCAAACGCTTGGACCACCAATAAAATCTCGAGAAATCAGATATAATGTAATTTTATGTAGGTCCATCCTAATAATACTTTGATTTGAGGTTTCGAAACCCGAAATCGAAGACAATTAATTTTGATAAAACCATCGGTAACTTTCCAGTGTTTTAAAGGGTAGGCTGCCCTTTAAAACACTGGAAAATTACCATTAGATGGAAGCAACTCATCGCTATTATTTGGGCAATACAAGTGGGTCTCGGATTAATGGCGATAGCGATAATGTAGATTTATTGTGAGATAGTGTTTCTATATTACAAAGCAGCTGATACTATTGCCAACTGCGCTCTATCATTGGATCTGGTTGTAATTATTGCGATAAGTTTGATGACATGTTTAGGTATGCTGTTGCCATACATGCTGTTGCCCGCGTGCCCTTTGAACATTTTTGCTATGGCGACAGAATTAGGTTAGATGGTGGTAGCTAGCCTGGCGGACTTAAACAAAGTCCTACCACCAAACAAACCAAGCACAAGTTCTACTCCTCATGGGGATCGAACCCGGGACCTCTGGATCTGAAATCGGTGGGTTGAACCGCTAGACCACTGAGGCGGTTAAAATTTAGTTTAAATTATCGACTAAAAGCTAGATTAGAAGAATAAAAAGATACTCGGAGTTCTCAGACAATTTTTTTTAACTCGTTTATCGTACCAAACAGAATAAACATCATTCATGACACCAATGTTCGAGGAGTGGGAATCGAACCGACTACCAACTGAGCATATCGGTCTGCTTCAGGTGCAGAACGCGTTCCGTGCCAACGCCTCCGCAGTCCTCATCTACAACGACCGGGATAACCCTATGCTAGAGAAGATGAAACTTTCCACTGAGAACGGACGTGAGTATCTCTTATTTACAACCTATGTTTTTACATTGAATCACGTGGGAATTTCCAAAAACCCTCTCATTGCACCCCTATACCTATAGCAGATTGTCGAAAATTTGCGGCATAAACGGCTGTATCTTTTTATTGCGTCGGCTTAGAAGTTTGACTTTTTCACAGCTCCAAGGGACAGCAGATTTGAGTATTCGATATGAATTTCAGCTTGATACCTCCACGCGTTCCTGATAAAAAGGGCCTGGACAGACGGACAACAAAGTGGTCCTATAAGGGTTCCGTTTTTTTTTCCTTTTGAGGTACGGAACCCTAAAAACACAACTTTAAAAGCTCAAAGCGTGTGGTATCATGTAAAGTAACTCTTTTTTTTTATATATCAAGTGAGAGCACATGGTCGCAACATTTACAAATGTTATAATGACACTAAAATTCACAACGCGAGACTCGAACCCGCATCTTTTCCTATAGCCGGAAGCGCCCTAACCAATAGAGCAACAAGGGTCCTGCCTATTTCTATTCCTATTTCATTTCTTCAGTTTATAATTTCCATAAAGCCTACCTGCTGTGAACAAACTACTGTGAATATGAAATGTATTCAAATTCAAATTCAAATTATTTATTGCAGTTATGTTGTTATTAGGTATACAGGTGTTGTGATGCTAAAAGTTTCAAACATAAACCCTGTTAGGGCACAGCAATATTACACTAGGAGGCGCATTAAACTTAATAGCTAAATAAAACTATACATAATACTAAATTCTATAATAAACTACTATTCTTATTCATTATACCTTTACTTTTCTTACATGCTAATTATTTAGTTTATGTATCACCCATTCTGTGTCGTTGAATTTATTTTATTATGATGCTTACATTATTCTGCCATAGATAATATATAATATAAGCCGGTTTGTAATTTCCTCAGTTTCGTGTCATTTTGTCTTCGTCTCTCTAATCTTTGAATTCATATTTACTCAGTTTATTTGCTTCCTTTACCAAAGGTTAATTGTACAATAGATGAGAGAGTTTCGTACAAGTGCGTTGTAGAGTGGAAGTGCCCTTCGAAGCTCACTTCCTTTTTTAACAATCACATTCCATTTTACACTTTCGAAGTCTTCGATCCTCAGCATTCAGATACTCAGCGAAGTATCTGGTAGTCATGTCAGCCTAAGGCAGCTTATAAAAGTCTGCCGCTAGACTTATGGGTAAGGTCTTGACTTCGATGAGAAAAACGTTGAAGCAAGCTTTCCCATAAGCTGTATATAAAATGCACTAGCCCCTCCGCATACCGACGGAACACAGCTGAGAACAGAAACAGTTTGGCGCCGTACTTTGGTATAAGATCATTCAGCCGTAACCGGATTCCGTTGCCCGGGGGAGGTTTAGTACCCCCCCCCCCCCTGTGGACGACTGTGTCCAATTACAATAACCTGAAAGAACAGCAGTAGACCTCGCGAGCCCTAATAACCATGCAATGACCGATGATTTCCTCTTTCACTTTATCTTTTAGACTTTTGAGCAAATAGGCTTTAGTGATTACTCGTGTTCCCCTGATCCTAGGAGGTCAATCTAGTATCTACGAGTTCGTCTCCCAAAGGCGGAGAGGACTACCTACTAATCTTGGTATATGTAGGTATAAATTATCCGACGAAAATATCAAAATTATAAATCCTACAGCAAACTTCTCCCTCCATTCCCCCTTTTCTTTCACAACATCTGTTTGTACATCTGAGTAGGATTAAATCCTTAGTATATCTCTCAAATTTAATTGGAATCCGTTGAGAAATAACGCTACAGCAAACTTTCCATCTTTCCCCTCCTATTTTCCCCCCGATCAAAAATCAACCAAATAGTTTTAGTAAATCAGGTACATGTGTGCCGATTTTCATCAAAATCGGTTGAAAAATGCGAGCTGTAGGCGAGACCAAACCGACCGACAGCCGACAGACAGCGGACATAAGCATTTTTGGCCAATCTCGAAACTGAGACGATTCGCACGCTCGGTCAATAATAAAAAAAAAATTGGCGAAAATATGTCCTATTTGTTATTTTAAGTCTTCAAGACTTGAAATCATATTCATTGCAATAGTTGGATAAACAAACTTATAATAGATACAATCCAAAAGTGAATCCAGTAATAAGAAACAACGGGGTGTACTGACATTTCTTTTGTGATACCGTCCTTTGCGCTTTATTAACATTTAATTATGTCGATATATTGCATTCTCGGTTAAACAACAACATTAATATAGGTCCTTCCTTGTGCCAAGAATCTACTTATAAATACACTGCAGTATTCACTATTTTAGAGATGCTCAGAGTAAGAGAGGTGTTGTTCGCTATCTAGTCATATTCCGGTAAACACAAAAACAAAAAACACCACTACGCAACGATCGACGGCGGCGGCGACGACACGGAACACAAAAACAATGGCTAGACAAAACCAGCGTAATTTCATGAGTTGTAAGTCGCGTTTTATATACATTTGCGTTACCTATGTACCAAAATTGCGCTCGCTCTGTATCTACATCACACTATGTAGTATTATAAAAAGAAAAAAAAAAAATTGTTTGCATTGAATATGCTCAAAAACTACTGGAACAATATAAAAAATTCTTGGATAATTATTGGATATGTGTACATGATATCGTGAATTTAAAAATATGATCAAAAGAATAATATTATTTTTTACTTTATTCATTTGCTAGTATCATAATGAGGAATCCGGGTGAAATGCTCTTCCACCTTCGGCTTTATAATAACTTGACACCAGTGTAGCGATTCTCAGACACTTAAAAAGTTTCCAATCGGAAACATCAGTTTTTAGCCGACTTCAAAAAAGGAGGATGTTCTCAATTCGGCTGTCAAACTGATCAGATAAAAAAAATATGTTTTTTTTTATCTGATCAGTTATGTCATAAATGTCAACACATACAACATTATATAATACAACGGAAGTTTCGAATACTAGTGTAAAATATTTCGATTTTGGATTTTCGGAATAACGTTTCCGGAATCTCCATCAATGTTTGCCATTTCGATCTTATCGGCTTTCGGAATGATTGAGAATACAGGTGAGATGAAGGCCAAGGCGCTTGTCCATCGTACAATATAAAAAAGATCGCCGTCTGATTGTGAATAGTCTACCCACAGGTAAGGTAAATACGGAAGGTAATTTGCAACATTAATTATTGGGAAATTAAAGGCATGTTGCTAATTATTGAACCAAGGCAAGCAAGCAAACATCCTTTATACTCGTACCTACCTCTTCTCTCTGCAAACAAAATAAACTTACAAACTGATAAATATTAATTCGAAAATTATTAAAAATAATATGGTACTTACAATTAAACTAACTACCTATGTATAAAGGAAGCAGTCAGATTACCTAAGGATCGTTACAAACGGCCTATAGGTAATTCAACTGTTTCAGCCCAGTACTAGTACAGTAGTATGAGTTTCTGACAGCTAACTGAAACTATTTTCGTTTTCGTATAGGGCGCTTATTTCCATACATTTGGTTAGCGGACATTGAAAGGAACTACAGTAGCTTTACTATTCCGCTAACCAAATGTATGGAAATAAGCGCCCTATACGGACTCTGCTCTGCATTGCCACGCTGAATAGCTATGCTAATTCGCTGGCCTAAATAAGAGCCAGCCAGGTCACGTGTCGCCTCTATCAAAAGCAATATATTATAAAAATAGTTGTGTTCCGTCATTTAAAAGGTAAGATAGCCAGTTACTATTATAGATTACTGAGTTACATCACCAGCAATGTACAAGGAAAAAATATTCTTCTCACAAATCCGGTAATGTACTAAGAAACATTCGTTCCTTGTACATTACCAATTACATTACTAGTTAGCTACAAGGAAGTAAATATTCATCCAATATTCTTTGCATATCTAAAATCCAAAAGGTTTGGAGTCCGTTATATTTTTAAAGTAGGTAGGTACTAGGAGCAGTAAAGCTTGTGAAAGGGCTCGTTCGGGAAATTACTACCACATACATATTTCGGCCGGCAAGCATCATAGTTGCCATTCCGGTTTGAAGGGTATGGTTGCAGGTGAAATTACGGGTACGCGAGGCTTAATACCTTTATGCCTCATGTTGACAAACACATTGCAGTGCCGCGTAGCCATGTTCTTTGTGGATGTGACCTATTATTTTTATTTTTCCATAACCGGTTAAACCGGTTATTTTTCGAGTTTTTTTATAGAAGTGTCTCAGGAAAATAAAACCATAAAATATGAATCAAAATGTTTTTATTTTAATAAGCGTGCAATAATCAAATTAACTTTTTTATGTTTCAAACATTTGTCTTTCATTCAACTAGCTCTTACTCAAATTAAGTTATAATAATCAACAATATAGGTAGTTATCCTAAAACATTCATATAAAAAAAACCTAAGTCAGTTCTTAAAGTTACTAAGTGTAATTCTTTTTTTATTTGGTCGTATGAAAACCCTCTAATAAAGTTACAGAATCAACGATAGTTATTTTAACATAGATTACGATAAATTAGTCATTAAAATTGGTAAGTGTAATCTACTTTTTGATTTGGTAGTATTCGACACTCACTAAAGTTGAGAACAACACATTGCTAACATTATCACAGATAATGAGTCCTGCTTTTTGTTTAGATAAGACCGAAGTGACAAAAGTTGGTTCAGGGAGTCGTCACCCAGTGGTCTTTGTTGCAATTTGCCTAAAAATAGGTCTGCCGATGAAAATGTTCTCTTTGATTCTACAGATGTGGGATGAATCGACTTTAGAGCTTGACCCCCTTCATCATTCAGGGCCATTTCTACCCTAACTTACGTTTCTAGATCGAGTCTACTCGATCAACTTTTTTTAAGGTTGACTGTAGGGCCTTGCTTATTTCTAAAATAATTAGGTAGATATTATCATGGTTGTTTTAACATACCCATACCAACTCTACAAGGCGTAGTTTTAACAACATTTTTCATTAATTACGCATTAAATAAAAAACCGAAAACCCGGTTATTTTGGAAAAAAAACCGGTGCAAAACCGACGTAAAATCAGTCGGTTAATCGGTTTTTCGGTTAATCGATTAATCGGTTTACATGCCCTACTACGCAGTAAGGCTTTGTTTATTACAGGATTGCATTTATCAGCAGATGCTGCTTTCTTGTTCCTTCTCCAAGTTGTTTAAACTAAAATAACAAGCATTTCATTTCAATTACAAATAAAAAACTAACTAACTATGTACAAAGGAATCCGTCAGATTACCTAAGGACCGTTACAAATGGCCTACTTATAGGTAACTCAACTGTTCCTGACCAGTACCAGACGGAAGCGTGCTCAATTACAAATACATATAATAAGTGATTACAGTATACTTAATGTAATACTCCATCAACCATTTTTGTATTATCCTCTCCATTCTAAGATTGACCGGAAGACATCGCTTTTAAGTGATAATACCGCACATAGTACTGTCAACTTTAGGTTTATAATGTTCAATTGTCCTGCTTATATGTTTTTGGTGTACAAGAAAGAATTTTCAATCATTCATTCACATAATAAATGTTATACTATAAGAAAAGTGCATTTTGTAACTTAAAGATTATGCTGTGGTATTGAATTTTGCCTTGACTTGTCTCAATCGCTATCAAGTCTTCAAACGTAAACATTCAAACATTTGTGTTTATATATGTTGATTTATGTTGATTCTATGACTTTTACGAGATGCTTTAGTCAACGATGTACCGAACCGGCCTCCCCTACCAAAGGTGAAGAATAAGAATAAGAAACCTGTTGTTTTTTTTTATTTTTTTTATTGTACGACGGGAGGTGCTTGGCCTTCATATCAACTGATTTTCAATTTATAATAAGGCCGAAGGCGGAATCGAACTTCACCCGGCATCCTCAACAAAACGAACTGGCTATATTATCTTTAAATGCCGGAACACAACATTTTTTTAAGAATTGTTGTTATGGCGACAGCATTAGGTAAGATGGTTGTAGCTAGCCAGGCGGGCCTCATCAAAGTACCACCAACCAAACCATGCACAATATTGTAGTCCCCCTGGGGATCGAATTCGAAACTGCTGGATGGAGATCCTGCGGTCTCGAATGGTAGACCATAGAGGCGATTAAATTTCAGCTGGTTTTATTCTAGTTTCGATACTCCGCAAGTTAGATACTAGCAAGATGTATTATTCATCTAGGTAACATTTAAATACCACGACATTTACTCAAAGATCAAGATAATATAACACAAATATTAAACTTACTTTCTAAATAAAAAACAAACTCTAAATAGGAATATTTTGTAATCAGCCAGGTACCTTATGAAATCGGGTTTAGGTGAATCCAATTACTTGCACAGAATTAACCCTATTATCAACACTAAGCTGATTAATGGTAAATGTGGTTTCAGCATAGTGCTAGTGTAAATATGGATTTAGGTAAACAACGACATACAAACCATTTATTTTAAAAGTACCCCTCAGTTGTTGGCACTCTTATTTTCAATAAGATATGCTATTCTAAAAAGGGTCTCATTATATGTATGTTAACTCCTACACTACAAATATAATGATAAATTGAAGTACAAACTTACCGCCGTTGAATCAAAATGGCCGAAAAACTACTATATCTGCAGAACGACTACTTTGTATCACTTTGCAGACGCCATTTTGAATGCTTTCGTATTCAAAATGTTGTAATTGTTACAAAGATATATCTTAAGTTAGGTAAAGCGATTTATTCACAATAATTAAAAATAATATTTACATTTAACCTAACTATGTACAAAAGGAAGCAGTCGGATTACCTGAGGACCGTTACAAACGTCCTCTAAGTAACTCAACTATTTGTCCTCTAAGTAACTCAACTATTCCAGACCAGTACCAAAAAAATATAAAAGATAAATTCTACCGTATATTTTTTCACTTGGAAATGTTAGCATAAGCACTAATTTATATTTTTAACTTTTGAAATGCACCAAGGTGCATTCTTTTTTGTCAAGGTACAAGTACAAGATTTTTCATGTATTAATTGGTGCAGTGCTGCCGTTTCGTCACTAGAAGCTTGTAAGCTTGTTTGGAATCATTGATAGGCGCCACTCCATGTTGTTATGTTGTCTGTTCGTGTTTAGTTTACAATCCTATCACGTCTCGAGGATTATATTTCACTCCTCGGAATAGGTAGACGCTGTGTTTTGCAATATCATGTATTTTGTTCCGTCTCTATGTTGATTTAGTCTAACCGTTTTTACTGTTGTATGAAGAAATGAAACTAGATATATAATTGTTTTATTTATTTTTTACATTGTCATAACAGCTTAACACTAAGGCGACAATGAAAATAATTATAGCATGACTGTCATGCATAAGTAAATATTCTAGGGACCCAGACAGGTTCTACTTAAATTATTCAAGGTTGCATTTGTGAATTTCGTCATTTGAATATTGAAGACATCCACATCATAGAGCTCACTTAAGGTTTTTAGTTTCACTTTTTAGCTTTTTTGAACCTCTGTAAATCTAATAAAATGCAACGTAGCGCGAAAAAAAAACATTTTTAATAAATATTATAATATTGTAATTATTTATATCTGTGAACAAAAACAAAGGTCAAACGCTCGCACCGGGCGGCCAGTGCCAGACGTCTTCGAGGTCTGAGTTTTTTTTTAATTGTACGGCGGGGAAGCGCTTGTCCTTCATCTCACCTGGTTACAAGTTGAGATAGGCCGAAGGTTGAGGCGCACTTCTCCTGGAATCCTCAACAAACTGAGGAACTGGCTATCTTACCTCTAAATGCCGGAACACAACAATTTTAGAATTCATGTAAGATGGTGGTAGCTAGCTAGCCAGGCGGACTTAAACAAAGTCCTACCACCAACCAAACCAAGCACAATATATTGCACTCCCCATGGGGATCGAACCCGGTACCTCTGGATCTGAAATCGGTGGGCTGAACGACTAGACCACAGAGGCCGTTGAATGTTATGCATTTAATTTGTATTATTAATATACACAGTCAGGTCATAAGTATTGTCACACAGTAAAAACTTTTCTTTTAGAATGCTGGCCACAAAAAAGTTTATTAAATTCTAATTTCGAATTGTTCATGGAAATAAAAATGTATACTATTTAGAATTTTACTCATTCTTAAATATGAAGTGGACGCTTAAAGAAGACCGTGTTGCAGTTATTTCGTTGCATCGTTGCGGTTACGCGCCAATTAAAATTTTTGACATACTGAAAAATTTGAATATAACCAAAAGATTCGTTTATCGTACCATCAAACGATACAATGAAGACTCTAGTGTAGATGACAGGTCAAGAAGTGGTCGCCCTCGGTCTGTTAGGACTCCAGCAGTGATAAAAGCTGTGAAGGCGCGAATTCAAAGAAATCCCAAACGTAAGCAGAAACTGTTGGCCCTTCAGATGGGGTTAAGCAGAACCACGGTGAAAAGGGTGTTAAATGAAGACTTAGGGCTTCGGGCATATCGAAGAAAAGGAACAGGACATCGTTTAAATGCTCGTCTAATGGACCTGAGACTGAAGAGATGCCGCGCTTTGTTGAAGCGGTACGCGGGAAAAAAATATCGGGAAATTCTTTTTTCGGATGAAAAAAAAATTACCGTAGAAGAGAGCTAAGGTGTACGCACACAGTAGTGAAGAAGCGAGCAACCGTATTCCGCGTGTCCAACGAGGTTATTTTCCATCCTCGCTCATGGTATGGTTGGGAGTTTCTTATTGGGGCTTAACAGAGGTACATTTTTGTGAGAAAGGTGTAAAAACGAATGCAGTTGTGTATCAAAATACAGTCCTGACGAACCTCGTGGAACCTCATACCATGTTCAATAACAGGCACTGGGTATTCCAACAAGATTCGGCGCCAGGTCATAGAGCGAAGAGCACAGAAGACTGGCTGGCGGCGCGTGAAATCGACTTCATCCGGCACGAAGACTGGCCCTACTCCAGTCCAGATTTGAGTCCGTTAGATTACAAGATATGGCAACACTTGGAGGAAAAGGCGTGCTCAAAGCCTCATCCCAATTTGGAGTCACTCAAGACATCCTTGATTAAAGGCAGCCGCCGATATTGACATGGACCTCGTTCGTGCTGCGATAGACGACTGGCCGCGCAGATTGAAGGCCTGTATTCAAAATCACGGATGTCATTTTGAATAAACTTTATTGTCATAAGAATCTATGTTTCGTTAAGTTCATTTTGGTATATAAATGGTTACATAATGAATAAACTTGTTTCAATTATTTTATATTAAACTTGTGACAGAATTTATGACCTGACTGTGTACAGGTGCGCTGTCTGCAGTTGACTACGAACTTGTACCGTAACAGTTTTTGGTGAATTTTTGCTTCTAAACACATCGTGGTATCAAATAAGTGTAATTCGAAAACACATACAGGCTATGTTATTAATGACACATAATTTATAAATGTATCTAATTTCCATATTGGTTCCATAAATGACTGAACCTTTACGAGCTAAGTTCACTCAGTCATGAACCAATATAGAAAACCCATTTATGATTTATATTATTACGAGCCTGCTGTGTCCCACTGCTGGGCAAAGGCCTCCCCCTGACTTCTCCAATCGCTACGATCCCGAGTTCGTTCAAACCACACACTACCCAAATATAAAATTTAAAAAATGTGTTTTTTACTAGCTAGATAGTGTTGGCGTTGGTAGTGGCGAATTTCCAATTTTTGTATCCACGATTGTGAAGCTATAATTAAACAAAATCCATACGTACATAAGCCAAAGGACCTTAAAGCGATATCGTTTCTTTATTATCAATGATAATATACCCTACCAACATGATCATAATGTATTCGGGGATTTTGAGTATGGTATTTTAAGATTCAAAGAGCAAGTATCCGAAAACCGCTACCGGAAACTCGATCCACCCGTTTATTTTTATAGAATAAGCGTGGTAAGAATCCATAAATGGCTCTGTTGTTTAATATTGAAGTCGTTGGTCTCGCGAAGGCCGCCCGGCTAACTGCTACGATGTATGGCAATGATTTCATAGCCCTTCGGTACCTCTAAGTACTTGCATATGTGCTGTATCAAAGGGCAAAAAGATACGATATCTTCTATAAATACAGCTATCTTGCACTATAAATCGTTGTATGAATGTATCGACCAATAACATCGGCCAACGCAGCTAGAGGCAGGATGGCCTGGCCGTATATTCAAAACATGCAGAATGTGCGCTTTATCAACAAAACTAGTGGGAATGTGGAAATAAAAGAATCCTCTATAACAAAAACTCAACGAAACTGTCGAAAAGAAAATATCCTGTCGTGAAGATAAATATTAAATACTGATATTACGAGACATTATTTTCACACAACGCCCAATCTAGACCCAAACAAAATAAAACTTGTAATATGGGGGGTTAATAACTTTAGAATATAATACTGGTTGTGTGTTTTTTGGGATTCTACAGGTTTTAATTGTGTGTTTGACATTTTGCATGTCTGGCCTACCGGCCATAGGACATACCGATAAAAACATACCAACTTAACTTTACCAACTTAACTCAATTATAGCAATACAACTTATAGCTATTCAGCGTGGCAATGCAGCCCGTGTCTTGGGCACGCTTCCATCTGGATACTGGTATGGAAGGAACTCAACTGTTCCAGACCAATAGGTCCGGAACAGTTGAGTTACCTATAGGCCGTTTGTAACGGTCCTTAGGTAATATGACTGATTCGTTTGTACGTAGTTTAATTGTACTTTTTATTCAATAAATGTATTTAACTTCATGTTCTGGAAAATAAACGAACTTATCTTAAATCTGTTCGGAATCACGACCAGCACACAATAAGAAAGGCAAGAACCTCGTGTTAGGGTTAGGACCAACCCTTTTGTATCCATAACCTTTGGTTGTTGTCTTAATGGCAAATTGTGATGATGTAACGAATCAAACGATAATTATGATAATTACGAGGTAAGTAATAACAGAAATAGGCAATTAAATATTATGCAATCAATTATCAACTAAATGCGCATTGCATGTAAGGTAGGCACGACTTACAGTATTTTCTGTTTTGTATTATTTTTAACTGCAATCTACACAGAGCTGTGTGGCATAGTGGGTATCGGCCCGCTTTCCGATCCGTAGGTTGTGGGTTCAAATCGTGCAACTATGAAATACTGTTTTTTTTTGGAAGTTTATGTGCACATCTTTCAACTCGATAAGTAATTATAATTACTTTATACTTTTGAGTTGTAAATATTATTGATTTCCCCATTCAACATACATAGAACAAATATTGCTTAAGTATATTAAAATAGAGCAGGAAGCAGGAGTAGCGATAGAAAAAAAGATAAATCTGTTTTTTTTTTTATTATAAATAATCAAAAGCTTTATAATCAAAAATTTTAACTCTAGGACTAAAAGTCCAAATTGCATGGATCAGCTGCGATGGGCTTGCAACTTAGCTACTTGTAAGTTTGGACGTGCCTCCTAGGCCGCCTGGCTAGCTACCACCATCCTAAGTTTGTCGCTATTATAACAATTCTAAATTGTTGTGCTCTGTGAAGTGAGCTTCCACCTTCGGCCTTATCATACCTTGAAACTAGGTGAGATAACAATAGTATCGTAATATACAATAAAAACAATTTGTAAGTTATTTTTAGCAAAATAATGTAACCGACTTTACTAAAAACTTGAATGTAATTGTTCGGTTAAGTTCACATATTTTGGTAGGCGTTGCTTATCGTTATGTAATTAGCGACAACCATCCTGTTGTTTGGCTTTTGGCAAGTCGGCGCCTTTTACCTGATGTCCAATTATGGTGAGGCCTAACCTCTAAATCCCGTTCTTACGCCAAATCTTCGGAACAGATCGAGCCGAAATATTGCAAAGATATTGTTCTAGACCAGGCTACTTATTCTGCCGGGTGTACCAGCGAGTAATCTAGTATAATTCTAGCGTGGGTTCAAATACTATGTTATGTGTCACACAACACGGGACTAGAGGGTTTGCCACGTGCTCGCCGACTCATGTGTCGCCTTGACAATGAAACCCTGGAGCTCTAATCGGATTATGGGCTCGGCAATCGTCATAACTTCTATTTATTTATAAGTGAATGACCGTGACTTAGATTTAGCCCGTAATCCTCAAACTTGCACCTATCTTTTCATATTTTTGGTATGAATCGTAAGCGTTGTGACCAAGGGCATTCACTTGAAATAAAAAAAGATAAAAAAGCAAAACACAATTTCTCGCTAGTGATTTTGAACGTATTTTCAGACATAAGCCTTTCACATAGTTCAGTGAATATCTGCTAGATGGCGTTTATCAGCACTTAAGCTGACTTGAATATGGCATAAACATTCAGTCGGGAATCGCGTCGGGACCCTCGTTGCTCAATTGGTTAAAGCGTTTCCGGCTCGAGGAAAAGATGCTGGTTTGAGTCCCGTCGCGGGTTGTATTTTTTTTAACTTTTTGTCACTTTAACATTTGTGAATTGTTTATAATTGAATATTAACCCTATTGTTCGCGCAATCAGGTATCAAAGGCTCAAAGATCAACGATCTTTATTGCTACACATAACATTTAAACAATTATATATATGCCATTTATAAGTTATACTTACTAATTAATTCACAAACAATAAAAATTAATATATACAATTTAATTGACAAGCCTCATAGCTCAGTTGGTAGTATCTCTGCCTTCGCGCTGTAGGCTGTGGGTTCGATTCCCACCCAGGACAAACATTTGTGTGATGAATATAGATGTTTGTTCTGTGTTTGGGTGTTGTATCATATAGTACGTATGTATTTACAAAAAGTATTAAGTATTTTATCCGTAATCTAGTTCCCATATTACAAGCTATGCTTAGTTTGGGACTAGATAGCGCTGTGTAAAAATTAATGTCCTGTAATATTTATATTTACATTTAATTAACTATGTACAAGGAAAGCAGTCGGGTTGCCTAAGGACTGTTACAAACGGTCTATAGGTAACTCAAACTGTTCCAGACTAGAGACAGACGCTTGCCCAAGACACTGGCTGCATTGCCACGCTGAATAGCTATGCTAATCAGTAATTTAATCTTTAAACACTTTGAATTGCTACTTCTATGATTGTTTTATGTCTGGTCTGTACCCCTTACTCATCAATCTGCTGATATATAAAAGTCGATGTGTGTATGTGTGTTATTGTTATACATTGTTATTGATCTATGGTGTGTATTTTCCCTATGGACTCCAAAATATTTTGATTTTGACCGACTTTGACGGGACATTCACTGGCAGATGGCAGATGCTATGAGTATTTTTGATGGTATTCCATGTTTTATTGTACTTTTATTGTTGAAAAATTGTTAGGATAGCGCAAAAAAAAAAACACCGAAATCTAAAGAAAACAAGGAAGTTGGTGTTCCACTAGTTCCTCGTTAAATAAATCTAACCGGTCACGAAGTCATAAAGTTTTACTATACGGCCACGTTGTCACAAAATAATTCGGGCCATTTTTCCCCGGCCAGGGTGTATGTAAACTGTGAAAATTGGTTCAGCCCTTTTTTAAATTAGCGGACGATATACTGACGTGGCTGCGTAAAACCAATACGGATTGGTAGATAGATGATTTGTGACTGTATTTATCATTTTTTTTTTATAAATACGCACAAAATCATGGTACATGCCTAAAATGTTAGAAATTGTTTTAAATGTGAGGAAAAACTTTTATAAGTTTAAAACGACTTCCTGTATATTATTATAGCCCAAAAATACATTACTTATAGGTATTTTAATCGGTCCCCTATTTTCTTAAAACGTAAACAAGTTTTTTTTACGACAGTTAAGAGCTTGGCCTTCATCTCACCTGGTTATAAGTAAAGATAAGGCCGAATGTGGAGGCGCACTTCACCCGAAATCCTCAACAAACTGGCTATCTTACCTCTAAATGCCTAAATATTTTGAATTTCCTTAGATATTTCATGAAAAGTACCATGATAAACACCTATTTAGTCTTATTAATACCAATTTAAGTAATAAATTAAACATCACTTAATAAAATAAACATCACTTAACTTTAGCAATAATGTATTTAATAGAAAAGTAACTTGGGTTATCGTTTGTTGCTTAGGCTCGTGTAGGTAGTGACCCACATTTCCGAATCCAAGGTCGTGAGTTCGAATCCAGGCTGTGACCAATGGATTTGTACACTCTTGGCTTGCACAAGACTTGTTCATACTCCAAGGGCTTAATGATTCACGATAGATAGCAGGTAGATGGTTCACCCACCGGTGTCAGATCCAGAGGTCCCGGGTTCGATTCCCAGGGAGAATACAATATTGTGCTTGGTTTGATTGGTGGTAGGACTTTGTTTAAGTCTGAGTGCCTGGACACTTTCGAAAAAAATAATATAACTAAGCCATACTGATTCAAAAACGATATACTGCCTACACAATAGACCGGACCTCATAGGCAACTTTTTTTTTTTTCAAATTGGCACTTATAATCAAAAGTGAAGTTACGTTTAGTCTTAGGTATATTATTTATTTAAACTGATAAAATAGCACTCATATTTTGCTCATATATTGCCTTGATCTCATCTGGGATCTATCTTGCCTTTTAAATGCCGGAACACAACAGTTTAAAATTGTTTTCATGGCGACAAACTAAGGTAATATGGTTGTAGCTAGCCAGGTGGCTTGAAAGAAGTCCTACAACAAAAGAAACTTTGTCAAACTCGGACCAGCAAAGCACTTGCGTTTCTGTACAAAACTCCCAACTTTGCGATCTCCAAGCGAGCTAAAGATAAGTTCTGTATTTACCTTTCATGTAGAGAATAAAGGCCGAGCGCTTCCCCGCCGTTCAATAAAAAAAACAACGTTCACTATCATAATTAAATATTGCAACGAACAAATTCAGTTAATTCGTTTATCTGCCATGTTTTGGTTATCTTATTATTCAATGAATGGAATTGATAAGATAGAGTACGTTACATAATATTTTATGGTTCTCTTTTACTTGTACGAATATCGTTACTTAATATTATCTTTCTATGATAAAAACGATCTTACGTGACTAGTGATATCTGTATTCGTTTTTCCCCTTTTACCTTTAAGGCACGTCTAGGAACGTTATGAAAATGTTGCCTAATTACGACTCGTTTTGTAATTGCTCTGTACTAAATGCTCGTAGCATTTTTGTGCATAATTTGTTTAGACAATGGCGTAACAAATACAAAGGATTTCGCACCATAATCCGCCCGAATGTTTCTTACAGCAGTTTCAATTCGGTTACTCGTATGTCAAGGTCGTACCGAACAGTGGCTTACTTTGTATTTTAATCCCTTATTTCTTGCTATTGGTTTCAAAAGCATTAATTATGTTGCTATTTTTTATTAGCATCGCATGACAAAACATGCCACTATTTTCGCAGTCAAAGGCGCTCGATATCCTTTGTTATTTTATCTAAGGACAAAGAAGACAGATAATGTAATTCAATCTGAAGCAATACTGCAGGTACCTACTACTCTAAGCATCACAGCTTAGTTGCTGGTACCTATATATGCCTTTTGCGCTGTTGGTTCTAGGACAAACATTGTTTGATATAGATGATTGCCCTGTGGGTGTTAAATTAATAATAATAATAATATATTTCTTTCATAAAACACTTAATCTAGGTTATACATTAAATTTAAAAATCAAAATATAACTTGAGTGACACTTAAAGACTGACAACTGTGGTAGGGGAGTCCCTGTGTTACAGCTGTCACACTTCCTAGTTCGATACAGTGATTTAATGATAATTATACAAAACAATACGATGTACCTATTAAATATTTAATTTCTAGTAGTAACAAAATAGGTAGGTAGAATGAGTTGGCTTGACATGGAACTTTGACGTTGGAATGGAACAAGTATGATTAATATTTAACTTTAAATTTAGCATGATACTTAGTTGGTAGGTATGTAGCATATATTATCCACAGTTCGGTTTCCATTAACAAGCTATGGTATTGGGCTAGATGACATGTAAAATGTCTAAGACATATTTACTACCAATACCAAAACATTAAACACGTACAGATCACGCAATTAGGCTAATGTGAAAATAGTATGAAATGGGATTCCTAGTTTTATTATAAGGATGTTGCGGTCAACCGCAAGAATTTATACTAATGCAAACAAACTAGATACTTTTTAGGGTTCCTTACCCAAAGGATGCCAACGGGACCCTATTACTAAGCCTCAGACTGTTGAGGACTCCACCTTCAACCGTATCATAACTTGAAACCAAGTGAGATGAAAGTCCCTTGTCACACAACAAAAAAAAAGCTTTGTTATTTTATCTAAGGACAAAGAAGACAGATAATGTAATTCAATCTGAAGCAATACTGCAGGTACCTACTACTCTAAGCATCACAGCTTAGTTGCTGGTACCTAGATATGCCTTTTGCGCTGTTGGTTCTAGGACAAACATTGTTTGATATAGATGATTGCCCTGTGGGTGTTAAATTAATAATAATAATAATATATTTATTTCATAAAACACTTAATCTAGGTTATACATTAAATTTAAAAATCAAAATATAACTTGAGTGACACTTAAAGACTGACAACTGTGGTAGGGGAGTCCCTGTGTTACAGCTGTCACACTTCCTAGTTCGATACAGTGATTTAATGATAATTATACAAAACAATACGATGTACCTATTAAATATTTAATTTCTAGTAGTAACAAAATAGGTAGGTAGAATGAGTTGGCTTGACATGGAACTTTGACGTTGGAATGGAACAAGTATGATTAATATTTAACTTTAAATTTAGCATGATACTTAGTTGGTAGGTATGTAGCATATATTATCCACAGTTCGGTTTCCATTAACAAGCTATGGTATTGGGCTAGATGACATGTAAAATGTCTAAGACATATTTACTACCAATACCAAAACATTAAACACGTACAGATCACGCAATTAGGCTAATGTGAAAATAGTATGAAATGGGATTCCTAGTTTTATTATAAGGATGTTGCGGTCAACCGCAAGAATTTATACTAATGCAAACAAACTAGATACTTTTTAGGGTTCCTTACCCAAAGGATGCCAACGGGACCCTATTACTAAGCCTCAGACTGTTGAGGACTCCACCTTCAACCGTATCATAACTTGAAACCAAGTGAGATGAAAGTCCCTTGTCACACAACAAAAAAAAACTCATGATCCGTAATTGGTAGGAGTTGAAATTTTTACAGAGTGTGTATTGCCACTATAACAGCAAATAATAAAAAATATATAAAATAAAAGGGGACCAAAAAACATTACACAAAAACGTGATGTTTTGGCTTGAAATATGGGTCGGAACCCTCGATGACCGTGCGCACTTGGCCGGTTTTATTTATTTGTTTCTATGAACTAATTTATCAATCTTTGTGAATGGTAGTGTTTATAGTTATAGGCTATAACCGCATGTTAATTGTGCATACATTTATAACTACTTGGTTTTCCTACAGAGAAGTATCAAGTTAGAGCAACCTTATAATTCTATGCTTAGTTATAACCACCTCTGTGGTTTAGTGTTTTTAGAGGTCCCGGGTTCGATCCCCAGGGGGGGTACAATATTGTGCTTAGTTTGGTTGGTGGTAGGACTTGGTTTAAGTCCGCCTAGCCAGCTACCATCTTACCTAATTTTGTCGCCATAACAGCAATTCTTAAATTGGTGTGTTCCGACATTTCGAGGAAAGATAGCTAGTTCCTCAGTTGAGGATTCCGGGTGATGTGCGTTTCTACCTTATCATAACTTGAAAATCTGGTGAGATGAAAAACAAGCATATCCCCGAGCACAGTAAGAAAAAAGTTAAATCTCTGCTAAGGAATACAATATAAGTAGGAAATCTAACCATTGAACCACACATACTCTATAGAAGTGAACATTTGTTGGATTTTTAGACGTTTGTTCCATCACGCCAAAATTCTGAACCGATTGAGCTGAAATTATGCAGAAATACTATATTGCTTTCGATTCCATAGGCTTTTTTTATTCTATAAATCTGTTTCCGTTTCAGAAATTAGATAGTAAAAAAATATATTCACGAACAATTAAAAATAAAACGATGGTTAAACGAACTATGTACAAGGGAAGCAGTCTTGTTACCTTTGTAACTCAACTGTTCCAGAGCCAGTACTAGACGGAAGCGTGCCCAAGATACTGGCTGCATTGCCACGCTGAATAGCTATGCTGATTCGCTGGCCTAAATACCAGACAGCCCTTGGTCAGATCACGTGTCGCCTCAATCAAAAGCCCCGCAAGATATTTTGATTCTTAGATTACTTTATTTAAAGATATAATTGTCCTTTGCCGCAGGAAATATAAGTGCAGTGTTCACGTACAAATGGAAGGGAGAGGAGATAACTCGCCTGATCGACAACGGGACCAAAGTCATGATCGGGATCATCAAGGGACGGACGTATGCCCACGTCACCAATACCATCAATAAGTAAGATACTCTTGATTATATCAAGTCTTGACTAGAATAAGTACATCACTAAAACGAAAAATCGCCTTTTAGTTCTGTCCACCTGATGGTACCTAAGTTACGTAGCCTATGGACGCTTGTAACACTAAGGCATCCCGTTGTTTTTTTAAACTCCCTGGGGATATTTGATTTCTGTAGAACCATCCCAAATTAAAAAGCTTTCGCTTTGGAATCGGAACTCTAGTTTCGGACCTACGATGACAAACTCAAGCCTGAATACATACCTGAATTTCGCAAAATTGTTGACTCAACAAGTGATTATGAACATGTTGAATGAACATTCTGTCTGCTCTGCTGCGACTACCGATGTCTGTGGGAGCGAACAAAGTTCAACTAGAGAACAAAGCCGATTTCAGATCCAGAGGTCCCGGGTTCGATCCCAGGGGGAGTACAATATTGGTGTTTTCGTTGGTGGGACTTTGTTTATGTCCGCCTGGCTAGCTACCGCCATCTTAAATAATTGTGTCACCATAACAACAATTCTCAAAATTGTTGTGTTCCGGCATTCAGAGATAAGATAGCCAGTTCCTCAGTTTGTCCTTGGTCGTCATCTCACCTGGTTTCAAGTTACGATAAAACTGAAGGTGGAAGAGTACTTCAAACCCAGGACCTTTGGATTTGAAACCGGTGGGCGAACCGCAAGACTGTAGAGGCGGTTTTTCTCAAGCCACGCGTATTTTTGTGACAACTTTATTCTGTTTTTTTTTTCACGCAGCAGGAGAGAATACAGGTCTATTTGATTATAATAACTTGGCTCAGGCCCGTGGCTACGGTTGTTCCAAGGTTTTCCTTAAAAAAAATCGAGATTAACAATTAATTAAAAACAATAATAATAAACATAAAAGTAAAACTTGGCCTAAGCTCGTGTGCCCCAGTTATCACCGATTTCTAGATAAATCGAGAATTCTCAGAAAAGATAAAAAACATAATTAGTAAACATCTTTATTTCAGACGAGATAAACATCCTACAACTCAAGTCAAGTCAACGCTAAGGATATGCATAAATCAGACTTAATATTAATACAATTAATATATATTCCGGGTTTTCAAAAATCTTGCGGGGCTTTTGATTGAGGTGACACGTGACCCAAGGGCTGGCTCATATTTAGGCCAGTGAATTAGCATAGCTATTCAGCCTGGCAATGCAGCCAGTGTCTTGGGCACGCTACCGTCTGGTACTGGTCTGGAACAGTTGAGTTACCTATAGGCCGTTTGTAACGAGCCTTAGGTAATCTGACTGATTCCTTTGTACATAGTTAGTTTAATTGTACTTTTTATTGAATAAATGTATGATTAAAAAAATAATAAAAATATAATAATAATTATATCAACAATTCAAAATGAATGGGTGATTTAAGTTATAGGCTTCCCTTTTTAACCTTTCAAAAAAGGAGGACAGGACGGTCTCAATTAGTCTGCGTCTGCGATTTGGGTGTATTACTACAAAAGTAAGGAAAAAACGAACCCCATATAGGATCACGCGTCTGTCTGTCTATCCGTCCATCTGTCATCAAAATAATTGTAAAAAATCGGAAATGGTGGCTATTACCGTAATCTTTCGCTTAATATTAGACGGTCAGTCTATTTAGTCGGGGTGTAATAATTGCGCTTTAAAAACTAAAAAGAAAACCAACTTAATGAGGAATATGATACAATTTCGTTTACCTGGATACTTATTTTTGCCAATTATTTTGATGACAGATGGACGGATAGACAGACAGACGCGTGATCCTATATGGGGTCCGTTTTTTCCTTACTTTTGTAGTAATACACCCAAATCGCAGACGCAGACTAATTGAGACCGTCCTGTCCTCCTTTTTTGAAAGGTTAAAAAGGAAGCCTATAACTTAAACTGTATTTATTTCAGGACTTCGGTGCTGTTCGTGTCGATATCGTTCATAGTGCTGATGGTGATATCTCTGGCGTGGCTAGTGTTCTACTACATCCAGCGGTTCAGATACATACACGCCAAGGACAGGTTGTCTGTGAGTATACTTCATCACCACCGTAAACATATACATCCAAAGTGAACCACCCCAGTACTCACATAGTGAGCTGGTGGTCAAACACTTGGCTATCACCAAATAAAAAAAAAACGTTCGCTTTTCATGCAAAAATAAAATATCGACAATTTAGTACTACTTTACATTTACAAAAACGTTTAGCACCTCCTCTGGCGTTGCAAAACCTGTATTCGAGGAGTTACGATGGTCTTGTCTTTGATTTTTTTTTTGTTTTTCAACTTTAAAAAAAAAACAATAGAAATGGCGCGACCTGCTTGCAGCACGCGGCACTGCAAAAATCCTCGTTGATCTTATATATCTATATATATAAGACTTCGTTTGAGAATTTCCCAAAATCCTTTCAAAGTACACCCCTACACATTATAAGGATAACACCCTCTAAATATCGTGTGGCAATGCCCCGTGCGTCTGCTATTTCCGTAGTGGAAGGAAGTAGTGTTGTTTCCTTGTCTAACAATCTGTGCAAATTTCAGCTTGAAGGGGGAACAAATAGAAATATCATAACAAACTTTCGCTTTTTTTTATTGTACGACGGGGAAGCACTTGGCCTTCATCTCACCTAGTGTCAAGTTATGATAAGGCCGAAGGTGGAAGCGCACTTCACCCAGAATCCTCATCATACTGAGGAACTGGCTATCTTACCTCTGAATGCCGGAACACAATCAATTAGAATTGTTGTTATGTCGACAGACTTGAGAGATGGGGGGTAGCTAGACGGACTTAAACAAAGTCTTACCACTTGCTAGACTTAAGCTATTGTTGTTCTCCTTTCAGAAAAGGCTTTGCTGCGCTGCCAAGAAGGCGCTCTCTAAAATACCTGTTAAGAGTTTAAAGACTGAAGATAGAGTAAGTTAATAACAATTATATTATTATCTAGTGACTAGCCTCGCAGCTCGTTGTAGCTCTGCCTTTTGCGTTAGGTTGTGGGTTCGATTCCCGCTTGTAACAAACATTTGTGAATACATACTTTTCATTATTAACTCGTTTATTATCGTGGTAAATATCATTTTTGCGATCGTATTACATTTCGGATAAGAAATGAAAATTCTTATTTGGACACCAAAAACATTATAGTAGGATAATTGTCAATTTTAAAACTAAAGTTAACAGTACAGGTAGTTTTGTCGCTTAACATCTCTTCCAGACAACCTTAGGATCGAGAGTATATTACATGTACGGTTATGGTAGTGGGATCCCAATAAAAGATAATAAATGAATATTTATTTTAACAAAATAAAACATACTCTAAATTAATACGTACCTAATTATATATTTTTTAAATATGCTAGTTAAAAACTCGTGTAACCTGTAATATTAAAAGTCTGTAATATGTATAACGATTTGTTAAAACTGTTATGTTGATAGAAGAATTAACTGAATTGAATTGAATCAAAACATAATATAATACCAATAATATAATACAAATAATTTAATACAGCACCCAAACACAGAACAAACACCTATATTCACCACACAAATGTTTGTCCTGGGTGGGAATCGAACCCACAACCTACAGCGCAGCAGGCAGAGCTACTACCAACTGAGCTGTGAGGCTTGATGAAAACAATAATATTTTGTAACAAATCCGCTTGGTACAATTAGGTATATCTAGCTAAAAACAGAGAGATATAATGTTTTCATGCTAATTATAAACATTTTTAAATAAACTTCCGTAAAATAGCGCCTGAATCAATGAACTGTCTCAAATAAATATGCTAATTTGTTTTCAGGAAGTACAGGGGGACGGAGAATGTTGTGCCATTTGCATAGAGCCGTACAAAGTGTTGGAGACACTCCGATCTCTTCCTTGTAGGTAAGCTGACATAAATGTACTACCAGGGGCCTAACCACAACGTCTTCTAGCGTTCTCGTTTTTATATTACATCACTTTTGTCTTGTTTTATCTACACTGGATAGATAGTGACAAAAGTAAAGTAATACCAAAACAAGATTTTTCTAAGTGGTCGTGGTACCCCTCCCTACCCCCTACCCCCTACCCCCCCTGCTGACTAATGTATGCAATATTTTTCACACACATTACACATACTTATATATTATACTACACTCCCATTTCTACTCACAACATCACACACTCACTGTTCCGAGCCAGTGTAAAAACAGTTGCTTATTGCTTATTGCTCAGTTTTAATTGATTACATTCCAAAAGTAAATTGTCGGACTTGGGTTTTTGACACTCAATAATAATAATATTTTATTTTCTTCTCTTCCTTTGTGTACACGTTATGTTAAAGTAAGTTAAAATTAAATAAAAAAAAATGTAAATTACTATATACACTAATTTCTTGTTATCGGAGGTGAGCGTTGGTGACTGCGTCACAGTTGTGTAAACTATTGCTGTTACCAATCTTTGCTATACATGTTTTGTTCTGAATTTCGTTGTTCCCAATAAATAATTATGTTACTAACTTTCCAAAAGGAGGCTGTCGATTCGGACAGTGTTTTTTTCTATCGTGGTTGCATGTTTTTTTTAATAACTCAATATTTCAGGTGACTGTCCGTTTTTTTAGTTACGTACGACCCTAACACCATTAGCCACGCATTGTACTTACTGCTTATGAAAACTTCCACCTTTTATTAAGATTTTAATCGCCTCTATTATCTAGTGGTTTGCCCACAGATGTCAGATCCAGAGGTCCTCAGGGATCGATCCCCAGGGGAGTACAATATTGTGCTTGGTTTAGTTGGTGGCATTGTCCCGGAATCCTCAACATCATTTGTTAAGTTCGCCTGGCTAGCTGCCACCATCTTACCTAAATTTGTCGCCATAACAACATTTCTAAATTGTTGTGTCCGGGCATTTAGAGATAAGATAGCCAGTTCCTCACCTTCGGCCTTATAATACCTGAAAGGTGAGTTGAAGGCCAAGCGCTTCCCGGTCTAAAAAAGTGTTTATTGAAAAAGTAAAGCACCATAGACATAGATTATTCCATTCACACTTTCAAACTTTCATTTGAATCGGCCATTTTGAAATTAACGTCATGTGTCATGTGACAGCGGTACTAGGTAATAGAGGTCCTACTATGAAAAACGTCGTGGAATCCGAAACTTCTGTCATTTTTGTATCGAAAAACGTGCAATCCATCATGTTAATATTTTCGTAGTAGACCTACTGGCCTTCGCGGGTAGGTATTAAAATAATTGCATTGTGGTTTCAGACACGATTTTCACAAGAACTGCATAGATCCGTGGCTTCTGGAACACCGCACTTGTCCTATGTGTAAAATGGACATACTCAAGTACTATGGCTTCGTGGTAAGTTTTAAGGCCGTACTAATTTAAGAGCCCCCTGTGAAAGGACTCGTCTGGGGAAGTACTACTACACCTATTTCAGCCGCCAAGCTTGTTTGTTACACACAATGCTTTATAACGTTTCGGCCGCCATCGAAACCATAACACTATATTATCTTCTTAACTATCTTCTTAACCAGTATCATCAAATAAAAGGGGAGTGTAAAAGTTCCTAATCCATAACTAGATGTCGCTAGTAAAAATAGGTCAATAGTTCGTATTTCATAACTAGATGTCGCTAGTAAATATTACCTTGCGCTGGATCGCGCTGACGAGAACGCGCGGCGTTTCACGAGCCCGGCTCGGCGCCGCAGTGAATTCATACTTACCTGGCACAGGGGACACCGTGATCACAAAGGCGGTTCCCCCAGAGCGAGGCCTGTCCATTGCACTGCGGACGGGTTGACCTCTGCGATTATCCCTAATGTGGATAACTCGGGTGCGTTATTTTTGGTAGTGGGGACTGCGTGCGCGCTGTCCCCCCAGAAAAAGGAAATTTATTAAATTAAGTGCATTACATAATGAGAGTTAGCATTACATCAAGAGGACAAATACGAAATCGTCCTCTTTAGAACTGGCTATGGCAATAACAGAAATAAACGAATCCAAGACTCGTCATATCTAGAAAAGTTATCTTCGGAAATGGTCACCGATCTCGGATGTGATCTGCTGGCTTACCCTTGAACACGATCCCGATCTATCGGCATTGAATTTGTGTCATTTCTTACTCTTGAATTCTCGATTGGAATTGAATTGTCCAATCCATGTATGCCCTAAGCAACAGAAGGGCATCCATGCCGCCATAAATAATAAAATTTTGTCAAAACAACGATTTTTATATTGAAAATATGTTGAGATTGATGTTTTAAATTTTTGTAATCACTGTGTACTGATAAAAAGCCCAAATTTTGAAGTGTATTAACACAATCATCATCCAATATTAGCGCAATTCCGATTTTAATCCAATGCTATCAAATTGTTTTTCAAGAGGCAATTAGTCAATATTGTTAGATTATTGGATTGCGATTGATGTTGAATTGGAATTGTTATTGGGTTCGAGGGTAAGCCTGCAGAAGCTTCTGAATGCTAAATTCAGTGACCACTTTGTTTCTAATTTGGCTACTTTCAGGATCTTTGACACTTGACTAAATCATTACGGGTTCTAAATTTAGGACAGTGTCTAAATAACAAATACCTACATAATGTTTGTGTTTGATTGTTCTGATCTAATAGGACCGACTCTTACAAATTGACTGATGTTATAATGGAAAAAAAAACTTTTACCAAAATGATCAAACTATAATGTTTGTTGTGTTTTCTTGTGTGAGCCAAATAAATGGATTTTATTTTCTTTTCTTTCTTATTTTCTTAATTTAATATTCATATTCATTTTATAACACATGTAAATAAGATCTTATCGTATAGGTAATGTGCAATGTGTTCTACCCTATTGGGTGTACACTGTTGAAAAATAATACCAACTTACTAACAAAAATAATGATTTAGTTAAGCACCATATCAAAAGTAAAATATAATATAAGTTAATTAACTCTTGCAGTCACAAAATTCTGTCATTAACTTAAATGTCATGTTAATAAAATTATGTACAAGTTTGTTTTAAATGTCATAAAGTCTTCGCACTTTCTTATGTCAATCGGTAACTTGTTATAAATTTTTGAGCTCATAACAATGTCGCATCGGCGTAAACTCTCAAATATAATTTTGCTCTAGAACCATCAATCGTATCATAGCGAAAACCTTATGAGACGCAGAAGAACACAAAACAGTATAGCTTGTTCTGATTTTATGTTTTTTATGTAGCAATAATATCATTTCACATTATATTAATTTGCCTCCGGTCTATTACAACTTAATCTCGTAATGTCACATTTTGTTTTCAGTTCACCGGCAGCCAAGAAAGTATTCTTCAGCTGGAAGTGGAAGAAGCCAGGAGTCGTGCTCTCAGCCCTGCGCGGAATCGACATCCGCTCACTTTGGTATGTCCGATTTCATCACCACTAACTATTTAGTATAATTACATTTTAAAAACTAAAAATAAAACCGACTTCAATGAAGAATATGATACAATTTCGTTTACCTAGATTACGTATTTTTTCCAATTAAATAATTGGAAAAACATACAATAACAATAACAACAACAACAACAATAGTGACAGATAGGCGCGTGATCCTATATAGGGTCTGTGATTTCTTCACTTTTTAAGGAATACACCCAAATCGCTTCAAGTGTGCCTATATATATTTTCCTGGATCCTATCATCAGATTCTGACCTGATGACGATGGGTTTACCTGGGAAGTATACCGAGCCTAAAACTACCCAAATCACTTCATATAATATTTGAAGATTTCCCTCGATTTCTCCAGGATCCCATCATCAGACCCTAACCTGATGACAATGGGGCCACCTGTGAAGTATACCCTTTCAAACAAATAAAGAATTTTTGAAATCGGCCAGGCTTCTTCGCGTAATCGGGGAACAAAAAAAAAGATTCCGACGAATTTAGAACCTCCTCCTATTTTTTGAAGTCGGTTAAAAAGTTATTTATACACAAATTCTGGTAACAAATTGAAACCGAAAGAAACATTTCTTTTACTTATAAACCTGTATGTCACTGCATCTGTGGTATTATGGTTCGCCCACAGTGTCAGATCCAAAGGTCCAGGGTTCGATCACATCAATAAAAAAAACAGAAACATTATGCAGTGGCATATAAAATTACATTTGAAATCAATTACCTGAGTAACCTAGTCCCATTCAAGAATAAATAATGAATTCATAACAATAATAATTACATACATTCACAACACAAATAAATCTGAAAACTTATAAAAGTACATTTCTATGAGCCATTCTTATAGATTGCGTTTGAAAGATTGCGATGAAGGCGCGTTGGTAACATCTCCGTTGGTGACTGACTATCTATGGTAATAATAGTGAGGCATGACTCTCTTAGCACAATTGGCAAATCCTAAAGAAACGATGCGGGTTTAACTCCTGTCGCAGTTGTGACTTGTTGTGTAATTTTCATATTTTGAATGTTTCCAGCTAACAAGCGACAACTCGTACTCTGAAGCGGGCAGCGCGCGTAGCAGCCGCGCCTCGTCGCCCGACGAGCTGGCGCCGTCCTTGCCGCGCGAGAATCCTTGCTCTCGCGACGACAGGTAACACTACATTTTGCTAAGAACACTCAGAAAAAAAAAGAACTACTCTTTTTTTCAGAAGCCCCTTGTGAAATGGCTCGTCCGGAGAATTACTACCACCATACTTATATCGGCCGCCAAGAAGCATTGCTGTGTTTCAGTTTGAAGGGTGTTGCCGGTGAAATTACGGGTACGTGAGGCTTGACATTTATGCCTCAAGTTGACGGGCGCAATGCAGTGCCGTGTTCTTTGTGGATGTGACCTATGCAGTAAGGCTTTGTCATAGGCAAGAGATGCACTTAACACCAGGTGCGCTTGTCCCGTTTCCTAGTAGTATATATAAAAAAAAAAGATAAATAGTAGATGGTTAATTAATTAGTGTTAAATTAATGTCCTTTAAGATTTTTTTGTTTATTATATTTGAACAAAACGAGAATTCGTTTCCGTCATGGTGTAGATATATCCATTTACATTTTTATGAATTGGCTTTCTTGGTTCTTTGCTTGAAGCGGATTCCATTTTTTTTTCTAAAATGAAAGTAGGTTTAATTAGGCCTCATAACATCAACTATGAAATCGGAATAGCCGGAACAGAGAGGCAGACAGACATGTATTTTAAAAACTGTTCTTATTTTAAGTTTTAAGTTACGGATTTAAAAAAAATCCGTTCCGATCCGATCTATACCTCGATGTATGGAAATTGTACTTCCATGCATCCTTGCTATAGAGAACTAAAAGCAGAAAGAAAATAAATAAAAATCTAAAAACATCTAAACAAATAAATAAACTTGAAGTGTGTGTATTGCATTTATGGTATGAATAATCTTAAACTAATCTAGCAAATCCCATTGTTCCAACCATCTTATTAGGTCACATCAAGATGTGTGATAATTGCTTGAAAATCAACTAAAAAAAACTGTAAATCTATTAATGCATTAATCCATTCCATACTCTCCACTCCATCCAAACATTATTAATAAAAACAACTCTGAATGTTACATATAAAGGGGCCCAATAGTTATTATTTCATAACTAGATGTCGCTAGTAAAAATAGGCCAATAGTTCCTATTTCATAACTAGATGTCGCTAGCGAAAATAGGTCAATAGTTCCTATTTCATAACTAGATGTCGCTAGCAAAAATAGGTCAATAGTTCCTATTTCATAATTAGATGTCGCTAGTAAAAATAGGTTGATAGTTCGTATTCCATAACTAGATGTCGCTAGTAAAAATAGGCCAATAGTTCGTATTTCATAACTAGATGTCGTTAGTAAAAATGACCTTGCGCTGGATCGCGCTGACGAGAACGCGCGGCTTTTCACGAGCCCGGCTCGGCGCCGCAGTGAATTCATACTTACCTGGCACAGGGGACACCGTGATCACAAAGGCGGTTCCCCCAGAGCGAGGCCTGTCCATTGCACTGCGGACGGGTTGACCTCTGCGATTATCCCTAATGTGGATAACTCGGGTGCGTTATTTTTGGTAGTGGGGACTGCGTACGCGCTGTCCCCCCAGAAAATAAACATTATTTGGTCTCATAACACGATGTCATATTGAATACCCTTTTATTTTATTATTCAGGCGTGCTGTTATTGTTAATAGTTTGCCGTGGCGGTCGCGGCTTAAGGGCTAGCCCGCATTGTGGAATCTTGCTTGCGGTTTTTATTCCGTGGAAAGAATTTCAGATACCCCAAGGATAAAATTCCTCGTGATTTTTGTCATTTTAAATGTAGTGCTCGGTTCAAAAATCATCGTCAAGGGCTATCCTACCGTGGATGTAAAAACAATATTATTGCGATTATCACTTCCGCCCGTGGTGATTATGGCAAAATTGCGTCCGTTCGCTTTGAGATGTCACGGACTTTCGGGCTTAAATCATACTTGAATTTGTGCAGAAGATGTGAATTTAAATTTCCATAAACGTATGAAAGGAACATAGTGCAAAATTTCGTATAATAAAAAAAATGAAGAAGCAAAATGGATCCTAGCAGAGCGTGGTTTCGATCCACGGACCTCTGGGTTATGGGCCCAGCACGCTTCCACTGCGCCACTCTGCTCTTGGTGACACGTTTGAAATTAGCTGTTAAGAGCTACAGTATAAAGTTACAAGCCATAATTTTCCGGTTTTACACTATTACAATACTCATGTGTTTTCCCAGCCCAGTAGACGGAAACCTTTTTCTGTTCTATTCAATGTTTTATCTTACAGTTTATAAGTTAGGCCGTTTGTAACGGTCCGTAGGTAATCTGACTGATTCCTTTGTACATAGTTAGTTTAATTGTACTTTTTATTGAATAAATGTCTTATAAATTCTTACAGTTATTTCTTCTCCAGGACCTGTGCAGGGTCGCCGTCGTCTCCGCAAGCCGACAACACATCCATCAACTCAACTAGCTCCCACGAGTGAAGAGAGCTACCTCTGCCTTGTGCCAAAACTCAGCTCCTTAAAGTGGAAGTGAGGCAGTTGCCTATCGCATGGACATTCTTGGCTGACCAGAACCGGGCGTTCGAATCTGCAGATGATTATAGCTCCAAATTGCTAGGCGTTACTGATCCACAAGGATTACTTTTGCATGATAGAACGGATTGTAAGTCAATTTCATGATAACTAGTATCCAAATAACGTTTGGCAGTAACATGCAATATGGAGCTGTATTTTTATGTGGATAAGGTTTATATTGCGAGTGCGAAACAATGCGGTGTTAAAACTTATGTGTAAAGTGAGACAGTGATTGTGTTCATATAAAATAAGCTAAAAATACTCAAAAAAATCCAGTGATACGGTGGAAAAGTGATATTTTATCGCAAGGAAGGTTACATCACCACAACTGCGCCTAGTCAATGTCTGTATGATTCAGTGTCTGGTTACAGGAATTAAAAGAGAGAACGATGAATCGCTAGCTACTGTCTATAGATGTTGGTAGGATTTCTAGATTTCTTGACTTCGAAAGCTAAAAAAAACAAAAGCTAATTCATTTTGTACTTAACGGTTGATTGGTTCATGATCTCATAAGTTGGATCCAATCTAGTTATGTTGTGGCTTGTGGTGGCCCTTCTTTTACTTCATTATCTTGCATCATAAAATAAAAAAATGAAAATAGAAAAGGTGCCAACTAAAGCGTACTTATTTTGATTGAATTCAAGCATATAAATTAGATATATCATTTGGGATAAGGGTTCCGTCCATAATATGTTGACTAGCATTATGCAAAGTTGCTTACATTAACCTTTTTTTGTAATCTGAATCCTTCGATAACGTATTTCATGATTTAATACCCTTTATTGGTTTATATAATGGAATGTTTTAGATTATAAGTTTATGAATATAATATCGACTGTCAAAACCACCTTTATTTCATGTTAAGGGGCCATGTCGCAACATTATCAAGCTAGATGAAGTAACAGTTATTATATTTTGTGCGGACATGAAGATGCAAAATTATATAGCTATCTATTGTACCTAAATAGTTACTAGTTTTCTTAAAATTTAATAAATCTAGTCTGAAATCGTGTCGCCAATTTCATACTATAAAAATGTATTTTTGTTTCATCAATGCACTGTATCTTTGAGTATTCAAACTAAGTGTAAAGTTATGTTAGATTTAAGTGAGCATTTAAGTTATTAACACGAAGTACATAGTGTACTTAAATCAATTGGATATATTTAAGGAGACTGGTGTCATTTTTATAAAGAAAACATACAAGAATATTTTACATTCCATTCTTGCGTGTTCTTCTTTAATTATGTGCGAAAATATATAAAGAGGTGAATAAAAACCAATACAGTATTTACATTTGCGTTTCTCTGTATATATAATAATATCTATCTGCATATTGTTTTATATTTTAGCAGATGCTTCTATAGGCACAAAGCCTCCTCAAGAATTTGAATTGATTTTTTTTTGAATTTTTGAATTTCCTGTGGTACATCTCTTATGCCATAAGGATTATATTTTGTTAGGAAAAACAAACAATTATGCTTAAACATATTAAATAGGTACAACATATTAGTTTACAACTAGGGTTATCGTAGACTTATTATAAGCATAACCCACAAGGTTTTTCTCAGGTTAATTATGTGCATATATTAAATTAACAGCTAGAGAGAAACTTACCTACTTATTAAACTAACAAATCAATTAAATGATTACATGTTTTTGTTAAGATAAGTTAGTAAAATTATAAGCTTCATGAACAATGTAAGTACTTAAAGAAAGATGAAGAGAAGAGAAGAACGTTTAAAAACAAGAGAAGAGAAAACAGTTAAGCTGCAAGTAGTTCTAAATCTAATTTTGAAAACGCTTCACGTATTAAGTTTCTGAATCTAAAAGTGGAATTTGAGAAAATTTCTGAAGATTCGAAATAAATGTTGTATGACTCGGCCATGCGACGTATAGGAATCCGACGCCCCGAGTTGGTGCGAAGAGTGGCAGTGCGCGTGTTGCTCTGATGTGCACAGATCTCGGAACTGCGTAGGATAGGCTGTTTACAGGATTGAAACAGTGGTAGGGTTTCTCCAAGGCAGTTCTACCATACCTAAAAATATATAGTGTAGTGTAGATGTACCATTCAAAAAATCAACGCCCTTGCACAGCGTCTACGCTCAAATGCCAAGTTGTACAGACGCAATAAACATAAATATGCTTTGTTATTCGATGTTCTGTCATGAACGGTGACTAACAACCAATGACAAAGACCATCCGGCCGTTCGGTCGATGAGTGAACTTAACACCCCTTATATTTACGTTATTGGTACATCCAATAACGATTAAACTAACTATGTACAAAGGAATCAGTCAGATTACCTAAGGCACGTTACAAACGGCCTATAGGTAACTCAACTGTTCCAGACCAGTACCAGACGGTAGCGTGCCCAAGACACTGGCTGCATTGCCACGCTGAATAGCTATGCTAATTCGCTGGCCTACATAAGCTAATTTAAATAAATAATAAACCAGCCCTAACTGATGATAACGTAGATAAATATTAAGGGGTGCTAATCTATGTGCGTGTCTAGTGAGGGGCCACTTTGTCAAAACTCTTTGAAAATGTGCTTAGTATTGGGAGGGTAATTTATGGTGACTTATATAATATTATGTCTAACATATGTTATTATATTTATAGGTGTTTACGGTGGTACATCTATACATCACTCTCATGGATATTTTCTTACTAGTGGTCTGGAACAGTCGAGTTACCTATAGACCGTATTTAACGGTCCCCAAGTAACCTGACTGCTTCCATTGTTAATAGTTAGAACAAATATTGTCGGACACAATTATCAGCCAATGGTTGGCTTACCTAATATACCTAAAAACTGGGATGACTTGGGGGAATTAAAAAAATCTTTTGGCCAAGTTTTTTCTTGAAAAGTACACGAACTACTTCATCTACAACAGTAGACGAAAGGGAATAGGACGAAGGATAGTTTTAGCTATACCCGTTACCCGTTCAAGAAGTACTGCTGTTTTCCTGTTCACAGGTACCACCTCACCTTAACCTCTGTGGTCTAGTGGTTCAATCCACCGATTTTAGACCCAGAGGTCCCGGGTTCGATCCCCATGGGGAGTACAATATATTGTGCTTGGTTTGGTTGGTGGTAGGACTTTGTTCAAGTCCGCCTGGCTAGCTACCACCATCTTACCTAATTCTGTCGCCATAATAACAAGTTCCTCAGTTTGTTGAGGATTCCGCAAGTTTGTCCAAGGCATAAAAAACACATTATAAATATTGTATAGCAACAGCATATTCATTGAATCGAAAGTGGGGCTGGTTCTAACAAAAAATACAGCTTATTTGAACAAACAGTAATTTATTATTCATTCTCTAGAAAATATAACAAAGCGGATTTATTTTGAGACACACAAAATTATACGTATACCTACCTACCTAACGAGTTTATAGTAATTTAACTACAAACAGAAAAAACAAAAGGAATTAATTCATAAATTTAATTAAAATGTACAAAAATTATGCAATTTCAAAGGAATTGATTACAGCCCTGTTGATATCTTTCATAGTTTTAATACGCCGTAAGTAAAAATATCAGTCTCAAAAATTAAAATAACATGGCAGATCTTGCTGTATTAATGAAACATATCATTCATATATGAAGAAAACAAATCAGCATTTTACAAGGAAATTAATTGCAATTCAATAACTTGCATCAAAACAATGCTAGTAATAATTAATTTATTTATACTAAAACAATACCTAAGCTTTGTGTTCCTCACAAGGTTGGTTATGCGCAAAATGGTTGTTGGTAAATTGTAGTAAAATACATTGACAAAAATATTGAAATTAACCACTAACAAGTTATTTGTTATATATAACTACACCTGCCCCCTCAGCACGGGGAGGGGATAAAAAACTTGTCCCCTTTTTTGTATCCACCATCGGGTATCAAAATTCTCTCGAAGGTGGATAAAACAAAGAGATAAAAAAGATAAAAAAAAGTTAAAAAAACAGAGGACAAAAATTTTATCCCCGCCCCGTGCTGAGGGAGCTGGTAGAAAAGTACTTTAAATAAATAAGATGTCAAATTTCACTCAAAGGTACAATTCCATAAAAGTGCAGGGTGCTTTTCTTGCATTTCCGAAGGGGCTATTGATAAGATAAGGTGTAATTTTGTAATAAAGATTTAAATGTTTATGAAAAAAATATTTGGGAAATAACTTCTGCATTAAAGTACTCTTCTTCCAGGTAGGTATGGTTAAAAATTCCATCCTGTACATTGCATATCTGTACAGAAATTAACAATGTTTTTGATGTTCAATGTTTATATTAGTTCCATAACTGGGCGAACTTTGCGCGTACCTTACTGAGGATCCCCCTTGATCTACTTAGACTCGTATCTTAAGCTGTAAGGTTGCATTTGACCGCACTGTTTAACATATATAAATAACATACTAACCGACAGTTACTTACTATGTGCTCTTAAATACAAAATTCAATTCTATAAAAATAACTCATACTATACTAAGTATTTAATCCAAACATAGTATACATTTAGTACACAAAATACAATACAATGTACCTAAAAATAAATGGTATTCCACAGCGTTTACGCTCATATGCAATGGTGTATACAGTATACACATAAATATGCTTTGTCATTGGTTGTTGGTCACCATTGGTGACAAAGCATATTATTGTATTGTGTATCACCTTTGTAAGCGTAACCACTGTGCAGGGGTTTAATTTTTAGAGTGGTGCATCAAAACTAAATGTGTACATCTTGATGAAATCGTCATATTATTACACAATGATTACGATGATGCGACCTTAAGAAATACGATCGCATGATAGTAATATTTATCTTGAGCTGTTACAACATTAAATAGTTAATTGTTACAAAAAAATATCACTTTAGGTGTACTAGTCCTAAAGGTACCTCAAATCCTTCACTGTAGGTCCATTTGGTATACCAATGGTATATATATATATACACTACATTAGTATGCTCGTCACTCAGACAATGACGGTAAAGTTCCCACCACACCCATTAACTATTTGTCCCATAAACCAACTTCATACATTTTGCCTAATATTTTAATCAGTTCTAGTATTACAAAGGACTTCTATCACTTAACGTACAAAACCCTTCACTTTAGGTACTCACCCTTCACTTTAGGTACAAATCCTTCACGTTAGGAACACATCCTTCACTTTCAGAGAATCACTATAATAGTCCTTCACATGGTAAATCTTTCGCACAAGGTCCATACGGTGTCCCAATAGTCCATCCCTACACGAGTGGTTCCCTCAGTCGGATGACGACGGTTCCCTCGGCGCCCGCGTGTTCGCGAGGTGCGCTATGAAGAACTCATCGAAGTTGAACGCTGATCATTTGTCCCACAGACCGACCTCTTTCATCTTGCCGTGGAAGTACTTTTCAAGGGCGTTGGCGCATCTGTGACACAAAAAAAAAAAAGATTTTAACGATCATAAAAAAACATGATAACTAAAAGTTTGTCGTCTATAGGTACAGACAGACTTCGAACGGTCCTTACCCGTACCTCTTAGGATCGTAAAGATCACGTGACAATGTGTTTTAAAGTGTAAAACTGGTATCGGTGTAGCGAGTTCAATGGTTGTTTTTCCCCGTCTCAAAAAATGGCGAACGGAACCTTGGATAAAATTAGTTTTTTTTATTGTTCGATAGGGGAGCGCTTGGTCAGTATCTCGTCTTTCAAGCGTATTTCACCCGGAATCCGCAACAGACTGAGAAACTGGCTATCTTACCAATAAATGTCTGAACACAATAATATAAAATTGTTGCTATGATGGTCGCTGGGGAAAAAAGGTTCTCGCATGGCGACCACGGTTAAACGCGAAACGGAGTGTGGGAAGATCTCCACTCGATGGAACGACATTGTGGCTTTTGCAGGGAGTCGATGGATGGAGGTGGCTCAGGTCGCTATATTAGAGGCCTATGTTCACTAACCACATTGTCCCCCTTTTGGATCAAACCCGTGACCTCTGGGTTCAATACCGTTGGGCGAACCATAACACCACAGGGGCGGATAAAAACTTTACTAGTTACTAGTATTAGTTGTTAAGTTGTATGTGATCATATATACGTAAAGGTATTTATGATTTCGGTTAGGTGGACTTTTTAAATTTTCCTATTCAATTAAGTTAGTACGCCATCGTTTTGTAATATTTTCTGCCAGGTTGGTTAGCCAGAAAATGCCGGCATTATGCTCACCATTTGTGCAATAATATCTATAAGTTTTGTACATTAAAGCGTAAAAATAAATAAGTAAATAGTAAGTTTAAGAGTAGTAGAGACCCTTGTGAAAGGGCTCGTCCGGGGAAGTACTACCAGAACACCTGTTTCAGTCGCCAAGCAGAATTGCTGTGTTCCGGTTTGAAGTTTATGGTTGCCGGTGAAATTACGGGCACGCGAGGCTTAACACCTTTATGCCTCAAGGTCACAGGGCGCAATGCAGTGCCGTGTAGCCTATGTTCTATGTGGATGTGACTCAGTAAAGCATTGTTATAGGCAAGAGTTATACTTTGGCTTGTCCCGTCTCCTAGTTGCATAAAAAATAAAGAAAAATAATATACCTGTAGTAATCGGTCTCGGGTGAGTTGTAAAGCCTGCAGTTGGTGCATATCCTCGTCATGTCGGCGATGAACAGTCGCTTCGACACGTAGTACCGAGACTTGAGCCTCTCACTCATCGTCCGTAGATCTGAAACATACACAAGCCTCATAGCTCAGTTTAAAAAAATAAAAAAATATTACATTAATTTCACACAACGCCATCTAGCCCCAAACTAAGCATAGCTAATGGGAACTAGATTACGGGTAGAATACTTGTATACTTTTTTTTTTGTAAAATACATACTTATCATACAATACAACACCCAAACACAGAACAAACATCTATATTCATCACACAAATGTTGGTAGTCTGCCTTCTGCGCGGTGGGCTGCGATGAATATAGATGTTGATTCTGTGTTTGGGTGTTGTATTGTAAGATAAGTATAAACAAAAAAGTAATGTAGTTCCCATATTACAAGCTATGCTTTGTTTGGGGCTAGATGGCGCTGTGTGAAACTAATGTCCTGCCCTGCAATTCATTACAACACGCCCATAGGAAACCTCAACAAGTCCACACAAGTCCCTTCGAATTGGCACAGCCATTCCGGAGATTAGGACATATATACAGACAGACAGTGTAAAAATTGAGTTGTAATAATGTCCCCTCCAACTAAGCCCATGGATGTCGTAAAAGCCGACTAAGGGAGCTCTATAGAAACGGCAGCTTCCTTGTGTGTATTAGCTACACCGTTACTGCGATCGCCAACGTGCTGGTGCGTGGTGATTATGGCAAAACCCACCAGCTTTGGAGAGGCTGCGTTCAGCAGTGGACACTAATGGGCTGTTAATGAAGTATGTAAGAAACTGAGGAACTGGCTATCTTACCTTTGCAGGAAATGTTTTTAATTTTTTTTTAAGAATTCTTATTATTGCGACGGAATTAGGTAAGATGGTGGTAGTCAGGCGGACTTAAACAAAATCCTACCACCAACCAAACCAAGCACAATATTGCTCCCCCTGGGGATCGAACCCGCGACCTCTGGATCTGAAATCGGTGGGTTGAACCACTAGACCACAGAGGCGGTTCAAATAAAAAGTATATAGGAAATAATAAGCAACTCAAAATGGGAAAAGCGAGACTTAGCGACCTATTTGAACAACATTGCGGGGCAGAACAAACGCCATTTACGAAGTAAGTAAGGTTAGGTTTTGTTAGTAAATTGAATTAACAATGATAAATACATGATAATAAGCCATTATAAAATGGTAGCTTGCAAAGTATTTATCACAGTCCGCATAATTAAATTGTAAATTTCAACGTTTTATATATAAACATATTTTATCGTACGACGGGGAAGCGATAAGGCCGTAGGTGGAAGTGCACTTCACCAGGAATCCTCAACTATCTGAGGAACTGGCTATATTACCTAAATGTTGGAACACAATAATTTAGAATTGTTGCTATGTCAACAGACTTAGGTACGATGGTGGTAGCCAGGCGGACTTAAACAAAGTCCTACCACCATAAAAACCAAGCACGATATTGTTCTCCCCTGGGGATCGAATCCGGGACCTCCACTAAACCAAAGGCGGTAACAATGTAGGCTTCGACTTACCCATAGGGTATTTTATGTGATCATAGTAGTCAGGTACTTCCGCTCTGTCGACAGGCTTCAGGAACGGCCAAGCGGCGACGTGGTTTTTAACCTGTCAACAAATATAGCCTTCAATTTAGTTTAGAGGTACATATATCGTAAACATTTTATTTTTAGTGCTAAATACAACTTTTAAGTAATAAGGCTGTACAACTTTTCTGAACAATAAATGCTGTTCTTATATTTCTTCACATTTATATATGAAGAAATATAAGATTATATATTATATTTCGCCTACACGGCACTGCATTGCGCCCGTCAACTTGAGGCATAAAGGTGTTAAGCCTCACGTACCCGTAATTTCACCGGCAACCATACCCTTCAAACCGAAACACAGCAATGCTGCTTGGCGGCTGAAATAAGTATGGTGGAAGTACTTCCCCGGACGACACACACAATGGGCTCTACTACTCTTTTTTTTCCCTAATTTATTAGTTAACAATTTTCACATGTGTCTTCAAGAGAAATAGTTGTCAAACGCTTTGACTATCTCGTAATATACAGAAGGAGATGGCCGAATGAATGCTTTTGTATGATAGCAACAAAGCATTCTGTGAGCTTAAAAGCTAAAAAGAAAGCCGACTTCAATGAAGAATAGATACAATTTCGTTTACCTGGATGAAGTAGAATTTTTTCCAATTATTTTGATGACAGATGGACGGACAGACAGACGCGTGATGCTATAAGGGGGACCATTTTTTCCTTACTTTTGAGGTTCACCTTAAAAATACCCAAATCGCTTCAAGTGTGCCTATAACATTTGAAGAGTCAACTTCTCCTGGATCCCATCATCAGATCCCGACCTGATGCAGATGGGACCACCTGTCTAAGTCAAAGTCAAGTCAAAATTTCTTTATGAAAGATTTTTTAGGATCATTTTGAAACGTCAAATCTACCGCCCGTTCAGAATCTTATCGTATCGGAATACCTGTGAAACCCTAAAACCCTACTCTTTTAAGCAAAAATAGAATTTTCCAAACCGGTCCAGCCTTCTTAGAGTAATCGGAAAACATAGGTACATAAAAATAAATTAAAAAAAGATTCCGACGGTTGAGAACCTTCTTTTTTTTTGAAGTCGGTTAGTGAATTATCAATACAGAATTACAAATGTTTGTGGAATTTGCATAGCGTTTGCAGTTTGTTTCTTTTCTGGGTGTCTGATTCGAGTTTTCACGACAAGAGTCCAGTTATTAGTTATTAAATATAAACATTTAAATGTGTACGACACAAGCCAAATAAATGCAAAAATGAAGCAATAGATACAAAGGACTTTTTTAAATATAAATCTGTGTAAGCATTTACGTAGGTATATATTAGGTCCTTACATATGAAATTGGCGTTTTGTCGTACTGGCCACTTTGATCTTAAATATCTCCTCTTTGGTTAGGAATTCCAAATTCAAATTTAAACAGCTATTTCCTCATGCATTTGTGTTTCGAAAACCGTAATTCATTTGTTTTTTTCTCTTTTGCTTTTTTTTTCTGCGTCACTCATTTCACAAAATGGAAAACTTAAAATATCGCATTATTTACGAGTACGAGTTCCACCGTGGCACCAGTGCTGCAGAAACGGCTCGAAGGATTAATGATGTGTATGGTGGTGGTGTCGCAAAAGAAAATACGGTGCGTTTTTGGTTTCAACGCTTTCGTTCTGGAAATTTCGACCTGCAGAACAAGCCCCGTGGACGGCCGGAGACCAAGGTCGATAATGATGAATTGAAGGCTATTGTGGAAGCAGATCCATCGCAAACCACATCACAGTTAGCTGCAGGATGCGGTGTTAGTGACAAAACCGTTTTAATCCACTTGAAGCAAATTGGGAAGGTGAAAAAGCTTGAAAGGTGGGTATCTCATGAATTGAGTGAAGCAAACCGACAAACGCGCGTCGACTGCTGCGTTACATTACTCAACCGGCACAATAATGAAGGAATTTTAAATCGGATCATTACATGTGATGAAAAGTGGATCCTGTACGATAATCGTAAACGCTCATCGCAATGGCTGAACCCTGGTGAACCAGCAAAATCTTGCCCCAAGCGAAAATTGACTCAAAAAAAGTTACTTGTAAGCGTTTGGTGGACTAGTGCCGGTGTCGTACACTATAGCTTTCTTAAATCTGGTCAGACGATTACGGCTGATGTCTATTGTCAGCAACTGCAAACCATGATGGAAAAGCTCGCTGTTAAACAACCGAGACTTTTCAATCGCTCTACGCCACTGCTGCTTCAAGACAACGCTAGACCACACACGGCCCAACAGACGACTACCAAATTAGAGGAGCTTCAATTGGAATGTCTGAGACATCCACCGTACTCTCCGGACCTTGCTCCAACAGATTACCATTTTTTTCGAAATTTGGATAACTTCTTGCAAGGAAAAAAATTCAATTCCGATGAGGCAGTCCAAACCGCTTTCAAAGATTTCATTGATTCCCGTCCGAATGGTTTTTTTAGTAAAGGGATCAATGAACTACCTATAAGATGGCAAAAGTGTATAGATAGCAATGGTACATACTTTGATTAATAAAATATATTTTAATATGAAAAAAATGCCTTTATGTTCCTCCCATACAAAACGCCAATTTCATATGTAAGGACCTAATATTTATTTAATATGTATTATTTTATTTGTAGGTATATATTCCCCTGTGCTTTGATACTATTACTTACATTTATTTACCGATTTGAAATAGTTGTTTCAATTATTCAGTATATTTCAACCACCCAATATAAATCTTCCAAAGATTTCCGAAATAAATTTCTATTTTTATTTTTAAGTATTTAAGAAAAAACAGTTGCAGCTAAAAACATTTTGTAATGCGCCTAGGAAGGCCGATTATCACTGTTATTCCCAGAGAAAATGTATTAGTCTTTTAATAATGGTATCAAATTTCAAACGAAAAAAAAAACCCCAGACTTCTGCGGATATAATTTTTTCCTCATTGGCCACGGGTACCTGGTGATATATTAATTACCGGACACGCTGTATATAAATTAATTAACGATATTTGATTTTAGTTGAATGATGGTGTATACTAACAAGCTTCATAGCTCAGTTGGTAGTAACTCTGCCTTCTGCGCTTCTGTGGGTTCGATTCCCACCCAGGACAAACAGTTGTGTGATGAATATAGATGTTTCTGTGTTTGGGTGTTGTATCATATAGTACGTATGTATTTACAAATAAAATATATAAGTATTCTATCCGTAATCTAGTTCCCATATTACAAGCTACTTAGTTTGTGGCTAGATGGCGCTGAAATTAACGTACTGTAATATAGCTAATTGATTCAGGCGCTATTTTGCGTCATCCATATTTCAAAGCAAGTGCTTTTGCAAGTGAGAAAAACTTTTTGCAGCAGATTTTTTGCAGCGCAGACCTCGGAGCGACAACACGTCCACAGAGGGCTCGTCAGTTTAGCAGCAAGACTATATCGTGTAGAGGCGAAACACGGGTCGATTTGATTTTATCACAGAGATTTGGCGGACTTGCTAAATATTTTTTCTGCTCTTTTTTGTCCCGTAGCCAAAGTCAAAGTCGAATACTTTTATTCATTAAGATTTTTAGGATCATTTTGAAACGTAAAATCTACCGTTTGTTCGGAATCGCGACCAGCACACGAGGAGAAAGGCAAGAACCTCGGGCTGGTTAATTTTTTGATGATCCATCCAATATTTACAAGTGTTACCTTCGTATACAATAACTTACGCTGTCATTACTTTTCCTCGACCAACTTATAAATGTCTCGTTCGCTACTGCTGTTTTAGTTTCTATTTATATATATTTTTTAGTAATGATTGGATATTTTGTAATGTATTGTATGTTTTGTTATTATTAATAAGTAGCTATATAAATTAATGTTTATTTTAGTGCACCGCTTTTTCTGCTCTTTGCTATCCTTTCCATCCAAAGGTTGACTGGAAGAGATCGCTTTTAGCGATAAGGCCGCCCATTGTACCTTGTTTGAGTGTAATTCTTGTTTGTCTGTTTATTTTTGTTTTTTGGTGTATAATAAAGAGTTTATCTATCTAACTATCATAAAGCTAAATACTTAATATTATCTTAAAACATTGCATAACTTATTACATAGCTACCTAATGTTTATGTAATATTAACCGACTTCAAAAGGAGGAGGTTTTAATACTGACCGAATGTAACACGTTCCTCAGTAGAGCAGGATCCAGGTCGTCGAGATCCTTGACTCGCGGCCCCGCCCCCCGCCCCCACCCCGCCTCCCGGAGACCCGGGATGCATTCCACGGGGAGGCTGCGCACCTGGGGGAGTTCCGTATACCTTCATAATGTACTCCTACTTTATTTCCTCTTTAGTTACCTGTGTTGTTTCCAGCTCTTTTTGTCATTCTTAGTCCAATTATATAACTTTCATTGGCTAGTAAGTCCAGTTTTGTGTTAGTTTAACCGCCTCTGTGGTCTAATGGTTCAACCCACCGATTTCAGATCTAGAGATCCTGGGTTCGATACTCAGGGAGCACAATATATTGTGCTTGGTTTGGTTGGTGTTAGGACTTTGTTCAAGTCCACCTGGCTAGCTACCACCATCTTACCTAATTCTGTTGCCATAATAACAATTCTAAAATTGTTGTGTTCCGGCATTCAGAGGTAAGATAGCCAGTTCCTCAGTTAGTTGAGGATTCCTGGTGAAGTGCGCCTCCACCTTCGGCCTTATCTCAACTTGTAACCAGGTGAAATGAAGGCCATGCACTTCCCCGACGTACAATTAAAAAAGAAAAGCATTTAATTATTTGTTATGTAACTAGTACACTATGGACAGCACTGTGGGTCACAGTATTGCCATTTTTTTTGTTTTTTAAGGATTTTGTAATTATTTATATTGTGGCTGATTGTTGTTCCTTATTGAAGAAAATAAAAAAATAAATAAAATATATGGCCTTCATCTCATCTGGTACAAATTTATGATAAGGCCGAAGGTGGAAGCTGTATGATAAGTAAGTATTTACAAAAAAAAAAAGTATGTGAGTATTATATCCGTAATCTAGTTCCCATATCACAAGCTATGCTTAGTTTGGGGCTAGATGGCGTTGTGTGAAATTAATGTCCTGTAATTTCTGTTGCCGCTGTAACGATAAATAATAAAATAAAATAATTTTTTAGCCTTTCAAAGTGTTTGATTTTGCCATCACTTACATTGCCTTCTTTGAAGCAAGTCAGACCTGGGTGCACTTTTCTTACTTCCTTCTGTCGCATGTCTATTAATTTCTTCACAATCTGAAACAATTGTTTGTTTAATTAATTAATTTGACCGGCTTCACAGTTCAGTTGGTAGTAGCACTGCCTTCTGTATAGGTTGTGGGTTCGATTCCCAGCAAGGACAAACATGTGTGTGATGTTCCTTCTGTGTTTGGGTGAGTTATTTTATAACAAGTATGTTTTAAAAATCCTGTATCTTTTAAATTATAAGTTGTAGACCCGGCAAACTTTACATACAGTCAAACCCAAAACCACTTTAGGGTCAACTTTTTGCTTCTTTATTCAAAGCCTTCAACTCACTTGAAGAAAACAAATATCAAATTTGAAGAAAACAAATGTCAAAAACATTGGTCAAAGTTGAAAATCAAGCCTTCAACTCACATATATAAAGAAAATAAATGTTTTAGTCCAAGTTGAAAATCTAGCCTTTAACTCACATATATAGAGAAAGTAAATGTATTGGTCCAAGTTGAAAATCAAGCCTTCAACTCACATATATAAAGAAAATAAATGTCCAAGTTGAAAATCAAGCCTTCTACGCACATATATAAAGAAAATAAATGTATTGATCCAAGTTGAAAATCAAAATACTTGTGTGTTTTCATATCACTATCACTACTTAGTGATAGTGAAGTAACATAGTTTTAATGATCGAAATGAATGAATGAATGAATGAATGAACAAGCAGATACCTCCTTCTGTTTCCTGACGACCCCCGTGAACTGCGTGTATACGATCCTCGGGTTCAGCTCGCAGTGCATGAGCGTGGCGCCCTCGTAGTCCTTGATGTAGCCCTGGTACATCGCGCGGGGCAGCTTTATGTCCTTGCTGAAGCCCTGCTTCTTGAAGTAACCTGACACATAGTATTACTTACAGAGTACATACATAGAGAAACGTTTATTTACCCAAAATACCACACTACACACTATGAAACGAAAAAAAAAAACAGAAAGTACACTCACAAATCAATCAGAGTACAATCTCTTGAAAAAAAAAACAAGTTCTCTTTTTTTTTTTGTAAAAAAAGAAATAAAAACAATTTACTTAGATAATAAAATACAAATTAGGTGTGCGTGTGCTACAGTAGCAAATAGGCAACGGCGATACTTACAATGTAAATTGTGCCTGGCAATTTCTGTATTGGCCTTCATCTCACCTGGGGGTTTTTTTTTTATTGTACGACGGGTAAGCACTTGGCCTTCATCTCACCTGGTTATAAGCTATGATAAGGCCGAAGGTGGAGGCGCACTTCACCCGGAATCCTCAACAAACTGAGGAACTGGCTATCTCACCTCTGAATGCCGGAACACAACATTTATTTAAGAATTGTTATTATGGCGACAGAATTAGGTAAGATGGGGGCAGCTAATAATAACAAAGCATTAGTTACCAATAGCGAACTCGTCCGCAAAGCTCAGGAAGTGCAAGATATTGTTCCGTATGTGGTAGTCCTTCAGATGGTTCATGAGGTGAGTCCCGTAGCCCTTCACTTGCTCATTGGAAGTCACTGCGCAGAACACTACTTCGCTGAAGCCCTGTCATTCAAAGTCAAAGTCAAATATTCAATAAAAAAAATTAGGATCACTTTGTAACGTCAAATCTGCCTCCACTGCCTGTTCGGAATCTTACACTAGGAAAGGCAAGAACCACGGGCTAGTTTTTATGATCCATTAGAATTGTTACCAACAGGGGCAGACGGCAGACGGTAATACTTATGGCTCTCTGCCCCCACGTATGAACAGTGGGAGCACACGGTAATACATTACAATAGCTTAAAATTATCTAATACCAATTACAATTTATTCACTGGGGCAAATTCATTGTTTTAATGCCAGGCTTTCTTATCTTCTAGGTAATCTGAAATTTTATAATAAGCTTTCCTTAATAGCTTTTGTTTGACAATATTTTTGAATTTATTATTTGACAAGCTTAGCTTAGCTTAGCTTTAGCTTGGTGATTTATTGTAAAAGCGTACAGTTTGCCCAATGATATAAACGATTTATTAACCTTATGGAGCCTAGGTGTGGAAACAGCGAGGTTATTCTTATTTCTAGTATAATATTAATGTTTATCACAGTTTTTGTCAAATAAGCTTATGTTTTTACGCGCGTACTATAATATTTTTATAAATATATTGGCAGTCAATATATTTATTTCCTTAAACTTGTCTCTTAATGAATCTCTGGGACCTATTTTGTAAACAGCGCGAACAGCCCTCTTCTGCAATACGACAATATGTTGTCTATATCTGCAGCACTCCCCCACAATATTATGCCATATGACAGAATACTGTGAAAGTAACTGAAGTAAGGGAATTTTTAGAGTGTTATCTCAAAAGTAAGGGAAAATCAGACCCCATAAAGGATCACGCGTCTGTCTGTCTGTCCTTTCATCTGACATCAAAATAATTGAAAAAAAAATACGTCATCCAGGTAAACGAAATTGTATCATATTCTTCATTGAAGTCGGTTTTATAGTTATGTTTCTAGTTTATTTAAGGCATTAATTATAAGACTAATGATATTAAGTTACAAGGAATTGTACCAACATCTTAGTCAAACCTATAAAGGTTTAATAGGTGTGTTCTAATAGTTAAGTAAACATTTTGAACATACGAAATAAATAAAAAAAAACAGCATAAGAAGCTTAGTGATTATGGAAAATCTGGACAATGCTTTTTAGGACGCTTTTGGAGAGGTCCATGTCCAGTGGAATTTCAACTAAATATCGATAAAAAATAAAAGTTTTGTTATTTCTCAAAAAATGCCAGGGTATATACTATATGTTGCAGACAAATAAACCAGTAAATCTTATGCAAATTACAGTTCAAATTTAAGCTATGTCTGCTATTCATGTAGTGATCTAGTGATCTATTCTTACCTGAGACGGAAAAGTCCTGAAGCATATTCCACCGATAGGTCTGCCTTCTTTAACTAGCGCCAACGTTTTGTGCTTACTGTAAATAACAATAACAGTTATTTACACACAACACACATGTTAAACACAATTTTGTGACAATATAAAAGTTACTCACGAATCAAAAACTAAACCAATGCTACGTCAATATCAATGTTAGTCACGAATCATATACTTTTTTATACAAATCAATATCAAAGTTACATACGAAACAAAAACTAAAATAATTTTATGTCAATATCAAAGTTACTCACGAATCAAAAACTAAACTAATGCTACGTCAATATCAATGTTACTCACGAATCATATACCTTTTTATACATATCAATATCAAAGTTATACACGAAACAAAAACTTAAATAATTTTATGTCAATATCCAAGTTACTCACGAATCAAAAACTAAAATAATGTTATGTTAATCAATGTTACTCACGCATCAACAACTAAAATAATTTTATGTCAATATAAAAGTTACTCACGAATCAAAAACTAATTGAGAAATGTACTCCTTAGTCATTTCCGGCAGTTGATGTGAAAACACATTGTGAAGTCCTGAAATCAACAGACATTACTTTTAAGGTATTTTACTGTTTCTTTGCTTTAGCTACATGTAACTTAAAATAATCAATATTTTTGAAATTCAATGTTTATTTTTCCTATAATGGTTTCCTAACTCAGCGAATTTCGCACGTAAATATTTGTCAAATAGGGAAACGATATAAAAAATTTCAACATTAAATGTAAAATCATGGTTGTCGGTTAGTTTAACAAAACACAGCTCAGTTGGTAGTAACACTGCCTTCTGCGCAGCAGGCTGTGGGTTCGATTCCCACCCAGGAATAAAACATTTGTGTGATAAATACAGATGTTTGTTATGTGTTTGGGTGTTGTATCATATGGTACGTATGTATTTACAAAAAGTATATAAGTATTCTATCCGTAATCTAGTTCCCATATCACAATCACGCTTAGTTTGGGGCTAGATGGCGCTGTGTAAAATTAATTTCGCGTTATATTTATTTATTTTATTGATTATTTACACATACCCTGTATGTATATAATGTACAATGGCCTGCAATTATATGTATACACCAATTTAAACTAAATGGTTTTGTATCCTCATCTGTAGATCTGTAATTAATTTGGAATCTTGCCCTTTATCCTACTATCCGAAACACAGGGTATCCTTGTGTGTCTAGTTGTTCGCCTACCGGTATCAGATACAGAGGTCCCGGGTTCGATCCCCAGGGGAGTACACTATTGTGCTTGGTTTGGTTGGTGGTAGGACTTTGTTTAAATCCGCCTGGCTAGCTACCACCATCTTACCTAATTATGTCGCCATTAACACAATTCTTAAATTGTTGTGTTCCGGCATTTAGTTGTACTATAGCCATTTCCTCAGTTATTTGAGGATTCCGGGTGAAGTGCGCCTCCACCTTCGGCCTATCTCAACTTGTAACCACGTGACATGAAGGCCCAAGTACCAGTCGTACAAAAAAAAACACACAAATTGAATTCTCGTCATAAGTCTTTTACTTACCTTAACAATTAAACATTAGAGTCACGGAAGGGCAGACCTACGGCACAAGACCTCCGTCTTAGTGTAGGTGCTGCGCGTTGACTTTGACTTTGACACATTTATTATGTTACTGTAGATAGGTATAGATGAATTGAATTGATGTACCTATAAGCCACAGCATGGTCTGCTTGTTGACAGGCCCGGTGAGCGAGTTTCCGATCACGTGGAACTCTATCAGCTTCCGTTGTTCCTCCACCTTGGCAGCCTCGTCGCGCGGCGCTTGCATCGTGAACAGAGCCTGAAACGTCACGTGGACATCACGTGATCATCACGTGGACATCACGTGGACATCACGTGACCATCACTGGGAGTGACCCACCCTTGATGCTCCCACAACATATGAGGGGCAAACATTTGTGTTATGAATGTAGATGTATGTTCTGTGTTTGGGTGTTGTATTCGTTAATATTACAGGACATTAATTTAACACAGCGCCATCTAGCCCCAAACTGAGCATAGCTTGTAATATGGGAACTAGATTGCGGATAGAATACTTAAATACTTTTTGTACAACAACAATGCCTTACTGCATAGGTCACATCCATAAAGAGCATATCCTACACGGCACTGCATTGCGCCCGTCAACTTGAGGCATAAAGTTGTTAAGCCTCGCGTGCCCATAATTTTACCGGCAACCATACCCTGCAAACCAGAAAAGCAATGCTGCTTGGCGGCTGAAATAGGTATGGTGGTAGAACTTCCCCAGACGAGCCTTTTCTCAAGGGACTCTACTACTTCCTTCCTCTTGTTTGAGGATACTTCTACTTTCTTTTGACCTCTGTGGTTAAGTGGTTCACCTTCCTGTGTCAGATCCAGAGGTCCCGGGTTCGATCCCCAGGGGGAGTACAATAATGTGCTTGCTTTGGTTGGTCGTAGGACTTCGTTAAGTCCGCCTGGCTACCACCATTACCTAATTCTGTCGCCATAACATTATTAAATTGATATGTTCCGACATTTAGATATAAGATAGCCAGTTCCTCAGTATACTGAGGATTCCGGGTGGAGTGCGCTTCCACCTTCAGCCTTATTACTTGAAAATCAGGTGACAAAGGCCAAGCGCCTCTCCGTCGTACAATAAAAAAAATCACTCACATCAGGACCACACATGTAGTTGGGATCGTCGATGATAGTAACGATCTCTGCAACCGTTTGTTCACTGACGTCGTCCTCCCCCTCTTCCACCACGCGGCGCCGCTTAGCGGCCGTCTGCCCCCCGGGGGCGTCCGTCCGAGATTCAGATGAGCGTTTCACCCCCTCTTGTTTCACCGTGCCTGGCACCAAACAAATGGCTATTAAGATCACGTATACGTAAAAGTCGTTACTGCCAGCCAAGCCACCGATTATCGATATAATCTCTTCGAAGCCTCCAAACTGAAGAGTTTTTTTTATTTGTGAAATGTCTTATTTTGTAATTGTTCCGTGAATTCATCTCTACTTCTTTTGTGAACAGTGTACATGCTCAAAAGCGTCTTACAATTTACTTCGTAATATTAACCAGGTAAAGGAAAGCAAGCGATAGAAATAACACAAAAACACAAAAAGCAAAGAACACCAAATGATAATTAATTTGTATACACTTGAATGTTGAATGATGATAAGTTTTAATTAATACTTTTAGTGTTATTAGGACTTTTGTTTTATATGCCTTGAGGTTTCTGGGTAGAGGCGCACTTCACCCGGAATCCTCAACAGTCTGAGGAACTGGATCTTAACTCTAAATGCCGGAACACAACCGTATAGAATCGTTTCTATGGCGACATACTTAGGTAAGATGGTGGTACTTGTGTAAGATGGTGGTAGCTAGCCAGACGAACTTAAACAAAGTCCTACCACCACACTACTAACCTTTCATTAATTTCCTTGCCACGGATAATAAATGAATTGCATGCCTAGCAAGAAAGTCACACCAGCGGGCATATTATTTTCAACAGCCATAGCTGCGAGATAATCTTACATAGAGAGAGTTTCTTGAGAAAGAAGGCCATATAACTTCTGGGCTTAAATAATTTTAGTATTGTATATATGTATAGCACATGAATACATCCGCTATATAGCAGCAGGATATAAAAATGCACATTAAAGGACAATTGAGTTAGAACATCTGTTTTCTCTGTCTCACGAAACACACACAGACGAACTAATAAATATATGACAGACGATGCTCTGGAAAGGCAAAGCTATCGGATTGTCTATTACGGAGCTATTTTTTAAAGAGGTAATATATTTCAAAGCAGGTTAAGCTGGTTCGAGGCGGTATACGATGTGACGAGCTTAGCTAGATGTTTAATTTGATAAAATTATCTTATTAGGGAGTTAGACAAACCAAAAATCAGTGGATTCTTGTATACTACACAGTGGTATGATTTGGTTATTAGTCTAGTTGACAAGGACTTTGTCGGATTCAGTAAAGATAGAAATAAATATCATAACTAAGGTGGATCCTCAAGTTTACGCGTTTTACAGTTTTTGGAAAATTGAAGCTTAAAAACACGTCGTGGGTTCAAAAAACTGAAATTAAAAAAACGACATACCTACCTACATGCATGTATCATTTATCTTTTTATATTTTTTTTTTTAATTCAATGTTTTTTTTCCATATTCTTTCCCTTGCCCTAACTTCCCTTATGCGAACTTTACTCGTAAAGAGTTGTTAACTCTTTACGAGTAAAGTTCGCATAAGCACCAAAATGGAAAATCTAAGCCTTGATGTAGAACCAAGTACCTACTTTTTAAAATGTCACCTTATACAATTTTTGCTAGAAGCCCTTATAAACGTCGCTTTAATTTAAATCAATTGATATATAAGATTATCAAAAATCTCATACATAATACTAAGAGGTCACTGTTTACGTAACTGTCAAAGTTATCATCATCACCTAGAAAAAAAATCAAAAAACAAGATGGCGGGCTTTCTTTGATCAGCTGACTTCGAATTGTCATTATCAAAACAAGTCACCACAGACGCGAAAAGCGTAATCGTTCAATTTCGTTCTACATTCAATTATTTAGAATTTTGCAAAGCAACGTTTATGAGTGAAAAAATGTTACAACAAACAAGAGTGAGCTAGTTGTGAGGTGGCAAGCATTGATTAGTTATATCTTTATAAGAGGGCGTGTTGCTATGGCAGTGAGATAAGCGTATGGAACCCAAAGCATCCGCATGCGCCTTGCAATGTGGGATCACCTGCCGACAGCGATATGGTCGTGAATCCGTCCTTGCTGTCGCCGGTCGGTGTGACACGCTCGAACTCTCCCGAAATGCCGCGGCGGCCCGACCAGCCGTCATCTTAGAGCACACACACGTTATGGCCTTGCATTGCATCAATCATTGTCGCAGATCGACCACTGGACATAAGCCTACAGGCACAACTACGAACAACTCGTTGGGTGCTGTGAATCACACACGGTGTTGTCATAGACTGCTAGGGGCAGCACCCTACGAGGCCCACGAAACGTAGAAATTGCATGTCCGATTATCAAGTATAATTATGGCATTCCTTTTTAAACACATTAAAAATTAAAATATATGCAAAATAATTTGCGTGTACTCTTTTATATACGGGCAACACCAACGCGTTTAGCAAGCGTTCTCGCAACGTCCACAGATCAATCGATCAGTAAAAAAAAAAAAAAACTGCGTTGTGTCAACACGATAGCAGCTGTGGAAGCGATTACGCAGGCTGAGCGCGTTGGTAACGTGTTGCCAACATGGGCCTTTACCCACCTTGTACGGTACCAAAAGGGAAGGGGATTATGAAAATGCCATTCAATGGTGATGTTTGTGATCGCGATAATAAACAGGCAACATAAAATCAGAACAATGAAGATATGACATACGTTTAGTAGCAGAAAGTTTTTAGTCAAGATGATTTCAAAGTACCGTGTCGTGAAAATGAGATGTAAGTATGAGATACATGAGATATCCAAATTGTACAATGTACATACACAAACTGGAAAAAAAAAAGAATGCAGCAAAAAAAAATTGAATATTAGCACATTATAAACATCATCTACGGAAAATTGATCCTGATTTGAGGTGTTTGTGCCAGGAAAGTTTACATCCTATTTATTGGACAATTAATCTAATAATGGCGACATTTGAACAAGATAATCAATAACATACTCAACACAAAAATATTCCGGCGCGAGTTTGTGGAGGGCAATCGCCATTTGATATCCCATAGATAATATTTATAATTACCACAGTAATGAGTTTCAAAAGCAATACACATTGACAACAGATAATCGATATGATAGGACATTTCACATCGCGCCATCTAGCCCCAAAGTTAACTTAGCTTGTATGATAAAACAAAAACAGACCAAACAAACATGTTTGCTTTGAGTGGGAATCGAACCCACAACCTACAGCACAGAAGGCAAAGCTACTGTCAACTGAGCTGTGAGGCCTGGAACAATAATATTGGTTGACACCTAGTCTTTATTCGTGTGGACTGTGTAAGTCCTGGTGTCATGAGCCGCCGCCATAGGCGTCTGATATGGCTGTATAACTACCACTAGTATACTAGCACCAATGGCTTAACGTATATATCCTATCCTAGGCAAATCATCTAACAGAACGGAGTATCAGATACTCGACGGTAAAAAAAATGTATAGAATAGAAATAATAAATTACAGACATTAATTTCACACAGCGCCATCTAGCCCCAAACTAAGCATAGGTTGTTATATGGGAACTAGATTACGGATAGAATACTTATATACTTGTTTTTTGTAAATACAAAGCAAACAATAATATCATAAATTAACAGTACAAATCCTCAGTTTGTTGAGGATTCCGGGTGAAGTGCGCCTCCACCTTCGGCCTTATCTCAACTTGTTACCAGATGAGATGAAGGCCAAGTGCTTACCCGTCATAATATAACAAATAAAAAAAATACAACACCGAAACACAGAACAAACATCTATATTCATCACGTAAATGTTTTTCCTGGGTGGGAATCGAACCCACAACAGCGCAGAAGGCAGAGTTACTACCAACTGAGCTATGAGGCTTGTCAAAAATTAAAAAAAATAATATAATTAACAATGAATTAAAGTTTAGCTTTCTGAACTCCATATAAACTTATAAAAAGATATCCGTTTGACGTAGGTTTCAAATCGCACGTCCAATGAAATTATACAGGTACACTCGGACAGGGATAATTTGTAATAAACGTTAAATGTTTGTAAATAACGTTTTTGTTATCAACTATGTACAATAATCGCGATAATTAAAAAAAGGGATACTTAATTAAATTAGTCTTTGTGGCGACCTTTACTATAATCACAATTAAAATAAAATTAAAAAAAAAAAACGAGAGCCGTTTCAGAGTCCATATGGACATACTATGTGTCCATATGGACTCCAAAACTATTTAATATCATATAATGATAAACTAATGCTTAAATGTTAAGGTAGCAGATAAACAGTTTCAGCATAAACTCACTCTTGCTATCCATGATAGTCTGCAGATGGTTCGGTGGCACTTGCTTGTATTCCGGGTCCCATATTGGTGAATTGGAGCTGAAAATCTCCTCCTCCAGCAGAGCGAGGAACCGGGGAAAGTGGGTGAGGACTAATACCTGTAAGCCCAAAAGACCTTTTTACCTTCTAGCCCCGAACCAAGCATAGATTCCGAGTGAAGTGCGCCTCCACCTTCGGCCTTGTATAACAAGTCTCATAGCTCAGTTGGTAGTAACTCTGCCTTCTGCGCTGTAGGCTGTGGGTTCGATGCCCACCCAGGACAAACATTTGTGTGATGAATATAGATGTTTGTTCTGTGTTTGGGTGTTGTATACACATATATAGGACGTATATATTCACAAAAAATATTTAAGTATTCTATCCTTTATCTAGTTTCCATATTACAAGCTATGCTTAGTTTGGGGCTAGATAAAATTGATGTCCTGTAATATTATATATATATTATTATTATATCAACCTGTAACCAGGTGAAATGAAGGCCAAGTGCTTACCCGTCGTACAAAAAAATAAATAAAAAAAACAATATTACGTATATTTTCTATTTTTTATAATTACGAGATATGAAATATCTATAAAGCGCCATCTCTCTTCTAAACAGTCCTTCGAAGAAAGTTGAAGTTGACTGTTACTACACTGTTTGATAGGGTTTCTTAATAATGACCACGCTTGGCAGGCCGGTTGGTTTTTTTTTTATTGTACGACGGAGAAGCTCTTAGCCTTCATCTCACCTGGTTTCAAGTTAAGATAAGGCCGAAGGTCTGGCACCCGGAATCCTCAAAAAACAGGAACTGGCTATCTTACCTCTGAATGCCAGAACACAACATTTTTTTGTGATGGCGACAGAATTAGGTAAGATGATCGTAACTAGCCAGGCAGACTTAAACAAAGTCCTACCACCAACCAAACCAAAGCACAATATTATACTCCCCATGGGGATCGAACCCGGGACCTCTGGATCTGAAATAGGCGGTTAAGTCCGCAATGTAAGTAATACACAGAAGTTAACTTAGGCATGTGTTTTTTTTTTTTTTTATTGTACGACGGGGAACCGCTTGGCCTTCATCTCACCGTTACAAGTTGAGATAAGGCCGAAGGTGGAGGCGCGCTTCACCCGGTTTTGTTTAAGTCCGCCTGAAAGAAATGTCATTATCTCGTATTTATAAAAAATAGGAAATATACATAATGTTGATTTTTTTTTTGTACGACGGGTAAGCACTTGGCCTTCATTTCACCTGGTTACAGGTTGAGATAAGGCCGAAGGTGGAGGCGCTTCACCCGGTTTATTACCCGTTTCTCCGGCGGCATCCTATCCCGTTCCGAGTGGCACTTGTCCATAAGCTGTCGACACACAGACTTGAACACGGCTCGTAGTAAAGTCCGCCCAAACACGAGGGACGTGTCGTAGTGAGGTAATGAATCGCAGAATGCAGGCACGTGACAGAACACCAGCCATCTTGTGTAGTTGATCTGGTACGCTGATATGTCTTCCGGATTTGAGACTTGCTGAACAAAAAATAAATAAAAACTTAGGAATTGTCCACATCATTATCATCATGATTTCAGCTCACAAACATCCACTGCTGAATTATCAAATCAAATCGTTTATTTGTCAGTGTAGGTACAATAATTAGAATTATAATATAATTCCCAGTACAAACTTACCTAATTAGGCATGTAAATTTAAACATAAATTAAATTGAATTTATCCAAAATACCAAAATGTATTATTTGTAATAAAATGTCGAAATACCTCTTTAAATAAAAAAATACAATAATAATTAAATGTCAATGGAAGTTCTTAAATTGTCATTCAAAAACACTGTAATAACACTTTTCTACAAGGAATGCCTTAAATTCTACTTTGAAACCCAATAAATGTTTACTTTTTATGCTCTCTGGTATTCTATTACGAGTATATATTTTTGCAGCCATACAAAAGATATTGTTGTGCATTAGAGTGGTGTTTGAACTGACAAATTTTACACAGCAAAATTTGTCACCCTTACGTGCACTGCACAGTTTTTTAAATTTATCCATATTACTTTTTACGAATACGGCAATTTCATATACTATTATATATAAACTTGGCAGTGTCAAATTTTTTTAGACCGCATGGCAAACATTCCTTTGTTTCTTAGAATGATGCCTCTTGGATTGGACCTACCAGCTTCCTAACGCTCGGGGTCTCGAAGTTCCAATGGTTAAAGCAATGCAGAAACATCTTGGCCAAGTCGTACATGGTTTGCCATTCGCGTTGCGGCAGCGTGTTGAACTTGTACAGTACGAAGTTGGTGATGGCCTTGGCGATGGAGGGCCGCTCGAATGGCGGCTGGCCGAGCGGGCCTTCGATACGGGGATGGGACCGGACAAGGAGGCATTTACGGAGAATCTGAAACAAATAAACAGTACCTCAGTTTGTTGAGGATTCCGGGTGAAGTGCGCCTCCACTCTCAGCCTTATCTCAACCTGTTACCTGGTGAGATAAAGGCCAAGAGCATAAATCACATAAAAAAAAAAATGTTTTTAGTTTCAGAGGCAATGGCACCTATTCAAGGTGCCATTTAGGCAAGCAAGCTCATCAATAACGGATTTTCTGCTTCATGTTCAACAACATGTTTTATAAACAAGAGGTTGGAGCGGTAGGATTTGAAATACAACAATGTTCATCCAATAAAACTAGTCAACATTGTCTGCCAGAGTGGACATAAAGCATACACATCCCTTATGAGAGGGATGAGTAAGCTTATAGCTCTAAATGAGAGTTGAACTTTGACGCTTTTACAGACATCAGAAGATGGTCAATAATGTAACGAAATACAGGCAGCTGGATTTCAGGCTTTAGGTCACATGCATTTTAAAACACGGGTTTTACTCACATATACAATTATGTTGATGTTGGCACCAACGGTTTCGATTCACCGAACCCGTGTTTTAAAATGTATAGTACTACTCACGCAAGTTTTGAAAGTATAGGTCACATCTTCACTAATTGCTTTCAAGTGGTCAAAGTAAACAATCATCACCAATAAAAAAAACTATCGACTTGGACACTGGTTACCTTGAACAAGTAGAAGTAGACTCGCTTAGTGTCATTATCCTCTTCCCGATGCATGGACATGAAGATATTCTCTACATCCACCACGGTACCGAGCAGCCGGTTCACTTCGGCCGTCGAAAGGCTTTGCAGCTGGGTCACATGTTTCTCTGTAATGAGATGAAAAATAAACGAGGGTGGCCAGATCCATTTATACATCTAGCATGTATAATATCTCAACTTGTAAACAGGTGAGATGAAGGCCAAGCGCTTTTACATCATAAAAAAAAACTTGTTCAAATTAGCAAAAGCTGTCACAAAGAAGAACGAAATATTGCACGGAAGTTACATTCGTAGGGAAAGTTTTTTCAAAATATCTATAATAGAAGATTTAAATATCCTTTCTTAGTTCTTCTGCTTTCGCAGATAACTTAGAAAGGTACCTCTGTGGTTTATTTGTTAACTTTTTGAAAAAAAATGGGTTTCCATTTTCAAATTAGATACAGTTGAGAATAAACAGTAAACATTTAAAGATAATAAATATAGGGCTGTATGCGTTTGCAGAAATTGGAGAAGTTGGGTTGTTACTGTAATTTTGCCGATGGTAAAAACCAGCAGGCATCAACGAGCTTGTAAATATTATTTTATCTTATTTGTTGCCATCAGAGTAATATCTATCTATGCTTGCCTCACATAATACTTAAACTTTCTGGACAAAACTTACCAAGTATATGGCTACAGTTGCGACAAGGGTCATTGAAACTGGCAAGGGGCTGGATGTCAGCCCGAGAAATATTCTTCGCTGGCAAAGGGCCTGGAGACTTCCAGCCATTGCAATTACAATCAGGGGTCTAAAACAACATTCAATAATATTTAAGTATTTCAAGTGATTGCCACTTGTTTACAATATCTTGGTAACATTTTTGTAAACATTCAATAATACGATAACAATGTAAGAAATGGTAATACTGATGCTTTAACTGCCCACTGCTGGGCAGACCCTCTTGCAAATAGGCAGATTGGTGATTGCAGTAAAGGTGTTATATAAAATGCAGACAAAACCAGCTACATTTCTCTGGTTAAATCCCTTAGTCAGCTTTTACGTCATCCAAGGGCTTAGTTTTAGGAGTAGATTCTTAGATGTGAAGGCGGGAAAACAAGAAGAGCAATAATTGTAGTGTAGATTGTAAAGTGATAGAGTGGTTGTTCTTTGTTTTATAATAGGTTATACCTATTTTTCTTGTATAATTACAGTTTCGACATTAATGTTATGGTGTGACATTTGGTATTTTTTTAAAAATTTTAGTCACACAATGTTAGTAGATAGATGCAACATTTTTTTATTAGGATTCCCAACAAACACACACATTGATGGTCTTACTTGATGGAAAATAAAATCAACCAATACAACTTTGCTAAACAATTTAAGTTTATATATGCAACATTTTACCTGGCAGGATGAATAGATAGCCAGCTTCAAAAGTTTCTTGCTATGCGGCCAGTTGTAGACTTGTTGTTTCCTCTGCTGGATTCTCTGCAGGTTTGACTGCCTGGAAGTTCCTTCGCTACCTGATGGTGTTGCTGCATTTGTTGATGAGCCATCATCGGCTAACGCGCTGGATGCCCCTGAAATTGTATGAATAGGTGAGTATTAACACTATAGTGTTAGCCCTACATATCTCAAATCAAGCTTTGAAGAACAAAGTTTGTTTTGGAGACACAATTAAATGGAGTATCAAACTAAACTTTATAATACAATTTAAAAATTGGTTGATCAGCTGTTTTCACTGTCAAAATTTTACTATGACATTTTAGACTTTGCAGAGTGTTTATCTTAATTAATTAGGTAAAGGTTATATAGAAATTATGTTAGTGAACAGGACATTTCTAGTTTATTTACCTTCGTTTTGTGATTGTGAATCGGGATCGGAACCTGTCAACGCAGCAATGTCACCAATTTCGTCTCCAATTTGGGAAGACATTATACCCTTATTTACCCCACGTTTACAGTACTCAGAAAAATTACGGATTTGGGAGAAACCTACAACATTTTCATGGACAATATTTGCTTAACGATCGATATTTACGAAACTGGATTTCGGAAAGCAAGATTGAATTGAAATAATCGACATCGACTACCGATCACAGAACACTAATATCCTAACGGAAAGAAATCCAACTCGATACTGACTGACAACAAACCGATACTGACTGACATACCGACCGACGTCCGACGTATATAAAAGTACTCTGTGCTACCGACCATAGAATGCTATCCACAGAACACTAATATCACAGAACACTACTCACAAGGCCAACCAACACAAAATTATAATTCGCATGCTTTTGCGTTTGTTTAATGTCAACAGTCTCGTCAAACGTACGTATTAATTAGTCTGTGATCGCGTGCTCTGCCATCTCGCCTAGTACCTAATTGATCAGTGGTCTCGCTCTCAACTCGCGTCTTTTTTTTCATTTGTTACAGTCATAATCATTCGTCGTCTGCATATCGCTCATCAAATGCAAAACGGCCACAAACCAAAAACCTCGTTATTTACAGGAGAGCCAAAACAAAATTTAAGACATGATATTTTTCGAAAAATAATGTGTTTATTTTTAAATTTTATGATATTAATACATCATTGTTTTCCTAATTTTTTGCTCAATCTTTTTAAATAATTACCGCTGTGATAGCACTCACCCAACCTGATAAAAACAACAAAAGCCCTTTTTGTATTCAAAATTTGAAGCAATGTTAAGATAATTATCTCAAAAAACAAAACAAATATTAAAATGAATCATGTTTTATTTAATGTTTTACTAAGAAAATAATAAAAAATAACTAATAACCTATTTGTTAAAATATATGTATATATTCTGACTGTCCTAAGACGTATCTATTCCAAATTTTTCTATAAATTAAAAACAGAATTATAGAAAACCACACGAGTATTTTGTATACCTAAGTGACGTATAAAAAAGAACCACTCAAAATAACACGCACACTCACATAACACACATTATCAATTTAGGCCTTATTGATATTAAAATTTATAAATAGAGCTGTGAGTATTATTATGAATTTTAAATAAGTAATTAAGTAATATAAATGTATTATTACTATTATGCATAGGTATTTAATATTTCATTTGTAATAACTTGATAAAAAAAATAATTTGCCATATTATTATGGGAAGCACTCTTTGCCAAAGAACAAGCTTTCTTAGCTTATTTTGATAACGAGGGCTCTATATTTTTATGTATTTATGTATCAAACTCACAGTAAAAAATGAAGAACATATATTTTATCGTTTTATGTTTAAAAACGCGATTAATTTTACATAATTATACCTACTTCAAAGACGATAAACACAAATCTAAAATTGAATTGCTAAAAGTTTAACGTTAAAATTTTTAATTATTCTTCTATGACATTAGGATTTCTTTTGTACAAAATTATAAGACATTTAATGCTTCGCATTCGTATGAAGTTTTAAATAAAAAGTTGTGTTTATGTTCCCGGTGGATTTTAAATAGTTTTATGTCGGACCATTTTACTTCTTGCCCATCTTCGGATGTGACAAAATGTTCAACGCCCAGAAATTTTAAATCTAAAAAAATGTCAAGCGCAAGTTTGTAAACTACAGGTGTTTTCGGTGCCTTTCTTCTTTGCTTTCTTAATAAGAGTAATAATCTGGTAAACGGTAGACGATCTTAAAGCCATATAAATATTTCGTTGAATTATTGAGTATCCCCATTATTTTGGGTTTTATATCCCTTTACTAGTTTTTGTGTAGTGCGAGCCTTCGGCTCGCGTTTGTCGGGTTTAAAAAAAAAAAAAAAACTGAATGTACTTAGTACTTGAAATTGGATCGCAAAACGGACGCATTCCAAAAAGTGTCTCCCTTGCACAGAAAACTAAACTCGATGTTGGGTGTTTTTCTGAATTGTGGCCTTGTATGAAACTGTCGTGCGTTTGCTCCGAATTATGGGTCGCAACTGACAAAATGGCGGTTTTGATCTGAATTTGACGCGTAAGTCAGCCCAATGCAAAAAAGGCGGTTGATCAGTTTGACATCAAAATGAGCGAAAATGACGGGTGTCTTCAGCAAAACGTACATATTGTATTTGTAATCCCTAAACTAGAAATAAAACGATTTTCATCTTTTTTTATTTCCACCGAGTTCCGTGTCGGCCTCTGACCAGTGCACGCGTTTTATTTGTTGCAACTAATACTTGTCAAAAAATAAAAATTACGGGCTCGCCCAAAGCCAGTTCTAAGTGTATTGGAATATAAGTGAATTTCGATTATCCAACACTACTAGATTTACGTCTTCATAGCTCCGAAAAGCCACCACAGCATACGCATAGTAGTCACAGCGCAAACGCAGCCAGTGGTGCGAAAACGGGATACTATCTCCTCTCTCATTTTACTAGCGCATTATACGGTGGCACTGACGGCATTAAGATGTGTACGCAACACTCGCCAAAGGACAAGATAAAACTGTGTGTAGGCACACAGTTTTATCTGAACCCGACCTCCGCGCACCTAGAATCTCAAATTTCCTTACACCGACTAAAAATGTTACACCATTATACAAACGAAAGCGGCCGGACCCCGATGTGGTCATCATCAAGGAAGAACTAGCCATATTTCGCGAAGGAATGATGACATTATTCAATGTATTTGCAGCCCAACAAAAGGAAAGCATCGCCGGGTTAAAGGAAAACCTCATAAAAATTAGGAACGAAGTAAAAACTATTCGAGATACTACCGATATAAATTGTTTTATAAAATTGGTTGCTATATTATCAGACCCCATAGAGTTACTATTTCTAAGTGCAATTATTATAGTAGGGGAGCCCACGAGGCTAAATGGGGATTTACTCGAGCGTCGTAGAGACCTATTGGGATGCAAAGCTTAGATGATAAGAAGAAAAAAATGTTATGTGATATATACCTTTACATCGGTGGGGGAAGCGGCTATAGATTTTTAAATATGTAAAAAAAAACTGTTGCATGGACATCCTCGAGCGCATCAGATATTGATAGCATCAATGCCCTAGGTATTTTTAATAATGTACGTATGTTAATCTGATCGTTTGCATGATGCGGGTGGTTGTATTTAAGGGTTGAAAATGAAAAAAAAAAAAAATATCGAGCGCGTCAGATTTTCTAAGGGAGTGTTAAGTACACCAAAAAAAAGCTCTCATTCACTAATCTGACGATTTCGATGGGACGCAAACTCGCGGCCATTTTCATAATGTGCAAAAAAAAATCGCCATTTTGAAATACTCAAGCGCGTCAGATTAAGATATATATGGTTCATCTTTATGTTCTAAACGTACTGTCTCATAATCTGACGATTATCTAGAGGGATTCGCCTGATCTGACAAAAAAAAAATAGAAAAACGGTTCACTTTAAAGGCCATCCCTGCAACTTCCCGCTAATTCCATTCCTGGGCGCTTGAAATTGTACTTATGACATTTTTGAGCTCAAAATACTATAATTTATGTGATATTTTGAGCTCGCTGAGTTCAAAGAAATAATATTTCTATGCATTTGAGCTCTCCCAGCTCGAAAGTCTGATAGAAGTTTCATAGAACACTATTTTTGGAATTTTCAAAAATATTTTCTTGTAAATACTGAAAGTCTCGCGGTATTTTAATTGCAGTAAATAATTTATAGCACTGTGCGTGATATAAATCATTTAATGATGATTCCATCGACAATTCGAGGTTATCATATATGTTCCTCGAGACTTTCGGATAACCGGCTTGCTCCGACGATATTCCAAAATATTTACACATTTTTTTAATGTTTCTACCGTAAATTTAATTGTTTTTTGTAAGGTACTTTCACCACAAAATACACATTTCAAATAAATATCACTCATATTAAATATTTATAAACTTTAATTCACACAAATAATATTAAAATAGCAAAAAAAGCCAAAACGTTGGAAACACGTTGTAAACAGTATGCCACGAACGAGTCTTTATGATCAGCTGTGATGGCGTCATGGCAACAGAAACCAGAGTGGGGACGGAGTGAGAGAGTAATAGATAGAGAAAGAGTGAGAGAGGAATAGAAACGCGGAGAAGGAAATGTAGGCATCACGCAGCTGCACGCATTTAACTTTATCGACGAATTTTTGTTATTTCGGCTTGCGGAAATCGTCAGATTATATATTTTTCATTATTCTTGAATTATTTCCTTCAAAATAAAAAAAAATTAGCTACGCTCGAGAATGTCGAGATGACGTTTTTTTTTTACAACTTTGTTGCCCTCCCCTTTTTTTACGTCACTCTCAAATTGTCAGATTAGTGGAATATACACTTTTTAGGATGTAATTAACTCACCCTACCTTAATCTGACGCGCTCGAGAATTTCTGATAGTCAATTTTTTTTTACTAATCTGATCCTGTATCCTTCACGGGCGGCTTTATGTATGGGCCTCATGTTTTGTGGAGGTACTTAACCGGGTACAAGGTATCCCCCTGTATATTAATCTGCCGCGCTTTAGTAAATCCCGAAATCCCCGCTTGGGCTCCCCTACTATTATACTTTGAACCTCTGTAGAGTCAGTAGGTAATAAGGTCATTGATTTAAGTGGTGCGTTCGAATCTTTTGCTTTTAATGACAGCTCAAAGTCACTTGTGCCAAGCTTATTTAGTGTAGAATCAGCTTAGATTTACGGAGTTCAAAGACTGGGTTAATTTATATTCCTTTTTCAATCATTTTATCAGTTTATTACATCGATTTTTGTAAATTTTGTATTTTATTATCACATATTCATCTTGTTGGCTTTTAACTTTTTGTAGAGACGATTTCGTTTGCGTATTGATCTTACAATACCAGCAGTTATCCAGGGTTTTAAAGGCTTTTTTTAGGTACGGGTTTAACCGATGTGTTTTCAGAAATAATAACCAGGATTTTCTCAATAATGTAAAATAAATATATATACAATAAATAGCCGCTTTATTAGCGTCACAGAGAGAGTAGTTCTCATCCCAAATAAAGGTATTAGCAAGTATTTCTTCAACAACTTTATAGTTCATCGACATTTTTGATAACGTGTTTCTCTTTGATTTTATTCGCATTGGTAAGAGACAATAATATAGGGCAATGATTCGTTAGTTTTTCAAAAACAAAAGTTTGGGCTCTTTCTTTTGTCTTGAGCATAAAGTGGTCCAGACATGATTTTTCCCGAGTTAGGTATTTAATACCTTGTCTGAGGCCGAAGCATGCCATTATGTTTAGGTATTCAGCTACGTGTTTAGTCAGTGGGTTAGCTTACGTATTGATATTTATATCACCTGTCAAAATAATATTTTTACTCTTAATGTTACTCAATATTTGAGTTAACGAGTTCAAATATGCAGAGGGGTTATCGAAGGCTGAGGGTCTGTATGAACACAATAAACAGAAGTCTTTTCCAATTTCCAGCTGCAATAGGTTTCCATCATGAAATTCAGGCTCGGTTACCGTAGCAGTGATGTTATTTTTTACATAAACGATGCCGTCATTTTGGTTGATGGACTTTGTTGTACGAAATGTGGCGTACCCTTCAATACCCGGTATTACTAACTAGTCACGTATCCAGCATTCAACCATAACAATTATATCAATTACTACACCAGTACTTGTTATGAAACGACCAGTTGGTCTAAATTACAGAAGACACTTCTGATGTTAATAGTAAGTACATTAAAGGTGCCGGTATCACTGCTAATTAAGTTTTTACCATCTGATGCGTCATGTATAAGGTGGCATCGAATATCAGAGGGCTCATCCAGATCCTCGATTATATTATTAAGATCACTGAACATTGTTGGTGGCAGATGTTACGTAGGATCTTGTGAAATAACACTTGTGTATTAAAATACACAATGCCCTAGATAATTAATATTTGTAAAATAATAACCAATGTATATCGCATCCCTAGCATATACAATTGTTCATATGTGTTTGCAGAAAATGCAGTTGTTTTATTGTGTGGTTTATATGTATATTTGTACAGTCTAGAAAGTTGTATATGTTTAGTATTAAGGGTTAAAAAAATGTAGAAAACAAATAATATGCATGCAGTGTGAACGATTGAGACTTGAAGGATTGCAGGCTATTAGACGAACAATTAAGGATATGGGAAACTATAGGTCATTTCTTTTCTCTCAGCTTCTCTAACACGGCTTCATGGCTTACACGGATGTGTGCCATTTTTTCTTTCTTTTTCTTTAGGTATATATTTCCGTTTGAGGTCCAGCAGTAGTCGTATCCTTGAGTCTTAGCGAAGTCTCTAGCCAAGTAGAAGAGCCGTCTAGCTTTTTGTGTCAGCGATTCCGATACAAACATGGGTTTCGGGCTACCCTGTATCTTAGCATGGTGGGTTCTGAGTTTATCTTCCTTTTTCTTGCCCTTATTGAATTTCCTGATTGAGTTTAACAGACTTTCCTTTTTAAGGGCACTAACAAACTCAACCACTATGGGGTTTGCAGATTCATTTTGAGTATTCACCCTATAAACGTCATATATATCACTCTGATCTATGGTGAGATTAAGCGTACTTCCAAGATTTTAAATCATTCCGCAGATGTGGATCTTGTCTTCTGATTGGTGAAGCTTTGGTATATTACGCAGCTCTATGCAAGAGCCACGTGATTTCCTTTCCATAAACTCAATTCTTTTTCTCCAGGGCCTTTTTTTTTCGTCTCTTTCGGACTTTAAGCTAGCTATCTGATCTTCAAAAGCATCATATTTCTGTGTAAGGTATTCTATTGACCCAGATATCTCAGTCATATCTGACTTAAACGACTTTTAACGAAACTTAAAACAAAAAAACGTTTTTTGGAGCAAGTTAAACTGCTCATCGTGTTTGCTTGACAAGTTAGCGAATAGCACTCTCATTTGAGAAACGGCGGATTGTAAATCACCTTCATCAATAGCCGAATCTAGCTTACGCTTGCTGTTGGTCCTATCAGAGCATGAAAATTTATTATTCATCTTCATCGTCCGATGTATTGCTGCAGCCAGTGCCTTTTTGCAGGGAACGTGGAAGAGTATCCTTAAGCTATGGGTTTTTTCCCTTTTGGTTTTTGTTGCTCCTGTCCTGATCCAGTTGGACTTTTTCTAAAAGGCATAATTGAAATAACAGGGTCCTGACAATATAATCAGAAAGCGCTTGATTGTAAATTGCTCTTCCCTTATTCAAGGCGTCAATGATGAGTATATTTTGTGTTTGTTATATGCCGGTAGACTTGTAAAAGTATTGAAGTATTTACCAGTTAATAACTCCGGAATCCCTCGATAATATCCTTTGAATTCACTATTACAGTTCACTTAGGTATTTGTGGTCTGAACAATGCCCTTGAACTTTGGTTTTAAGAGCTTTAAATAATTTTAATTATTTTTGTTGTGCAAAGAAAAATATAGCGCCTAGTTGTTTAGTCGCTCGAGGCGGGAGAGGACGTTGCTGACCCTAATAATCAAACCTAAAATAGATTAAGTATAGGTTTTAAAAAATGTATATAGGTAGCTAGGTAAGTATACCTACATGGGTAGGTACTTAGTATTAAAAAAAACCTATCTAGATGATAGTTTCTTTTTACACCCAGCTGTGTAAAAAGAAACTATCACATAAAAACTAGAAAATGAATATATTATACTTTGGTCACGTCATCATCAGCACCGATAGGGTTTTGTGTAGGTACAATAACATAATATGTAGGTACCTGCATAACAAGTCTCACTGCTCAGGTAGGTAGTAGCTCTGCATTCTGCGCTGAAAGTCGTGGGTTCAACCCCCCCTAGGGCTTTAACGAATATTGATATTTGTTTTGTGTGGGTGTTGTATTATGCTTTTACAGTAGGTAGGTATTCTTTCCGTAATCTAGTTCCCATGGTAAAAACTATGCTTAGTTTGGGGCTAGATGGCGCTGTGTGAAATTAATGTCCAGTAAAATTTATTAGACATTATTATTAAAAATTTCAACAGATAATACTTGTTATTACACTGGTAGGTAACATTATATTCTCATTGAGTAGGTAACGCACCGCCACCGTCTGTAGGTCATGAGTTAGATGAAAACATTTGGATCCAATGACCTCTTTCTTGCGAAATAGTTAAGTATCCTAGTTGTTTTACCTATTATAAATAAAAAATAATAAGTATCAAATGATAGAGTGGAATTCGTTTTTATGTTGTCTTCTTGGTTTCGTAGTATGATTTTTGTTAGTACGTACTACCTACTCGAAAGAAACGAAATTTATTCTATTACTTATGTATATTTTGTTTATTTTAAATGTAATCGAGGGTAGGTACCTAACCTACCTGACGTAACGCAACTGTCTATTACCAACCAAACACTGTAAACTTTGTTGGACGGTGCTTAGCTTTTTTAGATTTATTCTTAGCCTTAAACCTGCAACCAGCAACTAAGTTATTAGGCTTGTTCTCCAGACTAGACCCATGAATCATTATCGGAGCATGATCTGTTAGTTACAATTTATCGTCTAATTGATAACTCACTGCACAAATACATCATGCTTTTTGAAGAGGCGTTTAAAAGTTACTACATTTACTACTGACATTCATTACAGAGAATATTAAAAAGCGTATAGTATTTAAACGAGTGAGTGAAAATCAAAATTTTAAGTGCCAAAAATAATTAATTCGGGTTAGGTATAAATAAATTAAATAAATATTACAGGACATTAATTTTACACACATTTACAAGCATACTTTTTTTTTGTAAATATATACGTACGATGTGATACAACATCCAAACACAGAACAAACATCTATATTCATCACACAAATGTCTGTCCTGGGTGGGAATCGAACACACAGCCTACAGCGCAGAAGGCAGAGCTACTACCAATTGAGCTATAAGGCTTGTTATTGTATGGTATTGTATTAATAAGCGTGTGAAGAGAAATCATCAGAAAAGCAACTTACAAACATTTAATTGAGTTACTAACTAGAATAGAAGAAAATGAGAAGCATCATAATATTTGAACGATTTACAAGATCAAGTACTTCTGGGTGCAAAAAAAAACATGACAATCTACTGATGTAGTACCTACTTTAAATAATTTTTACTTCACTTTTTTACTCTTACTTATAAAATGATGATCCGAATTTTCCAGTAAATCAAAACATCATGGCGTAATGTCTAGCCGCTCACTTACTAATTTGTTTATTTAAAATTCTAATATCCAAATAAGATTATTCACAAACCCACTTTTTGTAAGCTTGTTCTGGATTTTATTATTTATTAATATTTGTCGTCGGTCTAGTTAATTTTTTGCTTACTCAAATTCATACGGCTGAAGTTATTATAACAGTATCGCACCATCAGTCGCTAAATGTTTTTTATTCGATCGTTTTATCATCCCACTATTAAAAACAGTCACACATTGCGTACACAACCCATGGAAGTAACCATACCCAACCAAACTTCAGTGACGAGACTGACTGGATTTCAGTTCGCGCGCGATTCTTCAGTGACACGGTCGTTAGGTGCACTCGGCAATAGAATTATTCTCGAATCGTGTATCGAAATTCTTTTAAAATAAATAATACCGTATGTTTCTTTTTCTCCTATTTAATTACTATTTTTTCATCGATAATAATACATTACTTAAACCTAGTTTTATTTACGAGCCACATTGTAACTTTTTTATAAAGCATTAAATATACAAGTAGTACCCAACGGTCGTATTAGAATTATTTATACGAATAATAAGTATAGTACTTACCTTTAATAATTAATCCGGTTAAAATAAGTGTGATTAAAAAAACATTACCGACCAACCAACCTATCCCCCACAACCTATATTGTGATAAAAAAATAAAATATCAAAATGAGCTCCGCATTTCTCCGCGAAAACGAAACTTTCGACGACTTTTTCAACCGTTGTAACAACATCACATACTTCGACTGCACCGAGGAAGAAATGCTCTGGTGGATGATGGGGTCAAGGCGACTGCCATTAAAAGAGATAGTACCGTTGAGTGTGGTTTTAATAGTGATATTTCTGACAGGGGTGGTTGGGAATGTGTGTGTGTGCGTGCTTATAGTGAGGCACCAAGGGCTGCATACTGCGACGAATTATTATCTCTTCAGCCTGGCTGTGAGCGACCTTCTTCTGTTACTATTCGGTGAGTACCTTTCTTCTTCTACATATAAGCTGGTAAGCCCCGGTATCAAATTTTAAGAACGAGCCTCAAAAAGGATCGAGCTCTATTGTTTCCTTGCCTACAAAATCCAAGCTAGGAGCAATGGAATCTTCGCCCATCAAATCGTCGGCGAGAATTCAGGCGCTCAAAAATTGTCCAATCCAAGGTCATGCCCGCGTACTTCATGAGGAGCTGGGCTGGCTGGAGCAGGGTTAGCTAGAGTAGAGAGATAATGCACAATGTACCCCTCAGCGAGACGTCATTGCAGACCTTGGTTCCGACACATAATATGAATATTAATAAAATGATAAGAGCCTAAAATGTCTTTTGCTGACAATCTTACGATCATGTCTAGGAATAACTTTCATTTGTAAGCCAAAATATTTTTTATGCATACTAAGGACTACATCAGGCATACGGTTTACATGATCGTAAGTAGTTACCGTCATATAAAGACGCATGCAATTACTAAAGCGCGTTACTCGCGCGTTGCCGACCCTAAAATCGAACCTTCATGTCGTTATGCCATTGTGACCGTTATATAATAGAGATTTTAGACGCTACGATTTACACTACTACTGAGTTCAAAGTACATTTAAATATGACAGTAAGGCCCGTCGCCCGCGGCGACTTTTTGTAGCGATGCTGTCGTGCTTTCACATCGATACAGTCGCGATGCTGTCGCCGGCTGTGTACCTTCGCCCACTTCGCTACATACGCGATGCTGTCGCACTTCAGTCGCGATTCAGCATCGATACAGAAATGCCTGTGAACGCTATAGTTGCAAGATGGAATCCGTCGAGACAACATTGGTCAAGTTGTGTTTTTAACTACTTATTATCGCGCGTTTGCATCGCTTCTCACGCGTGATAGAGCCATGCCGCTGCGCGTTTACCAAACGCGCGACAGTATCGCTGCAAAAAGTCGCCGTGGGCTTGCGCTCTTTATCATTCCATTTATTAGGAGTAAGCGCTACCAAAAATCACATGACGCAAATATTTATTAAGGCTAATGTTTGTTTGTAACAACCTCTGTGTTCTAGTGGTTCGTCCACCGATGTTAGACCCAGAGGTATCGGGTTCGATTAGTTTCCGTGAGATAAGACTGGGATATTAAACATTGCTATATTTCTGATTTGGCCTTCATCTCGCCTGGTTACAAGTTGAGATAAGGCCGAAGGTGGGGGCGCACTTCACCCGGAATCCTTAACTAACTGGTTACCTCTAAACGCCGGAACACAATAATTTTAGAATTGTTGTGGCGATAGAAATAGGTAAGATAGTGGTAGCCTAGCCAGGCGGATTTAATCAAAGTCCTACCACCAACCAAACCAAGCACAATATTGTACTCCCCAGGGATGATGTTACATCTGGATGAGAAACTTAAGGCTACTATTCATTTTTACCTAATCAATCTGTTCCCCTGAAGGTGTGGTGATAATGGGATATCAAATATCGTCATACAAAATTGATCTGGTTTTTGTTCACTCTTTTCAAGTTAGATAGAAACATAGTCTCATTGATGAGTTATACAAGATATTATGCTCACGTACCTATGACTCTAAGCTCACTTTTTACAAGTCAGTTAATCTCAATGATGAGACTTCGATAATTTCGACACAGTCGCATAGTTTACATAAATATTTTCATGCATAAAACACAAAACGACATTTAACCCCATCGAGGATTCCCCTCTGATCACTACTCAGAGCGTGGATCTAATGAGGATCATATACTAGGAGAAAGTCAGAGGCACGTCGAAACTTAAGTTCGGCACATGTCCACGGTTTGCAAGTAGCTAGTATTCAATACGTGACAGGTTGCAAGCCCATCGCCGCCTAGCGGAATACTAGCCACTGACACCATGTCATTCGGTCATAGTGACACGCCGCGCCGGTTTCCTCACGATTTGACCTTCACCGTCAGAGCATGTGCATGTGTCAAATATGCAAATAAACTTCCGGAAAATCGAAAAGTCCATTGGTGCACGACTAGATTTAAACCCACTACCTCCGGATCGGAAGGCGGGCCCATACCCACTTGGCCACACAGCTCTTTTTTTTTAGGTTATGTATGGAATGATTTAAACTAAACTGAAAAATTTGCTGCTCCGGCATGACTACTGGCCGATATATCAATATTTGATGAGACTATAATTTCAAGTTTTCGCGATGTTCTTATATTACTTGACTCATACCTACACTCTTTACGAGTCACATAAGCCTATGAGTATACTTAAATAGATATATAATTAATCTGTGCATATATAGCCTATACAAACAAGGCGGATGCGGCTGCGGTAAAAAGCTAACCATTTGATAATGGCTAGCTTCTAACCACGGCTTTTTTTGGTAACTGGTAAAAATGTGGAATCACCTGCCAGCATCCATCTTGAAACCATAGTAGGTAACGTACCTATCGAGAAGGGAAGTATTAGGCATTTTCTGGGAAGGCTTGCTGCAACGTAGACTTCGGACAAGGAGCTTTGATCGGTTGGGCAGGAGTCCAGGCAAGCCTTGACAGGGCTGATCAACTGCAAATAAAAAAAACTATAATTTTTAATATCCAGCGATGTATCCAGCCGAGGAGTGAAAGTGTCCGATTTATTATACAAGCCATTAAGCGTCAGCCGTCAAGCTAATGAACAATTGACGAGTCATAAAACCTTATATATTAGGGATCCGCGCCTTTTTACTGGCTTATAGGGACCTACTGCCTGCCGCCCAGATAGTAAAGCATTTGATTTATTGTTACCTACATAAACATAATTTAACAGACAGGTGTCACCATCCACTGTTAAAGGCAGTTTATATTATTATTTGTATTTTGAATTTAGAACAGCCTATAAATTATTAACTTTGGAATTGTAATTTTTTTTTATATTTTTTTATTTTATTACATATCGCACACAAAACAGAATACAACCAAACAATCAGATACAAAAAGGGAAACATATAAATTTTAAACTAGGTGGTATTCCAAAGCATGTGTACTAAAGATGGCAATAATGGTTAAAATTAAATATTAGATAACTGTTAATTGATAAAAAAATATATCGATATTTTTATTGGTTGAAAATATTAGTTAATATTATTTGTTTAGTACACGATTTGGTTATTGGTTGATGTTAATGCAGTTGAATATTTTATTATATTGATCAAATAAATGTAACCGCTAATTCGTCTCTATGATAGTAGCACTATGGGTATTTGTTTAAAATATCACATCACTTTTTATTGAATAAAAATATCTTATACAGCAAATCAGAGTAATTTAATCTCTATAGTGAGGAATCAAAAGCATACAATTGAATGAAGTCAACCTAATACATAGTTGAAAACTCTGCGAGCAGCAACATACGAAAATGTTTCTTATTTGTAGCACGTTAAAGTTAAAGTTTCAATGCATTTAATTATGTTAGTTCTAACTCAGGCTGAAGTTGATATGATATTTTTATTCGATAATATTAATTCTGATTATTTAATATAATGGTTGATTTAAAATATTAGTTAAATTTATTGGTTGATAGTTATATTCGTCATCTCTAATGTGTACACATCACGATTACACAAAATTAGGTACAAGTATAACAAGAAGAAAATTAAAGATTAAGCAGAGCGGCATAAGCAAGTTTTTTAAACTTATGCAGATTACAACCATTAAATAATAATTATTGGTTTTCACAATTAACAAAAATAAATAAATGTGTACAACTAACTAAATACAAGGGTATCAGTCGGAATACCTTAGGACCGTCCCAAATGGTCTATAGGTAGCTCAACTTTTCCAGACCAGTACCAGACGGAAGCGTGTGCTCATGAAACTGGCTGCAAGTCCTTGGCCTTCAACTCTCCTGGTTTCAAGCTATGATAAGGCTGAAGGTGGAAACGCACTTCACCCGAATTCTCAACAGTCTTGAGGAACTGCCTATCTACCTCTGAATGCCGGAACACAACAATTTAGAATTGTTGCCATGGCAACAGATTTATTTAAGATGGTGGTAGCTAGTTAGGCGGGATTAAAAACGTCCTACCACAAACCAAACTAAACACAATATTGTGTTTGGGTTTTACTCGGGTTTTAATCATGTATGACAGTTGATGATTTTCTATCATATATGTGATACAGGTTTTATTGTTATATATAAAATACGCGATTAAAGCCCGTGTTTGAAAATATACAATAATTCTCACGCAAATTGTGAAAGTGACTTACTATGTAGTTTTTGCAAGATGCTTAAGTTCAAAAATGAAACCTAAAAAATGTTATTTGTAACGTTGCTCATATACATCAAATACATTTATATATTATTGAGGACAGAGAAACATTGGGGTGGATAAACAAACGTAAAACAGTAATCAGTCACGAAGTTATTCGTTGAAAAAACCCTGCTCAATTTTCTTTCGTTTGCAAAGTTAAATAAATACGAACACTCTATGACTGACACTGTGAGCCCGGTTTACACCGAAACAAGTTAAGTTTATTGTTTATATTAATTTTGTTTCAAAATATTTACATAACAGAATTATTTTCGTCAATATCCTATTTTTTTATATCTTTTTATTTTTTACTATCGTACGACTGGGAGTTGCTTTGCCTTCATCGCACCTGATTTTTCAACTTATGATAATGCCGAAGGTACTTCACACGGAATCCTCAATAAACTGAGTAACTGGCTATCTTACCTCTGAATGCCGGAAAGCAACAATTAATCGCTGTTATTATGGCGACAGAATTTGGAACGCTGGTGGTAGCTAGCCAGGCGGACTTTAAACAAAGTCCTACCAAAAACCAAATCAAGCACAATATTGTTCTACCTCTGGGGATTGAACCCGGGACCTCTGGATTTAGCAATTAGGAATAGGATAGGATAATAATTAATAATTAGGATAGGTTATTTTTAGGAAATTTAGAATTGATTTATTATGTTTTATTATATGATTTATGTATGTTATTAAACAAATATGTTAAGCTTTGAACAAACCCTTCAATTATTAATAAAAAAAGAGTACATAAAATGAGCAAACAATAAAAAATAGTAATTAAGCATATAACACATATATTAGCATATAACACATATATTAGCATATAGCACAATATATACATAAAACACTCAAAAACCTAGACAAACATACAACATAATCATAATAAGTAAACGAAGTAGGTAGTCAGTTTTCTACTTAAAATATTTCTCGCAAATATTCAACCTGACGTCAGGTAAATTCCTTGGCATCCTTTGAGTAGAAAACCCTATAAAGTGGAACTCGCCCTTACATACAGGCTACATCTCATAATTTACATAAAATTTAATGCTAATAATTACGAAGGTCCACTGGGGTCGCAGCTCACCCAGAGTACCCAATCTCTTCAATTCTCAGTTTTTAATAACGCTTTGGACCAAGACCTCTAAATAAATTAATTTGATTTGATATGAAAATCTAAAAATTCATTTCGAAAATAAAATGCTTTTAAAAGATGTTGCCTGTATAAGACTTGTAAAGTGTAAAAAGGGCTAAGCGTCAGCACGCCTCGATAAGTACCTACGCGTTACTTATGAAAGCTGTAATAAACTACTTAAATTGAATTTTGAACTTTACTACTTCGGACATTGTAAAGATAACAAATCAGAGTACTGTATTTTTATTTAGGCTTATGACCTCGTAACTTACACAGGCAAGAATGAGATCTACGATGGATCGAGCCTACCCAGAAGGTGCATATTAAGTAGGAGGCAGCTTGGTAGGCCTCGGCCAGTCAGCAGGTACCTAGATACAACCCAATCACGAATAACGTAGAAGCAGCGTAGCACCGAAAAAGAGTGATCCGAGGCTTCGTAGAGCCTCTACGACCTTGCTCTACGAAATCTACGGCGTAGAGCCTCTACGCCGCGTGATGTGGTGGCTATGTTATGTTTGCGCGATAAAGGTTTTGTTTAACTGTAGCTGTAGCGATGTTGTGTTTTAACACAATTTTGGTGCACAGGATATTTTAAAGTAATAACGAAATTTTCGAAAATGTATGTTTAGATTTCAACAGCAAAGTTCACTCAGGAAACCAATATGGAAAATATAAAACATTGTATTGTTACTTAACAAAATAATGTATTATTAGATGTAGCCAGTAGGTAGTGGCGAAGTCATTTTTTTTAATCCACCATGTATTTGAAGCTGCAATTTATCAAAAAGTGTGTAACGCGTAGGTACCATATTCTACCAGCAGCCGCCGTAGGGAATTGGTAAATATAGGTCAAACTTTTATGTATTTAGAACACAAGATGTGCCCGTGATTGACGAAAGTCTAAGCCGTTACTTGATACCCGAGTTTCGACAATGCCGAGAAATGAAAATATGTAGGTGGAAAAGATGCGTATATTGTCTCTGCCTTATGGCATTATTATGATAACATTCACATAGAATGTGGGTATAGCTTAGTAGCAATGTATTGCGGGCGTATAAAAAATTCTGTGTCTGCTATTTCACCTACTGACCCTTGCTACCTCTGATGGAAACAAGAATGTCGGTTGACGGCAGAAACGGGTATAGCTCTACAGACGATAATGCGTGACTCAAGGGCTGACTCTTATTTATGACAGCGAATTAGCATTGCTACTTGTTTAAATAGTAAAACGGTTTTTTAAAACCGGGATGTGCGCCGTCGTACAATAATAAAATATCTTAGCTTTATCTCACCTGAATTTCAAGTTATGATAAGGCCGAGGGTTCAAGCGCACTTCACCCGGAATCCTCAACAAACAGAGGAACTGGCTATCTTACCTCTAAATGCCAGAACACAAAAATTTAAGAATGTTTATTATGACGACATAATTAGGTAAGATGGTTGTAGGACTTAAACAAAATCCTACCACCAACCATGCCATGCACAATATTGCTCCCCATGGGGATCGCCTCCTGGGACTCTGGATCTGACGCCGATGGGAAAACCACTAGGCTACAGAGGCGGAGAAAGAAAATGTGGAAATGCTTGGCTTTACTTGTCAGAAGTAGGTCAGATAGTGGTAGCTAGCCAGGCGGATTTAAACAAAGTCCTACCATCAACCAACCCAAGCACGATATTGTATTCCTATTGGAAATCGAGCCCGGACCTCTAGATCTGACACTGGTGAGCGGATGGACCACTAGACCATGAGGTAGTTGAAAACTATTCTTTCCATTATCCATGATTTCCAATCAATGAAATTCCAGATTCCAGACTTACGAAGATTGGGGTAAGTGGGATCTATCTCCAGGGAGAAAATTACTGGAACTCGTAAGCAGAAAACCAAATAGAAAAGTGTTCACAAATCGAAAATCAATGTCTAAGGATATAAATGATTGAAACTACGGCTTGAAAAACGAGGGATGGTTTGATCCCGTGGTCCCGAGGCTTCGCTGATTGAAATTGATGCTGTTTTGATAAAACCTTGACGGAGCACTAACAAGCCTGGTTTATTCGGAAGTGGCCAGTTCCATCATTGTAATAAGGCTTCGATCGGGAAAGCGTCATTAAAAAGTTTTGGTTACCTCATGCGCAAAACCAGGTCACCGAACTGTCTTTCCCCTAATCGAAGGAAGCCGAAACATTTGTAAAAAAGATCTATTTAATGTACATTTTTATTGGATGTGGCCTGAGAAAGAGCACATTTTTCTAAGGGAACTTATTCACTGGACTTGAAAACTCCAAGATAGAACTGGAAAAACAAACAAAGACAAGGAGTTTAATTCCTAATCAATGATGAAGGTAGAGGCGAATCGATGTGTTTAACTTACACATATAATGACATAATGCAACGTCTTTCTTATCATTTTTTTACTATATGACGGGGATGTGCTTGGCCTTCATCTCACCTGATTTTCAAGTATTGATAAGGCCGAAGGTGGAAGCGCACTTCACTCGGAATCTTCAACAAACTGAGGAACTGGCTATCTTACCTCTAAATGCCGGAACACAACAAGTTTTAAGACGTATTGTTATGGCGACAGAATTAGGTAAGATTGTGGTTAGCCATATGGACTTAAACAAAGTCCTACTCCCATTGGGGACATCGGTATAGGTGAACTACTAGACCGCAGAGGCGGTTTAAAACTACTACAAGGTATAAAGATGGTATGAAGGTATAACCTGCCGTACGTCTGCTACTCCGGTAGTGAAAAGGGGACGGAGGGTTAAGTCAATTTGCGCACAATGGCGTGAAATTTATAAAACCCGCCGTCTGTATTTAAGGCAATAAAATGATATGAATACACAGTTCGTCAAAACACGCTGTAACATTTATATACGTAGTGAACTTGTCATATACTTAAACTTTACTGTTCTTGATTGCAGAAAATCAGAAATTTTCACTTTTCGTCGGCGAAAGCACATTCAAACTTTTGGTATGTTACATGAATGTTGCGGAAAAAGTTACGCACGCCCTTGTGTGTATTCATGGAAAGCTGGCAAGACTTCGCTTGTTACCGGTTTGGTTTTAAGTATGAATTTGAAATGTAAAGTTGACGTGTTGTTTTACAAATTTGTAAATCTCAGCAAATATTGCGCGTTGTGTTTCTTTCAAAAGCCGCTTCATCAGCCCATTTACGTCCACTGTAGAACTGAGCCTCCTCCACTGATGGAGGAGACTACGCTTGGCAATCGGATTGTGTTATTTAATACACATGCTCTTCTGCAGCTTTGATTGTGCAATGGCTTTAATGTCCGTCCGTCCTAAAGTTGTATCTTATTCATCGTAGACAGATATTTTTATTGTTTACCACTGTTCACACAACAACACGGATATAAATGGACTATCATTTAAACGGTTAACTAGTTATAGAGATTTGAGTCAGCTCCTATAATTATTTATGTCAGCAACAAATTAATTGAAAAAGCAAGGTGTTTCTGAGTGCTTAAATTAACCTCACAACCTCTGACGTAGGTACTACGCTATTAGTTCAAATTATAATATAATATGAACAGTATATTATACTGTCAAAATGTATTTTAACTCGTTGTGTGGTCACCGAACCAGTTGTACCAGTAGGCAGTACCATTGATGGTGCAACTGGCACCGATTTGTCTCACTAGTACCATTGACGGTACAAAGCTGTAGAATGGTGTGTTCTTCGTAGAACAGCACCCAGCAAGTTAATGAAAATTTTCTTGCTTACTAAATATAGATAAAAAAAAATCTTATCGAAAAATTGTAGGTAAATTAACGAATGAGCCAACACTGGTAAAAGGCGGTTGTTGTATGTTTTTTGAGTTGATTTGAGTATGTATTATTGTGTTTGAATACCTTCTACCTTACCTTTTGTGTAGATTACCTTACAAATTATTAGAATGTTCAAAACGAATAATCTCATGTTAGTTTAGTTCATGTAACATTTTTTTTTCACTTTTGTCCTATCGTTATAGTTTCCAATTGCCAATCCAAAGTACTTGATGCACAAGAATTCTGCTCTAGGAGCCTCCACAAAGGTTCGCCAAACGTCCTTGACCCGCGGAACAAAAACCCTCTTCTCGTAACAACGTCCAAAATGAGATTCAAACCCTTATCCGTTTCCTGGTTAAGCAAAAAATTAACTACGCCTTTACTTTCTGCTTTTCTTTTACTCTGTATCTGAAGTAATTATGTTTGTAGATTATATATAGATAAAATAACACGTTCAGTGTAAACTTTGTACGTATTATTTTTGTTTTTCAAGTTCAACCGCCTGTGTGGTCTAGTGGCAACCCACCGATTTCAGATCCAGAGGTGCCGGGTTCGATCCCCATGGGGAGTACAATATATTGTGCTTGGTTTGGTTGTTGGTAGGATTTTGTTGAAGTCCGCCTGGCTAGCTACCACCATCTTACCTAATTCTGTCGCAGTAATAACAATTCTAAAAAAAATTTTGGGTCGGCATTCAGAGGTAACCCTCCACCTTCGGCCTTATCTTAACTTGTAATCAGGTGAGATGCCAAGCGCTTTCCCGTCGTTAAATTATAAGCTATCTAAAAAGGCTATCTTACCTCTAAATGCCGGAACAATACAATTTCAGAATTTACAAATGTTATCACGACACAAAAAAAAAACTCCTACGAGCTACGAGGGTCACCAACTGAGCTGCGAGGGTCCTGACGCAGATTCCGATTTAAATTTTTTTTTCCGCTTTAGGAAAAGATGCGGGTTTGCATTCCGTCGCAGGTTGTAAATTTTTGTGTCATTGTAAAATTTGTAACAAAACATTTATCTTATTTACCTCATATAAAACCTACGAATTAAAATTCATATTTCTATGATTAATATAATTGCTAGCCTAATTAATATCCCGCATCCCAAATTTTGGTAGGTATTGTGAGTAGGTATGTAATATTTTAGAACGTTGCATTTCAGATAATATTAGTGATGAACGTTGATTATGGCTGCCAATTTATTTATTTAGGTATTACGGATATATGATTCTGATCGCGAATGAGAATGAATTATTCAGTTTATACTTTTTATCAGTTTTGTTTTAACTATAAGTGCATGGATATTATCTGCTGGATTGTTTGTTTCTATTAACTTTATTTACTCTGTTTCTATTTGTGGAGATCATTAAATGGTTATTTGTTTCCTATATTAAGTCCCAACAAAGTTTTTATTTGCCGATGGTTCCTAAAAAAAAAATTAATGTTGCGACCAAGTGCATTCACTTGAAATACAAAAATTTGAATTTCAGGATTGTTGTTATAGCGACAGAATTATGTAAGATGGTGGTAGCTAGCCAGGCAGACTTAAACAAAGTCCTACCGCCAACCAAACCAGGCACAATATTGACTCGGGTCCTCGTGATCTGACACCGGAAGGCGAAACACGCCTTCCTGAGGCGGTTAAATCAACTCAACTGATCTAGGCCAGTACTAGACCGAAGCAAACCCATGACACTGGCTGCATTGCCACGCTGAATATATATACTAATTCCCTAGTTTAAATAATCTTGAAAGTTAAGATATTTCACTATAATAAAATTCATTGTTCCAGGCCTTCCGAATGACCTAACCGTCTACTGGCACCAGTACCCATATAGCCTGGGTATCGTGTTCTGCAAGCTGCGAGCGTTAATATCTGAAGCGTAAGTACCTTGTACTATCATGCCTAGTATATCACAGGTCATTAATTTCAAACAAATTGTTGTGTTCCGGTATTATAAGGTATGTTTCCGGATTAAGTAAATTTCCACCTTATCATAAATTGAAACCAGATGAGATGAAGGCCAAGCGCTTACCCGCCAAACTACCAAATAAGAAAAATAGCGACATCTAGCTAAATATATACATGTTTTTAATACAACATTCTAGCTCTAATTTACAGCATTCAAACATTAGAGCCAAGTACCGACTGAGCTGTGAGGTTTATGAAACTTATTAGTTATTCAAGATTAGGTAGATACCTATCTTTAATTTCGTAATAATATGGAATGTTGCTGTTACTCATTGGTGGCAAAAAAAAATGGAAAACAATATTGGTCATTATAGTATCGTCACCTCTAACTAATAATAAATGGACGAGCATTTATCAAACCCGGAGTAGGATATGTTCATGAAATAAGCTCCTACATACCAACAAACATATAAACGAAACGGGGGACATGAATTAAACATTTGCAAAGGAAATATCTCGATACTGTACTACTTAGGATAAAACAGGTAGAAACTACTGCTGAAAAAGTTTTCAAGTAGAAAATTTCCAAACGTAATTGATTTGTCAAAGACTCCTTGACAATTTTAATGGCAGGAACGATCAATCAGCGTCTTGATGTGAAAAAGCTTTTAAAAACTTCAATCTGTGTTCAATAATTATACTGGCCAATCGCCGTACACACTGTCTGAACGTTTTAGTTTAGGTTTCGTTGTGTGTATTTAGTAAATATTTAATCATTTGTATGTGTTAAGCTTTAACAATTGTCATGAAACAAAAAAATGGTAAAATATTTAACGAATGATTTGACAAATGATTTGACAAATGATTTGACAAATGATTTAACAAATGAAAAAAAAAATGAATCAAAGAGAATACAATACAATGGTGCTAACCTTTGTGCTTTAAAAAAAAAGGATGGCGGGATAAGACCCATAGCCGTAGGCACCACCTATCGCCGCCTTGCAGCCAAAGTCTGCTGTCGCAAAAAAGCCGCGTATCTAGGCGACTATTTCCGACCCGTGCAGCTAGGCTTTGGTTCGCGAGGCGGTTGTGAGGCCGCGGTCCATTCTTTAAGAACATTTTTAGATCGAAATTACGGGGAGGTTATTCTAAAAGTAGATATCAAAAATGCTTTTAATTCGGTTGACAGAGGCACCTTGCTAAATCAAATCAAATCCAAAATTCCCGAAATTTATCCTTTTCTTTTTCAATGTTATGGTTCGCCATCTAAATTAATTTACAAGAACCAAACTATTTCGTCTGCAGTTGGCTGTCAGCAAAGTGACCCTCTAGGCCCGGCCATTTTTAGCCTTGCCATTCACCCAATTATTCAACGCCTGAAATCTAAATTGAATGTTTGGTATCTCGATGACGGAACCCTGGGTGGCGATGTGGACTCAGTATTTGGCGATCTAAAAATTATTATAGATGAATTTCGGCAGATTGGCTTAGAACTAAATTTTTCGAAATGTGAAATATACATTTCAGATACATGTTTGGATAGAAATTCAATTATTCAAAAGTTTGAGACTTTGGCTTCCAATATTACTGTTGTAGATAAGAGTTCACTCCACCTACTAGGTTCACCAATTCTTGATGAATCTTTTCCGGGTTTCGTCGACGACAAAATTCAAAATTTTATGAAGGTTTCGGACAGACTTTCAAAAATTAACTCACATATGGCTTTCACCATTATAAAATTTTGCCTTTTTGTCCCAAAATTTACTTATGCTTTACGATGTTGTCAACTGTGGAAACACAGTGAGCTGGTGGAAGGCTTAGACAACATAATAAAGAACACCCTTTCCACGGTTTTGAATATTGAGTTGGATGACAGAGCATGGTCGCAGGCCTCATTGCCTATTCGATTGGGCGGCTTAGGTATACGCAAAATTTCTAGTGTTGCTTTGCCAGCGTTCTTGTCTTCCGTCTATAGTACACATTCTTTGGTTGAGAAAATTCTAACACCATCAATTTCGGCTGTTCCAGGCAATATACTCCAAATTTCTTATCTTGACGAGGCTCGAAATGCTTGGCATAGTGCTTGCCCTAATACCGATCCCCCAAAACACCTTTCGGCACAACGGCAGTGGGACGGGCCTCTGTGCGAGTTGACACGGAATTATCTATTACATACGTGCTCAACCTCCACAGATCGTGCTCGTCTCTTAGCTGTTTCAAAATGGGAATCAGGTCTTTGGCTGCAAGCACATCCATCCTACAATACCGGTACACTTATGGATCCTGTAACTTTCCGTATTGCCACTTGTCTTCGGTTGGGTGCAAGATGCTGCGCCTCTCACCAGTGCCGGTGCGGTGCGGCCGTAGATCATTTTGGTTTTCACGGACTTTCGTGTGCAAGGTCTGCCGGCAGGATTTCGCGCCACGCTAGTCTTAATGACATTATCCGTCGAGCGTTTACCAGTGTCAATGTGCCAGCCGTTCTTGAACCGAATGGTCTGTTACGTGATGATGGTAAGCGGCCCGACGGTATGACTCTTGTCCCTTGGGAAATGGGTAGGCCTTTGGTGTGGGACGCTACCTGCGTCGACACCCTAGCGCCATCTCATCTGCCTGGGACATCAGTTAGGGCTGGTGCGGCGGCTGATTCGGCCGAGGATCACAAAAGGCGCAAATATAGTGGTCTCGACAGAGCTTACCTATTTGAGCCTTTTGGGGTGGAGACCTTGGGTCCGTGGGGAGCCGGTGCCCTCCGGGTTTTCAAAAATATTGCGGGGCTTTTGATTGAGGCGACACGTGACCCAAGGGCTGGCTCTTATTTAGGCCAGCGAATTAGCATAGCTATTCAGCGTGGCAATGCAGCCAGTGTCTTGGGCACGCTTCCGTCTGGTACTGGTCTGGAACAGTTGAGTTACCTATAGGCCGTTTGTAACGGTCCTTAGGTAATCTGACTGATTCCTTTGTACTTAGTTAGTTTAATTTATTGAATAAATGTAATATATACAATACTAGAATACCTCTTCCACATAGTAGTACGTGCAGTATGTCAAAACTCCCTTTTATCAACCTCCTTTATTCCGACTTTCAGTTTTAACGACGCCATTTCTCTTTACTATTCACTACCACTTGAACCATTCTAATTTTAATTATAGTTCTTACCCCATTATTAACCGTAAGTAGTACTTTCTTGCATCTGTCACTTCCAGATTATGTTTTAATATTCAAAATAAGTGCTAGATTTCAGTTTATGTTGCAAAGAAGTATTAGTCATACTTGTTTTTTTTTTAAGTAAAACTTTTTACCCCATATATGAGGTATTTGAAATTCTGATCCGCAACCTTTTTGTCATACGAAAAGTGGTGGGGCAATGTATTTGTAGCTATAAAGAAGGTCACCTATATCATACTAAAATTATATACTCGAAAGTTGGTTTGGATGTTAAGACGAATGTTTTTTCCTTCTCCACGCAAAAAGTACAGAACGGCTTGATACGGTAGTGATAGAGCCTTGTATACGGTTACCATGCGGGAGAAGCTGCAAGCACAAGCTAGTATATTGTATATGTTCTATTAAATGAAAATGGTGCAACACGCCACTATTCGCCACGGCTCTGGCCTCTTTAAGAAAGAGGCCAGAGCCAGGCAGAGTTATAGACGCGAGGAGGTTATGTAATGTAGCCTTAAGGTCCTCCTTAATTGTGTATAACTAGGTTTAATCTGCTACTGTCGTGCAAACGTTTTCAATCTTAATTTAATTCAGTTCATTTATTTTGCATGATGTAATTGTTTAAAACTAAAATAAACTATTCTTATTATACTAACAATCGTTTTGTAAATATACAAGAGAAGTAGTCGAGTTATAAACGGTCTATAGGTAACTATCTGTTCCAGACCAGTACTGAACGGAAGCGTGCCCATGACACTAGCTGGATTGTCATGCAAACAGTGCCCTCAAACAAAAGCCCCGCAAGATTTGTGAAAATTAGGCTTGACATTATTCTTTTGAAAAAGTCGATGAAAATTTTTTTTTTCGTAGTAAGCACATCTATCGAGTTAGTATATATGTATACATTGTTATGTTTATGCTGTGTAGGTATGTGTATGCTTCTATGCGTGTCTTCCTGTTGTTCAACTTCTTCATTACAGACAATTTTCAACAAAAAAAAAACTGATTGTTCCAGAAAACATCTAAAATAGCCTGTTGTCTCGACGGATTCCATCTTGTAACTAACAACTAGCATTCACAGGCATTTCTGTATCGATGCTGATTCGCGATTGAAGTGCGACAGCATCGCAGAATCGCGGTTACGTAGGCGAAGGTACACAGCCGGCGACTGTATCGATGCGAACGCACGACAGCATCGCTACTACGCGTGATGAAGATAAAAATGGATGAAAAAATAAAATTTGAGCATTGTTTTGACAACTTTCTTCTAGATAAATCGAAATTGCTGTACGTACTGGCCAAATACATGCAAGCATCGGCCGGTAAAGCTTGTATGAAAATCCATATCTGTCGTGTATTTTAAAAATGGAATGGTCTTTTCCTCCGAAACATGGCAACCAAGCAGATAACTTACCAAAGGTTTTATGTAAATTTCGAACTGGCTTGTATTTCACCCACCGATTTCAGATCCAGAGGTCCCGGGTTTGATCCCCAGGGGAGTACAATATATTGTGCTTGGTTTGGTTGACTTTGTTTAAGTCCGCCTGCCTAGCTATTTATTTTATCTTATATCTTACCTAAATCTGTCGCCATAACAACAATTGTAAAAATTGTTGTGTTCCGGCATTCAGAGGTAAGATAGACAGTTCCTCAGTTTGTTGAGGATTCCGGGTGACATGCGCCTCCACCTTCGGCCTTATCTTAACATGTTACCAGGTGAGATGAAGGCCAAGCGCTTCCCGTCGTATAAAAAAAAACGCGGGAAAAAATATTTTTGTTCGTGGTTCGTTATTGATGTTGAAAAGTAATTGTATTTTCAAATAAACAGAACAACTTTTTATTTCAAACACGCAAACAATGACTCAAAATGACTTTTTAATTTGACTTATGCGCCGAAGTTGAAACAAAATTTCCGCGCTTTATTTGAGAAAAGTGCTGTACCCTGTAAGCCTTGACCACAACTAGACAATGATGGACTTATGTTATTTACACGTTCGTCCATCAATGCCTCTTTTGCTGGCCGCTGCAGTAATGTACTTTGGCTTCACTTTGAACATGTACGAATTATTTTCTTGGGGAGAGATCGATCAAAATTTTTGAGGCTCGGTAAACATTATTTAAGCCCTGTGGATGTATGTTTCGCGATTATATGGGAATTTGCACTCGAACACGGGTAATATCGTACAAGTCATTGAAAAGGGTGAGTCGCTCGAATGTATATTCTGGGTTTTCACTCCAGATATCTACAGGCAGGCAGGTAAATGCAGTTCTCTCGTTGTCTTCATGTTAAGAATGCATTTTTTAATAAGTACGGGATGTTCTCTTAGTATATGCATTTACGTAATTATGTTGTATTGCCTTTTCCGTTTTGACACATAACCTGGGCCCATACAACGCAATGCAATAACTAATTAGCGAGAGTACTACACTATATGATGATAAAGAGTTTTATCTCTTTATCATCATCTCTATTTTAACAAGCCTCACAGCTCAGTTGGTAGTAGCTCTGCCTTCAGCGCTGTAGGTTGTGGGTTCGATTCCCATCCAGGACAAACATTTATGTGATGAATGTAGATGTTTGTTCTGTGTTTGGGTGTTGTATTGTATGATAAGTATGTATTTAAAAAAAAGTATTTATGTATTCTATCTACTCTATTTTGGACTAGATGGCACTGTGTGAAATTAATGTCCTGTAATATTTATTTATTTATTTATCTGGATGTCGAGGTAGATCTAGCAGGTCGCCACTATTACCCCTCTTGCCTTCAGCAGATCCTCAAGCTTGCAGCGGGTCGGCCACAGTGGATATGAGAGGAAATGCGGCAGTCTATCCTCTCGGGAATAGTTTCGTGACCTTTACCTGGCTTCAAGCTATGTAAATTGAAGGTTAAAGCGCACTTCACCCGGAATCCTCAATAGTCTGATGAACTGGCTATCTCACCTTAAATGCTGGAACATAACAATTTATAATTGTTGTTATAGCGACAAACTTAGGTAAGATGGTGGTAGCTAACCAGGCGGATGAAAAACAAAGTCCACCAACCAAACCATCCGGGATCGAACCCGGGACCTCTAAATCTGAAACTGGTGGGCGTACCACTAACCATAGGGCGGTATAGGCCTAAAATACGAGTTCATAAACTCAATTTATTTTGTGAAGGTATCCCTATTTACGGTAGGTACCGGTTTTGCGGCTTTGGCATTACCCCATTCGTGGTTTAAGGGTAATGGACTTGGTAATATCGACCACTGACGTGAATAATAAGAGCTTAGTTTGGTAATATGTTCCCATGGTTTGACATCAACCCATAAAGGGGTTTATAGATTTTTCGGGCTTTTGACAACATCTATTCATTTCAAATGCCCGTATCTCACTTGCTTTTCCTGAGAGGGCTGTTGCAGACCAATTAAATTTGTTCTTTCCATCTTTTATACAACTTGGAGATGGAACAAGCAAGTAGCCCACCTGATGTTAAGTGCATATCTTGCCTAAAACAAAGCCTTACTGCGTAGGGCACATCCACAAAGAACATGACCGCGGCACTGCGCCCGTCAGCTTGAAGCATAAAGGTGTTAAGCCTCGCGTGCCCGTAATTTTACCGGGAACCTTTCTAACCGGAACACAGCTGCTTGGCGGCTGAAATAGGTATAGTGGTAGTACTTAACCGGTCGAGCCGTTTCACAAGGAGCTCTACTACTTTTAACTCTATCCTAAGTCTCTCTCATCTCTCAGAACACACTAGTAGACGCACATTTGAAGGGTAATACTTCATTAGCGGAAGGCGTGAGTCGAAAAAACTGTGTCGAATCTGTGTTTTTTTCTTTTATTGTACGACGGGGAAGCGCTTGGTTTCATCTCACCAGTTTACATGTTGAGATAAGGCCGAAGGTGGAGGCGCACTTCACCCGGAATCCTTAACAAACTGGAAACTGAGAAACTGGCTATCTTACCTCTAAATGCCGGAACACAACAATATTTGGAATTGTTATTATGGCGACAGAATTAGGTAAGATGGTGATGTAGCTAGCCAGGTGGACTTAAATATAGCCCTACCACGAACCAAACCAAGCACAATATACTGTACTCCCCATGCGGATCCACAGAGGCGGATCGTCAGCATTACAATGATATACTTGCAGGGCGACATACGTGTCAGTGCTGACGATATCAGCGTTCTCACTGGAGCGCTACCTGGCGATATGTCACCCTCTGCACCTGTATGCGATGGCGGGGCTGACACGAGCTTCCAGGATCATCCTGGTGCTGTGGCTCATAGCGGTGCTGTGCGCCTCTCCGTTCGCACTCTACTCTGACGTCAGCTACAGGGACTACCCACCCAGTGAGTACACCTTACCTTGTATGCCTAAAATAATCTACTCTCCAGTTTTATAATAAATTTACTCACGAAAAAAAAAAGTATTATTTAAATAACTATGACCAGATTTATTTTAACAAATTTACACTGCCTTTACAGTACCAACCAAAACGACTATGAAATCATATACATATAGAAAAAAGACAAAGCACTAAAAAAACAGAATATAATCACGAATCACGAAATTAAATAGAACATTTTAAAACGAGTACATGTGAACTGTGTATTAACATCTGTGAATTTTGCCAAACAAGATGGATTGATAGTCAACAGAAGGTTTACAGTTCTTACCAAGACCTTTAATTCCTTAATTCTTTAATTCTTCATTGTACACAAAAACACAAATAAGACAAGTTAACCAGACTACGACAGAAACTACGTACTTGGGCGAGCTTAACCCTGTAGAGTTTTCTTACAGCAAACTCTCGATCATATAGATAGGTTGCTTTCGATACTATGATTACGATAGAGATAAAATACCAATACAAAAATTTATATAAATATTTTTTATTGTACAACCAGGTGAACCTCTTACAAGGTAGCGTAAACCAACATAAATAGGCTTAGAAATCGATCCTATATATGCGAGGATCCCATGGTCCAGACTGGTAGAAATAAAGCTAAGTCTATTGCGGAGGCCATACCTTGATTTTTTTAGCTTTTAAAAACCAGGCTCTATTCAAGCTAAAAAAGGTTAAAACGAGGCCAATGCCTTTGATTAAATATGTTTAAAATTTAAACTATTGATTTTAACTACGTATATACATGAATCGAGGTTGTCAGTTGTCTTGGTGTAATTTATTCGATTCAACCGGATTGGGATTGTAACAGCTCGTAAATAAATACCGAGTTGTCGCTTACATTGTATTCTAGACTATTCGGAAATTCTAACATAATGGTGTATATTGCGTTTCAAATGAAATAAGATCAGCATATTAAAGAGGAGTACAAAGAAACAGAAAATATCTTTCGGAAAAGGTATTTTGTCGTTACAACGATATTCTTTCGGAATATCAAGTCTATGAAAGCACTGATTAAAATATTTGCGGTTTTTGATCATTATTATATGAGAGTGAAGACTGCAGGAGGTGGGGTTCCAGTGAGTGACACTGTGTCTTCAATCTATCTTTGTTATCGTCCTATTGGAATAAAATGATTGTAGTGTGTAATTATAGCAGATAATTAATAAAAGTACTACGCCGTAGCACTGTGCTTAGTTCGTAGCAAGGGTCTACGAAATAGTTCAGGTATTTACTAGGTCCCTAGTAAACAAGTAGTCACCTGCACCACCCTATTAAATACCAGAACTATTTCGTAGACATTTGCTACGAACTAAGCACAGTGCTACGTCGCAGTACTTTTACTGAGTTAAGTTTTTTATTATCTGCTACGGCGGGGTCTATATTAATTTTAATTCAGCGTGGCAATGCAGCCAGTGTCTTGGGCACGCTACCGTCTGGTACTGGTCTGGAACAGTTGAGTTACCTATAGGCCGTTTGTAACGGTCCTTAGTTAATCTGACTGATTCCTTGGTACATAGTTAGTTTAATTGTACTTTTTATTGAATAAATGAATGTTAATTCCTAGTACTTATTTTGTTATATATATATATATATATATATATATTTTATAATATTGTAATAGTAAAGCGTTTGCGAGCTTGGATGTAGTAAGTAATATCCGAAACTTTTCGTAATATTTACAGATATTTAATCTCTAGGTTATGTAATCCTCTTGTTTTATTTTTGTTAAAAATACTTTGTTGAGGAGAGTGATGAAATTCTGTAATAATTATTTACAGTCACAAATTGAATTCCAAGCGGGTATCACCGCGGCTCAGCTAGTATCGAGGTAGATACTTAATACCGACAAAGAAAGAAAAGTACCGTTGTAAGCAATAAATGCATAAATATGAAATAGTCATTTTAACACATTACCATCTAGCCCCAAACAAAGCAAATATTGTAATATGAGAACTAGATTATGTGGAATATGAATTAAATGCTTATATACTTTTTATGTATATACATACTTATGATACACTAGTTCGCCCCAAATTACTGAACAAAACTGATTTCCTTTAGGGATTCATTTCACATACCAAACGGCATAACTCCTGGTTTCGAGCGTGGAATTATTTTTCCAAATTCCAAATGCGCTGTGACTTTGGACTGGGATCTAATTTTTTTTAACGACCGCGCGGATTTAATGGAATAGAGTCGATAATCGAGTTTCGAATTCCTAAATTTGCCAATAAAAAGGGACCAGATCCTAATATAAAACAAATAGCTTTAAAGGAATCTGGAAAATTCCATCAGTTACCGGTCTGAGCAATTACCGCTTGTTTACGCTCGCAGAACGGTCGATAAATTCGATTTGAGAAATATTTGTAGAAAGTGTCAATTCTATGCAATACAGTTAAGATTGTCATCAACTATGATAAGTATGTCATAATAGCTAAGTAGGTACCTACCTAATATAAACGATAACCATTAATAGCCATTGTATCTAAGCAACAAATCACCTCAAGCTAACATAAGCATAACTTTTGTAATGTACTAAAAAAGTGAAAATTGCTTGTATTTACAAAAAAAAAGTATGTATCATATCCGCAGTCTAGTTCCTATATCACAAGCTTTGCTTAGTTTGGGACTAGATGGTGTTGTGTAAGAAAATGTCCTGTAATATTTCTTACTATTCTTATTCTTATGAGGATCACTTACTAGGGAGTAATCATAGGCAGGCAGCTACCTACTTATTGAGAAATGCTATTATAATTTATAGACGACTATATTTAGACGACTTTTTTAGTGATAATATTACACTTTCCAAATTTATTTAACATTTTGAACTCCTCCTGTTTACCTAAACATTAATATGGCTTGTACTTGTTCAAAATGTCGGTCCGCTTTCACTCTAATAAGGTTATTATGTACAACTTTTTTCAATCATAAAACCATTGTACCTTTACATAATTAATACAATAAATGACTATGACTTTGACTATGACTAGGTCCACCATACCTATCATCAATAAAAAAAACTGTAAAATTAAAAATAAAGTATGACAGACATCTTAATCCATGTCTAAGTTTTGTGGTACAGCTATATGTTTCAGGTTATCCTAGTGTAAGATCTGGACTATCATGGTACTTGTCATTCTTGCCTATATTCCGAAAGATCCAATCCCCATCGAAAATATGTCTGCCACAAAATTACATGAAAATCAAGAACAGGGAATTCAAATAACGTTATTCTCTGTTCAATTAATATTCATGAATAATAAAGGGATCGTACGTGTGCTCGTTTCAGTTACATTTACAATCTGTTATAAAATTTGCATTTGCAGTTTGATGAAGATTTTAGCAATCGACCGAGTGCAGACATTGCTTTCGTGTTTAAAGACCATGTTTCAAACATACCGAAACTTTTTTTTCTGCCTAAGTAAACTCGACATATTATAAAAAAAGTTTTCAAAAGGTGACGGGCCTAAATAAGTTACTATAGTAGCCGTAACCTGCTCTTCAGTTAAAATAACCAACACCACTATCTTAAAGTCTCCAAGTCCAGGGTGCATAGGTTCCTCTAAGATTAGTTCGCAATGAACTGAGATCTCGTGATGTCTGGTTTGTGACGGAGATCATTTCTCAAATGGAACGTAATTAACAAACGATAAAAATGTGCTTTCATTACACCTTTCTCACCTTACTTAAGCACTTTTATCTCGAACTCTCTTTATTCACCTGAGTGATCGAGGCTCTCTCTTGTTGCTAACGTAATGTATCCTTACTAACATGAAACAAAGGAAAGGTGTTTTGTCATGATATAGATTATTTCAGACTGTTGCTGAACTATGGAATCGGTTCAACATTGATCGCAACTATGTAGAAAAGCGCATATACCTATATGCAATAGCAGTGTATCAAGATTAAACGCAAACAACGCACTGAGAGCTTATTCCAATTTCGCAATTTTACGATGCTCATAAATAATACTACTTAATAAACGAGATGTTCTTAGCTTCCGCAATCTGGCAAAGTGCAGTCAAGTGCTGTATTATTATGCTATCAAACACACTGTACTTGCGGCTTTGCTCATGTGGCTCTCGATATATACGTAGAAAGGCCTGTATATAACGCCTCTGAGGTCTAGTGGTTCGCCTACCGGTGTTAGATCCAGAGGTCCCGGGTTCGATCCCCGGGGGACAATACTGTGCTAAATACAAACTTATCATACAATACAACACCCAAACTCAGAACAAACATCTATATTCATAACATAATTGTTTGTCCTGGGTGGGAAACGAACCCACAGCCTACAGTGCAGAAGGCAGAGTTACTACTAACTGAGTTATGAGGCTTGTCAGTGAAATCGGCAAACTAAACGCTTTAATAATAAATTACCAAGTGAAGTGCTAATCATGTCAATAATTCATTCAAAAATTATGTGAAACAAAAGCTATCTAGGATAGCTTATTATAAAATTTCAGATTACCTAGAAGATAAGAAAGCCTGGCATTAAAAAAGAATTTGCTCCAGTGATCGAATTAAGCTACGATCATAAAAGTTTACAAGCCCAAGGTTCTTGTCTTTCCCTTGTGTGCTGGTAGCGATTCCGAACGCGGAAGATTTTATGTTTTAAAGTGATCCTAAAAAAACTTACTGAATAAACAGTAATTATTTTGATTTTTTGATGATGCCACAAGAAGCCCGTAGGTTGGTAACGAACATTTTTAACTACCAGACTTGAATAATGAAAATACAAAGAGGTAGGTCCTTAAACAGGGTCCCTCCAACACCACGTATGGTATTCGTTAACCGCCTCTGTGGTCTAGAGGTTCAACCCACCGATTTCAGACCCAGAAGTCCCTAGGAGGAGTACAAAATATTGTGCTTGGTTTGGTTGGTGGTAGGACTTTTTGTACGCCTGGCTAGCTACCACCATCTTACCTAATTCTGTCACCATAATAACAATCCTAAAATTGTTGTGTCCCGGCATTTAGTGGTAAGATAGCCAGTTCCCCAGTTTGATGAGGATTCCGGGTGAAGTGCGCCTCCACCTTCGGCCTTACCTTAACTTGTAACCAGGTGAGATGAAGGCCAAACGCTTCCCCGTCGTAGCTTCAGGCATTTCACCAAGGTTCGGCAGAGGTAATTGTATTGTTTGCTGTAGATTCCGGCAACATATCCAAGGAGTCGGCGTTCTGCGCGCTCATGGCACCTTCGCCACTGCTGGAGCTGAGCAGCATCTTCTTCTTCTTCTTGCCGGCTGTTTTGATACTCTGCTTATACGTGAGGATGGGGCTGCACATCAGGTAACATCACACAGTTCAATATAAAATATATATTTACTAATGTTATAATGACACAAAAAAACACATTTCTAAATATTGTTACCAAATGCAATTGATATCCAAAAATTTTATATGATATTAAATTTTTAGCGACTTCTAAAAAAGAGGTTGTTGTCAATTTTATGTTTGTTAACTCAGAACTCCGTCATTTATTAAATATTGAATAATTATTTTTTGATCGATGTAACTAGATGTGAAATTGGTCCTATTTTAATTTGGTGATCATTTTGTTTCCAAAAATTTTATATGATATATAATATTTACCGACTTCTAAAAAAGAGGATATCGTCAGTTTTATGTTTGTTAACTCAGAACTCCATCATTTATTAAATATTGGATAATTATTTGTTGATCGATGTAACTAGATCTGAAATTGGTCCAATTTTAATTTGGTGATCATGTTGTTTTGGGTTTGATTCTGGCGAGACACCAATAGCTTATAAATATTCCGTTCACACCTGGTGAGGTGGAGGCGCTTCCTAGCCATACAATAAAACACAAAGAAGATAAAAATACAATAAGGCTTTGAAATCTTTGGGGGTCGAGCCTGTGTCTATTGTGTAGTAGGGTAGTAGGTATATATGCTATGATCCGATTACGTAGAAAATTTGTATATGTATATAGTTACTTTGACATGCTTATTATAATAAAAACCTTGGAGATGCTTACAATTCTTCCTCTAAATAAACTGTTTTTGAATAAAAATGGAACCGACTTCACCACTAAAAATACCAAAATATACCAAATACACATAACTATTTTTGACTTGTTAGTGGTGAAGTCGGTTCCATTTTTATTCAAAAACAGTTTATTTTAAGCTTTTTTTCGTTGTAAAACCTACGACAGCACGATGTCTCCGACGCCCTATTTAAGAATCGTGAGGTGGTGTGAGGGTGCAATAATACGGGATTCTGGGAAATATCTACGCAATCATGGGAACGAAGATTTACAGATGAACTAAACAAATGTTAAAAATCGGTTCCTACTATAGTGCAGTGTGGGGGTACACTATGTCAGGATAATGGGGACGATCTTTCGTAAAGTCTGATACCAGAACTGTGTTATACAGTCCACATGAAGAAAGAAAGAATGAAAATATGTATTTACAAAAAAAAAAGTATATAAGATCACCAACACGCATGCCTAGCGTGGTAATTATGGCAAAACCCTCCATTTCATTCTTTAGCATTGGGGGAGGCCCTGTGTCCTATGCAGTGGACTTTTATGGGCAGTAATGATGATGATAATGAAGCAAGAATACAGCATTTATAGCCAGAATGCATCATAAAACAATTCCACCAAGCCCAAGCAATGCTAGGTTAAACTGTTTTTTTACGGAGTTTCGATGAACATCGTCATCATCGTCATCTGATGATGAAGCCAAAAGCCTACCCTAGACCTACCGGAAGGCAGGCAGTTCAGTGGGAATACTACGTGTCATCATTACTGCGATCAAAAACACGCCTGCCAAGCGTGGTGATTATGGCAAAACCCTGATAATGATTATGATACTGGAAGGTAAGCAGTTCAATAGGTCTACTCTAGTGACCGTAAACTAGAGATGACGAATATAACTATCAACCAATAAATTTAACTAATATTTAAAATCAACCATTATATTCAATAATCAGAATTAACATTATCGAATAAAAATATCATATCAACTTCAGCCTGAGTTAGAACTAACATAGTTGAATGCATTGAAATTTTAACATTAAAGTGCTACAGATAAGAAACATTTTCGTATGTTGCTGCTCGCAGAGTTTTCAACTAAGTATTAGGTTGACTTCATTCAATTGTATGCTTTCGACTTCTGACTATAGAGATAAAATTTCTCTGATTTGCTGTATATGATATTTTTATTCAATACAAAGTGATGTGATATTTTAAACAAATACCCATAGTGCTACTATCAATAATATAAATATCTCTATCATAGGATAGAGACGAATTAGCGGTTACTTTGATTTGATCAATAAAATAAGAATAAAATATTCAACTGCATTAACATCAACCAATAACCAAATCGTGTAGATACTAAACAAATAATATTAACTAATATTTTCAACCAATAAAAATATCGATATATTTTTTTATCAATTAACAGTTAACTAATCAGTCAAATCCAAAATTCCCGAAATTTATCCTTTTCTTTTTCAATGTTATGGTTCGCCATCTAAATTAATTTACAAGAACCAAACTATTTCGTCTGCAGTTGGCTGTCAGCAAGGTGACCCTCTAGGCCCGGCCATTTTTAGCCTTGCCATTCACCCAATTATTCAACGCCTGAAATCTAAATTGAATGTTTGGTATCTCGATGACGGAACCCTGGGTGGCGATGTGGACTCAGTATTTGGCGATCTAAAAATGATTATAGATGAATTTCGGCAGATTGGCTTAGAACTAAATTTTTCGAAATGTGAAATATACATTTCAGATACATGTTTGGATAGAAATTCAATTATTCAAAAGTTTGAGACTTTGGCTTCCAATATTACTGTTGTAGATAAGAGTTCACTCCACCTACTAGGTTCACCAATTCTTGATGAATCTTTTCCGGGTTTCGTCGACGACAAAATTCAAAATTTTATGAAGGTTTCGGACAGACTTTCAAAAATTAACTCACATATGGCTTTCACCATTATAAAATTTTGCCTTTTTGTCCCAAAATTTACTTATGCTTTACGATGTTGTCAACTGTGGAAACACAGTGAGCTGGTGGAAGGCTTAGACAACATAATAAAGAACACCCTTTCCACGGTTTTGAATATTGAGTTGGATGACAGAGCATGGTCGCAGGCCTCATTGCCTATTCGATTGGGCGGCTTAGGTATACGCAAAATTTCTAGTGTTGCTTTGCCAGCGTTCTTGTCTTCCGTCTATAGTACACATTCTTTGGTTGAGAAAATTCTAACACCATCAATTTCGGCTGTTCCAGGCAATATACTCCAAATTTCTTATCTTGACGAGGCTCGAAATGCTTGGCATAGTGCTTGCCCTAATACCGATCCCCCAAAACACCTTTCGGCACAACGGCAGTGGGACGGGCCTCTGTGCGAGTTGACACGGAATTATCTATTACATACGTGCTCAACCTCCACAGATCGTGCTCGTCTCTTAGCTGTTTCAAAATGGGAATCAGGTCTTTGGCTGCAAGCACATCCATCCTACAATACCGGTACACTTATGGATCCTGTAACTTTCCGTATTGCCACTTGTCTTCGGTTGGGTGCAAGATGCTGCGCCTCTCACCAGTGCCGGTGCGGTGCGGCCGTAGATCAATTTGGTTTTCACGGACTTTCGTGTGCAAGGTCTGCCGGCAGGATTTCGCGCCACGCTAGTCTTAATGACATTATCCATCGAGCGTTTACCAGTGTCAATGTGCCAGCCGTTCTTGAACCGAATGGTCTGTTACGTGATGATGGTAAGCGGCCCGACGGTATGACTCTTGTCCCTTGGGAAATGGGTAGGCCTTTGGTGTGGGACGCTACCTGTGTCGACACCCTAGCGCCATCTCATCTGCCTGGGACATCAGTTAGGGCTGGTGCGGCGGCTGATTCGGCCGAGGATCACAAAAGGCGCAAATATAGTGGTCTCGACAGAGCTTACCTATTTGAGCCTTTTGGGGTGGAGACCTTGGGTCCGTGGGGAGCCGGTGCCCTCCGGGTTTTCAAAAATATTGCGGGGCTTTTGATTGAGGCGACACGTGACCCAAGGGCTGGCTCTTATTTAGGCCAGCGAATTAGCATAGCTATTCAGCGTGGCAATGCAGCCAGTGTCTTGGGCACGCTTCCGTCTGGTACTGGTCTGGAACAGTTGAGTTACCTATAGGCCGTTTGTAACGGTCCTTAGGTAATCTGACTGATTCCTTTGTACTTAGTTAGTTTAATTTATTGAATAAATTTATAATTGTTGTATTGTTAACTAATATTTAATTTTAACCATTATTGCCATCTTTAGTAAACACCCCAGGAAAGCAAAATACGCAATTTCGTTTACCTGGGTGACATATTTTTCCAGTTTTTTTGATATAAAAACCAAGCTACTGTACCGATTTTGATGAAATTTCAGCATTTTTGGCTCGAAATTATAGCCTACCAAACATAACAAGAATCATCGAAATCTTTTTCGAATTGACGGAGAAATCGAGTAACAAACAAAAAAAAAAAACAACATACAGCCGAATTGAGAACCTCCTCCTTATTTTGAAGTCAGTTAAAAAGGTGAAATGGGGCAAAAAAGGCTATGTTTAATCACTAGTCTTATTCGATCGAGTTAAACTAAATACTTGAAAATGCTAATATATTTTTATGGAAATTTATAAAATTCACACAAAACAAGACAGCAACGGGGAAGAACTCGGACTTCTTTTCACCTGGTTTCAAGTTATTATGAGGCCGAAGGTAGAACCGCACTTCACCCGGAATCCTCAAAAGTCTGAGGAACTGGCAATCTTACGTTTAAATGCTGGAACACAATAATTTAGAATTGTTATTATGGCGACAGATTTAGGTGAGATGGTAGAAGCCAGGCGGAGTCTTACCACCAACCAAATCAGGCACAATATTGTACTCCCCTGGCACCCAACCCGGGATTTCTGGATCTGACACCAGTGGGCGAACCTAAAATTAATTAAATGCTTAATTAAATAATACTTATCTCGCTGCAAACGTAACATCAGGGTTTCTGTTATCAATATGATCAACAGCTTCGTAGTGAACAATTAATTCTGCATCTCATCAAAATGCTCTCAAATTTTACCTACTTACTCGATTAGTTCTAATCAGATTGGTACTTCTAATTGGCATATATCACTTCGAATTCTTAGAAGGCTTCTATTATGTGCGTCGTCATAAAGCAAGCCCAGTAAGTATCTTGGTACTTTGCATGCATGAAACCTAAATGTTGTTTAGAGAAAGCCTTCTGAATGACGGGGTCCCTCTATTATAATGCGAAAAAGATTTCAGAATTACCGGATGGAATACGAAGGAACCCTTGTCTTTCCTTATTTGTGACATATATTAAAGCCAGATATCTACAAATCTACAGCTATTCCGGTTATTTATTTTAGCATAACGAAGCTCGGGTATTTTCGGCTAGTTTATAAGGGTACTAAAGGCATCGCACTATAATTCGGAATAGGGGAAACGGTATAGTTATTGGCCAGTTAAGCGAACTTTATCTTTGAATTATAATAAATGACATAGCTAGATTTAAATAAAAAGTTTGTTATGTGGTAATATTAATTAATTAATTTATTCTTATTGTTAACACACGCATATATTATGTCTTATCTGAATAAAATTAACACGAAAATACAAATGCGAAATTAACAGTAATTGGCCGCATTATTTCAGTTATTGCCCATGAGATGATACAGTTATTAGCCATATTAAAAAGTTGCATTCTTTAGTGACTAAAATATAATATCTTAATGATGGTCATCATCGGAAGTTTCTGAATCATCATTTGATAAAAAGCATCATTTGCATATGAAGTCAGAACTTTATCATCATCTGGAATATTCTCTCGGTGCTTAATGGGAATGCACTGACGCTGAGATTATCTTTTCCATATTCATTTATAGAATATATTAGAATATATATAATATAAAAAAAAAATACTTTGAATTAATAAATTAATGAAAATACTTTACTGCACACCTTAAAAATAAAACTGGATTACTTTAAAATAATAATTGTATTTACAATAAGGCTGTCTTACCGCTCAGAAGCGATAAAAGAAACCTTTAAATGGAGATGATTTTATGGCTAAAGAGTAAAGATTTATTTCCTCCCACTTCACCTTTTAATGTCTATACTTAAGAGCAATTAATCACTGATAGAAAAGAAAGAAACGTTTGGATGACCTTGTACAAAATAAATAAAAAAGTATTACATATAGTAATTGGCCTACTTTTTGTATTGGTTAGTATTACGAATGACACAGTAATTGACCTAGGCTGATAACTATTTACAAAGTTCTAAAACACATGGTAATTGCCCAGACCGCGTCCTATGATAATAAAAGATTTATATAATAACAATCCTCTTTTTGAAGAATATGATAAACATAGTAATTGGCCTAGGGGGCCAATAACTAAATGTTTTTGAAATAATCGTGACAGCTATCGGCCACAACAACATTTTGATGTTCTAGTGAATATTTTATCAGTTATACCTCAAACCCGCTTAATGCATAATAGCTGTATATTTTACAGAATTTTAATTACAGTACTAACATTAAAAACTAATCAAAATATAGTATGAAAAACATCTGCAGTCTAAATTTTTAACAAACTCACCTGTTTTTGTTTGATTGCCAACAAATCACTAATAACAAAAATACTATATTACCTAGCGGCATTTTGTTAAAACATTTTCATACGCAGTAAAAGTCTTGCGAATATATATTTTATAATCTAACTTTTAATCAGAGAGTTGCTAGTTATTTAGCATCAAAAATGAAATAGCTAATAACTGTATGGGGGCCAATAACTGTACCGTTTCCCCTATTTAGCTTTATGCATTCAGGCCATGAAAAGGTTCTTGCTATTTTTTTTATTTAGTTTTTTGTCAATTTCTACATAATAATTTTCCAAACACAAACATAGCAACGCTTAAATGTACACGTGCTTTTGATTAAAATTATTACATATAAATCCGCTCATCGTAATTATATTGGTTCGCCATCTATCCCAAATACGAATTATTCCCTTCATTGCGGCCCGCCGCCTTCGGTTTTACCAAATGAGGGTATATTGCTGATACTCTGAGCGATTGCTTCGATCAGTCAGTCCCCTAGAGGGAATTAATCGGATATTCGGAGGCACACGTGGAAACTTAAGACGAAACTTTAAGCGAACCAGTCTGATTACGATAAGCATAAATGTATTTTTTTGTACTACGGAGATGTGCTTGGCCTTCATCTCACCTGATTTTTCAAGTTATGATAAAGCCGAAGGTGGAAGCGCACTTCACCTGGAATCCTCAATATAATGAGGAACTGGCTATCTTACCTCTAAATGCCGGAACTATATATATATATATATGGGGGTTAGAATCATAAAAGACATCATATTTCAGCCATTTTCAAAAATGTACCATTTAGCTGGCTGTGCCCGTGGTTCGCTACGGTACGTAATCTATACTAATACTGGTTAATATAAAGCCTATGAAACTCACAAATAATGTGGCTTTCTATTGGTAAAATAATATATACCTATATAGCTTTTGTTCACTACTTACTCGAATTAGATCGTAAATACAGTGAACAATAATTGAGTAGCTTTTGATTTCGATGAAGAATGAATGACATAGGCAAGTGTAGCGTACTTGCCTATACACCTTACTGTTTTTTAAGGAAATATTACTTAATTGAAAAAGCTTGGATAGGGTCAGGTCGCGCTCGCCCCACATTAACGAATGTCTGCTTTTTCGTCTAATGGAAATATAAAAAACTCAGCTTTATGTTTTAGGGTGAACATTTATTCAGTTTTATGCTATGCAAAGACAGACTCGCGAGGTCTACAGCTCCCAGAGCCATTGGTACTATTATTATTATTAATAGTACCACTTCCAGTATACCACCTAGAAGTAATTTATAAAAATATGCTATACCAGTTTTGACATGAATCCATTGAATGCGCTTACATTCTAAATAGTTAGTTCATCAAGCTTGTACTTATTTTTTTAAAGGACGGAAGAAACGCCCAGGACTTTGATCACTTCATCCTGTGGGAATTTATTTAATCCTTTTTTAGTGTACCCCTTTTTTTTCACCGGTAGGCGAACCACTTGACCACAGAGGCGGTTTATTTAGTATTTATAAATTATTATAAAATAACCGCCGCCAAAAAATACTGGTGTCAGATCCAGAGGTCCCGGGTTCGATCCCCAGGGGGACAATATTGTGCTTGGTTTGATTGGTGGTAGGACTTTGTTTAAGTCCGCCTGGCTAGTTTCCACAATCTTACCTAATTCTGTCGCCATAACAACACGTCTTAAAAACTTGTTGTATTCCGGCATTTAGAGGTAAGATAGTAAGTTGATCAGTTTATTGAGGATTCCGGGTGAAGTGCGCTTCCCTTCACCTTCAGTCTTATCATAACTTGAAAATCAGGTCTCTAGGACCTCTGGTTTGGGCTATGCGTTGATTGTCAGTCAGTCAGTTGGTTACCTTCACGACAATTTACATTACATGTTCAAGAAATTTCAAAATGAAAAGCAAAATTCGTCTATTTTGTAAATATGACCGACTTTTATCAGTCAACTGCGGGGTCGGCCTCCACGCCAGTGATATAATAAATAGTATTTTATTTTCTCTACACATTATTATATTATGATGATATTATTACGGGACATTAACTTTTACATAGCGCCATCTAGTATAGTATAATAGTAGAGATATTAATAATCGTAATCTAGTTCCCATATTACAAGTTCGGGGATAGATGACGCTGTGGAAAATAAATGAAATTAAATGAAAAATATTTATTGTCCACCAAATATATATAAGACTATTGTCAGTTTTAGTACTTAAGTTAATAGTACTATGGGCTTTCTTATCGCTTAGCGATCTAAGCCTTCCAGACAACCTTAGGATGGAGAAGATAGTACAGTACGGTTGATAGTAAGAGGGTGCACATAATGAAAGATAATAAATAACTATTTATATTAACAAAACAAAACGTATCTAAATTAATTCTTACATAGTAATAAATGTCCTGTAATATAAACATTCACCTAATTAATAACATCTATGGTTGTTATCTGTAATTCAAGATGCGAGTTAAGAAGTTTGTTACTTACACATAAAAATAAAAAATACAACCGAATTGAAAACCTCCTCCATTTTTGAAGTCAGCTAAAAACGATTGCGACCATATATACCCATAAAAGAGTTATCCTCCAGCAAACCTGAGAAGAGAGAGCTCGTGTTAGTCACATAATAATCAGTATTTTATTCAATAATTTGGGATAATATCCGCCTGAGACCCCCGGTATATATATATTATTTCACAAGGTGTCATATATACCTTTAGAAATAATATATAACAGTCATGTTTATCAAAAAATGTACCAGCCCGAGTTTCTTGTCTTTCTCCTTGTGTGCTGGTCACGATTCCGAACAGGCGGTAGATTTGACGTTTCAAAATGATCCTAAAAATTCTTAATGAATAAAAAAAAATGACTTGGACTTTGATGTTTAGGTCATGTATAGTGTAAAACTATATAGGAAAATAAGCATACGACCCACAGCTTTATCCATTTGTGAAATTATCCGTAAAAGTGTTTTAAAGCTTTTCCTGGATCTTCAAGGACGGTACGGCTGAGGGTCGTTTGCACATGTAACGTAACAGCCTTATAAGAAGGTTGGAAGGATGGTCCCGAACCAAATAGGACACTATTTATCTATATAAAAAGGTGTGTGTGTGTACTTGTACATTTACGCACATTAGACGATATAATTCTTTAGCGTAACAAAAAAAAATGCAATAATAATTTACAATGTAAACAAATAAAAAGAAAACAAACTGATATTTATCCTCAATTTAAAGAATGTTTAACCGATAGATGTTATTGCTCAATCAATTAATATCAAAATTAAAAGAAACATTGTACTAGAAAAGATTATTATTAAGACAGTAAAACTAATATTTGCATTGCAACAATTGTTTTAGGACATTCTATGGACATTTTTAACCTATAAGACCTTATTGTAATACATAATGTTAGAGTAAATAAATTATCATTTCATTTCATTTCAATCTATAAACCCACTCGAATTCCTTCATCACGAATACTCACAACAAATTACTACTCATCACCATATATAATTTAAAATCACACACCAGAACATTATATGTATGAATATATTTACACTCACTGATATGAATTACGTATATTCTTATATTCGCATAACTAAACACCTCATTACTGTTCATACTTTATGAACTACCTCGTCTATTAGTTCTGACGAACACTTTTTATTTTTTTATTTTGAATGGGTCGCTCGAGACCACGAAACTTGCACAGGCAAGAATGGGATCTACGATGTAGCGAGCCTATCCAGAAAGTGCCTATTAACTCTCTTCTTGAAGACATTAGGGTCGCAACAAACTCCCAAGGTAAATAGGCTGTGCGTCCGAAATTTCTATTGAATCTCTATTCAATAGAAATTTCGGACAATTACCAAACTTCATGTTGTCGCTTCTGAGTTCACGCGCATTGTAAAAAAACACTGTCATAATTTATCCCAAACACGCCAAAAGAAGTATAACTCATAAAATAAAAACTTCGCTTCTTTTAGTAGATTATAACCATATATAGATATATAGTATAGATGAAGTGGTAACACTGAAATTACATCTTTTTACACTGTGCACAAGTAGCTCGTCCCGAACATAGATCTCGTGATGTCTGGTTTGTGACGGAGATTATTTCTGAGTGTTCGAGGCTCTCTCTTGTTGTTAACGTAATGTATCCTTACGAAACATGAAACAAAGGTTGATGTCTTAATGAAAAGTGCTCTCAAAACTGTTGCCTTAGTAGTTGTGGTTTAAAAATCTACCCCTCATGTCCACGGATGTCGTAAAGTCAACCAAAAAGGCAGCAGCTTTTTTCTTTGTGTAAACAAAACTATAACTGTGAGCGCCAATCTGTCTGCTTAGCGTGGCGATAATGGCCGTAACGTACCGCATTGATTGAATAACAATAGATAAAATAGATAAGTTTAAATGAAATTTCGAATACCCTCTATTACTACTCTTTCTATTCTTCTAACTTACAAGACCTGATAATCATCCTTTGCCGCTTTCATCTTAAAACCCACCCCTAATAGGGGCAAAATAAACTTATTTTGAAATCAGTCTCAACACATATTTCATATGATATTTCATGTTTTAACATATTTTAAACCCCTTTTGCAATCCTTAATGTATATACAGGGGTGGTTTCGGCAAATCACAAGAAAGTATTTTTTTAAGTTAACCCCCTTTAACATTCTATCCTACAAGCCATACCAAGCCTTTAAACCATTAATGCACCCTTTTGTTACGAAAACCACCCCTATTCAAAAGCAAAATATATATTAGATGAATGTGCAGTCTGTTTTTCAATCTTCTCGTCTAGATTAATACCCCTATTTCTCAAAAACTACCCTAGTGTTAAACAAATCCTCGTAGTATTAATATAATCTCTGCATGTTCAAAATTTTGAATGGATCGGATCAGCCATTCAAAAGATATGGGTGAAAAATGTTATCTCTTTTCACCTTAATATCTCAAAAACTACCCTTCTTATCAAAAATCCCCCGCGAATGTCAAATTATATTTACGTTATCTCTATTCAGTTTAAATTTCATGAAAATCGGATAATCCGTTCGACAGCCAAGCCGTCACAAACTTTGCCACATACATACATACAGAGCCGGATTTCCCAACTTAACTAAAGGATCTCGTTCGCTTCGCTCACTCGATCAATTATATTCTGCAAATAAATTAATTGATTGATTGATGACTACGCCTCCGCCGTCCGTCCATCGGTTTGATTGTCAGCGGGCAGTATCTCAAGAACCGTAATAGCCAGACAGATGAAATTTTCACCGAGTGTGTATTGCTGTCGCCGCTAGGACAGCAAATAATAAAAAAAAATATAAAATTATTGTTGGAATCGTGATTTAATAGCCTGTATGTGGTTTGGAACCCTCAGTGTTAAGGCGATCTGTGCAGCTAAAATCGCGTCAGAAACTATTATGAGAATTGACAACGGCAAGCTGTAGATGGCGCTTGCGTATAGTAAATAAAACGTTTTGATAATTCTTATTCTGAGATCGAGTTGCTGGTATGGAGGTAGGTAATGTGACCATATGATGGTACCTTTACTGGCACGGACAAATAGCTTATTTACATTCATCCTATATTTATTATCAGAATAAATCTAGGTGTTGTCTGACCGCTGCGACTGTTTATTCTGTGGTCAGTTAGTTGCCTAACAATGTGTTGTTTGACGTATACTAACTCATGATGAAAAAGGAAAATGAAACGATTAATTATTAAAAAAATCTTTAATAAATACCGTTTCTATTGCTTTATTCCATAACTTCTTATAGCGACGACGACAAGCACACGTCCGAAGTCGATAGTGGTCACAGAGGTACTGATTGAAAGAGGGCGCGCGGTGCGCCTGTAGTTTATCAAATAATTCATGATTACAATTAAATTTGACTTCGTATCAAAATATTAGCTTACCTTTGATGTAGATCAACATGTAAACTATCATTTAAAATAAATCGTAAGTCAATATTCATAGTAGGTATCAACATATTTCTCTTGTAAATTTTGAAACGTACTATTTTCAATAAATATTTTTATCGAGAAGTTTTGCTGCTATTATGTTTTCAGCTTACTTTTAATGTAGAAAGGTACCTGAAGTAATACCTATATAAAAATTAGACTCGTGAATTGTTCAGAAGTATTATAATTTTCCATTTGCAAAAGAGGATACGTCTAATGACAGGGCCTTAATTTATTGCAATCAGAACATTTAGAAACTTTTGCATCACATGGGTATGCTTTAGAAATTATATACTTCATACCTACCTATAGTTTCATTGTGAAAATCCTGGCCAAGCACTTTAACACTTTTATGTACCTCACATCTCAGCGGTGGTCTCACTGCCTTCTGCGCTATATGCCGTGGGTTCGATTCCGACACAAACTTGGTGTGATTTAATTTATTAATGTCCTGTAATATTTATTTATTTCTTATTTATTGTATCGATAGCCTCTGTGGTCTAGTGGTTCGCCTACCGGTGTCTGATCGCCAGGACCTCTGCTCGGTTCCTATCCCCAGGGGAGTAAAATATTGTGGTTGATTTGGTTGGTGGTAGGACTTTGTTTAAGGACGCATCAGCAATTATTTTTTTTATGTACCATTTAATAAACAAGGAAACACAACTGCAGAGATTTCATGGTAAAAATTTAAAGCTTATATATTCATCTACAAAGATAGCTAATAAAAACTGGGCAGTTCTATACAACATTTTCACATAAATACGTGTTTACCGTCGCAAGAATCGATGAAAATGCCGAAAAATGGTGTCTGGATAGGAACATAAATAGCTAAATCCGCTGCATATTTTATAGTGAAAATTATATTAAATTGTGTCTTTTATATATCTCTATACGTATATCTTATTATTTTGTATTCAAATATATTAATTTTCCAACTATGAGAAAAAATAGGCAGACGAAAACGCACTAAAATTTCTCCATACATTTGCAATGGAAATCTGCTTTATATAGTACTCGATTGCGTTTCGGCCCACCATACAAAGCCTGCGTCCGCCCCATAATGACATACGCCTCAGTAGCGTTTGCTCACAGACCATATCCCACGCCTCCAAATTGTCCAAAATCGTTTCCTTCGCAAAGCCACTGGCGCGCCATGGTACATGCGTAATAACGATCTCCACCGAGACCTTAATCTCGAGTCCATCGCCTGCTTCATGAAGCGCGCTTCCCAGCGGCATTATAAAGTAGCTGCCAATCATCTGAATCCTCTGATACGAGTGTTCCCTACCTACCCAACCGATCCGCCATCGGACCGGCCCCTCCGTAGGCCAAGACACGTTCTTGGAGACCCGGATGACCCACTCACCACCGCAAACCCGGAGGTGACGGCATCCATTCATTAACTATCTCGTCACATAGAGAAAACACTATACAGATACACCGACTCCGCCGGCGGAGTCGATGAACCTTTCCGCCTCAATGCGTTACCCTCGGTATCGCCTTCGGCCATTCCTATCCTCCCCCATCAAATAGCAACAGCCCAAGCCGAGGTCCGTACCTAAGTGGTGCCCTTGCGCTTGTTGCATCAAAAATCAATTCTTGGGCTCGCGCCTTCAGCACCAGCCAAGTCCGCGCAAAGCTGTCGCCAGGTTCAGAACCAGGCCAGCGTAATGTCATTTCATAAATAAAAAATAAAAAAAAATAACAGCCCACTGTTCCGCGCTCAGACGCGGTCATGGAAGCACGCACCGGTGTTTCGCATTTTTCAATATAGTATAGGGTTGCCAACAATACTGTTAAAAACGGTATTATACTGTTTTCAACGCATCACTGGTATACACATGAACCTGTTTAAAAAGTACTTAAACGTAAATAATGTGCGTGCGTGAAAAAAGATTTAATAGAACTGTTAACAACTCAGGATTATTTTTGACAAACATCGCCGTTTCAAAAATGTACAGACAGGTCACTGTTAGAATATTTGGTTCGATATCAATCAGTCTAATTGGCTTTCTCTGATCAGCTGTTTGTCCTTTAAGTCTTTGGTCACATTAGATAATATTGAAAATATAACTGATTATCTAAGGTTGCATATAAAAATAAAAAACTTAAATTTTCTAAATTACTGTTTGTTTTCCTTTCCATGCCACAATATTGGTACATTATTTCTAGTAAAAAATGTTGGCAATCCTATACTGTGGCTGGTTATAGTTGATACTTTTTAAGACCGAAAGAGAAGTAATGTTCGCTATGTAGATACCTACCTACTATAAGTGCTTATTACCACAGAATTGAATTTGGAAAATTACTATGAAAATATTACGAATATGACACTCATTTTGGAATTCAAGATGGCGGATTCACTTCATGAAAAATCAATATGTATATCATTTTCGGGGTTTTTGAGGGTGACGTTATTTATGTTTTTTTTAAATAGGCGCAAAGAGAAGAACTTTGGATTTTAAAAATCAATAAAATTTCAAGTCTAGGACCTTCCAGCCTACAGAGGCTGTCCTTTAATTGCCAGACCAACCAAGTGCGAGTCAGACACGCACACTGAAGGTTCCGATCCACATTTATAAGCATAATAATTGTTTTTTTTTCAGTCTTAGTGCGGGTCCGACTCACGTTTGGCCAGTTTTATAATTGATTGGTATACCTTTAAAGTAAGCGCTATTCACATTAAGTTAAAAAAAATATCGATATTACCATTAGCTAGCGACAGAGCTAAAATAATAATTTATAAATACGTTTCTTGTATGTGAATCCTTTATTATTATTTTTTCAGGTTATTTCGTGTGATAATACGTTTTCTCTGAAATTTGAACCTGCTAACTGTTACAGTTCAAAGGAACTCTCTAAAGAACCTCTTTAAAGGTTTTTCCTTAAATATTTGATCCCCTACCCTTAAATTTAGCATTGCTTATTTCATATGGGCTATCTAAATACGAATTTTCAAATGTCTATCATGTACGCTTTCGACAATATGCAACAATTCACTCCGAACTTTGAGCCCCAATTTGAACCCCTTGGGGTGAACATTTTCAAAATTACTAAGTCAGTCAGGACTTTAAATTCTATAAATATAGATTACAGTATAGAATAGACAGAAGAAGAAAATAAATACTCGTGCAATATCACCACATGCTATTGCAAAATTTGAACACCTTATTTATTAGCTTTATTAGTTTAAAGTTTCCTTTTCTTACTATTCCATATGGATTTTTATGATCTGAAATAATCAATTTTTATTTATTTTTATTATCCTTATGTACCCTACTTAACCTTCAAGTATCAAGATTAGTTTGTTTATGCATTAAATCGGTCGTCAAGCGGTTTCGATGTGTGCGTGGGCTCTTTGCTGGTAGTGTGCTGGCTTAGATACCTACCTAAATTCGAGCGCGTCAAAAATGTAATTCCGTCCCCTGGCTAGCTACCATCTTACCTTATTCGCAAAAACAATTCTGAATTGAGGTATTCCGGGGCATTTAGAGTTAAGTTTCTCAGACTTTTACGGATTCCGGGTGAAGTGCGTTTCTACATTCGAACTTATCATAACTTAGACCCAGCTGAGATGAAAGCCAAGCGCTTTCCCGTCGTACAAAAAGATCTATGCACATCCCAAATCAAAATATTTGAAGCTTGAAATACATTTCAGGTATCAAAGACTCTTAAGAGTATCTGAACGTTTTGTATGCCTCCCATGGGATAGCGGGATCAAATCTTAGCCATTCCCTAAAACCTAAGCCCAAAATCTAGTACCTTTTTTGTATTTAACTTAGAGACGGAACGAGCCTGATGTTAAGTGCATTTCTTGTCTAAAACAAAGCCTTACTGAGTAGGTCACATCTACAAAGAACATATGACCTTCGCGGCACTGCATTGCGCCCGAAAACTTGAGGCATAAATATGTTAAGCCTCGCGTGCCCATAATTTCACCGGCAATTTTACCTTTCAAATCGGAACACAGCAATGCGTATTGTCGGCCGAAATAGGTATAGTGGTAGTACTTCCCCGGGCGAGCCCTTTCGCAAGGAGCACTACTACTCTGAAAAGTAGTCTATCATCATCAACGCCCATGAATGTCCACTGTTGGACACTGTTACTACTCTAGGCAGGAGGAGAGTGGGTGCAGTAAACTTGTTAGGTATATTACACAGAAGCAAGCTGCCCTTTCTCGAGTGAAATTCCTCAGTTGATTTTTAAGGCGTCTGTGGGATTTTTTGGGAGGGGATTTACTCTTTTCTAGTCTTACAAAACTCTCGGTTCTAAACCCATATTGGTTAATTTTTATTCAGGCACAATGAAGACCTTTAAACTAAAGCAATGAGTTACGTAACCGAGATTAAAACCTATTCTTGGGCCGATTGTCGAGCTAGGAACTTGAACGTTGAAATAAGATGCGTTGTTTTATAGGTTTCTATATACGTTTAATTTATCTATTACTTTAAAGCTCCAGATTAAATTGAACATTATGATTTGGGTTTCTGATTTCGATTCAATGTTTCAAGACTAACTGGATCTGGATGTTGTCTAGTGTTGTCTATTAGGTATCAATAATAATAATAAATATTACAGGACATTAATTTCACACAGTGCCATCTAGCCCCAAACTAAGCATAGCTTGTAATATGGGAACTAGATTACGGATAGAATACTTAAATACTTTTTTTTTGTAAATACATACATATCATACAATGCAATACCCAAACACAGAACAAACATCTATATTCATCACCCAAAGTTTTGTCCTGGGTGGGAATCGAACCTACAACCTCCAGCGCAGAAGGCTCTACCTTCTCCGTCCAACTGAGCTATGAGGCTTGTTTGTATTACCCCACTATTAGAGCTCTAGCGGTTAGGAGAATGGCCACAATGGACATGTGAAAAGAAGCGGTATGTACTGCCGGGTAATTATGCTTTCCAACCATCGTGATATGTATTATATAATATATATGTAAACGGAGAGATCCGTCTACGTGATGGGCCCCTCGGTCTACAACAGACTGCCAGAGACGATTCGGAATGCGACTTCCACTCCATCCTTCAAGAGTAGGCTTAAGTGCTCTCATGACACCCAAGATACAAGCTTTCGCTTAGTTTGGGTCTCATTTAAATTCCTCTAGTACCTACAATAGTAATTTCTGTTTCCATTTGCCTTGTGTTATATTGTAACCTAAATATTCTTCTTTGGTACTAAATACTTTAACATTTTACATTTTTACATTTTTACAAGTGTTGGTTGGTGGAACACACCTTTTATAATATTCAGGAATTTTATAAATTACCAATAATATAATATTTTGAATTAATTACACATATACCTATATTATTATTTTATTGACTTGTAACAATGGTGTTTTTAAGAAATTTCTGTATTCTACTACCACCCGGTAGTGCTACATAACAGAATACATACTCCATATTGGGTACTCCATACTACAAAAGGGTTATCTGGAAGAAAATGCTTCGTAGCATTAAGTTCGCCCATGTACTTTTATTTATTAGAGCAATAAACTATTTTCTATCTATCTATCTATATACACGGGTTTCACTCATGTATGCGGTAGTAATTATTTATTTATTTATTTTCTGGGAAAACCAACACATAGGTACAACATAAATGAAAAGCAAAAATAATAACATTAGGCCCATAAGAAGTTTTCACGTGTAGGAAGCGTCATGGTTAACATAAAAAAGTATGAACAAATCAGTGTACAATGAGAGAAGAGTAGATAACAATAAAATAATAAAAAAAAAAAGATGCATACAGCATTCATGTGCCACTAATGAGACTTCAAACGAAAAAAAATATATATAAAATTTAGTCTGTTTTAAAATTATAATAACTTCACTATAATAACTTAAAATAGATAAACATACAAAATAACTTAGTTTGAGGAAAAGAAGCCGTTATTGAGCCAAATGTAACAACCCTCACAGCTCAATTGTGGAGCTCTTTCTTCTGAGCTGTAGGTTGTCGGTTCGATTCCCACCCAGGACAATCATTTGTGTGATGACTATCGATGTTAGTTCTGTGTTTGGGTGTTGTATTGTATGATAATTATGAATTAATTAATTAAATTAATGAAAACACTTTATTGCATTCCTTAAAAATAAAACTGGATTACTTCAAAAATGTATATACAATGGACGGTCTTATCGCTCATGTATTTTATGTAATAAGTAGTTAAATATAAAAAAAATATTTGACTTTTTTTTAATAGTTAGATACTACCATATTCTTGTTTTTTTGACTATCTGTGTTTTATTTTTATTTTAGAGTAAATAATTATGTTTGTAAGCCTGACACGGCAGACTATTGTTAAGACCAACTGATGTTATTTACCTGGATCTACAAACAATAGGTTTAATACATTTATTCATAAAAAGACAAATGTCACTTACTTATGAACAGTATGATCTTAGGTAACAATATACAGTGGGTAGGTATGTCGTCGACTAAACGTATTAAACGCAATTATTTCATAAGCAAAGAGTGGTCTTGCATAATATGTGTAGAGAGTTTAGATTTAAATGCGTTAAATGCGTGTACATTTTTTATTTCAGAGGGTAGATTGTTGTAAAGCTTTGCGCCTTCAAAGGTAATCATTTGTTTGCCATAGTTCGTCCGAGGTCTAGGTAAAACAAGATAGCTGATAGCTGATAAAACAATAAATTCATTTCATTTCATTTCAAAAATATTGTATGATATTTTGACATTTATCTAATTATTGTCTACAAGCAATGTTAGTATAGTTAGTATTAGCTAATTTATTAAAAAAAGTTCTTGAATATTTTTAATTGTTTGTGGATAACTTGTATCTTACTTGTTGGTAGTACCAATGTGACAAAATATGTATATCAGGTATTCAAAAGTAGTGATATAATTTACCAGACGTGTTTTTTTTTATTGTACGATCTGAAGGTGCTTGGCCTTCATCTCAACATCTCACAGTTATGATAACGCCCAAGGTGGAAGCGCACTTCATCCGGAATCCTCAACAACCTGAGGAATGTAAAATTGATGACTTTATTATGATATTTATGAACTGTACTCATTTTACAGCAGGTGTTGTATATTATGTACATGTTTTCTTTACATATGTCGCATTAGATTTAAACAGGACGAGCTTTTGAACCTATTTGATTTGATAAATACTTTGCGAAAGCGGATCTAGAGACAGAAAAAATTTATCTAATTAGCTCACTGAGTTCAAATTTGAGTTGAACTAAGTGGAATAGGCGGTTAGGAAGGCTGTAGGATGTTTCCTACAAATGCTTTTCCTTTAGGCTTATTCGACCAAATTTCGGCTGGTTCCGCAAGTGAAACTGCGTATATGACTTCGCAATAAAGTTGTGTATGCTAATGTTTCACAAAGTTTTAATGATAGGACGAGTTGAGACTATACTCGCAAAATATATAAACCGCCGTTATAAAATGTGATTTAAACCGAAGTCTGGATACTTCGTCACGTCCTTGTCTAGACCATCACAGAGCTTCTCATTAGGGTTATTTATGAATGCAAATCAAGGCTTGATACATTAGCTCAGAGGCCGTGATTTGAATTTACCCTAGTCGCTTTGCGGAGATCCGTTTCAATGTGAAAACATAGGTCTCATATTTAACTCAACAAGCCTCATAGCTCAGTTGGTAGAAACTGCCTCCTGCGCTATTGGTTGTTGGTTCGATTCTCACCCAGGACAAGCATTTGTGTGATGAATATAGATGTTTGTTCTGTGTTTGGGTGTTGTATTGTATGTTAAGAATGTATTTAGAAAAAAAAAGTGTTTGAGTCGGTACATATTCTATCCATAATCTAGTTCCCATATTACAAGCGAAAGCGAAGCGAAAAAGTGAATTTAAAGTCCTGTAAGTTTGTAACAAGTTATGGATAGGTTATTCAAAGTTGGAACGTCCATCTACTCACACCATTACAAATTAAAATATCTTAATTGATGTTACCTATAACCTCTGTCAACCAATAATTACCAATAATGTTGTCCATTTAATTTTGTAACGACGCGCTCGCGCATTTTCAGCGAGACTATACACAAACGTAATTTATGAATGTGTTGTACGTATATATATACATATATTCATAAATTCAATCTCAACAATAAATGGAAAACCTCTGGAGGAAGTTCAATCATTCCGTTACCTTAGAAGTATTATCCGTGATGACAATCGTCTGACCACTGATATTTCCTCTCACATAGCCTCATGCTTCGTTTGGCTGAAACTGAACAAACGAGTTTGGAACTCCCACGATTTGCATCTTCACCCGAAAATCGCCGTGTATAAAGCAATCATTCAGCCAATACAGCTTATACAATACACCAAAATGCTTTATGCCACCAATACCTGGTGCATTACAAAGGTAAATGCATAATATAATTGATTTTAATATAAAGCACTCTCTCGCGATTCTTTCGATTTGAAGTGTCTAAGATTGATCCTAGGTATAAAGTGGCAAGAACATGTTTTTTTTTTGTGCGACGGCCTTCATGCCAAGCATAATATTGTACTCCCCTAGTGATAGAACACGGGTCCTCTGGATCTGAAACCAGTGGGTAAACCACAAGACCACCAAGGCAGTTAAACTCAAAATGATAGGCGCGATGCAGTGCAGCGTAGGTCATGTTCTTGGTGGATATGACCTACGCAGTAAGGCTTTGTTAAGGCAAGAGTTGCTTTTAACATCAGGTGGGCTGATTGCTTGTTCCGTCTTCATATTGTATAAATATGTTTTAAAAACTAAAAAGAAAACTGACTTCAATGAAGAATATGATAAGCTTTTAAGGCCGCCTAGCGACAACTTATCTGTACAAAATAATTCACTCATTAAGTGATTGTCCTAGTATCTGTGATATCATTTAAAATTAAATACACACGTAACTCCAACAAAGTTAATCTATTAGCTCTTCAAATATACAAGAATAAGAAGATATGTTTAAAGACTGGCCAAAAATGCTTTTGTCCGCTGTCTGTCGGTTTGTTTTCGTCTACAGGTCGCATTTTTTAACCGATTTTGATGAATATTGGCACACATTTATTAAATTTTTTAGTCGATTGCGATTTTTGATCGGGGGAAAATAGTGTGGAAAAATAGAGGGGGAAATGGGGGAAGTACTGTAGCGTTATTTATCAACGGATTTCAATTAAATTTAAAAGACACTAAGGATTTAATTCTACACCAGATGGTCTTTTTTAAACTTTCGCGATTAGAACACATTATTATGTTAACATTATTTTAAACGGGTATTTATCGAGATAAATACCCGTTTCTCGAATTAAAATAATCTACACAAGATGTTGTGAAAAAAAACAAAAAGGGAGGAGGAAGGAGGGAGAAAAGTTTTTTTTTTTCGGAAAATTTATACCTACGTATACTAATCAGATTACGCAGTCCTCTCCGCCTTTGCGAGGCCAACTCCTAGACATCAGATTTGATCTCCTAGGATCAAGGGAACACGAGTAATCACTAAAGCTTATACCTATTTTTGCTCAAAAGTCTAAAAGGAAAAGTGAAAGAGGAAAGCATCGGTTATTGCATGGTTATAAGGGCTCGCGAGGTCTAGAACTAGTTACAGAACCACTAGTTTTTAATCCATTAACAAGAATAACTCGTCTACATAATGACTTAGCTGGTAATAATATTGCATTTGATACATTCGTTCTAAAGCTAAGTCACTTCATTAAAATTGTTAAGACCATCCTCTATCATAAAATTGCTTAATTGTGATCCACTACATTGTTCAGAGTGGCTTAGTTAGTACATTGGGTAAGATAGTAATTATTCATGATATTTTATACATAGGGCAACTTTGAGTAAAGCCATTAGTCTCATTTGCTTTAACTGTATTAGTATTAAGTTTATTTATAAGTTTTGTTTAGAGATCGCCGAACTTATTTTAAGTTATGTAAGTATTATAGTTAATTAGTTGGTCTAGATATTCTATCTTTTGCTTAGTTGTACGTTCATATGTTTATGTAGCAATCAAGTTCAGAACTGTACAATCTTTGTTAACCTTTTTTTTTATTGTACCACGAGGAAGCATGTTCATCATATATCATCATCTTACCTGGTAACAAGTTAATAAGATAAGGCCGAAGATGGAGGCGCACTTCACCCGGAATACTCAACAAACTGAGGAACTGACTATCTTACCTCTGAATGCCGAAATACAACAATTTTATTTAAGAATTGTTATTATGACGACAGAATTAGGTAATATGGTGGTAGCTAGCCAGGCGGACTTAAACAAAAGCCTACCACCAACCAAACCAAGCACAATATATTGTACTCCCCTTGGGGATCGAACCCGGGACCTCTGGACCTGAAATCGGTGGGTTGAACCACTAGACCACAGATTACACACATTTTAACCTATAATTTTCTTGTGGTTGTGTTGTGTTTTTTGCTTTTTATATTAATAGAATTAATAAAAGACAACCTTCTTACCTATAAGTATGCCGCTGTAACAACAATTCTGATTGTTGTGTATGATTAATTGCATTAAGGGGTAAGATAGAGAGAGAGAGGTGTGTTTATGTAGTTGGGATGACAAAATTATAAGTTGGTATCTTGGAGCTGATCTGATGATGGAGCCAGGAGATGGATAGTGGAACTCTTTAGTGGCTACTAGTAAAGTAAACCCCCCAAGTAAGGATGCGTTAGCATCTCTATACATAAATTTTGTGGAGTATGGCCTTTTTTTTATACGATTTGACAAGTCCAATTGTCGTTTGTTTTGACATTTGACATTTACGCTATTCCAAATTCTCGCATGACAAATGTTTACAGTTAGACATAAAAACCTACAAATATAAATAAACAAATACTTAAAAATTACAGGACCTTAATTTAACACAACGCCATCTAGCCCCAAACTAAGCATAGCTTGTAATATGGGAACTAGATCACGGATAGATTTTCTTTGTAAATACATACTTATTATATTAGGTCCTTACATATGAAATTGGCGTTTTGTCGTACTGGCCACTTTGATCTTAAATATCTCCTCTTTGGTTAGGAATTCCAAATTCAAATTTAAACAGCTATTTACTCATGCATTTGTGTTTCGAAAACCGTAATTCATTTGTTTTTTTCTCTTTTGTTTTTTTTTTCTGCGTCACTCATTTCACAAAATGGAAAACTTAAAATATCGCGTTATTTACGAGTACGAGTTCCACCGTGGCACCAGTACTGCAGAAACGACTCGAAGGATTAATGATGTGTATGGTGGTGGTGTCGCAAAAGAAAACACGGTGCGTTTTTGGTTTCAACGCTTTCGTTCTGGAAATTTCGACCTGCAGAACAAGCCCCGTGGACGGCCGGAGACCAAGGTCGATAATGATGAATTGAAGGCTATTGTGGAAGCAGATTCATCGCAAACCACATCACAGTTAGCTGCAGGCTGCGGTGTTAGTGACAAAACCGTTTTAATCCACTTGAAGCAAATTGGGAAGGTGAAAAAGCTTGAAAGGTGGGTACCTCATGAATTGAGTGAAGCAAACCGACAAACGCGCGTCGACTGCTGCGTTACATTACTCAACCGGCACAATAATGAAGGAATTTTAAATCGGATCATTACATGTGATGAAAAGTGGATCCTGTACGATAATCGTAAACGCTCATCGCAATGGCTGAACCCTGGTGAACCAGCAAAATCTTGCCCCAAGCGAAAATTGACTCAAAAAAAGTTACTTGTAAGCGTTTGGTGGACTAGTGCCGGTGTCGTACACTATAGCTTTCTTAAATCTGGTCAGACGATTACGGCTGATGTCTATTGTCAGCAACTGCAAACCATGATGGAAAAGCTCGCTGTTAAACAACCGAGACTTTTCAATCGCTCTACGCCACTGCTGCTTCAAGACAACGCTAGACCACACACGGCCCAACAGACGACTACCAAATTAGAGGAGCTTCAATTGGAATGTCTAAGACATCCACCGTACTCTCCGGACCTTGCTCCAACAGATTACCATTTTTTTCGAAATTTGGATAACTTCTTGCAAGGAAAAAAATTCAATACCGATGAGGCAGTCCAAACCGCTTTCAAAGATTTCATTGATTCCCGTCCGAATGGTTTTTTTAGTAAAGGGATCAATGAACTACCTATAAGATGGCAAAAGTGTATAGATAGTAATGGTACATACTTTGATTAATAAAATATATTTTAATATGAAAAAATTGCCTTTATGTTCCTCCCATACAAAACGCCAATTTCATATGTAAGGACCTAATACAATACAACACCCAAGCACAGAACAAACATCTAGGTATATTCATCATACAAATGTTTGTCCTGGGTGGGAATCGAACCCATAACCTACAGCTACTACTAACTGAGGTATGAGGCTTATCAAAATCAACTAAACAGTACGAGAAACTAAACACTCAAACACTGAACAAACATCTATAAATGAATAGGTATACACATAAATGTTTGTCCCGGGTGGGAATCGAACCCTCATACGATCTCTGCGCATAAGGCAGAGTTACTGTTTATACTTTATTGCACACACAATTATAGAAACATACAAACATACAATTAAAAAATGGTGGCCGAGGCTTAACCCTAAAAAGAGTTCTTCCAGCAAACCTTGGTATATAAAAGATTATATAGAAGGGAAAAGTGTACAACATTAATAATACATAGCTAACATAATACGATAAGCTAAACATATAATTAGGTTTACGTTAATGATACATACATATCTTACTAAACATGCATAACATATGATATAGTACATACCTTTTACAAAAGAATACATACATTTTATACCATAATCTATTTGGACAGGTATTACCTACTGAGTTGTGAGACTAGTAAGGGGCTATACTACTGGTGGTGTTCCGTTTCGATTATGGTGTCTTAAGACGAATTAGAACACCAAGATTTTGTCCAAATAATCAAAGCTGACGATGGCCCTTATTTCTTTAAAATTGTCCCTTTCTATTTGGAATTGGGTGTTTTACTATCAAGGAATAAAGCAGTTCTAATAACGAACAGCCGGCATAAAATAATAATGTTGATGTTGTTTCAAGCCAGTTTGGTAGCGGTGCTGTAATACCGGAGTATATTACCAGTAGGTAATACCTACTGGTAATATACTCCGGTATTAGAAACGCTCACCACTGCAGTTTGACCTCGTTAGATTTCGTATTTTTTAATGTATGACGGGGAGGCTCTTGGTCTTCATCTCACCTGGTTACAAGTTGAGATACGGCGAAGGTGGAGGCGCACTTCACCTGGAATCCTCAACTAACTGATGAACTGGCAATCTTACCTCTGCCGGAACACAACAATTCTTAGAATTGTTGTTATAGCGAAAGAATTAGGTAAGATGGTGGTAGCTAGTCAGGCGGACTTCAACAAAGTTCTACCACCAACCAAACCAAGCACATTTTTGCACTCCCCCTGGGGATCGAACCCGGGACCTCTGGATCTGAAATCGGTGGGTTGAACCACTAGACCACGACCAAGTTGATAGCATAGTTATACAAATAAAAAAGCGATATGGCCAAGTGGTTATGGGCCAGCCTGCCCATCCGGAGGTCGTGCAACAATGGACTATTCGGTTTTTCTGAAGTATACACTGAGAAAAATGAAAAGCTGAAAGCGCCACAACAACGGCATATTTATTCAGTAGTAAGACGAAAAAACGACCAATCGTAAAAAGGACAAAAACGCCTTTCTCTTAGAACGCTATAAACGACTTACAATGGAAGGCGAACTTAATACGTTACAATACCACGTATTTGGCTCTAGTACCACATTTTTTCTAGAACTGTTGAACAAATCTTACATAAATTGTGAAAAAAATAGTAAGTAAGTTAAAAATCGAACGATGGACGGCGACAATCAACTAGTGTAAGGCGCTTTAAACGGTTAGCACGGTTGTTTTATAGAACCCTCGTGAACCTTAAGAAAGTAATATTCGACACATCTCCTGTCATCTTTGACCTATCATAAGGCGTTTTCCGCCTTGTGCCCAGTGGAATTATCAGTACACAAAGCGTTTAGAACCCACTCAGATAGTTCTTTATACCTACTTCAGAGGCGTTATTTATCGTTCATTACTAATACGTTCCACGTTCTCTAGGACGTTCTCGACCGTCTGGTAGGTGTTTTACAACATACCATACGATTCTATTCAACGTTCAGTAAAGTCTAATATTCTCTTTTTACAAACCATAACGTTTTGAGAAGACCAGAGAGTAAACGTTCTGACGGCTGCCTACGCTGTTCCCTAAGGCTGATATGATTGGCTTTACTACGGTCCTTATCGTACTTATAAGTTGTTTTCAAACGTTCCGCTCGATGGTATTAAAAGTTCAGTAAAGTAACAAGTTTTTAACAAATAAGAACGCACAGTCATCTGAAAGCTCATGCTCCATTTTAACAAAGAAGACGGAGCGTGAGCTTCCGGGTGGCTGGTAACGCAGTTCTCTAAAGACTTGATTTATTTGCATTACTATCATCATGTATATTTAAAAGGTGCAATCTGTTGGCCAAAGCCCGCGTCATTTAAATATTTTCGGCATTATTTGGAGGACCCCGGAGCAATTTTCAGGATTGCAAACACTATGAGCATAACAATATCAAGTTTTCAACAATATCAAGTTAATCTAAGGCTTGCCCACCACCCACAATTAGTAAAGGAAACCAATTATGGAATGCAAGTGTTCGTAATATTGTTTTTGCCCATAGGTGGTTACAATTTAAAAAAAAACCGCAGGTCGTTCAAAATAAATGGGAACCGAAATATTTAGCTTACGTGCATTGTCTTAGAGAGATTGATTGCAACATCTTAGCGACCCAACACCTTTAACACGAACTTCATTATAGAACTGTGCCTTTAGGTAACAGCAGTCAAAAAGTTGTTCTCTGGACTTTGGAAGCAATTATCTGTAATCAAACGAAGGATAAATAATTATGTAGTATGAATTTATTGTTTGTAGAACTAAGTAAGTAACAATGGTTTATTAATTAGTTGGATTTGGTTTATTTATTAAATACAGATATACATTTTACATACAGTGGTAATATTACAGCACAAGCACTAGCAGGTGAGAAATTAAGTTAGCCTTTCCCTTTCAGAGGCGAAATGTTGATCAGCAAAGGTAGCAGCAGGGTTACATTAAACTTCTATAATCTTCTGAAACAAAACAAAAAAGTTAGATTTAGAAAGCAATTCAATCGATTCAAAAAAACTATACTGCTTGTGAAGACGCCTACTCGGAAAATTCGGCTAAGGGCAGCAATCACCATTCCTCTGTGTATTCAACACCTTAATCTGCAATCACCAATCTGCCTACGTTATGATTATGTTGACTCCCTCCGTATTTGATGTGGTTCTGTCCAGCAATGGGCACTAATTAACTGTTGATGATAACTGAGATTGATAAATAAGGCTCACTTACCTTTTTACTGCATATGCATTACGCCTATTATTTATGGATCGTTTTTTATCTAGGCAGTCTCAGCGTCTCTCAATCTTGTACACTATAATTTAATCATTCTTTTTTCATCAATGATGTTATGGACAAGATAGGATAAGGATAAGGTAGGTAGGTAGTAAGTACCACAAAACATAATCTTGCTTTTTCTCTAAACTGACAACAGTCTCGATTTTATCATTTAGATTTAAGCAAGCCTTCCTTCAATAAAAACAGACTTCTTTATTACGTCGCTTGAAAGCATATAATTTGCTGACCACTTTATTTTATGAGTAGTTACTTAGCTGTTTTCTGTTCTCGTAGTGTTAGATAGGTACTGTATTAGTTCATATTCCTTTCAGCAAAACAATAAAGCTGTCTAAAATAATATTGGAAAGGTACGTAAACTATCGTAGACTCTTTTTCCAGAAATACTAAAAAAATCTCCTTATTCCTCTCATTATAATTATAGGGTCAAATATCGTCAACCATCGGGTTTCTGAAAATATAGGTCGTAGATAAAAGAAAGTCATGGCTCCAATTATTATTTAGCTAATATGTATAAGTGATGCCGGTATTTTTGAGACTAATTTCGGGTCAGGTAGACTTTTTTTGTGCTGAAGTACAAAAAGTATCCCTGACTTACGGTACACAATATTTAATCTAGCAACACTATAAAGAAATAGCCCTAGCGGTACCACGAAAATTACGGTTTGACGACAACCGGAACCTTACGTTAGGATGTTAGTGATCGATGAGATAGTTAATTGTTTCTGTAGTAAATGAATAACATTTTCTTTCTTATTAAAACAAAATAAGCTATAATTAATTGTGATATTAAAAAAGATGATAAGCGTTGTGTGCTTGTAGTATTTTTAACGTTTTACATAAAACCACCTTGTAGGAAGACGTATTGTCATGTCAGTAAATAGGTAGGTAAGTATGTACCTATACTATAGCTACCTAGGTTAAGCAGCTACTGCACTGGGAATCAAGGATTTTCCGATTAGGTACCTATTTACCTACCTACCTATCTAATTTGGTCCCGCCCGCCCGCGTTGTTATTTTCGTTACCGGGTAGTAGATAGGTAAGGTATCATTGGGCACATTTTTATGTTGCCGTCTGTTTGGGTATATAGGTACTATTAATTGTCAGATACTTAAAATGAAATATACTCTACTTTACGTTGGTTTAATGTAAAACGCAAAGCTGTAACGACCAGTCTGTTTCAAATGGTAATGCAAACGTCGCATTCGATAGTATGTGAAACATATAAATCGCTTGGATGTGCTACAGTTTTTGCCTTCAAGTAATGGTTATAATAATAGTCTGCTATCACTATGTTCTAACCTATATTATCAGTAATTAAAATTTATTATACGATGAAAATCAACTTGCACGGTAAATATTTGCCGTTGAGGAACGACATTACTAGGCTAAGGTGTACTTTTGTGTTGTTTAGATTTTTGGTAGGTTTCGATTTATTACGTTATTAATAACCTCTTCGTAAGGTGACTAGTACTGCATTATAAGGTGACATTAACCGGATATTCACTGCCGTCATGGTAAGGCGTTTTTAATATGAAATACGGCTTTAGTAGCCGTAAAAATTAAATCCTCTATCGACCTAACTGTTACTGTTGAATGATATTTTGTGTCTAGTTCAAATGATGGTACCATTTTATCGTTTTCACTTAGCTAAGTGAAAGTTACAAACTCATCTTACGTCATTATAATTACACCTTATAGGGCGTAATTTACCTCAGGTCAGAAATCAATTTTTCTCAGTGTATGTATGTATCAGCAAGTTTATGTGCGTATTTGACACATAAAATTCTCACATTAGCTCTAACGATGAAGGTAACATCGTGAGGAAACCGGCATGTCCTTAGGACTTGAAGTCCAAATGACATGTCTCACTGGCTAGTATTCCGCTAAGTGTGTATGATAGTGTCAACCGTAAATTTGGGCGTGCCTCTGATTGATTTTAGACACATTCGCCAGATTCCACATACGTACCTCCTAGTTGATGCTCCTCTTACGATACACGCTCTGAGTACTGATCAGAGGTAAATCCTCGAAGTGGAAAAAGGCATGAGTCTGTCACTTTTTATTACCAATAAATTATAAATTTTACCGTCTCTGTGGTCTAGTGGTTCAACCCACCGATTTCAGATTCAGAGGTCCCGGGCTCGATCCCCAGGGGAGTACAATATTATGCTTGGTTAGGTTGCCTGGCTAGCTATCACCATAGATAGCCAGTTCCTCAGTTAAGGATTCCGGGTGTAGTGCGTCTCCACATTCGGCCTTATCTCAACTTGTAACCAGGTGAGATGAAGGCCAAGCGCTTCCACGTCGAACAAAAAAATAATAATTTGTATGTCTACGCAGCTTTCGTCATACAATTTCGTTCGTACCTTTCAAAAATGTTTGCCAATAATATCTCCCAGCTTTATCTTGTATTGGCAGCTAAACCTTGATCTTATAACAAAGCTCTCTAACAAGTAAGTCGTAATGAACTTTGGGGACTTCAAATTACTCTAACCCATCATCTTTGATAGGCCAAAGCTAACTAAAATAGGGACACAGACAATGTCTACATTCCAAATATTAGAGTTGATCTTAGTCTTAGTTAAAATGCCTCATAGCTCAGTTGGTAGTGACTCTGCCTTTTGCGCTGTAGGTTGTTGGTTCGTGTCTCATCCAGGGCAAACATTTGTGTAATGAATATAGATGTTTGTTCTGTGTTTGGTTGTTGTATTGTATGATAAGTGTTTATAAAAAAAAGTATTCTATCCGTAATCCCATATTACAAGCTATGCTTAGTTTGGGGCTAGATGGCGCTGTGTTGAAATTTATGTCCTGTAATATTTAGTATTATTATTATAATTAATATTTGTTAGTGGATTAAAGGATTTTTTTATCAAAAAACAAACACAGCATAATCTTAAGTATAAGGCTTTGTATATTTGCCTATATCAACAAAATAAAAATTGTGTGAAACATTTAAGTTTTAGTATTACAGGACATTAATTTCACACAGCGCCATCTAGCCCCAAACTAAGCATAGCTTGTAATATGGGAACTAGATTACGGATATAATACTTAAATACATTTTTTTTTAAATTTGTAAATACATACTTATCATACAATACACACCCAAACACAGAACATCTATATTCATCACACAAATGTTTGTACTGGGTGGGAATCGAACCCACAACCTACAGCGCAGAAGGCAGAGTTACTACCAACTGAGCTATGAGGCTTGTTATTTGACAAAGAGATAAAAGCAGCTTTTTATGATCGTCAAAATTGATGAGACAAAGCTATATGCTAGCCTTATTTTTTTTTTCATCGATCTTTAAAGAAATTCTGTGCTTGTGCCAGGTCTACCAGGATTACGGAGAAGACAAAATTGAGTCTGCTGAACGGGCACATCCACGGGGAAACCCGTCAGGCCAAGTCCAGAAAGGCTATAATCAGGATGCTGGGTAAGTGTACCTTTCTATTGCTTCTATCTTTGACTGGTTAAATCAAAATTTATTGACCCTCAGACAAAACTAGACGAACGAGTCAACCTAGAACGAATCTTAACTTGAAAGCTCATTCTTGTTCCTTTACAAGTCCAGTTAATTGCAACTGTTTCCCTCTTTCGTCCACAGACAAGATAATACTCGTATACTTAGGAGTCACTATTGATGAAAAATTTAAACTGGAAACCACATATTAAACAGCTTAAATCCAGAATTAGGAAACTCATTCCTGTTGTAAAACGAAACAGACACTTGAAGGTGAACAACGCGAATAAAACTGTTTACGTTACCTTATGTCAATCTATTGACACATTATGGAATTTCAGCCTGGGGCGGTGCCCCAAAAACTACATTATTAAATCTCGAAAGAACTCAACGTTCAATACTGAAAGTCCTATACTGCAAACCGTTCAGATATCCAACAACAGACCTCTACAAAGATTTCCCAGTCCTGAATGTTAGGCAGCTGTTTATCAAAACCTTAATAATGAAGCAGCACAAATATCCCGGACGAACTGATAATCGAAATAGTAGAATGGGCGCATGAGACATTTCTAGTTCCATCGTGTAGAACTACTTTTGCCCAGGAATTTCTGTATTTCTTAGGACCTTTCCTTTATAACAGGATTTATGTGTTCTAAAATGCTAGACAAATACCTCCACCACCTTAACTACGAAGAAACTGAACGCTTGTCATACATAAATAAATAATATCATGTGTCATAAATATACTCATACTGTAAGTACTTATAAACTAGTTATTAAAACACAATGTACATAATGAATACAGGCTAAAAGCTTAGGGTTAAGACCAGACTGTCTAAAAAAAATTCTATGCTGTCTTCGCCCATGCCCCCGCAATCCTACCGAGGTGAATATGACGCGTTTACGTTCCTAGAATATAGATAGCATGGAGACTTTTTTTTGTTTACACAAAAATAATTTGATTTATATTTTATAAGTAACGTACCTACTTTTTGTTATTGTTATTGAGATGAAAAAACTAAACTTGCATATATTTTTGAGTAAGTATCGCTCCTTGGATAAATAATATATTTGGAGTCTGCTTTATATTATTGTGGTAAGTAAAGCAGTTTTTTTTATTTTTATCGTACTACAGGGATGTGCTTGACCTTCGTCTCATCTGATTTCAAGTTATGATAAAGGCCGAAGGTAAAAGGGTCACCCGGAATCCTCAATAAACTGAGGAACTTGCTATCTTACCTCCAAATTCCGGAACACAACAATTTCAGAATTGTTGTTATGGCGACAGAATTAGATAAGATGGCGGTAGGTGATGGAGGTGGATGGTGATAGCCAGGCGGACATAAACAGAGTCCTACCACCAACCAAACCAAGCACAATATTGTACTCTCCACATACATATCTATTACTTCCGTAATAAAAAGAAGATTGGCCTTCAATAATTTTTAAAAGAAAAAAAAAACAAAAAGATTTTCTTTTATTACTTACCTTGAACATACTGTAAAATATAATATATTGTTATATTTGCCGCACCGACATCAGTCATTTTTTGATGTTAAGTAGGTATACCTGTACTAAAACCGCCTGGCTAGCTACCACCACGGAGGTAGTAGAGCCCATTGTGAAAGGGCTCGTCCAGAGAAGTACTACTTACCACCTTACGTATTTCAGCCGCCAAATTTTGTATGTAAAATAATTTTATTATAATAATTATAATTTTCTTTGAAATTAATATATGTTCAGGATTTCTGATATAACGCTTTGTTGCGCTTGTTGCGAATACACGATTCCATAAAATTGTATCTTTAGAAAAAAAAACAAAGTCGACTCTAATTGGTCCCAAATTCAAAAAGTACGCCAAATTAGGCCTTAACACTTTGTACAGTAAATAAACACAGTATACAGCAGACGCTCTGTGGTTTAAGATTTTCAAAATGAATATTTGTTTTACCGTAAAAAAATAAAACGTATAATTTCGCGCGTAGTGCTGTAATCTGGTGGTCATAAGCGCCGTGGTTGAGCGCACAACAATTTCACCTTTATTATAACTATACAAACTGTAACAGAATATGTGTACTATGACGAAACGGGGTTATCCGACCCGACTCGGGAAACAACGTTTGTTTACGACTTTTTGAATTTTGGTTCAAAGTTTTTGGTAAAACAGGATCAAAGTTCTGATACCCACAGCCGGTTTTTTGAGTTGAGACTACCCTAAAATCAGCTGTTTCTTAACTCGCGACAATGACCTCAGCTCTAGACAGATGAGGCAACATAGCAGAAGGTCACAATCACAAAGAACGAAAAGCGCTTTCACTAACAGAGGAAAATCGACGAAAAGCCTGGGCTGCTAATGAGACAATCCATTACTAGAAGGTTTAATTTGTCAAATCAATAAGAATTTTATCTATCTGTTAGCTAAAATACAAAATAATCGTTCCTATAATGTACTTTCGTCCGTCCAATAACGCATTCATCGTCTTTTTGTAACTGTAGGTGCCTTTTAATTTATCAATGTGTATGTTCTATCCAATAACCTACTTTCACGAGATGACTCCAAGTTCTCACTAAAATTGGTTCATCTGTACTTAATATTCTTTGACACAGACAATTGCACATATATATATACCTAGATATCTACCTACCTACATGCATAGTGCGGTAATGGAATAGGGTCGTCACTATTTATTTTCATTGAGAAAATGAAAAGATTTGTATGGGAAACTGAAAATGGGAATTCACTATTATCTCCCCACCACAACAAAACACTTTTCCTGGTCCGAAAAGCCCCCCCACTGCTTAGTACACATATTCTGGTACACCGTGTATCTATATCTTCTATAAAAAACTAGAGTCAAGTTGCGTTGAGTTGAGTGCCTAGTGCGAGTTGCAATCTAAAAATGGTGACCAGGTATTATTTAACACAAACTGATAATCCGTGAACACGTATAGTAAAATAAAAAGCATGATCATAAAATAACATTCGATAAAACCATTATAAAATATAAATAGAGTTACCTACTAATTCATCTTAGTCAACCACTGGAACAGAAACAAAATTAAATAGTTGAGGAAGCGACTCCACTGGATCTCCCTGTTTCGGATGACAAATCAAAGTCAAAGTCAAAGTTAAATATATTTATTCAGTAAGATTTTTTAGGATCACTTTGAAACGTCAAATCTACCGCCTGTTCGGAATCGCGACCAGCACACAAGGAGAAAGGCAAGAACCTCGGGCTAGTTTTTTTTTTCATGATCCATCACACGATGGGAACAGCGATTTTATTCTTATTTCTAGTATTATAATTATGTTATTCACAGTTTTTGTCAAATAAGCTTATGTTTTTACGCGCGTACATAATATTTTCATAAATATATTGGCAGGGCATACTCAATATATTTATTTCTTTAAACTTGTCTCTTAATGAGTCTCTGGGACCCATTTTGTAAACAGCGCTAACGGCCCTCTTCTGCAATACGACAATATGGTGTCTATATATGCAGCACTCCCCCACAATATTATGCCATATGACATAATACTGTGAAAGTAACTGAAGTTAACTAGTCTTGCTGTAGCAACGTCTGTGAGAAGACGTATCTTCTTTACAGCATATGCTGCAGAACTAAGTCTCTTCGTCAGTTTATCTATGTGTGGGCCCCATTGAAGTTTATTATCTAAAGTTAATCCCAAAAATACAGTAGTTTTGACTAATTCTACGTTTTCCTCTTTAACTTTTACATTAGCTTCAACTTCAGTTACATTTGGTAAAATAAATCGAATACATTTGGTCTTTTTCTGATTAAGTACTAAGTTATTTTCATTAAACCAGTTAAAAATTTTTGAGATTGCATTGTTTACGTTGTCAAAGTTAGTCATTTGTCGCTTCAATCTAAATAGAAGTGACGTATCATCTGTTAATTCAAGTAGGTACACTTTTCTACCTTTTCAGAGTATCACCTCTCTCACAAAGGTTTGCTGGTAGAAAACACTTTAAGGGTTAAGCTCGCCTCTGGATATAATATGTTTTCTATGACATGTTTAAATAATATTTATGTGTACAATGAAGAATTACAATAACAAGAAAGCTTTCACGGTTTTGGGTGGTTTATAGATAGATCTATCGATAGACTTTTCATTGTTCACAATTTACAAATAACATAACAAAATACAGATGGAGAACTTAATCTAAGTGTCACTGGTAAAACAATGGGCTGGCTTGGTTGATGGTAAATGTAGCTTCTACTACATTTAGGTTGATCGTCGAATTCACATAACTCAAGGTTTCTTAGTAAGGGACTAACCCTAATTTGTTTATGTCTTCAAGGTATTGTACAGGTTTATCTCGCAAAGCACAATCACGCTAAAGTCTGCTTAGAAGCAGAACCGTCGCTGACAAAGTTGATTGGTATAGGCTTTCGGGCGCATGTATGGGTAACATGTTTTTTTATTGTTAGGGGAGGTGCTTGGCCTTCATCTCACCTCGAGTTCATTTTCAAGTTATGATAAGGCCGAAGGCGGAAGCGCATTTCACCCGGAATCCTCAACATACTGAGGAACTGGCCAGTTTTACCCTCAAATGCCGGTACACAACAATTTTTAGAATTGTTGTTATGGCGATAGAATTAGACGGACTTGCCTAGACAGAACCTCTGGATCTGATCCGGTGGGAAGTACCACTTGACTATAGAGGCTGCTAAGGTCGCTAAGTCGGCTCCATTGGCTGAGTTGGAAGGTTCGATGACTCGAAAATCAGGTGAGATGAAGGCCAAGCACATCCTTGTCGTACAAAAAAAGTAAAGCACTGTCTATTCCACAGAATACAAGACAGACTTTGCTCCTCTGTGGTCTATTTAATGGCAAGGCCGCCCAACTTTTTAATGGAGGCTAATTGCGTTGTGCGGGGGCCACTGTGTGATCCACGCGCCTGGAGAGAAAGACTGCCGAAACGCTCAACGTTTCGGCAGTCTTTCTATGGTAATCGAAAATAAAATGCGTTAAGTTTCTTACTGCTTTTAATACAATAAAACTTGTCAGATGTTTAAAGTTAGGTACTTACCTACCCACTTGGTTCCTTGTTACTTTGTTTTTATTACTAGTAGTTTGCCCCGAACTGAGATCTCGTGATGTCTGGTTAAATTTAGGTATTTAACCACGGAGATTATTTCTTAAATAGAACGTAATTAACAAACGATCAAAGTGTGCTTTCATTACACCTTACTTACCTTACTTAAGCACTCTTTTTCTCAATCTCTCATTATTCATCCGAGTATTCGAGGCTCTCTCTTGTTGCTAACTCTTATGTATGCAATCCAGAATGAGAGCAAAGCACCAAACCACCGACTGTACGTCGTAGTAGGTGGGTAGAAAATAGTAAGTGAATAAGTCGCCCCGTACTAAAGTGAAACATAGGTTAATGTCGTGATGAAAAGTGCTCTTAAAACCGTTACCTTAGTAGTCGTGACTTATAACTCAACCAAGGGGTTTCAACAAAAAGGCAGCAGCTTTTTTCTATTCTAAACAAAACATAACTTTAATTGTGCGCACCAATCTGTCTGCCAAGCGTGGTGTCTATGGCCAAACCTTACAGTTTTAGAGGAAGTTTTTTCCACATTGTGGTGGACAATAATTTACTGTTGATGTGAGATATGCGCAGTCAAAATCTCCTTGCATGAAATCCTATAAGTAATTCTTGGATTTTATCGACACCCTTGGTTTGAAACCCCTATTGAGTGAATTACAAAAAATAAATAGGCCAGTTTTCATGAGATTTCGAATACCCTCTCTATCTTACTAGATATTATCTTTTGCCCCTTCACTTTTAAAACCACCCCTATTTAAGGCAAAAAAACTCATTTTGAAATCTGCAGTCTCAACCCCATTTCAAATTTTGCACATATTTTCAAGACTTCAATCTTATTCACCCCTTTTGCAACCCTTAATGTTAATAGAGCGAAGTTTCAGCAAATAAAAAAGACAAGTACATTGTGGAGTCAACTCCCTTTAACAGTATATCCTAAAAGTTCCGTTTTTAGTTCGAGAGTTATGCCGCGCTGTCACAAACATTTCCACACACAAAGATCCACATACAGTGCCGGATTTCCTAACTTAACTCGGAAAGCTCGTTCGCTTCGCTCACTTGATCAATGATTGCAACTCATTGGGTGCTGGGATACACACACAGTGTGTTGCGGCTGGAGCGACTAAGCATACCTACTAATGAAACCTAAGTATGTTATCTAACCTACAGTATAACCGTTTGATTTTTATCTTTAAAGATAATCCAGTTGATGATTTATTAAATAAATAAATATTGCAGGACATTAATTTCCCACAGTGCCATCTAGTCCCAACCTAAGCAAATCTCACTTGGGAACTAGATTAAGAAAATAATACTTGTCTACTTTTTTTTGTAAATACATACTTATCATTCAATACAACACCCAAACACAGAAATTTGTTCTATAAATATGTATCTATAGTTAGTTTAGTTTAATTCAATGATAAAGTTAATTTCTGAGCTATATATATTTTTTTAATCGAATGGTTTGTTACGTGAGGAGCCGGTGCCCACGGATTTTCAAAAATCTTGCGGGGCTTTTGATTGAGGCGACACCCAATGGCTGGCTCTTATTTAGGCCAGCGAATTAGCATAGCTATTCAGCGTGGCAATGCAACCAGTGTCTTGGGCACGCTTCCTTCTGGTACTGGTCTGGAACAGTTGAGTTACCTATAAGCCGTTTGTAACGATCCTTAGGTAATCTGACTGATTCCTTCGTACATAGGTAATTAGTTAAATTGTAAATGTTATTGAATAAACGTCCCTGTATCTTTATATGTGAAACAATAATTATAATCGTATATTCAGTAAGATGTATAGGTTTACACGAGTTAACACTGGCGCAAAGCTGCGAAAAATAACCAATGCAAAAGGGCTAATTTGAATTATACCTGAAAATTTCATCAAAATCGTGTAGCCGTTTCTTAAACGGCTACGAAATCGGCTAACGGTCTGTTGGAAATAGTTACCAGCACAACCTCAAGCAAGAACCTCAAGCTAGTTACTTTTTCATGAGCATTGTAAATGTACTTGCATTTCCAATACACATTGATGCTTGGTTCGCTTATTTGAATCAAATTGTATATTGAAGAATTTCCTGGGTCGACCTCCCTCTTTCGCCTATTCAAAGTGGCACTTAAAATATAAAATTATAGTAAAATGTTCGGATTCAATCGGCTCGAAGAACCATTTGCTCAGAGTTGGGAGTAACCAATTGCAGACCAACAAGTTGAATTGAACGCCAAGCTGTCGATCAATTCAATGTCGGCTTACGTTATTTAGATACAGTGGCACATACTATCCATCCGAAAGTTGTCTGGGTTAGATTTCTGATTCCATTATAATTAGGAGTAGTAGATAATTAGTAACAAAAACGGGTCATCGCGTACCTTTTTATATTCTCAACAGTTTCGACCGAGTTTCAACAGCCGTGGTCATGGGTAGACTGAAGTACTCGCTGCTAGTGTCGTCGTCGTTGTGAGGTAGTTTCTCCAACTACCCTCACTTGTTTATTGGAAACAGAAGAGTCGGTGTTCACTGCGGCACACAACACTCACTACATCCTCGCACTACGATGTATCATCACGGCGAACACACCTATTAATGATCGGGTTCCAAGACGCAGTCTATAGCCGTCTTCGCGATTGAAATTTGGGTACTTCCTAATCTCAAACGCCTCACGAACCATTCTCCTGTGATAATAGCGTTAATTGGAAAGAATATTGGGTTTGTGCAGTTCGATCCAATGATAGGATCCAATGAGGTACGCGATGACGACCCGTTTTTGTTATTAATTATGTACAATAATCGCCATAATTTAAAAAAGGAGAAGTAGAGCTACTTGTATAAGAGTAGTAGAGCTCCTTGTGAAAGGTCTCGTCCGGAAAAATTCTACCAACATACCCACGCAGTAAGGCTTTTATAGGCGTTATAAGCAAGAGATGCACAACATCAGGTGGGCTGCTAGCTTGATCCGCCTCCAAAAAAAAAATGTGCTTGTTCATTTGTTAATTTGTAGTTAACCTAAAATTTAGGATTAGTCAGCCTCGCGTAGAGTATCAGGTAAATTAATATCATTAATTTATTATTCAGCGGATAATTAAGATACGCTGAATAATCCATTGAAGGATAAGCTGTTTCGAGAGATTTTGTGTCATCACAGATTTAAGGCGGCTTTACATTGAGGTGTGTGTACATCACCAGTGAAACAGCGTCATTGGGGTACAGCGACAGACAGCGAGTTTTTCCGCACAATCGCAAGTGCAATCATGGAGTCTTCAAGTCCAGAGTGAATAAAACTCTAACTCTTTAAGATAAAAGTGATTTTTCTTAGGTCACATCTTTACTTGTTTTTCAATTAAGCTTGGCTATCATGAAAAAAATATATTTGAAAATTTAATTACCAAAGCAAAATATTGCAATATTGTTCGAGATAGTTTTTTTAAGTCTGTTATTGCTGTTTGTTGTGTGCTCTAATTTGAAATGTTTTGTATTTGTAAAATATTCAAATTAGTGCTACAACTTCAAAATTACTTGCTTATTATTTAATTATTAATTTGCAGTGTTTTCATACTGATTTAATAAGACCTGGAAAAAATATGTAAGTAAATTTGTTTAATCCAATTTTGAAGCGAAGTTGCTTTAAGCTTTGACATTAAAGGACATACTTGCAATATTTTAACCGCGTTACCATAGATAGATCAACATAACAATGGATAGCACGCCTTATTAATAATAGTGGCATATTTTGTCATACGATGCTTGTAAAAGATAGCGACTCAAACTTAAGTTAATATATTACAGGACAGGACATTAATTTAACACGGCGCCATCTAGCCCCAAACTAAGCATAGCTTATATTATGGGAACTAGACTACGGATAGAATACTTAAATATATATTTTTTGTACATACCTACGTAGGTACTTGTCATACAATACAACACCCAAACAAATATATAATAGGCCTTTAAATGAAAAGTAAAAAAATATATTCTAAGTAGATACATCATAAACCTAAATACTTAATATTATCTTAAAACATTTGTTATTACCTATCTACTTAGTGGGCAGTTTGATAACATTGAGAAATTTGAACGTTTTTCTACAAACGAACGTTCTACGAACGTTTATCTACAAATGATTACTCTTTTCAAGGAGATATTTTCGTAAATAACGGTCCGTTCGTAAACCGGCTCCCATTTACATATTTACTTTAATTTGTTTTTTTTTGTACGGCTGGAAAGCACTTGGCCTTCACCTCTCCTGGTTACAATTTGAGATTAGGCCGAAGGTGGAGGCGCACTTCACCCGGAATCCTCAACAAACTGAGGAACTGGCTATCTTACATCTAAATGCCGGAACACAACATTTTTTTAAGAATTGTTATTATGGCGAAAGGATTAGGTAATATGGTGGTAACTAGCCAGAAATCCTACCACCAACCAAACCAAGCACAATATTGCTCTCCCTGGGATCGATCCCGGGACCTCTGAATCTGTAATGGGCGATTTGAACATCTAGACCACAGGTGGTTAAAAATTATATATATTTTTAATTAATTATATCCGTTAAAATAGGCATGGTAGGTTAATATTGTTATAGGTAAATTCAAGGGAAAAGTTCATAATGAAAAAAAAAGTCACAATTCAACTTTCGAACTTTTGAACCTGAAAACACATATATATATATTAGCAAATCAGCAAAATTATTTTGTGTGTTTCGCCTCTTCACGAGGCATCCTCAGGGGGTCTTGCTGCTAAGCTGACGAGCCCTCTGCCGACGTGTTGCCGCTCCGATCTTTGCGCTGCAAGTAATTCGTCAGCCAGATTTTAACATTTGTTACTGAATATTTTTCTGTTTTATATTGAAAAATGGATCCTTCGCAAAATAACGCCTGAATCAATTACCAATTTTATCTGTATGTCAGTGTCAGGGCACCCGACAGGTCGAGAGTGGCCTCTCACTTGTTTAGTTTGTCGGTTGAGATTAAATGTAATTTCAATATCCGTAGAGCAGTCTATAAAATGTTAAATTTATGAGTTATTGAAGCGTTGGTCGGCTAACGTCCATTATTAATCTATACATATTATTAAAGTGTCTAATTGTAATTTCTTTAATAATGCCTTTGTAAGTTTCGTGGCTTGACCACCCAAGTCGACCCAAAAATGTCGAAACTCTGAATAACGCGTCAAATGCTGTAAGATAAGAAAACCCTTCAAAGGTTCAACAGGGGAAAGTTAAATCACGTACACGATATCATCAGTGGTGACGAATGTAGAATATATGCCTACGATCCTGATTCGAAACAACAATCTATAATCTAGGTCTCTTACAAGGCGAGCCAAAGCACTTCAAAGAAGACGGTGGCCATGTTTGTTGCGAAAACCGAAGCAATTTGCGATGCTTGCACTTGTAGATCGTAGAACGGTTAATACGGTTACCACAGTTTTTATACCACAAACACCAACAGTCCATTAGTGTCCACTGCTGGAAAGAGCCACCTCCGAAGCTAGATGGCTTTGTCATAATGACCACGCTTGGCAGGCGTTTTTTTTAAAATCTTACCACGGGTAAGCGCTTGGCCTTCATCTCACCTGGTAACAAGCTATGATAAGGCCGAAGGTGGAGGCGCACTTCACCCGGAATCCTCAACAAACTGAGGAACTGGCTATCTATTGTGCTCTGTGTTCTGTGATGAAGCCCCATGTCTGCGGACTGTCAAATACACCTCTGAATGCCGGAACACAACAATTTTAGAATTGTTATTATGGCGACATAATTAGGTAAGATGGTGGTAGCTAGCCAGGCGGACTTCAACAAAGTCCTACCACCAACCAAACCAAGCACAATATATTGTACTCCCCATGGGGATCGAACCCGGGACCTCTGGATCTGAAATCGGTGGGTTGAACCACTAGACGACAGAGGCGGTTAAAAATAGGATTGTAGTAAAGGTGTAGATAATAAACAGAAGGAAGCTGGTGCCCTTCGTGTGGTGAAATCCCTTTTATATATGATAGCATTTACGACATCCATTGGCTGAGTTCGAGGGGTCGATTCTTACGTCGTGACCGCTATACAACGGTTTACCACAAGTCATCGAACTTCGGAAATCTAACCCAAAGCTCACACAGCGCTCTCAAACGATTATTATTTGAAACAGAAAAATGCAGAATCTCTTGAACATCCATTTAGTCCTGATAGCCCTAAATATTTCATTACATTTCCTACAATAAATAAAAATCTTGGGGGTCAAAGGTACAGTGAAGCAGTCCACACTTTCAAATCGGCCATATTGAACCCTTTAAATGTTTGAATGACTGGTGCGAGTGAATGAAAAAGCGTATTAAACTACGTGAGGAATACTTGTAAAGCAATATATATAAGTTCTATAAGATTCCTACTACTTGTTTTTTTCTTAAACGTCAACACTTAAAAGCAACAAATTGATATGAGCATCTAGAGTCAAAATAATCTGAAAAAAAAAAGCAATTTGATCTACTCAGTTCGAAACGAAATATCTTACTACTCATTGTTTCATATTTATATGAGCAGTCAGGGTTTCCAAAATTATCCGCGGGCCGCGATGATTCTATATCTTTCTGATTGGCGTAACGTTATGTAAGCATATCCATACTTGGGATCAGCTACACCTTAACAGAAAAAATAAAATATACCCATAGACACTATTTTGACGGACAGCTAGCCCAGACCAAACGAAGAAAGACCCTTACTTCCAACCCCCTCAGCACGGGGAGCGGATACAATTTTTGTCCTCTGTTTTTATCCACCCCTGAGAGTATTGTCTCCCGATGGTGGATAAAAACAGAGGACAAAAATGTTATCCCCGTCCCGTGCTGAGGGGGCTGGAGATATAGTTTACTTTCAGAACGAAACCAAATAAACAACAACCCAAGCAAAGAAAGCTTAGAAAATATGGGAACTAAATACTTGACATGAAGTCGATGTTGATTACCAGAGCCCTTATTCTGTATGACCAATCGTGTCTTAATACGCCCGCGTTACGATATCTGTATGGAATCATCGTATTGACATATCGTAGACACGATCGGTCATACAGAATAAGGGTGCAGTTGACTTACACTTTATGAGCCAGCGCACTGTAGTACTTTCAAAAAAGCACATACAGATTTTGATGACAATAAAGATCATTATGACATGTCATGTGTGTCACTTGTCAAACAAACGTTTTTTTTTGTTATTTCAAACAGCTGTATCCGAAATAATGGGCCACTTAAATGCTAAATAAATATGTGTTTTGATTAGCCATTGGCGGGTCTTTGTATTCGAAGTTCAAAGGTTTGTGAAGTATCGTGAGATGGCAATAACCAGACGGGCATTGTTGTCTGAAAAGCCTAGAAATTATGAGGAGATATTTCATCCAAGACTTCGGTTGAAGTTGAAAAAACACGATATGTTGATTTCGGTATCAAAACAAATATTAAAATCTTGAGAACGCTGTCAATAATATTTGAATATGTATACATTCGCATTCAATAATGCTTAGAATTACAATATGGGTACCTATGTTGATGTGTAGGTCTGAATGATCTCGTAGCAACGAGCTATGGCGGTGTGAATTTATTGCTAGAAAACCATTTGTCCTAAAAATAATGCAAGGTTTCTGCTGGATCAAGGGAACTAAGCAGCGGGGGTCTGTGTACAGAGTGCAAACATTGTATATTTTTCTCAATTAAGTGAAAAAAAAAACGTAAATTAAAAAATATAACGGGCCATTTCACATAGCCAAACTAAGCAGAACTTGTAATTCGGGAACCAGATTACAAATAGCATACGTAAGTACATTTTTTGTTAAACACTTTTTTTTTGTTTGATGAGCATCTACATTCAAACTGAGGAACTGGTCATCTTACCACTAATTGCCGGAACACAAAAATTGTTATTATGGCGACAGAATTAGGTAAGATGGTGGTAACTAGCCAGGCGGCTACAACCAAGCAAACCAAGCACAAAATTGGAGCAATTTTGTGCTTGGTTTGCTTGGTTGGGAACTCTTGGACCTGACGCCGCCGGTGGGCGAACCAGTAGACCACAGAGGCGGTTATATTTAAAAGTTCTCAAGTCGATATACCTCATTATTTCGATTAGGATCTGACGCCGCCGGTGGGCGAACCAGTAGACCTCAGAGGCGGTTATATTTAAAAGTTCTCAAGTCGATATCTTATTATCTAAGGTCCACAGAAACTTAGAAAGCTTTATACCTAGAGTCAATACCAGAATAACAAAATTAATAAAATACGGATTTATCATTCAACGATAAAGGCTGTCTGAAAAGTTTTGAAGCGTACTTTTCCACTTCATTTCAATTCTCAACTCTACATCAATAAAATACCTGCCTGTAGTTAGTTTTGTTTATTTTGTTGGTATTATTCGCCTTATCTGTGTACTTTAGCAGATGAGCTTCCTCAGTAATGAAGGGTTTTGAAACGCCACCATTTTCAACTTGTAGATAGTTGTATACCAGAAAACACTTTTATTCAACTTTACTTAACTAAACCAACTACTTACTCATAAGAAAACATAAAATATCAACTGGATTAGCTAATCAATTGAGATTCGTAAAACAAAATCCACCGGCAAAACTTCAAACTTTAAAAAAGGACATGTGAACGCAGCCTTAAATAGATAATTACGTTTTAAAAACTAAAAAGAAAACCGACCTCAATGTAAAATATGATACAATTTCGTTTACACGGATGACGTATTTTTTCCAATCATTTTGATGACAGATGGACGGACAGACAGATGGACAGACGCGTGATCCTATATAAATGGGGCCCGTTTATTTCTTACTTTTGAGGTAATACACCCAAATCGCTTCAAGTGTGCCTATAATATTTGAAGAGTTCCCTCGATTTCTCCAGGATTCCATCATCAGATCCTGACCTGATGTCAATGGGACCACCTGAAGGGAATGGGACCCTTTCAAACAAAAAAATAATTTTCTAGGCGCCTTCGAGTTATCGGGGAACATATTGTTCTTATAGAACCATAAAGAAACTATCCTTCTCCTTCTTTTTTTAATTTAATCCCCATTAAGGCACCTAGGCTTCAGAGAGTTACGAATAATTATTACAGCACATTGATTTCACACAGCGCCATCTAGCTCCAAACTAAGCACTAAGCTTGTCATATGGGAACAAGATTACGGTTTTTTTTTTTTTTTGTAAACACATATTTATCATACAATACACCAGAGGCAGTTTAGAGGATATTTTATAGATAGCCCAGTTGATCATTGTCCACCAGATTGTTACGTGGCCAGAATACTGGCGGGTTTCCTCGTTGGATGGCAATACTCACCCGCTGAGGAAAATACTTGCCAGCATTCTGGTCACTAGTAGACTTTAGAGCTAAGATCATAAGATCACCAATCCGCTTGTAAATATGATGATTCTGCAAAGGCCAACTGTGGACATAGCTGATCCAGACCAGTATCAGACGGAAGCGTGCCCAAGACACGGGCTGCATTGGCACGCTGAATAGCAATGCTGATTCGCCGGCCTAATTAAGAGCCAGCCTTTCGGTCACGCGTGGTCTCAATAGTTGATTATGATGATTGGATAATTGGAAAATCCTCTCCACCCAAAGGTTGTCTGGAAAAATTGCTTCTAAGATAATTCCGCCATTTGCATTTTTTAACTTTTTAAGCGATCCAGTTTAATTTTTAAGGTGTGCAATAAAGTATTTTCATTCATTCATTTATTGGACTGGTACCTGACACATTTCAACAGAATTCCTAACCTAGCTAGTTAAGGTTCTGTAGGCTAGGTTAGGTACCCAGTATGCGTGTTGTACTTACAGATATTAATGTCTGTCTATTTGCAACGTACGCCTCATCACGTTGAAGCATTTATTGTACTAGCACCTTTATTTTGATGTATGTCATTAATAATCCCAGTTATTGGATTTTCTTTAAATCAATTTGTAAGTGATTGGACTGAAACAGAAATTAATGAAGAATGTTTAAAACACCTGCTTCATCCAGAGCCCGATCTTAAAACTTAAAATGAAACAAAGCACCTTTAAAATACATCGACGGCTTCAGCATTGTCTCGGAATACAAGGGTAGTTATGTCTTTGACCTCGAGGCTTGCCTGGGTAATAATGAGGTTAACGATAAACGCTTTCCCAGGTCATGCCCGATCACTCGCTTCTCTTTTTGAAGTTGAATGACAAAATAAATTGAAGCAGTGAGCGTTCTGAAAATACTTTATTGTACCTACACCTTTTAAATAAAACTGAGTAACATAAACAAAACGATGGGTAATATCGCGTAGAAGTTATTTCTTCAAGACATTCTGAATGCTATAAATTTATTCATTAAAACTTGATAACTAAAACCCCACTGTATATTGTATAAAAAATACATTATACACGGTATATATATACATTATACAGTGGGCGGTGTTATAACTTAATAGCGACTTCTCAACCTTTGATTAAAGAGGAATAAAAGCCGCGGGTCGTAATAATAATTTTGAATTGCGTTTGAAGTTCCTGTTTGAAAGGCCTTTTGGGGTTGAGATCTTGGGCTCTTATTTGGTCAGTCTTGGCCTCGCATCTGGGACTAGATAACGTCGCAATGTTGCTAGAGGTTTATACTCTGGTTATGAGTATAAACGAAGAAGTATACAGCTCATCATAAGCGTCTTCTTCTTTCTGTCATTGTCCTGCTCTATTAGTGAAGAGGCACACTATATTCCTCCTTCTATAATCTTTAATTTTATAATATAATAATAATCTATTCTTTATTTCAGGCTACTAAAGACAGATCTTAATTTAACTTAATCTACGGTCCATAGCGATATATACCTTAAAACTAGCATACATATAAAATAAAACTTAATTACTAGATACACGTTTAGACGCGGTGGCGACGACGTGTGACGCAATCGAGGTGTCTCGTAGCGTGGGTTCACGTTGCAGCAGGCGCCCTGTGAAACGACGAAATTTGACACCTTTCGGCCAAAATTGTTCACTCATGTAAATGTCAACATAATCGAATCTATAATCGATTACGAGATCACGCGTCCAAATTGCCAACGTATTTTAATATAAGGATCATGGGGTTCCATTCTAAAAACTTATATTAGAAGGAAGGAATGAATAAATTAATGAATGATTGAACACTTTACTTACTGCACATAAAAATAGCATCGAATGATACAAAGTTCGTGACACAGCACAGTGTATTTTAAACGACGAGATATAATATTGATGTAACAAAGTCCTCATGAGTTACAGTGCTCTTGCGGTACACTTGTGTAGTGTCATTGGTAATCCACGGGGATAATTGACCGAGCGAGCGAAGCGAGCAAAGCGTTTCAGTTTAGATCCATCCTTTTCTGGCCAAGTCTAGAGGTCAAAATATAAAAATATTTCTACCGATTAATGAGTTTATGTGTAGTATCTGAATATTCATCATTTCGAATTAATCGAATCAACCATTGAAAAGACATGGGTGAAATAATAAAGTTCTTTCCACCCCAATATCTCAAAAACTACTCTAGTTAATTTATTTTAATGAGGGCTTTTGATGAGATGATTTTGATGAGGCGACACGTGACCCAAGGGCTGGCTCTTATTTAGACCAGCGAATTAGCATAGCTATAGTTGAGTTACCTATAGGCCGTTATAACTGACTGATCTAACATCTAATCTGACTGATTCCTTTGTACATTTATTGAATAAAGATGTAGTTTTTTCATGATATCTCTTTAAATTTTAAATCGGATAGCCCGTTTAAAAGTAATGCAATCACAAACAATGCCAGATACATTAGGGCCGGATTTCCAGACCCATTTTTTCTTAAAATATAAGCTTTATAACTCGTTTTATATTCTGGTTTATACTTACCGCTTACTTACGTTTTAGTGATATTACGAGAATCGAGGCTGTATCGGAAAATAACTCTTCAGTTTCCCGGAACCGCTCTGAAAGACAGTTAAATTAAATTAGTCGGGCCATTGGTTAAGATCGCTACAAATTAGAGAGACACAATTAATGTGATCATGGTCATATAAATTTAATTTCGTAAGTGTGATAATAACCGCCTGAGGAACTGCCTCAGGCGGTTATTCCTAAGTAGTAAGGATTCGCCGGTTCTGGACCGAGGTCCAGAACCGGACGAATCCCCGCCGATCAAGGGTGTCTCAAAAAAATTGTCACCCCGTAAAAAAAAAAAAAAAAATCGACCACGCTGAATCGATGTAGCGCATCCATTTTACGCTATTTCAACTCGTTTCGGAGATAGGAATTTATGTTTTAAGCGCCTAGTACCCCTAATTAGCTAATCAGGGATTAACTAATCACCACCAACCTCGCCACGATGCTAATCACCTTGTTGTGAAGGGAAGCAGCATAGCAATAACAACGAACTATTTTTATTATCCTTTATTTCAATTGAACAAGCATTTAAACATATAATATACCAATATATCATTATAAATACTATCGTTTTTGAATAATCCTAGAAATTCACGCAAGGATATACCCTTGAATTTGTGATATATATATACATCAAGCAGTACTCGTCACATACTGAGGTCCAATCATTTTGTACTCTCCTTCTATTGTAACACCATTGTTTTGAGTTCCTTTTTAAAAACCACAGGTCTTAGACTCTATAAGGGTATTGTAATGAATAACACATATTTCTGGTACAATCATTATTTTATTTCAACTCATTGACATTATACAAAAATAAAAAAAATATTTACACAATGAACTACAACTTTAAAATTACCTTAGCAACTAATTATACACATTTATTAAATCTTAGATACTATTTCTTATTCTAAAATGACCCCATGCTAATGTATCAATACTGTTGGGTAAAATATATCTCTTAGTATCGCTGTATGATAAACATGTTTTGTTAATTTTTTGCGTAAAAATTGTATGCTTTATCGACTTAAATCTATACATATCACAAAATTGATTTTTTTTATCAAACAGGCATGATTTGAAATTTTCTATTTTCATCTTTTTTGTAACACATTTATTGACACCTTTTGCTTTAGCTGTAATTTTATTCTCCACTTCAAACGCATACATTTTTGATCGGAGGCCTACAAATTCTTTCATAATTTTACCGTTATTTTCATCTTTGAAAAAACCTAACTTCTTTTTATTGATTCTCGGATAACCAAATATATTATCTACTGGATAATCCGATGTATCAAATCTGGAGGATAAGTCCGTTTTGATATCATCATAAAAATGATCCGCAAAAGTTTGATAGATAAAACTATCGGTGTCCGTATACAATAGTTTTGTTTTATTTGGGAATTTCTGTAACATGTAGTTGTAATGAAAATCATACATTAATGTTTTTGAAATATCTAATATACTAAACCCTAAATATATTGGTTTGTCATGGTAGAGTTTTGTTTTTTTTAATTGCACTGCGACTAAACTTTCTTTAAAAATTGATAGACTATGAAATTCTGGTTTAGCAATCAAATCTTGAGCACCTAGAGATTTTCCTATATTTTCCCAATGCGTTAGGAGTTTTACATTTACACGTTTTTCGATGTTTTCCATGGTTTTACCAAAAACAGAATTATTCATCAATTTGTAAAAATCTTTCTCAAAATCTGAAGTTGCTTTTGTCCTTAATTGTGTATTTAAATTTATGTACTTTTCCAACCAAGCACTTTGATCATATTTAAGAATTCTGTGAACTTTCGTTAGTTTCAGACCCATATCAAGACATTGTTTCAGATTTCTGTAATGGATTTTATATTTTGTTTTATTGTTGAGATTAGGAATAAGCTTTTTTTCTTTAGAACCTCCTATGCAAATATTCTCGGGACAAAGAGGTAGATCTGAATGTAGATCATGAAGATCTGTGGGGTATTCTAAGTCAACTTCTAATATGAAACCGTATTCAGAGTTATCAGGAACCATAAAGTTGGTGTCAGGACTCACCCATTCAAAGCCTCCCTTTGGAAGGTACTGAGACATAGCCCAACCATATAGATTGTTTGCATCTAAATAGGTGAGATATGATGTAGGTTGATTTTTATCAAAGTCTTCTAAAAATTCATTATTTGCCTTTGCATATCGATTACTACATTGGGACACACCACCTCGTATTCCAGCTCGAATATATGCAATTTGATCGAAATCTGATAATAATTCTAACTCTATTTTTGTATACTTTAACATAGCATCCCAGCTTAGCCCTGGTGCTGTATAATAATGAGCAGGATCTAAATCGTATGTTATCATACAAAGGTTTCTGAAGTTTTCAAAGATATCTGTCAGTAGTAGGACATCTGTTTTTAAGTATAAGTTAGAATATTCCATCATATTTTGACACTTAAAGTGTTTCCAAACATCCTGAGCACGGTTGTATTCTTCATCTGATATGCTTGAATCGGAAAGAGAACTGTAAAACTGGTTTTGGTTAGGGAGAGATGTTGATTTTAGGGATTCAAACGATGTCATGAACTCATAAGGATATATACCCTTCTTCCTTAGGCGACTGAAGTCTTCATCATTAGGAAAAAAACATTTGAGGGTGTTGAACTGATCGTTATTTAGATTTTTTGCTAGTTGATCGAGGCTACACGATAAAAATTTCATAGAATCTACAAATCTTAGTTTAATCTTTTGATTGTTTATGGTGAGGACTTTTGTAAAAGATATGTACCTTTCTTTATTTTGAGGAATAACTTCTATTTCACCCTCCACAAAATCTAACGCCTGTACGATAAAATGTGCATCGTAATGACTGAGATTGTGAAGGAAAACTGGAACGTAGTATGGTGGTCGAAAGTTTTTAATACAAATATCATGTGCAACACCTCTAAAATTACCTGTGTGCCAATCGAAATCAAGAACACGTTCTCCATTCAAATTTGTTTCACAGATGTGACAATTTTTGGTGTTTGCAATTTTATTTTCATTTTCAGGTGTTAATGGTTTAGGGCTCTTTTGAAAATTGTTTACCCTACAAATTTCCTTCAAATCGTTATATAAACGTTTCATAAATATTTGTGCACAGTTGGATCCACTGTAAGTTTCATATTTTGATAAACTATCGTTATATGAACATTTAACATAGTATCCGAAGCTATAAACTTCATGCTTTGCTACATTTGTAGTATATGGTTTAGTAGGATCATTAACACATGTTTCTATTGGATTTAATAATGCCTCAAAGTCAGCATATATAACAAATGGCATTTTCATCTTTTTTTGGAATTTGTCAAACTTTAGTTTGTCATTAGAAACCAATTCACCAAACCAATTTTTCATTATTTTTTCTTTAGTTGGAAGCTTCGTTGAAATGTGAGAACAATCATGTTGTTGATGGTTACTTAACCTTTCTTTTGAAGGGAAGTGAAGTAAACAACCATCACAAATGTAAACCGCATGCTCTTGATTAGAAAGTTGTTTGCTAACTAATCGCGACAAGTTTTTGATGTAGCAATAATGACCATTTGTACCGTTTTGAATGTATAGAAGATTTACGTGACGAGTTTTACGAGATTTGGTAAAAAACAAAGGACCTACAACAATATTTTTTTTGTTTTTTATATCAAATTCTAATCCGAAAACATTGATACTTATATCGTTTAATGCTTCAACTTTATGTATATCAGTTAGTTTTACTGGAAAAGGTACACCGTTAAATTTAAGTTTGTTTGCATGCATACTGTATGATGTTACTCGATCAGAATGCTTGTTGGCTGGGTATAGGGCTGATAGCAATGCCCATTTAAAACATAAATTATCTGCATTTTTTACGTTTATAACGGCTTTTTTTGCTCTTACATCTGCAGGTAATTCAATATATGAGGTTCCTCGCAGTGGGTTGAACTTATTTACATTCATATCTAAACAGTTTATTTTTTTGAGACTCCATCCACTATCTTTTTTCTCAAAAGAATCTATCTTATTTGTCATAGTGTCACACAAAGATGAAAAGAAAATATTCAAGTCATCCCCACGAAATATTATGTAATTACATGTTTGGAAGTCGAATGCATTTGTCATATTTTTAGACTGCTGTACAAAATCAGCATGTAAAATGAAATTAACTTTGAATACTGTATGTTGTTCGATTGATTCATCAATCAATAACATTACATCATCTTTAATTGACTTCAAAAATTGTTCGGGTGTTTCGAATACTGAGTTTGATGATGCACTATCTTTACAATTAATTTTATATGATATAATTCGTTGACCGAAAGCAGATTCTACTACAGATACATTTGACAAGGCACCATGTGATTTTAGTACATTATTTTTGTGAGTGTTGCTCTTTAAATGATTAGTGAAGAAACGCTTTTTAATTAGAAGTTGACAAATGCCACAGTTCACCTTATCGTTATCGTCAGTCCGAAGTCTCAACGACGCGGAAGATGAAGGTTCAGCATCAAGTCTTGGTATTTTTGTTGGCATGATGTTGCTTTCGTTATCACTCCGAGGTCTCTTGTGGTTTCCCCCTCCAACTTGTACTTGTGGCTCGCTGAAAGGTAAAGTTTAAAGTTAAATGGAAAACTTTATGGTTACAGAAAACCAGCAATCATGGTAAATATACTTAAAATAATTTGCTATGAAAATGTAACTTACATATATTGTTTTTCAGCTGCAACACATAAATTGTAGAGCTCCTCATCGTATAATGAACTTATCATATCACATGATTCAATTTCCTCACAGAGCTTAAATATTTCAGCATCTTCACATGAATCATTGATTTCTGTGTTGAAGGTACTATCACAAACTTCCTTGTGATCTATTTTTATTGCACATGATTCAACTTCTTCGCAGAGCGTAAACATTTCACAATCTTCACAAGAATCAATACTTTCCGGTTGAAAGAAGGTAAAGGAATTAACACAAGTTTCTTCGTGATCCATAGTTATTGCACTTGTATTACTAGTAGACAATGTACTGTAATGATTTTCTGACTCAAACTGAGACCAGGAGAGGCATTTTCGATGTCCTTTATATATTAAATCCAGGTAAAATGTTATTTATCATTAAAGTAAATTGAGAACACCCACTCATTAGCTAATCTTAAAAATCTTGTAAAAAAATTAAGAGTGACATTGTTTTACTAATTATCCTTGAAGAAATATTTTTTGGAACCTTCATTGTTTGCTATGTCTTTTGTTATCTTGTAAATAAGGTTTTGTGCATGAGTATAGTTGTCATCACTATTTTTCAGATAATATTTTGTCCTTAAATCTGCGTGCTTCCAATGTTGTTCTTTAGGGATTTTTGATATCTTCTTGAGGTTATAAACCTCTATTTTTATTAAATGAGTGGCTTTACTAGCATCTTCATTATTTGTCGATATAAATGCAGTACCTCCTTCATGCGCCCGAGATATTGTTGACGACAGCTTTTTTTTATAAGATTTGCTTGGTACATTAAAAAAATCATCTATACTCTCGTATACAGATTCAGGTCTCTTTCTTTTTAAAATCGGAGGTTCAGTGATGGTTAATTTATCATTACTATCATCTGAAATTGTATTGTAATAGTACTGTTTATAAGTATTTTCTTCGTTAATATCAATGTTCTGCAACAAAAAAATGTGGCTATAAAAAAATAGAAATAGAAACAATAGCTAAAATGATTACAGAAAAATAAAAAGTAGTTTTCATACCTCCATTATGCTATAACTGCTATCAATCACTTCAAACTAAAATATATTCACTCCACTGTTCACGGTAGCAACAACTGTGAAATTATTTTGGAGTTTCTCATTTATATATTGCTAACTATTATCACATTAACTAACTACCCTGTTATTGAAAGTAGTTTTGTGGAATTTAAAGTGGAGAATAAAATTACAGCTAAAGCAAAAGGTGTCAATAAATGTGTTACAAAAAAGATGAAAATAGAAAATTTCAAATCATGCCTGTTTGATAAAAAAAATCAATTTTGTGATATGTATAGATTTAAGTCGATAAAGCATACAATTTTTACGCAAAAAATTAACAAAACATGTTTATCATACAGCGATACTAAGAGATATATTTTACCCAACAGTATTGATACATTAGCATGGGGTCATTTTAGAATAAGAAATAGTATCTAAGATTTAATAAATGTGTATAATTAGTTGCTAAGGTAATTTTAAAGTTGTAGTTCATTGTGTAAATATTTTTTTTATTTTTGTATAATGTCAATGAGTTGAAATAAAATAATGATTGTACCAGAAATATGTGTTATTCATTACAATACCCTTATAGAGTCTAAGACCTGTGGTTTTTAAAAAGGAACTGCTATGCTGCTTCCCTTCACAACAAGGTGATTAGCATCGTGGCGAGGTTGGTGGTGATTAGTTAATCCCTGATTAGCTAATTAGGGGTACTAGGCGCTTAAAACATAAATTCCTATCTCCGAAACGAGTTGAAATAGCGTAAAATGGATGCGCTACATCGATTCAGCGTGGTCGATATACTTTTTTTTTTTTTTTTTTTTTTTTTTTTTTTTTTTTTTTTTTTTTTTTTTTTTTTTTTTTTTTTTTTTTTTTTTTTTTTTTTTTTACGGGGTGACAATTTTTTTGAGACACCCTTGATCGGCGGGGATTATCGGCGGGGCGAATCCTTACTACTTTCCTAGGTGTTTTAGTATTTATAAAAGGGTTAGCAACGTGCAAGCTATGTTTCTGGTGTTGGTTGGTGGTAAACAGTGCTGGTACCTATGACACCATAAGGTTGGGGGTGCGGATGCCTAGACCTGGATAACCAATTGAGAATCCTTGACATGTCTGGGTAGGTTAAAGGGAATGGTAGGTAGGTAGTAGGTACGCAAGCCACTAACCTTCGTGTGGCTGCTCTGCTGTTTGTATGCCCACGCGTGGGCTCTGCTTCTTTAGTATCACACGTAATCGGTAGGTATTACAGAAATTATAATAAGTAGGTAGGTTAGTTCTGCGCGCGCGCGTCTATGATGGCGCTTCACTTGTCACAGCTGCGGGTGCAGATTGGTGGCCGCGGTGGCGGCGGTGGCAGAGTAAAAGAGCTTCGTAAGCACGAAATAATGCACAAACAAAACGTTTATGAGCGAAACGGCAAGATATTATCTGTGGCTTGCGAGAAGGAGACAAAGGGATTGGGAAGACATTTATAGAAAGAATTATTCTAACGTTAATATCCACCATTGGTATAGACGGTAACAGCTTACGATCAGGTGGGCCATATACCTGACACCTATAGTGAAAGTGGTGTAAGTGAAATAATAATAAAAACAGGGTGTCGTAAAGACTCACGATATGAGTGAAACTTTTGTATTACAGAGAAACATTTTAATTATCTCTCACTCTACACGACACAGTGCCCCACCACTTTCCGTCACAAAAAAAGAATTTCAAAACTTTTTGTGGGATCTCCCAAAGTTTCACTTCAAAAAAATCTTTATATGGCTTTTAAATAAGAGAAGGTATTACTTAGTTGAGGAGAGTCATCATTTTGTTTATTATTTTTTTACTGATACTTACAGACTACAGATACAGACAGACAAACTGAATTACATGCGGGCAACAACGTGCGCATAGCTAGTGTTACTTATGCTCCGGGCTTTCTAACCAATTACAATCACAAATATGTACATCCCCTAAAGTCGTTTTTCGTGAGAACTTCCTCATTCAGCCGGGGCGTCATCTTGCTGAGTATCTGACATTTTACTTTCTCAGGAGGGATGAGATGGTTTAAATGGTTTATTTTAATGCCTCCGTTTGTGGCCGAAAACATGAACTGAATTCAAAAACTGTGAAATCGATACCCTTCTGAATAATAATTCAGAAGAGTATATTAAGAAGAATACTTCTTCATTTATTTCGGCGATGGGCTTGCAACCTGTCGAATTATAAATACTTGCAAATTGTCGGCTAGTACCGAACGTATACTAGTTTGGCTTTTGACTACCCTATAAGTATCTGGGTGATCTTCATAATAAAAAGTCGTGAGTCTGTTACTTTAATTTTTTGCTTCAAGTGTACATGTTTTTTTTATACAACTTGGATACGGAACAAACAAGCTGCCATACTGCGTACGTGCGTAGGTCACATCCACAAAGAACATGATATAGGTAGGCGGCACTGCATTGCGTCCGTCAACTTTAGGCATAAAGTTGTTATGCCTCGCGTGCCCGTAAATTCACCGGCAATCCTCAAAACCGGAACACAGTAATAAAGTAATCAGAGAAATAATAAAGTATCGAACGTTTTTACGTACTTTACGAAACAGATACACACACAAACCGCCTATTTCAAACACCTCTCTAGTGGTTCAATCCACCGATTTCAGATCCAGAGGTCCTGGGTTCGATCCCATGGGGAGTACAATATATTGTGCTTGGTTTGGTTGGTGGTAGGACTTTGTTTGGGTCCGCCTGGCTAGCAACCACCATCTTACCTAATTCTGTCGCCATAGTAACAATTCTAAAATTGTTGTGTTCCGGCATTTAGAGGTAAGATAGTTGTTATCAGTTAGTTGAGGAATCCGGGTGAAGTGCGCCTCCACCTTCGGCCTTATCTCAACTTACTTATCATACAATACTACACCAAAACACAGAACAAACATTAATATTCATCACACAAATGTTTGTCCTGGGTCGGAATCGAACCCACAACCTACAGCGCAGAAGGCAGAACTACTACCAACTGGCCGTGAGGCTTGAAAAGGATGAAAAAACTGAAACTGAATTTATTAATCGTTGTGTAGCCGAATGACTGAACTGAAATTATCAGGTTTTTATTGTAAATTATGCGATGGAGCGAGCTTATCAGAAGACACTGGCTCTTTTGTGCACTGACGTAACACGGCAAACCGTTTGGCGCCGGTTGCATGTTGTTAGCCAGGTGACTTTACAGGTCCTAACTCCCTTTTATTGTGTAGAGGTTTGACAGGAACGACGTCCCGGCCATTTCACTAGTATCTGACAAAGATTATTAAAACCAAGTTACTTATTTGAGCTAATATCACAATAAAATTAAACCACTAATTTAATATTCCAAACTTCAGCTCGACGCGACGTTGGCGACATGCTTCTCATTCATGAAGTCTGATTATTACGTACAAAGTTTTACCGATATCTATTCTGTAGTAGGTACCCACAGACTACAAAAGGATAGAATCTATTAATACTGTGGTTTCAGAGAACGCGATGTTTGGTTAACCAGTAATATAGATGAACTGAGACAGACTTATGAGAATTTTCCCGATCGATGTTGTTTTATATTGGTAATCAGCTCACTTTAAAAGAGATTTGTTTTCTTTTGTCTCGACTGGGAAGCGCTTGGCCTTCATCTCACCTAGTAGCAAGTTAAGATAAAGCCGGAAATGGAGGCGCACTTCACCGGGAATCCTCAACTAGCCAGGCAAACTTAAACAAAGTCCTACCAACAACCAAACCAAGCACAATATTGTACTCCCCCTGGGGATCGAACCCGGGACCTTGATGGCCGGAACCGGGATGTCAAATCGGTTGAACCACTAGACCACAGAGGCGGTTAAAAATGAAGTAAGTTTAAAATTAAAGACGTGACCTAAGCGAACACGCTTGTAATAAAAGAATCACTCTGGACTTGAGGACTTCATGATTGTACCTACTGGTGGGTAAAAATAGACGAGGGCGAGGATTTCCTTGCCAGTATTACGGATAAAGGTAGAGGCGAAACGATGTATTCGAGTAGGTCCCATTTGTTCTATGGAACATGACGTCATCAAACAAAATGAGACATTTTCTTCCCAATTTTTTCCATAGAACTACATACTAGCTTTTCACCCGATTTTCATGCCATAGAACAAAATGCAAATCAGATTTTCCCAAAATCTTCCATGAATCTGCCTGCCTAAATGACACTGATAATGACAATTATTCTGTCACACCTGAATAAATAATAATAAATAAAAATAAAATACGAATAAAATAAATCGGAAACGTGGGGAAGACTCTCCAGATTATGTAGAGGATTCTCAATCTCAGAGCATTCTAGTACCACCAGTTCACAAGAAATATAATCTTAAGAGGTCTCATTTACCTTGTCCTATAGAACAATTTGAGAAATAAAAGTATTACATGTTCTATAGTACAAAATAAGACAAAAATATCGAATTTTGTCCTATGACGTCATGTTCCATGGAACAAATGGGATCTATCCATGTATTCGATACAATAGAAAATCTATAAGGTACGGGTTGTAACCTGCCGTAACATGGAAAAGTGTCCGTGCAGTAACTCGAAAACCGCATATTAGTATCATACGCTTGCTTCTAAAGTTTATGATGCCCAAATCGATTATAGTTTTACAATAAGTAGGTAGGTGCAGTCAACGGCAAAGCAATGGTTTTCCGCGCCTTAGAAGCCATCTTGTGAAGCAAAACGACACATTTATACAAGATAAGAAGAAAGAAGAAGGTATTAATAGTCAAAAGAACATTCATAGTTGAAAAAACAGGCTGAACAAATTGCAGTTTTCAAATACCAACTGAAGTTTGAGTGCCAGAAACGTACAATTTAATTGGGATATTCAGTAGAACCCTTATCCCTTATCCCCTAATCCTACACAATCTAGTATTATCAAGGTGGGTTGACGTCAGGCAAGTGCCGGTCTCAAAACTTTATGCCAAAACCCTTGAACATGAATCTAGTGGAAGAGAAGAGAATTCAATTTGTAAATGTTGTGATCTAGCGCAATGACTTTGTCAATTGTTTTGTTTTACAATAAATGTTGTGCCTTGCCTTGACCGGGTTACGGGCAGGCAGATGATTATGAACGACAATGATAAGTACAGCCCTTATTGCCCTAATCCATCTTGCGCGAACCAGTGCACTCGTTACATGACGTCTTGTACTCTGGTAACAATTTCTATTTCCTCGCAATAGATACGCGGTTTAAAGTTTTTGGTGAATTGGTACTTCAAAACACGTCTTGAATTAAATAAATATATGTACTACTACATGCAAATTTAAAGATTATTAGAAGATACAAAAGTAAAAATGTTTTGTTTATCCAGTTAGGTTTTTTTTTATGATGAATCGCGACCGCATAAGGAGACAAGCAAAAACCACGGGCTAGTTAGTTTATGATGATCCATGCAATTGTCAAATCTAAATATATTTATACTACATATCTACTTCTAAGTGGTCAAAACAACGTTATCGAAATTTGCGGTGTAGATTTTCCATGTTTGTTCTTTCCGAGTGAACAATGCTCGTATAGATTTAATGGGAACCAATATGGAAAATCATAATATTATTGTACTTATTAAAATTAAATAGACTGAAGCGTGCCCAACACTCGCATTGCCAATTAAAGACATCCGCTAGATTCCATATTCGCCATCAATCAAAAACTTATGCATTTTTGTTCACTTTGGTCATTGATGACGAACAAGGAAAATTACTGAAGACATATTCACCGTTCGAGATAAACCTTGTTGACACTTGACAGTTGACATGTTGAATAACTATGGTAATTCGCAGGCCTTAAAAAGAGCCAGCCCAGGTCACGTGTCGCCTTAATTAGTTGTTAGTTACATGTAGCCTATATATAGCAAGCTTCATAGCTCAGTTGGTAAGTAGCTCTGCTTTCTGCGTTGTAGGTTGTGGGTTCGATTCATACCCAGGACAAACATTTGTGTGATGAATATAGATTTGTTCTGTGTTTGGATGTTGTATTGTATGATAAGTATGTATTGTCAAAAAAAAGTATTTAAGTACCTATTCTATCCGTAATCTATGTCCCCATATTACAAGCTATGCTTAGTTTGGGGCTAGATTGTGTTATGTGAAATTAATGTCCTATAATATTTATCTATTGAGTGGCTTAAGTGGCGAATAAGGAATTATTCGAATCCACAGTGTGTTTTGAAGCTACCATTTACCGAAAACTTCAAAACGTGTACCTAAAGCAGAGAGCATTCCTAACAGGAGCCCACTAAAGCAAGAATGTAGTTCTGGGGGGTAAAATATGATTCAATTGCGGTGGCAGTAATCCGCTTACGTTAGTTTCGAGACCAGTGATCATAAAAATTGCTATTTTTATCGAAAAACTATTTGGTTCTCTCGAAGGTTATATGATTTCGATTTTCATGTCTCTATTGGGCAAAGTGTTTCACGAAACTCGTATAGGAAACTTTTGTAATGTTATGATCTTCAGTTAAATTATGTATTTCTCATATGAACATCGATAGTCCACTTTAAAACGACATAATTGTATTAAATAATGTGAGGGTATTTTTGAGCACATCCTGCTGAAAGTCATAGATATGGCACAAGTTATTTTTGAAACATCTGAGACAAATTTATCTTTTGTGAAATTCAAAACTATGTTGTACTTTTATACCTTTACTAACACCGGCTTGGATTATTATCTGTTATGGTATTTGTTTTTAAATAAATAAAATAAATAAAATAAATAAAATAAATAAAATAAATAAAATAAATAAAATAAATAAAATAAATAAAATAAATAAAATAAATAAAATAAATAAAATAAATAAAATAAATAAAATAAATAAAATAAATAAAATAAATAAAATAAATAAAATAAATAAAATAAATAAAATAAATAAAATAAATAAAATAAATAAAATAAATAAAATAAATAAAATAAATAAAATAAATAAAATAAATAAAATAAATAAAATAAATAAAATAAATAAAATAAATAAAATAAATAAAATAAATAAAATAAATAAAATAAATAAAATAAATAAAATAAATAAAATAAATAAAATAAATAAAATAAATAAAATAAATAAAATAAATAAAATAAATAAAATAAATAAAATAAATAAAATAAATAAAATAAATAAAATAAATAAAATAAATAAAATAAATAAAATAAATAAAATAAATAAAATAAATAAAATAAATAAAATAAATAAAATAAATAAAATAAATAAAATAAATAAAATAAATAAAATAAATAAAATAAATAAAATAAATAAAATAAATAAAATAAATAAAATAAATAAAATAAATAAAATAAATAAAATAAATAAAATAAATAAAATAAATTAAATAATAAAAAAAAAAAAAAAAAGGCCTTTTATGGTTTTGATATGGGTGCATAAAGGATAATATTCCTGTAAGTCCTAGATATTTTTACATAGGGATGTACATCTTGAAAACATAAAAGTAGTCACATTTTCAGGATACCGACAATCTCAATTCTGCTTCACCCTGATATAAAAAAATATTTAAAATATATGTTAAATTGTCCAGACAATTTAACATATATTTTAAATATTTTTTTCAGTTAGATCTCAGGATCATTGGATCTTAGTAACGTCCTAATTTAAACAAGCCTCACATCTCAGCACAGTCTGCTTTCTGCGATGTAGGTTGTAGGTTCGATTCTCACCAAGGACAAGCATTTATGTTCAATGTTTTGGTGTCATATGGTGGGTATATATAGTATAACTTGCTTCAAAGTTCACTACTATTATTTCAGCTCATATAAGCCTTATGCTAAAGCTTTTTCTGGGGCCAACTCGCCTGCTAATTGTGTTGTTTATGGCTAATGCCTAAAACGACCTCTGTGGTCTAGTGGTTCAATCCACCGATTTAGAATCCAGAGGTCTCAGGTTCGATCCCCATGGGGAGTACAATATATTGTGCTCGGTTTGGTTGGTGGTAGGATTTATTTAAGTCCACCTGGCTAGCTACCACCATATTACCTAATAATGTCGCCATAATAACAATTCTAAAATTGTTGTGTTCCGGCATTCAGAGGTAAGATAGCCAGTTCCTCGGTTTGTTGAGGATTCCGGGTGAAGTGCGCCTCCACCTTCGGCCTTATTTCAACTTGTAACCAGATGAGATGAAGGCCAAGTGCTTATCCGTCGTACAAAAAAAATAATGTTTTCAAACCTCGGCCACTGAATCTTACTTTAACTATTTTTTTCATACATTTTTAAGAAACAACTGGAGATTTTTCAAATTAAGTATCCTAGTTAACATGTTAAATATCCCTTTTGCAGTACTTATTTATAATTGAATGTAAAGAAAGGAGCAAAGAGCATCTTTTTGCTCCTTCCAATCGCTTAAGACCCCTCGCGCGAAGTAAACTTTAACAAGCCTCATAGCTCGGTTGGTAGTAACTCTGCCTTCTGCGCTGTAGGTTGTGGGTTCGATTCCCACCCAGGACAAACATTTGTGTGATGAATGAAGATTTTTGTTCTGTGTTTGGGTGTTGTATCATTTAGTACGCATGTATTTACAAAAGTATTTAAGTATTCTATCCGTAATCGAGTTCCCATATACAAGTTATGCTCAGTTTGGGGCTAGATGGCGCTGTGTACAATTAACGTCCTGTAATATTTATTTTATTTATGAAATCTTTGCACAGAGAGCTCACATGAGGATCCTTTAAAACCTTTAAAACGATGAATATCATAAACTGGAAAAACAAATGTTTCAAAATATACTTGGCTTAGTATTTCATAAGAGTGATTTTTAGGAGCAGTAGACCTTGTGAAATGGCTCGCCCGGGGAAGTACTACTACCATACTTATTTTGGCCGCCAAGCAGCATGGAGATTTTCCAGTTGCCGGTGAAATTACGAGCACGCGAGGTTTAACACCTCTATGCCTCAAGTTGAAGTTCGCATGGCGGTGCCGCGTAGGCCATGTTCTTTGTGGATGTGACCTACGCAGTTAGGCTTTGTTATATGCAAGAGATGCACTTAATCAGGTGGGCTTCTTGCTTGTTCCATCTCCAGGTTACCTAATACCGGTGAGCGAACCACTAGTCCACTGGTTGGTCTCAGAGGCGTGTTCGCACTTGGCTGGTTTATTTGAATGTTTCTCTGTTTCAGCGGCTGTGGTTATCGCATTCTTCGTGTGCTGGGTGCCATTCCACATCCAGCGCCTGTTCTTCATCTACGGGCACCGCCTGCCGCAGTTCCACCAGATCAACGAGCACCTGTTCAACGTCGCTGGAGCGCTGTACTACGTTTCCGCGACCGTCAACCCAATTCTGTACAATGTTATGAGCGAGAGGTGAGCTAAGTGGCATACTGACAGTTGAGGATTCTGGGTAAAGTGCGCTTCCACCTTCGGCCTTATCGTTACTGAAAACGCCAAGCAAATGCCCACTATAAGATAAAAAATAAATAAATTACTAATAAGTAATCATTAGTAGGTATATGTGTATACCACTATATTCCTGTACACTATACCACTAAGTATTTTTTAAATTATGTTTTTATTGTACGACGGGAAAGCGCTTGGCCTTAATCTCACTTGGTTACAAGTTATAATAAGGCTAAAGGTGGAGGCGCACTTCACCCGGAATCCTCAACAAACTGAGGAACTGGCTATCTTACCTCTAAATATTAATATTATTAGCACAATATTGTACTCCCCCTGGGAATCGAACCCGGGACCTCTGGATCCGAAATCGGTGGGTTGAACCACTAGACCACAGAGGCGGTTAATGTATGATTTGAACCTCTAAAAACCATTGGTCTCGAAAGCTGTATTACGATTTTTTGTATTCTACGACGGGGAAGCGCTTGGCTGTTATCTATATGGTGCTAGCTTCATATGTAGAGGTATATAAGGCTTCATATACCACTATACGAAGCTGCCGACGAGATTAAATTAGAAACTATATTTTCTTCAAGTTTAGGGATCATCAATATTCACTAGCTCGAGTATTAGCCTTTCTCCTTGTATTGCTAGTCGCGATTCCGAACAACGGAAAAGATTTTATGTTTCAAAATGATCCTAAAAAATATTACTGAATATAGACGATATTATAATTTGGAATTCGAATCTGAATTCTTGTATGTACCTTGAGGTTAAAAAGAAACTTCCTCCTGCTATCTATAAAGTAAAGTAAAGCAAAGCAAAGCATAGCAAAGCGAAGCAAAGCAAAGCAAGGTAAAGTAAAGTAAAATATTATTTACTAGCTGACCCGACAGACGTTGTCCTGTCATTCAATTCAAACCCTGACTTTAAGGGCATTTAGAGTCTCTAGGAACAGTCACTTGGTCACCACTGGTACTGTAGTATGCTGCTGAAGGGGCGTGGCGTGGACACGTCGTAGCGACGCTGAGTGTGGAGGAAGCGTGTCTTAAGGCAGCGTGGTAGCTCTGCGGAACCATCGGTGTAGTGCAGATCAGCAGGTAGCTGGTAGGTAAGCAGTACAGGGTAGTGGAAGCTTGCCCAACGTGTGGAAGTCTCGATGGGCGCAGGCGGTCTGTCTGCGCACAGTTTGAAGTTGGGTACAACAGCCCTATAGCCGTTATGCTATAGTGTCATTTTACGAGGCTGCGTCTTCTATCGTCTTAGGAATCGCAGGGGTAGGCCTGCGAGAGTGCCACGCCATGCAGAAGATTGACAGGGCGACAGTTTATAATTTACAAATATAGGTTATATTCACAGGATAGAATATCACTTGCCTTACGCTTATGGAGAACATTTCTAGTGTAGATTACGATGAAGCCAAGGGCCAAACGTAAAGAGTAAGCCCTACGTTCGATCAGCGATCAACTCACCCCCAGGGTGAACCAGAACTGCACGGGCACTTAGGACGTCGGGCGAGCGTCACGGCTGTCGTGTTTATTAGCTTTTATAGGTGTTGTCGGCAAGGCTTTTGAGCAAAGAAAAGGACAGACCTTTTTTTTTAAAAAGAACAGTACGCAGGCTTCGTTCTAAACCGGGAGGGCGACAGCTTTGCGCGGACCTAAAAGGAGAAACCCTGTGGCTGGGGTGGTTTTTATGTCACTCCCTCCCTTTAAAATTAATTTAATTCCAGGATGAAGTCCTTGATTCCGAGGATACACCTAATAAACGCAAACATAATATAATGCTACGCTAGAATAATGTAATCTTTGTTAACGATATTGGCGGTGTGCGATCCACAGAACACTAATATCCTAACGGATATTGGTATGATATGGTGCGATCTGTCTCTTACTGTCAAACAACTGACAGTAATTTCAAACGTGCTTAGCAAAGAGTATGTAACGATGGGGCTAAGGTTACAGTCAAAAAGTTTTTAATAAAGCTAGTCGTTAAGTTTTCTTAAATTTTCTAGGTTTCTGCCCATTTTTCTTATATTTTTTTAATGTAAGAACCTTTTTTATAATACTAATAATAGGTACCTTATAATAATTAGTCATATACATTTAAAAGAAAAACATCATAAACGCAAAACAGAGTCTAAATTAGTTTACAAGAAAATTCAAGTTACTTATAAATTCTTCTGCCTTGTATTAACATTTATTGGCTTGTATGGATTTTAACTTTCCCTGAAACAATGATGTTGGTAATTCCCTTAATGTCAGCAGTTTATTATATATAGAAGATATAGATAGATAAATGCTTCAATGTAGTCTAAGATGATTTTACACAATTTTTATATTGATCTCATCTATTGCAAGTTGAATAATCAGGTCGATAAAACAAGACCGCGTTATCTTTAACGATCATTTCCGTTTGTTAAAGAAACATACAGGCTACCGTTAAAATACTGTATTTTTTTAAATAAGGCACACACGAATCTGTCATCTTACGGCGGAATATGGCTCTGATACATCGTTTCTGGCATTTAAAGTTTACATCAACGTCGTTAGGGCTGCGTTAAAATATAATGCCATGCCGTAGATTAAAGGCAATAAATCCAAATCCATTGATATACATTAAGAGTGTTTCGATACCAACTATTTGCTTGAGTTTATACTTATAGGATGTAGACTGAGCTATTAATTTTCTTTGCTAAATGTTTTATGTGTGTTTTCCAATTTAAGTTTGTGGTCAATGTGCAGTCCTAAAAATGTTGCCGTGTTTATTTCCTTGATTTTATTATTATTATATCGAATGTCAAGGTTAGTGAAAGTGAAGCTGCTGTATTGCGTTGTCTAAAATGTATAAATTTTGTCTTATTTATACTTATTTGTTTCAAGATTATAATTATTTAACCATGTTATAATTGATGTCAGTGTAGAATAATGTCATTTTCATATACAATTTCAATATACAGTTGTAGACATTGTCTCTCTGCTATGGGTTGCTTGAAACTAAAGTACTAACAGGTTTACGGGGAAGTCTTTGGCCTTCATCTCACCTGATTTCAAGCTATGCTAAGGCCAATGGTGGAAACGATTTTATCCTCAATGCACTGAGGAACTGACTATCTTATCTCTTAGTGCCGGAACACAACGCTTTGATTTTTTGTTATGGCGAGATACTCAGGTCGGATACAATAGTTTTAGAACAAAAATACACACCTGGATCGCAATAACTGCCTGTTAACGACAAAAGAAATAGTAGATAGTTACACAGGGGGCTGAAACGACCGATTATATACGAGGTTGTTATACCTACCCCAAGCGTTAGCGGGGGAAGTTATAGGAACGGAGTATTAATGGGTGTTTTTCCGAAAGGCGTAGTGAACGCGTTTTAGCTCGAGTTAGACATTTTACTTTTCACTTGGATTGTGAGAAAATAAAACAAAGTAAAGAAACCACAATAGAAAGAAAATACAATACTTCTCAGAAATTAGACATCGGAAAGCCGAATCATCATGAGCACAATATTTTTGTAGGCTGATAGTAATACACAAAATTTAAAAACAAAGAAGGTATATATAAATTACTAGTTATTCATACAAGATATTTAACGACGTTCAGTTCGCTACTCTGTCAAGAGATGGTGCTACTGTGACGCTCGCGTATCGTGATAATGCCCTGCCTTTATCGCTCTAGCGTGCTTTTGAAATCTACTATCCTTGTCTATTAAAGTTACATTTTATAAACATCCTCATTTCTGTATGAAATTATAATAGTTATAATGATAAATCTTGTAGAATACAACAAAATTTTATTTGGTAAGCAAAAAGTGGTAAATGTTTTGTTTTGTACGAGTTATAAGTAAAAACAGTGTGATGTTCTGAATCGCGCTAACGATGTATTTTGTACGAGGAGAGTGTATCAGATTACTCCGTAGATACGTTTGGGAGAGTCCGTGCCTACGCAGTAAATTAGTTGTGAGGGGCGAGCTATGCTAAATCGCCTCTCTCATGTGATCGACTGTGTGCGGTGTCTCTCGTAGCTGTACAAGTAACAAGAGACCCCTATAGTTGGTCGGATCCTCACGCAGGCTGCCCAGCTGCTGAGACGAAAACCCGAGCTTGCGTAGCTGTCCGGGCAAGTACCTAGCGTAAGCAGGGTCTGCCTGACACGGAGCTCGCTCGGTCGTGATAACCTTCCATAAAAAGACGGTACATGTGATGTGAAACAAGCGCTCTAGCGTCGAAACTGCAGACGGCTGAAAGGCTGGAAAACAAACGGCTGAAAGGCCTTGTAAACAGAAGGCTGAAATATGCCGAAATGGTAAAGAGGGAAACCTCAAAACCCCACTGCGTAGGCAATTTGACTTTCCCTTTTGCAGTCTTTATATTATTTTAGTTTAACAACATTCAGAAAATTAACAGCTAACTTATAGACTAGGTAAATAAATAGATGCTGAAAGCTAATTACGAATTTCCACAAAAGTATTTTAATTATTGTAGATAAATCACCGTAGCGATCTTATTTTACCTGACTATAGAGGGATATGTTTTTCGAGAGTACCTATGTATGTTTTTTTTTATTGGCACACTGCAGTGTGAGGTATCGTTTGGTTTACCTAAGTTGTAGGAGTGACATAGGCCGTTATTTTATTATGGCGATACGATATGAAAGGATACGAGAGGAGAATTATAGAGATATGGATTTCAAAGGCAAGGTAACATGCTGATGGCAAATAGTTTGTTATCATTTTTATACCGTCTTCGTGAAGCCATGAAGTTTTAAAATTTAACAGTTGCGTTTTAGTTTTTCCAATTATCAACTTGTTAAAATCAAGTCTGTTTAAAGTACTCACAGATTTCTAGCTCTATTTCCTGATGATAATTGGGTCAAATCAATTCGCATTTCTCGACCAAGGTACAATAAGTAATCTACGCAAAGGATCAACTTTGAAGTTCTAAGAGAATAAGACTAATAATCCATTCAAAGTCAGCTACCTACATTAATCGGACTCTACAAAATAAGAACTATGGCCGTATGCCATATATAAGGTTAGATTTTCTATACACAAGGTGTTGTGTATAGAAAACATCGCGGACGATCAGGTACTCAACACAACACAAGTGAGTCACATACAGACTTTGTACTTTTTTTTTGTTATTGTTATACAGGGAAACTAAAGTACTTACAGGTTTACGAGGATGCGCTTGCGACTTTCATCTCACCTGGTTTCAGGTAATATGGCCCAAGTATGAATCCTCATAGGTCTGAAGAACTGGCTATCTTACCTCTTAATGTCGGAACACAACAATTAAGAATGGTTGTGATGGCGACAGTCTTATGTAAGATGGTGGTAGAAGCTAGGCAGACTTAAAACGAGTCGATTCTACCACCAACCAAACAAACACAAATTTGCTCTGCCCTGGGAATCGTACCTGAGACCTCTAAGTTTGATACCGGTGAACTACTATACTACTACGATGGCGGTTAAAAATAGAACCAATTGATAGTTATAAGTATTAAATTAAAAAATATGTGTGCGCGTTGTAAATGCAAGTACATACGTTAAAAAAGGTATACCCATGGACCGTAGGCTTTGTATAATAACATATTTATATATGTTAATCAAAATAAAGTTATGAGATGTTGCCTTGAGAATAAGTAGTTATGCAACATAATTAGTTCACAATGCTAAAGCCTTCCCTTCCCTAAATTCTAATAAACAGCGATAAGGATCCTATCCTAAGCGCCTCTGTGGTCTAGTCGTTCAACCCACCGATTTCAGATCCAGAGATCCCGGGTTCGATCCCCAGGGGAGTACAATATTGTGCTTGGTCTGGTTGGTGGTAGGAATTTGTTTAACTATCTGGCTACCACCATATTACCCAATTCTGTCGCCATAATAACAATTCTAAAATTGTTCTGTTCCGGAATTTAGAGGTGAGATAGCCCGATCCTCAGTTTGTTGAGAATTCTGAGTGAAGTGCGCCTCCACCATCGGCGTTATCTGAGTGTAAAAAAAGATTAACATTTTTGAAAAGATCGGTTGGTTGAACCACTAGACTACAGAGGCGGTTATCAATTATATTTATCGATTTAATTTTGAATTTTGAAATGGTTTTTATGCAGTTTTGTAGATGGCTGTTTAAGGATTGTAATGCAGGTACCTACAATAATATAAGCCCCGCTCAAAACACTGGGATTGAAACCGGGGGAAGCAAGCATTTCCGAGAGATTTTTCTCGGCTTTTTATACGTAGGTTTCAATTCTACGCGTAATGAAAACGTTGGTTTTTAAGTTATCGCTCAATTTATTTTTCTTTCATATTTTTCTCACGAAACCTTTTGAAATCCGTTTCCGTGGGCTATAATAAAAATGGGGGCGATTGTAGTGAAGAAATACATCGTAAAAGCTATGCCAAGTTGAAAAGCCATAAGTTAGCTATATTCATTTATTCGGCGGTGGTGATCGCGACGTGTTCAAAATTTGACCGTAAAAAAACCAGTCAAATGCGAGTCGACTAACAAACCGAGAATCCCGACGGTTTTTGACGGTTTTTTTTTGTATTCCGTGTTGGAGCCATTGCCACCGTCCTGACTCACGCTTGGCCAGTTTTTGGTATTATTTGTTATACTTTAGGGTTAAATCTAGAACTACGCCTACTGTGATGTTTATAGATATTACCTACCATTTCACCATAGATATACGATTAAAAAGTTTATTTGCTTGGGGACCCCTCATTTTTAAATTTTTATAACTTATCATTAATCCGCTATAATAACACATATTCTCTGAAATTTTAAACAGCTACCTATTACAAATCCAATGTAACAGTTCTATAGGTATCTAGCATTGACAGCTAAATCTTACATTTCTCCGTGCGCACAAAAGGGGTCCGAAGTTTAAAAATAAAAGTTTTTAGATATCACGGTAGTCATTTTTATTAAAAAAATTACAGCTATTAATGACTTGTTAGCTGTCGGATGAAAAATAAAGTGGAACTTATTTTTTATTTTTTTAATTATTTTATTTCTTTGTCGATTAGCGACCACATTAATAAAAAACATGTTGAAATATGTTTACACCTAATGCTTATCTAAACATAGCTCTAACCACCTTCACATGAAGAGTCAGTTAAAATGCTGTTTATACTACCTAGTATCGTAGCATCTAGTAAGCGATTTTTGACAAAACATTTAAAAATTATCTAAATGCTGCATTTCTGCTATATACACTCTAACCAAATATGCTGAACATATTCGATAATACTATAGTCATTTAGCGATAAAACTTTTTTCATGAGGCAAGAAAAGCGAATTTGTTACTAGGGATAATAATACCTCACACATTTTGTTTTCAATAAAAGTACAATTAAACTAACTATGTACAAAGGAATCAGTCAGATTACCTATCACACATTTTAAATTCACCTACCGTTGTGCAAATGTGACCACATTATCGCATCGGTCCACCGATTGCAACATTGGACTTTTGCATCCTGTGTGGCCTCATTCAAGTCAGGACATCAGCACTGTGTGACCTTATACATTTCAAAGTCCAGCCGCCCGCCCTCAACTTTCCTACTTGGAAAATTCCGAACACGCTTAAAAAGAGTAAGTAAGATGATGTTAGAACTATCCCAGACGACGAAACAACTGTAATCTACGTGCGGAAACTTGAAACATCCTAGATGCAAGCTAGATGCTTAGGTACTGTTATAAAAACACACCGAAATACATACACAATCCCTTCTGATTGAGCCACTAAAACCAACGTTTTAGTGGCTCAATCAGTTTTTTTCAAATTCAGGTTTTAGACAAACACTAATTATAGGAACGACGACAGAGGTTCTAAAAAAAAACGATTTATCCCAGTAATTTTAATTAAGTAAATAAAACTTATAAACAGTAAAAGTCTAATTACGACTAAAGGTACGTTCAAGCTCGAAGCGGGAGTCGAAGTATATCCTGTGGCCGATGGCCGCGCCTCGTGTCTCGAGTCAGCATTTTTTTTATTGTTCTGAAGAAAGGTCTTGGCCTTCATCTCACCAGATTTTCATGTCATGATAAGGCCGAAGGTGGAAGCGCACTTCACTCAGAATCCTCAATAAACTGAGGAGAGCATTCTCAAGTTTGAATTCCGTAATTACGCAATTGTCCAATTAGCTTATTGCGTAGAGGTGATAGGATAGATATGCATCATCATCATCATCATCTTCAGCCACTCAGTGCCCATTTATGAGCGTAGGCTTCCCACCTCCTTCCATGCGCAACGATCGGCTGCTGTAGCCATCCACTGGTGTCCCGCATTCGTCCCATCATTTTGGTGGACGTCCTCTGGGTCTGATGTTCGTCCAAGATCTTCATTCAATCAGTTTTATCGCCCAGCGACTTCTATCTAGTCTAGCTATATATCCTACCCAACTCCACTTTCATTCAGCGATAGATAAAGCACACTCGAACAAAATGTACGCATAACAAAACAATAACATATTCAAAATAAAATAAATACTACTTACGGAAACATCTCAGAATTAGCAAGCTGAAATGGCAGAGGACAGGCTACATATCTCGCAGAACCGATAACCGCTGGGGAGCAAAGGTTCTCGCATGACGACCACGATTAAACGCGAAACGGAGTGTGGGAAGACCCGTGTGTCGATGGAGCGACGACATATTGGCTGTTGCGGGGAGTCGATGGAGGCGGCTCAGGTCGCTATTTTTACTGTCGATTGGGGGAGGGCTTGTTCAGCAGTGGACGTTTGTGTTAATTCTTGCACGAAAACAACTCTGCATCTTACAAGTAGGCAAAAATAATAATGTATAAAGTAAACTGGGCTACATGACAAATAAAAAAGTCAAAGTCAAAGTATTTTTTATTCTCTAACAAGTAGTCAAATATTCATAAAAATGGGTTTAATCACAAAGAAAAACGACAAAGTCACAGTATTTTTTTATTCACTAAGATTAATAACATAAGTTTTTAGGTTTTCGTGGTTATTCACTACATTTAAATTGTCAAACATTTCGGGTTTATTACCACGGTAATATGTATCAAAATATCGAGGTAAAATTACATATTACCGTGGTAATAAACCCGAAATGTTTGACAATTTAAAAGATTAATAACGTCAAATCTACCGCCTGTTCGGAATCGCGACCAACGCACAAGGACAAAGGCAAGAACCTCGGGCTAATAAGTTTTTTGATGATCTGTATTCTGTTGGTAGGTATATGGATTTTCTATAATAACAGATTTCTTACTTCTTAGTTGTATTTATTTAATTTTGGTTTATTATGAGAACAAACAGTACTTAAAAACAAAATTACAAAAAAAACTTAATAACTACTGACCATTTAAATGTTCCCGCGTATGAAAATATATGCAGGCTTGCCTGGGAAGGATATAAATAAATACAAATTAATCGCAGTCGAAGAGATCGCTCTCTAGCGATGAGACCGCTCATTGTACCTAAGCCACAGATGTATACTAACGTAATGAGCTAAGCTTAAAGATTTATTTACGGAACCTTAGTTTATTGATTTATTTATTTACCTTAGTGTATAATTAAGCTTTTATGATGGATTAGTTCATAATCTCCAGGTTTGTGAGGGGCTAGGGCAGGACATATGAGATCTATAATGGAGCGAGCTTTCCCAGGAAGCACAGGCTCGACTGCGCACCGACGGAAAACCCGTTTCACGCCGGAAATCTATAATTAATAAGCTCCTTTCATCACTAAAGCTCCCGAAGGTGTTTCATAATGGCCGCGTGTTTCCTATAGATGCCGAATCTATAGGAAAACAGTAGGCTTTGTAAGTGCAAATGAGAACACGGGATAACGCTAAATTGGATAACGGCGTAATCACGACCGATGTAAGTGTCTGTCAAGGACGAGGCTTTCATCAAGATCAAAATGAGATCCATTGTTCTCCGACACTTAGGAAAACGTGGTTTCTTACCCGAAGGGGCCAACAGGTTCCTATTACTAAAATCTTCAGAAGCTTCTACATGTCAATTCGGTGTCCATTGTTCGAAATAAAAAGTGACTACGTTTACCTACTATCTAACTTTCATTTTAGAAATTAGTGGGCTTCTAAATGAATTCTGGCTCTTTTTTTTTTATTTCGGTGTATTATCAGTCTATATAAAAGTATAAGGGGCTTATTCTAATGCTTTATACTTACCGTAAATTATTGCATATTGTCATTTTCAGAGCATATCTATAAATAACGCCGGATTACCTGACAAATAATAAAATAGGGCGTCCTCACCTGACATGAATCGTATTGTTACAATGATGTTTATTTCGATTCGTTTCAATGATTATAGTGATTTGTTAAGGTATAACAACAAATACTAAAAACAAGCTAAGCGTGAGTCGGACCCGCACTACGGGTCCAGAAATAATTGCATATTTTAATAAACATTTTTTTATTTTTTTTATTGTACGATGGGTAAGCACTTGGCCTTCATCTCACCTGGCTGCAAGTTGAAATAAGGCCGAAGTGGAGGAGGCGCACTTCACCCTAAATCCACAACAAACTGAGGAACTGGCTATCTTACCTCTGAATGCCGGAATACAACAATTTTTAGAATTGTTATTATGGTGACAGTATTAGGTAAGATGGTGGTAGCTAGCCAGGCGGACTTAAATAAAGTCCTACCACCAACCAAACCAAGCACAATATATTGTACTCCCCATGGGGATCGAACCCGGGATCTCTGGATCTGAAATCGGTGGGTTGAAACACGGTTGAAACACAAGACCACAGAGGCGGTGAATAAAAAATGATTGGGGTAAATGGCTATATGTTTGGCTATGGCTATATGGCGTTTGGAACCACTATCAAAACGGATCACGGTCCCAATCGACTGATTATTTTTTTCGATTAAATTTTATCAGGCATTTGGGACCACTCGCAATATTACTACTAACAAATTAACCTCTATTGTGTATTATCCATTTTGTACCTTAAGGTTTACGTCCTCTATTTGTAACGACTTCACAGTCAGAAAAATATAAAAAAAAAATATAGCCCGCTCTGTGGTATAGTGGTTCGCCTACCGGTGTTAGATCAAAAGGTCCTGGATTCGGTCCCCTGAGGTAAAATAGCTAGTTCCTCAGTTTGTTGAGGATTCCGGTTAAAGTGCGCTTCCACCTGCGGTCTTTGTAAACCAGATGAGATGAAGGCCAAACCCCGACAAACAATAAAAAAAAAACATACGACAATGGCGTTCATGTGTAATTTTTGTTCTGTAATGATTGTTCTGTTTTTATTGCCAGGTACAGAAAAGCGTTTCAAGAAACCCTGCTCTGCCGTGCGGTGCCCCGACGTCGCGACTCCCGGACCTTCGACCTGACGACATGCCGCGAGCTAACTCTCCCTAGCACCATCCCAAACCGGTACCGCGACTCCAGACAATCGTTCGTGAGAATCGATTACCTGAAGGACCCGCCCCCAGCGCGCATCGGCCAGGAGAAGAATGAGTTTAAGACGTTCTCTATCACTTGAATCGATTTAATTAGGGCTCCAGAGTACAGCTGGTTTTCGCTATCTAGTACGAACGTAGTTTGTCATCTAGATGTCCTGAGTTCGATCCCTAGATCCCTACAATATTAATAAGATGATGATAAGTTAGATAATACTCGTAATAATCTAAGTTAGCATCCCCTTACTTTTTTAAAACACAATCAAAATCGATATAAAGGAATAATACAAAAAATATTTTGCATATGTTTAGATTTACATTATCCTTATCCAACGATACCGGCACTATCGAATCGATATGCCATTTTGAACGACAAACTACGTTTGTATGGGAGGGCAGTGCTACTGGGCCTTCTTGATGTTTGATTGTTGTGTTTTTTTTCTTTTACTTAGTGTGTAGATCTACGTCAGTGTTTCCGGTTGGAGTCTAGTTAGTGAATAGTTCTATTCAAGAGTATTCTTCTCTTATATTTTACTTGTGTTGAGACAATGCTTGATAGAACAGATAAGTCACTAAAACTGAGCAATTGTAAAGTTAGCCTTGAAGCATATAGAAAGAAATAATGAAAGAAAAACATTGCATCGATTTGGCGTTCGACCCAGCAATATGCTGTGGTTATATACAAAGGCTGGTTTTTGCGAATGACAGCACACGTAAATGTCAATATACAAAGAAATATATAGCTTGTACTAGTTAGATAAATGGGTACAAAACAACATTGAAAAGAAGCATAGTTAATTAAATTACAGCGAACTAAAAAACTACTATTGCAAGGACACTTTAGACAGAAATAAAAGACACAAAGAATGAAACAAAACATTATCAGTTTGCTTAAAATGAGATTACAGAGTTATTAATAATATTGCAAAACAATTTTATACTATACTGTTATTTGATAGTTAAAATAAGTGATATATATAAAGTTAGTTTAATTGAAATATGAGATATAATTTATTTTCAATATAAGGGGTAGTAGATTATTTAGGGGATTCCTCGTTTCTCAAGTCTTCGCAAGCTCTCCGATTTTCAAGAAATTTCTTAAATTCTTAAATCTTAAAACTTCAAATACCCTGAAGATCTTTTAAATGTTATATAATAATATATCCATAATATTTCGAAAATTATTTTTTTGAAAGGGTGATCCCATTGTCATCAGGTCAGGATCTGATGATGGAATCCTGGAGAATTCGAGGGAACTCTTCAATTATTATAGGCACTCGAAGCGGTTTGGGTGTATTACCTCAAAAGTAAAGAAAACACGGATCATATAGGATCACGCGTCTGTTGGCTGTCATCAAAATAATTGGAAAAAATACGTCATCTAGGTAAACGAAATTGTATCATATTCTTCATTGAAGTAAGTTTACTTTTTAGTTTTTAAAACGTAATTATTGCATATGATGGGTTAGCTTTTGACCTCTATGCTTGCTCTAGGCTAGACACAGGATAAGTTCTACAATATCGCTATATAGCTTTCCCAGGGCACTTACTCTTCCGCTCACCAGCTGATGGCACCGTTCTTCGGTAGAAGGTTGCTATCCAGGTGGTCTTACGCAGGTCCTACCACCAGTGTTCTGATTATGAAGCCGTAACCGCTAGCATATACGAGCAATTTCGCTGCCCAGGGACCACTTGGAGACAGATAACACCTACTCAAAAACTACAACTTCACACCAGTTAAACTATACCGAACTATAGGTAATAAATCAATAGTGAAAGATAGAAACGTGTAACATTTTTTTTAATGTACGAGCAAGTTATGAGAAGGCCGTAGGTGGAGGCGCACTTCACCCGGAATCCTCGACCAACTGAGGAATTAAAAACTGATGATTTTCTGGCTTTCCCCTTATCGGAGGAGGCCAAAATGTTGTTAACATTTGTTACTATAGGTATTAAGCGTAAGCGATCAGTGATTTAAATAGTTTTTTTGTATTCTAGGTTGTTATTTCGAAGGTGACATTATAATTTTTAAGCCCTCTTTATTAAATATAGTTTTTTTTTAAGTAGAAAAAGTTACAATAATACAATACAATATTTATCTGTTAGCCAAATCTAATTATGTCATCATAAAAAGCAATGGAACTGCGTGATGCCGCTTACGAACGTGACATTAAGACTTCTTTCTCAGCTTGATAATATTCGCTGATAATATTCAGAAGGCACACTCCTTGCATTATTCGCTGATATTGGTAATTCTTATCTTCAAGAAAACACAGCGTTCGAAGAAACATCTGTATGACCTTGAAGCCAACAAATCGTTCTACCTTTTTGCAATATCTTTATGAAACTGTCGGTAGCTGAGTAATAATATAGTTGTTTGGTCTAAAATACGTCGGCACTCGGAAATCTTTGTAATAATACGTGGAGAGAAAACTTTGGACCCCTTTTTATGTATATTGCACTAAAGAGTATGATGAATTTATGAATAATTCTGTTGTTCTTACGTTCTGATGTAAAGAGAGGTATCCTCATTTTGATTCTTCTTTAATTTTTTAAAGAGTTCTCGATAAATTGATTTTAGAATAAAAAAAAGGCAAATCGAATGGGGTTCATAAAGTTTTATGTCCACCCATTCAATGTATGTTTGTGTTGTTATGATATGTTGTGAGCTAATTTATATAAAATTAATGTTGTTAGTGTCCGTCTATTGCGGACAGATATCATCCTAGTCGTTATTAAATGTCCTGAAATCAGCCCATAATTGTCCGCTGCTGAACATTGGTCTCGCGACGCGTCAAACAGCCATCATGAGCTGTCTCCAACTATCGACTCCCCGCAACCGCCAAAATATCGACGGCCCATTCCTAGCGGTTATCAAAAATATTTATTTAATTATTTTTTATTTTATATTATTATGATCAATTCTGACAAATATAGAAAGTTAAGTACCTATACCTAGTAAAGCGTGTACGTTACCTGAAAGTGTGTTTGTAACGTGTTTGAACAGCTGATAACTAATATCGAGTTTGTATAGAAATAATTAATGATAAAAATAAATAACATATATTCATTTCGTAATTTCATATACATAGATTTAAAATATACATTAGTAAGTTTTTTGTAGCAATCAACTGTTTTTGACTTAATATGCGATGTATCGAAAAGGTGAATTAATAAATGTCTTTACGAACTTGATATCAAGGACCGAGACTATCATTCAAAATCCATCCATCAAAGGCCTTCATTGTAGCTGTGTACAATGTAGGTATGTATAATTTAGGTTTTTTTATAATTTATTAATTTGTTCAACCCACCGATTTCAGATCCAGAGGTCCCGGGTTCGATCCCCATGGGGAGTACAATATATTGTCATTGGTTTGGTTGGTGGTAGGACTTTGTTTAAGTCCGCCTGGCTAGTGTAACAACCCTCCCTATCTTAGCTTTTCTAACCTAAAGATGTACGAGTACCGAACCTTAAATCGGACCGCGACTTATTCTAAAAATAGCTAGTCCTAGTAGATACGATAAAACCTGAAAATCCTGGTTAAGGAACCCCAAATTGTAACCCCTCCTGTCCAACCTAATAGTATGAGTTGTTTTATTTGTAAATTTTGATTTACTAAGAATAATTTGATTATATTTTACCTACATATTCCTTATATTGCCGCCTAAATTAACGTATTACAACCAACCTAGCTATTTATTTGTTAGTTCGTCATGATCTACATTGGCACGTGAAACATCTAGTTACATAAAGACTCTACGTTGTGTATGTAGTAAACCAGATTCTTAGAAGGTATTACGAGATTTCTGGTGAACCTAACTTCTACCTAAGCATTGAATAAACGAAACGATAATACCTATTTCATCTTCATCATCAACAATCTATCGCACGTACGACTCTTCCATGGCGCCCGATCTTTGGCCTTTCTCATCCACTCTCTGTCCGCCACTGTACAGAAGTCATCGCTGCATCTAGCCGGAGGACTATCTATTTATTTACCTATATCTGTAAAAATGACAAACTATTTAATAAAATAACAAAATCCCAAATTGTACTAATAACAATAATTATGTGCGTGCGCAACGAAGGCAAAAGGCTCCACCTACGCCTCCTACAGTGAATTTTCCACCAGAGACTTGGATAATTCCCCTCTGCGGCTTATGGCTAAGTGTGAGAGAAACCGCCGAACTCTCACACTCAGGAGATAACTCCCCCCATTACTTATTCTAGATAATGTAAGTAGTATGTTTGTTCATGTCATGCAAGGGAATAAGAGGGAATCAAAATCTAAGTTTGTCTGTACGTACGGTGTTAACCACATCCATAAAACTTACTTAAGAATTAATGACCTAAGCACAAAAATTAGAAAATATTCATACTTCGTTCTTTTAATAGTCATTTCAACTAATTGGGATACTTGCGGAACTCAATTCTACTAGGTTAAAACCTAGTACAAAAGAGTCCCTATTCTATACTACAACATGGAATCCAATGAAACTACATTTGAAGTTTCAAAGGTTTCCTTTCTATCCACAAGTAGATGATCCTGTTCCTATGGTACCTGATAAATATCTAATCCTAGTAACATACAAAAAACCTAAAAGGTCACGTATAAATCCAGCGTTATTTGTCCTAAAATTACTTACTTAAAGATCCGGGATCACGATCTGGTTATTCCTATGTACAGTAAGTACTTACCTTATACGAGTAAATGTAATTACCTACCTGAGATTCAATGGTAATACTTCTCGAAGATACTAGACTAAACAAGACTATTCTGTCTGACCGTCTTCAGGGAGTGTGTCCTAAAGATTCCCACGATGGTGCTTCCTTTGTAGCTGGGATTAGACATGGAACCTAGAAATCTTCACGAACAAAACTCCTTTACTTCTTTTACAGATGCTTCCCAGACACCAAAAAACATGACTTTCTACTGTAACCCCATCTTACCTAATAGTATGAGTGAGTTTCTATTTGTATACATTTTAATTTAGTAACAATTTTTAGATTTTATCTACAGACTCAGCTAGGTAGTATGTCCTACCTAGCTATTTGTTGGTTAGTTCGTCATGATCTACATTGGCACGTGAAACATCTAGTGATATAAGGACTCTACGTTGTGTATGTAGTAAACCTGATTCTTTTAAGGTATTACGAGATATCTAGAGATCCTAGATTGTATCTAAACACTAAATAACCATAATGATTTTATATACTTACTGTTACAATAGTATTTGATAAAATAAAATTTGAAATGTTAATAATAATAATATACCTATTGTCTACCTATTGCTAATACGCAGCTATGGTTAAGGGACCCCATCCAATCGTCCCTAACAGTGAATATCTGCCATCCCTTAGGACTTAACCAATTCTCCTCTGCGGTTTTTGGCTAGAATATGACATCTATATTCTCATTCATTTAGGAAGAGAACCCATTACGGAATCTAGATTTCGTAATTGTAAACAATAGTTCTGTACCCATACATGAGACGAAGAGAAAATAAAACCCTTCGATTGTTTTATGTTTTATCTACCTATATTCATAACATTAGGGTTTATGGTCTATGTACATCAAACAAACAAATGTTCGTTCTTTCATAAGTCATCTAAGTGGGTTCTCTGCGGGACTCAATTCTACTAAATGAATAGAACAAAAGAGACCCTATTATTTCTATTTTTCCGGAGGTTTCCGTTCCATAACGGTTTTAGAGAGTAATCTTACTACCTATCTACCTTGATAACACCTAACCCAAGTTCTATACAAAACCAAACTACTGTTTTTTATAATTTAGGAAAGGAAGAATCTACAATGTTTATTTCATTATTTTGACCTAACATTAACTTGTTACTAGTACTTTCCTACCATTTTGTTCATAATTGAAACGTATTTTTATTAAAGTCAAAGTCAAAGTCAAAATTTCTTTATTCATTAAGATTTTTTAGGATCATTTTGAAACGTCAAATTTACCGCCTGTTCGGAATCGCGACCAGCACTCAAGGAGAAAGGCAAGAACCTCGGCCGGTTAATTTTTTTGATGATCCATTCAACATTTAGATACACAATTTGTTATTATATTCTAAGTAGATACATCAAAAACCTAAATACTTAATCTTAAAACATTTGTTATTACCTATCTACCTAATGGGCAATTTGTTAACATTGAGAAATCACCATTTTGCTGTCAACTGGTATAGCAACATCGGGCCACACGTTCTTATCGTCGATATAATCACTAATTTTGTAGTAGGCACTTTTAATTAAATTATTCTTTATATACAATTTGAATTTACGAGCAGAGAGTTTGGTGGCGCTTTGAGGAAGCTTATTATAGAATCTCACACAGTTCCCTAAGAATGAATTATTTACTTTTCCTAAGCGAAACTTAGGTATCTTAAGTTTATTTTTATTTCTAGTATTAACACTGTGTACATCACTTCTTTTACTAAACTCATCAATGATTCTGTGACCGTGCATTAGGTTTTCATAAATGTATTGGGAGCTGACTGTAAGAATACCAATCTCTTTAAAACGTTCCCTAAGAGAGTCACGAGTTTTCATTTTATAAATTGCCCGTACAGCTCTCTTCTGTAGAATAAAAATGCTTTCAATATCAGCTGCATTTCCCCATAAAAATATGCCATAAGACATAATACTGTAAAAGTAACTAAAATAAACTAACCTCGCCGTAGCTTCATCAGTAAGATGCCTTATTGTACGTACAGCGTATGCAGCCGAGCTTAATCTTAAGAGCTTAAGCTAATGACTCAAAACTCAATTAATATTGAACCGATAATTTACATTATTTTAGTGAATTACCTACCTAACATGCTACCACGTGAGATTGAGTAGATTTTAGCAAGACTCAATAACCTAATGTTCAGTCAGAAGGGAAGTTTATTCATTGAACCCTGTCTGAATGAAAGAAAAACTTACATATTCCCATGTCCGAGATATAATTATGAGACCCTAGACTTACCTAGAATTATGCTACCTAATGATCTAGTATGCTATTTTCTATTATTCCTAATAATCATACCTCTCATAGTGATATATTATGCTACCTAATGATCTAGTATGCTATTTTCTATTATTCCTAATAATCATACCTCCCTAACACTAACATAGTGATATTTTAGTTACATCGTGGATTCAGGGTGCCTGTTGCCACGTGATCTAAAATATCGGTAGGACAGGAATCCCACAAACACACTCATGCTGGCCGACAGACTCATCAGACCATGTCGCGTCACCGAGAGGATTGAGGCTCATCCTGCCCTTGATGAGTACCTTCCCTACGCCCTAGGTAAATTACAAAGCCGCAAGATACAAACTAGGAATCAAGCTTCCACATTTAAGTCTAATTCTCTAAGTCTAATAAACACAGGACAGTAAAGTGCAATGCCATCCTTCTAGATTCAGAGGGGAACTAGATGGTTAATCTCGATTTGCCCTATCCTACAACAGATTGTCCCAGCTCAACAGGATGAAACGACCAGGAACCAGGACCCTAGCAGACATATAAAAAGGGAATAAATACATAAAATAAATAAACCATGTCAAACAGATCAGATATCTACAAAATAAACGGACCTTATAGGTATAACACCGCTAGGTTTCAAGGCCTTATCGAAGGTAATATCTAGAATTCACTTTTCTTAGGTATAAGTAATAACTTAATATTAGCACTCTAGATATCAACTTCAATTTACACGCGAAAATATGATTTGAATTATTATTTAAGTTTACTTGATCATCTCACAACAAGCACCAAAACATTATATCGCTATTTTTTAGTATAATTACTTAATACTCAGTAAGTTATTGTGTCTTCAAAACATGCTATCCAAGCCTGTGTTTTTAGCAGTTTAGTCTACACCGCAGTCTCGATCTATGACTGAGGGCTTTTGTAACACGTTTACGAAAATACACCATAACTCTGAAAACCTAGATCTTTAAGCGCACTTTTCTGGAGTAAGCCTTCAGTAGCCCAGTTCTTAGCAGATAGTCGATCAGTAAACACATTAAAGGGTTCCTGTTCCAAACCGGGACTATAAAGGCAAATTCCCGAAACTACACGGCAAATTTATAGCGATGCAATGAATTAGAACTGTCAAAAATAGCTACGTGATCTCACTGAAGACTCCGTACCAACTGCCCCCGCTCTCGAGCCCGTCTGATGTCTTTTGTTTAGTTTGAATTCGTTTTTCAAATATATTGTTTTAATCGACTTGCCAGCTACATTCTACTGGTTTCAAGTACTTCCTCTTTACAAGTTCTTTTGACCTGCTTGTTCAACTCTGGTTGCGTCTCTATCTATTTGCTGATTTAACTATTTTAATATTTGAAGATATTTCCATTATATTAATATATGTGACTTATACGAACCCTGTTTCGTTACACTACCAAGCAATCCAAAATCTATCCTTCTCTAATTTTATTATTTCTGACGTCTCTTCTCTATTCGAACTCCGTTTCAAACTGACTTTGTTTTTTTTATCAAGAATAAGAATTGACCAACCTTTGCTCAGTTTGATTGCGTAATTATATGATTGCTATTATATCCATAGTTATTTTATTACATTATTTTACTTGGTATTATATTGATATTTGTGACTTATACGAACCTTGATTCGTTACACTAGCCATCTCACCTAATTCTGTCGCCATAATAACAATTCTAAAATTGTTGTCTTCCGGCATTTAGAGGTATTATCTTACTTTATTGAGGATTCCGGGTGATGTGCGCCTCCACCTTCGGCCTTATCTCAACTTGTAACCAGGTGAGCTGAAGACCAAGTGCTTACCCTTCGTACAATAATAAAAATAAAAAAAAGGTATGGGGCACTTATGGCTAATAATAATGATATTATAGGTATCATTATTATTACTAGCCGTAAGTGTTCCACTGTTGGGCAAGGGCCAATATATATGTATTGTGTTTATGTATAGCATATATAGCAGTTTTTTACTAAATAGCTTCATATTATTGACTTGCTCTCCGCGGTGAAAAATACTGAAACTCGAAATATACACATGAAGAAATGCTTCGAAAAAAATGAGATAAAAAGATGCAGATACTGTACCTACCAATTATGATTGGGGTAAGAACCAATACTTTTGATGGTTATCCCACAGAAAAACTCATTTTCGGGAAAAAGTTGATTTCGTGTCTACTCAGAGTATAACTATCTCAAATGATAAACTATCTCAATTCAAAGTTTGATTTAATTGTAGATGCAGCTGTTTTACTGTAAATGAGCAGTTGGCATCCCACGAGAGCACAATATTTTCCAGGATAAGAAGTAGCTTATACGTTAGCTATCCTACAGGAAAACCCTTTCGCTCTTGAAGACAACCACAAGCTCAATTGGTAGTAACTCTACCTTCTGCGTTGTAAGTTGTGGGTTCGATTCTCACCCGGTACAAACATTTGTGTGGTGAATATTTTCCTGTGTTATTATTAGAGGCACACTTGAAGCGATTTGGGTAATAGGTACACCCAAATCGCTTCAAGTGTGCCTATAATATTTGACCTTATAAGTAAGGAAAAGACGGACCCCATATAGGATCACGCGTCTGTCTGTCTGTCCGTCCATCTCTCATCAAAATAATTGAAAAAAAAACGTCATCCAGGTAAACGAAATTGTATCATATTCTTCATTGAAGTCGGTTTTCTTTTTAGTTTTTAAAACGTAATTATTATCACCAAACTATTCTGCTATGTAACCGCGACACTATAAAGATATTTGAACTTGGAATCAATAAAAATGTTACCACAGCCTTATTTGTTCGTAGCCTACAGCAAACCTTTCCTTCAAGGAACAGGCCCAAACATCGTTCAAACTAATATAAATATCGTAGCATAAGTAGTTAGTAGATAAACGGGTTCGGTAATATCGATTATACGTCTCAATAGCCAAAAGATAAATTAATTAATCATTGTTTTACATATTAAAGCCTCAAAATTAATTAAACTCGAAGTTGATCCTCCGTGGTAATTAAGGCTTTCAAGTCAACCATATCAATATGTTTCTTTGTATTTTGCAAACAACTCCGATACAAAATGAGACAATAAGGATGTACGCCCTTAAATGATTACTCTACAATTCTAAAATAAAAATCTTCGATACCTCCCTCGGTCTTGAATCCCAGAGAATGTCTTCAAGAAAAGAGTTCATGGCCATTTTCTTATTAATCTCCGTCGTAGACTTAATTCTTACCTTCGTTAACTTTCAAGGTTAAGAGCATCGTATAAAATATATTAATACCAGCTTCATCGTGCGGTTTCGTTCGCGGGCGCTTTATTTACCACTCCGGCATTTTAAGGTGAGATAGCAAGTTTAACTGTTGAGTTTGACTGTTGAGGATTCCGGATGAAGAGCCAAAAAAGCTAGAAGCTAGTGAAAAGGCCAATCGCATCCCCGACTGATCTCTGTAAATATGAAATTTCATACTGATCACATACAGGCAGAAGCTACAAACTCCTGACAATCAATTATTCGTTATTTAATCTGTTAATATTTTATATATAATGAAAATCAATTAACTCGTTCGAGAGTTATGGCATCACAAATATCGTCACATATAGTGGCATAGACACTCAAATGAACTCGGAAGTCTTATTTAGTAGTTAGTATTAGTAGGACAGGATTAGTAGGGTTGGGTAAGATTAGTAGAATTTATAGTCTCCACTTCTGGATCACTGTCCTGCTCTATATTAGATAAAGGTAGATCAGCAACAACGGAATGGATCTGTGGCTTATCTGTGGCACCCAGCCGCAGCCTGCGAAGCCTGTCACCGAACCTAAGCTAGGGATGATTAGCATTGTTTCCAAATTGCGTAAGACTTTTGATCTAAGTCTAACCCGTTTTAATAATTCCAGAAGGCGTTTTGAAACACGCAAAAAATGTAAAAATCACTCACAATCAGTCATCTCAAACTAATAGCTAATGTTTGTTTGGTTGTTAATACTCCTTCGCGTCAAAATTACGTTTTGAGCTGAAACTTAGCACATACATTGTTCTAGATTAGGAATTATATTTATATGCTTCTTTTTATACAGTTACCACGCATACAAAACGGCGATCGAAATAAATAAATGAATGAACTCTTTATTGTACACAGAAATAACATCTAATTACAGTCCAAATATAAAGTGACACAGTTATTAAGAATAGGCGTCCTTATCTCGAAAAAGCGCCTTTGTGGTCTTGTGGTTCAACCTACCGATTTCAGATCCAGAGGTCCCGGTTTCTATACCCATGGGGAGTATATTGTGCTATATATTGTGCTTGGTTAAGTTGGTGGTAGGACTTTGTTTAAGTCCGCCTGGCTTGATACCACCATCTTACCTAATTCTGTCGCCAAAATAACAATTCTAAAACTGTTGTGTTCCGGCATTTAGTGGTAAGATAGCCAGTTCCTCAGTTTGTTGAGGATTCCGGGTGAAGTGCGCCTCCACCTTCGGCATTATCTCAACTTGTAACTAGGTGAGATGAAGGCCAAATGCTTACCCGTAATACAATAATAAAAAAAAATCTATTCATTCAATTCAAAAAATTATATTAGATCAACTGAGTTATGAAAACTCAAAATACTTGTACTTACCAATTACTTCATCAATGTTAGGTAAATTCTCCTCTCCTCACGATACTTAACAACCGGCTTAAAAAGTATTTCAGAAAATAATTATTTCAGACTCTTACCTCCCATTTTCGAAATCCCCTGAGCATTTTAATAATTATGAAATTATTACGTAATATCTTGCTACGTCAGTAGGTTTCTTAATAAGAGTCTTATAAAAAAGCAAAAAGAGGTTAACTCATTTTGCTCAAAAGTCTAAAAGGAAAAGTGAAAGAGAAAAGCTTTGGTTATTGCATGATTATAAGGGCTCGCGAGGTCTACTGTTTTACAGAATCCATATCTAACACCTTTAGTGCGATTACCAATCCGCCTGGCACGCGTTATGATTATCGCGTAACCTTCCAATTTTAGAGGAGGTTCTATCTAGTAGTGGATATTAATGGGCTGTTATAGATCGAGCAAAGTGTTCGCAGAATACAGAAAATGTTCAAAGGAGATATGATACATAACCGATAAAATGTATCAGATTGCTTCGTTTTCGCCGAGTGCGGCTATGATTGGTGACATAGGATATTCATTTTGGATTTGGATTGATACTTTTCATTGGTGTTTCCGGTAGAAATCATTTATGGTAGGTAAAATATATCGTAGACCTTGCATGGGGCTCGTAGACAAAGCTACGACACGTGCTACGCCGCATCAATACAGTCGACCGAAATCATAGTTCAAAATTTATTGATTTATGGATTTTATAACAACAAATCTATCAATAAATGGAATAAGTAACATTGACGTAAATGCGTTTGGCACCTGAGTATATATATTACGTATTTGTTCCCATCATTCCGTAGGAATTGTCAAATAATCTTAAATCAGTCGGATATATCTTTACACCAAAAGAACTTCGTATTTGCTTACTATTAAGTATGTGGTTATGCACACTAAAATTGTTTATTCGGATAACTTAGAGCCATCATTCATAGTTCACAATGCCATTGAGTGTTTAGAGAAGAGTATTATGGGTAAAGTTTGCGGGCGGAAGGGCAGTTATTTTTCTTACTGTACACGTCTACCTATACCCTCAAAGCAATACTCTCACAAAATGTCTAGCCGCTAAGACTTCATAGGTTGATATCACTAACGCCAAGCCAATTTGTAAAATGTTACGATTTGATGATAATGATGGCTATCAGTGAGGCCCTAGCCTTAGTTTCTGACACTGAGGCTACGACCTTACTGCAAATAAGGTATCGGAAAATTGCGAAATGTCTGTTTAGCATGTATCTTTGAATAGGAGAGATCGATAGAGCGCGCATGTGAAACTGCCACTAGCTCGCCTTGTGTGACACACTTCAAATTGTATTGTATCTGTGTCGCTACCACAAGCTTTTAGAAACTACAGCTGGTATCGAAGAAAAAAAACTATGAGGTAGTAATTACCCAAACTGACTTGTAACTAGGAGTTGCCAATAAAATAAAAATAAAATAATTGCTTACCCTTAAACCGCCTCTGTGTTCTAGTGGTTTAACCCACCGATTTCAGATCCAGAGGTCCCGGGTTCGATCCCCAGGGGAGTACAATATTGTGCTTGATTTGGTTGGTGGTAGGGCTTAAAGTCCGCCTGGCTAGTTACCACCATCTTACTTAATTCTGTCGCATTCATAACAGTTCTAAAATTGTTGTGTTCCGGCATTTAGAGGTGAGATAGCCAGTTCCTCAGTTTGTTGAGGATTCCGGGTGAAGTTCAGCCTTATCTCAACTTGTAACCAGGTGAGATGACGGCCAAGTAAAATCTGTAAAAGAGAATGGTAAGCAAAACTAAACTAATATGTGCAACTTTTTTATTTTTTTATACGTACCGTAGTCTGATATTATCGCTGTTATATAATAAGATAAATTTTATGTTTCGGTTTGCTTAGTATTTTCACTTTTACTAAACAGGGTACTTAAAACTTAGTAGCCACCTACATCATTTTCAAGATTTTTATTGATAAAATGGGCATGTCTGGGCACGCACAATCTATCGGTTTCATTGCAGCCTCTCCACATGATCGAGAGTTTGCTGTAAGAAAACTCTACAAGGGCTAACTCACTTGTGTACATTTTTTTTTACGACGGCTTGGCCTTCATTTTATCTGATTTTCAAGTTATGATAAGGCCGAAGGTGTATCAAACAATACAACTTCCAACACAGAACAAACATCTATATTCATCTCACAAATGTTTATCCTGGGTTGGAATCGAACCCACAGCCTACAGCGCAGAAGGCAGAATTACTACCAACTGAGCTACGAGGCTTGTTAAATATATAATTGTTGTTATGTTTTATTTGTTATGTGACATATATATAATACTAGCTGAAAGTGTCCGTGGTTCGCTACGGTAAAATAAGGAAAACGGATTGGCTGTAAATACCTGGCAATAATACGGGGGTAAAGAACAATAGGGTTCCTAGTTTCTACGTGGCCCGTCCCCTTAATTCTGCCGCTGGACACCGGCCCCCTGGACGTGATCTGCAGTGGTCGGTTCGGAAATCATTGAACCGACTACGGGCTCAAGTTTGCCGCTGCAGTAAAAATATAGCCAGGTGGGCAATAGAGACAGCCTTGAGCACACATTGCGAGTGTGGAGCTCCGTATAGGAAATGGCCTACCTATTTTCCTGCCCGCTATGCCCCGTGGAGCTGTGCTGTGGGTGTTGCTTAGTATTTTATTCCCCTTCTCCTGTCACCCTCTAAGAGAAGATATTTCCAAAAAGTATTTTAAAATACCTAATATTTATCTCACATAGTTAAACAATTTCAACTTAATCGAATGAAACTAAAGATTTTCCAAAGTCTTTTGCCCCATTTCATACATAATACATTTTTTTATTGTACTTTCGATAATTTTTTACATTTTTCTTTCTTCAACAAATTATAAAATTTTAGATGTATAGAGTTTTGCCCCATTTCACCCTCTCAGATGCAGAGTCCAAGGATTTTTTTCATAATTAGCATTTCAAATGTATCAAATAAATACACAAACATTTTTTTTACTCAATCGGATCATAAATATAGATTTTGCATACGAACTGTTTTGCCCCATTTCACCCCTTAATAGTTGGATCTTCTGAAATACTTTTTTATTATAATTTACCTATTAATAGACACAATTAATAACATTTAACTCGATTAGATTAAATAAAAATATTTTTCCATAGAAAAAGAATTTCCCCATTTCACTCTTTAGAAGAAGAATCAATCAAGTTTTGTATTTATTAGCATTTCAAAGGTATTATAAACATACGATAAAATTTTCAACTCAATCGGATCATAAATAAAGATTTTGCATACAAACTGTTTTGCCCCATTTGCCCTTTAATAATAATTTATTTCTAATTTTTTTTTAACACTCATAACATTTTAAGCTATAATCAACACACTTACAAAATTTTAACTCGATATGATCAAATATAAGTACATCTGCATACAAAAAGATTTTCCCCGTTTCACCCTTTTGTAGGAAAAATCCGCTTATTCGCTTTAGGACAGATTCGCTTTGTGACAGATTCGCTTTACGGCAGAATCGCTTTACGGCAGATTCGCTTTACGGCAGAAATTGTACAGTTAAGTACACTAAAATTGTGCCCAAGTAAAAAAAGGTACAGGTTCAAACATGAGAGGTATGGACGTTCTTTAAATCTATATTAAACGCAATTCATGGAAAGGTTTTAGCAGATTTGATCCTTGCATTTCTGTTGCCCTGGTACTTTCCTTTCAATTTATGTTGTGTATAGTTGACCCGACTGGGAAACGAACCCGGGACCTCTGAATAGTTATTCTAGCAGCCACATGACCAAGAAGGTCGTTAATGGTATGTTTCAAAGAAGTTTCCGAGCATACAAAACTACTTCAGTTTATCTATCAAAAACTCCTTCAGATTATTTATCAATTAAGACCTCTTTAGTCTATTTGTGTTTCATGTAAATGGCCACATGTATTTATTAGATTTAATTTTTTGTTGTTATGTCACTATTGTCACATTTGTCAGCGATACTTCGATGATTTCTTTTTTGATAAAATTCTTGCAAAAAAGCGTAGTTGAATTACAATGAATTTGCCTACTCACAGCATTGGGATTAAATTTATATCTAGCCGAAAGGGTAAGCCTATCTTACTAAGTGATGGTTTTCGCTATAATTTCGTTAAAAAAAATAAAAATGGTCATACCAATTGGAGATGCTTTAATAAAATGGACTGTAACACTTCTGTAACTTTAGATAATGAAAATAAAATAGTAAAAGAGGCTGTGCATTCATGTATCCCTGATGTAGTTAAAAACGAAATAGACTGCTTAATGGACGAGTGTAAGAAAAATGTATGTACCAACCTTAAACCCATCCCAAAGTTATTCGAAGATTTTATAGAAAGTGCCAAATGTGATCATTGAATTCAGATCATTCAAAGGCTTTCTTGAATTTGGATAGAACTACTTGTAAAAATCTAAAAGACCTCAAGTTGCCTGATCATCTAGTTGAAAATTTTTTCTTGTTTGATGATGGGACTGAAGAAAAAATTTTGTTTTTTTGTACACCATTAGCTAAAAGCAAATTTAAAGTATATAAGTGCTATTACGGCGACGGCACCTTCAAAGTTGCTCCTAGGCTCTTCTATCAATTATATACTTTACACATTAATGCTTCACAAAACGATGATACCGTTAATTTTGTTCCCTTGATTTATATACTCCTGCCGAACAAAACGCAAGCTACTTATGAAAGACTTTTTACTATATTACGCGATAATTTTTTACTAAATATAGAACAATACAAATGCGATTACGAGATAGCAGTAATTCAAGCAGTTAATGTCGTTTATCCTAATGCCAAAGTAACTGGTTGTTACTTCCACTATTGGAAAGCGCTTTCGAAAAAAAGCAAAAATGTGGGTCTCAAGGATATTGATGGTGGAGACCGTATTACGCGGATGTATATGCAACTGGCATTGTTACCACCAATTATGATTCCCGAAGGCATCTTAACCATTCATGAATTGAATAGCGATTCTGAGGAATGTATTGCGTTCAGAGACTATTTCTCAAAACAATGGATTGGATTAATTACTACTGATAAATTCAGTTGCTACAAAGAAATATTCCGAACGAATAACCCAGTTGAAGGGTGGCATGGCCGCCTTTAAAACAGAATTCCTGTAAAGCCGCCGTTGTATCGATTCATACAGTTACTCAAAAAGGAAGCTCAGTATCAAGACGGAAATTTAAGAAGAATAGAAACCTTTTGTAAAGGAAAACGGCGTAGTTTAAAGTTGAAGGAGAAAGATATTAAAATTGATCTTATTATTACTAGTGCACTGAAAAACGAAATTACCGTATCGGAATGTTTAGAACGCTTGTGCAGGGTGAACTTAATACGTTGACTTGAACGTGCCAAGAAGCCTTTATTTAAAAAAAATATTAATAAATGGTTTAGTTAATTATTGTGGAGTTGTCTGTACTTTTGCCTTAAAGCGAATCTGTCATAAAGCGATTCTGCCGTAATGAGAATCTGTCATAAAGCGAATCTGTCCTAAAGCGAATAACTGGAAAAATCTCCCAAGTATTTTTTGATAATTGGCATTTAAAAGTTATCAGAAATACACGCACAATTAACAACTCAATAGGATCATAAAACAGTTTTTAATACAAACTGTTTTGCCCCTTTCTAACCTTATTTATAGTCAGATTTTCATTTTTTTTTTCTAAATACCCAATTTTAAGCAATAATCAACACACGTACAAAATTTCAACTCGATCGGATCTAATATAAAGATATCTGCATACAAAAAGTTTTGTCCCTCATCTCCCTGTTACAGGAAGAATCTCCAAGTTTTTTCATAATTAGCATGTATAAATCATTACAAATACACATGCAAAATTTCAACACAATCGGATCAAAAATAAAGACTTAAACTATTTCACTCCATTTCACCCCCTCAGGAGAGGAATTTCTTAGAATCCGTTCTTAGTGAGCACCTAGATGTCACAATGAACACCTTGGCAAAATTTCAGGTCCGGGTCTGGGTCCGGGTACCAAGCGGATAGATCGATACAATAATTATTTGACAGGATATAAACACTCATTTATAGAAGACAGATAACATATTTATTTGAATGGACAGGAATACACATAGATTACTATCGAGAGGGTTGAAGACGGTAACAATTCGATATTACGATTAAAATGTGAAGATAGATCGAACAAAACATATACTTTAGGTAAGCAGTGTATTGCAGCATGTCAAAAAGGTTAATAGGTCGGCGAATAGATCCAGTATTCACTTTTAATCATATTACAAATAATGAAAAACATTTATCAGTAGTGTTTTGAAGCCTATATGCTTTTTACTGAGAAGTCCATTGGTGCACGACTGTGCACCAATGGACTTCTCATGGTATTTGAACTGGTATTTGAAACTAAGTATTTGAAATTTTGAACTGGTATTTGAAACTGAGTATTTGAAGTATTTGAAACTTCTCTGGTATTTGAACCGACAACCTCAGGATCGGAAGGTATGGATTCTCTTGGCCACATAGCTCTTTCTAGATACAAACAAAGGGTGTAGCAATATAGTGGATAAAACAGCAGGAGAAAAGTCAACTGTTAGCTCGTGTCATTCAATTGTTGAGATTTCATACATATATTTCAATAACTTCGATCGCCAATCGATGATGACTTCGATGTCAACAAGCCAAAGTAATCAGTAATTTTTTGTACATTTTACTCATTGGAAAATGAAGCACAAAACTCCAATTCCACATGAACAAACAATAACAGACAATCAAACGGACGCACCAACAGTATTTATTGAATTCGGCATTGAAACCAGTGGTCTGAGCTCCTTATTGTTTTCATTTAATTGTGTTGTCCCGTGTTGCTACGTGGGTGAATACGAACTTAAAATGCTACCAAGACAAAATGAGTATTCAAAATGAGTAAGAGTATTTTCAAGTACCTACCCAGTATATTAAGTAACAAGCAACCGGTCTAATGTAATGTAAAAAGACTCCCGTTTCCGCACTTAGACTCCCAAGTGGTCCATTGTCCGTGAGGAATGTCCGGCTAGTATAACCAGCCTAACTCCGACCAGAAGCGCAGAATATTCCTGGGGTCTTCACGGAGTGACCTCGGGTTGTGGAGGATTTCCTTGCGTTGTGCTGTGACTCCCACACATTCCAGGACTACGAGGGCAGCTGATTCCTCATCGGTTAGACACCCCCTGCACAGGGGGCTGTCCGTTGCTCCAATGGTGAACAAGTGCTTGTTTAGTGGGCAGTGGCCTGTTAGTGTCCCCACTATGATTCGGAGATCCTGTCTCCTAAGGTTTAGAAGTCGTCGTGTAGGTCTCTGGTGTGGGCCCTTATCCACATGCGGATCTGCGAGAACGGCAGTGGGAGGAACGGGGACGGGCCTTCCGCGGTGGTTTCCGACCCTTTCCTAGCCAGTTCATCGGCGGCGTCGTTTCCTAGAGATCCGCTGTGTCCCTTTATCCATTGTAGGGTTACCTTGTTCTTGGTGGCGACCCTTTCCAATGCTAGGTGGCATTCGTGAATGAGCTTTGAGTTACAGTTTTTGCTTTCCAAGGCTCTGAGTGTGGCCGTGCTGTCAGAGAGGATTCGTATTCTGTAGTCATTGATTCCTCGTCTGCATATTGCTCTTGCGGCCTCGGTGATGGTTGCACATTCGCATTGAAAATGGAACTGTGTATGCCTAGTGATATGATTATGCTGATGTTGAGGTGCAGGGAGTGGATTCCAGCGCCTGTGCCTTGGTTGGTCTTAGAACCATCCGAGCAACCGGTCTACCCTCTCTTTTTTCTGTCCGAATACAAAAATGTAAAAATATTTTATAATATGATGCAATTGCAGGATTCCTGTACCTCCTTTACTTGGGAGTGCTTTTGGACCAAAATCTATCATTTAAGCAACATATAACTTACAAATGTTATAATGACACAAACATTCACAAACGTGTACGGCGACGGGACTCGAACCTGTATCTTTTCCTAAAGCCGGCAACGCGTTATTTGTGAATGTTGTGACAAATAGCAATCACTTAAAATGTATCAAATCATGTTACCTCTGGTCTCGTTAGAAAACTCATCCAGATTATAAAACTTCTCTGAGATGGTTTTGATGCGTTTACTATGATGCTTATCTACATCACTCTGCCAGTCGATCCTTTGATATTGCATAACAGCTTGGGGTGGGGCGGCAAAAATTCATTTAATTATTCTTGTAATTAAACTATTATAAATATATATTAAGTTTATTGTATTATTATTATGTACTTATGTATATTATTTATTAGTATTCGTTCTGTTATATTGTATTATATGCATGCTTGTAATTTCTTATCTGTCTGTATCTTCTGTATTTTGTTTAATAAATGATTACTTACTTTATTGTTTTAGTTATTGAACATACCCACTTTTATAAAAAAAAAAATCTCTCATAAGGTTTGCTGGAAGATAACTCTTTTCAGGGTTGAGCTCGCCTTTGCCATATTTATTAACTATTTAAGATGTTTCTAATAAGATATGTATTTTGTGTTTTGTGTGTAAGAATAAAGGAATAAGTGCCCAGAGATCCGTGCTCAAAGTCATGTTCCATAGACCGTATAGGTGTCCTGTGTCCCTAGCGCTACACAACGCAAACTTTAAGTGTACGGACTCTACATTCCAAGGAGTCACACAGACCTCGTGGTTTTATGTCGGCTCCAGAGTGTCTAGTGCGGGTTTTATACTTGCCCAATACCTGCTCGAAGGCGTTTGCGTGTACGGCGATTTGTAAGGAAAATAATACCTATTCACCATTCATGGTGAGCAAGCCCGAATCGATTGCAACTCGCACTAAGCACTCTGACCAGAATTCGAAGCGGCAGCGTTTTAGAATTGACGTCCCTATAGTCAAAATTACCTTTGCCAGACGGCAACACAGTTTAGACACTATTCGTTTCTATTTATATATCGTAGTGTGAGTGAACATTGAGCTGTCTTACTCATCATACAGGGTTAACGAGAAGATTAGAAAGTCGCTCCTCACTCTGGATCATGATGAAACGGAAAGCCTTAGGTGGTATGAAGTAGAGTGAGTGCTTCCTTCACTGCCTCTTCCTTTTAAGTCCTACACTCCCTTTTTTACACATTGCATGTGTAAGCTAAGATAATTATTCCGAAATCTTACAGCGTGTTTCCACACTTCATCACAAAGCTCACCCATTCAACCATCTCATGAATATTTATTTTTACTATTGGAATTACTATTGGAACTTATCTTTTTAATTTTTATATTAGGTACCTACTTGAATATTTTTTCTTTGCAAAGTCTTTCTCGCCCTGTTACGTGTTATTTATGGATAAAATCGGATGCCGCTTGTCATACAGAAACCCGTATTTTTAGGATTGATGGTAAATAAAGATTGGATTGTTAATTATTGATTGCCTTTTTTATACTATTTGGAGACGGAACAAGTAATCAGATGTGCACCTGATGTGTAGTGGAACTTTTGCCTATAACAAAGCTTTACTGCATAGGTCATATCTACATAGATCACGATCTTCGCGACACTGCATTGCGGCCATCAACTTTTTTTTGTTTTATTGTACGACGGCGAAGCGCTTGGCCTTCAAACCAAAACCCAGGAATGCTGCTTGGCGGTCATAAAGGTCTGGTGTTAGTGTTAGGTGTTAGTACCCCAGACGAGCCTTACACCAGGAACTCTACTTCTCAAAGTCTTGTCTCCTCGGCTTAAAGTTTAATGAATAATTTTCCTTCATCGAGCAGACGAGGACATTCGACAATGTTTTTTCATTGTAGCTTTACGCGGCGGTATTTCAAACGACCAAGCAAATTTTTCGAATATTTCAGCAAATTTTCTGGTAAAAATGTTCATGTTTTTGGGGTTCCGTACCCAAAGGTTTAAAGCCTCTGCTGTCTGACAGTCTGTATGTCAGCGGGATGTATCTTATGAACCAAAAAAGTTAGAAATTTGATATTTTCACAGAGAGTATTACTATTCCGGCTTAAAGTGGTAAAAGTGGTACATATATCAGACAAGAAATGGTTTATTTTGCCGTCAGTGTGCATCTGTATTTGACCAGTTTAATTTAAAGATATTGCTTGTTGTGTCAGAATGTGAAACTAGTCCCATCCAGGACAAACATTTGTGTGATGAATATAGATGTTTGTTCTGTGTTTGGGTGTCCAAAAAAAAAAGTTTTTAAGTTTTCTATCCGTAATCTAGTTCCCATATTACAAACTATGCTTAGTTTGGGCCTAGATGGCGCTGTGTGAAATTTATGTCCTGTAATATATTAAAAAAAATGAAAGTGATTCTTTTTGTTTGTCTGCTAAGCGGCTGAACGTATGTGATTGCCATGAAGAAGGACAAAAGCTAGTAAATGTTAAAATAGTACGTTGATCAATTCTGCCTGTTTTTTAAAGATGCGGCTTAATATGGAGCACGATTGTCTCAAAAGAACCTATTCAATCTGGACTTGAAAATTCTAAGATTGTACTGGCGCAGAAAACCAAGACAAGGGCACGAGTTCTATTCCTTAACAGAACCACAGATTTCAGAATATTAACTATTGGATTCTGCACGTTAGAACCTGCCGTACTGCTAGTCCGGTGTGGGTGCTACCCACCGGACGTGGTGTATAAGGCCTTCTTTCATGACACCATCTTACCTTTGGATCGGTTAGTCTGTCGCCATATCAACAATTCTAAATTGTTGTGTTCCGGTAATCAGAGGTAAGATAGACAGTTCCTCAGACTGTTGAGAATTCCAGGTGAAGTGAACCTCCACCTTTGGCTTTATCTTAACTTGTAATCAGGTTAACAAGTTAAGGACGGGCGCTTCTCCGTCGTACAAAACAAAAAAATCACTATCCAGTTCCTCTTAATAAATAAACTCGGTTAGTTTCTTTAGTAAAGTCGGTGCCGAGAATATAAGCCCAGCTTTTTATGCCACATAAGTAAGGCGGATTCGATAAAAATAAAGACAAATGTTTTTTTTTCATACGGTTTGCATGGGGGAGACCTTTGTCCTGCAGTAAGACAGTATAGGTTTAAAAAAATATAAAAAAATAACAGTTTACAAGAAAAAATTTGACACTTTTGACAGCTTACAATTCAAACTTATCGCGGAGTATGCCAGTAGGTTGTTAGGTTATTTTTGCAGAAATCCTTTTTTAATTCACTGTTTGCTGACAAAATTCAATTTGGTCCAAAATCTCTTCAATTATCTGACCGTTTAAATTTCTAAATCGGTTTCCATCAGGCATAATTTTATCAGTCACGAGTTGTAACCAAAGAAAAACATTAGTAAACAATATTAGTAACGCCACAACTTCAATGCAAATACTTCCACTTCGCACCCGAAAAGTTCCGAAAGTTACTATTCACGTATAATACATTCATCATACCCCTGTCAAACCAAACCACAGCGAATTCGCTTTGAGAAGTAACCTACATCGAATCTCATCTACTAAATAGTTGTGTTGGAATCACTTCTCCAAGAATAGGTACTAAAATGTAAATATCGTTATCTCGTATCGTTTTTTTATTGTACGACGAGGAAGCGCTTGGCCTTCATCTCACCTGGTTGTAAGTTGAGATAAGGCCGAATATGGAGGCGCACTTCACCCGGAATCCTCAACAAACTGGGGAACTGGTTATCTTACCTCTGAATGCCGGAACCAAACATTTTTTTTGAGAATTGTTATTATGGCGACAGAACTAGGTGAGATGGTGGTAGCTAGCCAGGCGGACTTAAACAAAATGCTACCACCAACCAAACCAAGCACAAAATTGTACTCCCCAAAGCGATCGAACCCGGGACTTCTGCCGTGCTTCTCTACAAACCGATTGCGATATATTCGAAACGATACGATAGTCTTCCGAATAATCGGAAACAACGGTACTCTGAAAAACATCGAAATAATCATCGTCTGTCGAAAGTTGTATCGAATGCTCGGAACGAATAACAACAAATTGCATGGCATGGATAAAAATCTTTTGGCACAAATCTCTTTGGTTGATGGTCTTGAACCGTTTTTATGTCAAAGTTTGTTGACTTTGTTTTTTTATGTTTCATTCTTTTAGTTGCCCATTACGGAAAGGCTAAAGTTATACATCCATACCACTTATTGTTCTCTATGGTCTAATCACCAGCCAGCGCGCGTCACCATTTTGAGCTACAGTTACCATAGGTAAGTAGGTACCGATGGTATAAATTTGGCATGGTGTAAAATAGGATCGATCGATGGCGCGGAAGTACCTACGGGACCCTTCCCGACATCATAACATGAGCTACACGTCAACGCTTGATCATCAACGTTAAACGTCTTGCTAGATTTATTTAACCCTGCATAGGGATCTAGCAAGGGATCTGCTAATGGCATCCGGCCGCACTATGGCAAGGAGGTTATTGCAAGATTTGACACCACTTCTTAACTCCCTAATCGGCAGTGATAGTACTGTCTAGCAGTAGCAAAAGGTAGGTTGCATGTTACTTACCTATACCTAACGTCTACCTACCTACGTAGCTTACATAATATGATAGAAAACATTGTCTGAAACCAATTTCATTTACATTGTGATTGGATTCAATAAACTCACCATCATCTTTAACTTTTGAAGTTGTATGTAACCCAAAGCTTACAAGGTAGGTACCTAAGTAGTTAACATAAACACTGTACCTAGGTACATCCTATAGAAATAATTTGATTGGACTTTTTGATTGGATTGGAAGTTATAAGTAACCCAAAGTTTATTAGGTAGGTACCTAAGTTAACATAAACATTGTAGGTACCTATTATACCTACTACTTAAATAATTTGAAGCAGAAAATCAAGGAATCACTGTTAAAAAAATAGAAACGATAACGTACACGATAGCAAACTATGTGTCGTTACAATGTTCGTCAAGCTCGGTCGAATTAACGGCTGTTATTGGTCTAATTCATATCATCGTATCGTTTTTGGTGCTAGAGTACGATTTCGGCATCGATTATTGAAATTAATGTCGGACGATTCATCGTTCAAACGATACTCAAAACGATGTCACTAAGAGTACCTTTTGCACGATAAGTGTCCCGATATATCGTTTATCGGTTTGTAGAGTAGACCTACTGGATCTGAAATCACTGGGTTGAACCACTGGACCACAGAGGCGGTTATTATTATTATTATTTTTTTATTGTACGACAGGTAAGCACTTGGCCTTCATCTCACCTGGTAACAAGTTGAGATAAAGCCGAAGGTGGAGCACTTCACCCGGAATCCTAAACAAACTGAGGAACTGGCTATCTAACATATTTATCTCGATTGGCTTGAAAGCTAATCGAGCCATATTAATATGCTTTTGTAGCTGATTGCTGTAGTTCACAGAAACTGAACCTAAATTGAACGAATTTAACTACTTAAACTAATTTCAGCTGCCAATCAGCATTGCTGTGTTTTGGTTTAAAGGGTATATGGCTGCCGGTGAAATTACGGGCACGCGAACCTTAACACCTTTATGCCTAAAATTGAAGGTCGCAATGCAGTGCCGTGTAGGCTATGTTCTTTGTGTATTTGACCTACGCAGTAGGCATTGTTATAGGCAAGAGATGTACTTAACATTAGGTGGGCTACTTGCTTGTTCCGTTTCCTACTTGTATAAAAAAAAAGCTATCTAACTTATCTTAAAGTTCAAAGCTGGTGTGATTACAGGTTGATGTATATCCAAAACGAAATACAAAAAAAAATGACACGCGAAATACCGATCTACTCTACAAATCAACGAATAAGTACTTCAGAAATAAATACAAAAAAACATGTTATGCGTTGAAATGTGGGTCGGATCGGAACCCTCGCTGTGCGTGTCCAACTCGTACTTGGCCAGTTTATTGAGATATGTATCCAACATTTAAAAGATCATAAAAAAATCTGCGTAACACGACATCATATTAACTTGTTTTTTTAATCTTTATTTAACTTGGGAGTTTTAACAATTGATGTTTATGTCACCCCGTAATTCTAAGTAACAATATGCACACACAAAATATAAAAGATGAAAAATAAGTATACACATACTTATACACATATACATACCCTATATAAACAATTTACCTTCCTATATAATTAGTAAACTATCATAACGCTTACATCTTAACCTTCATCTTAAGCTTAACCGCCTCTGTGGTCCAGTGGTTCAACCCAGTGATTTCAGATCCAGAAGTCCCGGGTTCGATCCCCATGGGGAGTACAATTTTGTGCTTGGTTTGGTTGGTGGTAGAACTTTGTTTAAGTCTGCCTGGCCTAGCTCCCAACATCTTACCTAATTCTGTCGCCATAACAACCATTCAAAAATTGTTGTGTTCCGATATTTAGAGGTAGATAGCCAGTTCCTCAGTTTGTTGAGGATTCCGGGTGAAGTGCGCCTCCACCTTCGGCCTTATGTTAACTTGTAACCAGGTGAGATGAAGGCCAAACGCTTCCCCGGAGTATAATTAAAAAAAAAAGCTAATGGCGCCATCTACCAGTTCTCTGATGATCGTGATGGCTGTGATGATGAAATCAGGAAGGTGAAATATCATTCTGTCCCCTTTAATAATAATGTACCTATATAAATAGGTACCCAGTTTTTATAATACACCAATTAATTTTAAATACAATGGTTCCTAAATTTTCATGTTAGCTTACTTAGCAAATATGCAAATTCAGCAGGCGGCCCAGCTCATTGTAGCCCCCGAAACTGTACTATATTGTAGCGCGACTTTCGGATAAGAATGTGAGTCCGCCCACTAGGGTTCTGAAGATATTTAGGGTACTAGACTACGATAGCTTTAATTTATTTAAATAGGCTAGCTCTCGATCTCAAACCAAAGGAGTGAGTATTCCCAGAAAATAAATAACTCTAGCAGCGCCTTCGTTCACAGTGGTCTGTTAACCCGTAACAAAGGCACTTTTTAAGTTCAAATTACTTTTTTCATCTAGTCTACTTATTTTACCGTAGTAATCATTTTGTCGTAACAATGTACTAGCAGTGACTCTCAACCCCGATGGAACCATCTGTGTCGTAGCTACAGTCTCATGTCGTAGCAATACTTTGCAGCGTAGGAAACCCTCTACGTCGTAGCAACAATCTCATGTCTTAGCAATCCTTTACATCATAGGAAACCCTCTACGTCGTAGCAACAATCTCATGTCGTAACAATCCTTTACATAGTAGGAAACCCTCTACGTCGTAGCAACAATCATATGTCTTAGCAATCCTTTACATCATAGGTAACCCTCTACGTCGTAGCAACAATCTCATGTCTTAGCAATCCTTTACATAGTAGGAAACCCTCTACGTCGTAACAACACTCTCATGTCGTAGCAATCCTTTACATAGTAGAAACCCCTCAACGTCGTAGCAACAATCTCATGTCGTAGCAATCCTTTACATAGCAGTAAACCCTCTACGTCGTAACAATAGTCTCATGTCGTAGCAATCCTTTACATAGTAGAAAACCCTCTACGTCGTAGCAACAATCTCATGTCGTAGCAATCCTTTACATAGCAGTAAACCCTCTACGTCGTAACAATAGTCTCATGTCGTAGCAATCCTTTACATAGTAGAAACCCCTCAACGTCGTAGCAACAATCTCATGTCGTAGCAATCCTTTACATAGCAGTAAACCCTCTACGTCGTAACAATAGTCTCATGTCGTAGCAATCCTTTACATAGTAGAAAACCCTCTACGTCGTAGCAACAATCTCATGTCGTAGCAATCCTTTACATAGCAGGAAACCCTCTACGTCGTAACAATAGTCTCATGTCGTAGCAATCCTTTACATAGTAGAAAACCCTCTACGTCGTAGCAACAATCTCATGTCGTAGCAATCCTTTACATAGTAGGAATTCCTCTACGTCGTAGCAGCAATCTCACGTCGTAGCAATCCTTTACATAGTAGGAAACCCTCTACGTCGTAGCAACAATCTCATATCGTAGCAATCCTTTACATAGTAGGAAACCCTCTACGTCGTAGCAGCAATCTCATGTCATAGCAATCCTTTACATAGTAGGAAGCCCTCTACGTCGTAACAACAGTCTCATGTCGTAGCAATCCTTTACATAGTAGAAAGCCCTTTACGTCGTAGCAACAATCTCATATCGTAGCAATCCTTTACATAGTAGGAAACCCTCTACTTCGTAGCAACAATCTCATGTCGTAACAATCCCTTACATAGTAGGAAACCCTCTAAGTTGTAGCAACAATCTTATATCGCAGTCATGCTTATGTCGAAGTAAATCGCTACGTCTTAAAAAAACCTTTTCGTTATAGTAGCAACAATCTTATTCCGTAGTAAAGCTAAAGTCGTATGGATATCTAAGCAACACTTATACGTATAAGTAATAGCAAAAGATGGCATCATGAACCACATGGATGCCTACGCTAGTAAAAGATGTTGCCCACACAAGTCCAGTTTACCGCTTCTATACAAGTAGCCTTTATTAAAGTGGACGTGTTTGTTTGGTGTAACTACCCCGCTTATAGTCAAACAAATGCTGACCTACGCAAATGCTAACTTGATGTCCACCGTTAGTTCTGTTTGTTTTGTGAGGCTAGCATTTGTAATGAGTAATATCTATGTAGATATTATGTATATTGTCCTCGGCGGTATTGGAGTGAAGGCTGAACATTATGCTGGATAAAGAAATGTATGATAATAGAGGAAGTACACTGAAATAGCTTACTAAAAATACACGTCTTTTTTAACAATACAACTGTTGTTCCGTTTTTGTTGGCATTTAAATTATATAACAATGAAGATTTTGAGTGAATGTACAAAAAAATGGCGTTGGCTGAAAGTGCGAGGGAGAGCCAGTGCTTTTTGGAAAACCCACTCCACCGTAGAACCTGATCCTTGTTTTGGCCTTGAGCAAGACAAGCCTAGAGGTAAAATTACCAACCATTTATAAAAAATAGTACCAACAGCATCAAATGTTCACTGTTGTATAGAGCCTCCTTTAAAGTAACTGAAGAGTTTAGGCATACTCTCCTTTTTCTTATCATTGTACTATGGGGCACATCCCCATAATACGATAATAAGAGAATATATACATACAATAATATATAATTAATAACAATAATACAATAAAAAGAAAAAAACTTGGCCTTCATATCACTTGATTTTTCAAGTTATGATCAGGTTGAATGTGGAAGCGCACTTCACCCAGAATCCTAAATATACTGAGGAACTGGCTGTCTTACCTTTAAATTCCGGGACATAACAGTTTAAGAATTGTTGTTATGGCGACAAAATTAGGTAAGATGGTGGTAGCAAGCCAGGTGGACTTAAAAAAAAGTCCTTCTACCAACCAAACCAAGCACAATATTGTACTCTCCCTGGGGATCGAACCCGGGACCACAGAGGCGGTTAAAAATGCCCACAGCAACATTGCAGAAAAGGAAGCAAGTTGCTGCCCTTCTGGTCAATGTTCCCTTAGTCGCCTTATACCTTTATATGTATACGATTTCTAGATGCGAACACCGAACCTGGTATAATAGTTGTATATGTTGTTTAAAAAACTAAAAAAACACGGTACGGTTTTTGTACTACATTTTGTAACTCTGTCTTCTGCGCTGTAAGCTGTGGGTTCGATTCCCACTCAGAGCAAACATTTGTGTGATGAATATAGATGTTTGTTCTGTGTTTGGGTGTTGTATCATATAGTACGTATGTATTTACAAAAAAAAAGTATGTAAGTATTCTATCCGTAATCTAGTTCCCATATTACAAGCTATGCTTAGTGGGGCTAGATGGCGCTGTGTAAAAATTAAAGTCCTGTAACATTTATTATTTATTTATTTTGTCATTTATATGTCCAAATGTTTTCTTTTGTGTTATTGCCTTCGTGAGCTTTGTCTCATGTCAAATCTACCTTCAATACCAAGCCCATCGTGGTCAAACTAGTTTGTCAGTCTTGTTTAGCTGCGAGGAAACTGCCTGATTATTTTATTGGAGTCAAATCAAAACAAATGAGCCCAAAAGTAGTCGAGCTTACTTCTAATAGCCACTCAAGATATTTTATTTTCACGTATTACATGTATAGCTAGTTTAAGAGTAGGGTCCCCGACGTATTGCTAGCACTTTGCCTGCAAGATTTTAGTTTTTCAAAGTGAATTTTAGATTAGATTCTCTTTGAAGTAGTGTGAGTTAACGAGGCGATAGGAATGTTCTTTATTCAAAGCGTGTTATCACTTTGGTTAAAAAACGTGTAAATAGGACACCAGATGTTGGGCTTTATCTGTTCAGAAGGCCCAGTAGTACCACTCTATTATGACATAAATACGACTCTATTAAACTTTTTTAACTGGAGTATTTGAATCTAAAATTTTAAATACATGTGGGGACTTTTCAATTATTTTCTACATGCTTTATTTCCGAGGATATAGATAGGGAAAATCAGATTAAGACCGAAATTGGCTCATGGTAGCGCTTTAATGAAACTTCTCAGCGAGTACATAGCATTAAAGCTCCAGAGTGGATCAATGGAATTATTTGATTTGCTTTCAATAAAAGCCTGTTATGAAAAATTATTAGATATCTGCGTCACGTCCTGTTTTTAACTGACTTCAAAAAAAGGAGGAGGTTCTCAATTCAGCTGTATGTTTTTTTTTTGTTTGTTACTCGATTTCTCTATCACTTCAAAATAGATTTTTATGATTCTTGTTATGTTTGGTAGGCCATGCTTTCGAGTTGGTCCCATAGAATTTTTATCAAAATCGGTACAGTAGTTTGGTTTTTATATCAAAATAGCTGGAAAAAATATGTCATCCAAGTAAACGAAATTGCGTATTCTGCTTTCCTGTTAATGTCACTAGAGTAGGCCTATTGAACTGCTTACCTTCCAGAATCATCATCATCATTATCAGGGTTTTGCCATAATCACCACGCTTGGCAGGCGTGCTGTTGGTCGCAGTAATGATGATACGTAGTAGTCGCACTGAACTGCCTGCCTTCCGGTAGGTCTAGGGTAGGCCTTTGGCTTCATCATCAGATGACGATGATGACGATGTTCACCGAAACTCCGTAAAAAAACAATTTAACCTAGCATTTTTTGGGCTTAGTGGCATTGTCTCATGATGCATTCTGGCTGTAAATGCTGTATTCTTGTATCATCATCATTAAAGCCCTTAATGGTCCGCGGCCTTTAAATCAAAATACAGGAAATCAGGATAATGGGAAAGATCGTTCCCATTATCCTGACACAGTGCACCCCTACACTGCACTATATGCCGATTTTTAGCATTTGTTTTGGTAACCTGTATTTATCTTCGTTCCCATCATTGCGAAGATATTTCCCAGAATCCCGTATTATTGCACCCTCACGCGACTTTTAAATAGGATGTCGGAGACGTCATGGTGTCGTAGGTTTCACAACGAAAAAAAGCTTAAAATAAACTTTTTTTGAAAAAAATGGAACCGACTTCACCACTGAAAACGAGTAGGTCCCATTTATATTATGGAACATGACGTCATCAAACAAAATGAGTCATTTTCTTCCCAATTTTTTCCATAGAACTACATACTAGCTTTTCACTCGATTTTCATGCCATAGAACAAAATGCAAATCAGATTTTCCCAAAATCTTCCATGAATCTGCCTGCCTAAATATCACTGATAATGACAATTATTTTGTCATACCTGAATAAATAATAATAAATAAAAACAAAATACGAATAAAATAAATCGGAAACGTGGGGAGGACTCTCCAGATTATGATATGGATTCTCAATCTCAGAGCATTCTAGTACCACCAGTTCACAAGAAATATAATCTTAAGAGGTCTCATTTACCTTGTCCTATAGAACAATTTGAGAAATAAAAGTATTACATGTTCTATAGTACAAAATAAGAAAAAAATATCGAATTTTGTCCTACGACGTCATGTTCCATGGAACAAATGGGACCTACCTAAAAATTTGAAAATAACTCTAAGGGTAAGTTCATATAATTTGAAGGCGGTGCCATACAATAAACATGTTGTTGTGCTTGGCAATTCGGCACCAACTTCAATTTATATGAACTTACCCTTAGAGTTATTTTCAAGTTTTTAGTCGTGAAGTCGGTTCCATTTTTTTTTCAAAAAAAGTTTATTATTATACGACAGAGAGAAGTTTATTATTATTATTTGACTTTCATCTCAATTGGTGTCAAGTTACGATAGGGCCGAAGGTAGAAGCGAATTTGCCCAGGTTCTTAAACAGACTGAGGAACTTTACCTCTAAATGCTGGAACACCTACTTAATGTTTCTATTCAAACATTGACCTCAGAATGTTAAAGTCCTACCACCAACCAAACCATGCACAAAATCGTTCTTCGTCTGGGGATCGAACCCGGGACCTCTGGATCCCTTACGGGTAGGCGAACCACTAGACCAGAGAGGCGATAAATCCGAAACAAAGCAATGCAATGATTGGACTTAGCAGATTGCTACCAAACCAGCTGGTTTGGTAGCAATCTCTTCAAAATTGAATGAAGATTGGTGCTGTGTGGAATTAATGTCCTGAAATATTCTTTTTTTCTAGTATCTTCAACTCCGTGTACGCTTTGATTTACAAGTAGGAAGAACGAATAAAACAACAATATCACGAACATTTATGACATTTATTTGAATTTGTGTTTTACATTCAGTTCCTACTTAAAATGAAACAGAAGTAGAAAATGGCACAAAATAATATTTCAACTTGTATTAAGTTCATAAAAACTATTTTTAAACAGTGTTTACACGAGCGATACCTGCACTAAATCTATAGGTACCTAGAGTACCTACTACCTAAATACTTTCACGTAAAACATTTAAAACGCTTACAATAATTTATTTTCGAAATAGTATGTTTACTGACATAAAGATAATTACAAAGACATCAATTATGTTACCAACTTATTCTATGCTAAGAAAAACTTGGGGTACACAAAGGAACATCTATTTGCCAATTCATTTCAATGTACTTTTATAGTTTCAGTTTCATTTATTTCATATAATGTTCGCTGTAATAGGTTAGTCCAGATTTACATTAATAATGTATTCATTCAGACAACATGATCCACATGTTGGTAGTAAACAATTGTATATATATAGCTTTGACACAAACGTTATTGATCTTCGAATCCAATTCAACAGCTTTGAAAATTACTTGATCAAGACTCGAAGAAGAAAAAAAGATTCCATCACTTCAAATGGACAGGTGATATAAATAATGGAAGCCATACACATCAAAGGCTTCAAAATAAAATAATGTACCATATCCTTTACAAATAATATAAAATTATAAATCGAACAAGTAATATTTTATACATAGTTATGTATCGATTATAGATATGAAATAATATCAGAAAACGTATCCTACAGATGTTTGGATCGTTAAAAAATAAATTGTGAAAAAAAAAAACACAAATTACGGTTCAATCTAAACATTAAATTGAACTCGAAGATATTATGCCATAGCCAGATAACGACTTTTATTTATGAAAAAAAATTGGTAAAACAGAGACAGTTATAAAAAAATACCAAACACTCCTAGTAAAAGTATACGAGTTAGCCAGTGAAACGAAATGGAATTAAACAAAATTGTAAAGCCATACAATATTTACAGGTAAAATTATATTCTAAAAGCAGTAAACACTGCAAATGTTTCATTTACTATCACTGGGTTTTGATAGTTATCAATAAACAATTATCCAAATTAAACGTTAAGAAGTTACAAAAGATAAAAGTAAAGTAAAACGTAAAGTTAAGTTACAAAAGATAAATTAATTTGATGTCTTACTTAAATTGTTTTACAATTACAGGGCTTGTTATAAACTTATGGTTGTGCTCTTTATGCAGTGTTTTATTTCAGTGATTTAACATAAGTACATCGATGATAATGATGATGCGGGATGTATCCGTAAGATCAATTTAACGCTTAAATTAATCTCAGTACACAACTGAGATTAATTTAAGCGTTAAATTGACAACATTGATGACTGTTCACAATCTGTCTTTTGTTTAGAATCTCGCTAGATTTATTATTAACCTTTTGCCTCATTCACTCTCACCATGTTCTTACATGCTCGCTGGGTTACTTCTGAGCTGGCCTTTCTCGATAACATTCCGGTTTAGTCAGAGAACGATCTCAGATGTTTTCCTCCCAACTGTTTCATTCACAATCTACTTACATACACTTGATTCGTAAAACTTTTATCCATCTTCTCTAAATGCCATCATATTTTGCACCACACCGCTCTAACTTTACTGTTTCTTACTCTACCTATCAAACAACTTTCATTTATCTTCTGCTACACCCAACACCGCATGAATCTTGGCACTAACACTCCTCCGTGTACGGCCAGTCGAGCCTTATTCGAGACTTGCCGACTATAAATGCTTGGAGTGTCCCTTTTACCAGATTACCCGTATTCACTCTCCAATCAATATATCTTTCATGTATAATCATTCTAAGTAAACAAATGATGGTAAACAGCTCCAATTAATTAGTGGGTTTATGAGTTCTCCGATATTCATGACACCGTGGTAAATATCCCGTTGATTTAGTTTACATAGTTTATAGAGTGCATAACCATGATCGTTACTCACGTTAATTATAACAAATCAAAGGGTCAGATTAGCTATTTGAAGCAACGGCAGAAATGGGTACCATGATCCCGTATAGCGATCGACCCAAACAAGAATAAGAAATACAAATTTAAATTTTGTTAGCTACGAGTAGGTATGTTTTTTTTTTATTAAATGTGGGCCACCTCGGAAATTTCACACTCATGTATTCTTGGTGACATTGAGGTTGTACCACAGCGGAAAAAAAAAAGAGCAGACGCTTGAAGCTGATTCAAAGTATTTGCATAATATTTTTTTTTTCATTGCGATGTATAAAGTATTGAAATTTAATACAAATATCACGATTTACTAGCATACTAAGAATTAAATACCATAGTGTATTCAATTCTTAGGTATTAACTCGCCTTAATTCCATAGCCATAAAATATAACTAAAATCACATGCACTTTGGTGATCTTAATTTTAAAACATTAGTTACACATTTATTACATACCTAAGTTAAATACTAATATTTTAAGTTACTAAAATCATAATTATAATATTAAAGTGAAGCTAGCTTTATAGACTTTGCCATCTCCTTAATCATATGCTTAAACAAGATTTAAATTAATCGTTAGTAAGTAAGTAGCTAAAATCATAGCTATTTTTGTTTTTGTTATTAGTGAGTCATTTGACCACCAGCTTACTTGATAAACAAGTGAATATGTGGCCTAAGATGGAGCACGCTTGTCAATAAGGGCCATTTTAACGATAAGACCGCTGTTTGTGATCGATTTTGTTTTTGTTGTTTTAACCTTGGTGTGCTGCAAAATAAAAAAAAATGTCTAGGTATTGTATCGAATCGCCACAAGATATTAATCAGTGCAAAACTTGGGACAGTCCAGCAGTGGACTGCAATAGGTTGATGGAGATGATTGTGTTAAGAAAAATTCAATAAGCCATGACAGTTTTTTATTTTATTTTTTTATAAATGTTGGCCTAGCTCTTGACGATGAGGTCAAGACAAGGTTAGGGACTCGTCTAGCTCTAGGTCAGAGCAAGGATGAGATTGACGAAGGAGCGAAATTTCCCAGTAGTCACTGGCTATTTTCACTGACTGGGACATCATATAAGGTTTTCGATTACTCCGTTCTGTGCCCTTTAAAAATACTCAGTAAGCATATCATAATTTTAACTGAATGTTTACGCGTATTTTATTCCTATTCTAAGAATAATTATTAATTATTTATCCTAGCAACTCAGCTCCCGCTATGATCCGCCGATTTCTTAAGCTTAAAACTACACATTCCTTAATCGTTACATAAATGATCTTAATTCTAAGTGAGGTGGTTATAATTAGGTTGTATTAAGTATTTTAAAAATAATTCCATATTGTCTGACACCTTTAATTTATAATTATAAAAACATTTTCATTCTTGTTGTTATCCATTACTTTGTTTACGTGTCCTTTCCTTCTCTGTCGGCTTTATTCACAACCTAATGTGCCTCACTGTTAGTTACTACGATACTAGCTGATACTTGCAAAACACGTGTTAAAAACGCACCTAAAAATGTCATACAATATGGAATCTGGTACTTAAAGACGAAATGCAATAAACCAGGCCTCCTCCATATTATACTTTTTAAGTTACCGAATATAAAGAACTTATAAATAACATAAAATCGATCGTGTACCGCAACTGTTCTCTTAATTTAAATTGTTATATAAATGTTTTAAGATATCCTAGCCTAGATCAAAAGGACAAAAGTGGCTATATCTCAATGGTAACATGAGATATGAGTTTAGTATTTATATAATATAATAATAATATAAGTTTATTTCAGGTATTTGCTTGACTGGATCAATTTTGCACGAAAAGCGTAGTGCTATCTTTACACCACCACTGCAAATCATTGCTATGTGATAACTGTATACATTAAATGCTAGTATATACCTACAGAGTGACAGCCATTTTTGCACTCTCTCCTTTAATAATATTCTTAGATAAGATATCTTTTGGATGTTATCAAAATTAAAATGCGGTACGTCTGCGTTATATCGTAATAATAAAATTATTTATAAACTTCAACACACTATTTATGCCTAAGTTTAAAATAACACGCAGTGTGTGTGCCGTTAATTATTTATAAAACACATAGAATATAAACAAAATAAAATAATATCACAGAAAATACATAAAACTAGGAGCATAGTACCAAAATGAATAAAAAAAATTACACTTCATAGGCTGCGAAGCCAAAAGACTAACCAGTAAAAGTAACAGACTCACTTTTTCCTTGATGAGGATCACCTGCTGCGGGGTAGTCAGAGGCAAATCCAATCCAAAGCTACGTCCGGCACATACGGCTTGCAACCATTAAAATATTTAGGTTATTGAATAATAATTTTGAGACGGTCTATTCTATGGATTACCAATAAGGTTGATGATTTACTCTGGCTATCTTACCTCTCAATGCCGGAACACAACCATCTTCTATACTTCATGAAATTAAACTACCAATGACGGTGAAGTCGAAATCAGATCTTTGTGATTGGTCAGCAGTTCAATTAAAATAATGATTATCTACTTCTTCTATATGTCGTGGCCACACTTAGATCTCACGTCCTTCCTGTACCACGTTCTTCGTTCGTCCACGTCGTCTTCTATTTTTTTATTATCGCAACCTTATATACGAAGGTATGTAAGGTACGCGATGTAGAGCCGCTTTTGTTAATAATTATTATTTTAGCAAGTATTTTGCAAGTCGTATAGCCGCACGGCTTTTCGCCGAATAGTGGGGAAAAAATAATACATGTCAACATTAAGAACCTGGAGTCAAATTATCAAAAATATCTTATGGTTAGGTACCTCTGGGCTATGTACACATCGAACATATAGTGGATACAAAATTCAAATTCACTATTCACTAGGTTTCATCGAACAACTTTTTTTCACTGAAAAGATTAGCCATATTGGTTCCCTCAGACTCTGTAGCAAAGTTGGCTCAATTAGTTTCATGTATATATCAAATTTCAAGAATATTATAATGCCTATTGATGGAATTTCACTAACATAGACCTTCCTGGAAGTATCTGATTATGGCTAAAGCCGATGGCAGATTGGCAAAGAGAAAAAAAAGTTGTTGAAAGTAAGATTTATTTATTATGTAGTGACGAATTTCACTTTTTTGCACCCACTATGTGTTTTGACGCTACAATTTAGCAAAAACCGTCTCATGCGTATTTAACCTCGGGTTTCCACTTTTCTTGCAGTCAAATCAATAAGATAATCCACGCCTATTGTGTCTTACGTATTGTTTAATTGTAGCCTATTATACTTAAATTATATGTTGGCAAAGTGAACTACGTGAGTTGAACAAGCCCGGGATCGTAACGTAAAGTCACGATCCCGAGACCTAATAACTAGTAAATATATATAACTAATCAAATAATAATAATAAAATCTTACATACCTAAAATGTTCACGCTCTTTGTATTTCGTTATAGACTTCGTATTTAATTCTATCTTAAAAACTATACCAGCCCGTCTGCCAATAGTTTAAATAATAAAACAATTTTTTGTGCAAACTAATTACGACCTGTTTTGTTTTTATAAATTAATCATCACGCATCTTCTTGACATACGTTCTAACTAGCTCATAAAACCAAACTAGAAAATGATTCAAATTATCCTAAGATTTTTTATGTAATAAACCTCGTAACGTATGACTTAAGTCCATTTGGATTCCAAATGCTTACACATTTTACATAAGCATTTGGAAGCAGGCAAGCTGGCTTTTGTTCACTTTTTTTAGAATCATCATAAGCCATAAAGGATGATTTTTTGAAATCTTACACCGCCTGTCAATGCGGTGTCAGATTTCACCCACCCTTTTAGCTCGTCATCTTAGGACTAATCTTAGATTAACGCCACGATAAGGTATTCAAACCAATAAGGCTTATGCTTTAAAAACACTGGTGTGTCTTAAGCTCAACCGGAAAGAACGCAAGTCACAGCTGTACCAAAATTACAGAGCTATAGCTGAACTAAACTACAATCGCATGCGAGTATAATATTTTTAGATGAAATAAACAAAGGATATCACACGCCTTACACTGCCATAGTAATGGCATATTTTGTTAAGCTATGCTAGAAAAATATAGCAATAATTACTGCTTTTCAAAGGAATAGTATCTCCATCTTAAGAAGCAAGGGCTTAAAATTCAAAGTAAGCTCCTGTTCGTTACGACTTTGACAGACAACCGGTAGTTGACAACATCAAAATGCGTCTATTAATAAGGTTTTTATAAGATCATTTAGAAACGTCAAATCTACTGTCAGTTCGGAATCGCGACCAGCACACAAGGAGAAAGGCAAGATCCTCGGGCTAGTTACTTTTTTTGGTCAGATTATTTAAATAACACTTTTAATTTATAAGTAGGTACACCGTAAACCTAAATACTATCTTGAATCATTGTTTTACCACCTAACCAACCCAGGGCAGTTTGTTTGAATGGAATGAAAACTGCAGCTCTGGAGCTTTTTGGTTGAGTTTAGGAAAAAAACTTTCAGGCGGATGGTGCGATATCCTTTGTTTTTTTATCACATACAACACTCACAAATACTCATCTACATTGAGTGATTGCTGTTAGTTCATGCAAAAAGCTGTCGCAGTGTTATCCAGCTTTTCACGGACCTGCATTCAATTGGTGATCCGCGCTCATCGTGACTTATAGACTACTTCACCCACTCTTAGAATTACTTTACAAATATACTCTCTACTTCCATTGCGTTATTCGTAGTTCAACATAGTTTTTATTTTTATATTATGGATGCCAAGTTAGGGTATTAAAACAAAATTAGAATCGTCACCTCTATAGTAGACCAAGGGTAACATAACTATGATTCGTGTATCGGTGCGATACCTGGAAACCTGTGCTTGAAATAAATAAAAATAAAATAATAAGTAAGCGAGTAAGGTTTCATTGCAATGTAGTCTGCGAAAAAAAAACGGTTACTGAAATTTTAGCCCAAATTACCAGGCATTCAATTGTGGCTTTATACTTGAGTCTCATGCGGCTTGAATTTCGCAACATTGTTGACCTAACAAGTTATTGATGAATATGTTGGGTGAACATTCTGTCTCCTGCAACTTCCGATGTCTTTCCGAGCGTCAAAGTTCAATCAACTCACTCAACAACAGAAATAGGCTCGTACGAGGATCTCTTTGCTCGCAATTGTAAATTTGTTTAAAAAATAACGATTCTGTGCGAGGCCATACGTACAGCGAAGTACCTTCGACATTATATCAAGAGTTTTTTTTTTAGCCTTAAACCATACATTTATTCAATAAATTAAACTAACTAAGTACAAAGGAATCAGTCAGATTACCTAAGGACCGTTACAAACGGCCTATAGGTAACTCAACTGTTCCAGACCAGTACCAGACGGAAGCGTGCCCAAGACACTGGCTGCATTGCCACGCTGAATAGCTATGCTAATTCGCTGGCCTAAATAAGAGCCAGCCCTTGGGTCACGTGTCGCCTCAATCAAAAGCCCCGCAATATTTTTGAAAACCCGGAGGGCACCGGCTCCCCACGGACCCAAGGTCTCCACCCCAAAAGGCTCAAATAGGTAAGCTCTGTCGAGACCACTATATTTGCGCCTTTTGTGATCCTCGGCCGAATCAGCCGCCGCACCAGCCCTAACTGATGTCCCAGGCAGATGAGATGGCGCTAGGGTGTCGACGCAGGTAGCGTCCCACACCAAAGGCCTACCCATTTCCCAAGGGACAAGAGTCATACCGTCGGGCCGCTTACCATCATCACGTAACAGACCATTCGGTTCAAGAACGGCTGGCACATTGACACTGGTAAACGCTCGACGGATAATGTCATTAAGACTAGCGTGGCGCGAAATCCTGCCGGCAGACCTTGCGCACGAAAGTCCGTGAAAACCAAATTGATCTACGGCCGCACCGCACCGGCACTGGTGAGAGGCGCAGCATCTTGCACCCAACCGAAGACAAGTGGCAATACGGAAAGTTACAGGATCCATAAGTGTACCGGTATTGTAGGATGGATGTGCTTGCAGCCAAAGACCTGATTCCCATTTTGAAACAGCTAAGAGACGAGCACGATCTGTGGAGGTTGAGCACGTATGTAATAGATAATTCCGTGTCAACTCGCACAGAGGCCCGTCCCACTGCCGTTGTGCCGAAAGGTGTTTTGGGGGATCGGTATTAGGGCAAGCACTATGCCAAGCATTTCGAGCCTCGTCAAGATAAGAAATTTGGAGTATATTGCCTGGAACAGCCGAAATTGATGGTGTTAGAATTTTCTCAACCAAAGAATGTGTACTATAGACGGAAGACAAGAACGCTGGCAAAGCAACACTAGAAATTTTGCGTATACCTAAGCCGCCCAATCGAATAGGCAATGAGGCCTGCGACCATGCTCTGTCATCCAACTCAATATTCAAAACCGTGGAAAGGGTGTTCTTTATTATGTTGTCTAAGCCTTCCACCAGCTCACTGTGTTTCCACAGTTGACAACATCGTAAAGCATAAGTAAATTTTGGGACAAAAAGGCAAAATTTTATAATATCAAGAGTTAATCATTGCAGATGGACAATGAAGTAGAGGCAGGTTTAACAAACGTTGGCGTGACGACCTGACTGCATTTGCCCGGACTGAACGCAAGTCTTGGTCCTTCCAATCCTATGGGGGAGACTTTTGCCCTGCAGCGGGACAGTATAGGTTAAAAAAAACATTGACTACCGATTATAATTTTTTTTTGTTATCCGCCTAGGATGAATCCCAATTTGCAGGCCTCTCACTTATTAAATCGATAGCAACGTTCTCTTTTTTCCAATCCATGGTGATCACATTTCCGTGCGCCGCAGCTAACAATGTCTATTTGTTGTATTTCTCAACCCACGCCCCATTCTGTTCATCAAACATGTTGTGACAACTTTGTTGTGGTATTTTAGGTAACAGGAGACCGGCTACAGCGTTGATCGCACCTTTTCTGTTTTAGTAAAAATGTTGTTTACATAACTAAAATTTAATGTTCGCTTTTTTTACGATTCTGCCAAAAATTCAGTGTAAAAAATAAGCGTTAGTTGTAGTATCTACACCACTAGAGGTCGTAGTGTATGCTGGATGTTTATGCACTATTGTTATGGTTTTGGCTGGAATCTGTTTCACACAAGCACAAAACTTAGTCTACTCGACACTTGAATATACATAAAATGTTTCAACAACAGATTTTTGTTTGATTAATAAAAAAATAACCTTCTAAACCTTTTTTTTACTTTTTTTTTGGGTTTTTTCAGTAACCAATCCGTACGCTGCTTCTTATAAAACAAAGTTATCAATCAACCCTTATAAACCAAATATATACACACCACATATAATAAATATGTGCACCACCAACCATCTCTTTAGCCATGAAATCCTCTCCATCCAAAGGTTGTCTGGAAGAAATCGCTTCTTAGAATCTCGAAAGCGATAAGACCGCCCGTTGTATTTACATTTTTTTATGTTATCTAGTTTTATTTTGAAGGTGTGCAATAAAGTATTTTCATTCATTCATTCATTCACCACCAAAAACTAATTTGTATCACTATGTTGACGAGTATACAATATTTTAGCATAGTAAGTATATGCTTACATACATTTAATACTACACCCTATTACATCCACATGCAGTACTTACTAAAATTCTTAAAAATGTGTGCTACACAGATATTTTAAACCAAACAAGATGTCAACATAATATTGCAACGCAATTTATATTTATAGAAACTAAAATAAATTGTTTTGATATACATATTTTTGATTTTTGAGTGTAAATCCAGACTTTGCCCTGCAGTGGGATGGTATAGGTAAAACAAATAAAATAAAAAAAAAACACGAATATGGCACAAGGATTCGCAAATCGCGTCAGGACCTTCGTGGCTCAACTTTTTAAGAGCGTTTCTGGCTTCTGTACTCGAACCCGCATCTTTTATGCGGGTTCGAGTACCGTTGCAGGTTGTGAATTTTTGTGTCATAATAACATTTGTAAAATATGTTGTGTTAACAGAAGTATCATGAAATATGTTACAAACCAAGTTGTGGCATAAACTAGGCCAAAATACTCGTATGCAAGCTTAAAAAACTGTCAATTACACCACTGTCAATCTATGACATGTCAAGTTCTCGGAACTATCAACCTCAACCCTAATAACCACAGATCAGACAGATGAGACCATTTAGAACCCCATTAGTCGGTAAAAATCTGTAAGAGTCGTATTCTTTATCTTATTTATGGTAGGTAATAGATATTATATCGATCGAATTTAGTAAAGTAGGTACATTGAAAATGAATTGGCAATTTTATGATGATAATGTTACGCAAAAAATATACCTAGTATAAAATACGCAGAAACAAAGATATACAGGTTGTAGTAAAAAAAACAAACTTAACTTAAAATTACATTTTAAAACTGTAATATGCTTACATACTAACACCAATGAATATAATATTAATAGATTGTCATTAATTAATCGATATGGGAACCAATAAAATAATTGTTTTGTAGTTTTTTTTTATAAAAGTACGAAGACTAAAAAAATAGGGTTATTCTGCCAAAACTGCTCAAAATTTAATTTGATTCCCGTAATTTACTTGGACGCCATCGTCAGGAGGATATCGTTTAAAAATAAATTTTAAATATCTCATGTCAAACATTTGGTTGTAGAACGTTTTTTAAAATAAATGGTAGAGTTTTAGGATATAGATGGCGCCACTCCTAATACTTAAACGACACTAATTTACACACGCTACGACACCTAATCACTTAATTCAAGCAAATGTTGATAATATTAGATATTATTGAAATGTATTTTACTTGACTGGCTTTCAATTTTTTTTGGTGCTATTGAATAGACAGATTTCAAATTTTCTCTTCTTCTTCTCTATTTCTTATAAATACACCTGTCTACCTATATATAATACACCTCTCGGTATATTATATGATATTTTATCTCAAACTGTCCAGAATGACTATACTTGGTAAAGTGCCTAATTCGCGAAATAAAGAAAAAGTTGAACTTTCCAAAATTACCACCAAGTACAAACAATAAAAAAGTGCACAAGTGAGACAAGCCCATGTGCCTAGAAAAATAAAAAACTAAAATTACTACACTTTGCAATCACACGGCTTCATAATAACTCTAGACAACTAAGTTGTTTTGTTAAATTTCAGTGAAAATCCATCGAACGTTATGATTTTTTGCATTGAATAAGCTCATGGCTCGATAGAGCCTTACGCTGCATTAGTGTTTGTCGTATTAAAGGAAACATTACACGAGAAGTATTTTTATATGTTACCAGACAACAAGTAAATCTCCAGAAATAGACGTAGTATAGAATAAAAAGAGCTCAGTATTGAAACGCATGACAATTCTGGATAGGCCTTTACTGAACAAACAATAATACGTTTGGACACATCGGGTTACACTAAGCTATAATGGGTGCTTCTCTTCTCTTCATTTCGTCTTTCCAGTTATTGAAAACACAAATTATATCGTGACACAACCAAAGAAAGAAAATACGTATCAATGGCACGTCTTCGGTCCACTGAAACACATGTTCCACTAGCAAACAGATGGGGAGGACAGCGCGAAAATATAATTTAACACCTTGCCAGTTCCAGGCGAGCTCCATGGCAACTGATTGTATGTAAAAGATAGTTTTACAAGATAGTTCAAGTTATTCAACACCTAGTATGTCAAGGATCGAAGAAATACAGGCGAATGTGGGTATGTTACCTGTTTATTCTTGTTTGATGATGCCTTGCTCTTGCAACAGTGTCTCAAACCCTTCAGGAGTCTTGCCCTGGTCCAATTCGGTATGCCAGTGGTATAACTGAAAATTATTTAAAATTTTGTATGAATATTGGAGCGGGAGCCCTGGTGATATGGAAGGATGGCAGCAAGATGGACCGACGTTGCCAACATCGTGAGCCGCACACGAATGAGACAGGCTCAAGACCGGTCAGAGCTATACCCAGCAGTGAGCGAATGGATGCGGATAATTATAGAATAATTTCAGAGGTCAACTTTGTAGGATTGGTGTTTTCAAAACCGTTTCTGTGGGTTTTGAAAATCCCTGCAGAGTATCGAGCATTCAAGAATTCTATTCAATTTTGTGATGTTTTCATTTCAATGCAGATTGCCAATAAGCTTGTCTCCTAGACACCACGGAAAAAAAACCACTAAATTAGAGCGTCTTCAAAACTTATGCACTCGTTTTATTTACGAATTGCGTAAGTTTGATCACGTTTCAATATATAGATCTCAGTGAAAATGGCTTCCTATTCGTCGTAGCTTGCGCTGTTGCTCTCTTCTTTATAATATTCTCAACAATCCTCTATCTTCTATCGTCATATCTTGTCCCCTTACCACAGGGGGATGGTAGGTGGACCTTGCAGAACAGCTAGATCTCTTCTTCTTAGTACCCCCTCCCCCCATCACTCTTCTTTCTTCTATGATGGCTCATTTACTGAATTCAGTCAGGTAGTGAAACTCTCTTGCTATATATCTTCAAGAGCGGTGTCAAAGTACTGCCTCACCATATAGATTTAATATATATAGATATATGTATGTGTATATATATTATATCGTCGGGGAAGGGTAGGGGAAGCGCTTGACCTTCATCTCACCTGGTTACAAGTTGAGATAAGGCCGAAGGTGGAGGCGCACTTCAACCGGAATCCTTAACAAACTGAGGAACTGACTATCTTACCACTAAATGCCGGAACACACCAATTTTAGAATTGTTGTTGTTAATCTTCGGACAAAGAGACAAAAGGGACAAAGAGAAGATGTGTTAGAAAGAGATGAACATACTTTCTCCAGCTCCTTCCTCAGAGTGAGCACGGAACGCTCGCGGTCAGCCACCAGCTCCTCCAGGTACTGGTATCGCAGCTTCTTCCTAGCACGACACTCTCGAGCCGACTGTCTGCTTCGTTCTGGAATGTTCACAAATACATTTCTACATTTTTTTATCATACGACGGGAAAGCACTTGGCCTTCATCTCACCTGGTTACATGTTGAGATAAGGCCGAAGGTGGAGGCGCACTTCACCCGAAATCCTCAACAAACTGAGGAGCTTACCTTTAAAATCTTACCTCTAAATGACGGAACACAACAATTTTAGCATTGTTCTCATGGCGACAGAATTAGGTTAGATGGTGGTAGCTAGCCAGGCGGACTTAAATAAAGTCCTACCTACAACAAAACAGTTGCTTCGCATTTGTGACATGGTTAACAAGTGAGTGCTGCGATTTTTTTTATTGTATGACTTGGATGGTTGCCGTATGTTGTGTCGGTGGCGACCCTTAGTGGATAAAGGATAAAGGGCAGTACGAAGTTGATTTCATTATTGCTCGGGTCACACGTACATTGTGATATTTCCGACAGTGTCGACCGTTCGCAATTTAAATAGCCGTTGACTGCGGTAGACTGGGAAGACCCGTTGTATAATAATAGCGTTTATTTGAATAAACCGGCAAGTGCAAGTCGGCCACGCACCCATCTAACCCATATTTCAAGGCATAAAAATGCAGGTTAGAGCATTCGGTGCGACTCACGCTTGGCCGGTTTTTAGTATTTATTGTCATACGTCCGAGTAAAAATACTCTAGCTAAATAACCCCCCCTTTTTCAACCAGCTCCCTATAACGAATCAAAGGAATCCTTTAAAGGTAGGACAGGGTCCCGTCGGCACCCCCTACGGTACCCTAAAAAGCCGATGATGTTGGTTGGGCATTGCAGTTAAAAAAGTATGGATAAAGAAGAGAGAAGGTATGTTTTATATTCTTTTTTTTTTTTCTTATAAATCTAATGTGCTTGTTTTGAAATGAAGCCACCCTTTTAGAGTTTTCTTTCTAATCGAGTATCTTTCTAAGTGGCCATGTCCATTCGAGTATATTTTATTTTTATGTTATTTCGTCAAAGATGTCATTTTAATGGCTACCGACAATGATGTTCGATTATCTAGCTAAAAGACTCAATCTTACCAAAAGAGACCTATCTTACCTTCTCCCATATTAAGGAGGAAAGACTATTGAGGAGTGTGGAGATGACAGCTAGACGAGGCAATCAAATCAAACCAGGCGCCAAGATATCATTATCGTGTTGGAACACGTAATACAAACCAGTGGGCCCACCGCGGCAATTGATCAAACATGACGTTTTGATATTGCACAATTTAAGTAATGCATGACCCAAAATACGAATAACTCCGGAACAATGACGATTAAAAAAAACGACGAGGAACTGACCGATCGCGGAAAAACGCGACTCATAAGAAACAGCAAACATTGCCATCGCGGAAGACATGAACAAATCATACCTGTGACTTACCCAACTTAGCCTTCATATCACTCTTATCGAGCGTGGCTTTCCTGCCGGGTCTACGTCCACGTTTTCCCCCCTCTCTCCTCTCGCCACCGTCCATCGCGGAAGACATGAACAAATCATACCTGTAACTTACCCAACTTAGCCTTCATATCACTCTTATCGAGCGTGGCTTTCCTGCCGGGTCTACGTCCACGTTTTCCCCCCTCTCTCCTCTCGCCACCGTCCGTCGACGCCGCGCCAACCGAACCGAACAATCCGGCCGACTCCTGGAATAATCCGAGGAAATAAGGATTGGGGGACCATTAGTTTATTGTTTTTTTTTTGTTGATGATACTATTCTGGAAAATGAGGTGGAACCCCAGGTACCTACTTACCGTAGGTACGCATGAGACGAAACATACTACGAGTATAAATGGAGGAACAATAGCATGAGGCGAGTGACGAGTTTGACGAGTGGCGAATTTCACATTTATTAATCCAGTGTTTTTTAAGGCTACTTAGGCTGTTTATTACTCACCAAAAACTATATACTAAATATACTAAATAGTAGTAATACTCAGTTAGTCGAGGATTCCGGGTGAAGTGCGCCTCCACCTTCGGCCTTATCTCAACTTGTAACCTTGTGAGATGAAGGCCAAGCGCTTCCCCGTCAAACAATAAAAAAAAAACTATTTAGTTTATTCTTCATTACAATTACCTTTTCAAGCTTACAAATAAAATCACAAGGATCTATCAAGTCGCTGCAAAAAAGCCGTGTGTTTAACACTAAGAGTGCCGAGTCGCTAGCTGCCTATGAAGAACGCAAAGTGTGTGTTTCACAGCATCCAACGAGCTAACGCTAAGAATGCTGAGTCGCTAGCTACCTATGAATAACGCAGCATGTGTGTTTCACAGCACCCAACGAGTTAAATCAGTAACCATACTAAGTAAAAAACTTGGGTTGTAGTCATACATAAAATATCCTATTTTTGTGTGTGTGTTGTGGTATTTCTATTGCCTCTATAACAACGAATAATAATAAATCTAAATAAAAAACAAAGGGGAGCAAGGAAACCTCGGTGTGCGTGACCAGTTTTGTTTTTACTTGATTTTGATTTTAATTAAAAGTTATTGCTTTGCTAAATTAGTTGTTGCTACGTTCACCGTGAAATTATAATGGTTACTTTAGAGAGATGAATTAAAAACTGAAATTAAATGTTTTGAAAACAATGACAGTTTTATGTTATATAACGTAAATACAAAACATTGTTATCGATTTGCTTGAGTTAAGCGTGTTGTGTCAACACAAAATAAATCGATTATTGGTAATATACTATATGGTGTGTAACAATACCATGTATTCTGTACTGCTAAGCTTGTGTAATAGTATAATATATTTTTAATATAAATTGCAAGTTTTGGTATGAAATCGAGGAAAATTTAGTTCCGACCCCATTCACTCAATCCATTACATACCTTACTTTCATCTAGTATTAATAATGAACTAAGCTTTGAATGAGGCTCTGTCCAGCGCTGCTGAACGGAGCCTTCCTAGATCATCTCCATCATCAAGAGCAAAGGCTGTTGATGATGTGCGATACATTATACTGTGTAACAATACCATGTGTTCAGTACTATATCTTTTAGCATAGCTTAGCTTGTGTAATATCCGATTTTTTATACAAATAGCAAGCTTAAGAGTAGAGTCGTCCGGGGAAGTACTACCACCATACCTATTTCAGCCATCAATCAGCATTACTGTGTTCCGGTTTGAAGGGTATGGTTACCGGTGAAATTACGGGCACGCGAGGCACACCTACAATCTACACAACACCTTTATGCCTCAAGTTGACAGGCGCAATGCAGTGCCGTGTAGGCTATGCCTTACTGCGTAGGTCGGTCAAATCCACAAAGAAGGATTTGACCGAACTACGCAGTAAGGCATTGTTATATGCAAGAGTGCACTTAACATCAGGGCTAGCACTTAACATCAGGGCTACTAGCTCGTTCCGTATCCTAGGTATATAATAACTAGAAATTTAATGTAAAATTCTATAAACATCCTCGGACGAGCCCTTTCACAAGGGGCTCTACTACTCTTAACATTTCACTTTTATGCTATAACAGCTGTGGCTTACACAGATACCGACAATCAAAGTAAATACAAACATACACACAAAACTAATTTGAATTAATTTCGGGTAACTTTAATTCAACATTCTGGTGATGCAAAATTTTGGAAAGTCAAATTAATGGTCATAAATTGGGTAGTTATAGTTTTAGTTCCGAAGCGAGCGAAATATTGAAAACGTACGCAGTTGATACCCGCTTAGCAACAACACACCGGCAGTATCAAACTGCGTCGTACCTTAAACGCTTCAAGCGAAGTGCGTCGCGTCGCAATCGCTACCATCAGACAGACATCACAATTACGACGTAAAAAGGATTTACCTTCGACGATAGGAACGTCACAGAGCTGGTGAGCCGGAATGTTATATTTTCTCACAGGAATAACGTTCCGCGTCGTCGTAGGACCGGGCCGTGTCCGTTCAGGCAGAGAGTTGGCCGAACACTGGAGTTGCGCAGTAGCCAATACAATACATGTATGTGTGAGTGTGTGAACTTTGCTTTTTTTTCAACTTTTGAATCGCAAACGTTGCTCTCGTTTCGCTACGTGCCTATTGAGCGCGGCTAAGCGGCAATGTGGTGTGACCTTAGGACTGCACTCGACGACGAATGCAGTAGGTACGTAGGTATGAGATAACGACCCTTACATACTTAGTTGCCTACGACTTTGTTTAGACAAGTACCTACTTATTAGGTACCGGTAAAATGGCCGAAGCTTTCAAGCGTACATAGGTACCGAATTACTTATTCGGTCTTGATTTTGATGTCAGTATTTATTTCATCGTATGACATTGCGTGAGGTTAGCAAATAATTCTGGTCGTCAATAGGTAGATAAGTCGATTTTCAAGTTTTAGAGCCAATAGATTATGCGTTGGGGAGATCCATAATGTCGCTCCGGGGACCAGGGTACGAGTGGATTGGGCAGCGTGTGATTATGTGGACCATCGTCTGGTCTTCAATGCCGCATTCACAAAGCGTGGAGTCAGTCCTACCCCACATATGCCGGAGATAGTTGCAGCGGCCATGACAGTATTTCTACTACATTTAATAATAATAATAGGTACCTATACGCTTTAATAGGTATATGTCTATGTTTTAAAAAAAACTGAGTAGGTACAATAACAATGGTAGAATATACCTAATAATAATGATAACCATTTATAGCCTCAAGCTAACAGAAGCATAAATATTGTGATGATCCTAATTGAGTGTTATTGTTAAGTGTAAATTTAATTGATTATAAATATTGTGATGTACTCCTGTAAGTGTAACATTTAAATTAGCATATTTTTTATTATTTTTTAGATGCAATTAAGTTTAATTTACATTTTTATAAAATTTGCATGCTCTTTTAAGGCAGAGCATAATTGATCATTGATAACACCTATAATTAAAATCTATGTAACATTATGCTCAAGCAAATAAAAATATCTTTATCTTTGCTGTAGGCACTTGTGATATAAACTTAAAGTAAAGGGTACCTTTTATAGTTTATTGTGAGTTCATTAGCTCCCACACTAGGAAACCCTGTGTTGCGGGTAGCAAGCCTCTTTCGCACAATGATAGATTAAATTGTAATGAATACGCATGTTAATAATGATTAAGATGTGGTTTAGATTGGTTTTAAGCAAATTAAAATTAAGTTTATGATGAATAAATAAATGAAGGTTAGTAAGATTATGAGACGAGACAATTCTAATGAACATAATATATTATGTACGCGTGTTGTAAGGTTACTATACTTCTGCTTCAGTTCGACCGTAATTGCCACTGCGCAAGATATCGTAGGTCATGTACGGATGCAGTTACAAATGCATGTGTCTGTGTGAGTGTGTATATATCACACACACATATATATATGTGTGTGAATATATGTGTGATGGTGTGTGTGTGTGGTCTTTATGTAATCCGACTGCTTCCTTTGTACATAGTTAGTATAAATGGCTTATAATTTATTGGCTTCGTAGAATCGGGGCCCAGGTCATTCTCAAAATTTTTCGGTTCCACACCACCACATACATAGGTATACTTGCGGTATACATACGCATGTGGTGTATGTGTAACTTTTTAGTGTAACGTATCTTGTATTGATGGTTGCAATGCGAAGACAGAAGCCGGGAATATGTTTCAGGATACCGCAGGCGATACCAAAAAAGTAATACACTCCATGCAGTAGATATAGTTTTTTAAAGAACGATCCCTTCACTAGTACCACAATAACGAAATCAAACCACACATTACCAACATAAAAGGCAGACACATCCATATCGCAATATTAAAACAGACGGCAATAATCGACTACGTAGGGATAACTTGATTTCGACATAGCAACGTGAGGGGGCTGCGAGCCAGACAGTCCCCCCCACCCCTCATTCCAACCCCCTCCTCGCCCGTGCTGAGACTGGAGCTGAAGTCACAAGATACAAGCGTAGGCGTCGGCTCATCCCGAGAAAGATGCTTTAACAACCCCTTTTTATACAAATCAGATTTAAGACGATTTGATAAATTATCTTTTGAGAAATAAATGGTTTTCACAGAAGTTACGATAAATTAACCATACAAAGCAAAACCCCCTGGAAATGGATCAAAGGACCTCTGGGTCTTCTTATGTAGTTCACCCCTGTCAAAACACATAAGTGGTAGTAGCTCTGCCTTCTGCGCTGTAGGCTGTCGGTTCGACTCCAAAAACGTGCATTGATGAACGCAGAAACGTAACACAAAAGCACTTACAGCATTTTCAGTGTCGTGTTCCAAGCGCAGGCTAAACCGCTCATTTTCACAGGTTGAAATTGAAACCAATGATACAAATTTTAGACGCACCACATGCCGCCATGTTTTTATTGATTTTATAGGATACCTATACGGTAAGCTCTTCACACAAAGGAAGCTGCAAGGCGCATGCTCTATCAGATATCTGCATTGCGCAACCCCCCACTACTAACCCCCCTTCGAATCTAGACCTTTCCCGGAAATAGCTCCTATTTCCGGCTGCTATAGATTTAAGACGACAACTGCTGAGAAAGCTATCGACTGCACCCTTCTAACTGAGCAATGAGCTCGCATCTTTTTGTAAGCTCTCTTTCTAGCAAATCGAACAAGCACACGGTTATATCGAAGTCTATCTCTTTCTAGCAAATCGAACAAGCATGCGATTATATCGAAGTTTATCTCTTTCTAGCAAAACAAACGTCGACCCGGGCGAGGTAAGGTTCGCAGGGGTTGAAGTAAAAAGGGGGGATCAAGCTCTTTCTCTACTTTTTACACTGTGTTACAAAATTTTTATATTATGCGATGTAATCTGGCACAGGTACATTAAAATATTCATTCAGGCATTTATTTATTTTGTTTATTCATTCATTCAATTATCTTTCTCTTTCTAGCTAAACAGGGGTGGAGATTCCAGAATATTTTCCTTGACCCGCCGTAATTTCCGCCCTAATCTTATCCTTTGTCCTACAGCTTTACATGTAATTTCTAATAACGAACGTACCTTCTTAAGGTAAAATACCATGAAGGTATTTTTAAGAGAGCTTTACGAATATTTATGTTGAAGTTAAACGTAACGGACGTTTAATTAGCCAACTTAAAAGGTCCACACAGTTAGTAGAAGTTGGTACGCAGTCGCTTGACGAGCAAAAAACCAGGCTAAAGCTAAAACGCACTATTTTCTATTCAAATAATTATAGTCTTGAAACAAATGTGGGTGTTGTATTGCACACGCACCTATGTATTTACAAAAAAAATGTGGTTATAACCATATTAAAAGCTTTGCTTAGTTTGGGACTAGATGGCGCTGTGTAAAAGTAATGTCCTGTAATATTTTTTTATTTAATTGATTGAACACTTACTTACATTAAATAAAAAAGTAACACCGTCATTACCAGGAAAACACCATATAAAAACCGGTACTTTTGAAATCCACCCCACAAATCTTACGTACAGTCGACCAAAAATTTGAGAGAAATATCCTACGCAATATAATAAACAAGAATAGCTATTGCCTTTTCATAGAATGTTTTTTTTATGAAAACGTATGAAAACAAACTTTTAGTAACTCGCACGCATTATCAGATCAAAGTCGCATTGCACGGCTATGTCGCTATCAAAAGTTATAGCTGATAGGTACTAATTAAAATTATTAATATCGCAACACAACTCACCTGTTGTAGAGTCTAGATGGAAATGGGCGATAAATTTTACTAGCTTGGGACACCTACGCTGTGGCTAGTATTGCCAGCGCCGAGGTAATACTCCAAATCCGGCGTGTTCCAATAAACAGTTGAAACATTATAGTACCTTTATAAATAATAATAATAAAAGATAATAATATCTTTATTTCAGGCAGCAAAGAAAGTTTACAAAAAATTTACTTATGAACATTTATATCAAAATATAACGTCACGAATACGTTCGCGGCCTCTATGCTTCGTCCCCTTGCGATATTGTCACGCGGGTTGAGTCGCGAATTTTGAATCAAAAAGATCGAGATTGATATGATAAGACATATGAAAGATATGGATACTAACAAGACCGTTATATGTAATGACTGCTCTACTGAAATATGACTTTTGTCTAAAGTTTGTTTTACAGAATTGGGTCGCAAGATGAATGTCGTGGGTGTCTTGTGGATCTATGTGAGTCTTTAATTTTAATATTTTGAAGAAGGCGAGTTTTCAGGGAGTAAATTTTGCCTTGAGCTATTTTAGAAAGAAAAACTATATCTGCAATTTTACGCCTTTCTTCCAGTGGCAGCACAATTATGATGCCTTTTCCTTTTTTTATTTTTATTGTACATCTTGCTTCATATTTGTTATTGAAACAATTTCAATTACATTGCAAGTATTTTAAGAACCGGCGTTGAATAGTCTCGATTCTATAACATAAATGTAATATTGGGGGCTCCAAGATTTCAAGATATTAGTAGGTATAGGTATACATATAGTTCCTAGGTTACATGAGCCGGCCCCTATTTAGAAAACCTGATGATCTCAGTACACTTACATCCGAAGTCATTTTATTCATGATATATGATAGATTATGATAAAGTTATGTATAAATATGGACCAATTGAGTCGAGGCGTTCTGGCAACACCACTGCAGCCGGACATGCGCATCTCACTACATAGCAAATAGGCCAAATAAACGCATCCTGCACTGGATCAATACTTCAATGATAGATGTTCTGTAGTAAGCTAGGCCCACGGCACGCCCTTTGAATATTCTAGAGCCTTCTAGGGCATTTGAAGGACGTTCAATCTAAGATAGCTAGAATTTATATCTACTTATGTGATTTTACGAGTGTAGTCAGGGGTTACTCATTAAAACTTTTGGACATGATAATGAAATTATAAAAAGGCAAGTCAAGATTGAAGGGTCTTGCCGTTATCACCAAGCTTGGCAGGCGGGTCGACATCGAATTCTCATTTGCTCCAGAGCCCAGGGGACTTTGGAGCAATATTGCCATCAACCAAAGGTCATCCTCTGCTTTTTGGCGGAGTTGGACTGGCTAGGGTCAGGTTAGCCGGGGACAATGCACAATACACCCCACAGCGGGACGTCAGTGGATGCCTTGGTCACGGGACCCAGTAATGGGTTTACCTAGGAAGGGTCGGGGAACTGTGCCGCCTCTGGACGGCGAGGCGATTAAATGCCTCGTAGAGGGCGGGGTCCATTAGGACCTAGGGGACGGTAACTGTGAATCTCTAAGGAAGTATAAGCTGTCGTGCGGCGAATAGGAGACAATTTCCACCAGGAGAAAGGACTACGATTAACCTTTTTGCCGGTGGATCCTGGTGAGTTTGCTGCCCCTTTTAGCCAGGATCCCAAGCATTCCCGCTTGCCGACAAGGGTCGTGAAGGGAGGTGGCCTCTTTTCGTGATACCGTGAGTTACGGAAAGACGCAGAGCCCTTCTCTGAGCATGATCGGACACCGATGGTCATGCTCAGGAAGCCTCCAGGAAAGTTATCGACCCCCTTTGCCAGGCGCTGCGACTAAGACATAGCGTCTGTTGACAGGAGGTCATGACGCGCTGGACATCTCTGCCCTTGTTCGCCGCCTGTTCGGAGGTTATGCCTTCGGCTGGGCGGTGAAAAGTGGAAGCCCGAGATCCCCTTCTACTGGGCGTATTAAGCACAAAGCGCTCAGTCGACCGGGATAGCGAAGGAATGGATGCCCCCGGGTAGTGGAAACGGCAGCTGAACGTGTACGTAATCATACGTACCCACCCGGACGGGACGGCGATGGGGCGGTTTTAATCAGCCGTCGTAGGCTACTTTCCTCGTAAGGGGTTGTGCGGTATCCCCTAAGAACGAAGTCAGTTGGAGTGAGGGCTCTGGCTGACCTATCATCTGATCTGCGGATCCCGGGATTTATGACGGCTAAAATTGGCATGTGCCGTCACGAACCCCGACCAGATAGGGCGGAGGAGCCGATGTGTTAAGCGGGAAGCACTAAGGAAGTTTCAACAAACATCCCAGAGCCATTCTAAGCATCGAGGCAGGCCACCGAAGGAGTTTTAGTGAATCGTCTCTCGGAAAAATAATGCATAGATTAGCCTGCTTTTTCAATGAGGTCCAAAATATTTTATTTCATGTGAATATACACAGGGCTATGTTATGCCACTTAACTATGTATATATGTAGACAGCATGTAGTAACACAAGTACAGGGTATTCAAGGTTTTTGTGTGCAAAATCATCGTATTTTTCTGCAGGTTCAGATCATCAGTTACAGTGCCATCTATGACGTATTTGCTTCACTACACAGCCTGCTACGCAAAGCTGCTAGTAGATGGCAGCACCAAAGGTGTTATTCTAACCCAAAAAATACTAACTTAGCAAATCTTCTGTGCTGTAGCCTAGCCTTGCCTTTCTTAACATTTATATATCTGATGAAAAATTATTTTATGAGATTGACTCAAGAATCCTAGATGCTCTTGACATGATATTATTAATTGGGGATTTTCTTAGTTTCATAAATGTTGTCTGCCGCCTAACCACAATGTTTTATAGCGTTCTCATTTTCATATTACATTACATTTTTCTTGTTTTTTTCTACACTGGAAAGATAGAGACAAAAGTAAAGTAATATCAAACAAGAATGCTCTAAGAGGTTGTGGTACCCCCTGTTCTTAAAGACCATGAATTTAATATTTGTTAAGAATAATCAGCTAAAAAACCATACATTTAGGTGGGCTCATGTTATTGTTGTATTTTGCATCAGTCATAGATGGTATAATAATCATCTATCAGTCATAGATGATATAATAATCATCTATGACTGATGCATAAATACTGACCCTATTCAAATAATTAATATTATTAATTATTCAAACACACGGTCAGAGATTTCGTAAGTCCTTTCTTCAATCCACTATATTGATCACCTGGATATCTGACCCTACTATATCTGCCCAGGTAAGAACCTAATAGAGCTGTTATTATTAGAAGTGCCTACATAATATTGCGCTATATATATACCTATATATATTATAGGTACAATCAATATTGGTGTATCACTATTATACTAAGAAAGTAGATGGGAAAGATTTCTCCCAGAATCCACATCCAAATGATCTATATTATGTACAATATAAAATCTAAGATGGTGTAACAAATTATATTGTTGTGCAATCAATGTTTGCAAGCGAGATGACACCTTGTTTTTATGGAATAGGTACATGTAGGTGTAGATGGATAATAATATTTGGTTTAAGCTTCTTTCTTAAATTTTTCCAAATCGTAAAAAATAGCACATGACACTGTGACGTGTAAATAAAATTTTCGCACACGAACGAACGTATTGGACGAATAACACAGTGGTTACAAAAATAAACATCACGCTTTTGTAGTAAACAGATGTTTTTGCCATTTCAACAAAGAAAAATATGTTACTTACATTGTGAGATTCTTCTTCTAAGACGGCCATGGTCTCGAAATCAATATTCATTTCGATCTAGTATTTTATATTCGCGTAGGTACACAGTAAATTTATTACAGCTTCTATCAAAATCCAGGAAGTAGTAGAAAACAAATTATTTTTCGAGCAATTCAGCAAGGTACTGTTTACAAACTATCAAGGTCATATGGAATTGACGTTTATTTGACAATAAGATCAACAATAAATCGGGTCGTCTGTAGCTTATCATTTGTTTAAAATGCGGGTAAGAGCCCTTAGCTGGCGCTTTTTATTGTGATCAGGCTGAACGTATCGCACTTCACCCGGAATGCTCAAATTGCTCTACAGTCTGAAGAACTGCTGAATATCTGAATACCGGAACGAAACAACAACATTTTTTAATGTTTTTTATTTATTTATTTATTTGAACTACCAACAGAGTTCAACCTTTACTAAATGCATTAAGATGAATTTATAAATTTTCAATTTTGAAAGTGTTTTAAAAACTTTGGGCACATAGTCATCATACATAATTTTGTTATTATCAAACAAAGAACTCAAAAATGCAAAAAAACCTGTATATGAATTTATACATACATAACATATGTTCCCGCCACACACTACAATCACTTATATTATATTTCTTAATATAAATGTCAAAATTTTTTGTTTCAAAAACTCACTTCCAGAAAAAAAAAAAGGTTTTCTTTAATACAGAACTTTTTTTTTTTTTTAATCGAACACGTTACTTCTAACATGACTTTTCGATAACTCTCACGGTTCCAGACTTGACCTCAGTGGCCCTGGAAAAAAACTCAACCTGTATATGTAACCTAAACAAATCAAATATTTATTTATTTTCCTATAGATCTAATTTATACCTATAGATCTAATTTATATTTTTTATGTGTGTATAACCTGTTTTGTGTGAGACTGGTGCCTATAGGTCCAATCTCAACAAAACTCTGTCCAATACCAGTGATTGGAAGGGTTATCTAAGTCTATCAGCACGAATCATTATCATCGATCATCAGTATTAGACTGAACGCCTCAGAATTCGGGTGCTTATATAGTTTTTTTCTTTTTACTTAAACTGAATTAATATACTTAGTTGTCGGTAGTAAGACTGCCTGGCTTAAATGGGAATGGGCGGGGCACATCAGTCGAATTCCTGCTGATACGTTGAAACGTGAAAACGTTGGCGTTACGACCTGAGCCCTTATTCTGTATGACCAAATCGTGTCTTAACGCGCCCGCGTTACGATATCTGCATGGAATCATCGTATTGACATATCGTAACGCGGGCGCGTTAAGACACGATTGGTCATACAAATTAAGGATGCTGACTGCATTTAACTGGTGGGAAACGGTGGACAGTATATCTACAATAATAAAATCGATTTCTACACTGACGTGATAGGTAGGTAGGTAAGTAGGTGTAATCACGCTAGCGCCAAAACTGTAAGACCTACGGACTTGAAATTTTGCCAGGGTGTTCATTGTGACGTCTAGGTGCTCACTAAGAACTTTGAATTACAGGAAATTCCTCCCCTAAGGGGTGAAATGGGGTGAAGCAGTTTGCATGCAAAATCTTTATTTATGATCCGATAGAGTTGAAATTTTGTATGTGTCTTTGTAATAATTTTAACATGCTAATTATGAAAAAGAATCCTTGGGGATTCTTCCTCTAAAAGGGTGAAACGGGGCAAAGAACGCATTCATAATCTTTATAATAAGATTTAGTTAAAATATTGTATGTTTTTGTGTTTCATAGACTATTGAGATACTTATCATGTTAATTAAAAACCAGAGTATACGGAAATAGTGCTAGCTAGAGGCCCTTACCCGCAGCGCAGCCAAATAAAAAAAGCTGCAGACGATCCGATTGATGATTAATTCTCCCAATTTTTTTCGTGCTCGCAGACAAGATAAAAATTAAAAGAGTCTGTGCTACCGTGTCGCCGCCGCCGGCGTGAGCTCGTTTCTTCTGAGGTGCCCCTGTTAAATGGTGCCTCCCCTATACATAGACACCATTCAGATTGAGTAAACGAATGAAAAAACTTCAATTGCAACTCGCATTGCAATATAATGACTATCACCTTGCAAGGTGATGATTTGTCACACAAAACTGAACGCATCCTAGAGTTTATAGTAAAAATTACTGTCACTGTCGTCACGACATCAAGTAAAACTTATGTTTATGTCACTGTCAGTTTAACAAAGTCATTTTTTCGACCTCGTTCGCTTGCTCGCTGATTCTTTTCTTTGATAAAAAATCGGTTTGGCTGGTTTGTTGTAGGTACTGTTTTTTCAGTAAACTTGTGATGTGGCTATAAAAACTGTAGACAGTGAGCAGCGCATTGTTTTAGTTTAGGATGTGTATAGTGTGCAGTATTCGGGCAGTGGTTACGTATTTTAAAGCTTGCGGTTAGTGTTTTAGTGTCATTGGGATATCACGATGCGTATCGGTGTATTGTTTTATTGGTGCGTACTAGCTTTTCATCTATGTAAAGCAGAGGATTTGGAAAGGACAGAATCTCGGGAAGGTGGACGGAGGCAGCATTGGGGACCTGCAGTTAGAAGCGGCTCATTTACCAGCGAATCAAATGATCAAGGTAAGTTCTCATTCCCATGACCCTGACTAATCATTTTCTCATAACACCTGTTGAAGTCCCTAATTATTAATGTTGATAATCGCTACCTAATTCCAATTGATAGGTACTTGAAATTACTAAACGCAAATAGAAAAAATAATGGCAAATCGAAGATCAAATTCCACTATCTACCTTTATTATGTTTTTTTTTATTGAAAATTGTCATTAAATTGCATGGAGTTATTGGGCATCATAAAGGAAAACATTGTATCAGGAGATAATATTGCATATAAACAATTTTTGAATTACTTTATCAGGTATGTTATCAAGTTGTCACCTCTGGGTATTTTAGGTATGGTAACTGCATGTAGAGAAAATTAAACATAAATCCTGTTTCCATACTCCAGAAATCTGCAATCCAAAATTGGTTGCATGCCCAATTTGATTGTTTGTTATTTATAGGAAATTAAAAAAATACTGAAAATTTATTTATTTATTTAAAAACAATTATAACACCACAACAAATAATGAACCCAACGCGGTGCCATACGTAAAACAATAAAAATGCACTCTATGTAATTATATATATAACATTCCAGTTACAAAAAATAAAAGTTATGTTGTTAAAATACTCACACTTGCCTGAGTAGATACTTTTTAGTAAGTACCAAGTGTAAGGTCTCATTCAGTTACTTTTTTGCTTTGGTCCATGTTCTGAGAGTTTAAGAGTAGTGCAGTGCACATTTGTAGAGTGTGTTGAGCTGTGTCCTCAGGGCGATCATGACAATTATGACACTTGTTAATGTTAACTCTCTCTCAATCCAGTGCATAAACTTAATAAAAATCTCTGTGTCTGGAAAGCACCTGCGCCATCCGGAAAGTAATGGAGCTGTGCTCTCCATGCTGCCATTTTTTAAGGACTGGGTGAAATGCCTCAATTGTTTGAAAGCTGGAGCTCGGTTCCAGTCTTGTTTTCAAATCTCTTGGCGCTCGGCTCTGTCCCTCTACTTCTGGATACTTAACTTATCTAATTTTTGATACAAAAAGTTCTTAGAATTACCTAGACTTGTCTTGACCATGTTTTGCTGTAGTAGATATAAGCATGCAAATATGAATCAAGTGCTTTGGTAACAGTTTGAGGCATAGCTCTACACTATGTAGAGATTTTGATTTTGGAATCATTATCATTATCAAATGGGCCATTCCATAGTGACTAGTGGGACAGTTGACTCCAGAATGTTGTATGTTTTGACTTGTTACTATTTATTTCGATCTCATATGATGGTAAATTAGATATTTTACAACAGATTAAGAACCAACTTATGTAACTCAAACAGAAAAATATAATTAATGTACATATTTAAGTGATATATAGCTTTCAAGGAGTGTGATTGGTGGGACAGTCAAAAATACCTCACATACACCTTCTGTACTATCAAACGTTTTAGCCCAAATACTGCACTTACCAAGATATCATTAACTGTGCTAAGACATGATTCACTAACAAATTCTTTTGTTTCCTCAAACCCTTTTTTTACAATAGACTAAACATATCCCTCTCCATCTATCCTCAAACTAAAGTAAAATGCAAAAAAACCGTCTCTGACTGGCTTAAATCTCTGTCATATGAAGCAACAGAAAACCTTTCAACCACCATAACTTAATTTAAATTAAAACTAACTCTTACTTAATCTACGTAATGAGAATTTATATAGGTATCCATATCTATAATTCTATAATCAAGATACATAATTATGCATACCGGACCTACCAACTCACAATCCTCTACACATAACACACCTTCACTACCCTACTCTCAACACCACTGCATTACATGTACTCATTTACACACAATACTCATTTCGTTTCTGGATTCTTCTGTTTGCTGCTTGATTGCTGTTTTAGAAGGATCAACTCTTACATTAATAATCCTTTTTTAATTATTTTTTACACACCTACACAGAGCTACTTAGCTAGCTACTAACTACAATGGTTTATCGAATAGCTTCGTAATATTTTAATATTTGTGTAAGTGCTCAGTAGGTAAATCTGCAGAGTGGGCACTGGTGACCTGTGGCACAGGTATTGTACCTATTTCAGGCACCAGTCTCTCGCTAAACAGGTTGGCTACATTATCTGCAGCATTATCTTATGTTTTTACCTTATCTAGATTGTACCTATCTGCTTTGTGAAAAAAAAAAAAAAAATATTATTATTATTATGATTATGATTAATTAGACTACATGATGAATAAAAAATGATTACATAGCTTACTTTAAAAAAAATATACAGACAAGAACAATATGTGACTGGTGGGATTAGTATGAAAAAATATCATACATCATCAATCATACACGTTTTTTATATAATGTTTGGAATTATTTATTAATTACTTTAATTACAAAAAGATAACAATAATGACCGGAATATAAACAGGTACACGATGAAGACCCGTTTCTGTTATTAATTAGGTTAAAATTACATTGACAATCTTAAAAATAAAACACATGAACCATTTTTTAAATTTATTATCAAAATCAACACAAAACAGCTAGGTACTTAATCAAAACATGTTTTACTTTCTTCCCTATTTGGAACTTAAAAGATTGTTTAATATCTTTTTTGTTAACATTTTCAGAAAATTGGTAGGAAATTTGATAACCACAAAGTTTTATATATAGTTAGTTCAGGAAGAATTTATATCGTTGGATTGAAGGAAATGTGGTATGCAGTGTCCGATTTTTTTATAACAAATAGATTGGGGTCTCCTGAAGACAATTTCAAGAAAGTAACTTGCATTTGTGCTGGGTAGACTAAAAATTCATCCATTTTTCATTGTTTTTCAACCTTCCTCTAAATTTTATTTTCTCTAAAAACTTTTTTTTTTTTTTTTACGATGGGTCGGCTCTTGACCACGAAACTTACACAGGTAAGAATGAGATCTACGATGGAGCGAGCCTACCCAGAAAGTGCCTATTAACTCTCTTCTTGAAGACATTAGGGTCGATTAGACAACTAATCTCAGTCAACCAAAAAAGCAACCAAGCAATATAGGATATGGTTGGAAGTAGGTTATAAATACTTGAACAGTCCATAGGTAATAAGATCGTCACTGTGACTGGTGGGACATAAATGAAAACAATTTCCCATCTACCCTTTTACACCTCGTGGGATAGAAATGCACGATAAAGGTTCACAATTAGCCACTACTTACTTTCCAAAAAGCCCCCATTCCATACAACACATTTTGAGGTCAGAAAAAAAACTTTTGTATGTTTTAGCGTGACTGGTGGGACATGCTACGAGCTAATTGTATTTAAGAGTTTTGGAGTAATTTTCTTACCTTTTTCGCTTTTCTTGACGTCGAATGAATATCTAAGAAACACTTTAACATAAGACATGCTTTTCAACTTAGAATAACAAACACAATGGCTGAAAATAGTGATGCAAACATGACGCAAAAAACTCCACCAACTTGTTTCAACAGACCAACAACTTGCCGTAGTGGAAAAAAATGCTTTTTCTAGTTTTTTTCAAAATGTTGTTTAGAGATTATGAAAATTCATTTAAGTAATACATTATTTGTCAACTCTAAATTGATTAGATAAACTTTAGAAAATAACGAATTTCCCGTTTTCCGTGGAATGGCCCAAATGGTAGAGTAGACTGCTACAGCATATTGTTTATCATTATCATATGCCAATCAGTCAAATAGATACGTAAGGAAATTCAGCCCAGGCACAGGTTATTGTATTTCTCCTAACAAGTACCGCATCAATACTCTTGTTCTCCATCCTAAAACTGAATTGCCATGGGATAGCTAATTAACTTGAGAAAACATTTAGTGAAACAATAATTTTCCTTGAAACAGTAAAGTTCATTGTCTATAGAGCTAGTACTTACTGCTCACTCTGACCTCTGTTCACCAATTATTAAATTGACTATTACTGGAAGCTTGTTACCTATGGCAAAGACTAAATCCATCCATCCATGCTAAATTTCATTTCTATCCATTCAAGCATTTGTAGTAGTGAAAAACCAGCAAAAAAAATGGGATGACTAGATAACTTTTTGCTTAAACTCAAGGAACCTATAGACCATTATGTAACAGTCCCTAGGTAACCCAACTGCTTCCATTGTAAATAGTTTAATAGTACTTACATAAGTATCATTTATAATGTGCAAAAAAGTGAATAAACATAAGTTTAAGTATGAGCCTAGTCACTAACTTTTAGCCATAAACTATTCAATAGGCCCTGTGACTAGTGTATGGTTAAAAGGTCTCAACCTATTTCTGCTACATATCTTTGTTTCTTCCAATAACATTGTAGTTAGTGAAATAACAAGCACATGATTCTTGTTACAAGATAATCTACCCTTTCATAGCCCAGGATTATTTCAATATCCATACCTAGCACATAAGAGTGTGCTACACATATTGAGATCCACATGATATTCAACCCTATGACTAGAGCATAAAGTTCAATTTAAGAATTCATTTGCTCACATTATTTTGCTTATCAGATGCAAATGTTCAAAGCAAACTCTACTGTATGCATTACCAATTGTATCTTTAAGTTAATACCTATTGTGGTAACCTCACAGCGACAGTGATACTAATCGCTAGAAAATTATGTGGTTTTCACACTTTTAATAGGTATTATTCTGACAGATATTCCCAAGCCCTTGAGCTTGTAAACAATACATTTTATTGAATCATACAACGTATTACACTAACAATAATGTATATCTTTTTAACCTCCTATTCTAACGATCCAGAGATCCAGAGTTCGATCGCCAGCGGAGTACAATATTGTGCCTGGTTTGGTTGGTGGTAGGACTTTGTTTAAGTTCGCCTGGCTAGCTTTTACCATCTTACCTGATTCTGTCGCCATAAAAACAATTCTTAAATTGTTGTTCTGGCATTGAGGTAAGACAGACAGTTCCTCAGCTTATCGATGATTCCGGGTGAAGTGCGCTTTCACCTTCAGCCTTATCATAGCAGGAAAAATCAGGTGAGGCCAAGCGCATTCCCATTGTACAGTAAAAAAACTAGTAGAAAGTGTTCCTCGTTGTCGATATTAAGAGGTTGTACTATGTATTACTATTCAATAGGGCTTTCTAAGCACCAATAGTTCTCGGTGCTTGCATATTAGGTACTACTTAGCTGCAGATCAAATTTTCAGGGTAGGTACATGACAGTTTGGTGTTATGTCTTCAATATGTGTTTTCAGCAAAGATATTGGTGAAAATGTTCTTTTCCCTTCGAGGCTTCATCTCTGATAGTGATCAGAGATGATCTGAGTAGTGACTCAGTTCGTGGACCTTAAGAGGATCACCTACTGGGGAGTAGTCAGAGGCACGTCCAAACTTAAGCTTTTTATTTTTATTGGTAATAGCTAAGCCTTAGATTACTTGCAAGAAAAACAAATAAAGAGTGGCTTAAGATGGAGCATGCTTGGTCTAAAGAGGCTGTAGGACTATTCACTGCATGGTTTTGTTCTGATGTACTGCACATGCCCACGGTTTGCAAGTATCCAATATGAAAAGCAGTCTGAAAGAAATGTACCTACTTAGCTATTTACTAGTTAGCTATAGCTTGGTAGATACACCCAATATTTTCCTAGCTACAAACAAAAGGCTGGACACAAAAAGAATGACGTGTTTTTTTTATTGTTGTACGACGGGTAAACACTTGGCCTTCATCTCACCTGGTTATAAGTTGAAGTGGAAACAGCAGAGTTAAGCGACTTAATGTTTATATAACGGAAGTTGCGAAGACCATACATAAAAGCGTTGACAAGATCAAGATCAGCTTTCGAAGATAATTGGCGGTGTCGAAATACTGTCAAAATTTTACAAGATTAAATGATTCGTAGGCGTCTATTACCCAGCATGAGGTAAACTCTGATAGACAGGTTTCCAAAGAATTAAACGGTAGTTAAAATCAAAGTTTAATTACAACTATTAGACGGAACAAGCAAGTAGCCCAACTGATGTTAGTACATCTTTTGCCTATCACAATGCCTTACTGCGTAGGTCACATCCACATAGAATATATCCTACACGGCACTGCACTGCGCCCGTCAACTTGAGGCATAAAGTTGTTAAGCCTCGAGTGCCAAAATTTCACCGGCAACCATACCCTTCAAACCGGAGCACAGGAATGCTGCTTGGCGGCTGAAATAGGTGTGATGGTAGTACTTCCCCGGACGAGCCCTTTCACCCTTGTGACTCTGCTATTCTTATTAATGTTGGTATTATCAAGACTAATACCGTAGGGTAGGGTAGGGAGCTGCATAACCAATTGATACCGTTGTTATCAGTCGGTTCGATACCCTAAGTAGCCTTGTAGAAGGTCGATACATAATGCCTTATAACACGGAAGCGAACCACTTAGAAGTCTTACAAATACAAAAATCCTCACAATAAAACATTACTTTGCACTGGTAAAGAAAATTGGTAAACATGTAAGCCAAAGGCCAAACCACGGAAAAAACATATCCCTATGCGCTATCACGAAGGTTGTGCCGAAATTGGCTAATATCATTATCATACGAAACATACGCTATCAACCAGCTGCGTGCATTGCCCACGTGATCAGACTCTGGCAGACATACGTGACTCATCAGAATATCAATGGCAGAGACATGTGGCCGGATTTTATTTTAGAACGATAACGTGCACCTAGCCAAGCCTACGCCACTTAAAACTACACATCAAAGCACAATAAGCTTTATACCCTTAGCAATTCAGCCAATTTAGCATGGCTATCATGCGGTAATACTTGGGGTGACAGATCGGATGCGTAGATTTAGTACAACTTTACGCTCGTCACAGAATTTATTCTGCATTGCATGTTAGTACTATTATTTATCCTGTGACCTAGGTCTATCACCTGTTGCCAATAGATATTGTTTTGTTACCTATAGATATAGCTTCCGTGTCATTTTCTAATTGGCTCGACTTGCAATGCTCGCAGCTACGTGCCAGGCACTTTTCCTAACAACAACTGCTCATCTCTGTCGGGATCTCGTCTTTCCACGGACGTCAATTCAAAGCATTCATGATGGTTTATAATCAGAATAAGCCGATCTCGCTAGCTTTTACTAAGACAGGTCTGATGTCCCGGATTTAATTTTTATACTCATCTATCGTAGATTCAAAGTCATCAACTTGACCCCGGTCGGCACAACTCTCCTCTATCTGACGTCGTCTCATCATCATCTTTTCTGAACCATATCATCCCTCACACAATCCCATACATCTCTTCTTGGGCCTATCCCTACCCCTATTTCCATCCACACTCATATTCAACACTTCTTGTTACAAGGCTTTCATCCGTCCTCATTACATTGACCATACCATGTTAACCTATCACCTATAACCTATAACCTGTCACGCCACGCACGTTTCCACTAATATACTCTCCTATATCATCCTATATCTCTTATCTATTTAGTTACTTCATACGTCCATCTCAACATTAATCGCCTACCGCGTGCACTTTAGTTTCATCAGTCACTTTCTCTGCCCAGCACTCAGAGCCATACATTACCACAGGTCTCATGGTAGATTCAATAGGTACCTACAAGATTAAAATACAATCCGGTTTTAGTTATTCTGTTCTGTCTGTACATCATCAAAATAGTATATCTTATAGCTCGAGCTAGCTGAAGTTTATAACGCAACGTAAAGTTATAAAACCTACAGCATCTGTGGCCCGTGAAGAGCAAATGTCGTTCTCATAATTTGAAATAGGTACCTACACTTCTTAGCCAAATAAAATCTTCTCATTAGAAATCGCTCGTAAAAATCATTATTATTTGAGCGTTCGGTATTTGTAATGTAAACATTCATTGGCACAGCGTCGTCTCGATCGCTTGATTGATTCTATTGCTAATTTAGTAACCAACGAACTCTACGTGTTTTATCTGAGCTGGTACTGTAATAAATATAATTATAAGTGGCCAAAAACTACGAGTACCTGGTGTGGAAAATGAGTCGGGCCAATGTTTTATAGGTAATCGAATTTCTCACTGTTTTCACTATGGCTTTTCAATTTGAAAACAGAATAATATTCTGTAACAAATCCGCTAATCACAAATCGAGTGTTTCGCCTCTACACGTGGCTTCCTCAAGAAACATAGTCTTGCTGCAAAAGCTGACGAGCCCTCAGCCGACGTGTTGTCGCCTCCGAGCGCTGTGCTGCTAGTACAAAAGGAGTTTGTTTATAACTTTTGGAGAGGTTTGCTCAGTATTTTGGATGTGTGATATTCCAACAAACAAAAATAACGTAAAAAACACGGGATTCCCTCCGATATTAAAGGTATCAATAAAATTTCATACAGCGCCACCTTGCCCCAAACCAAGCAAAGCTTGTGATAATATGGAAACTATATAACGGACAGAATACAATTTTCTTTTTATATAGGTATATGAACATACTTACCTACCGCCTTGTGAACAAAGCAACACACAAACCCGTTTGTCCCAGGTTATTGATGAATAGCTAACAAAGTAAATAAAAAGTAAAAAACACGAACTACAACACCCAAACAAATTCGTTTCCTTCGTTTCGTAATTGCTATTTCTTGAGATTGAGAGGTATAATTGTTTAACAGATTTCTGATGAACCTACTGGTTTAGTTTTCTTGTGTTAAAAAATTAGCGTATTCGCGTGATATTGCGCTAACATCGATCTCCGAAAAAAACAGATATTTTGAGAAATAATATTTTTATGATTAGGTTTTTTTCATTGTACGACGGGGTAGCGCCTTGGACTTTATCTCACCTGGTTACAAGTTGAGATAAGGCCGAAGGTGGAGGCGCACTTCACCCGGAATCCTCAACTAACTGAGGAACTGGCTATCTTACCTCTAAATATCGAAAACAATTCTAAAATTGTTGTGTTCTGACATTACTTAGATATTACGATACCGATATTACGACAGAATTAGGTAAGATGGTGGTAGCTAGCCAGGCGGACTTAAACCAAGTCCTATCACCAACCAAACCAAGCACAATATATACTCTCCATGGGATCGAACCCGGGACCTCTGGATCTGGAATCGGTGTGTTGAACCTCTAGACCACAGAGGCGGTTAAAAGGTTCAGGTATTAGGCACATTCATGTAAAACACATTTGAAAAATATTTACCAAGGTAATGTCATGAGTAAATAGATATGTTGCAGTATCAATATCAGACAGTAATAACTGACGAAGTTAGTGCAAATTATTTGGTCAGCTTTTTGCTAGGTATTCAGGTGCTTGATAGGTATATGGTGGTACTAGATGCAGTCAGCACATATCTCATTCTGAAAGTGTCATATGAAAGGGCCGTCAAAATCGGTCCTGCCGTTTCCGATATTATCAAATTGTTGAGGATTCCGGGTGAAGCCACCACCTTCGGCCTTATCTCAACTTGTAACCAGGTGAGATGAAGGCCAAGTGCTTACCCGTCGTACAATAAAAAAAAACACACGGACAGGTTCTTGTGTGATTATCAAAACCTTGATCCGCTAGTTATTACTGTCTGAATGTCCTTATAAATGTCCGTTTCCTCCATCAAATGTGTCATTGCGATAAGTTCGGTTCAAATCGGATGACATTTCGCGATTATAGTGCGCGTGATCCGAGTTTTCCTTCTTCGTCATTGGTCATCATAATGTTAAGAATATGACTCTCAGTAAATTAGGTAGACGGTTTTTTTTTTTGCACGACGTGTAAGCGCTTGACCTTCATCTCAACCGGCTACATTACCTCTTAATGCTGGAATACAACAATTTTAGAATTGTTGTTATGGCGACAGAATTGGGTAAGATGGTGGTAGCTAGCCGGACGGATTTAAATAAAGTCCTACCACCAACCAAACCAAGCACAATATTTGTACTCCCCTGGGGATAGAACCCGGGATATCTGGATCTGACGTCTGTGGGCAAACCACTAGACCACGGGGGCGATTAAATTATGCTTAATTATTATACTATGAAATTGTTAATGTTCTATCTAGACCCTTACGGTTTTGTTGGTGTCTCTTGTTCTAGGCACAAACAATATTCTTTTTGGGCTAAACGCTTGAAATTCAAGAAGCGTTACAACCTCAAAGCTTACCTCAAATAATTTTGGATTTTCCCTCATTCTATTGTCCTCAAATACTGCTCATTGAGACAAGGTCCTAGGGAAGTCCCGATTTCAGATTAGTATTGTGTAGATAACTGTTTTGACATTTTGTAGCCATTATTTACTTTAACTGTGTAAGTAAGTACACGCTATTAAGACTAGAGAGGTAATACTAGGATTTTTAGTATATAAGGAAACAACTAAATGCGCTTATTTACTTAACTTTTTTATGTTTTTTTTTGGACTACGGGGAGTTGCTTGGCCTTATTCTCACCTGATTTTTCAAGTTATTATAAGGCCGTGGAAATGCACTTCACCCGGAATCCTCAACAAACTAACTTACTGGCTATCTTAGCTCTGATCTGAATGCCGGAACACGACAATTTAAGTAGGTATTTTTTGTTATGGCGACAGAATTAGGTTTGATGGTGGTAGCTAGCCAGGCGGACTTAAACAAAGTCCTACCACCAACCAAACCAAGCACGATATTGTACTCCCCATGAGATGATGGCATCTCCATAACTTAACAAGCTTCAAGCTTTTTAAAAAGCCTCATAGCTCAGTTGGTAGTAACTCAGCCTTCTGCGCTGTAGGTTGTGCGTTCGATTCCCACGCAGGACAAACATTTGTGTGATGAATATAGATGTTTGTTCTGTGTTTGGGTATTGTATGATAAGTAAGTATTTACAAAATAAAATGTATTCCATCCGTAATCTAGTTCCCATATTACAAGCTATGCTTAGTTTGGGGCTAGATGGCGTTGTGTAAAATTAATGTCCTGTAATATTTATTTATTATTTATTTAAGACACTTCCTGTAGTCAATTATCGTGCTCACATTATACTACTATACAGTAGTATAATGTATATCACATTATACATTATACTACCTACTTCTTATTACCGTATTGCCGTATTATGCCGTAGTTTTGATTGGCGCCTATTCTCAATGTTACACAAATTGAGAATAGGCGCCAATCAAAACTATGTCACGTCATCCAAACGTCGAAGGATGACCACTCCACTGTTTGACGTTAATCATCCAAAACTAAGAACATCAATTTATCTTGTCATTATCTGTGCTGGTATGTAAGCTAAACGGATGAAAAAAAATGGATTTGATAATGCTTCTTCTTTTGCTTATTTTAACTTTGAGCGTAAATAAACTAGGTACAGGGAGAATGAAATATCCAAAATAATTCCAGTACACGTATTAAATAAAACGACAGGTTCAAATCCCCGGGTTCGATTCCCACCCAGGAAAAAACATTTGTGTGATGAATATACATGTTTGTTCTGTGTTTGGGTGTTGAATCATAATTATAGGACTTACGTATGTATTTAAATAAAACAATAAAAAATAAAAGTAGGTATTTAATTATTCTATCCGTAATCTAGTTCCCATATTTGCTATGCTTAGTTCGGGGCTAGACGGCGCTGTGTGAAATTAACTTTCTTTCATATTTATTTAAATAAGGATACATTCATTTTGAAAATATATTTATTTTTCATAATTACCTACCCTTGCGCTTAAAGTCTGTTTACATATTATTTTATGGGTAAATCAATAAATAATAACATGTTCAAATACATTCATTTGCTTAGATATATTTTTTTTCACAACATCCCTTGCGCTTAAAGTCCGTTTACAGTGTTTACATTATTATGTTAAGGGTTAAGCAATCAATAATTAAATTATGAATACATATAGGTACTAGGTATGTGAGAACCTACACACTTCTTTTAGCTGTTCATGATTTAGTCATTTTTTTTCCCACACTACCAGATGAGAAGCATTATTTTTTTTATTGTACGACGGGGAAGCGCTTGGCCTTCATCTCATCTGGTTACAAGTTAAGATAAGGCCGAAGGTGGAGGCGCACTTCACCCGGAATCCTCAACAAACTGAGGAACTGGCTATCTTACCTCTAAATGCCTATGGTGGAAGCGCACTTCATCCGGTATCTTCGACAGAATGGGGTACTAGCTAACCTTCATCTAAACAATTAGGATGGTTGGTGGTTATGGTGTCACACAGTCACACCGCTATCGCCGAGTGGTGGTGTCGTGGGAATCCGGCTAAAGCCTTTACCGCCACAACACCACCAGCGATTGCCCCTTTACAGGGGCCCCACAGGCCCCCCCAGTGTGACTGGGGGGGATGGCGGGAACAGCTGGGTCGCCAGGCTGTTCCCGCCGTTCGGCGGGGATGAGGGTCTGTGCAATGGAGGCCGGTTGAACGCCCCCTACGTTCCCGGCCCCCAGACCCCCATCTGATCCCACTGCCCGACAGGGTGGCCGAGTTGACCCTCCCTGCCGCGCCGCCAGCCTTGAAGGCCGGCCATCCCACGACCCGAAGGTCCGCTGAGTTTCCACTGGGACTCCCCGCACCGCGGAAGTCCGCCTGTTCATCCACTGTGCCCTATGCTAACTTCATAGGGACACGCGGAGGACTCCCTCACGTCGGATTATTCGCTGCCGTCGATAAGTCCCCACAAGTGGGAAGTGATCGACGGCACCCAGGGTACACCACGAGGAGGTTATCCGACCCAGTACCCTTTGTAAACATGCCCTACCCCAACCTAACCGAACACAAATTTGTAACTCCATGGGAACCAAACCCGCGACCTCTGGGTCTGTTATCGGTGTGCGAACCGAAGGCCACAAAGCCGGTTAAAAAGTACGATACAGTTTCCTTGTTGGCCTATGCAGTCAACAATCAGTAGGTAGGTACTTGTGTCGTTTTATCTAATGCTTTATTATCACGCTTATGTCCGATTGTTCGTACCGTTTTATACGAGGCTGTATAATACCTACTTGACTGTATAATGCCTACTTGACTGTATAATAATATCTCCTTTTGGGTACTTGTCCAAGTCACGCTTTTCACAGCATGTGCAGACCAACAGGTTTCCCAATAAGGTTCCTTGTAACCCGCGCAAACGCGACTAGAGAGAGGCGAGTGAGAGCAGACACTGTTCATCATTATCATCACCAACATGTGCCGTTTGTTGTGGCTGTGGTGTGCTGAACTCTGAGGGGCTGCTACATGAAGCTGGGGAGTTCGACCTCGGCGTCTGCGGCGTTACAGGTTCTGGAGATACTGTGTCATGGTCGTTCGTAGACTCCGCGTTAGTGCATGAACCTTCCGTCTTCGTTGTGTCATGTTCAGAACTAGGATGTTGTAGAGGTTCTGGAATTGCACTGTATTGTTCAGTCGGTGTATTCTGATACGGGTGAGTGTGGCGGTGACTCACTATCGCTACTCGCACAGCTGTGAGCTTTATCGTCCCCTTTCTGGGGTGAGGTAAGATCCCACACAATACTCTCTGTGCCACAAATTGCGTCGTTTCCATTGTACCATATGCAGTTGATTTTTATGTCACATGATAGTTTTTTTGTTTTCTGGCGATTTTATCTTGTACGTGACTTTACCAAATCGTTTTACAATCAGACCTTTTGACCAAGTAAACTTGCTTTTATTTACAAACTGCTGGGGGGGAGAGGGAACGCAATTGCGCACATATTTGACAAGAACTAACCAGGTTTTCTAAAGCTTTATCGATGCCTGGAAACCAAAATCGCGACCTAGCTTCAGCTTTCATTTTCACTATTCCAAAATGAGAACTATGAAGCTCATTCAATATTTTATTTTGTAATGCAAAGGGAACCACAACCTTATGACCCCGCATTAAGATACCGTTTTCAATTGATAATTGCATTCTGCAAAGAAAATAAGGTTTGAGTCGGTCGTCCGTTATCTTAGGTGGCCAGCCACCTTGAACTAGTTTGCAAACTACAGTTAACACAGAATCATTTTTGATTTCCCGTTCTAAACCCTGCGCAGTAACTGGCAAACATCCTTCTATGGCAAAATTGACATATGCAGCGATTTCCCGAACTTCTGAGTGAAACCCGGGCTCGTAACACAGAATCATTTTTGATTTCCCGTTCTAAATCCTGCGCAGTAACTGGCAAACATCCTTCTATGGCAAAATTCACATATGTAGCGATTTCCCGAACTTCTGAGTGAAACCCGGGCTCGTAACACAGAATAATTTTTGATTTCCCGTTCTAAATCCTGCGCAGTAACTGGCAAACATCCTTCTATGGCAAAATTCACATATGCAGCGATTTCCCGAACTTCTGAGTGAAACCCGGGCTCGTAACACAGAATCATTTTTGATTTCCCGTTCTAAATCGTGCGCAGTAACTGGCAAACATCCTTCTATGGCAAAATTCACATATGCAGCGATTTCCCGAACTTCTGAGTGAAACCCGGGCTCGTAACACAGATCATTTTTGATTTCCCGTTCTAAATCGTGCGCAGTAACTGGCAAACATCCTTCTATGGCAAAATTCACATATGCAGCGATTTCCCGAACTTCTGAGTGAAACCCGGGCTCGTAACACAGAATCATTTTTGATTTCCCGTTCTAAATCCTGCGCAGTAACTGGCAAACATCCTTCTATGGCAAAATTCACATATGCAGCGATTTCCCGAACTTCTGAGTGAAACCCGGGCTCGTGCCGGTGGGGGGCCGGTGACGACGTGCCGCTATTGTTTGGGAACGCACGCGATAAGAAGTCAGCTGTGTTCGCCGTACTTTTAATAAATTATATTTGATAGTTGTATGCATTAAAAAATATTGCATACCGTTGTAATCTATTTGCCTCAGGAATGCCTCGTTTTGCTCCAAATATCACGGTCAACATGGCTTATGATCCGTACGCAAGGTGAAGGGTTCTGACCTGCCGTACAGATATTGGTGGTATTTTCTCACACCGAAAATAATAACTGTGGCTTCTTTTTGTATTTGTGAATACTTTTGCTCAGCCGCAGATAACGTGCGAGAAGCGTAAGAAACCGGTTGTTCTACGCCGTTCCTACCTACTTGCGATCAGGTCATTTGACATCAGGTCGGGATCTGATGATGGGATCCTGGAGAAATCGAGGAAACTCTTCAAATATTATGGGCACACTTGAAGTGATTTGGGTATAGGTGTATTACCTCAAAAGTAAATAAAAAACGGACCCCTTATAAGGATCACGCGTCTGTCTGTCTATCTGCCTGTTCGTCCATCTGTCATCAAAATAATTGGAAAAAATACGTCATCCATGTAAACGAAATTGTATCATATTCTTCATTGAAGTCGGTTTTCTTTTTAGTTTTTTAAACGTAATTATATACACCCTGTTTCTATAAGAACACCTACCTGCTATTCTAATAATGATGCTCTCATTTTAATACGATATTTATCTTGGGTCATTCACGTCGCTCGACAAGGAATTACCGAATTCAAAATTAGTGACGCTTGCGTAGTGGGCTGCTGATAAATGGGGGGTTTCTTTGTCGGTTTCGGAGCAATGACTAGGATAATGACTATCTCCTATGCACTAAATTCTGTAATACCTAGGTACTTTTTGTAAAGTATATATTTAACGAAGGCGATTTTAAGGCGATGCTCGATCTAGTGTGTAAGTGATCTAGTGACCTGTGCCGTTTCATGAGTTTCGGCGGGTTTTATCTAAATATTTCCACGCTGTTTCGGACAGAATATTGAGCTAGTAGGTACACAGCGTGTGACGTGAGTAAGCTCTCGAGGCTTGCCCTGGCATTACCTGGGCCTCATCCTAGCCCTGGGTTTCAGCAGAATCCTCAGGTCCTACCACCAACGATAGTATCATGCAGCCGTAACCGTAGACTAAAGGTCAACGATTCTGTTTTCCGGAGTAGACCACTAGGAGGTAGATCCTACGCACCTCAAATCAAACAATTATTCAATCAATCTTCTGGCCAATTTCCTAATTCTGTTTCATTTGGGTTTCAATCGGTCTCAATAAATATGCCGGCATCTCTTTGACTTCTCAGTGAAACTGAAAGATTGAACAAGAATAGCCGCCATTTTGATCGAAACCAAACTGTAAAAGATTTAGGTACCTAATAGGCCAGCTGATCTGCAACCTCGTCTTTCTAAATTATACATGACTCCAAGTCTATTTCAAAGACTTCTTACCATTTAATGTATTTTTAAATTCTGCTTTCTTGTTTCTTCATCCTTTTTTTTATTATTTACAGGACATTGATTTCACACATCGCTTTCTAGCCCTAAACTAAGCAAAGCTTGTAATATGGGAACTAGATTACAGATAAAATACTTGTATACAGTATATTTTTGTAAATACATACTTATCATACAATACAACACCCAAACCTAACAAACATCTACATATATTTATCACACAATTGTAAGAGTAGTAGAAGCACCTAGCGAAAGGGCTCGTCCGAAGAATTACTACCACCGTAGTTATTTCAGCCGCCAAGCAGCATTGCTGTGTTTGAAGGTATAGTTGCCGGTGAAATTACGGGTACGTGAGGCTTAACACCTTTATGGCTCAAGTTGACGGGCGCAATGCAGTGCCGTGTAGGCTATGTTCCTTGTGGATTTGACCTATGCAGTATGCAGTAAGGCTTTGTTATACACTTAACACTAGGTGCGCTACTTGCTTCTCCTAGTAGTATAAAAAAACAGATGTTTGTTCCGAGTGGGAATCGAACCCACAACCTACAGCGCAGAAGCTCTGCCTACTACTGAATGATCTGTGAGGTTTGTCATTTCAACCATTTCATTGTTAAAGCTTTAGAATAACCTCCAAAAAATTCTGTGGTAGTCTAGTTGCAACATACTGTTAACCCGTAGGAATTAATTTGCGACTACCATTGCCACAGAGTAACTGATAGTACTAGCCATTGCTCCAATTGTCAAGGAGTGTGCGCTACAACAATCATATAGCAATTGATCCTAATAACAAATAGTTAAACGAATAGCCTCGAACCGGCTGTTGTATGTCTCATTCACGCGAGATTTAGAAATCCCTTTATATGTCAAGTAGGTACCTGCTATGACATAATTTTCACACAGCGACATCTCGCCCCGAGCTAAGCAAAGCTTTAGATATGGAAACTAGATGACGGATTTAATATTTAAATAGGTACTTACTTGTTTATTTTTGTAAATACAAACTTACAACACCCTATATTCATAAACATCGATATTAATCACACGAATTGTGTGATGTTTGTGTTTTTCCTGGGTGGGAATCGAACGCACACCCTGATGCAGTTTAGAAGAGATTATATTTGCGATGAGCTCCAACCTTCCAGCGTTTGTATTTCCGCGGTGTCGAGACCCTTACGCTGCAAAAAGAGAGTTAATAAATTAATAAATATTACAGGACATTCATTTCACAAAGCGCCATCTTGCCTTAAACTAAGCATAGCTTGTAATATGGGAACTAGATTACGGATTGAATATTTAAATACTTTTTTGCTTTGTGAATACATAATTACTGTATGATTCAACACCCAAACACAGAACAAACATATATATTCATCACACAAATGTTTGTCATGGGAATTGAACCCACAACGTACAGCGCAGAAGGCAGAGTTACTAGCAACTGAGTTACGAGGCTGTTCATTAATATAATACTCAATACATTTATTGCCACATGTAAGTTACAATCTTCGTTAGTTAGTTACAATCGATCTTAATTATACTGTGATTCAGCACTGTACATGTACCCTATTAGGGCATTGCAACATTTTTGAAAGAGGGGTCATTATTATTAAATATTACAGGACATTAATTTCACACAGCGCTATCTAGTCCCAAACTAAGCATAGCTTGTAATATGGGAACTAGATTAGGGATAGAATACATAAATACTTTTTTTTTTTTTAATACATACTTATCATACAATACAACACCCAAACACAGAACAAACATCTACATTCATCACATATTTTTTTTTCCTGGGTGGTGATCGAACCCACAACCTACAGCGCAGAAGGCAGAGCTACTACCAACTGAGCTGTGAGGTTTGTTAAATAATTGTTAATATAATTATATTCATTAGGAAACTAAAAATATATAAAATAAATAATGTTATTTTATTATATTCACTAGGAAACTAAAAATATTAATTACATGAGTCATATTTGCATTTAGGTACATAGTCAATTAGTCAATTTGTTATAATTTAGCATGAATTCAGGAAAAAAGTGATATAAGAAAAATATAATAAAAATATATACGAGTAGGTATGAAAATTTCCCTACATTATTGCATATTTATAATCATTTTTGTATAGTTTCATCGAAACGAAATCTTCTAGACAATAATAACATAATATTATTATGGTGTAATATGCACCTTCTGGCCAGGCTCGCGTCAATGGAGTCCTCATCCCTGTCTGTAAAAGTTTCGAGGTATAGACGGACCAAAACAATTTTAGAATTGTTATTATAGCGACAGAATTAGGCAAGATGGTGGTAGCTAGCCAGGCAGACTTAAATAAAGTCCTACCACCAACCAAACCAAGCTCAATGTATTGTACTCCTCATGGGGCTCGAGCCCGGGACCTCTGGATCTGAAATCGGTGGGTTGAACCACTAGACCACAGAGGCGGTTATGCTCAGTAGTATGCTCAGCAAGGGAACCGATATGGAGTATCTAAACTTTGAATAACTAAATAATGTTGTCATTCGATGAACGTGTGTAATAGTGATTTCGCGTTTTTTAATCTACAATGAATTTTAAAGCTACAATTTGCCAAAAAACATATAGCGCGTACCTGAACCTTAAAATCCCTTATACTGTTATATCTTGAACAAGTGGATGTCCTTGCTTCGTTCGTGCCTCGCGCCCATAACACATAATAACCTGTCTTCAGAGGTCAACACCATGTAATAACGATACCACATGGTGATCTGACTTGTTTGAACAATCACGTTTTTTATCGTTCAGCTGTTGACCTCAAGGATTGTCTGGGCAAGGATAAAGCCTGCGATGGAGCGAGCTTTCCCAGAAAATGCCCAGTTCCTCAGTTTGTTGAGGATTCCGGGTGAAGTGCCCCTCTTTCTTCGGCCTTATCTCAACTTGTAACCAGAAGGGCTCGTCCGGAGAAGTACTTCCACCATACCAATTTCAGCCGCCAAGCAGCATTGCTGTGTTCCGGTTTGAAGGGTATGGTCGCCGGTGAAATTACGGGCACGCGAGGCTTAACACCTTTATGCCCCAAGTTGACGGGCGCAATGCAGTGCCGTGTAGGCTATGTTCCTTGTGGATTTGACCTACGCAGTAAGGCATCGTTATAGGCAAGAGATGCACTTAACATCAGGTGGGCTACATGCTTGTTCCGTCTCCTAGTTGTGTAAAAAAAAAAGGTGACATGAAGGCCAACTGCTTACCCATCGTACAATAAAAAAAAATGACTCTCATTTTGTAGCGGTTGGAGTACATAACTGGAAAAACGGAGTGGCGCGGCGGCTGAATCCAAATTTTCGAAGTGCTCGTTAAAAATCATTTTTGGTATCATTTGGATGTTCACTGGTAAAACCTATTAACCTGATAGCCTGATTACGGATGATGATGTTCAATCTAGTCTTCATCAAATCCTAACTGTTATTATTATACGTTAAGCCCAGTTTGTAGTTTAAGAGCACCTCTATGACCCTTTGACCCTATGACCTTTCATCTCATTTTCTCTATGTGCTGGAAAAACAAACATTTTGATTGATATTGAGACCTATTAACACCAAGTAATAAGGAGATATCATGAGGCAAGTGATCGGTTTCTTTTTTATTGTACGACGGGTTCCCCGTCTTGGCCTTTTTTTCACAAGTCATGATTAGGCCGAGGATGGACTCACTTCACCCGTAAATCTCCCCTTGTTACTAGTACATTGCCGAGTTACATTACCGAGGTAATGAACTGAGAAACTCAACTGAGTACAGGGATGTAATTTTTTTTTATTCTATCCTTCAGCAGGATAATAGCTATCATATTGTGTGATGCAAGGTTAATTAAAAAAAGAACTACCTGCAATAATAACGAAATGTTAAATAAACTATGTTGTTTCCCAGCAATGCTCGTTCTCCTCTTCCATTTCCCCCTGTCACCTGTCTACTCAGCATCCACTCCTCTCACATGTATATCCTCACTCACAAACCATCAGCTTCTTCCTCGGTCTACCCCTAACTCCTACGTCCGAACGCTTTCTTCCCCCCGCATAACATGTCCTCGACTAGCGCCACTTTCATACCCTGATCTCCTCATTCCTTATTTAAAAACTTCAAGAGGTAACAAATAAACAAGCAGAATTGCTTTTGAATTTATAATATTGGTATGGATAGACAGTTCAAGGAATACACCTTTTATACCACTTGTACAGTCTGAAGCATCATGCTCTCAAATTAAATTAAATGTGTATTTGGGCAGCACATTATTTCCTTGACAATGTAAACACAGACTCACGAGGGTTGGCACGACTGAATGTGATTCAACTCTTCTGTGTGTTTACCACAAGTTTTTGCAAACTGTACATATTAGAGCATACCTACGGTATGCAATATGTATGGAAATTTGTACATCGCCCTCCAGCGGATAGTCAGAAACTAAAATAGTAACACGCTCAGTACCCTTAGTATGAGTTTCTGTCAGCTAACGGAAACTATTTTCGTTTTCGTATAGGGCGCTAATTTCCATACATTTCGTTATCGGACATTGGAAGGAACTACAGTTGCCATACTATTCCGCTAACCACTGCGAACGAAAATTCGTCTGAACTTGATACTTTCGTACTCGAGTGCTAAATGGATACAAAATTTACTCGAGTGTTAAAGCGTCTAGAGAGACTTTCAAATTTTAAACTTAATAAGTACAACGTGACTTTTCAAAAGACAATGTTATCCCAAACATGTTTTTGTGTCGGAGGTTTATTGTTCCGTTTGGCCAATGGTAAATAATCCTTCTAGTAACACGTACGCTGGTAAACAGTTTCTAGTCACGTAAGTCGACTTACCACGATAACCTGTGGTAAGGCCACTGAGCGAATATTGACCAATTGTAAGAGGTTACGCATAACTCCAATGGCATCTTAATAATTTATCTGTTGTGTTGGCAAAATTTTTAATTTCGCCTGACAAATTATAGTGATTTTTCAAAAGTTATATACGTTACGAGCATCAGGAAACCTATGTCACATCCTGTGTGAATTGCCGATTACTGATACAGAAGCATCGTTAGGTGATTGCATTTATTTTACTCTTGTTTCGTATTTTCTGATACCCCTTGGAGTACCGCTGATTTCCGCCCTGCAAAATAAACGTTACAACGTTAACATATCGAATTAGCACGTCCTATTCAAATTCAATTTTGACCCCCTCAGTAGTCTAGTGTCAGATCCAGAGGTCCCGGGTTCCATCCCAAGGGGGATTACAATATTGTGCTTGGTTTGGTTGGTGGAAGGACTTTGTTTACGTCCGCCTGGTTGGTTACCATCATCTGACCTAAGTCTATCGCCATAATAACAATTATAAATTGTTGTCTTCCGCCATTTAGAGGTAAGATAGTCAGTTCCTCAGACAGTTGAGGATTCCGGGTGAAGTGCGTTTCCGCCTTCAGCTTTATCTTAACTTGAATCCAGGGGAGATAAGGACCAAGCGCTTCCTTGTCATACAATAAAAAATACAAGATCAATGCGTGGGCTGTTGTGTGTGTTTTACGTTGAATTCACATATAACTTTGAAAGTTCTATGTGAATTCAAACAAATAATTTGATCAGTTAAAAATACATTATACTAGCTCAAACACAGGATGAACGCAGATTTTCATGGCATGACGGTGCGGATGATTGTTTTTGTATGGCAATGGTTTTCCTCGTAGCTATAGCGTTTTTAATGAATTGTCTGTCAAGGCCGAATACCTAGGAAAGAAGTCGAAAATTTAGTAGGATTCGTGATAGTGGTCCCGATATTAAGTGGTTTGTCTAATAACTTTTTCGATTCCCGCTGATACGTATTATGGAAGGATATGGATATGTTTTTTTTATTGTACGACGGGGAAGCGCTTGGCCTGTATCTCACCTGCAGGCTTACCCTCGAATACAATAAAAATTTCAATTCATTATCATCAATCGCAATCCAATACTCTAGCAATGTTGACTAATTGCTTCTTGAAAAACAATTTGATAGCATTGAATTGAAATCGGAATTGCGCGAATATTGGATTATGATTGTGTTAATACACTTCAAAATTTGGGCTATTTATCAGTAGACAGTGGTTACAAATAGTTTGAAACATCAATCTAAACATATTTTCAAACAAATGCAATATAAAAATCGTTGTTTTGACAAAATTTTATTATTTATGGCGGCATGGATGCCCATCCGTTGCTTATGGCATAGATGGACTGGACAATTCAATTCTCATCGCTATTAGTTCATTCAATATCCACACAATATGAAATCAATTAGGCGCTAGGTTCGCATTCAAGAGTGTTCAAGAGTAATAAATAACACAAATTCAATACAGATTCAATACCGAACAAACAGAACAAACATCTATATTCATCACACAAATGTTTGTCCTGGGATGGGAATCGTACCGACAGCCTACAGCTCAGAAGGCTGAGTTACTAGCAACTGAGCTTGTCATGGACGATTGATGATTGTTAATTATTTTAACCGCCTCTGGTCTAGTGGTCGCGGTCCCTGGTTCGATCCCCAGGGGGAGTACTACATTGTTACTACAGTTCCTCAATTTATTCAGGATTCCGGGTGAATCAGGTGAGATGAAGGCCAAGCACATCTCCGTAGTACAATAAAATATAATAAAGGTATAGGTATATATATATATACTGATATCTGTGATAACATAATAGTTGATTGTAATAATGAATTTCACCACTCTGGTCTTCTAAATTGGATGTTCCTTTATGCATGAATCAGCCGCTATTTATATGCTGGCTGCCACCCGAAGGTCAGGGCTTTAGCGCGGTTTCCGCTAAGGAAATTGACGTGTGATCGATAAGGTTGGTCTAGACTTTTCCCCGAAAAGGGACCTAGAATTTGTGACTGTACATTTTCTTTGATCGAATAGCAGGTTGACAACGAATTTGTGAATGGTACAGTTGGGAGGGAAAGATCTCGGCGAACGTTCTGTGACCATGGGCCTAACCACAACGTCTTATAGCGTTCTCGTTTTGATATTACAGTATTTTGGTCTCGTTTTATCTACACTGGATATATAGTGACAAAAGTAAAGTAATATCAAAACAAGAATGCTATAAGAGGTCGTGGTACCCCCCAAAGTCGAAGATGTTCTCAAGAAAGGCCAGAAGTACCCTGAACCGAAGATTGATTGAGGCAAACAAGGTGTGTAAGGATGTAGTAAGTGAAAATCCGATTGTCTCTGCCTAACCCTCTGGACAAAGGCGTGACTCTATGTAAGGATTCCGGGAGAAGTGCGCTTCCACCTTAAAAACTATGCTATAGAATGCAGGATAACATTAATATCGCATTCGTTATAAAAATGTTGGCTAACAATTAGTGCTCAGTGACAATAATTTACTGCGGACACTCAATAAATCTTATTCACTGTTTTTTTTATTGTACGACGGGAAAGGACAAACCTTCATCCGACCTGGTTTATAAGTTATGATAAGGCCGAAAGTGGAAGCGCACTTCACCCGGAATACTCAACGGTCTGAGGAACATATCATACTTCTAAATGCCGGAACACAATTTTAGAATTGCTGTTATGACGACAGAATTAAGTAAGATGGTGGTAGCTAGCCAGGCGGAAAACAAAGCCCTGCCACCAACCAAACCAAGCACATTATTGTACTTCCCCTTGGATTCGAAACCACCGTAAGTTTGTACCTGCCTCTGATAGTAATCGTGGTCAATCCTCGAAGGGGAAAAAGTCGCGAGTCTGTTACTTTTTCTGTACACAGTCAATAGATATGCCATACGAATCATACGCACGTGCTTAGATTGCTTCAGTTTTACATATGAATTAGATACTGATAAACAGGTGTGTCGAATCCTTTACTAGCAAGAAGACGATTTAACATAATTAGATAGGTATCCTACTCTTCCTCTAGTAAGTATTATTTTTGTCCTTGCGGCCTAGGGAAAATCTTCGCCAGAATACGGAATGTGTAGTTGCATTTTGTCATTCGCATTTGTTTGAACACCACTTTTATTGAGTTTCATAACAGCGAATGTTTGTTTTGGGCGCTTGGATGAATGTTTGTCCCACCTTCACGCTAAAACTACTGAATGGATTGAACAGAAACATTGTACACAAGTTGCTTTAGGTTGTAAATGAGACAGGATGCCTTTCATCACATGAGTCAGTTCTCCTGAGATGGAAAAGATATGTCATACAACCTGTTGAGTCCTGCTCCGGTATTCTAAGAAGCCACATCGGGACGTTAGTGCAACCCTTGGTCACTCCCACTCACAATAATAATTAGAATCGCCATACAAACTGATTCGTTCTTTGCACCTTCACGAAAAACTATTGAATTTATTGAGCTGAAACTGCACAGATATTGTTCTGGACTTGGAAAAACATAAGCCTACTTTATACCTTGTGTACCACGCGGGTGAAGCCATGAGCAGAACTCCAGAGCTAGTACTCCATCAATTTTGTTAGATATTAAGTAATTGTGTTCGTCATAGTAGCTTAGATTATGTTAGTTTAAGCGAAGTATGGTTTATTTTTTATTTTTATTGGGTAAATAAATCTCTTTTCTTTCTTTCTTTCTTCCTATAAATCGATGGCTGTATTGTACCCACCCATTTTTTATCAATGCATTTTATAAACTTGCGTGAAACGTACTATACATTTTAAATCATTTCAATTTACTGAAAGGGCAGTGTTGGTGCCTACATAAACCCGTGTTTTAAAATGTGTAATGGATATGCAGTCATATGCACGTGCTGAAATTGTATATAAGTTCTTTAGACGACTTAAACTTATGCAAAGATAGCATGCAGGTGTCAACTCTTATCTTATTCTCTTCGAAATAAGTCGTATCGAAGTTTTAATAAACCAATTCTCATTATTGAGGTCCGGCATTAGAGTAGTTTCGAACGAAGACATACAATACCATCTATTTGGAAAATTGTGTACCCTAATGGTTTGTTTATCAATATTTATAACATCAAAACTAATTAATTAACAGTTCGATTATTCGTGTCATTGACCTATCTTCTGAAACGTGTATATGTCATAAATATATCAACATATTATGCAATACTTATTTCTTCCTGTTCGTCTCTCAGATTGAAGAATTTACTTGTCATATGGACATCACAGGTTGTTTATATACAGGTATGCTCACAACGCTTACTTAGTTAAATACTCATATAATAAGAATCAGAATTGCATTTGCGTGGATCTCATTAAGATAATCTACTAGGGTGTAGTAGGCACGTCCAAACTTACGTTCTGCTTTTTTGTTTTTTGTTTCTGCGGTTTGCAAGTTTCTAGTACAATTATTCTACTAGACCATATTATTTACTTAATTTGTGTTGGGCCGGGGTTTTTAACCCTCATATGGCTTTATACCCACTTCTTGAACGAAATGCGCGATCATAGTCAATGCAAGTTAGGCACGTTAAAGCGAGAACAGCTAGAGACTAGACAGTGTTGGCGAGAAGCGAATGTGTGTTACGAGCATCGCTGAGGGAGTTTATCTTTGATGGCTTTGGTCGTTGCGTCAAACTATTGGAGAGAGAGTTCTCGCCAGCAATATGAACAGCCAGCGATCTTCTATTTATATAAATATCTCTTTTATTGACACGGGATCTATATCTAATGTTATTATTTATTGACATTCTTATATATATTATTACAGAATAAACATTTTGTTTGGTGGTAGGACTTTGTTTAATCCACCTGGCTAGCTAATAAATAATAAATAAAGGTCATTTACTTTCACAGTAAGCGAGAACCTTCGTTTGTTCGTTTCTTGAGCGAGAAAATAGTCGATAGCTAATCGCTTCCTCATCCGGTGAGGGCCTCAGGGTGACACTGAGGCACTCCTCTTATACACTACCGCTTATAGGCTTAGGTCATAAAATATGATCTTAGCTTATAGGTTCACCAGTGCCGAACATTTCTACTTCAACCTATCGCCACAGTACTTTTAAATTTAGGAATCCAGTTTCTGCATTTTAACATAGTTTGTTTACGTTCTAATATATGCACTGAACTCTCGCTCGTTTGCGTAGTATAGTACTTTATCCTCAGTCCAACATATGACAAACAAGATAATAACATTTGCTTCTGTCTGTTTGAATAGCTTTGTTTGTCTGGTTAGGTTCAAAGCCTTCTAAATTATTCCAGTTACTCAATACAGCTGGCAAAATGCAAAGAATGTGTGACAGCAATATCAACTCATCAACTTAATGGGCGCAATAGCGTAGGCCTGTTATACATCGGCATACTGTCCATCTGTCCGTCTTTCTGTCAGCGAAATGTCTCTCATAAGAAAATAAAATATTACAAGACATCCATTTCACACAGCGCCATCTAGCCCCAAACTAAGCATATCTTGTAATATGGGAACTTAAATATAATAAATGTACATATTTGCGTAATATTATAGCTTTCAAGGAGTGTGACTGGTGGGACAGTCAAAAATACCTCACATACACCTTCTGTACTATCAAACAAAGTTTTAGCCCAAATACTGCAATTACCAAGATATCATTTACTGTGCTAAGACATGATTAATTAGACTACATGATGAATAAAAAAATATAACATAGCTTAATTAAAAAATATATATACAGACAAGACCGAATTGGGACATGATTTTGTGACTGGTGGGACGAGTACAAAAAAACAAACATCATACATATTTTTTATATGACATTTGGAATTCTTTATTAATTACTATATACTATAATGGGTATTACAAAAACATAAAAATTATGTCGGGAATATAAAAAGGTACGTGATCAAGACCCGTTTTTGTTATTAATTTTATAAAAATTACATTGACAATCTTAAAAAAGAACCACCTGAAACATATCTTCATTGTATTATCAAAATTTACACAAAACAGCTACTTAATCAAAACATATGTTACCTTCTTTCCTATTTCGAATTTAAAAGATTGTTTAATGTCTTTTGTGTTAACATTTTCCGAAAATTAGTAGGAATTTTTATTACCACAAAGTTTTATAGTTGGTTCATGAAGAATTTCCATTGCTGGATTGAGAGAAATGTGGCATGGAGTGTCCGATTCGTCCATAACAAAATGGATTGGGGTCTCCTGAAGACAAATTCAAGAACTTGCATTGATTGTGCTGGGTAGACCGCAACTTTGTCCAATTTTCATCGTTTTTTAACTTTTCTCTAAATTTCATTTTATCTAAAAACCAATCACAATCAACCAAAAAAGCACCCAAGCAATATAGTATATGGTTAGAAGTAGGTTATAAATACTTCAACAGACATAACAAGATAGAAAACCTTATTTTATACGTCACAGTGACTGGTGGGACATAAATGAAAACTATTTCCCATCGACCCTTTTACACCTCGTGGGATAGAAATGCATGATAAAGGTTCACAATTAGCCATTCCTGACTTTCCGAAAAGCCTCCATTCCATACAACACATTTTGAGGTCAGAAAAACAAGTTTTGTGTGTTTTAGTGTGACTGGTGGGACATGCTACGTGCCGATTGTATTTAAGAGTTTTGGAGTAATTTTCTTACCTTTTTCGCTTTTCTTGAAGTCGAATAGATATCTAAGAAACACTTTTACATAATGCTTTTCAACTTAAAATGACAAAACACAATAGCTGAAACTAGTGCTTTGCAGCACTGACATGACGCAAAAAAACTCCACCAACTTGTTTCAACACAACAACTTGCCGTAGTGAAAAAAAATGCTTTTTCTAGCTTTTTTCAAAGTTTTGTTTACAGATTTAGTCCAGGGTCGATAATTTTTAAAACCAAAAAAAATCATAGTAGGATGAAACCCATTAGAAAAGGAGGGAATTATTATAAAAATGAAAGGAAAAATAATTTACGGTCGATCTGAGGTCGGGAAGGGGATGGGGGTGAGTTTTTAAGGGTAAAAAACGGTTTTTCCCGATTTCCGTCAAAACTAAAAGTCCTATTGAAAAAAGTCAAATGGCAAAGTTGTAGATAATGAAAAGATCTAAAACTTTTCTATTGACACTTTTTTCACATAACCTCAAAATTTATGTGAAAAATTCAAAAAACCAAGTTTTTGGTTTTTTATTTTTATCTTTTACAAAAAATCTTTTTTCTTAACGAAATTTTGTGAAAACTTACCTTTTTATGTCCCAAATACGCTGTAATTTATTTGATTAAAAATATTTATTTTTTCACCTGATTTTGAATTAATATCGAAAAAACACCCTAATTTTCAATCGAAAATTCACCCGTCAAAATATCAGCTTTTTTCAAAAAGTTGGTATGGTTTCTGTTCGTTGAAATCTCTACTTTTCGATGGTGAAAAAAAAAAAATATGTTACTATGGTAAATCTTCTCAGAAAATGCAAAAATTCAAAAAAAACTTGAATTCGAAAATTTTTTTTTAATTATTATAAATAATTTTGAGCTATTTATTAAAATTTACACTTTAATTACTCGAAAAACGTTAGATTTCATGTGACGTTGATAGCAAAAAAATTGCAAATAAAAATATACTACTATAATCAAGAAACAAATAAGTTAATTAAATTAATATTTAATAAGACATCTACAATATTTGGAGAAAGTTACATTTTTTACATATATTTATACAGATACATTTTTATAGATTTGTAATATATTATTCATACATTTTGACATTTATTTCTTTAATATTTTTTTTTTCATGAGAGTTTATTCACGATTAAATAGGGAAGACATTATTAATTCGATTTTGTCTTTTCAGATTATCAGTATGGATGAATCTGTTTGTATCATTTGCAATAAGGCAGATGATAAGCAAGTGTATGCAATAAAAAAAGCAGCTTTGAATCGTTTAGTGGTATCCAGCAAGAAAAGAATCGACAATAAATACAAAAAATTTGAGACTTTAACATCAGCTTTTATTCATCGAAGTTGTCAAAGTCAATATAATGACGAGACCGCAATAGCTACATTTTGTAGTTTAAGACAAAAAAAGCAAAGGAAGGAAAAGAAGTAATTAAAGATGCTCTTGGATTTAATTTTGAATCTCATTGCTTTATCTGTGGTGGATTTTTCGGTAATATCTCAAAAGAAAATATTTCATGTGTTCAAAGCAACGATACAAGAGATAATATATTACAGTATATTCAAAAACAGAACACATTAAATGATTTTGATAAAAATATTTCAGCTCGTTTGCAAAATGTGCCTGATTTAGTCGCAGTAAAAGCGCATTATCACACTGCTTGTATGGCTAATTTTTATAACAAAAGAACAGAAAGAAAAAGGGGTCGCTCAGCATGTGAAAACACTAAGAATTTTATTAATTATCTTATTAATTATATCGTTGACAACGAAACAGAATGTCAATTTTCTGTAAATGAAATAAAAGAGGGATTTTCAGGAGATCTTCCAGACTACACAACTATTAAAAATAAATTGAAAGAGCATTTTCAAAACGATATCGAGTGTCATTTAATTAAAAGGGACGGGAATTTTTTTTAAAAGGGAATTTTTCGAATTCAAGTTTTTTTTGAATTTTTGCATTTTCTGAGAAGATTTACCATAGTAACATATTTTTTTTTTTTCACCATCGAAAAGTAGAGATTTCAACGAACAGAAACCATACCAACTTTTTGAAAAAAGCTGATATTTTGACGGGTGAATTTTCGATTGAAAATTAGGGTGTTTTTTCGATATTAATTCAAAATCAGGTGAAAAAATAAATATTTTTAATCAAATAAATTACAGCGTATTTGGGACATAAAAAGGTAAGTTTTCACAAAATTTCGTTAAGAAAAAAGATTTTTTGTAAAAGATAAAAATAAAAAACCAAAAACTTGGTTTTTTGAATTTTTCACATAAATTTTGAGGTTATGTGAAAAAAGTGTCAATAGAAAAGTTTTAGATCTTTTCATTATCTACAACTTTGCCATTTGACTTTTTTCGATAGGACTTTTAGTTTTGACGGAAATCGGGAAAAACCGTTTTTTACCCTTAAAAACTCACCCCCATCCCCTTCCCGACCTCAGATCGCCCGTAAATTATGTTTCCTTTCATTTTTATAATAATTCCCTCCTTTTCTAATGGGTTTCATCCTACTATAATTTTCTTTCACTTTTCATTATTTTTAAAGGCTTCTACCCTGGTCTAATTATGAAAATTCATTTAATACATGATTCGTCAACACTAAATTGGTTTTGATTAGATAAACTTAAGAAAAATAACGAATTTTCCCGTTTTCCGTGGAATTAACAATTACGGAGATACTTACATACTTTTTTTTTTGTTAATAAATAGGTACTTTACTTATCATACAATACAACACCCAAACACAAAACAAAAATCTATATTATTACCCAAGAGACTGGCTGCATTGCCTCGCTGAAATAGATAAAATTTTATATATATATATATAATTTTACATACCAGATACGTGTTTTTTTTACGATTTGTAATTTAGATCGTAAAAGAAGTATGCCTAATTAGCTCAACCTTTATGTGATAATGGTCCTTAGACCTTACCTTGGTGTAAAATGAATACTAAATAGCGACTAAGCTTGAGCCGGGCCGACACGGATGCTCCAGAACGACAGGCAAAGAACCATCATGTTAGGAACCCTTAGTTTGCATATCTTACTCGCACTTGGTCGGTTTATTTTATTTACAACGCAAACTCAGTTCGAGTTATCAAAGGTTATCTAATTCTAAAATAGCTATAATTCGGCTTCTAAATAGGAATATATTCCATCATCGTGAATAAATGAGTTTTCGGTTCAATATCATTACGATGTGGTGGTGTAATCAATACGTGAAACTAACGCTTTGCTATCTTACTAGTTGCTTGAAACAACTAAAGTACCTACCTAACTAAAGTATATTTTCTAATACTAGGAGAACGCATATTACGTGTATTTATTGTTGTGTTTTTATTTCTGATAATGTAAATAATTTAATTTTAAAATTTAAGTACTTTAATTGTTTTAATGGTAACAAACATGTTACCCGACTGCCTCAGAAGCAGGGCTATGTTTTGCGAGAGTATGTATGGGATTTCTTATGCTTGATGTGTCATTTGACATTTGATTTCGTCTGAATTGTGGGAGTAACATAGGCTTTAGTATTTTTATATGGGGGGGTGAATCAAAAGCTAGAGGGGGGGTCGACACAAAAAAATATTCTATTCCATCAATATGGGTATCAAATGAAAGCTAGTAATATGCCAATTCTAAATATGTATATATTAAACATCTCTTATGCTACCACATAGTCACAAATTAAGTTTAAAGTATGTCACTCGTACCTTGAATCTATTGTTAAAATTATCGTCTATGTATGCTGGTGATTTCTATAATTATTGAACACCTGTTTACATACGTGTTTACATTTTACACATGCTAATCTACTGAACTAACTATAATGATGTATACTTATTTCTTCAATATAATACTAGGTGTATCCACAGGAAAAATTTGCACGCGTTGTCAATGCATTTCGGCTATTTATAACAAGATGTCACCACAGCAAAAAAATGTTAAACTAGGTTTTTTTTTATTATTCGACGGGGAAGCGCTTGGCCTTCATCTCACTTGTGTCATGTGAAAACTCAACAGTTCGAGAGCTCTAAATGCGGGAACAAAACAATTTAGAATTGTTTATTATAGCGAAAGACTCTGGTAAGATAGTAGCTACCCAGGCGGGCTTAAAAAAAGTCCAACCACCAAAAAAAACCCAGCACAAATATACAACTAGGGATCGAGCCCGGCACCTCTGGGTTTTATACCGGTGGGCGAATCACTAGTCCACTGAGGCAATATATACATAAAAATAATTGATATCGACCGCATTCGAAGTTGTCTGTCATATTTCTAATACTAAACGTTTTGTAAATTATTTCTTAGACATGAAAGCTATCAGACAATTATTATTCTCATCTTGTTATTTTTTTTCCAGTTCTCCAAGAAGCGTGTCACAACGACGCGTCCTGCCTGCAAGACAAGGCTGGTCTGGAAGCCATCACGCAGCTGCACAGACAGCTGGATGACGATGCCAACGGCAACGTGGATCTCAGCGAAAGTGATGACGTGAGTACTTTACTTACTTACCTTCACCATCGCCATCAATTCAGCCCACGTCCACTGACGAACATAGGCCTCTCCCGTGTGTGATAAGAAATTAGTTCATCAGATGACGTCTGAAAGTAGCAACGGTGACGGAAAGAATAAGGAGGTAGCGAGGTGTGGATTTGTCATGCGGAACCGCCTTTGTTGGTCGCCTTTGTTGGTTTAGTGGTTCGTCCATCGATATCAGACCCAGGGTCCCGGCTTGTATTCGACTTTGTTGAAGTCCGCCTGGTGAACAACCACCATCTTACCTAAGTTTGTCTCCATAAAAACCATTCAAAATTGTTCTATTCCGGCACTAAGAAATAGGATAGCCAGTAAAGGATTCCTCAGTCTGTTGAGGATAGGTTGCCTCGAAGAGATTTTTAGCGCTTTTAGCGATAAGGCGTCGTACCTAGTTCAAGAATTGATCTGTGTTTTGTTTCTTGGTGTACAATAAAGAGTTGATCTATGTATCTACGAATATCTAAGCATGCTCTATAAGGATTCCAAAAAAATACCCTCGAAATATAATCAAGAAAACCGGTTTTAGATGGAATCAAATTATTTTGATGTTTAAGTGTATGTATCTCATTACAGTTCCTCCGCGAAGAGTTGCAGTACGACAGTGGCTATGAGAAGCGACAGCGCGCGTTCCACCACAACGATGACATGCACATATCCGTGAAGGAGCTATGGGAGGCGTGGCTGAGATCAGAGGTGACATTCCATCTATAGACTTTCAGTTTCTCCGTGAAGAGTTGTAGTGCGACAGCGTCTATGAGAAGCGACAGCGCGCGTTCCACCACAACGATGACATGCACATATCCGTGAAGGAGCTATGGGAGGCGTGGCTGAGATCAGAGGTGACATTCCATCTATAGACTTTCAGTTTCTCCGTGAAGAGTTGTAGTGCGACAGCGTCTATGAGAAGCGACAGCGCGCGTTCCACCACAACGATGACATGCACATATCCGTGAAGGAGCTATGGGAGGCGTGGCTGAGATCAGAGGTGACATTCCATCTATAGACTTTCAGTTTCTCCGTGAAGAGTTGTAGTGCGACAGCGTCTATGAGAAGCGACAGCGCGCGTTCCCCCATAACGATGATATGCACATATCGGTGAAGGAGCTATGGAAGGCGTGGCTGAGATCAGAGGTGACATTCCAACTATAGACTTTCAGTTTATCCGTGAAGAGTTGCAGTGCGACAGAGGTTATGAGAAGCGACAGCGCGCGTTCCACCATAACGATGACATGCACATATCGGTGAAGGGGCTATGGGAGGCGTGGCTGAGATCAGAGGTGACATTCCCACTATAGACTTTTCAGATTCTCCGAGAAAAGTTGCAGTACGACAGTGTCTATGAATTCATCCATAACACTGACATGCACAATGTACAATATGCACAGCACATATCCTAATCGACTGCGAAGGAGCTATGGATGGCGTGGCTGAGATCATAGGTGATATAGGCTTTTCAGTTTCTCTAAGAGTTCCAATGCGAAACTGTTTATGTATATGTCCACAGCTTGATACTTTTACGTTTTTGTAAATACCTACCGATGTATGAGACAATACTTTAAATAAACATTGTTTCAACGTAGCGCCTACCACCGTATAGACCTCCGCAAAATCTGGTCGCTCAGTGCGCTTTCGCATAGGCCTTTACAACCATGTAATGAAGTTCAGCCAAGGCGCACGCTATGAAACAGATAAAGGGTCAAGGTGAAGATGATTATCTATCTACCTAGCCCAGATGATCCAACTATAAAAAAACGCCTCTGCGGTCTAGACACCGGCGGGAAACCACCACAGGTGTTAGATCCAGAGGTCCAGGGTTCGATCCCCAAACGGAGTACAATATTGTGCTTGGTTTGGTTGGTATTAGGACTTTATTTAAGTCCGCCAGACTAGCTACCAACCGATGACGATTCAATTTAAGCTCATCACGAACAGAAAATACAGCAAAAGAGGATTTAATAGCCTTAGCCTAGTCTGAACCTGCAACCTTTACTAAATGCATAAAGATGAATTTATAAATTTTAAATTTTGAAAGTGTTCCAACAACTTTGGGCACATAGTCATCATATATTATTTATTTTATTATCAAACAAAGAACTCATAAATGCAAAAAAAAAAATTTTTTTAAACTCACTTTTCCAGAAAAACTATAGAAAAAAATCGTTTTTCTTTAATGCAGAACTTATTGACTTGGTTGAGGCCAAGTGTGAAACTGTCTGGCCTTGGAAAAAAACTCACCTGTATACGTAGAACCGACATAGAGTTATATGACATCAACAGCGCATTTGTGTCCACTGCTGGAGAGTTTGCCATGATCACCACGTTTGGCAGGCAGATTAGTGATCGCAGTAACGGTGTAGATAATACAGAAGGAAGCTGCTGCCCTTTTCCGGTTAGGTCGTTTTCCCTTAGTTGGCTTTGACGACATCGACATGGGCTGAGTTGAAGGAGTCTATTCTGAAGCCGCGACTAGATTTGCACAATCTATATAATCTAATCACACAATTTATAGTATTTTGACAGTATTTATTCTGTTACAGGTCCACAACTGGACTGTAGAGCAGACGGTCGAATGGCTGTCACAGTCGGTAGACCTGCCACAGTACAAAACGTTATTTCTCCAACACAAAGTAACTGGAGCCACATTGCCCAGGTCAGTACAAATCACTGTCGCACGCAGAAACCTTCAGCGCTGGGCGTGGGCACGAGACAGGGGGCTATTGACCGTTACCTCCATACTAAGCTGGGGGATGTGGGCATAATAAGCTTTGCTACTGACGGTCACATTAAATTTATCGTAATGTGGAACGGATGATAGAATATAGAGAGGATGGATGAAAGCAGGTTGACGAAGTAAGTATATATGTCGATTTTTTTTTTATACAACTAGGAGACGGGACAAGCAAGTAGCACACCTGGTGTTAAGTGCATCTCTTGCCTATAACAATGCCTTACTGCATAGGTCACATTCACAAAGAGCATAGTCTACACGGCACTGCATTGCGCCCGTCAATTTGAGGCATAAAGGTGTTAAGCCTCGCGTGCCCGTAATTTCACCGGCAACCATACCCTTCAAACCGGAACACAACAACGCTGCTTGGCGGCCGAAATAGGTATGGTGGTTGTAATTCTCCGGACGAGCCCTTTCACAATGGGCTTCTACTACTCTGAAGATTGAGAATGGCTCCTTGTAAACCTCTTTTGCCATTTCATTGACTCACGTCACTTCTGATCTTCTCACACCTTCATACATGCTCGTCGGTTTAGGGTAGGCACTTACCTACTTCTGAGATGGCCTTTCTCAAGAATATCTCCGATTTGATCAGAGAACGTCCGCCGAGGTCTTCCCCTCCAGCAGTTGGGAGGGGAAGACCTCGAGGTTCTCGTACCCTAAACCGACGAGAATGTATGGAGATGTGAGAAGATCAGAAGTGATGAGAGTCAATGAGACAAACGAGGTATGCAGGAGCGTAATAAATGGAAATCCACAGTCTCTGCCTACCCCTTTGGGAAACAGGCGTGATGTATGTATGTAGAACGGACAGTAATGTGAAATAACGGAAGTCAAATTGAAAGTATGTTTATTTCAGGCACTCATGAATAAGTGGTAATTTTATAAACACTAAAAATTGCTTTTTTAAAAATTTGGGCTAATCGTCTTCAGACCTGTCGTTTGTGTGATCAGAATGTTGGCCAATGAAAAATATTGATGAAAAAAGTGACTGAGATTCGAATGTTACGGTGGATAGGTGGTGCGACAAGGACGGATAGTAATGAGTATATCAGGAGAAGTCTAATAGATGTGCCAGTGACGGAAACAATGAGGAGTAGTAAATTAGCATGCAATGGACATGTCATGCTGAGGGAAGAATGTTAGGTATGTGGATGGCCGTAGGAGTAGGGATAGACCGAGAAAGAGATGGATAGATTGTGTGAGTGACGTTATGCATGTGAGAGAAGTGGATACTGAGTAGACAGGTGACAGGGGAGAGTGGAAGAGGATAACGTACTGTGACCCCGCCAAAGTGTGATAAGGACAGGAAGAAGTGTGATTTGCAGTTTTCAGCGACCTGAGTTTTTACGAAATTGATGGTTGCAACTGTATGCAACATAGCTATCAGAAATGTTTTTTTTTATTGTACGGGGAAGCGCTTAACCTTCATCTCACCTGGTAACAAGTTGAAATAATGCCGAAGCTGGAGGCGCACTTCACCCGGAATCCTCAGCAAACTGAGGAACTGGCTATCTTACCTCTGAATGCCGGAACACAACCATTTTTTTAAGAATTGTTATTAATGGCAACAGAATCAGGTAAGATGGTGGTAGCTAGCCAGGCGGACTTAAACAAAATTCTACCACCAACCAAACCAAGCACAATATTGCTCCCCCTGGGGATCGAACCTCTGGATCTGAAATCGGTGCGTTGAACCACTAGACCACAGAGGCGGTTAAAACGCTGGATGTTGCAGGTTGGCTGTGAACAACATGCAGTATCTGAGCAACATCCTCGGTATCAAGGATCCCATCCACAAACAGAAGCTTGCGCTGAAGGCTATGGACGTCGTGCTCTTTGGACCCCCTAAAGGTAATGTCTACTTACCCATGCTAAGAATATACACGGTGTAACAGAATATGTGTACTAAGCTGTGGGCGAAAGCGCTTTTCGTTCTTTGTGACTGTGACCTTCTGCTATGTTGCCTCATCTGTCTAGAACTGAGGTCATTGTCGCGAGTTAAGAAACAGCTGATTTTAGGGTAGTCTCAACTCAAAAAACCAGCTGTTGGTGAACTTTGATCCTGTTTTACCAAAAACTTTGAACCAAAATTCAAAAAGTCGTAAAACAAACGTTGTTCCCCGAGTCGGCCCGGATAACCCCGTTTCGGCATAGTACACATATTCTGTTACAGGTTGTATACACAAAAACAGAGTACATTTATATCTTGACTGGAGTTGACTCGGCGTGAGGATTCCCAGCCAACTGGGCCTGACAGCACCTCAACTTTTTCTCGTAAAAGAAATAAATTCTTCATCCAAATTCACTGCTATTACTAATCCACCGGCCAAACGTGATGATTATAGCAATCCTGTGGTAGTTTGATCAATTGGTGATGATTACTGAAAACTCATGGAGCGAATGCGTACATAAACACAGCATCTAAGGTCATCTGCAGCATCTAAATAATTAGCCACGTGTACTGCCAATACCTATTCTACTCCATTGTGATAAGCTCCTCAATCATTTGGCATGTCATCTAAGTAGACCTTCATCGCCACGTGCCAATACCATCTCTGATACATTGTGATACGGTTCTAAATCATGTGTCGTGTCACATATCCGCAAAAAATGTGACTATTGTTCGCTGACAATCATTGTGATTGTTATATCCACGGCATTTTTTTATGTAATCATCATTCTGATGTACCAAAAATGTGTAACGCTTATAAAAAAATCTTTACAGAGGTTTTTATCAAAGTAGCCCTAAAATTAATAAATTTTGTTCATCCTATGTTAAATAGCATAGTTTTTGAATTACGTGTACGAAGCCGGCTTAAGAATCGACCCCTCCATCTCAGCCTATGGATGTCTTAAAAGCCAACTAAGGATCTCGGCAGCAGATTTCTTCTGAGGACTATCCAATCACCAATCCGCCTGTCAGGCGTGGTGATTATGGAAAAATCCCTCCAGCTTTGTAGGAGGCTCTGTCCAGCGGTGGACACTAATGGGCTGTTGATTTGATGTGTGATGTGATTACGCCACAGATAAAATAGGACAAACCACTGCAGCTTGCCGACGTTGCTCCGTGTTTATTCGTTTTTGCTTCTATGCTTAGGTAACGTACTTCGCTTTAACGTGTCTTATTGTAATTTATGCAGCATCATATGTTTTTATTGTTTTTGCCTCGTTAAGAAGGTAGTTTTTGGGTTTAACATTTTCAGGGTACTGGCAATATTTGCCTGTAAAAATGCTAGATAATGTCATGATCTCTCTGTGAATCGTATATGTAGCTAGTCTTAAATATTAGCATCGTTTATAATTTGGGTCTGAAATCGTTTGAGGGATCTTTCGACGCTGCCCGTGTCAGTTTCCACTGTCGTTCGACATAGGGCTGGTCCTCGAATTCAAAGTCACTCGAACTGGGCTATGATTTGCGTTTCTCTGATCTAAAATCAGGGATGAGGTTATCCGATAGAGAACCAAGGTCTAATAGGTAGCAGGCTGAAGTGGAAGGGTATATTTGTCGAAGGACCGACAACCGGTGGGGTCAACGAGTCCTTCAGTGGAGACCACGTCTAGGCAAGCGTAGTGTAGGACATCCTCCGTCTAGATGGAGCGATGAGCTCCGTACAGTGGCGGGGGAGAGTGTATGAGAAAGGCCGAAGATAAGGCTCAGTGCACCTTGGGTGAGACCTCGAAGGCTCGCTCCATCGTTGAACTCAACCTTGTCCAATAAGAACAAGCTCCTCAAGTTCCTCAGTTTGTTGAGGATACCGGGTGAAGTGCGCCTCCACCTTCGGCCTTATCATAACTTGTAACCAGGTGAGATTAAGGCCAAGCGCTTCCCCGTCGTCCATTAAAAAAAAACAGTTTTACTTCGTATTTATAATATTGGTATGGATTTGTAGACAAAATACTGTTACCCTATAACAAGGACAGGTAGGAACCCGCAGTAATAACAAACAAACAAAATGCATTAACAAAAACCTGCTCTACTTTTATCTATAGATGAAAACCAGATCGAGATCGGTCCATTGCTTTCGTAATAAAACAGTTCAGTTCTTTCCGTCTGCACTTTAAAAGGGGCTTAAAGTACTTTTCAAATTAGTGATTTTTCATTGATAGGTATGCCGGGTTAGAACTCAGGTTATACTTTGGATTCCAGGCGCACTTCATCATACCACCGTTCCTTGATAAAAACTTCAAATCTGACTTCCGCTTCTGGTTGATAGAAACATTTTCGGACTCAGTCCATTCAGAATGTCTTCGACGGCATTAGCATAATCTAGAATCACCTCCATCGTGAAATGCTGAGTATTAAGTCAGCGCTCAGCTCACCCACTATCTCAATATAATATCTGTGTAGAAACAGATTCCCCTACCCAAACGGAAGCGCTTGGCCTTCATCTCACCTGATTAGTTAAGATAAGGCCGCAGGTGGAGGCGCACTTCACCCGGAATCCTCAACTGTCAGAGACTTAGTACTGTGACTAAGCACTATTAAAGAACTATCATCATAATGCGAATTATAAATTTGGAATCAGCTGCCATCTTTCGTTCTCAGTAACGTGAGAACCTCATCAGGACAAGGACCTATTATCATCCCCACCTGGTTGATATTCCACGTATAAGAACTAAACGCTTTCAAGTATATTTTATTGTGCGCAATGCAAGAACTTGGAATAAGCTCCCAGCGACTGTTTTTCCGCTGTGTTACGACCCTTATGTCTTCAAGACGAGAGTTAATAGGCACTTTCTGGGTAGGCTCGCTCCATCGTAGATCTCATTCTTGTCTGTGTTAGTTTCGTGGACAAGAGACGACTCGTCGTAAAAAAAAAACAAAGGAGATATTCAACATTGACAGAAAATCCTGAAAATCTAGAAAATCAGGCAGCTTAAAGACACACTCATGTGTAAATTTCAACTGCCTACCTGTTACGGTTCATGAGATACAGCCCGCTGACAGACAGACGGTGGACGGACGGAGGCTTAGTATTAGGGTCCCGTTGGCACCTTTTTGATACGGAACCCTAAAAACCCAAAGAAAAACACCTGACGACTGTATATAAACAGTAGCGAATAGCTTGCGAACCACAATGTCACGAAGCAGGTTATTACTACTTGCAATGTGTTATTAAAACGTTTAGTGAGGTAACCATGAATCACTATGATTAGTAGACATCTCTTAACATAAAGTTTTTTTTTAATTGGTGAGCCAAGCGTTTGATCATCAGCAGGCCTATTACCTAACTCTGTTTCATTTGGGTTTCAATCGGTTTCAATCAGAAATGCAGGCATTTTAATTGAAACCCATTGAAACCCAAATGAAACAGAGTTAGGTAATAGGCCTGCTGATCACTTGAAAAACATGTAAAGATAAGGCCTAAGATAGGGCAAGTTTTTCTAAAAGAACCTGTTCTCTCTGGGCTTGAAGACTCTAAGGTTGTACTGTTGCGGAAAAACAGACGAAGGCAAGGAATAGGATGAATGCCTTACCAGTACGATAATCTTCGTACATACATCTGTATATATGTATATGAAATTGTCGTGTAGCTGACTGACTGATTGACAATCAGGTCGGGTAGTGTAGGGATGTACAAAATAGGGATCAAAAAGTTCCCACGGGATGAAGGGGACGAAGGCGCGGGCGTACAAAAAATCAAAAATAAATTAATCTTTCTGCATCTCTCCTACGTATCCTCTGTGCGCTTAGAGTATTCATATAAAGATATGTAAAACAAATGCTTGAGTGCATTTGTTCAGAGCACTAATGATCCTAAGAAATGATATTTGAGGGATATCGTAAATAAATAATAAATAAATATTACAGGACATCAATTTCACACAGTGCCATCTAGCCCCAAACTAAGCACAGCTTGTAATATGGGAACTAGATTACGGATAGAATAGTTAAATACTTTTTTTTTGTAAATACATACTTATCATACAATACAACACCCAAACACAGAACAGTTTTCTGTTTGAATTGACAAGTTTGTTTTTTCATGTACGATGGGGAAGCGTTTGGTTTCTATTCAAGTTATGGTAAGGCCAAAGGTGGAAGCGCATTTCACCCGGAGTCCCCAGTAGTCTGAGGAGCTGGCTATCTTACCTCTAAATTTCGGAGCACAACAATTTAAAATTTTTGTTATGGCGACAGACTTGGTAAGATAGTGCTAGTTAGCCAGGCGTACTTAAACAAAGTCCTGCCACAAACCAAACCAAGCACAATATTGTACCCTGATTGAACCCGGGACCTCAAGATCTGACATCGGTGGGCGAACCACTAGACCGCAGTGGCGGTTAAATCTAGGTCACTTTGTTTAATGAATATCTAAAACGAATATTAATGTAGACAATGTATTTCATTCTGAAAATTGTGGGTGCAGTGTACTGGTTGTTTTTGATATCCTCTTACGGAACATGTCTGAGAACTATGTTGCAGTAGTTGTTATGTAATATCAACGAAAAAATAAGGCTTCTAGCTACTGCATAACATATTTTTATATAACTTGTTATAAATTAGCTTTTAAAGTAACTCAAGCAGCTATGTAATTTTACTTTGCAGTATAAAGACAAGGCAAGAGTTTGATTTCATGTATATTTACCGTCAGTATATGTAAATAAATTTCTAAACGAAAATGTCAATTTTTTTAGATACATATTATTATAATGTATTCACAAAGGATGTCTAGTCTAACAACCTTGATTATTCCTTTTAGTAAACTAACCAATGGTGACCTAAAACTTAATTAAATATCAATGAACCCATCAGGTATAATAAGCAGGTACTTATTATTCACTCTCGATCGTCATTGGACATCATCACCATTTACGAAAATCCAAATGGCATGCTGGATGTGTTGATATTTATAATCTGGTATTTAAAAAACGCAATGTTCCAAGGTCTACAATCTACCCAACTGGGAGGTAACTACAACCTCTTGGAATTCTTGTTTTGATATTACTTTACTTTTGTCACTATTTCCGGCTGGTGTAGAAAAAACGAGACAAAAGTATTGTAATATCAAAACTAGAACGTTGTGGTTAGGCCGCTGATCTGGAATTATGGATGGTGAATACTTTCGCATGGCAAGACGTATGCGACCAATGAAGTTGATACTTCCATTGCTGCAAAAATATATTAATTCTAATGGTAAATGTGTATTGTTTTCCAACACTGGGGGTGTTGGAAATTCGACCGTAAAAACAATACAAATTTTAGATTTCTGGACTATTGCATATAGGAGTATTATTTATATCGGAGTATTGTGAAATATGCTATCTCACAATACTCCGTGTGAGCAAAAGGAGTCCGATTTATTTTTTCTAAAATAAACAAATTTAAATACAAACTAGGTAATACAAAATCGTCAATTATGTGAAAACGTATAGCCCAAACCAGAGGTCCAAGAGATTTGAAATTCGGGGTAACTTCCTTATGCAGTGATGGGTTGCACTAATAAGGATTTTAAGAAATTCTCACGAAATCACGATAGTTTCACTGATATGTTTGTATAGCGTAGTTATTCTGACTCTTCGTTCCGTGTTAATTATATGTTCAGTTCTCTTGTATAATATAAACATAGAAGAAATATGCAGCTATATGTTATTTTCCTGCAATGCCGTTTCTCTAATTAGATTTGTCCTGCTAACATTAGAAACCATGGTGGCACTACAGTTACATCACGGTTCAGACGAGTGGGATTTTTAGTTTTATACCAACTTTGGTTTCATTCACAACGCGGCATTACTCTAACTTGTGAGAAGATAAAATACACGAAACAAATGCGCAAGTGAATGTTGCGGTTCAAAGGGTTCAAAATGGTGAACGTGAAGTCGTAAATTACCACAGGTGTGGTTCAATAGTATGTAGGTTACGGTGTTAGTGTAACGTTTTGATGGTGATTTTTATTTTTATTTCTGAAATCGGACTTGTATAGTGATGTTTTGATTTGTGCAAGTTTTATAGAGGTGTTGCCGTAGGCTTGGAGCCGTTCCGTTCATGTTATAAATGGTGTTTGATATCTGGCTCGCGATCGGCGTGTGTTATTGTGTTTATGTACTGTATGGTGGGGTGTATGTGGAGTTGAACGATGACGGTGATTATTTTTACGTTTCATTCGTAGTGTAGGTATTTTTTTGTGTGTAATTTAGGTGGGTATAAGTTTTTTTTTTATTTTACGACGGGGAAACGCTTGTTTTCCGCTCAGCTGGTAACAATTTGAGATAAAGCCGCGCTTCCAGGCCGGAACACAACAATTTGAGAATTTTTGTTATGGGGACAGACTTAGGCAAGATGGTGGTAGCTAGCCAGGCGGATTTAAACAAATTCCTACCACCAACCAAACCTAGCACAATATTGTACTCCCTATCTCTGGATCTGATACCGGTGGGCGAGCCACTAGACCACAAAGGCGGTAAAAAAATAAAAAACGATAAAATGAGGCGATGTGGTCGCCTGCGCTAATAATGTATATACTATGATTTTGTACCCACATCTGGTAGAAATGTTATTCATTTGTTATTCAAGGATATATCTATCATGCTTGAATACAAAAGTTATGACAAAACTTAGACAACGCAGACGATATAAAAGTAATGACTACATTTTTGGAAGTGTGAACTATGGCTTTTGCTAGCAGCTAGCTACAACTCTAATAATATGACCTGTTAATCCATCTATCTGGCAAGCGGAAGTCCGGCGCCGAACGGTTTGCCGTGTTTCTTTGGTGCACGGGAGAGCCAGATCCTTCTGGGGAAGCTCGCTCCATCGACCTCATCCTGGCTCTGGTCTAGACCTAGGCAGGCCTTTAGGTCAATAAGGGCTAACCCACCATTAAAAAAGTATACGTTAGTGCAGGCAATTGCACTTAACGGCCTATATACTACCTCAGATTAGCAACTCAACGCAACTTTACTCTAGTTTCGAACTAAGATGTAGTTATAATAAAGGTGACATTGCTGTGCACTCAACCACGCCGCTTATGACCCTGGTGACAGAACTATGCGCGAATTTCGACGTTTTATTTTTTTACGGTAAACCAATATTAATTTTGAATATCTTAAACACAGATAGTAATTTACTGTACAAAGTGTCAAGGCTTAATTAGGCGTATTTATTGAAGGACGAACATTTTATTATACAAATAAGAGTCAACTTTTTTTTTTCAATAGAGAAAATTTTATGTAATCGTGTTTTTGCAACAGCGTCAATACTGAACTATAACATATGTTCATTTCAAAGTAAATGCTACAGTATTGTGAAAGATATGATCGCTGAAGCTAAGCCATTTCAGGTATCATAGACTCTGAGATACTCTGACTCTGAGAGAAGTGGAATGGGCTAAACCTTGCTTACCATAAAAATATGACTTTAACTTACATTCTGATTTCTGATAGAAACATGGTTTACATTGCGCTGGTTGGCATTGCAACTGTGATCAATATATTTAATTATGATTTATGTGCCTTCAATATTATATCTCGGGTACCTATAATTTCACCAGCTACCTTCTTAATGCATACGTGGTGGTGAAGTGGGTGCAATACGATGTTGGCAGTGAAGCGATTGGCTTAGCAGAATCGAGGCCCTGTGCGCGGGAATCATCAAAGTCATCATAATAATTTTGTGTTATTAAAATTGTTTGAGGAAAACGTGCTTCATGCCTCGACAGGTACCTTGGGGTACAAATAACACAGATTCGCCACAACTACAAGTACGAATTGTACTTAATCAGAATTTGCTATTGTAGCATTGTGTGAGTTTATGAAGCCACGATCACAATGGGAATTGACTGTAGCACGGTTTGAAGTGATTGCTGACGATTCCTTAAGGTGGCTCCTCTGAGCTAGGTACGCACGCGACGGTTATTGGTAAATTTAAACTTCAAAACACATCGTGGATTATTAAAAAACTCCACAGGCAATTTTTATATGTAGGTTGAAATTGGGTTTCCTAACTGACTGAATCTTTACGATGGAACCAAAATGGAAAATCTATACATTTAAATTTAAAAAAAGTATCTAGTGGTGAATTTCACATTTTTGAATCCACGATGTGTTTTGAAGCTACTAAAACCTTAACCCATATCGCGAATACATAACCCTGAGAAATTCCCTGAGGCATTTGGGAGTTTGGGAGGAAGGTTTTTTTCTATTCAACGTCGGGGAAGCGCTTAGCCTTCATCTCACCTGTGGAGCGATTCTCAATTGGAAACATTACTTTTTCAGTCGGATTCGCCTTAGAATCCGATAGATTTCAACGCAATTTTTCTGGTGGAGACCCGAATACTAATGTTTTTTTTTCGGTGTATAAGAATAGTGTTTCCGGAATCTCCATCGGAAGTTTCCGAATTCGATCCGATAAGGCTTCCTTAATGTTTGAGAATAGAAAAAAAAAATCTTCAACAGACTGAGAAACTGGCTATCTTACCTGTAAATGCCGGATGACAAGAATTAAAATTGTTGTAAGGGCGACAAACTTCGGAAAGGTGCGTTTCTATTCCTATCATTAACTATGGAATTCACGAACAATTAGTATTTCCTAGTACTGTAGCCAATTATCTGTCTATTGTCGTTGAATAAGTTAGTAGGAAATAATTTACCGATCTGGACTTCGTGTCTTCTAAACAATACCCAAAAATTCCAATGCGCTTTCAAACACTGGTATTCTGTCCCAGAAAATCCTCATAACTACCTATACCTAGCAAACATTTATACAACGTATACAAAGGGATACAGTCTCGAGTACCTACTTACCTATGTTTCTATATTATGTTATAAATAAATAACTATTACAGGAAATTAATTTCACACAACGCCATCTAGCCCCAAACTAAGCAAAGCTTGTAATATGGGAACTAGATTATGGATGCAATACTTAACTACTTTTTGTAAATACATACTTATATATGTTACAATACCCAAACACAGAACAAATATCTATAATCATTACACGAACCCACAACCTACAGCGCAGAAGGCAGAGTTACTACCAACTGAGCTATGAGGCTTGTTAATTATTTATTAATATTTGTACAACGTATACAAAGGGATACAGTCTCGAGTACCTACTTACCTATGTTTCTATATTATGTTATGTGACCTGTAATACAGGTTCTCTAGAACCTACTTCAGGCACCCGTCTCTCACAGTATAACTAGGTGCCTCTGACAGAAATTGATTAAATTGTTATCCAACCTACTCATTTTGTCACAGAAAATAAACGTTTTATTTATTTATTATTTCTTATATCACGTAGATAGAGTCTAGACTAGCCAAGCCAATGTTCTTGACCGATTAACCAAACTGGCTCTCGCAGCACAGCTGGTCTGACCAGGTTTCACCATTTTCCTGGCCATGAGGATAAACAACGTTATTTGTAGGTAGAGTTTTGCAAGACATAATTAAAAACATTTTTTATCATTGTTTTATCCTGGTACTATCAGCTGACATTCAAATGATATACTCGCACTTGCAGATAGGCCTTCAATGCAATCACGAGTAGACTTTTCCTATGAATCTATGATAATGATTATTTTGTTTATAAATGTATCAAATCATGTAGGGTCGACGGAAAGCCAGTGCCTTCTGAGAAAGCTACATCGTAGACTTCGAGCTAACCCATCATTTACAATTGAAATAAGTTGTATGTACTTTAATTAAAAAAAACACGCTACTTTTTTCGTGTAGCGTTTTTAACCGCCTCTGTGGTCTAGTACAATATATTGTGCTTGGTTTGGTTAGTGGTAGGACTTTATTTCAGTCCGCTTGGCTAGCTACCACCATCTTACTTAATTCTGTCGCCATAATAGCAATTCTAAAATTGTCAAGCGAATTCAATTTGGCCAAGTGCTTACTCGCCGTATAATAAAAAATAAATGAAAAGTGAACATGCAAATATCAACACAAACGAAAATTAGACACGTTAAAACAAATAGTATGAGCCCTAGTAAGGTTTAGTAGCCATTGAAGAGTCCCACTATATATCTCCTGGCTCCATCATCAGCTCAGCTCCAAGATACCAAATTAAAGTTTTGACATCCGAACTACATATACCTACATACAATGTTTCATTTCGATACGACCATTAGAAGTAGGTTAAATTTACTTTCAATATTTTATTACATTGTTAGTCACAAGTGAAGCTAATAAAAGCGTGATAAAGCCTGTCTGACAATCAGCACACAACCCAAAACTAGAAGGCTTCTAGAGACTTTAAATTTACGTAACCTTCTTTTGTAGAGTAGGGTTGCTCTAATACAGATTTAAAAATTCCCATAGGAACGAAGGTTTCACTAGTACCTACATTAGTTATATAGGTAACACACGCAATACGTAACAGGTTGCAAGCCCATCACCGCTAACCAAGATACTAGTATATATATATTTATTATGATTGTATTAGGTATAAGTAATATTAAGTATTAGTAATAAATTATTACATCATTTTCTCCCGTTCTTTAAGTAGCACTACCGCCCACTCCAAACTACACAAGGGTTATCTGAAAGAAAATGCTTCATAGCATTAAAAACGCCCATGTACTTTTATTTATTAGTGCAATAAAGTATTTTCTATCTATCTGCTAGTCAATGATACATTTCAGGGTATTGATCCTAGAGGCATGCCTCATAGCTCAGTTGGTAGTAACTCTGCCTTCGGCGCTGTAGGCTGTGGGTTCGATTCCCACCCAGGACAAACATTTGTGTGATGAATATAGATGTTTGTTCTGTGTTTGGGTGCTGTATCATATAGTACGTATGTATTTACAAAAAGTATTTAAGTATTTTATCCGTAATCTAGTTCCCATATTACAAGCTATGCTTAGATTGGGGCTAGATGGCGCTGTGTAAAATGAATGTCCTGTAATATTTATGCTGGTTGCCTGTAAATTCTTGGTTCAAAATATGGCGGTTTTTGTCAGCAGGCAGCAGATGGAAGGATTGGCTGCTAGCTTCACTTCTCCTGGGCGCTGTGGTCGGCGGGTGGGCGGCGCTACGGGCCGGTCGCGCCAGTCGCAACCAGCTGCAGAGGATGCTCCGCGATATGGAACAGCTGAGGAAGGCTGAGATGGCGCTTGACGATATGCAGAAGGAACTGGAAAAGGCGCGCTTGGAACAGGTATCATTATCTTCCTGTGCTTATTCCACGCTAGGCAGGTCCCTAGCAGGTGAACCACGCTCTGATTCGTGATCAAAGGTGGATCCTCGGGTAAAAAGTCTTGAGTGTGTAACTTTTTTTAAATAGACATACATAATGTCAAAGATGATAAAACGAATTGGACGAAAAGATATTCAAAGCATATGTATTAAATGGCCAAAAAATTATATTGGGAATATTTTTCTTTATGTTCCCCGATTACTCGAAGACGCCTCGACCGATTTCGATAATTCTATTTTTGATTGAAAGGGTATACTTAACAGGTGGTCCCATTGTCTTAAGGTCAGGATCTGATGATGGGATCCTGGAGAAATCGAGGGAACCCTTCAAATATTATGGGCACACTTGAAGTGATTTGGGTATTTTTAGGGTCGGTATACTTCCCAGGTGATCCCATCGTCGTCAGGTCAGGATCTGAAGATGGGAATGGATCCTGTAAAAATCTAATTTTATAGGCAAACTTGAAACGATTTGGGTGTATTACCTCAAAAGTAAAGAAAACACGGACCCCACATAGGATCACGCGTCTGTCTGTTCTGTCTGTCCGTCCAATTGTCATCAAAATAATTGTTAAACATACGTCATCCAGGTAAACGAAATTGTATCATATTCTTCATTGAAGTCGGTTTTCTTTTTAGTTTTTAAAACGTAATTAAATGTAGTGATTTTCAGAAGAACATCGTTATTTCAATATTCACGTGTCACAGTCCCACAGTTGCCGTATAGCCCCGCAAGACAAGCCAACACATTTTTGCATAATTTTGGTCAATAGGTGTTCAAAATTCTTAGGAATATTTTGTCATGGTAATGTCACGCTAGGTTACGTCATGGCAACACATTACATCTTGCACTTATGAGTTGTCGTTCGTGATCAATTAGAATCCGATCGTTCCAGAGATCAACTGTGTGGAATAATATAATGTGTAAATTAAAGCAAAGAAACACAACGATAATAGATATATAGGTGTGCTGAATTTAAACTGAACAATTTATGAACTTGCGATTTTAAAATTAATGAATTTTAATTAATCGCTTTTGTTGTGAACTAAACTAAACCGATTTTCTGCTGAATTTGTGGTTAGTAAAAGAAATGCGTGTTACTTGGTGTTTATGTGTAAGTAGAGAATTCGCCTGTCGGGTATTAGAACCGGTCTCTGAAATAAGCAGACAGACATACTGTCTGCTTATTTCAGAGGCCGGTTCTAATTTAAATCCCATTTTGCATCACAGTTGCTTTTCAATTTGTCAGAAATACCTAAGTGTTCCCAATTCCATCCCATGGGCACGTGGGGTTTTAACCGCCTCTGTGGTCTAGTGGTTCGCCTACCGGTGTCAGAATCAGAGGTCCCGGGTTCGATCCCCAGGGGAGTGTAATATCGTGCTTGGTTTGGTTGGTGGTAGGACTTTGTTTAGGATTCCAGGAAAAGTGTGCTTCCCCATCTTACAATAAAAAAGATAAAAAAGCCTACGATATTCTTTGAGTTTACTTAAGATCTGATTTATCTATCTGAGTCTACCGACTTACTGATGAAACCACAGACATTATAGAACCAGGCCAAATTGATGTGTTCCGACATCCTGATCCGATGTGATCGGCCTGTCGGAAGACATCAATATCAATCCGATACAGTTAAGAGTCTATGATACGTGAAATGGCTTAGCTTCAGCGATCATATCTTCCACAATACTGTAGCATTTACTTGAAATGAATATATACTATAGCTCAGGATTGATGCTAGAACGCTTGTGTTTCGAAAACACGATAACATAAAATTTTCTCTATAGAAAAAAAATCCAAAGTTGGCTCCAATTTGTACCAAAAATGTACGCCATTTAATAAATACGCCCAATAAGGCCTTGACACTTTGTACAGTAAAAAAACACAGTATACAGCAGACGGTCTGTGTTTTAGATTTTCAAAATTCAAATTTAATTTTACCGTAATAAAGCAAAACGTAGAAATTCGCGCATCTTTCTGTCATCAGGGGTCATAAGCGCCGTGGTTGAGCGCACAGCAATGTCACCTTTATTATTACTTAATCTTAGTTCGAAACTAGAGTAAAATTGCGTTGTGTTGCTAATCTGAGGTACTATAGGCCCTTAGAGCGCTATCGGCCATTGATAGCGCTCTAAGGGCTCTAAATCGCGAGTGTGGGACAGCGTGATGTAAATCCGCGCGTGAGTGAGTGAAATGGATGCGCACGAATTCTCGAGGAATTTGTTCTTTTCTTTAATCACACGAAAACAGACAAGGAAAAAAGGTCTTTCTCTATATTTTGGCTAATCAATTAAAAAACTGGTTCATTTCGGGATTTGTTTTTACCTTTTTTAACATCATCACAACAACAGCCTATTAGTGTCCACTGCTGAACAGAGCCTCCTCCAAAGCTGAAGGGTTTTTCCATAATTACAACGCTTGGTCGCAGTAATGGTGTCGATAATACAAAGAAGGATGCTGCCCTTCTTCTCGTGAGATGTCGTGCCGTAGTCGGCTTTTACGACATCTTAAGGCTGAGGGGCTCATCTTTTGAGGGGTCGATTCTAACCTTAGACCTTTTTCAATAACGCGTATATTTTTTTTGTACCATCCAATCAAAGACAAAACGGCAAAAATCTGCTTAGGTTCATAATTTTATATTGACTTGCCAAAACGACTCAAAATGTGGCTATTTGACCCATGTAAGCACCTCAACAAAATTGTAAGGATGATTTAATTGTCATGTTTACAGGACATTAATTTCACACAGCGACATCTAGCTAACATAGCTTGTAATATGGGAACTAGATTACGGATAAAATACATACATACTTTTATGTAAACACAGAACAAACATATTATATATATCACACAAAATTTGTTCTGGTTGGGAATCGAACCCACAGCCTACAAAACCGAATGCATAGTTACTACCAACTGAGCTATGAGGCTTGTTTGACCTTGATACACGTGCAGTTATATTTCACGAAGTCCCTTTGTTTGTAGAAGTGCATACATGTACGTTATGATTAGGTGTGCACGTGTTTGTAAGTTGATGATTACGCACAAAAATACGCTTAATAATACCTTACTACAGCAAAGACACAGATTTCGGAATACTATCTGAGAGTATAGATTTGTGTAGTGTGGTTGGTGGTAGCCTTTCGTCTTACCAAAATATGTTTCCTTTAAAACATATTTGTTATATTCGGGCATTTCGTGGTAAGATAGCCAGTTCGTCAGTCTGTTGAGGATTCCGGATAAAGTGCGCTTCAACTTCGGCTTTATCACAACTTGCAACCAGGTGAGATGATGGTAAACCGCTTTCCCGTCGTACAATAAAAAAGGGATTGTTTCAAGTCCGCCTAGCTAGCTACCACCATCTCACCGAAGTATTTAGCCATAGCAACAATTCAAATTGTTATGTTTCGGCATTTAGTGTTAATATAGCCAGTGCCTCAGCATGTGGAGGATTCTGGATAAAGTGCGCTTTCACCTTCGGCCTTATCATGACTCCTTGGTTTACCTGTGAATAATACTCTATGTATTTGTCATGCCGAACGGTTTGTTGGTGGTGCGTGGGAGAGCCAGTGGCTTCTGGGTAAGCTCGCTCTATCGAAGACCTCATCCTGGATCTGGCCCAGAGCTAGATAAGCTTCAGTCAAGAGGTCAAGAGCTAACCAGTAAATTGTGAAAGACTAGTAAAACGAGTTTTGAGAGTTGACCTAAACTGTTACAGAACGATGTTTTTTTAAAATATTACTGAACATTCGTTTCACACAGCGCCATCTATTCCCAAACTAAGCAAAACTGGTTATATGGGAACTAGATTACGGGTATAACACATGGATACTTTTTTTTTGTATATACACTTATCATACAATACAACACCCAAACACAGAGCAATCATCAATATTCTTCACACAAATGTTTGTCCTGGGTGAGAATCGAACCCACTGCCTACAGCAAAGACGGCAGAGCTACTACCAACGGAGCTGCGAGGCTTGTCACACATATTATCATAGATACAGATAGATATATCTTACAAAACGTGCACTTGTTTTGCAGGAAAGCGCAACAACTGAGAAGCAGAATCTCGAGAAGAAGCTTCGTGAGGCGGGTGACACACCACTTCTCAACTCCACGTCGTCAGACCTGGAGGTCATACAGCTGAAGGCGGAGGTCGAGGTGAGAGCTCGGAACTGATCATCGTATAGCAAGTTTCTACACATTCAGTACTTACCAATGTCGATGCTACCAAAACATTTTAAATCATCAAGCTCCAAAGATAAAAAAAAAGACTCCATATTATTCATTCATACTTTCATATGTATTTATTCATTAACAATTATACAATCGTGTCTGAAATTAACTCTAAAACTAAAACAAACATGTAAACATATAGAAATTATACATAGAAATATACAATTAAATTCATTAATATCAATATTATTCATGCGTCATCATAACAAAAATCATCAACGGACCATACTCATGAATAAACGAACGTATAAATAAATAAATGTTTATCAATAAGTAAATAAACGTTGATGACACGAAGAAACGAATAACTATAAAAGAAATGTGAAATACGCGTGTAATCTCCAGATGCTACGCCAAGAGCTCCGCAGAGCTGAAGGCGAGCTCGAAGACCGGTGCTGGGCGCCGCCGCAAGGTCTTCAGCAGTGGCTACAACTGACGCACGAGGTCGAGAACAGAGCGTACCTTCGCAAGAAGCAGCAGGCAGACCTACAGCTGCAGCAGGCTAGAGAAGCGGTAAGTGATAAGGCACAAGGTCTTCAGCAGTGACAACTGACAAAGACATTTTTGACATACCTGTCATATTTGACAATCAGCAAATGGGAGGAGCCGAGGACCGTGTTAAATGGCGTCGCATTGTTCATGGAGGTCCATCAAAGCATGACGATGCCTGGTTCAACTTGTTAATGAAAAAAATGCATAGAGCCACTTGAAGACTAAGGTCTGCTGGTTTAAGAACCCCTGACCATCTGGGGGTGCATCCTCGTCGTGAGTCTGGGTGCGGTCTCCTTAGACACGAACGCAAATGTCGTTGCGATGCTGCTTTGTAAAACTAGATTTATTTTTGGCTTTGCCTTCATTTCACCTGATTTTCAAGTTATGATAAGGAGGAAGGTGGAAGCGCACTTCACCCGGAATCCTCAACTAACTGAGGAACTGGCTATGTTACATCTAAATGCCTGAACTCAACAATTTAATAATAGTTGCTATGGCGACAGATTTAGGTAAGATGGTGGTAGCTAGCCGGGAGAACAAAGTTCTGACCCAACCAAACCAAACACAATATTGTACTCCCCTGGGGATTGAACCCGGGACCTTTGGATCAGACACCGGTAGGCGAAGAAGAAACAACACAAAAAAATAAATCAAAATATCATATATATATATATATATATATGATTATAAAATATATTTTTTTTACGCCTCAGCTTTATGCCACTAACATGCACACTGTAAATGGTACGATAGTGGCGCTTTTTTCAGTCTGACCCCTTACTGAGTGCCACGAATGCTAGTGTCTCCAATGCTGCACATCATCTGTCATACATGTCAAGGCCGAAATTATAATGTTAAACTAGCCAGTTCTGGAAATTAGTCATCAGAGACACGACTACTCGACTTGCTTTGAAAGGTTATTAGCAAAATGGCGACCTCGATACCGATTTGGGCATAGCAACGTCATGTTATCGCAAAATGTTACGAAATAGCGAGATGTTTACTATTCGACGGTCGATAATTCTCCCGCGCCGAGAGCGCGCACTGATTTTAAAGGTCCAGTGACGTCACTTGTTCACAGCCGCCAGTCGAATTGCCAGCGTGACGCAATCACGACGTGGCCCCGCCCCCTTTTCGTTGATTATTTCTAACACTATTTTCTTTTTTATGTCAATGTGGTGATCTCAGCGCCACCTATTATGAATCTAATCAAGGAACCCACTCAAATACACTCGACAATATTCATAGAAATCTAGCCGTAGTGGAAGCTCGGTAACAAACATACGTACATAATAATTATATATGTAAAGATGGGGAAAGCTCCACCACCACTGGACTAGCAGACGTATGGATACCCGTACCTTGTAAATGTTCCAAAGTCAAAGTCACATATTTTTATTCATTAAGATTTTTAGGATCATTTTGAAACGTCAAATCTACCGCCTGTTCGGAATCGCGACCAGCACACAAGGAGAAAGGCAAGAACCTCGGGCTGATTAATTTTTTGATGATCCATTTAACATTTAGGTACAGTGTTTATAATAATTTAATAACATTACAAGTGTTACCTATAAAACTAAAAACTTAATATTATCTTAAAACATTGATTATTACATAACTATCTAATGGGCAGTTTCTTAACATTGAGATCCATTGTGCCGAACACATCGTTTCGTCTACCCTTATCATTGACTGTTAAAGAATGGAACTTCTTGCCCTCGTCTGTTCCGCACGAGTACAATCGTGGAGTTTTTGAGCCCAGAGTGAAATGATCCTTTTGACAAGCGTGCTCTATCTGCGGTTACATCTTTACTTGTTTTTCAAGTGAGCCGGTGGTCAAACGCTTTGCCAACCAATAAAAAAACCCACTAAATTCCTTGTTTCGTCTCTACACAATGGGGTATCCAAGTTCACATGAAACCTATGTCCTATGTTTATAAACATCAAAATTGGTATTCAGGTAAATGGTTTAACATAAAAAAGGTGACATAAGTAAAAAGTTTCTTGCCTCAGCAAGTGTAGAAAGTGGGTTTTTATTAGAATCAGAATCTTACAATAATGATACAAATGTCCACTGTATCAATGAGTCCATGTCAACGATCTGCCTTCCTGTATAGGAGATTTAAGTGATATTGTATTGTTTGCAGACTCGCAGAATGAAGAGATACTTCATTTATATTTAGAGTTGAAAGGGCTAAAGATAAAAGGCATCCTCAGGAAATATACTCTTGCCAAGTTGACGAGCCCTCGGCAGACGTGTTTTCCCAAAGGACGTGACGCCTGAATCAGTTAGATAAATAAACAAACAAGCTAAATAATAAAATTTGTGGATTGTTTAAGATTTAAACATAATAAAAACATAATTGTAAGAGGTATGCATTTTATTTATTTCCAGTGTGAAAAGCTACGTAAGAAGCGGTCCAGTTTGGTCGGTGCGTTCGTATCGACTCACGGAAAGTCGATAGACGATGTCGACAGGTCGATAGTCGAAGCGCGCACCGCACTCAATGAAGTCACTCAGGAATTACAGGTAACGTGAAACGGAACTCGAAATGGTCCCGATAACGATGTATTTTTTTATAAGGTATATCCAAAGCTATAAAAGTAAACAGAAAAAAAATCGCACATCCTTTTTCTCTTTACTTAGGTACCTAGTTAAAATAATATGAAACCCTAGTTCTTATGTTCTCTATAAGTGAATTTTTGTATTTTTTATGAGAACAAATGTCTTAAACCGTAAAGGATGACAACGGGACCCTCATTATAATTATAGGTTGCCTGGAAGAGATCGCTTTTAGCGATTAGGCCGCCCATTGCACCTAGTTTAAGTGTATTTCTTGCTTGTCTGTTTATTTTGTTTTTTGGTGTACAATAAAGAGTTTATCTATCTATCTATTATATATGAAGAATAAAGTTTTTAAGCACACGGGGCTTAAAACCTTTGCGCCTCAAGTTGACAGGTGCAATGCAGTGCAGTGCAAGGCTAGTTATATGCAAGATATGCACTTCACATCAGAGCCCTTATCCTGTATGACCAATCGTGTCTTAAAGCGTCCGCGTTACGATATCTGCATGGAATCATCGTATTGATAATCGTAACGCGGGCGCGTTAAGGCACGATTAGTCGTACAGAGTAAGGGGGCAGGTGGGTTGCTTGGTTGTAAAAAAACAATCAATGGAAGTCGAAACGGTCCGGATAACGATGTATTTTCTTGTAGAGTTCCGTAACCTAAAAGTCTCTGCTATCCCTCCATCCATTATACAACAACACATAATTAAATTTAATAAAGTTTTTCGGAAGTTTATGTGCGTATGACTCGTGCACATGCTTTGATGGTGAAATCACATCGTGAGGAAACCCCCTAGGATTAAAAAGCCTAGCCCTCATAGCTCAGTTGGTAGTAACTCTGCCTTCTGCGCTGTAGGCTGTGGGTTCGATTCCCACCCAGGACAAACATTTGTGTGATGAATATAGATGTTTGTTCTGTGTTTGAGTGCTGTATCATATAAAACGTATGTATTTACAAAAAGTATTCAAGTATTCTATCCGTAATCTAGTTCCCATGTTACAAGCTATGCTCAATTTGGGGCTAGATGGCGCTGCGTGAAATTAAGGTCCTGTAATATTTATATTTATTTATACATATGTATAGACAGCTATGTAACAACCCGCTTCTATAAGCCAAACCGATTTTTTTTTATTGTACGACGGTGATTTGCTACTTGAGTATACTGCACCTGGAATCCGCAACAAACTGAGGAACTGGCTATCTTACCTTTTAAGTGCCGGAACACAACAATTTATAGAATTGTTGTCATAAATTGAATATATTTTATACATTTTTCAGGAGAGAATGCACCGATGGAAGCAGATTGAACGTATGTGCGGGTTTAACATCATCAACAACAACGGACTGCAATACTTAGAATCGGCGCTGTATAGAAATTCTAACGGACAGCCTAGAGGCAGAGGTAATATATAAAAACGTCGTGTAGCTGACGGATTGTCTGATAATTATCGCATAGTCCAAACCAAAAAGTCCTAAACTTAACTTGGAACTTCCTTTTGTAGGGAGCAGAATTTTCGGTAAATTTTTCCTTTTGTAGGGTAGGGGTGCACTCATAAAATTTCAGATATTTTTTTTCCGTTTGTAGGGTAGGGGTGCATTCATAAACGATTTTGGTATATTTTTCCTTTTGTAGGGTAGGGTCTCATAAAGAATGTTTGTCAATTCCAACAACGGGCACGAAGTTGAGTGATTTAACCGCCTCTGTGGTCCAGTGGTTCAACCCACCAATTTCAGATCCAGAGGTCCCGGGTACGATCCCCAGGGGGAGTAAGCGTACGATGTAAAAAAGGTTTTCTTTCGCAGTAGTCTCATAAGACTGGGAAGCTCTGGTAACAAGTTGAGATAAGGCCGAAGGTGGAGGCGCACTTCACCCGGAATCCTCTACAAACTGAGGAACTGGCAATCTTACCACTGAGGATATAAGGTTGATTTTTGTTCGCAGCCCGCATGAGTAGCTCACAAGACGACCTGAGCTTAGGAGACGACACCTCCCTCTGCGGATCAGGTAAGGTCGATGACGCGACATTCCACGATCATGATGACTAATGACTGTTTCAGACGGTTCACTTGGTACTTCATTCGAGTATGTTTTTTTTTTTTGTGTTTTTTAAACGGCCTGAATACTTGTCCTTTGGCCACAAAAATGTACATCTTGATTGATTCACAAATGCAACTTGTCATGTTTTTTCTTTCGCCAGAAAAGAAAACGATGTCTATGTGTAGAGGACCATGTGAATAGCAGAAAGAACTATTTATCTGCTATCGAACCCAGTACACAACAAAGCACAAAACAAATGAGTAATTTAGGCGTTTTTGGTTGGTTTATTCGTTAGTGGTTGGACTCCCAATTGGGTACTCCCAATACTTTCTGCTTCATTTTTATCAGAGACAATCGTCTCATTTATTATCTGGATTTTATTTATCGTAAATGAAAAACTAGCAATGAATCCATCCATAATGTGGTGTTGCCCTTAAATAAAATAAAAAAAAGTTGATGTGCTGAAGCCTCCTTTAAAATCGGAGGTTTTTACCATAATCACCACGCTTGGCGGATTGGTGAACGCAGTGAAGGCTAGATGATACAGAAGGATGCTAGCGCCCTTCTAGAGAGGTTACTTAGTCCGCGGGTTTGTAGTTGGAGGGGTTGATTCTTAAGAGTCTATGATACGTGAGATGGTTTAGCTTCAGCGATCATATCTTCCACAATACTGTTGCATTTACTTTTAAATTAATATATGTTATAGTTCAGGATTGATGCCAAAACGCTTGTGTTTCGAAAACACGACTACATAATTTTTTCTCTATAGAAAAAAAAATCCAAAGTTGACCCTAATTTGTACCAAAAATGTTCGCCATTCAATAAGTACGCCCAATTAGGCCTTGACACTTTGTACAGTAAATAAACACAGTATACAGCAGACGGTCTGTGTTTTAGATTTTCAAAATTAATGTTTGTTTTACCGTAAAAAATTAAGACGTTGAAATTCGCACGTATTTCTGTCATCTGGTGAGTCATAAGCGCCGTGGTGGAGCGCACAGCAATATCACCTTTATTATAACTATATCTTAGTTCGAAACTAGAGTGAAGTTGCGTTGTGTTGCTAATCTGAGGTACTATAGGCCGTTAAGACGCGACCGCCTCTGCCAAGTGAGCCGTCTAGTTTCCCCTTAACCGGTTTATTCATAGATATACATATACACTAGTTATACTACATATCCGTGACTCATGTTCGGTTTTTTTTAGTTTAATAGGAAGAACGTTTCGGTCTTAGATATTAGTGAGAGCCATAATCTGTGATTTCGTTTCACGTGAACGCGTATTTAAATAACTGTCACTAATATTTCATTTCTATGAATGAATTTCTCGATTTTTACTTTTTTATGAAAATGATGAGTGACAGTTGTGTCAAAATGCGCGGGCTACAGAATCGTCCTGTTTTTACATGACAGTAAATAATGCACATTGGGTTGATGGAAAGAGACAGAGATTATCAAAAATCTTACTGAGTAAATGAATCTAAGTTTGTACTTCCGAGTGCATTATTTACTGCTTGGTAATGTAGTGTGTTCTAAGCATTGGCAAACACCTATTTACTTTAAACAAAGCTCTTTGGATGTCCCAATCTATACAAGAAATACATACAGATAATTTACTTACATCCGAATTACTTGCATCTTCAGGACACTTTAGCTATTTATCGCAAGACTTCTCTGTGTAAGCTTGACTAGAAGATGCTAATGAAGTATTTTTCTCTAAGTAAATGAAATCCAACCCCCTATTGGCTTATTTGGAATTGATTAAGGGCATTTTTTTATTGTATGACCGGAAAACGCTTGGCCATCATTCACCTGGTTTTAAGCTATGATAAGGCCGAAGGAGGATTAAATTTTGAAATACATAGATGCGTATTACAAATGTATTATGATGATGGGTGTTTGTCAACGCTTACATTGAATGTTGATTTCGTTTGCATTTTATTTTATTGTTGTAGATTCCGATGGTATTAGAGTTAGTAAATTTTTGTGTAAGAGTACTTAAAAAGACATGATTACTCATTACACCTTGAAAACTAAAATCTAATGGAAGTTACAACACATCTAGAAATTAAGGTTTTTCTATTGGCTATTTAAATGGCTATTATTGATGTACAAATTAGCTTCATTCACACTAGCGTGTCTCTTTTTTGATACCTCGTTAATGGAATGCTATAGCCGTTAGGTTTTTGGGGTAGTCAAAACACAAATTCGGCAATAGTATGGCGTCTATTTTGAAATTAAGCGCAGCTGAACGATATTTTTGTAGATATATAAATACTTACATTTTAAAATCGGGGAAGGATATTTTCCTCAACAATCTATTAACATGAAACATAAAGATCATTTGTGATACTAAATAGTAATAAATTATGTAAGTCTAATTTGATGTATTAGTTTGAATTATTTCACTACTATACATGAATTAGGTACTAAACACAATTATACAATTAATTAGGTATTAAAGAGCTCAAAGCCATGTTGCACAATTCCTATATATTGTACTTAAGTACCTGTTGCTGCTTTACTAGGCGAATTAATATTCTTCCTATAAAGAAAAACAACTAAATGATAATTTAATATAATTAATAAATGTTTAGGAAATTTTAAAACGGAATCTCGCATTTTTGTACAATATTTATTGATATCAAAAGAGGATTGCAATATGTTCCTTCTAGTTCCAATCACAAATACTGTTAACGCTAAGCTTGGTAATGTTATTTATTTTTCTATTTTAAGTTAACACTTGTATAGTTTAAGTTTTATGAATAAATTAAAATAATTTTGATTTTACAGTCACAATCGCTAGGAAGCTTTCAGGCTGATATTTATACAAAGCATGTATGAAATAATATCACACATATATATTTATATTTATTATCATTAAATAGAACTGGTTGGTGTGGGTTTTCCCTTGTGTCCTGCATGTTTGTCTAATAAACAAAATTAAAGATATCCATTATGTTAGTTTTTGCTTGATAGTATACAAAATACTTATACGTTTAAACCATAGTATGCTAAAAGTAAAAAAAAGTAAGCAATGAATCATTACCAGGGGTTCAATGGGTGATAGCATAAAGCATGGGAGTATTGGGTGAGTACCTAGCCTTATTTCCTTTGCGTAATCTGTTGTAAATTGGCATAAAATATAGATAATTGGGTAAAAAAAGTTATATAAGTTCAACAAAATCTTGATTTATTTTTTTGCATGTGTACTAAAATTACCTAAATTATATAAAAAAATATGAACCTAAAAAAAAACTATAAAATGACATAGATTATTTTATTTGCAACTCGTAAATTTTTGTCAAGTTCAGTAAAAGGCTTTGGGTGATGGTAAGGTAACTCTCGTCACCAACTTATTAGCTTCTTACTAAATAAATAGATTGCACGTTTGAAAGCTTTTTACGATTGTGATTTTGGTTTTATTTTTGCCGTCCCCAACGCCCTCTGGCTGGAAAATTTAGGATCAATACTTTGATACTTTCATGCAACCAGTTCTGGTTGGAAGCCATGGTTCCTAAAAGTTTCAGTCAGACTTCACCACAGTTTGCTTTATCAGTGTTTCATATGGCAACATTGTATCGCAGGTAAGATTTTGTTATGATATTTTATGCTTTTTCGCTTTTTATTTATATGTTTGTTGTGCATATTGTTTCATACATGCTTTATTTGTTACGACGATAGAATATAATTGATTGAACCACTGTTTGAGGTATAAAAACTGTTGTTAAAATGAAAACCACTTCTATAGCACCGTTCTTTGTACTTTGCTTGAAACTGTTTATTAGAATATTCTTGTGGAAGAATGTTAAAATGTGAGTGAAGTTATGAAATTTGTAGTTGCGGAGACGTTTGGGTGGCGCGAAGACTCGTCCGGGAGTGAAGCGGACGCTCCCCACTACCCGCTCGATTTGAGACTCGCAGAGGCCAAGTAAGTGTTGCTCTTTGGTTTTGGGTGTCCAATTCAATGTCTAGCCAGTAATATATAGCCCTATAATACAAATGTTTATAGACCCCTGACGTGTGAATAGTCCGTACATGTCTATTTTTTTATTTACTGATCTTATCTCACAACCCGCTCAATTTAAGACTCACTGAAGCACAAGTTACGCATTTGTATTGAAATCTGTTCCTCCCCACAGTACCTGTTTAATTCGAGACATGTTCTCATGTGCGTTTAGATGACCCTTTTCCCTATTTCCCACTACCTGTTTGATTTGAGATTCTCTGAATCACTGCGAGTACACTTTTCTCCAGTCATTACTCTAATCTAAGAGGTTTGATTAGACCATAATATATCTTTTATATATATTAGTTCTAAGATCATATTAGGTAACTCCCACTACCCGCTCGAGTCAAGACTCCCCGAAGCTAAGAAAGTTAAGACTACTCGATTCTTTTTTCACAAGACTCGTAGAGGGCAATCAAGACACACTACTTTAATCCACAGTTTCCACTACCCCATCGATTTGAGACTCACTGAGGTCAAGTAAGTAAAACTACCCCTCCTCATTCCCCAGTAGGTAGTGGCTAATAACGTAGATAGGTTTAGCTTCGTAAGGATCTGCCAAGAAAATAAATCGAATCACCAATCATATCGATTTTGGAAACTCATTATTAGTTTTTATTAGTGACTGATTTCAAATAAACCTTACGCAGATTTTGTAGAATTTCCTATAGTTATGAAATACCTCGCTTTTGGCTCATGACCACGAGACTTCTAAATAACGATGAGTCTCAACTAAACCTCTTGGATATCGGCTTCTCCAGCTTGCCAACCGTATTTAATTATCTTGTTTTATTCATCAAATCAATAGTGCAAATAAATAACAATAACTATAATTATTAACGTAAAGTACTCACTACTTTTTCTCATTCGCGGGTTCACTTCTGATCACAACTCAGAGCGCATTATTTTAATATTACAGGACATTCATTTTACACAGCGCTATCTAGCCCCAAACTAAGCATAGCTTGTAATATGGGAACTAGATTACGGATAGAATACTTTTGTAAATACATACGTACGTATGATACAACACCCATTATATTATGAACTATTAAATCCTCCCGCTGACCCGCTTCAGTGAAAGTCGCTGTACTGCAAGCCACGCCAACCCTCAAACGACCCGAGCTTTTAGCTGTGACGTCCATATTGCCAGCGTTACTTACATTACAACAAACTATTCCAGATTACAGCTAGAAGAGCGTTTAGCCCAAGAAGCCCGCGAAAAAAGCCGTTTCGACGACCGCCAGCCCAGGGCAGAAGATCGGCAAGGCAAGGTCGATGACCGCTTGGGACGGCTGGAGGAAAGGATGAGCAGGTTTGAGGACAAGAAGCCATCTGCTGAGGAGTTGAGAAAGAGCATGATCAATGATATTCGAAAAAGTCCTGTAGGGGATTTCAGGAGGGATCAAGTTCAATTCGTGCTTGGAGGGGATAAGTAAGTTAATTTGTATACTTTTTTTTACGGTTAGGTGCTTGGCCTTCGTCTCACCTGATATTTCAAGTTATGATAACGCTGAAGGTGAAAGCGTGCTTCACCCGGAATCCTCAACAAACTGAGGAACTGGCTATCTGGCTAAATGCCGGAACACAGCAATTCAAGAATTGTTGTTATGGGACATAATTGGGTAAGATGGTGGTAGCTAGCCAGGCGGACTTAAACAAAGTCCTACCACCAACTAAACCATGTACAATATTGTACTCCCTATGGGGATCGAGCCCGGAACCTTTGGATCTGAATCCGGTGGGTGGACCACTAGACCACAGAGGCGGTTGAGACCACAGATGCGGTAACTACCCACTAGAATTAGATGCCCAATCCCATACACCAGTGGTTGAACCTGTGTCTCAGAAGTCTTTTCATCTTTGTTTGTGTTCTGAGGAATTGTTTGATATGGTGTCTGAAAACCCTTTTTATCATCGCATCTATCGCCATCGATTCCATCACCACACGTTGGAGACTATCTTCCCGCAAGGTTTTAGAGGAGCTTCCTCGAGGAACCATAAAATAGTATAATATTTGTCAAAACATCCTTGTGCTCGAGAGATGCTAGCGTCAATCGAACCACTAGACAAAAAAAACTTCGAGTCACCATTTCAGCCCACAAAAGCCCACTGCTGAACATAGACCTCCCCCAATCGACGCCAGAAATAGCGACAGATCGCTATTTCTCGACTCCCAAAAGTCACAATGTCTTCGGTCCGGTCGAGTAGGGGTCTTTCCACACTCCGTTTCGCGTTTATCGTGGTCGCCATGCGAGAACCTTTGCTCCCCAGCGGTTGTCGGCTCGGCGAGCTATGTGGCCTGTCCACTGCCACTTCAGCTTGATAATTCTGAGAGCTATGTCAGCAACTTTGGCTCTCTTACGGATATCCATATTCCGAATTCTTTCACGTGGTGAAATTCGTGAAGTTCCAAGTATGGCTATCTCCATAGCTCGCTGTGCGACTTTGAACTTATTCATAAGGCCTGTAGTTAGCGACCATGTGTGATCCGTGTGTCATCACTGGTGAAAATCTTCAAGTAATGACTGCAAATATGTAACTACAGTGTAATATTCCCAGCGTGAACTGGACGGGCGAAGACCTGACTCGCTCCGCCCACTCGCAGTCGCAGCCCCTCCTCCGGTCGTCGGTCCGCGGCGCGCCCCTCCCCCCGCCGCGACGCCCCGCCCCCGGCATCGTGCGCTCGCGCAGCACCGACGTCGTGGACGACGGACGGATCACTCGCACGCTGATACTCAAACAGAGGCCACTACATGAAGGTTGCTACTCAAATTCACCGTCTTACCTAATTCTGTCGCCATAATAACTATTTATTTTTCAACCGCCTCTGTGGTCTAGTGGTTCAACCCACCGATTTCAGAACCAGAGGTCCCGGGTTCGATCCCCATGGGGAGTACGATATATTGTGCTTGGTTTGGTTGGTGGTAGATGAAGGCCAAGCGCTTCACCGTCGTACAATTAAAATAAAAATGACTGTGTTCCGGCATTTAGCGGTAAGATAGTTCCTCAGTTTGTTGAGGATTCCGGGTGAAGTGCGCTTCCTTCGGCCTTATCGTAGCTTGAAATGAAACCAGATGAGAAGGACCATTAAAAAATATACTTTGCTGCCGTGGTTTAATTTTAAGTAAACGGTTCTCGAATGCTTATTTCACACACATCCATTTTAAACCCGCATTAAAAGTATTCGTTCATAATAAATAAATATTACACATTAATTTCACACAGTTCCATCAAGTCCCAAACTAAGCAAAGCTATGATTACGGTTAAAATACTTACACTTTTTTTTTGTAAATACAAACTTATTTATGCAATATACCTATAAACAGAGCAAACACCAATATTCATCCCACAAATCTTTGTCCTGGGTAGAAATCGAACCCACAAAATACAGCGCAGAAGGCAGAGCTACTGCCAACTGAGCTGACATAGGCTTGTTAGAGTTGAGGAGTTCATTAGATATAAGCGATCCCCTCGTTAGTTATGCCGTCACAAACATTGCCACATACATACATACATACAGTGCCGGATTTCCCAACTGAACCTTAGAGTACTTAGACATACACATTAATTTATTTACTATTATAACACACATACACAAACATAACAGAATGAAATTGTCAAACAGAAAAACACGAGTAGGTAATAAATGAAAATACAGTTTGTGCTGTGTGCTACAGCAGCAATTGTGACACAACTCAGCATTATGCCTCACTGTAACTACAGTGTACTTCCACAAACGTAAACGATGACCGTCGTACCGAATCCGGCAGACCCTCCAACGCCGATCAGCCACACGCCTCCCGAGGAAGAATCCACGGACTCCTCGCTAAAGGAGGACGACATCAGCGGCGTCTCCAAGCCACGGCGGCGGCGGCTGCACCTGCCTTTCGGAAAGTCACGTAAGACGCCCGCGTGACCTGTGTGCTGTGTGACTAACTGCTGGACTAGAGCTAGGCCTCGCATGGTAAGATGTCAAGCGTGTTTCATTTCTGAAGCGGTTTTAGACCGAACATTGATCAACTGATAATAATAAATTAATAGAGCTAGGCCTCGCATGGTAAAATGTCAAGCGTGTTTCATTTTGGAAGGGGTTTTAGACCGAACATTGATCAACTGATAATAATAAATGACTAGAGCTAGGCCTCGCATGGTAAGATGTCAAGCGTGTTTCATTTCTGAAGGGGTTTTACACCGAACATTGATCAACTGATAATAATAAATGACTAGAGCTAAGCCTCGCATGGTAAGATGTCAAACGTGTTTCATTTCTGAAGGGGTTTTAGACTGAACATTGATCAACTGATAATAATAAATGACTAGAGCTAGGCCTCGCATGGTAAGATGTCAAGCGTGTTTCATTTCTGAAGGGGTTTTACACCGAACATTGATCAACTGATAATAATAAATGACTAGAGCTAAGCCTCGCATGGTAAGATGTCAAACGTGTTTCATTTCTGAAGGGGTTTTAGACCGAACATTGATCAACTGATAATAATAAATGACTAGAGCTAGGCCTCGCATGGTAAGATGTCAAGCGTGTTTCATTTCTGAAGGGGTTTTACACCGAACATTGATCAACTGATAATAATAAATGACTAGAGCTAAGCCTCGCATGGTAAGATGTCAAACGTGTTTCATTTCTGAAGGGGTTTTAGACCGAACATTGATCAACTGATAATAATAAATGACTAAGAGCTAGGCCTCGCATGGTAAGATGTCAAGCGTGTTTCATTTCTGAAGGGGTTTTACACCGAACATTGATCAACTGATAATAATAAATGACTAGAGCTAAGCCTCGCATGGTAAGATGTCAAACGTGTTTCATTTCTGAAGGGGTTTTAGACCGAACATTGATCAACTGATAATAATAAATGACTAGAGCTAGGCCTCGCATGGTAAGATGTCAAGCATGTTTATTTTCTGTAGGGGCTTTAAATACATTTATTTTAGACAATTATAGATTCATTACATGAATAGTACACTACTGCAGTGGTAAAAGAGGAATTGATGATGTGATAAATGACGAACAACGAACAACAATATTTTTCCCGCGTTAAAGTGGTCCTTTGTTTTTATTTTAAATAAACAGCTTTCTATTTCCAAGTTTGAAATGTTAATAAAACCTGCGATAAGTAACCTTCTTGGTCGCCATGTTTCGGAGTAAAAGATCGTTCCTTTTTTAAATACACGATATGAGTTTACTATGTACTTTTTGTGGCCACTAAAATATCTTTGTAATAGAAGACGAGAGTTAAACTGGGCATCATTTCAATTCATTGACCTTCAGCAACAAATTTGACGTTTCAAAATGAAAAAATAAAACCTAAAAAATATTAATGAATAAAAAAAATACTTTCGACTTTGCAAAAACTTTAATCGCGCTTTGATATTTTGTATGTTTTTTGCCCTGGGTATACTTTTTTTTTGTGCACGTTTGATGCCTGTTGCACTGCACCGCCATTTTTTTGAATATCTTCACTTTGTAACTTTCTTTCCACAGATAATGGCACTTCCTCGAGGTGAAATCTCTGCCACAGACGCTAAGACCTCAGTTGAGTTAGATACCCCACGATACAGCCGATAGGTCGCGTCACGTAATAAGAACTGGAGGGGTGGGTACAGGTTGTGCAAGAAGCCTTTTGCTTTGTTCAGGCGCACCATCAATACCTCATACTACCAAATACCCTCAAATCGTCCAGGCACATCGTTCTGAGTTCCGCATTTTCCCAGAATGTACATTCTCCAAAGGTTGCCTGGAAGTAATCGGTTCCAGCGATAAGGACATCTTACTTACATTTTACTCGTACAATGTATTCGATATGTTTGTATTCTTAATTTATTTTGCACTACATACTACGGTTGTGTTGTTTGTGTTAGTTCCAATTGTTCTGTAATAAGTGTAAATTATATAAAATATAGGTACTTATGCATGTCCTAGCCTTGTTGGTTAGCTCGATATTACTCCTAGGCAGAGGTTTGGTAATGGATTCTTAGCGATGTACAGGGTGCCTCTAATATCACCAAGCCAGTACTGACTGGAGCTAAAAATATGACTAACCTGGCTTTACTCGATGGATTTGCGAGTTTTCTCGTGAGATTATTTTTATGGACTATGGCGTGTGAGACACCCTGTATTTAGTTATTTAGTTTTACCTAGTTTTATAACGTGTGAATATATTTGTAATATTGAGGTATATTTGTGTCAATTGGAATGTTATTATTTGTCCCTAATTATGAAATAACCAGATTATTTTTTTGTTTAAATTAGTCGAAATAAATTATTGTATAGTGTTAGTAGAACCTGTGTAGTTCTGTTCTTATTCTTACAGCGCTTTAGCTTAATACCATTGTTATTTGTCTATTTGTGTTTGATAAAATCAGTTGAATATATTTAAGGCCTAAAAGAAGCCTTATTAAAGAACGTGTGATAGAACGTTATAAAATCCTGTTTAGCAATATTTATGATCGCATCATTCCCTTATTTAGAGATAGCGATATATTGTTCATTTTAGACTCGTTTTTCGAGTATTTGTATACAAAATTATTTAAAAAATAAGCTGTTTGCGATCAATTATATAAAAGCTTGAGGTCTAACCAAAACCATAATCATCTTAGTCATCTCACCTATGATACATATATGATGCATATAGATTGGTGGAATCAAAATTGTTAATTGAAAACTACGTTTGATTGTGGAGTTGGCTTGAATTATTTGTGGTATTGGATCTTACGACTTTACTGTAGTAAATGCAACGCCATGTTACAGATAAATACTTAGTTATTTACAATTAGGTGAGAGGTTACTCTAAAACAGATCCCAAACACTTAAATTGGTGCTAAAATAACTTACTGACTGACCAAGTGTGGCTCAAATTTTGTATGGAATATCCATGCTGTGTACTTATTGGTTAATTGTATTAAAAAGATATTTGATTGGTCTGTCCTGGCCGTTTATATATTGAACTTTTATTTATGACGTATGTGTGAGGGTAAACGGACAATTGTACGTCTTGTCGGTTACATCGGATTTTTTTCTTATTATGGAATTGTGCAGTCAATATGAAATATTCAATTACAATTAACACCTACCTGCCCATAATGTATTTAATAGTATTGCAGTGAAATCTGTTGTCTATTTCGAATTGACACACCAACACAGAATATATTCAGTGAAATATTTGAAGTCATTATGCAGTTTTACTAAAACTCTTTTCGAATCCTTAGGTCAATTATAGGTTAATGTTAGTTACTATAGCAAGATGGCAATACGTTAGAACAGTAGTGACAGGCAGGCACCGTAGGTTCTGAATTAAAACCCGGTTCTCATATTCTGGAACGATACGCGTGCAGAGACATTGTGGTCATTTTTATTCATTAATACATAAGTACGATCTGAGTTTTTTTAAAAGACTAAAGTGATACATTGTTGTTACATCATAGGCGAATAAAATAATTATCAACACAACGTTTTTCTTCTTCTAAACCCCGACTTTTTTATTTTTATTGTACGACGGGAAAACACTTGGCCTTCATCTCACCTGCCCCCTCAGCACGGGGCGGGGATATAATTTTTGTCGTCTGTTTTTATCCACCTTCGAAGACAAGTAGCCGTATGGAAATTGTAGATAGAGAAAGAAGGTTTCACCAAAACTTTACGGGACACCCTACATACTTGGAGAGGTGATCAAGACGATGACCATCCGAACACACTGGCAGAATGCCAAAAACTACATTAACGAGTTGATACAAAAATCACAGTCCAAACCTTTCCCAATAAAGCGTCAACACTGGATGTCCATGAACACCTGGCATAGGGTAGAACACCGTAGGAAACTTAAAGCCAGTGGCGCAAGTGTGCAAGAACTGAATTCTCTCAACTCCGAAATACAGGCCGCTTGCCGAAGAGATCGGAACGCAGCCCTGAATGATATCTGCACAGAACTAGAGCGACACTCACAAAAGTTTGAGACCAAAGAAAGATCTTCACATGAAGATACGATATAGGTATCACTCGCCAATTAAAACCAAAAACTTGGGCTATTGAGAACTCGGAAGGTGTAACAGTTACGGAGATCAAGGAAATTGTTGACACGTGGAAAGGTTACTGTGAATCGTTGTTTGTTAACGCTCACACATCACAGTTCACCACAGTTTGTTTTCAACCCTTGGAATTGGAACCTGTTTTGTTGAAGGACGAAATAAGAGCAGCAATAAATCACTTGAAGCCTAACAAAGCTGTAGGTGTGGATAAGATACCGATTGAGATAATAAAGGCCATGGGAGATGCAGGAGTAGACATAGGTAATACACACCATTTGTTGTAGAATATAAAAAAAAAAAAAACATTTACTATTGTACAAAATACATAAAAATGTTGAGCCCTCGTCACCAAAATAAGCTAAGAAAGCTTGTTCTTTGGCAAAGAGTGCTTCCCATAATAATAATATACAAATAAAAATTGGTACATTGTGCTCAAATGTTTACAAATATCAATTATTGAGTAAGATTAATTATAAAGTTGAATGAAAATGAAATATTAAATGTACATAATACTTAATCATGAACTCCAGCAGGAAACGTTTTTCTCGTTTTACTCCAAAACGGTAACATGCACTAATTTCATACTTGGCTCACTAATACAGCATATATCGCTCTAAGTATGTGTTGAACTCAATTCGTTTTAGAAGATACTTTCCTGCTGATGCACACGACCTACGGTGCCGAGACATAGACGCTGTCTCCGGAGTGTGTGCACCTAATGAAATTCGCACAAAGGGCTATGGAGCGAGGCCATGTCCGGAATTTCTTTAAATAACGCACTCTGTTATACGGAAATCCAGCGTAGGACGAAGGTAGTATTATGTAGGTGATCAATACGAGGCACTAAACTCAAATGGAGCTGGGCAGGATACCTGGCAAGATTTGGTGATGGCATGTGGAGTAGGGCATTTACCTCGCATCGTTCTCTTTTACTGATGAGATCATTTTTTTATCATGACCATTTTGAAAACAAGTTTTTTTTTTATACGACGGTACGACGGGTAAGCACTTGGCCTTCATCTCACCTGGTTGAGATAAGGCCGAAGGTATTACTACATACTACAGGCCTTAAATCTGTGATGCTTAGTGAACCCATTTTGCACTGAATTATAGGCTATTCATTATAGCCCAGTCTTGACTAGTTTGGCGTTACCAGCATGTGTAAGCTGTAGACCCTGTCCCTGGCTTACACACCTACTAAGGCTTGTATCTACGAAGTTTGATTGGAGCGTAAATTTTAAACTAGATGTTCAGATTGAACCAAATAATGACATATTCGGTCTGTGCAAGCTGGAGACATGCACATCACATTTACCTCGCGCCGTACTCTTACTGATGACGTCATTTTTTTTCATGCTAGTACATTTAAAAAAAAATGCCACTGGGAGAACGCGTGAAAACTGTTTTTTTTTTTTCAAATATATCAAAGACGGCACATGCACATTTACACGGCGTCACTGACTAATTATATAGCCAAGCTAACTCATGAAATTCATCATTTTTCCGCTGGGAGAACGCACACACATTTGGACTCAATGCGAAGCGATGTGATGATGAAGAGAAAGGAATTGTAAATAAAAGATTTATCTAATAATTATCACATTTATTCAATTGTAAGTGTACAAATTACCTATAGCCGGTGAATCGGCTCATTTCATTTTTAGAAAAAAAAAACAAATTCAATTCAGATTTTGCTGACCAATTTTTAAACAAGAAAGCCGAGAACTAGGTACCTCTTTAATTTATGCACTAATTAACATTCGAAACTTACAAAATAACAATAAGAATAATCTGTCTTACAGACGGTTAATACAGTACAGATGCTAACACAAACACTGGGTTCCACGATTTTAGTCCGGTTATAAAAACATGACTGCCAGAGGCGGATAACTTATTTCGTAAACGTCAAAGCGGCGGGACCAACTCGCATTTTTTTTTTTAATGTTACCCAAATAGAACCCAATATTTGGTACCTAGTACTAGTAACATTCATCTCGCAAAGCTGCTAATTTGTCATGTTAAAATTGCAATCGCAAGGTGGTCCGCTACTTTGAAGATTACCTTTTCCAATACACGTTTTAGAAATACAAACATGTAGGGAATGTGAATGATTGAATTGGCGAGGTTACCTATCAAAGCGTTGATCTTTTCAGTCGATAGTACCGTAGTGTTCGTCCGGGAATGTCCCATTACCAAAGCGGTCAACAATGATCCCACTATGTATCCTAACGCGAGTAAACTATATATTAATTTATTTTATTTCTCTAATATTCGTTATTTAGTGTGAATTTGAAACGTCACTCACTCTACTGTACGTAAATTTATCTTGTTTCCGTTTGAAAGAGCTTTTATATTTGACATAATTATCTCGATTTACACTTATTAATTGGAATAACATCATTTAGATATAGTCTCACGATTTAGACCATTAAATTTATATAGCCCCTAGGGCTGGCTCTTATTTAGGCCAGCGATTATCATAACTACTTAGCGTGGCAATGCAGCCAGTGTCTTGGGCACGCTTCCGTCTGGTACTAGTCTGGAACAGTTGAGTTACATATAGGCCATTTGTAACGGTCCTTAGGTAATCTGACCGATACCTTTGTACATAGTTAGTTTAATTGTACATTTTATTGCAAAATAAAAACCGTATATAATTTATACAGGATTCACACAATATTATCATACATACTTTTTTAAAATTATTTCAAATAAGTGATACAGATACGAGCATGACAGTAGTTTTACAACGGGACAATATGCGAATGGAACATTCCCGGACAAGTTACACTTAGTATGGTAAAAAATATGTGGTACTTTTTCCTAAACACTCTTCATACAGTCATGTGTTGGTAAATGAGTTTAATCACATTTTTGAAGTCGGTAATTTCTGATACAGATACGAAAATATACTGCGCGAACCAAATTCGGGCGTCGCCATTTGGCTAAATCAGCTCTACTAGTTCAACGCCCTCATTTTCATGTTAAGCATCCGTTGTCAAATCAGTTTGTTAGATTGATCTGACCATGGCTACTGTTCAGTGTCCGTGATTTAATGTATTACATTAATCGCTGATTAAATGTAACCCAGCTAACCATGGAAAACTTAATACTCAAGACCTCCATGGTCAGAATGCGGGACAAATACAAGCTTATGAATATTTGTATTACGTACGAAGATAGTTGGGACTGTAATGATATTAAGAATATATATATGTATATATATAACTAACGGTGGGTTGACACGATACAATCGGGCTTTGCCATTTACTTAAAAATCCAAAATTATGTTAACTTAACTTTGGAAGAGCCCGTAAATGGTTTGTATCTCAGCCGTACTAGTTTCGTGCCTCCTTCACGTTACGATGCGTACAAAGCCCTGAGATTGCATTACCTAATACAGCGCAATCGTTTGGGGGTTCCTCTGGTTACATCGAGGCCTTGGTTACACGTAAGTGTACAGCGGCAAGGCAGTGCTACACTAGACAGTCAATGAACAGCGTCTCACGTTGTACTCGCTACGTGAGACCCACGCAACGCCTTATTGTTGTTTGCACTCGGCCGGGTTCTCGGCTCCTTTGATGGCCTTCTTCTTGTCCGCGTGTGCGCCGCGCCGCCGTGGCGGTGGTTCGTCGTCCTCACTCTCTTCCGAAGAACACTCCTCTTCTTCCTACAAATGCGTCAAAACCATTCAGTTTATGAACTATCTAACGTAAACGAAGAAATAACGAAACAGTTACCTTATTCTAAAGTGAATTCTGCAACCATCTGCATCACCGTTTTAGTTCAAATCATGCAAAATAAGGATAAAATCAAATAAAACACACTTATACAAAGCATACAATTTAATGTCACCATAACGACATCATGCCATAAACATAAAAGCCATTACCGGGGTGTTATAGACTAACGAGCTGCTCGCTATTTATTATGCTAACTTCAAAAGAAAGTTACTTGAATAAAAATATATCTCCAGCGGACCTAGCTATCGCCGAGAATCATAGACATACATAATTACATATCAGAAAGATCACAGTTTCAGTGATGATTTAGAAATGCAGTTGGCACTAAATAGAGATTCAACACAATCAATTCCATGGGCAATAAATGTTTTATATTTAATTGACGCTTCTAAGGATATTTCATATTCCTTGGAATGGCAGTATTAGTATAACATCAAATAGGAAACATCAACATTATTTATCTGTGTCCTGTTCGATTCCTACTTGAATAATAATATCACATGAAATTTCACAAGTACACAAACGACACATAAAATTCGTAAACAAAAATACGCGCTACAATTACTGTAAATATAATAATAAATAAAAACGAGAACATGTAAACTAAACTAGAAATGCAATATAGGCATCGTAACAGACATGTCTAACAAGTAACATGCATTAATTATACAATACGAAGGCACCATACACTTCTCGCTTTTCAATGTACATTATAACGCGCACAGCGCTGCATTCGATCGGTACTAAAACATATTTATCAGAGCCAAGGATAAACCATGCATAGAACACCGCAGCGTCAATTCAAAAAACGAGAAATACAGATAACAAATATCTAGCGAACAAATACTATCGAATTTAGAAAACGCCGGCGTTGTGATCCCCGCTCGGATGTATTTGGTAGATAAGTTACTAAATAAATAATGTCTCATACAAGCACGAGGCTGTGTAGTGTAGTCCTACGAGCCAAGGCCTCGTAAGGAACGTAGGCCTCGGCGGCGTACGGGACGGCCTCAGGGCTACAAGTATATCGCTACAGGGTGAGGGAGGGAACATTCGTCGCACATCAATCCTCCGCGTCTGAAACCTCCTCGGTGCCAGAGTCTTCATCAGAGTACGAATCTTCCTGAAAGCATAACATTCCGCGTTGGTTGCGAGCCCCCACCACCAGACTCAGATACCCATGTCCGGATCACGCGCGGAATGTTAACACTAGAACACTGTACCGAAGTCTGTATGGGAGGGGAGGCAACTAAAAAAAGGTACTAACTGAGCGAGCTACCGTGCAACTAACTACGTAATAATGCTAAGATGGCTGCAGAATTCACTGTTTTGCATAGATTTTGCTAGAATAAGATGTGCATTCACATTATCTATAGAGACATGCACGAAAATATTTAAGGAAGATACAATTTGTAACGAAAAATTAAAAAATTCAAGATTGAGATGTGAAATTGCAAGTCAATGTAGCTCTGAAAATGCAGATCATAAAAGCTCTTTGCATCCAAATGTTTGGCGCAACTTAATGTCGTTCTGTAAATAACCATAAAAAGCTAGGTCTCCTTGAAGAATTTTCTTTACCTTTATAATAATTTATTTAGTGTCGCCCAATGTCAGTTAACATTTTGTTGATATTGGTGACCAGCAATAAAGCCAAGTTTACTCAATGACCTAGCTCATTACGATTCTTGCGTCAATAACGGTCCTATCCGCACAAAAGGTGATTGCTGATAACCAAACTATAAACGGTGTATATTTAATCAAGAATCTAATAATAAGTTAGAGATTTGGCATAGGTTTTTTTACGGCTGAATTTTGATTTCTTGGTCGCTATGTATTGCGATTGCGAGAGGATGACTATAAAAACGTATGCAAATCTTTTAGTTTCGCTAAGACAGCATTCAACCTTTGCGCCGCAGATGATATCCACATATGTGTAAGCAAAGTAAGTGGTACCACTGACCTCTTCCTCGTAATCATCATCATCATCCTCATCGAGACCCTCCCCAGTATAGAGCAGGACAGCGCGCGATACGACGCGTTCTCGGATATAATGCCCGATTTCGAAGTCTGCCGTTAGCAGTGCCTGTGATAAAACAAGACAATGTACAACGCGCGCTCGTCAGTGTTTGAAGAAATTCCCACGGGATGGCGGGAACGACGTCTTGGACGTTACACTTGTATATATGCTTGTGTTTAACTGCAATTTTTCTTGATGGTAAACAATGGTGTAGGTTGCATTAATTCATGGAAACTTCAAAGTTGAAACTTACAGGGAGAATACAATCCAGTAGTTTCACTCCTTAACATTATGTGCATTGTAAAAGCAATGCGTTACGTGGATTGGAACTAGGCAGTACTACTTTACTACTGAGGCATGGCTCACTTATAATTAGCATGTTTTGATTATTAAGACAGTTGTGGTTCAAAAATCGAGCCATGCTCAGTCCATGGATGTCGTAAAAGCCGACTAATGGGTCTCACCATAAGAATGAAAGTTAGATAAGTAGAGATAATTAGAAACATTCAGCAGCAGCATTCTCTCTTCTGCCTGACTAGTGAGAGAGTAAGTATCTGTCTCTTTATGCATACAAAAGCTTTGCTTGGGGATTATCGCCTCATTGTGAAGATAAATTTAACGTAATGGACACTGAAAGGCTGAATTCGAATTATATTTGGCAAAGTTACCTGGATGTCGGAGGCGAGGGTAGAGTTTGGGTCCTCAGGCATGCCGGGAGGCGAGAAGAAGTTGAAGAACGAGTCAGCCTGTACAGATTTAGTCACAGTGCGCACAGAGCCACGGGACTTGTGCTTCTGCTTCTTCTTGATCGTCTTCACTGTCACATTTTTGCCTTTTTTCCAGTTAATCTCACAGCCCTGCAAAGATTATCATGTTTGAGAATGTGTATTTGCATTGCAGGGTAAAGTTATGTTTAGGATTAAGCCTCAGTTGGTGATGCATGTAAGAGATCCTCACAGCTTTCAGATCTTGGTGATAATTTAGTCATCATTTTATTTTTCTTAATTTCTAGCCATCTGTAATATTAATTTTCTTTTAGTCAGAAATAAAAAGAAACACTGATGCAATAGGGTGTTTCTACTTTAAACAAATAAAATCAGAAAATAAAGTATTTTCATAGAAAATGCTCAAGAAGTTTGTACCTTGCAAGAATAGATTTCAGGGCCTTCAAAGTCTAGAGGGTTTTCTTCATCAGGTTTGCATTTCATCGAGTACTCCTTGGTCAGAACAGTGTCTGTGAAGTAATCGTTTGGCGCGAAGTGGAACTCTAGTGTAAAGCCGATGGGGTCGTCATGCATAAGCACTGGAAATAAAAATATGATTAAATATGCGACTATGGGAATTCGAAGAACAGATAGCTTCTGTGTCTTCAGTTGGTGATGCATGTTAGAAATCCTCATAGCATTCAGATCTTGGTGATAAGTAAGTCATCATAATAATTTTGAATTGAATTCAAATATTTTCAGAACAGTTGGCGATCAACTTTAACTTATCTACATTTTTCGAGCAAGACAATAGGGTCTATAGATAGCTATAATAGCTTCGACAAAAGTTACGAAACTATCTAGCATATTTGAAATAATTACCTTTGATATCCTGCAAAGTCTTAAGAATAGGCTCATCGTGCTCCTGCATCATCTCACTGAGCATGGAAACATTTCTAAAGATGGTGTACCAGAAGTCGGGGATGCCCTTCACATTCGGGTCCATTGGGGGCCTACAAAAAAATGGTTGGTTTAATAAGGTGCCAACAGCTTCAGATTAATTTCTGGTTCAGCATGGCTTCAGTTGGTGATGCATGTTAAGAGATCTTCACGGCTTTCAGATCTTGGTGATAAGATAGTCATCATTTCAAGCTAAATTTAAAATCAAAGCAAGTTGCTTTTTCACAGGGCCAGGCAACCACTTGGCACCACACTTCAGCAGAGTGGTTGCTAGCCTGGTGGAGACATTTACAGGTCCTACCACCAGTGGGAGGAACATTCAGCCATTCAGCATTTATAGACTTAATAGTTTATTTGTAATGCAACTGTTTAAGAATGATCTTGTGGTGTAAATATTATTTTTTCTTTTCTCATCTTATTTGGTCATCAGTTGACAATAATCTAATCTGGTGCAGATTTGGCGCTGATTGGAAGTGTTCCAATTGTGATTATGGAAACTTACTCAGCCGGTTTATCTTCAACTGCAGCTGGCTTATCTTTGTTCTCTCCCTCGGTGACAGCGACATTCGCGACCGCTTTCACCAGTTCCTCTTCTTCCGTCTCATCTCTCCAGGGATTCTGACATTCTTCCTCCGTAGGCTCATAGGTACCGTTGACGATTTGACCACGCTGCAATGAACAGAGAGTCAGATGGCGTAAAGAAGTGTCGATGAGGGATGATGTGAATGTTTAACTTCAGTTGGTGATGCATGTTAGAGATCGTCATGGCTTTCAGATCTTGGTGATAAATTATTCATCATTTAATGCTAAAATATTTTTCAACTTTTTTTTTTATTGTACGACGGGTTAGCACTTGGCCTTCATATCACATGGTTACAATTCGAGAAAAGGCCGAAGGTTCACCCCGAATCCTCAACCAACTGAGGAACTACCTCTAAATGCCAGAACACAACAATTATAGATTTGTTATTATGGCGACAGAATTAGATAAGATGGTGGTAGCTAGCCAGGCGGACTTAAACAAAGTCCTACCACCAAGCAAACCAAGCACAATATATTGTACTCCCCATGGGGATCAAACCCGGGACCTCTGAATCTGAAATCGGTGAGTTGAACCACTAAACCACAGAGGCAGTTAAAACATTTAATATACTATACATATGTGATACACTCACAATATCCCACCCTTTCTGGATAAAGCTGATAATATTGACACCAGTTTAGAGTTAAATTGTAACCTTGCTTCAAAATCTGTTCCGAATGGCAGGTAGACCATGGTATTAAGCCTGCCAATTGTACAATATAAGGGTGTTAACCCAGCAGTTTGTAAATTCAGGCTGCCTATGTTAATGACAAAATGTTATACTTGCAACATCTTAAGATTCTAAAGCAAAATCCTGAATATCCTCAGTATACATTCAAATATCAAAATGGTAATTTATCAATAATCACCACACAATATAGGTAATCTCCATTTGATTTTCATGTAGATACATACGACTCACGGCTGCATCCCAGAGGGGTAGGCACTAGGTAGAGACAACAGATTTCCAATTACTATGCTCCTTGCACATCCATCTCTTTCGCCTCATTTAATCTCATCACATTCTTGATACATGCTCGTTGATTTAGTGTACTTCTGACCTGGGGCCTAACCCCAACGTCTTATAGCATTCTCGTTTTCATATTACATTACTTTTGTCTCGCTTTTTCTACACTGGACAGATAGTGACAAAAGTAAAGTAATATTAAAACAAGAATGCTATAATAGGTTGTGGTACCCCCTCCGGAGTTTCTCGAGAACATGTCCTAGACTTATCATTCAAATCAGATATGTAAAGCTGTACCTTTTCAAACAGAGGTTTGTATAGCTTCTCGTATTTGCACTCGAGCTGGTGGACTTCGCTATAGAACTTGGACTCGATGTCGACAAACTCCTTCTGCAGCGTACGAAGCCCGCGGATGCGGCGACGGACGTTGGGAGGCAGGGATGCGAGCGCCTCCGCGTGTAGTCGGTTCGAGATCGCAGCCAGCATTTCATTGCGGGTGTACGCACTGCCAACAAAATAGAGATGATATTAGGTTGGCTGGCATGGAACAATATATTGGTGGGTTGTAGGTATGGGTACAGGCGAAAAAAGAGTACTATCTTTTCAAACTGGTTTGTTATCTGGTAGTTTTTATGTTGGTACCAATTATATAGTGATATATCTACCAGAAAAATACAGAAGTAATGACAGAATATACCAGACACGAACATAAGTCATGGTTTAATTTTTTCCTGTATATAGATAAAAAAAGTTTATACTCCTTGTAGCCTAAGAATAAAAATAAATATTTTGAGAGCAGTAATTCTGAAATCTACAAAAAATGACACTCAAATATATATGGTTTTATTTGTCCCTCATATATAGGTAAGTACCTACTTTACTTACTGCTCTCCAACCAAGTACCCAGTACCAAAGTTCCAAGTAACCAGGTACTTTACTTACATAACATTTATAAATACAGACAAAATCTATATACTTTTAGTATAATAATATATTATTATTATTAATTATGTAACATATGTGTACATATAGCACGACTGCATGTCTGTTATATCATGTATACGTATTAAAAACAGGTAGGCAGGTATTGATTTGGTTGGAAGAAACATGTACAGTTATCAGCATACATACATGGATGGATTTTCTACTAATTTAATATTTGAGTAATAGTGCAGTTTCAATTTTAGGGCGACTGACCATGTTTACGCCTTATCTTGTAATACCTAGTTAATACACTCTAAAACGGAAATAGAATGTTAGGAAATCCATTTTTCCGAATTCGTGTCTGAAACACGGCCATCATGAGATTATAAATACCTAAGCTTGATTATAAACAGTTCCCGCAACTGGTGTGGTTAATAGTTATAGCATCTACTACGTCGAGGAGCAGTTACGGCCTCAATTTACTGGAATAGATGTTTCACAGATACTTTATCCATTCCTGTGAAGTGCAAGAGGTAAAAATGTGAGAGAATCTACTGTGTAGCAATTCTCAAACAAACAGAAGGATTACCGATCAGAAACATCACTTTTTGTCGGTAGCGACTTATATTCCGATTAACAATAGATATCAACGCTAACCATTTCTCGATTTTCTGTGTAAGTCTCGAATACTGACGTCATTTTTTTTTTTGTATCAGAGAATATAGTTTCCGCAATCTCCATCGAAAGCTTGCGAATTGGATCTTTTTTTAATGTACGACGGGGAAGCGCTTTTTTCATCTCACCTGGTTTCAAGTTATGATAATGCCGAAGGTAGAAGCACACTCCCTGGCATCCCCAAGTCCGAGGAACTGTCTATCTTACCTCTAAATGCCGGAATACAACAATTTAGAATTGTTATGGCGACAGATTAAGGTAAGAAGGTGGTAGCTAGCCAGGCCGACTCAACTAGTCCTACCACCAGCCAAACCAGCACATAGAACTCTTTGGGGATCGAGCCTGGGACCCTGAAACTGACACCGGTGGGTAAACCACTAGACCAGAGGTGGTTGAAAAATAAAAAGCAATTCTGAATGTTTGAAAATCTAGTTAGAAGGTTAAGCAGATTTATTTTTGGAGCTTTAGGTCAGGCAAGTTAACCAGGAGTTGAAATGAAAGTTTATTGTGGGGAACTAGACCTATATGCCATTATTATGAAACCATAGTAATAAGATAAGGTAAGTTTAGGCTTCAATTTTTTATCTCTCTTCAATGGAAAGGAATAATAAAATTAATCTGATTGGGTTATATTTATGGACAAACAAAACTATCAAGGTGTTCCAGCCTACGGCTTGTCATGGATGACAAGTAAACAACTGATTGTTTTTTTGAGTATTTTTTTATAATTCATCCAGTAAACTGTACAAACAACTTAAAACCGGTAATAAAAATCATAATTTACAAATGTCATTAACAATTCATTTAACTGTTTATGGCAAGGCACAGAATAACTGAAATGCAGAAACCTTGGTGAACAAGATTTAGCATTTCTTTAATAGTTTATTGAAGTTTATCATTATAACAGGAGATGCTTAGCTTGTATAATATTATAGAAGATCCTCTTTACATCATATAAATCACTCTTGGAATGCAATGTATAGAGAAGTAATATCATCAGGATTTACCTAAATGTTTTTATTTAGAAACCTAGTTCTGGGAATCATAGTAGGTAGATGTATCATCTGAAGAAGAATTTATTTCATAACAGGAGATGCTTAGTATAATATTATAGAAGATCCTCTTTACATCATATAAATCACTCTTGGAATGAAATATAACACAACACTTAGACTAATATATACATTTATTGATCAAGTAGAATGCAGAGCATAGCATGACTCATTGGTTCAATGACCCCTAATCTTGTCTTGCCAATGTACTGGCAAAAAATCTTTGTAATAATGATCACAAGTTAGATTGGTGTAGATACAAAATCCATTGCCTTTTTGTTCACATTCCATTAGTCCCAACATTCCTGTTCAAATTTATATCAGATATAATCCTGAAACACATTGTCATACGAGCTAGGTATATGTTTCAAGATATGTGTCACATCACAGTTCCCCAATATAACTTTATTGCTTCCTACACAATAGGTGAGTCATAGAAATGGAATCTAGCCATGTGCTTGTGCACATTTGTAGACTGGAGTACATTTTTTTTGGTTAGAACAATAGTAACAGTCCAGGCCCGATAAAGCAATTGACGGATGAGTAAGACTATTATAGTGCACTTAAGAATAATCTCACTACTGTCCAGCAATCCTTTTTTTACAATAATTAAGCCATTTCCTAGCAAGTAGGAGACAATAACCTTACCATACTTATTTTTCATTTTGTAATAGCACATGAGATTGAAATTAACTTTTGTCCATATAATCAGTGGTGCATTACCTGTTCTAAAACAGTTTATTGTATTAAAGCATGACACTTTGGTTCCAATAATAATAGCATGATAATTGAAGGGTCCCATTAGAACATCAAAATTTATAGAGGTTCATATCCAGCAATCATCAGGTACAGGTAATTTATAATAAAGAAGACATTTATAATAAAGAAATAACACAGTTCACTTTTAATCGCTTTTTTTCGCTGTCAGCATACAGCGAGACAATGTCTTTAGTCTGCCCATATTTTTATAATAACACTGAAGATTATTTCCACAAAAGCATTAGATACAGACATACTACACAGTTTTCACAACAAATTCGGTGCTGCTTCATTTGTCAAAAATTTACACCACATAATAAGGGGGTTGCCTTCAAGTGACGGGATCACAATTTGAAGTGCAGCCAGTTCATCATAAAGATTTTCATTTTGCTTCTTCCATGGAGACAATAACCCTAGTGAAGGCAATCTTCCGTGTTCGATATCCAAATAACTGTAGTTTTCAAAGGGAAACCACTTTTCTATAAAAAGCAGTGATCTTTGATACACATTTCGAGAATTATTAGAAAGATAGCCTTTTCTTATTGCCATCTACACGTCGCGCGGGCGATATTACACGAAAATTCTCAAAAACCGGATTTTCTTTAGTCCGGTTCACCAAGATTTTGTTGACCGGACAGACCTGCATAAAACCGGACTATCTGGTCGAAAACCGGACATCTGCAACCCTAGGTACAGGTTGTCAGAAGTGTAAATCTGACATGTTTCCTGGGATTTAGATAGTTACAATTGAAAAATTGCTCATATCTAACCAAACAATAAATCATTATTACTGGACAATTTACACAGGGCATCTTAGCATAGCTTGTATTATGCGAACTAGATTATGAACTAGAACACCTACAATATTACTCATAACTTTTTAACTGCCTCTATGGTGTAGTGGTTTGCCTGTCCATTTCATCGGGTTTGATCCCCAGGGGGAGTACAATATTGTGCATGGTTTGGTTGGTGGTAGGATTTCGTTTAAGTCTGCCGGGCTAGCTAACACAATCTTACCAAATTCTGTTGCCATAACAACCATTCCCAAATTGTTGTTCCGGCATTAAGAGGTAAGATAACCAGTTTCTCAGATTGTTGAGGATTCCGGGTGAAGTGCGCTTCCATCTTCTTCCTTATCATAACTTGAAAATCAGATGAGATGAAGGCCAAGCACCTCTACCCGTCGTACAATAAAAAAACCCATACAAAGGACAAACTTCTGTTTATCCTAGATAGGAATCGAACTCGCCGCCTACAGCGCAGAAGGCAGAGCTAAGAACTACCAACTGAGCTGTGACCTAAGGCAATAACCTACAAAAGACTACTACGCAATTACTTACCCTTTCAATAATTGCTGGGTCAATTCTCCTCCACCTACAACTTCTTCATCCTCTCCAGACTCCACTTCGGAAGTGTGATCGTCACCAGCTCGCTCAACAGTGCCCATGGTATCGTCTACAACAAAGAAGATAGTCAGTCCCGCCACGTTTAGATCCATGCCGGCACAGCAAATACACGCCGACGCAGGTAACTCACTGATCTCGTCAAAATATCGCACTGACACCGTAACACCTTCCAAATTAATCAAGTCTTCACCGCAAGGTTAGGAAATCAATAGTTTACGAGAAAAACTTAGTGCGTAGTTGTAATTCTCAGTATGCCCGACCACATGGCCGAGTTAGAGATCTCACTAATTATACAAAATCTTTAACCTTACGACAAATAGAGCCACTAGGGAACTCTTTAATACAGCAATAGAACAAGTGTTTTACTACAATATCGTTTAGTTTGAGTAAAAAGACAATTTTCAGACGTACCTTTGCGCCGACAAAATTTGTGAAAAGTAAGATGGCGACAATTTGCGCTGTGGTCGCGACGGGCGGAAGAACTCGAAATGAATGAAATGTAAATGTAAATTTTTTGAATAGCGAATCGCTACGGTAGAGACTTTTGAATGATGGATCAAGTCAACTTCAACCAGCTGTCTCTGGTCTACTCGGTCGAACCAACTTGACGAACTAACCGTTAACTCTGTGGTCTAGCTAGTGGTTTGCATACCGCATAACGGTGTCAGACCCAGAGATCCGGATTTGATATAAACAAATTCATACCACGAACCAAACCAAGCACAATATATTGTACTCCCCATGGGGATCGAACCCGGGACCTCTGGATCTGAAATCGGTCGGTTGAACCACTAGACCACAGAGGTGGTAAAAATAGAAGACGTACAATGAATACATTGGATTTTATCAACACCCATTGTCTGGCAAACATTTGAATAAGATTCCAAATTCCCTCTCTTATTTTACAATCATTGCTTGCTCCTTTATTTCAAAATAAGAAGGGCAATAATAAATTAATTTTAAAATCAGTCTCAACCCCGATTTTACATGATACTAGCTTTTGCTCGCGGCTTCGCTCGCGTTAAGAAGTATTATTATTAATTAGGTATGTTATTGCGGCTTTACTTTTGTTTAGCGTGTGTAAAAAATTAGGGCCTACAAAACTTAAAAACAACAGTACATTCTTCAACTTCTCCATTAACGTTCAGATTTTCTTTAGCCATTTTAAAAAAATCTAACCGACAAAACCTATACTTAAACCAAACGAAAACCAATGAGAGATACAAAGCAGAGTCTATGACCAAAACTACTAAACCGAAACAAAACAAATGCAAAATCTCAAATTCCTTTCTTAGGGGATGCCTACGTCATAGTAGCTTTATGCATGCAAGGTCTCAGCCCGATCGGTTTAAAATTGACAAACTTTCATACAAACTTTCATCCCCTTGGGGGTAGAATTAATCAAAATCCTTTCTTAGTGGATGCTTAAGTCATAACATCTACCTGCATGCCAAATTTCAGCTCGATCCGTCCAGTGGTTTGGGCTGTGCGTTGATAGATCACTATGTCAGTCAGTCAGTCACCTTTGAGTTATCTTACAGGACATACCAAGCGTTTTACCCTCTTAAAGCTCCCCTATGTATTACAAAAACCACAACTATTTTAAATAAAGTATATATACATAATATAATGTGCAGCTGATACTGCTTTAAATGACACCCCACAAGCCAGATATTTTCTTGTCTCTCTTATCAACCCTATTTCTCAAAAACTGTGCTAGTGTCAAAAAAACCGTTTTCCGATTGATTATTATTAAAATAATGTCTGCATTTTCAAAATTTACATTTTCGAATCAATAATTTAAAAGATATGTGCAAAAAATGGTATTTCTTTTCACCCTAATACATCAAAAACCACATTTATTAAAATCCCTTGCTACTCACAGTGTATTTCTTGTTTATTATTATCTCCATATACATTTAATTTCATTAAAATCGGATAATTTCGACTAGATAGTCATGAGTTATGCCGTCACAAACAAACATGCGTAAGTACATACATAAAAACAGTGCCTGATTTCCCAACTGAACTCGGAAAAAGTTTTTTTACGGCTGTGCGTAAAATGTCAGATATGATGAAGGGATCAAATTTCTACAAGAACTGTGAAAAACAGTCATTATTCCATTTTTTATGGAGGCATAAGTTTGTTGCCCTAAAATTAAGTAGGTACCTTTAGGTTTAGGGTCTAAGTTATTTGAAAATTATAAGTCATTTATTTACGTAACCATAAAAATACACATGATAAAAATAAAATATACATATAATTACACATAGGTAATTAAAATAAAATCAAAAATACAATACCCACATAAAAATATTTATCATAACTGGATCAACCTGTATCCCGCACAAATATGTACATTTTGTACCTTTAGCTCTCGTGGACACTTTTTCGTGTCAGGGCGCAAAAAAATGTTTTGGAATGGTATAGTTTTGACACTTGAAACCTAACGCTGCCGGGTTTTTCGGCTGGTTGTCAGACGTTAAATCAAGGAATTCTTGTACCTGTCTATGAAGACAGTATTCTATGGTCTATGGTTCCGTGGCTTTCATTACGGAACGGGGCATCCGTAGGATCTTTGATTGTGTTGCGTTACGAATAAAAAGTAGGTAGGTACTTAAAGAACGAATTAATGTATAAATTCTAAGCTCATTTTAAAGTTTGCGTTTCAAAGTTCACAGACGTAGTGATTACATCCACTTTGGATTAGATTTGCTTTACACAGAGTTACTTTTTACATATTTAAATTATGTTCTCTTTGATGTTGGTTGATAGTTAAGAATCTGTGGGTTATTTCCGATAGACTGGTTGCGTTGCGTGCGTTCATGCCCATAGACTGCCACTAGTACACCGAGAGTTAGAGAACCATGCGTTAGTGTTCTGTGGTTCAGCTCATGCGTTTGCGTTGCGATTGCGACGTTGCGTTATGTTTTATTTAGATGAGATGCTCAGTGGTTGCGTTGCGTTATTTTATTCACGATCACGAAGCAGCTAACATTTTTTTTTTCACAGTAAAAATGGAATATAATTCAAATGAATAGGTGAAATTATTAGCAAGAGTTAAAATGCCACCAACTGTGCAACAACCTAACGAACCGGAACGAGATAAACGTCCTCAAAGAGGAGGCGAGAGAAGGTTATATTTACATTCTTCTTGCAAAATTTTCCCTGGCCTACTTTATTTAGAATATGACAATGAATTGTTTATGTTTCTTCCAGATCAGAGCTAGTGACACGCGTGAAATACTGCAATACATTACCGGACATTCCCTTCGATTTAAAATTCATTACGTATCCATTTCAATCGACACGATTCATCCAGTACAATCCTACGTCTTTAGAGAAAAACTATAGATATGAGGTACTGACGGAGCATGATTTAGGTGTGCATATTGATTTGATAAACCGAGACATCTACCAAGGTGATGGTAATGCTCTATTGGACCCTGCTGATGAGAAGTTGCTTGAAGATGATGTTCTTACTCCGCAAGACTCCAAACGATCTCGGCATCACGCTAAAAATGTTTCCTGGTTGCGACGCTCCGAATACATTTCAACTGAGCAGACAAGATTCCAGCCTCAAACTATGGAGAAGGTATCAGCTTTTGTATATATTTATCCATCTTTTTAATAATGTATGCAGGTCAAAACAATTACAATTTTGTTCCTACCCTATCCTGTGTAAGTTTGTCTTCAGTAAAACAAGAAATATCTACTTCTAACCTACCATCACAAATCATTAATTAAAACATAATTTTCAGGTTGAGGCCAAAGTGGGTTACAATGTCAAAAAGATATTCAGTGAGGAGACTCTTTACATGGACCGTGAAAGCCAAATCAAGGCTATTGAGAAAACCTTTGAGGATAACAAAAAGCCGATTGAGAAACACTACAGCAAACCAGGCGTGACTCCGGTAGAAGTTATGAATGTGTTTCCCGATTTTGAGATGTGGAAGTACCCTTGTGCCCAGGTTATATTTGATACGGACCCTGCACCATCGGATAAAAATGTTCCTGGCCAGATTGAGGCTATGTCTCAAGCTATGATTCGGTGAGCTATGTTTATTGTTCAAGCTAAGGGTCATTAGAAATTACCTGTTTCTCAGAAGATATCTGATTAGGTTGTATAACACAGCACTCTTTAATACCACATCTAAAATCCTCAACTAAGCAGGAAATAAAATGTTTACAATACAAACCAAAAAAATATAAGAACTGGTCTAAATCTCTAAGTGCCAAAATGCTTTACATCTAAAGGTCTAGAGACAAAAACCTGTTGTTTGAGGATGAACATTAAGCATTAAACATTTACCGTTTCCAGAGGTGTGATGGATGAAAGCGGTGAGCAGTTTGTGGCTTACTGTCTACCCACAGAGGATACAATACAAAAACGACGCCGTGACGCCGGAGAGAATGTACCGTACATGGATGGTGATACTTATGAGTATAAGATGGCTCGGGAGTACAACTGGAATGTTAAGAGCAAGGCCTCGAAGGGCTACGAGGAGAATTACTTCTTGGTAAGTAATTCTCAATTCATCATGATTCTTGAACCACTTTATTATAAATGCAAGAGTTTGTTTCAATGATCATCACTTCCTCCCCCTAACCCTAAATTTTGGGGGGTAAAAAAAGGAGTAGAAGCCCCTTGTGAAAGGGCTTGTCTGGAAAATTACTACAACCATACCTATTTCAACCGCCAAGCAGCATTACTGTGTTCCGGTTTTAAGTGTATGGTCGCTGGTGAAATTACGGGCATGTGAGGCTCAACACATTTATGCCTCAAGTTAACGGGCGCAATGCAGTGCCGTGTAGGTTATGTTCTTTGTGGATGTGACCTATGCAGTAAGGCATTGTTATAGGCAAGAGATGCACTTAACACCAGGTGGGCTACTAGCTTGTTCTGTTGTCTCCAAATGGTATAAATACTTTGTCTGCTGTAACTTTTTTATATTGGACGTTTTTCTTTTTGGTGCTATGAAAAATGTCTGTTTGGGTCTAGCCCGAATATAGATCATAATCCACTATCACAAGTTAGTATGTACGTTAGGTATTATCAATATTAACCTGGTAATCATATTAGGTATTACAACTTTAAAAACAAACTGGACAACTGGCTACAAACTAATAAACTATTTCCTACAAGGAATAATCAAGTGTAGTGACTCTATCTAAAATCAACACTGTGAAATAGGCACATCAGCCCCAGTTCTGCTTGCCTATCATTAAATAGCAATAATAATTATAATTATAAACATATTATAAGCAAGTACATAGTCATGTATTTACCCCCTTGATTGTATTCTTATTACAAGATACAAACAGAAAATAAAGGTAATCTAAGTAAATATAAAATTGTTGTGTAACAATTTCAGGTTAGCTTCCTAATGTAATGTAAATTCCCACAGGGAACTCTATTCAAACAGAGCTCCATTTAAAAATTGAGATGGTCCTTGGGATAAAATTTTACCTGCTGAGGAGCAAGCAGCATTAACTGCTGAAAATGAGAAAGCCCTCATCAAGTTGGCGTAAGGCCATGCAATTTTTACAGAATAGTTCTTTCTGATTTCCTTTTTAGCGGTGCAGTTATGATACAATTTGACATTATTTGATTTGCGTTTAAAGCTGGTCTTTAGCTCAATAAAACTGATCCCCAATCCTAATTCCAGGTTGTCAGAAACCACAATGTGTATTATAACGAGTTAGAGACTCGCGTCCGTTTGTCGAAACGTCGGGCGCGCGCTGGAGTCGCCGCGCAGGCGCTGACCAGGCTGGTGGTGACCCACCGCCCTCTGAGCGGGCCCGAGCATCGCATGCTGAGGTTCAGGGAGAAGCAGCTGGAACCAGCACTGGTACTTATTTACTTGCAGGCCTCTGTGGTCTTTGCAGGCTTGTTTTTCAAATGTGTTAACTCTTGGCTCCGAGACATGCATGGGTATTACCCTGGCGAGGATGAGGCTACGATGGAACTGCTTGGTGACAGACTTCGGCTCGAGGATATTTGCAAGACAGGTGGACTTTTTAGAAGACCTACAACCCGAAATTGTTTGATAGGTTAGATGATTTTAAGCTTTGCATTTGATCCCAGGTGCAGATGTAATTGTTAAAGAGCCATGTGAGCTGTGACAACGCAGCGTAAAGGCAGACAAGGGTTGTGACACAGTTTAAAAAAAACTTGCAGTCCTTGACCTACAACATACATTAATGCAACATATATAGAATAGCTTGCTGTATTTCAGGGTAAAGCTTGTACATAATTATATACAGCTAAAGACAGAAAAGTATTAAGCTGGACATCGAAACTAGTCTCGTAGGCTAACGGCGACCAAAAGCGATGTTTCATCATACATTCAGTGATTCTGGGCTGCTATCCACAATGTTTGCATTGAAAATTGTAACCAAATGTGCAAAATGTGTGTAAAAAATATTAAATATGTTTATCTTTCAGGAGGAGGAAGAAGAAGAAGAGGATGATGATGACGAAGAAGAGGAAAAACAACAGGAGAATGGAGAAAAAGCGAGGTATTTACCATAAAATGTCTTATATGCTTTTGGATAGAATTGTTAACAAATGTAAACTTTTAGTGTTTAACCGCCTCTGTGGGCTAGTGGTTCAACCCACCGATTTTAGATCAAGAAGTTCTAGGATCGATCCCCATGGGCAGTACAATATTGTGCTTGGTTTGGTTGGTGGTAGGACTTTGTGTGAGTCTGCCTGGCTAGTTACCACCATCCTACCTAAGTCTGTCGCCATACTAATAATTCTAAAATTGTTGTGTTCCGGCATTTAGAGGTAAGATAGCCATTTCCTCAGTGAGGATTCCGGGTGAAGTGCGCCTCCACCTTCGGCTGCCCCGTGGTACAATAAAAAAAAACTACCATTAAGCTTTTTATGTTTCAGATCTCGCTCTCGTTCCAAATCCGGATCGAAGTCACCAGCCGGTTCAGACAGGTCAAAGTCGAGATCTCGTTCAAAGTCAAAGTCGAGGTCACGCTCAAGGTCAAAGTCCCGGTCGAAGTCACGCTCAAGGTCAAAATCCAGATCGAGGTCAAAGTCGAAGTCGAGAAGTCGATCACGCTCTGGCTCAGGCTCTAGGAAGTCCAAATCTCGGTCCAGATCGAAATCTGTGTCTAGGTAAGACCAAATTAGAATGGTTGATTTTAGGACGGGAATATACCTAACAATGTTAAAAAAATAATTTTCTTCATCAAAAGATGGATATTAAATTACTTTACTTTTTAAATTTTATTTTGTGAGAATTACTATTTTTTAGTGTAGTTATTTAAAAAAAAAATAGTAATTCTCTAAATTCTTAATCTATATAATTTGAGTGGTATGAATAAAAAAAAAAAAGAATCTCCGCGGGGAGTAAATTAAAGGGAGAGTAATTGTATCTGCATACAATTAAATGTTTATAATTCGAAGTATATAAATTGTATTACTTTTTAAGGCCGTGTTCGCGCTAAACCTCACATAAAACCCAGTTAAACCTCTATCTCACACACTGAATTTAAAACGTAACAGTTGATGGAGTTCTTTCAGACGTTGAGCATGTAGATAGTGGGGCACTGCAAGGAACTGTTTTGGTACTACTATTCCTGATATACATAAATGATCTTGCTAGTAGTGTTCCGAACTGGACATTTATTAATTTGTTTGCGGATGACACCCACATTGTCATCAAAGATAAATCTAAAGTAAAACTTGAACATAAAATTAACTGCTCTTTAGATATATTTCAAGAAAGAAAGAGAGGTTTGCGGCAAATGGCATAACACTAAATGCGAACAAAAGCGTACACCATGAAGTACGAGTCCACTATATTATATACTATATGATATTAGGACTGTAGAGACTATACAGCTATACTAGCCACACTGAACACATTCAAGAATTATGTAAAAAACTAGCGAGTGCAAACTATGCACTTTTAAGATTGAAGCCATTATGAAACCATCTCTTCTAAATTTTTATTTTGCTTATGTCCATTCTATTTTAAGTTATTCCATAACAGTATGGGGGCAGCTCTGACATTAATAAGGTGCTGAAATGTCAAAAACGAGCATTTAGAATTATATGTGTACTGAGAAAAAGGGAATCGGTCAAAACATATTTGTACGCAATCAAATCATGCCTGTCATATCTTTATAAAAGTCTGCTTGAAATACATTTGGCCAAAAACCAGTATGTAAAATTGCACACATATTTACAATCTAAGAAACAAAGAGAAATTACGGGGTACTTATTAAGGGGTATTTAACAAAATAGCTAACCTTTTTTTTTTTTTTTTTAATGCGGAGAATGCGTTTAGGCACCATAGCCTCGTTGGGGACGAGGCCGTGTGTGGGACTCAACCCGTGATGCGACAGGCAATACCCACTAAACCGCAGTGACCCGCTATCGCCGAGTGGTGGTGTCGTGGGAATCCGGCTAAAGCCTTTACCGCCACAACACCACCAGCGATTGCCCCTTTACAGGGGCCCCACAGCCCCCCCAGTGTGACTGGGGGGGATGGCTGGAACAGCTGGGTCGCTAGGCTATTCCCGCCGTTCGGCGGGGATGAGGGTCTGTGCAATGGAGGCCGGTTGAACGCCCCTACGTTCCCGGCCCCCAGACCCCATCTGATCCCAATGCCCGACAGGGTGGCCGAGTTGACCCTCCCTGCCGCGCCGCCAGCCTTGAAGGCCGGCCATCCCACGACCCGGAGGTCCGCTGAGTCCCTCACTGGGACTCGACGGACGACCGCCTGTCCATCCACTGTGCCCTATGCTAACTTCATAGGGACACGCGGAGGACACCCTCACGTCGGATTATTCGCTGCCGTCGATAAGTCCCCACAAGTGGGAAGTGATCGATGGCACCCAGGGGGGGTTATCCGACACAGTACCCCAAATAGCTAACCTAACCTAACTAAATGAACTAACTAAAGTTGAGCATTTTAAATGAAAGCTAAAGAAATTCTTTTAACAAGCCTCATAGCTCAGTTGGTAGTAGCTCTACCTCCTGCGCTGTAGGCTGTACAAAAAGTATTTAAGTATTCTATCCGTAATCTAGTTCCCATATTACAAGCTATGCTTAGTTTGGGGCTAAATGGCGCTGTGTAAAATTAATGTGCTGTAATAATGTCCTGTAATATTTATTCTTTATGGATAACGCATTTTACAACATAAATGCATGGACATGACACTCTGAATCTCAATTTACAAGCTTGACATGACACTAAATGAAATGTTTTTTTTTACAAATTACAAATTTATAAACCGTTTTATTAGATTATGTATACACAAATTTATTTACTGTCATTTTTTTTTACTATTAATTCTTAATGACTTTGATCACAAAATTTGACATGAGATTTTTCTTTCTTTCACCTACTTTGTTTATATTGTAACTTTACTTTTAATTTAATATTTTCGTTTCGAAATGTTAGTTTGTTATAAGTTTGTCGTGTGTTGTGATTGATTATGATTATGATTATTTATTTCTTTTAATACATTTAAAAGAAATAAATAATCATCAATCTGTATAATGGCCTGCCTAGTAATAACGAACATAGTTTTAATAAGGCCAAATAAATAAAATCTGAAATCTGAAACCATGAAGTTTGTTATTAAAGAGTCTGGTTTTACAGCTTATGATAGTTTTTCAACTTACAGCTTGTTCTTGTTTCATTGCAGATCAAGGTCCCGATCTCATTCCGGATCACGTTCCCGATCCGGGTCTCGATCTAAGTCCGGATCCCGTGCTTCGAGTCGCGCAAGCTCCAAAGGTTCCCGCCCCAAGTCTGGAGGCAGTAAGGTAACACTCAAACACAAATACAAAATAATATATTGCTTAATAAAAACAAAGATTATTTTTAACCGCCTCCGTGGTCTAGTCGTTCAACCCACCGATTTCAGATTCGCTCCCGGGTTCGATCCCCATGGGGAGTAAAATATATTGTGCTTGGTTTGGTTGGTGGTAGGACTTGTAAGTCCGCCTGGCTAGCTAACACAATCTTACCTAATTCTGTCGCCATAACAACAATTCTAAAAATTGTTGTGTTCCGGCATTTATAGGTATGCAAGCCAGTTCCTCAGTTAGTTGAGGATTCCTGGCGAAGTGCACCTCCACCTCCGACCGTATCTCAACTCAATTTCATATCATTCATACTATATATAGTCCATTTTACGCCGTCTTTAACCTACCCTGTATCCATTATTTTATTTTTTATTTTTGAGCAATTATTAGCCGCAGATTCAAATAAATCTTGTTGTCTGTCCGTATAATATGTATTATACAGGACTCTTTTCTCTGCCGTAACACAGTTTTTTAAACTAGCACGGAGAGAAAGTACCCTAAATAATACTTATTGCTATTACCTACTATTTTACTTATTACGCAAATGAATTGTAAACTAGTTGTAAGTGAATCTATAACATTTTTTATTCCAAATAAACGTATTTTATCTTTTTTTTTTATCTAACTTGTAGCTAACTGAGATGAAGGCCAAGATGATATTAAATTCAAAAAGGTGTTAAGCCTGATGTGCCTGTAATTTCATCGGCAACCACACTAAAATACAACACAACGTTGCTTGGCGGTGGAAATAGGAATGGTGGTAATCCACCATTCCATTTACTTCCCCGGGCGAGTCTTTTCTCAAGGAGTTATACTTTTACAGGGGTCTAAAGCATCATCGCGGGCCTCCTCTCGCGGTAGTAAGCGCTCCTCCAGGGCTTCGTCCCGGGCTTCGTCCAAGGGATCCAGGGTTAGCTCTAAGCGCTCAGGCAGCAGGAGCGGCAGGTCCAGGAGTAGGTCCGTCAGTGGATCTAGGAAGGTGAGACACCATGATTTTACTTATCAATAATAAAAAGCCTCATAGCTCAGTTGGTAGTAGCTCTGGCTTCTGCGCTGTAGGTTGTGGAAACATTTGTGTGATGAATATATTTGTTCTGTGTTTGGGTGTTGTATCATATAGTATGTATGTATTTAAAAAAAAAGTATACAAGTATTCTATCCGTAATCTAGTTGCCATATTACAAGCTAGCTTGGTTTGGGGCTAGATGGCGCTGTGTGAAATTATTGTCCTGGTATATTTATTTTATTATATACATATATAATAATTAGCCTCACGAGGAATTGGCCTTGGCATAAATTTTTCTGAGTCGCCTTTGTGAGGGCTATTTTTTTTATTGGTGAATATTTAATTGTACATATGGGCGGCCTTATCGCTAAAAGGTATTACTTTCAGGCGGAAGGAAAAAGAGAAGGTAAAACAATCTGAGCGTAGTGTTCTTTACTACCAGCTCTATGACAAATAAAAATGTGGCTAAGAGCAGTGCTTGTCTAAAAGGACCCTTTTCACTTTAGACTTGAAGATTTTATTGGTGCGGAAAAACAGATAAGGGCAACGAGTTCCATTCTTTACCAGTATTGAGTAATGTTTAGGTGCTGCACAGAGCTTTTCAAAAATTGAAGTGTATGCTGGATCAAACAGATAAAAATTACTTGATAATGGTGTAAAATAGATATTGGCTAGTAACCATTTTTTTAATGCTTTTTTTTCTTTTTTCAGGGTTCCAGGAGCGGCTCTGCTTCTAGCGCGTCTTCCAAGCATAGTGGCTCTAATTAGATTTAATTTACTTGATATATTATTGATAGAGTTATTGTTGCCCCCATCTGACAATTGTGGAGTAAAGTATAATTTTAATAAAAAAATATGTTCCTTTATTATTAACCTATTGTCAATTAGCTGTGCCGTGTAGTGTTATCCATGGTTAGTAACTAATATGTGACGATGAGAATCTATGTTGTGTTTTTGCAAGTTACTAAGATTTGGTATGTATAAAATACAGTTATTCTTCGGATCGGAATCATGATTCGAAACTTTTTTAGGCGCCATAATCGCTCTTTCACACAACCACTCCTCGTCAAACATACTATAACATAGAACAATTCACATCAAATATAGTAAACAATATGTATCTGTATCTGTAACATATAGGCATATTTTTATTATCCTGAAAAGGTAAGTTCTCCCGTGCGATGGCAACGTAGCTCATAGTATGTTTTATACTCCTTCACGCTCCGGCTGAACGGATTTTGATGAACTTTGCTATGAAGATATCTCAAACCCTGGATTAACACAAGCTAAAAGGATTTCCGCGGCAAGCAGCGGATGTCCGAACAAAGTTGTTTTCAAGCCATCTATCTCCTCTGATATCAAGATATGATAATGCCGAAGGTGGAAGCGCACTTCACCCGGAATCTACGACGGACTGAGGAACTGCAACTTATTCTGGGAAAGTTCAATCCATCGTACGAGTAATATTGTTCTATTATTTCTGACCTTAGCCTGTACTACACATGTTAAGAGGTCAAGAACAAAACGATGGATAATCTTAATTATTCTGAATCATAGAATATTTTTTTTTTAAGAATTTTAAAAACGAATATTATAGTTTTTGTAATAGGTCACCAGTGCCACGAGAAGAGCCCCAAATAACGACATTTTGGTGTCGCGAGGAGTCGCCTGGATACCATGTCACTCTGGTATTGATGGTCGATGTTTATCTTTGTGATGTAAATATTAGGTCCTTACATATGAAATTGGCGTTTTGTCGTACTGGCCACTTTGATCTTAAATATCTCCTCTTTGGTTAGGAATTCCAAATTCAAATTTAAACAGCTATTTACTCATGCATTTGTGTAGCAAATGCATGAGTAAACATGAGCAACAATGTAGGTATGTAGGTACTGTTGATATGGAATATGCGCAGAAAAACAAAAGTAATTCTCAGATTTTATAGACACCCTTCCCCATTGAGTGAATAACAATGAATAGACCAGTTTTCATAGAATACCCTCTCTTACAAGACCTGATAATCATCCTTTGCCCCCTTCATCGTAAAAACCACCTCTAATAAGGGCAAAAAAACTTATTTTGAAATCTGCAGTCTCAACCCCTATTTCATATGATATTTCATGTTCTAACACGATAGCAACTTCCACCTGTTACTGACCCGTATTACGCATCATCATCAAGATATCACAGTCCAGTTTGTAAGTAAGTATAGTCTTACATAATTCTACATTATGATCAAAAATAGTGCGGGGAATTCACAGGTATAATTTTTATCTTTTAAACGATCAGTTTGGTAACAATCAGTTTTTATATTAAATAGTATTATAATTTCTATTCTAGCTCTAGAAAACAAACTAAATAAATCAAATATCGGCACTACAAAAATACGAGTTTTCACACATGTAGGTAATCAAATTAAATGTTCTACGTAATTGATATAAAAAAAAAAAAATACATCATTAGTACTTTCGTACGTAGACTGATAACGAAAATAGAAAAGAAGACCTAGTTAGTAGTGCCGTATATCCCGCCATATCCCGTCCGATTCAAATAAAATCTTGCCGGAAGGCATATCCCTATCCGATTATAGCATGCAAAATGTCATTTGTATCGGACGTGCCATTTCGAATTAAATAACAAACGTTAGTATGAGAGAGCGAAAATCAGTGTGCAAAGTAAGGGAAAGCTAAAGGGATCTTTTATCCCTCAATGCCTTCGTCGAAAAACCTAACCTGAAAGACTTCGCGCACTATACCTAACTACCCTTGAAGAAAGACGCCTTCGTGAGGACCTCATTGATACTTTCAAGACCCCAATCTCCGGCCAATAATATTCGTTTTTTGAATTCTTAAAAAACGAATATTATAGTTTTTGTAATAGGTCACCAGTGCCACGAGAAGAGCCCCAAATAACGACAGGAGACCAAGGTCGATAATGATGAATTGAAGGCTATTGTGGAAGCAGATCCATCGCAAACCACATCACAGTTAGCTGCAGGCTGCGGTGTTAGTGACAAAACCGTTTTAATCCACTTGAAGCAAATTGGGAAGGTGAAAAAGCTTGAAAGGTGAAAAATTGAGTGAAGCAAACCGACAAACGCGCGTCGACTGCTGCGTTACATTACTCAACCGGCACAATAATGAAGGAATTTTAAATCGGATCATTACATGTGATGAAAAGTGGATCCTGTACGATAATCGTAAACGCTCATCGCAATGGCTGAACCCTGGTGAACCAGCAAAATCTTGCCCCAAGCGAAAATTGACTCAAAAAAAGTTACTTGTAAGCGTTTGGTGGACTAGTGCCGGTGTCGTACACTATAGCTTTCTTAAATCTGGTCAGACGATTACGGCTGATGTTTATTGTCAGCAACTGCAAACCATGATGGAAAAGCTCGCTGTTAAACAACCGAGACTTTTCAATCGCTCTACGCCACTGCTGCTTCAAGACAACGCTAGACCACACACGGCCCAACAGACGACTACCAAATTAGAGGAGCTTCAATTGGAATGTCTAAGACATCCACCGTACTCTCCGGACCTTGCTCCAACAGATTACCATTTTTTTCGAAATTTGGATAACTTCTTGCAAGGAAAAAAATTCAATTCCGATGAGGCAGTCCAAACCGCTTTCAAAGATTTCATTGATTCCCGTCCGAATGGTTTTTTTAGTAAAGGGATCAATGAACTACCTATAAGATGGCAAAAGTGTATAGATAGCAATGGTACATACTTTGATTAATAAAATATATTTTAATATGAAAAAATTGCCTTTATGTTCCTCCCATACAAAACGCCAATTTCATATGTAAGGACCTAATATTTAGTTAGGTAGGTAGTAGTCATTAGTATTCTTATTTTACTTACTGACTCGAAATTAACGTACCTACCTGCCTATTCATAATTTTCATTTATTGCGTAATATGGCAGCGTAGGTCATCACAGGTTGGACGCACTGGTTGAAGACTAGGTCTTCAGGCACTGCGGGATGGACGAAGAGAAGACCTGACGAAGTTTCCGAAATGCTGCCCAGCCCAGGTGGATTCTTAACGGTTTAACTCTTTATCGAAGTTGTGTCTTCCTAAACGTAGAGTCTGCCCGAGGTAGACATACTCTTGCACAACTTCTAGAGGAGTCCTGGCAACAATAATCGGTTCTGGGGATCAACGCATCATTCATCATTGATCATAATTTACGTTTTTCCGATGTTCATACCCAGACCGATTTGACGAGAAGCATCAGCTAAGCTGTTCAGCATTGTTTGCAGATCCTGCAGCGATTCCGCCATTATGACGATGTCGTCAGCAAACCGTAAGTGTGAGATATAGTCCCCATTTATATTGATGCCATGTCCATTCCAACTTCTCCAACTCCCACTCCAAAGTCTTAAACATGTCTCCAGTCAGTGCGGTTGTGAACAATTTGAGGATATAACATCCCCTTGTCTAACTCCGCGAGTAACCTGGGGTTTCTCTGAAGGATAATATCAGGAATTATTATCCGACCGAGAACCAAGGTGGTCGCCATAGCTCAAAGAGTTAGCAGGCACTGGGCTGGCCATATTTGTCGAAGGACCGATAACCGGTGGGGTCAACGAGTCCTTCAGTGGAGACCACATCTAGGCGAGCGTAGTGTAGGACGTCTTCCGGCTAGATGGAGCGACGACCTCCGTACAGTGGCGGGCAGAGAGTGGATGAGAAAGGCCAAAGATCGGGCTTAGTGGCGCATAGGGTATCGGAACCGAAAGAACCGGGAATACCCGGTTCTAGGGGGCTACAAAAAGAACCGGTTCTCTAAGTATTAAGAACCAGGTTTTCGGTTCTCTTAAACATCTGTGAATATCGTGAGAGTAATGTGACGCAATGAAAAAACTAATCGAAATGAACACGATGAGTATCAGCAATCAGCAATAAAATAGCAACTGCATTTAAAAAATATTACAATATGCGACGTCAGTTCAAGCAGCAACTCTGAAATACTTGTTGATCGAGTATTTGACCAACAAGTATGAAGTAGGTAGGAAGTTTTCCTGAGATGTATTTTCAGAATATAATAATATTAAAAACGAAGATACGAATGTAATACCTTCTTTATGTAGACATTCCAGTCTCGTATTCTCAATTCCAGAGCAATAAGAGGAAATAGTTCCTTTGCAGCATTCTTATCCTTCGAGGGTTCACGGTATAATCTCATGCTATGACCACAGGCTGATCTATGAGTCTCTTTCAGCGAATATATGGAATGGATGTTGGACAGATTATTCATAGGTATGGGAAAGTATCTTGAAAGTATCAATGAGGTCCTCACGAAGGCGTCTTTCTTCAAGGGTAGTTAGGTATAGTGCGCGAAGTCTTTCAGGTTAGGTTTTTCGACGAAGGCATTGAGGGATAAAAGATCCCTTTAGCTTTCCCTTACTTTGCACACTGATTTTCGCTCTCTCATACTAACGTTTGTTATTTAATTCGAAATGGCACGTCCGATACAAATGACATTTTGCATGCTATAATCGGATAGGGATATGCCTTCCGGCAAGATTTTATTTGAATCGGACGGGATATGGCGGGATATACGGCACTACTAACTAGGTCTTCTTTTCTATTTTCGTTATCAGTCTACGTACGAAAGTACTAATGATGTATTTTTTTTTTTTATATCAATTACGTAGAACATTTAATTTGATTACCTACATGTGTGAAAACTCGTATTTTTGTAGTGCCGATATTTGATTTATTTAGTTTGTTTTCTAGAGCTAGAATAGAAATTATAATACTATTTAATATAAAAACTGATTGTTACCAAACTGATCGTTTAAAAGATAAAAATTATACCTGTGAATTCCCCGCACTATTTTTGATCATAATGTAGAATTATGTAAGACTATACTTACTTACAAACTGGACTGTGATATCTTGATGATGATGATGATGATGCGTAATATGGGTCAGTAACAGGTGGAAGTTGCTATCGTGTTAGAACATGAAATATCATATGAAATAGGGGTTGAGACTGCAGATTTCAAAATAAGTTTTTTTGCCCTTATTAGAGGTGGTTTTTACGATGAAGGGGGCAAAGGATGATTATCAGGTCTTGTAAGAGAGGGTATTCTATGAAAACTGGTCTATTCATTGTTATTCACTCAATGGGGAAGGGTGTCTATAAAATCTGAGAATTACTTTTGTTTTTCTGCGCATATTCCATATCAACAGTACCTACATACCTACATTGTTGTCCACCACAATGTGGAAAGAACTTCCTCTTTAGCTGCAAGGTACGGCCATTATCACCACGCTTAGCAGACAGATTGGTACTCACAATTAAAGTTTAGTTAACACAAAAAAAAAACTGCTGCCTTTATGGTTGACTTAACGACATCCGTGGGAAAGGTAGGTAGATTTTTAAACCGCGACTACTAAGGCAACAGTTTTGAGAGCACTTTTCAAATCGACATCAACCTTTGTTTCATTTGTAAGGCTATAACATTACATGAGCGACAAGAGAGAGCCTCGAACACTCAGGTGAATAAAGAGAGTTCGTGAAAAAAGTGCACAAGTAATGTGAGAAAGGTGTAATGATACCACACTTTTTTACTTTTATCGTTAGTTAAGAAGTTTATCTATGAGAAATAATCTCCGTCAGAAACAAACCAGTCATCACGAGATCGGGTTCGGGCGAGACTGTAATTAGTTCATTTTTAAATTTTTTATGATCAATATCTGTGGTTTGAAAGAGTAGAATAGAAGAACACACTGAACTGAACTCATAGATAGAAATTGATAGAATAGAACATACAATCAGCCAGCATCCGTAATCAGTTCAGTCAGTTTGATCAGCTTCTAACATTCTATTCTAAAATTGACAAGTTAAAGTTTACCAAAACAGCAGTGGTTTTATCTAAAAATAAACCCAGATAATCTAAAAAATTACTTGCAAACCAATTTATGCGTGAACACGTAATACATATACGTAATAACAGCTGATAGTAATCATGAAAACTTATAAATATATGTACATAGAGTAAGGTTATGTTGTTATGACTCAGGGAGGCTGTACTGTGATGATTCGAAGTTTTTGATACATATTGTACCTTTGAGTGGCATGCCTTTTATGGGTTAAGGAAGTAAAAGTGTTTACTCGGATCTGTTGAAGTCAGTTTGTGTTGGAGCTTCAAGATGAGTGAACGCGATGGTTCAGATTCTGGCTCCCAGGCGCAAGACAAAGAAAATACTCTAACCCCTTCGCAACCAATACCTACTGGATCAAGGTTTGTATCTCAATCACTCTGCGGATTGTAAAATCCACTTTGGTAGGTAAGGTAACCTACATAATCAATTATTATGCATGACAGAGTAGTTTTCTTACAGTATAAACTCCAATACTAGACATTAGAGTTTATACCGTAAGGAAACTCTTTTTATAGTTAGGCTTGTCTTTGTAACTACGTCTTTTGATATCTTGTTTCTTTTTGTACTGTTAAAATGAATGAATGGTTTATTGCATTCTGCTTTGTATCAATACTTGTACCTACATATTGTCTATAAGGTAGGGTGATATTAAAACTTATTGGTACTATTAAATTAATAACATTTGTGCATTCACCTGCAACCTATACTTGTTATGTGTAGAGTAACCGGTTTCCTTAAATACATCTTGTGGGTTTTTGCTAGTCAAGCCTCCCAAAGGAGCTAATGGCCTCCATAAAGGCCAGCATCTTACCAATGCCAACACAGGTGCTTCAGGTTCAACTAATAAGCTCTAACTATAATTTGTAATGTTTCAGGTCTAGTAGCTATGCAACTGATCCTATACAGTTCAGAATTGGTGGCTCTGCTACAGCTGCCTCTCCTCCAAAGTTTGTAACTCTAGAGGAGATTATGAAGGCAGCACATGGTATGCAAAACATGGCACTTGCGCATGAGATAGCAGTGGACAAGGACTTTAAGTTGGAGCCTTTTGAGCCTCCAGATAACAGGTGAGTTTTTTCAAGATAGCATAGATAAATTATTGAATTGAATTGTACCCCATAGTATACACTATATCTATATCAAGTTTTATTAAGATCTGTGCAGTTGTTTGTTTTTGATAAGGTAACAAACAACAAATGGAGTAACTTTCGAATTCATAATATCAGTATGGATTGAATAAAAAAATAATTAAATAAGAAGCTCAAGGTCAAACTAATGATCCTCTCCTTGTTTATTCAGGTATGTTTGTTCTAGAAATGGCAATAAGTAGTTATAGGCTGTACAAGTTTGTCTGTAAACCTGAGAGAAACAAAGAGATTTTGAAATGAGTCAACAAAATTATTAGTATACACTGCATCACATAATTATGATGTAATAATGGTTTATCATGATAAAGTATTAAAAACTTGAATGTGTTTTGTTTCTTTAGAATCAAATGTTCAGATAAGTAGATGCCTACTATAATACAAGTTATTGTGTGCAACAATTAACTTCCTGATGTAGTACCATACTCAATTGGTAATAAGCCATGTTACTGCCCTTGAAAATGCAACAATGTGTGGCTAATAGGAATCCCTGATCTTTTTACTATTCTTCTCAGTCTAGAAAAATAGCTCTGTATTTATGTATTTTACAACAAGTTAACAGTTTTTAGATATTTTGTCTGTGTCTTGTTTGTTTGTGCATTGGTATTTCCGGAACCAATTTGGATGTGGTTTTCGATGTGTTGTGTATAATTCAATACAGCTTGTTATATTTTTTTTAAACATTAACATACCTATCAGGTATGCTGTGGTGCATACCTTTTCAATTTGAAATTGGATTTCGATAAATTAAACAGAAGATATTAGTCCAAATATTACAGAATCTACCATTGAAAGTTTTATTCAAATTGGTAATGTACTTTTTGTTAAGAGCATGGTCAAACAATTTTATTCACACAAGTGAACCATGTAATGTAAACCCACTAGTAGTTGCTGGCAGTGATTGTTTGCAGACTATTTTAACATATTTGTTTTAAACTCTTTACATTATTATTAATTCGAAAGTGTTTATTTGTATGTTACTTTAATGTCGCGCCTATGCTGAAAAGCTAAATATTGATGACGAGTGATCTAATTACATTACAATTTTATCGAAATCGAATTAACCGTTCGAGAGTTATGCCGTCAATTGCCGTCTTTTCCAACTTCTCAGAGATCTGAGGTCGCTTCACTCACTCAATCAATTATAACTCTATAATAATGTATGTCTATACATGTATAATGTATTCTCTCCGTTATGTAGTACCCATATCACAAGCTTTGCTTGGTTTGGGGCTAGATGGCGTTGTGTGTAATTTAGGCACTAAAATAGTTATATTATTATTTACTAATCTTGTTCTTAGCCGTGACATAGTCCCCATTCAAAATCTTGAGGGAGTTTGAGGTATACCAGTTTTGTTATTTGAATTTCTAACTCTCATCTTACTGACTTCTCTCTATCTGTAGTTACCAGAAGCTAGTCAAAGAGACATTGCATAGAGCCTACTTCGACATTCTGCGGGAGCAGTTGAATTCTGACCCACCAGAGTTCACGCAGGCTTTTGTGCTGTTGGAGGATGTGAAGCAGGTAATAAAAAGGAACCATCACTATTACCACCGGTTTTGTAACATTAGAACGTATTTAAAACCTTATGACTATTATGTTAAAAAAGCTAGAAATAACTCAAGGGGCTCAAGAAACTGGTTTTTAAATGATTTTTATTTGAGCTACACAGTAATGATTCAAATGTCTACAAAGTTCTGAATTCGTGACCTTGTGACATCGTGAACATAGTAGTGTATACCAAAAGTATACACTATGTGCCCTGGTATCAGTCTTTACGGGTTACCACCATGACATAGGCCTGACATGTCTATGTGCAGTGCACACAGGTCTGACAGCTTAATGTCTCTCCAAAGCTAGGAATTATTTAACATATCAGACAATTTTAGATAGCCGAGGTCATATGCATGCCTGCATCGCGGCTTAAGAATCGACCCCTACAACTCAGCCCATGGATCTCATAAAAGTCGACTTTGGGAGCACACCACAAGAAGGGCAGCAGCGTCGGGGTGGTTATGGTAAAACCCTCTAGCTTTGGAAGAGGTTCTGTCAGCACTGGACACTAATGGGCTGTTGATGTGTGATGTCCCCTAGAGGCGTCATATTCAATTTAATGTGACGTCACATAGCCTTTAGGTTTAATAACATCATAACCAGGGACGATCAAGACACTTCCAGCAATACTTAATTTGTTAAATTATAATAAGTATTTAGAAGTTATGAGGGAACCGATGAACATACATACATACCCACATACAAACGTACATAAATACATACTGGTGAAAATATAACCTTCAGGATGACTTTGGTGGTTTGCATTAGTCACACTATTGGATAATTGTGAGTGGAAAGGGTTTAAGCAGTTTTTAACCGTCTTTAAAAACAAAGGAGGAGGTTCTCAATTCGTCGTTTTTTTTTTATTTTATTTTTTAAAGTATGTTCCCCGATTTCTCGAAGACGCCTAGACCAATTTGAAAAAATTTTTTTATGTTTGAAAGGGTATGCTTCACAGGTGATCCTATCGTCATCAGGTCAGGATCTGATGATGGGATCCTGGAAAAATCGAGGGAACTCTTAAAATATAGGCACACTTGAAGCGATTTGGGTGTATATCAAAAGTAAGGAAAAAATGGACCCCATATAGGATCACGCGTATGTCTGTCTGTTCGTCCATCTGTCATCAAAATAATTGGAAAAAATACGTCATCCAGGTAAACGAAATTATTTCATATTCTTCATTGCAGTCGGTTTTCTTTTTAATTTTTATAACGTAATTATAATCTACACACAGCTGCCTGGTTATCGTGTCATTATATTCTACGCTATAAATATGCAATAGTATCTTTTATATACTGTCCGTAAGTCTTCTATATGTAATATTGTTGTAGGGTCTATTCGGTCTTCTGCTCCAACATAACAAGCGCTTCCGCGATTTGATAGAGGAGGTGCTAGACAGTGAGTTCATCAAGCAACAGGCCGAGACCGGCAGTCTGGACTTTCAGAAGTACGCCACGTTTTGTATCGACCTCATGGCCAAAATGGCGGCGCCGGCCAGGGACGAGATGATTCAGGACATCACCAAGTTGACTGATACTGTAAGTTTCATAGCGAGTCATTTCTGTTTTGAATGGATACGGTCCTTCTTTTTTGAATGGATACGGTCCTTCTTTTTTGAATGGATACGGTCCTTCTTTTTTGAATGGATACGGTCCTTCTTTTTTGAATGGATACGGTCCTTCTTTTTTGAATGGATACGGTCCTTCTTTTTTGAATGGATACGGTCCTTCTTTTTTGAATGAATAATGCGCTGACCTGGCTCTGACCTGGCTACGAGCGTAAGGCACCACATAGGTACGGTCCTTCTTTTTTGAATGGATACGGTCCTTCTTTTTTGAATGGATACGGTCCTTTTTTTTTTAATGGATACGGTGCTTCTTTTTTGAATGGATAATGCGCTGACCTGGCTCTGACCTGGCTACGAGCGTAAGGCACCACTTAGGTACGGTCCTTCTTTTTTGAATGGATAATGCGCTGACTTGGCTCTGACCTGGCTACGAGCGAAAGGCACCTCTTAGGTACGGTCTTTCTTTTTTGAATGGATAATGCGCTGACTTGGCTCTGACCTGGCTACGAGCGAAAGTCACCACTTAGGTACGGTCCTTCTTTTTTGAATGGATAATGCGCTGACTTGGCTCTGACCTGGCTACGAGCGAAAGTCACCACTTAGGTACGGTCCTTCTTTTTGAATGGATAATGCGCTGACCTGGCTCTGACCTGGCTACGAGCGAAAGGCACCCCTTAGGTACGGTCCTTCTTTTTTGAATGGATAATGCGCTGGCCTGGCTCTGACCTGGCTACGAGCGAAAGGCACCTCTTAGGTACGGTCCTTCTTTTATGAATGGATAATGCGCTGGCCTGGCTCTGACCTGGCTACGAGTTGGGCCGGTAAAAAAACACTCGTAATTAATATATAGGTACATAGTTATTATATAACATATGTTCATATAGTTCATTCTGACCTGACGGTGACAAATCCAGAGGTCAATATTGTGCTTAGTTTGGTTGGTGGTAGGGCTTGTTTTAAGTCCGCCTGGCTAGCTACCACCCGAGTCGCTATAACAATTCGGAACTTAAGATAGCCAGTTCCAGGAAGTCTATGGAGAAGTGTATGAATGATGATCCATCCATTTGATGTAGAATAATCTATGTAATGATTCCCAGGTAGACATATTCCGTGCAATTCTTGAGACGCTAGAAGTGCTGAAGCTGGACTTGGCGAACACTCTCATCGCGATGATAAGGCCGCACGTTCAGCAAGAGAGTGTGGAGTATGAGAGGAAGAAGTTTGAAGAGATGCTCCAAGTCTCTGAAGGTACATCTTTGAAACTTTTTAAATGTTACTCCCTCCTTCGTAGATACAATGTATTATCCCTATCCTATTATCTGCAAAATTGCATAGTACTGGATAGCAAATATCAGTGGTGCTCCAATCCAGGGTCTAATTCAAGGCAAATGATCAAAGGTGCATGCTTGTCTCCTGGTTCCGGGTTCGATCCCCAGGGGAGTACAATTGTGGTTGGTTTGGTTGGTGGTTCCCCACCTGGCTAGCTACCACCATCTTACCTAATTCGGTCGCCATAGCTACAATTGTTAATTGTAGTTTTCCGGCATTTAGGGGTAAGATAGCCAGTGCCTCAGTTAGTTGAGGATTCCGGGTGAAGTGCGCCTCCACCTTCGGCCTTATCATATCTTGAAACCAGGTGAGATGAAGGTCCAGCAATACGTACGTACAATAAAAAAAGGAACCTTATTGCTTTGGACTTTACCACGTAATTCAGTAATCGCTCTTCAATGGATTAGAACGGTAAATTGAGATTATACTTCTCCTGCCCTTATCCCACGCTATGTAGGGTCGGTACAACATTTTTATAATGAAACATATTGTGGCTACGTATATTATGTGTTGATGGTTTGTACCATCAACCCTGTAGTCACACCTTTGATACCCATATCCTCTTTCACACAGTCCAACCACCGTTCCTATTAATAATCCTATTGGTCGAATTACTATCATCTCATGACATGAGAGTCCTCCTCATCACTTAAGAGTAGCAGAGCTTGTGAAAAGGTGCAACTGGAGAAGTACTACCACCATACCTATTTCAACCACCAAGCAGCATTGCTGTGTTCCGGTTTGAAAGTCCGCGGTAAAATTACGGGCATGCGAGGCTTGCCACCTTTATGCCTCGAGTTGACGGGCGCAATGCAGTGCCGCGTAGGTCATGTTTTTTGTGGTTGTGACCTACGCAGTAAGGCTTTATGTAGGCTTGAGATATATTTAACATCAGGTGGGCTTGCTTGTTTCGTGTATAAAAAAAACATGCCTGAATCATGCTTTTAGGTAAGCTTGATTCAGGCATGTTTTTTTTTATCTCTCCTCGCCTTTTTTACAATTGCCGCCACTTTCAAACTTCCCCTTATATCTACTCATTTCCATACTGTAACTCCATTAGCTAGTGTATACCAAAATTGTTGTTAGATCAAGTTCTTATATTATTATTACCGTATAAATCAGACAAGCTTTCATGAAAGAAACAAAGAAGACATTTTTGAAAGAGGGGTCACTTATCAACAGGAAACAAATAATAACATCGTATTAATTATTTCTTGCCTTTCTCCTTTTCTCCCTTTTCCTTCCCACTCCCCACTGCGTTATTGAATATTTTTTACAATTTATAATTTTGTTTTTATGTATAATTATTTACATTAGGATCCTTTGTTTCTGTATATATTCTTAGGTTTAGTTTGATATCTTAGATTTAATATTATCTCTTATTATATCTTCTTGTGTATCATAGTTCATTATGGAACTTTTTGATTTGATTTGTTTTCGGAGGAGGGCGCTGACTCTGCTACTCAGTTTTGTATGTAACTTTTGCAGTGTCATCGTTCCAAATACAACGTATGTACCTTAAAATTTATAGTTCCCAATAAATATTTTTGAATTTGAATTTTAATTTTGTGTGCTGGTCACGATTCCGAACAGGCGGTAGATTTGACGTTTCAAATTGATCCTAAAAAATATTAATGAATGAAATATTTCGACACTGACTTCGACTGCGACTTTGACTTTGACAGTAAAAAGGTGATATAAAAAAAATGTGTCTCTAAAACATTTTCCTACATTATTTAAATATTACCTATTTATAATAAAAAAAATAATGTTTTGCTTCCACCTCCAGATGGCCTTCAGTTCACTAGAGACTGGCTGAAAAGGAACATCGACAAGACCGGTATCACCCACCCCGCCACCGACCTGAACACCATCCGGAACGCGACCGCGCAGGCCCTGGCCAGAGCGTACCTGGAACTTTTGGAATGGGACAGCTCCAAAGACTACCCTGAAGTAGGTACCCTCGTCTCAGTCGGTAGCCTTCTGCTGCATCTCACCCAGGGCAAACATTTGTGTGATGAATATTGATGCTTGTTCTGTGTTTGGGTGTTGTTTTGTATGATATGTATGGATTTACAAAAAAAAAAAATTAAGCATTATTATCTGTAATCTAGTTCCCATATTACAAGCTTTTGGACTAGATGGCGCTGTGTGAAATTAAAGTAGAAAATATGCCATGATAGCTGGCCAAATTTACTGCCCGTATATTCGCTATTGTTGTGGTAGGCATGCCCCTTATAGCTTAGTTGGTAGTAACTCTGCCTTCTGCGCTGTAGGCTGTGGGTTCGATTCCCACCCAGGACAAACATTTGTGTGATGAATATAGATGTTTGTTCTGTGTTTGGGTATTTACAAAAAGTATTTAAGTATTTTATCCGTAATCTAGTACTCATATTAACAGCTATACTTAGTTTGGGGCTAGATTGCGCTGTGTGATTAATGTCCTGTAATGCCATTTGTTTGTATGTGCGTATTTTATGAGTGTGTAACTTGAAATAAATGGATTTTTATAATTATTTTATACCGAAACTGTTTTTACATTGTAGGTATTTAGCTAACGTATCTCAGCTTTCCCTGCAGCCGCCATGTGCGTCCGCCAGAGACAGTTGCTGCTCGTGAGATTAATAGCTAAATTTTTTGATAGAATTTACGTTTCGAAGCATAGCTCTCTTCACACCCTGAATTGTAACTTTTTTTTTGTTATTGGCGTCAATCACTTGAATATAATGTTTTTAAGGTTTAAACGTTTCATTATTTTCGAAAAAGCTTTCGATTTTGAAAAAAATATTGACATAAAAATATTTAATATTCATAGTTTCAGAGTAAAAACATAACTGGTTAAGATACTTGTATATTCATAAAAAAATTGCAAAAGTAAACCTAGGTAATATAGTGTACATGAAAATTAACATCACCGAAATCGGACAACACTAAGAGGTATGAAATACATATTTATTTGTGTAAGGACAGGTATGCGGTATATGCTCCTCTTAACATCATCCCTGGTAGCCAACATGGGCCACTGCTGTAATATCTGTACAAATACGTTAATTTTTATTTTTTGTAAAATGTCCTATCTTCAGTATTTAAAGTACTTTTCCTTCAGGTGGCGTTAGAAATGCCACCCATGGTAGGTCAGTAACAGGTCACTGTTACTGACCTACCATGGGTGGCATTTTTGTATGATATGTATGGATTTACAAATAAAAAGTGTTTAAGCATTATTATCCGTAATCTAGTTACCATATAAGCTTCAGGTCACTGTTACTGACCTACCTGTACAGCGTGTAATTTTTTCATCATCATCTTCATCTGTATAACCTAAAAAATATACAGGTTGGATTTTTTCATCATCATCTTCATCTGTATATCCTAAAAAATATACAGGGTGGATTTTTTCATCATCATCTTCATCTGTATAACCTAAAAAATATACAGGGTGGATTTTTTCATCATCATCTTCATCTGTATAACCGAAAAAATATACAGGGTGGATTTTTTAATCATCATGTTCATCTGTATAACCTAAACAATATACAGGGTGGTTTTTTTCATCATCATCTTCATCTGTATAACCTAAAAAATATACAGGGTGGATTTTTTCATCATCATGTTCATCTGTATAACCTAAAAAATATACAGGGTGGATTTTTTCATCATCATCTTCATCTGTATAACCTAAAAAATATACAGGGTGGATTTTTTCATCATCATCTTCATCTGTATAACCTAAAAAATATACAGGGTGGATTTTTTCATCATCATCTATCTTCATCTGTATAACCTAAAAAATATACAGGGTGGAATTTTTCATCATCATCTTCATCTGTATAACCTAAAAAATATACAGGGTGGTTTTTTTCATCATCATCTTCATCTGTATAACCTAAAAAAAATAAAGGATGGTTTTTTTCATCATCATCTTCATCTGTATAACCTAAAAAGTTGCCATTCTAAATTAAATTAAATAAATTTTCAGACGGTAGCATTGGACGCGCCTCGCTTCGCCGAGTTGGGCTTGCAGGTGTACCGCCTGATAGCGGTAGCGGCGATAATGCTCTCCAGCCCAACTTGCAGCGCTGACCTCAATATGGCGGCCGCTCACAAGAACAACCTCAAGACCAGAATCACCATCATCATGGACAACGCGTCTAACGATATGTAAGTTTTCAAACGCCTATGTCCTAGTGGTCCGCCCACTGGTATCAGATCCAGAGGTCCCGGGTTCGATCGCCAGGGTACGATATTGTGCTTGGTTTGGTTGTTGTAGGACTTTGTTGAAGTCTGCCTGGCTAACTACCACCATCTTATCTAAATCTGTCGCATACAACAATTCTTAAATTGTTGTGTTCCGGCATTTAGAGGTAAAATAGCCAGTTCCTCAGTTAGTTGAGGATTCCGAGTGAAGTGCGCCTCCACCTTCGGCCTTATCTCAACTTGTAAGCAGGTGAGATGAAGGCCAAGCGCTTTCCCGTCGTACAATAAAAAATTAAAAGGTTGTATCATTTGTACTACCAGTTGGACTCGGTAGTACTTCTGATATGGAGCGGATTTTCGGCCATTTGTCTTTACTCGTAAATAGCATGAAAATATATCACTAGTTTATTGCCGCGGCGTCACCCGCTGCTACCCAGATAGAAAACCTATCTTCCAGGTCCTGAAAAATATCTGTGCAAAGTTTCAGCTCATTCTGTTCAGTAGTTTTGCGTGAAGGGGCAACAAAAACCGAATCAGTTTTGTATGGAGGTTTTTGACGTCCCATTCCTATCCCACAATACATCAACAGCCCATTATGTCCACTGCTGGGCAAAGCCTCCTCCAAAGCTGGAAGGCTTTTGCCATAATCACCACGCTTGGAAAGCGGATTAGTAAATGTAGTTAAAGTAGCTAATCCACAGACGAAAGCTGCTGACCTTCTGGTGAGATCCCTTAGACGGCTTTTACGACATAGGGCTGAGTTGGAGGGTTCGATTCTAAAGCCGCGGTCACGGCACCACCCAACGGGAACGGGTTCATGGGATGCAATCATACTATGTTGAAACAGTTATAATAATCAGTTATAATCTATTTATTGGTAAAAATAAATTTAAATGTCATACATATTTTAAATAAAACAATATTAAATAATAATGCAAATGTAAGAAATAATTGGACATAATAAAAATTAAACAATACAATTATTCACAATTAATTCATTAATTTATGAAACATACACTCAATTATACTAACAAGTTGATGAGTCCTCGGTAGACCGAGGATCTAGTAGTAGTAGTACAAGTAGTACAAGAGCAATATATGTGCAAAGTTACAGCTCACTCCGTTCAGTAGTTTTGGCGTTAAGAAGGAACAAACATCAAACAAACTTTCGCTTTTTAACCGACTTCAAAAAAAAGAGAAGGTTCTCAATTCGTCGGAATCTTTTTTTTTATGTTTGTTCGCCGATCACTCGAAGACGCCTGGACCGATTTGGAAAATTATAATTTTCTTTGAAAGGGTAAACTTCACAGGTCACTGTCGTCATCAGGTCAGGGTCTGATGATGGGATCCTGAAGAAATCAAGGGAACTCTTCAAATGTTATAGGCACACTTGAAGGGATTTGGGTATTTTTAGGGTGGACCTCAGAAGTAAGGAAAAGACAGACCGCTCATAGGATCACGCATCTGTGTCTGTCCGTCCATCTGCCATCAAAATCGTCTACAGGAGAACTCGTCTAGGGAATAAATACGTCATCCAAGTAAACGAAATTATATCATATTCTTCATTGAAGTCTGTTTTCTTTTTAGTCATAATATATATATAAATAAAGTCGTATTAATTTTTTAATTATTTCATATTAGTTTGTTTTTTTCAGCCAACTAAAAAAAGTCCTGCCGTCCATTGCAGAAGAGGTTATTCTGGTGTCGGAACAGCTGTTGGAGAATGTGAACCAGTTGCCTTTGAACACAGACACGAAGGAGGCTATCAGGACTCAGATCATCTCTCTGGGGGATCCGGACCATAGGGTCAGAGAGATAGTCCGTAAGTTGTATCACATACATTTATATACAGGGTTATTGGGACCATAGGGTCAGAGAGATAGTCCGTATTTTGTATTACATACATTTATATACAGGGTTATTGGGACCATAGGGTCAGAGAGATAGTCCGTAAGTTATATCACATACATTTATATACAGGGTTATTGGGACCATAGGGTCAGAGAGATAGTCCGTATTTTGTATTACATACATTTATATACAGGGTTATTGGGAACATAGGGTCAGAGAGATACTCCGTAAGTTGTATCACATACATTTATATACAGGGTTATTGGGACCATAGGGTCAGAGAGATAGTCCGTATTTTGTATTACATACATTTATATACAGGGTTATTGGGACCATAGGGTCAGAGAGATAGTCCGTATTTTGTATTACATACATTTATATACAGGGTTATTGGGACCTTAGGGTCAGAGAGATAGTCCGTAAGTTGTATTACATACATTTATATACAGGGTTATTGGCACCATAGGGTCAGAGAGATACTCCGTAAGTTGTATTACATACATTTATATACAGGGTTATTGGTAATTCGACGAATTCCCGTTAGGAGGTGATAGGGGTAACTAGTTGCGATATAAACCCCAATATTTTTAATTCAAAAGTGAAACCTTTTTGAGTTATCATGTTTTTTAGCTTTTTTCAAGACTAGATAAAAATGCAACTTCAAAAATTAATATAAAAAAAGTGGGTATCAGTTTAATTATCATTTCTTCTGATTTATAAAAACGATGAAAACGCTGGTTATTTATCAATATTAAAAATAACAATTATCAGTTCAAATGCGAAATTATTGAAAATGCGAGACGAAAAACGATATTATTTCGGTATGTTCATGAGATTTTTTTCCACTGAAATGCCTTAAAAAAGAAAGCGCTATGAAAACTGGCTTGCAGATTAGCAGCAGCAGATTGCAGTTATCCAACAATGCATGACAATTAGGAACTTATTTCAAAGAAACTGAAAAAATAATCATCACAAAGGAAGCAGGCAGAATTTCGTGTTCGAACTAAACTTAAGGTCGTTCAATTAAAATTTCCATCAAATTAATTTAAAACAATGCCCAATGTAAATAAACAAAAAATACAAATTCAAATAAAATTTAGAACCAGTAACAGTTTAGTAGTAATAACAATTGACAATAAATAACAAGTAACAATGAAGACATTTTGTAATTTTACCTACGATAATTTGAACCCCTATATTTTTTATGCCAAAGTGAACCTATTTTGATCTATCCTCCTAACGGGAATACGTCGAATTACCAATAACCCTGTATAACGTCTAGACTAGACACTTTTATTTGTCTTCGTCGGCCATAGTATGTGGGCAGTGAGCGGGTAGGTGTATATAATAATAAGAAAACAGATAAAGCAAAGCTAAACTGTAATCCCAGCTGACTGTTATCTGGTAGTCATGACTACGGAACGCGAGGTTCCTACGACCTTTTAACTAAATGTTACAGGACTTTCATTTCACACAGCGCCATCTAGCCCCAAACTAAGCATAGCTTGTAATATTGGAACTAGATTACGGATAGAAAACTTTTTTTTTTGTAAATACATTCTTATCATACAATACAACACCCAAGCAGAACGAACGTCTATATTCATCACACAAATGTTTGTCCTGGGTGGGAATCGAACTCACAACATCGCAGAAGGCAGAGTTACTACCAACTGAGCTATGAGGCTTGTTACTCGACCTTTGTAAAACGTCTGTCCACCAACAGTGCCGTTTTACGTTCAGACTCCATCTAACGCCTACAGATGGCGTTTGCGTCCCTGTATCCACTGAATAGTAACTTCAGATTCCGACATATATATTTTTCTTATTGGTTTGACCTTGCGTTAGGCCAGCCGCTCACTCGAATAATAAGTAAAGCTGTGGCTTAGCTCGCATGGATTCTTGAACCTTCCACTCTGGACTAACACGTGGGAGCACTTCTCTCGGAATCCTCAAGGAACTGGCTGTCTTACCTCTATATCCCGGAACACAATAATTTAAGAATTGTTGCTATGTAGACAGAATTAGGCAAGATCTTGGTAGCCAGGCGGGCTTAAACTAAGTCCTACCACCAACCAAAGCAAACACGATATTGTACTCCCCAAACGTTTTACAAAGGTCGAGTAACAAGCCTCATAGCTCAGTTGGTAGTAACTCTGCCTTATGCGATGTAGTGGGTTCGATTCCCACCCAGGACAAACATTTGCGTGATGAATATAGACGTTTGTTTTGTGTTTGGGTGTTGTATTGTATGATAAGAATGTATTTACAAATAAAAAAGTTTTCTATCCGTAATCTAGTTCCAATATTACAAGCTATGCTTAGTTTGGGGCTAGATGGCGCTGTGTGAAATGAAAGTCCTGTAACATTTAGTTAAAAGGTCGTAGGAACCTCGCGTTCCGTAGTCATGACTACCAGCTTCCACCTTCGGCATTATCATGACTTGTAAACCAGATGAGATGAAGGCCAAGCGCCTAAGGCCGTGTTGTACTTACCCAAATTATCTTCTCTCTGAATCTGGTGGTGTATAGTTTTTTTTTTTTTATTAACTCATTTATTTCAGATTAAATTATCCATATAACAAGTAAATAGGCAGGAATTAAGAAAAAAATCACATATAAATCAAAATTAAATCTAGTCAAATTAAATCAAACAAATTAAATAATCAAAACAAAATAAAAATAAACATTCAGAAACGCAGGTCTATATGGATTCTGACCCCATCAGTATCATCATCCATTTGTTTTGGATGGGGCAGTCCAGACGCGAAACAACAATGCCGTTGCTACTGGCTCGCGCACGCTGAACTAAGGAAGCGACTTTTTTGCGAGTGATCGCGAAAACTATGTAGAGTTATAGAGTATAGTAGAGTTTTCCATCTTAGTTTTCTTATTACAGGTAAAAGGGTATTGGAGTTCCTGAAATTGGTGCTGGTGTGTGGGGGAGGCACTCAGGCTGTTCCAGTCGGTCTTTCCGCGTTGGGAACTGAACTGACTTCCGTTTCCGGCACGCTGCTACGCTATGTCATGCATAACAAGGCTGTGTTCAGTAAATATTACGTGGAAATCGTTGAGGAGGAGCTGAGTAGACCGAACTGAGCAATCTTAAAATCTGAGTGGAACGGACTGAGTAGAATGTGAATGAAAAAACTGAGTTTAAAGAACTGAGTGCGCAGGAATCATCTTGGGAAATGGGTCAACTGAGTAAAAAGTAAGTTAAATAATTGTGAGTAAAACGAACTAACAGGCTTTGTTCGCGTCCACCATAGCATTGTATAGCCCTGTAATATGTTTGAAGTTATAAATTGTCATAAATCTATGTCCTTTTTGTCTGTTAGTTCAACATTGTTGAATCGCTAAATGAACTTTTTTTTTTTTTTTTTTTTTTTTAATTGTACGACGGGGAAGCGCTTGGCCTTCATCTCACCTGGTAACAAGTTAAGATAAGGCCGAAGGTGGAGGCGCACTTCACCCGGAATCCTCAACAAACTGAGGAACTGGCTATCTTACCTCTGAATGCCGGAACACAACAATTTTTTGAATTGTTATTATGGCGACAGAATTAGGTAAGATGGTGGTAGCTAGCCAGGCGGACTTCAACAAAGTCCTACCACCAACCAAACCAAGCACAATATATTGTACTCCCCATGGGGATCGAACCCGGGACCTCTGGATCTGAAATCGGTGGGTTGAACCACTAGACCACAGAGGCGGTTAAAAAATTACGAAAGATAATGAAACTTTTGTTTTTAATTTCATTTAAAAATTCATTAATCACATTTTGAGCAGACTATGAGTCAAACCGGAGTTATTAGTTTTCTAGGGCGAGAACTATCTGAGTGGATAAAAGTTTGAGTACCACAGACTGAGTATAAGGAACTGAAAAGAATGAAATGAGTGGGAGAGATATAAATCTTTATAGTGTATTCAATATCTCCATTTAAATTTTAAAATAAGATTAATATCTGATGTAATTTGTTATCATACTTTTTGACTAATATGAAGTTAGCCTAGTCAGTTGGTGCTTTATAAGACGTATGTTTTTAATTAACCAATCTATGGGATATAACTAAACGTGATATAAAAAAACATTAAAGATAATGTAGAAAAAAAAAAAAAAAAAATGATGTAATGTAACTCTTATAGTAATTATAAAAAAAATAGGCCTTGTATCGATTATTATTGTACCTCGTATTAATTATTATGATTAAAAATGTATTTTTTACTAAACTATCTACTAAATTCGCAGTGATTCTAAATATATATTGATAACATTATAAAACAAACAATATGAAATTTATATCAAATTTCCCGATTTTTCGAACTTTTTTAAAGGATTAAGGTTCTAGTGTAGATTTTGCATGTTTTTTTTAAATCTTTGCATGAATCTCGATTCACGCTAGAATTCGGGTTTTAGAAATAAGCTAACATTATTGAATTGTTTCATTTTCAACCAATATTGAATCAAAATTGAGATTTTGTTATATCTTTGTTTTTGTGTACAAAAAATGTAAAATGACTAGATGCAATTAATATAATAAATATTTATGCTGAAATATAAGATATTTTATTTTGCTTCCTTGACCAGATATCGATTTCTCATAAATAAAAAAAGATAAGACCGAAGTTGGAAGCGCACTTCACCCGAAATCCTTAACAAACTGAGGAACTGTCTATCTTACCTCTTAATGCCGGAACACAACAATTTAGATTTTTTGTCACGGCGACAGACTTAGGTAAGAAGGTGGTAGCTGCCAGGCGGACTTAAACAGAGTCCTCCCACAAACCCAGCCATGCACAATATTGTACTCCCCTGGGGACCGAACCCGGTGTGTAACATAATTGCGGCTGATTTGATACGAGAATGTGGTATTTTTTATAGAATAGTAAGAATATGATATTAATGAATCGCCCGTGGGCGAGTATGGATACGGAAAAATTAGGTGGTGCGTGCGTAGTACTTTTCTGGACGAGATAATTCACACGCTGCTATGCAATTCCTGAATGATATATTAAAATTAGGGGCATTAGCTACAGCATATATTGATGGATGTAGTATAAGCCACATAATACAGAACAGTGAGCATATGCTTTGCCAGCTCATTAGATCTATGTGTGAACGGAAAAATAAAGACATCTATAGAATTAGAACATCCATTGCTAAAAACTATTTCAGAAACGTTCAAAAGGGAGCAACAATTGAAGTTGTTTGCGAATGCAACGTGTTAAACATTTTTGATCGGATCATGATTGATTGCTCCCTTTACTCTGCAGAAGATAAAGAGTCGGGCACCAATTTAAATTGTCCTATAAATAAAGTAACCAGAGAAGTATCTGTCTTACGTTTACATGATAATCGTGCTACTGATATTAACGAAGGTGCAAATACATTGGTTAATAATATACATATGGTACCATGCCGTCGAACTCATTGCGATGGTATCAAATCCATCGAACTGATCTTATGCAATCTTATAGCTTTTGAAATATCAGATGATTGCATTTCTGTACATGAGGTACCTGCAAAGTTACATTTAAAGAACAGTGAATATGAATTGATTTCCATTATAGAGTTTGTTCCACCAGCTATTGGTACAATGGGCCACTATAAATACATTGTAGGCGTGGAAATGTATGGCAATGCTACGACGATATGAGTACAAGAGTTGTAAGAAGTGCTAACAAAAAAGTGATCCCACATTGTATTATTTATACGTTAAACACATAAGATTAGGTACCAACCTAGATGTATAATTTATAAATTTGAGTAAACCTATCAATACATATTTAATTACCATAATTCATAATTTTACTTTAATTAAATAGTAACTAAATAAATTGAATATCCTGCGTATGTAAAAAAAGTAAACGCAATGACCTATGAATACACTTTTGCTCTCAATTTTTTGACAGGCACTAGGCTTGCCCATTAATCTTATATCGATATATCTCTATTACCTTAATAGCTAAAGAATCTAGGTTTGAAAGCTTCAAAGGAAACAATTAGGAAGCAATTATTGGTATATATACATTTCAGCGATTCTACACCGTTCGTAGTCTACGGCCAGGTGACCGGCCATCCTGACGTCAGAATGAACAGTCACCTTGAAATGTTTAATTTCTTCTTAAATATAAAGGAATCAACTCTCTTATTGTAGGAAGCAAATGGAAGCAATTGGGAAGCAATTTTTGGATAGCATTTCAGCATTAAATACGCTATTTTTTTTAAACAAGCAAGCAGCCCATCTTTTGTTAAATATAGTAGTGAGAGTGAGGATAAAGTGATCATCGTTTTCTCTGCCGTCACCTCTGGGTTGTACTCGTAGTATTTTTTGTTTATAGGCAGTACCTACTAGAGATACAAAGGTGTGTCATTTTTTCATAGTATAAGATATATATATAAGATATAAATAATATAATATATATATATATTATAGGACATTAATTTCACAGCGTCATCTAGCCCCAAACTAAGCATAGCTTGTAATATGGGCACTAGATTACGGATAGAATACTTAAATACTTTTTTTTTATAAATACATACTTATCATACAATACAACACCCAAACACAGAACCAACATCTATATTCATCACACAAATGTTTGTCCTGGGTGGGAATCGAACCCACAACCTACAGCGCAGAATGCAGAGCTACTACCAACTGAGCTATGAGGCTTGAATAAGTTGTACTTTTAAGTAGTACTACTGACACGGAGGCTAATAAATATAGCCAGACAGTTGCACAAAAATGCATGACATGACCTGATATCTCTACCTGATTGGAGGAAAGAATGTGGAACAGGTAAGAGAGTTTGTAAATTTATGTAATAACAAGCCTCATAGCTCAGTTGGTAGTAACTCTAGCTGTGGGTTCGATACCCACCCAGGACAAACATTTGTGTGATGAATACAGATGTTTGTTCTGTGTTTGGGTGTTGTATCATATAGTACGTATGTATTTACAAAAAAAAAGTATTTAAGTATTCTATCCGTTACAAGCTATGCTTAATTTGTGGCTGTGTAGAATTAATGTCCTGTAATATTTATATTTGGGAACGCTTTTGACGAGAGACGGAAAATATGAAAGGGATATTGAAAGAGCAAATGCGGGTAACCAGGTAAACGGGGCTTCACGCCTATATGAGAAGCCGGGTAAGTCTCGAATGAGGCTCGACTGGCCGTGGGTACACAGTGGAGTTTTAGTGCCAACTTTAATGTATGGAAGCGAAAGTTGGGTGTGGGAGGAGATGAATGAAAGTAAATAAATGCAGTGGAGATGAGAGCTTTGACAAGCATGTGTGAACTTTAATAGGTAGAGTAAGAAACAGTTGTTCTATAACGGTATGATGTCAAAGACCTCTTTGACATCATACCGTTATAGAACAACTGTTTCTTCAAATTTTTATCACGGTGTGGTGTCAAGAGGATGTACCTACATCCTCTTGACACCACACCGTGATAAAAATTTGAAAGGAATGATAAGAAGTGTTGGGCATTAGAGGATGGATGACAGCGGGTTGACGAAACAAGTTAACCGGCTATCATTTCAGATCCAGAGGTCCCGGGTTCGATCCCCATGGGAAGTACAATATATTGTGCTTGGTTTGGTTGGTGGTAGGACTTTGTTTGGGTCCGCCCGGCTAGCAACCACCATCTTACCTAATTCTGTCGCCATAACAACACTTCTAAAATTGTTGTGTTCCGGCATTCAGAGGTAAGATAGCCAGTTCCTCAGTTTGTTGAGGATTCCGGGTGAAGTGCGCCTCCCACCTTCGGCCTTATCTCAACTTGTAACCAGGTGAGATGAAGGCCAAGCGATTTCCCGTCGTACAATAAAAAAAAGGTATATATGTGAATGGTACTGTTGGGGGGAAGACCTCCGCGGACGTTCTTTGACCAAGTGAGAGATGTTCTCGAGAAAGGTCAGGTCAAAAGTACCCGACGAGCATCTATGAAGAACGGCTTGAGAGGGAGTGAGGAAAAAGAGGAGTGCATAGTATGGAAACAATTCGAAATGGAATTCCGCTGTCTCTGCCTACCCTTTTGGGAAGCACGCATGAGTCTATGTATGTATTATACACAACGCCATCTAGCCCCAAACTAAGCGAAGCTTGTGGGAACTTGATAGCGGAGAATTTACTCATATACCTACTTAGGTAGGTATACTTTTATTGTAAATGCATACCTAGGTACTTATGATTACACTTAATTTTTGTCAATATAACACTCATACACAATAAACAAATATATTCATCACAAATATTTGTCCCGAGTGGGATTCGAACCCACAACCTACCTCGGAACAGTAAGTACGAAAGGAGTCAACATACAACGTTCAAAATTTACGACAAAGCGAATTACCTAGGTACCTACCTCATATGTGTTGCATGTTGCATTTGGTCTTACCCACCGTAGCATCTGGACTCAGCCGTACAGATTAGCAACTGGTCAGACCGTGGATCGGACTTTAATAGGTAGCATGTTGTTAATTTATATTACCTATTTAGTAATGGCTGACTCATCGTGCTTCAATTTGAGCAACCGATAAACTACCATGAGATCCCCGTATGTTAGCAGAATTATCTATTTGCGATCTCTTCACTTGCAGGATTTTTACAAATTAATTCTTATTATTTCTTTGACCATGACCACGTCTGATAGTGCACACAAACCTTCCCCAAATAAAAACTGCCTCTGTGGTGGAGTGGTTCAACCCACCGATTTCTGATCCAGAGGTCCCGGGCTCGATCCCCAGCGGGAACAATATTATGCTTGGTTTGGTTGGTGGTAGGATATTGTATAAGTCCGCCTGGCTATCACCATCTTACCTAATTCCGTCGCCATAACAACAATTCTTTAAAAAAATTGCTGTGTTCCGGCATTTAGGGGTAAAATAGCCAGTTCCTCAGTTTATTGAGGATTCCGGGTGAAGTGCGCCTCCACCTTTGGCCTTATCTCAACTTGTTACCAGGTGAAATGAAGGCAAAAAAATAAAAAAAACTCGATTGGTGTCTCAGGGATTGAGCCCGCGAGCTCAAGACAATAACTCTAAGCTAACGTTTTAAAAAGATAAATGGAACCAACTCCCTCGTTTTCCAATCAAATCTTACAAAGGAAAAGTAATACGATGAAAAATGAAAGGGAGTCAAGGCAATCTAAGTTGTTCAGAGACAGAACTAGCAACTAATTTACCTACGCAAACGCTGGCGGATGCTTTTTCTTTGGTATTTCATTTCAAAGTTGAATTTACCTTTCCGCTCCTTTGCTTGGAAATAGGGTTGCTTCCTAGCACGGTTGAAATACATTAGCAACCCTAAGTAACCCAATATTTAGCAAAACCAAGTACCTACCTACTAGCTACGTTGAATAATTCTCATAAATCAATTCGAATTTTCGAGAGGTCATACTTATGAACACTTAACTAATATGTGACACGTAAGTAGATGTCATTCCTACCTATAGGTACATATAAGTTTATAAGCAAGAGTATAAGCTAATACTATTAGTACCTATTAGTTGTTTTATCTAAAAAAACTGTAGTAGGTACCTGCCTGATTAGATAACATCCGAAAGAACTGGAAGAAAACCATCTTGCCTGAGACACCTACGTATCACATACATATTAGTTTATTATACCTAGCCCCATAGCTCAGTTGGTAGTAACTCTGCCTTCTGCGTTGTAGGTTGTGGGTTCGATTCCCACACAGGACAAACATTTGTGTGATTATGTATTTACAAAAAAAAAAGCCTATTTAAGTATTATATCCGTAATATAGTTCACATATTACAAGCTGCTTGTAATAGCTTAGAAAAAAAAACAATAACTCACTTTTCCAGAAAAACTATTAAAAAAATCGTCTTTCATAAATGCGTTCTGCATTTATGAAAAACGATTATATTTATTTTAATTCGAGCACGTAACTCCTATCACTCTTTTCTTCAGACTTTTCGATAACTCTCACGTTTTCAGACTTTGCGTCAGTGGCCCCGGAAAAAAACTCAGCCTGTATTATTATTAGAGTTACGTGTATGTAGTGAGTGTAGTAACAGCAATCGCTTAGCAGAGCTCTGTGGGCGCGGACCTAATAAGTACTTAATTTCTCGCAAAGGACCCTGTAAAGCGTAAATAGAGCAAATTGTGTAGTTTCATAAAACTGCATTGTAAAGTAAACAAGTAAGTAGACCATTAAATATCGTTCCAAGTTTTCTTAGTGCCTGTAGTTTTGCTTTGAGTTAAAGCACTCACCTATTTTTGTCGTAAATAATTACGTGCTCATTTTGATACACGACCTGTTTTTAACATTTTTATTTGGTGTCCATATTCATAAATATTTATATAAATACATATACCTACCTACTATAATAAAGATACATCAAAGTGTGAACTGAATAGGAAACAATAGGCATAACATATATATATTACATTACTAAGTATTACACATTATACTTACTTTATAACATTATAAAGCATTATAATCTTTTAGCTGATGACATTCTGCGTTGGGTGTTGTATTGTATGATAAGTATAGCTAGATGGCGCTGTGTGAAATTATGTTCTGTAGGTAATATTTATTTATTATTATTATTATTTTCTTAGTCTGAACAAAACTTGTAGCAAACCTCAAACTACTGATAATAAAATACTATCGCCTAGGCACTTTATAACAAATCTCTATAGCTTAGCTTGTTTTGAGAACACTATCCGTACCTACATCTCAGTTAAACCTGTAAAGGTTTATTATGTGTGTGTTCTACTATTTAAGTAAAAACTTTGTACATACGAAAAAAAAAAAAAAAGTGTAATCGATACAGTAGCATATTTTGCGAAATTTCGCATGTTTATGAAGTATTTGTAGTAGGTTATTTTTATTTTCATTTATAATGTACGACGCATGGAGCTTAGAATCAGATGTCTCCGATTGATGATAATGCACGGAGTAGGTAGGTACCTACATTTTATAATTCTAATTCTTGTCTAGTCAAGCTACGAGGTCAAGAGCTGGCCTTTCTAAAATAAATTAAAAATACCTCGAAAAATCATCAAGTTTTTCAGAAATGTATAATCTTCTCATATCTATCTTTCTATCTATACTTATTATAAAATCGTAGAAAAGCTGTGTCTGTTTATTAATAATAAAATAAATTGATGCTACCTAATATTAATTAAAGCTGAGCATAAAAATACAGTTTTTAGAATTTTTCTCTGTTTGTCTATTTGTTTGTGCACGCGTATTTCCGGGACGGCTTATCCGATTTGGATGTGGTTTTTAATGATGTGTTGTTCAGGGCAGGATCTGACGATCGATTTTTTTCGAAAAAATGTAAACATAAAAAGTAGTATTGACTTTAATAATATTAACCTCTTGCATTTTGGTTAAATGCGAGCATATCTTATTTATTCATGATTGGACTTTGATAAATTAAAAGAATGATCTTAAACCAAATATTACACAATCTACCATCGAAAACCTCATTCAAAATCAGTTCAGTACTTTCGGAGATTAGCGTGGTCAAAGAGACATTTTCGGCGTGACGCGTGTAATGTAAACACACTTTTAACTTTTTTTATGCTTACTCTAAGAAGTACCTACTACGTGTGATGAGTTAAATACTCCTTGGAGATTTAAATTTAAACTAAAAATGTATTATTTGTTCTTGTAAAAGGTAGGTATGCAAAATCGTAAAAGGTAGGTTGAACATGAAAATTTCAGAGTTGCTGTGTATTGTTGCGTAAACGTGTGGCCACGGAATAACACGGTACATTTTTCTGAAGGTATTAGTTTTACCTATGGAGTCCATAAGTGTTCATTATCATCATCAACTGTTATTCTCCTGCCCGTATCCCATCATCATCATCATAACCGAAATAAGTTACCACCATGCTGGGCAGGCGGGTGGTTGCTCGTACTGATATAATTAAGTTCCTATATATAGGTACTACTCCTCATCTCCTGGTCGCCTTTGACGGCATTTAAGATGGCATATCCACATACTCCTGCCAATATCTCATATCATTCATTACTTCTGCATCGCGTTTGCCTTATAGGTGGTGCTACTGATTCTGTGTACATACATGCCTTTCATGTACAACTACTTTTTTTTACTAAGTAGGCCATGCACTGGCCTTGCACTGAACAAAACGACAGGCATTGCTACTACGATACGTAAATGTAGGTACTAGAGATACTTAGTATAAACAAATTTAGTTCAAGTGATTCGGTAATCGCAGTGTTGGTATATATAGGTGACCCTCATAAGATGCACGCTCTGAATAGTGATCATAGGTGAATCCTCGAATATATAAGAAATTACAAATAAATAGAGTCGCTTATTCCCTATAAGTGAGTTTATTTATTTTATTTAATAGGTACATACGTGAATATTCCTGCTTTACCAAATGACCAACAAGAGTAATGGGGGATATGGCATTGCCACTATCCTTGGCAGGTGAGTCGGTGTGAGGTAGGTAGGTACTAAGATAGATGAAAGCTGCTGCCCATCTCCTGGTGAAATCCCTTGGTCGAATATATTGACATCCAGGAGCCATAATATAGGTAATTAATATTTAAATCTAAAGACGATCTTCGAAATATGATCGTGAACGCAAATGTCTACACGCTTTTACTAACCTAAAATTTTCTGAGTCTCTGGGACCTCTGTTTTGGGCTGAACGTTGATTGTCAGTCTGTCAGTCAGTCAGTCTGTCATCAACACAAATATTTTGTATTACTATATTTTTTATAGTAAAGCTTTAATATAGGATTGTATAGCTTCGGGCTGACATTTATGTTTTTATTCAGTTTTATTCAGCAATTACCTATAAACAGGTTCACACCGTACTTGTAACGATATTGCATATTCTAATGGTTTCTTGGAATCAAGTCTTGAGATAACTACCTACCATGCCCTAGTTGTTCTGTCAAGATATTATCATCAAACAAGATTGTATATATTAGCCACGGTCGCGTTTTTGAATCCACATCTGTAAATATGTTACCTACTAATTTGGTATCAAGTGGTATATCTATCAGGTTTGAATACAAAAGTAAAAACATAATTTATGAAGCATGAATATAAAAGTAGGTAATGTTTTCCCAAACCCAATGATATGGTCCCATTAAAAAAATAACAACAAAAGTGAAAGTCTCATGGTTTGCTGGAAGATAATTCTTTTCATGGTAAAGCTCGCCTTTATCATGCTCATATTTTTTTAAGAATTATTATTGATCGAGTGAGCGAAGCGAACGAGATCTCTTAGTTAAGTTAGGAAATCCGGCACTGTATGTATGTATGTATGTGTCAATATTTGTGACGGCATAACTCTCGAACGGGTTATCTGATTTTCAAGAAATTTAAACTGTAAAGAGATATAAATATAAATAGAATTTGAATGATTTGAAAATCTAGATTTTTTTGTAGAGGTGGTTTTTGTAAGAATCGCGTTATAAAGGTAAAACGCTCAATAATATCTTGTAGGATAAACTGCGGCACAAATAACTTGTTTTTTTTTTTAATTTATGATTAACGCATTGCGTTATTCAGGTCTAATAAAATAAGAGAGGGTATTCAAAATCTCATCAATATTAGTCTATTTGTTTTTTGTAATTCACTCAATTGGGTTGTCAAACCAAGGATGTCGGTAAAAACCAAGAATTACTTTTAGGATGTCGTGCAAGGCTGCGCATATCTCACATAAACAACGCAATTATTGTCCAGCGCAATGTGGAAAAAAACTTCCTGCGTTGCCTTTTTGTCAAAGCCCTGTGGTTGACTTTACGACATCAAGTCAATTAGATTATAAGGAGAGATTTTTATGTCACGACTACTCTAACGCGACGGTTTTGAGAGCACTTTTCAAAACGACATTAACCTATGTTTCATTTAAGTCAGGAGTAACTTATTCACTTACTGTTTTCTACCCACCTACTATGACGTACAGTCAGTGGTTTGGTGCTTTGCTCTCATTCTGGCGTTGCAAAAAATAAGAGTCAGCAACAAGAGAGTGCTTCGGATACTTAGGTGAATAAAGAGAGATTGAGAAAAAGAGTGCTTAAGTAAGGTAAGTAAGGTGTAATGAAAGCGTTTCTTACCCGTGGTCCACCTAAATGTTTCACCTGGGTGTTCCACGGGTACTTCTTTGTACTATAGGTAATTCAATGTACCCGTGGAATACCCAGGTTGTGGGATGATAGAAAAGATTCTATAAAAAAAGGAGGACGTGAGTTGAAAGGACAATACGCTGGCATGGTTCTAAACCTGGAGGGTGACAGTTTTGCGCGGACCTGTGAGGACGCATTTGGCATGACAAACATCTTATATAGGCTACATCACCGCCATCTGTTAGGAATGTTCGGTGTTTGATAGTGAGCAATCGATACAACATTAGAAATGATGTGCTCAATCACGGAGGAGTTGACACAGGGTACATGTGTCCATAGGTTACCCATTGTTCACTCATACGTCTATTACTCTTTCTTATTTAGTGATTACAAACGCATGTATTTATTACATAAGGTAAGTAAGGTGCAATGAAAGCACACCTTGATCATTAGTTTATTACGTTCTAGTCGAGAAATAATCTCCGTGGTTAAATGCCAAACTCAAACCAGACATCACGTAATATAAGCTGTATTTTTTTGCGTGTGCAATAAAGAATGAAGAAAGTTGAAAACTTTGAAATTATTTAACGCAAATATTGATACCAATATTGGAAATAATCAAAAATAAATGCTTTGTTTTTGATATTTACATGATTATCAAAGAAGTTTACATAGCTGGTTAAATTGGTTCAACCAACCGATTTCAGATCTAGAGATCCCGGGCTCGATCCCCGTGGGGAGTACAATATCGTACCACCATCTTACCAAATTTTATAGCCAGTTCCTCAGTTTATTGAGGATTCTGGGTGAAGTGCGCCTTCACCTTCGGCCTTATCTCAACTAGTAACCAGGTGAAATGAAGGCCAAGCGCTTCCACGTCATACAATACGTACATAATATATATAACCTCCGAATTCTGATACCTAGTCAATAGCACTTTTTTTAATGGAACGATTTTCAGTGGTTTGTGAGTGAATGAGTCACTTTATCTAATCAAATACCTAATAAATTCGCCATTTGAGGACTTGACTAGCATTTGTACTTACGCGACTCGGCAATTGGGATTAGAAATTTAGATTGGCACGGAAGCAAAAACTATACTTATGGGAGAGAGCAAGGCGCTATCTGGGAAGCGTTTAGCATATTAATTAATGTTTTGGATATGAGATATTTGGCAGATGCCTCTGGCATAATAGGTAGGTATTATGCCCACAATAACTCAATTAAAAGGCATATCGTCTTGATAATTCTATCGTAGGTATTTGTGAATGTTTAATACGCAAGCTTTTTTAAACCATTTTTACCATATCAGACTGGAGCTAGGCATCTACTCTGTAATTCTTAAGCCGATGCCTTAAGAGAGGTAAGTTAATAAGTCTCGTTAAGCCCGCCAATACTAAGCTGGCGAAGTATTTGCTTTTAATGAACTTCCCGTGCTTATTGGGGCTATGAAATAGCTTATTCTAGACTTTTTCATGAGAACATTATATTTCGTTTCAGTTTATTGAGAACAAACAGTAGGTACCTACCTAAAATACAAGTAGTTCGTCCCGAACTGAGATCTCGTGATGTCTGGTTTGTGACGGAGATTATTTCTCGAATAGAACGTAATTAACTAACGATAAAAGTGTGCTTTCATTACACCTTCACACTTTACTTAAGCACTTTTTTTACGAACTCTCTTTATTCACGTGAGTGTTATAGGCTCTGGTTGCTAAAAATAAATACGTAATGTAATATCCTTATTAACATGAAACAAAGGTTGATGTCGTTTTGAAAAATGCTCTCAAAACTGTTGCCTTAGTAGTCGTGGTTTAAAAATACAACCCCTAGGCAGCAGCTTTTTTCTTTGTGTAAACAAAGCTTGCGTAAACGTAACTGTGAGTACCAATCTGTCTACTTAGGGTGACCGTACCTTACAGTTAAAGAGGAAGTTATTTCCACATTGTAGTGGACAATAATGTACCTACTGTTGATATGGAATATGCGCAAAACTCTTGCACGAAACCACTAAGTCATTCTTGGATTTAATATATTTCCTTCCCTCTTGAGTGAATAAAAATAGATAAATAGAACAGTTTTAATTAAAATTTCGAATACCCTCTGTTATCTTACAAGACCTGATGATCATCCTTTGCCCCTTCATCTTAAAAACTACCCCTAATAAAGGCAAAAATAAACTTATTTTGAAATCTGCCGTCCCCTATTTCATAATATGATATTTCATGTTTTAACACATTTTCAAGACTGCAATCTTATTTATCCCTTTTGCAACCCTTAATGCTAATGCAGGGGTGATTTCAGCTAATCAAAATAAAGTTAATTGTCAAGTAAACCTACAAGACATACTAAGCAATATAACCCCTTAACGCGCCTTTTTGTTACGAAACCCACCCTTAATAAAAAGTAAAATATACATTTTATCAATGTGCAGTAGATACTCTTTCAAATGACACCCCACAAGTCAAATCTTCTCGTTCCAATTAATGAGTATTAATATAATTCATGCAAAATTTCGAATTGATCGGATCAGCCATTCAAAAGATATGGACGAAAAATTGTATTTCTTTTCACCCCAATAACTCAAAACCTACCCCACTTATCAAAAATCCCCCGCGACAATCAAATTATATTTACGTTATCTCTATTCAGTTTAAATTTCATGAAAATTTATCTGATCTATCTATCTGATTATCTGTTATGCCGTCGTCTTCGAGAGTTATGCCATCACAAACATTGCCACATACATAAATACATACATATAGTGCCAGATTTCCCAACTTAAATCTATTCTCATATCAATTACAAAATCACTTAAAAATATTGATTAGATATTAGTGATTAGACATTTCCCGCATATAAAAAAATCTATGAAAACTTTTGAAGAGATAATATAAATGAGTCCTAAAAATAATTGATATGAGAATATACATTAATTTTATTATTCAAGACAGCAGAGAAAACTCAGGCGATCAGGACCGCGGTTCCTTTTGGCAGCAGTCCCAATCGCCTGTCTTCACAAAGAAGGATAAACCTAGAACCCGAGTAGTCAAACAAACAAAACAGAACCAGTGACTTGCCAAACTCTTTTTGACAGACCTCGGATTTGTGTTACAGGTCGATTTGAGTCACTGGCTCTGAAAATTAATTATTTCTGTAGGTAGATAATACAACTGAATGGAATTGCTAGAATATTTGGATGTCTCATATATCTATTGGTGATTCAGCATTATGTTTTGCAGAAGCCCGGGACAATCCAATCTGCTCCGCTATCAGTAGGTATTTAACGAATCTAAATTATGTAGCTTGTCCAAATCCACAATTTATTGAAACCAATAATTAAAATTGAAAAAACTTTATTTGTACAGAAAATACGCAAGCATCGGTCGGTTTCGATATCGAACGAAAAACAACGGGCCTCTTCAATCACATGCGTTGTAGGACGAGAGCTAGGGTCTGATTTATTTCTTATATCGATTACGACATAGGTTAATTGTGCGATTTAACGATGGAAATTTTTCGTCGATTTCAAATGGAAACAAATTTTCATCGTCAAAATGTTAAAAATGCAATGGCTAATCAAAAAAAGAAACAAAGTTGTTTCGTTTTCTCCGCAGGGCCATGAGTGCTGTGGGAGGTCGTTTGACAGTGTTTCGACACTTGACACCATAGTGTCGTCAGCAAGATGCCGAGTGACATCTATCGTTCACTGTCGTAACAATTGTAAATTGCGTATATCCAAGTTTTTTAGGCATACCAAAATTGTCTACTCCTTAATACAAAATGGCGTTCTAAACACCCAATTCCCTGAGAAAAAACAAATCATGTGGTTCAATTCAATTAAATTTATTCCTTTAGACATTAACATTTTTACTTGTTAATGTGTGATATAGCTTTCGATAATCTGGTACACAAAAGTAACATTATAGACAAGTATCATAAGTAGCAAAAAGCTTTTAAACTAAAATATTTACAAAAAAGCGAGGTAGTTCTAATTGCACATTTTTCCCAAATCTATTAAGTACATAATCAAATTTTTGATGTTCCACCGATACACAAATATAATTACATACTATTAAATATCCACTCGATATAATAATGCTTGTAATAGTGTTGTTGCCTTAGCAAGACATCATGGCAGACCAAGAGCACAACATTTAAATAGTACCATGAGCTCTCGCTCTACTCTACGAACACGGCTTAAAAGTTTAAATTATTTCAACAGATTAAAACATATGATAAAACGGGGTATTCAGTGAGCATTGTCGCCACTTCGGGACCATGTTAATTTAACTTTAAATCCTCATTTCTGTTCGCTGTTTACATGTACTTTGTACACTTTAGAGTTATGTTAATGTGAATGTGTTATATAACTATCGTTAAAATTATGCTAGCCATTTTAGAGAGTCATTTTACATTTAGTTAAACAAAGTGTACCAAATAATATTAGTGACTTGACCTCTAATCAAAACACAAGTTTATTTTCTACCATTTTACTCCTAATAATAGCTTCTAAATTCTGCAATGAATTCCTACAACTACTTATGCTAAGATTAACGTCATTCTACGGTTATAATAATAATAGCAAAGAGAAAAGAATTGTATTTTTATTTGTATTGAATATACCCAAAAACTACTATAGACTTAAACATGGATTTTAAAAATTATTTCACCGACATAATGCTATAGTACCACTGAGTAGCATAGGCTATACTATTTATCAGATTTTACTAGGGATCCTTACTTAAAGTAGTGGTAACTAAACTCTAATCATGTGATGAAGGCCAAGCGTATCCTCATCGTACAATAAAAAAAACATGGTGTAGGCAGATTACCGATAAAATTCTTACATGGTGTGCGATGCGAAGGCTATTGATGATAAAACAAAGAAATGTTATATAAAATACACCAAACTTACAAAAATCCGCGATACCATTATATCCAATTACTTAAGTATTATTGTTATGTCACTATAACAACTTTTTATTATATAAAAAGTTAATACGCCGGTAGAACTGCACCACATTTGTACCAAATAAGTAGTCAAGGCTGTTTCTGTACATGGATAACTTTTTGAATTATTCGAATCGGACAATCCATTCAAAAAAAAACCTGAATTTAAAATATTCTCAAAAAAAATAAAAATTTAGGTAGGTACTTGATGGATTTGAATGAAACTTTGTATCATTAATTACTACTGAGATCATTGGCTAGGATGGCTATTTATTTCCCCTGCCCCCTATAAAAAGGGGTAAAAACGCATGTTAAGGATTTGGAACACGAAACTTTGTGTAATCTACCCATATACATATACACAGTCAGGTCATACATTCTGTCACAAGTTTAATATAAAATAATTGAAACAAGTTTATTCATTATGTAACCATTTATATACCAAAATGAACTTAACGAAACATAGATTCTTATGACAATAAAGTTTATTCAAAATGACATCCGTGATTTTGAATACAGGCCTTCAATCTGCGCGGCCAGTCGTCTATCGCAGCACGAACGAGGTCCATGTCAATATCGGCGGCTGCCTTAATCAAGGATGTCTTGAGTGACTCCAAATTGGGATGAGGCTTTGAGCACGCCTTTTCCTCCAAGTGTTGCCATATCTTGTAATCTAACGGAGTCAAATCTGGGCTGAAGGAGGGCCAGTCTTCGTGCCGGATGAAGTCGATTTCACCAGCCAGCCAGTCTTGTGTGCTCTTCGCTCTATGAGCTGGCGCCGAATCTTGTTGGAATACCCAGTGCCTGTTATTGAACATGGTATGAGAAACAGGTTCCACGAGGTTCGTCAGGACTGTATTTTGATACACAACTGCATTCGTTTTTACACCTTTCTCACAAAAATGTACTCTGTTAAGCCCCAATAAGAAACTCTCAACCATACCATGATGAAGGATGGAAAATGATCTCGTTGGACACGCGGAATACGGTTGCTCGCTTCTTCACTACTGTGTGCGTACACCTTATCATTTTGTTTGTTGTAGCTCTCTTCTACTTAACACCCTTTTCACCGTGGTTCTGCTTATCCCCATCTGAAGGGCCAACAGTTTCTGCTTACGTTTGGGATTTCTTTGAATTCGCGCCTTCCAGGTTTTATCACTGCTGGAGTCCTAACAGACCGAGGGCGACCACTTCTTGACCTGTCATCTTCACTAGAGTCTTCATTGTATCGTTTGATGGTACGATAAACGAATCTTTTGGTTATATTCAAATTTTTCAGTATGTCAAAAATTTGAATTGGCGCGTAACCGCAACAACACGGTCTTCTTTAAGCGTCCACTCCATATTAAAAAGTGAGTAAAATTCTAAATAGTATACATTTTTATTTTCATGAACAATTCGAAATTCGAATTCAATAAACTTTTTTGTGGCCAGCATTATAAAATAAAAGTTTTTACTGTGTGACAATACTTATGACCTGACTGTGTATGTATAGAGGTAGATAGATAATATGATATTATCAACGCCTGAAAATCTACCCCGTTGGAGTACTTAAGGGTTGCAAACTTTTTATAATACATTGAATACATTGACGGACTGACTTAAAATATGCTATAAATAAACAAGGCTAAGTAAATTAAGAAAAATTTGTTTGACGAGTTTCTTAGTACCTGTACAAAGAGTTTACTACACGCGAGCCTTTCGAGGAAATGCTTTGTTGGGCAGGGGCACAGAATATATAATAGTACAAGCAGTGGGCTTATAGGCCCCATATGATTGTGATCTAGAACCTTGGCGCAAGTGTAGCTGCGCGAGGCCCCCTTAGAGCTTTTCACTGGTTCAGAAAAACGAAATTGCGTATTCTGCTTTCCTGTGGTGTTTACGGTCACTAGAGTAATCCTTTTGAACTGCTTACCTTCTAGTATCATCATAATCATTATCAGGGTTTTTGCCATAATCATCACGCTTGGCAGGCGTGTTGGTGATCGCAGTAATGATGATACGTAGTAGTCCCACTGAACTGCATACCTTCCGGTATCATTGTTATCGGGTGATGAAACTAATGGGTAGGCAGTTCGCTGAAACTCCGTAAAAAACGATTTAAACTAGCATTGTTTGGGCTTAGTGGAATTGTCTTAAGATGAATTCTGGCTATAAGTGCCGTATACTTGTATTATTATCGTTATCATTACAGCCCATAAAAGTCCACTTCAGGACATGGGCCTCCCCCAATGCTAAAGAAAGCATTGGAGGGTTTTATGTAATCACCACGTGGCAGGTCTGTTAGGGATCGCAGTAATGTATGTTATATACCTACTTTTTTTATTTTAATTTTAAATACTTTTTTTATATCTTTGTGTGGACTGTGTAACAGTTCTGGTATCAGACTTTACAAGCCGCCACCATAGGCGTTCATCTGACATGGCGACATCTTACTTATCGGGAAATCAGGTGATTTAAGCCTGCAATGTCCTAACCAAACTGGGAACACATTACAAAGATGTGCCCCACACGGGTTTGTCCCGGGTGGGAATTGAACCCACAACCTTTAACTGATTATACATCAAAACCAATTCTAGAAGAAAACTATCTAGCTTTTAGAATGATTACGCAACCGTGACACGGTTGCGTTTCTGTTAAAGCTTTCTTATCGTGGGGTCGATTTAAAAGCTTAAAAAATCCCGAAAAAATGAAAAATAGTAAACGTAACTCATCGTTTTTAAATCATTTGTATCATTTTTCATTGAAGTCGGTTTTCTTTTTAGTTTTTAAAACGTAATATTACTTTTTTGTAGCTTGGTCGCTCTCTAATATCTTTGGTCCATTTGTTATTTTTGTTTGTTACCTATCCAATTCCATAGCATATAATCATGGTTTTTGTTTGTTCGCGTATTGTGTTGAATTTTATGTGTTAGATACGCACCATGATGTTAATAGGTTTCTACGGTGCGTCTTACCTAATTCTGTGGTCATAACAACAATTCTTAAAATTGTTGTGTTCAGGCATTTAGAGGTAAGATAGCCAGTACCTCAGTTTTTTGAGGATTCCGGATGAAGTGCGCTTCCACCTTCGGCCTTATAATAAAATTAAAAATCTGGTGAGATAAAGGCCAAACACCCCGTCATACAATAAAAATGGGAATATCTTCTTTATTCTTATACATTTTGAAATTTCTACATTTTATTGCTCACTATATTTTGAGTTATATATAAATGATTTGTAGTTTGAATAACAGACTATCATAGTCTGATTTAAAGAATTTATAATTTAAAATTATTATCGAAGAAAGTTAACAAACCCTCACCAACCTAGGTACTATCATATCACTTGACTCGTGTTAAGTGATTTGGTACGTATTGCGCTCTAAGGGTTCTTTAAGGTTCCTGGCATCGCCTCTCATAGTCAGGACTCCACCACTTTCTAAATTGAGTGTACGTGGACCGGTAAGTCAGCCACGTGGGGTTGTTCAAAGCTGAACACAGCCCGCACACATCCAGGATGTCAGATTCTTCGATTGTGTAGTAGCTCCTCCAGTTGAAGAACTGGTTATAACGCTTTGGATCGTACATAAGTTGGTACATGATCTCGGCTAAGTTGCTCGCGCCAAGTTTTCGGCCGTCTAGATACGAACCTGGTGGTAGAAATCTGAAAAGAAACGGGCTCATTGACAATCGCTGCGCCTATTCTTTCATGTTGTTTATTTGGTAATTCAACAAAGTTACAATGTGATAAAGATATTCATGGGACGTTAAAAGTGAGGCTAGTTAAGGGTGAGTAAGATAACAGTGCAGCATAAGATAAAAGCAGCAAAAATGTAGAAACAGAATGGTTTAAATTTGTAAACATTTTCTACCATTTGGTTGGTGGTAGGACTATGTTTAAGCCCGCCTGGCTAGCAACCACTATCTTACCTAAGTCTGTCGCTGTGAATCATAGTCCTACCACCAACTAAAAAGCACAACATTGCGGATCAAACCCGGGACCTCTAGATGTGATACCGGTGGACGAACTACTAGACCACAGGCGGTCAAACTAGAAATGCAAGTTGATGTGTGATCTTACTTCTTATAATCAGCATTTCCATACACAATTGGCACAGCATCGTTTTTATAAGCATACAACACTGCCTTCGTCAGATAGTCTATTGCTAACGAATCCTCAAACGCTAAATAGAAGAAGTAGAATTTCTTTATTCTCCAAAAACATGGCTTCAGCGTCTTTCTCCTGCATTTCTTGTCACCATATTTCCCGTAAACATCAGCAGTCATGTTGTATTTCTGTAGTTCGCGTTGAAGTTCCCTTACGAACCGTTCCCTTTTACTTCTTGTTGGACATTTGTCGATGATTGTTGCAGCAGCTTTGCTTTTAGTGGCGTGTTCTTTATTCATGTACGTGATAGGTTCGTTCAGTGGCCTCCAGCTGAAATGGCTGCCGAGATTCTCGTGCTGCTGGTTGAAAATGCTGAAGAACCTATACGGGACTGTTGAGTCCAACCTAAAAAATATAGATCAATTATCAAATATAGAAATAACTAGTTATTGTAGTTCGGTCGTGGGGAGCCGGTGCCCTCCGGGTTTTAAAAAATCTTGCGACACGTGATCCGTGGCCCTTATTTAGGCCAGCGAATTAGCATAGCTATTCAGCGTGGCAATGCAGCCAGTGTCTTGGGCACGCTTCCGTCTGGTACTGGTCTGGAACAGTTGAGTTACCTATAGGATTCCTTTGTACATAGTTAGTTTAATTGTACATTTTATTTTGTTTTTGTATAGTATACATATCGATAAGATCTTATTGCTATGTATAGAATACCTACCTACTAAACTAATAATTGTGTAAACTAACAAAGTATGCACCTTTAGAAGGCATGCATAGTATCTACGACACATGTCTTTACAACTAGATGTAGGTGCTGTTATTTATGTAATAGGTATCAAGTTATCTGTCTGAAAATATTATGAGTAATTTATTATATTTATTTATATGTAATGTATGCTTGGACTGTTATTTGTAATTTAATCTGCTTAAAACGCCAACAAATAAATTTAAATGGTAAAATTCAAATAATAATATAATAATAAAGATTTTATTTCAGACCAAAGATCCATAAGTATTTAGTGCTGTTATTTATGTTACATTTATGTTATTTATGTAATAGGTATCAAGTTATCTGTCTGAAAATATTATGTGTGATTTAATATAATGTATGCTTGAACTGTTATTTGTAATGTAATATGCTTAAAATGCCAACAAATAAATTTAAATGGTAAAATTGAAATGATAATATAATAATCAAGATTTTATTTAAGACCAAAGATGTGATTTAACAAGCCTCATAGCTCAGTTGGTAGTAGCTCTGCCTTCTGCGATGTAGGCTGTGGGTTCGATTCCTACCCAGTGCAAACATTTGTGTGGTGAATATAGCACATTATTCACATACCCACCAGTTTTTTTGTATATTATATTGTATGATGGGGAAGCGCTTGGCCTTAATCTCACACTTAATCTCAACAAGTTGAGATAAGGCCGAAGGTGGAGGCGCACTTCACCCGGAATCCTCAACCACTGAGGAACTTGTAATCATTCAGCCTTTACTGAAAAAACAAGCGGTTCCGTTGCCCGGGATAGACCACTAATTCCCTTTTGAGAGTACCCTGAATGAATGATGAGAGAACGTACCTGTAAGTCCAAGTCCAATTGAAGAAATCCTCATAAACGGGATCACACACCGGATAGTTATCGGAAGAGTCATTGGCAGCGAAGATATACTTCTGGGAGTGACCTCTCACACGCGGCAGTTCCTGCAACCCCTTACTGACATCTTGGAGATTGAAGATTACCCCATCAAAGTACTGAATATCTCCAAACATATCCCGGTTAGTGGTGAAGTAGCAGTTGTAGCTTTGACATCTTTTCTCTATGAAATGTCTCTGCCCTGATAGTTCTATTCCATGAATTTTCGTCCATAGTAGTAAGTACTTTATATCTGGTAGGTATCGAGTTACTCTCTTTTTCGACATTGTATCGAATACGGTTCCGGTGATAAAGTAGGAAATAAACATTATGCACAGTAAATTAAATACTAATCGGAAAATCTTAGAAAAACGCATTGTCTGACAAACGAAAAATCCAAAACTAGGTATCTGATAAAAAACAGATGAAAACGCAAGATGTCACTTTGATAGCTGAGATCAAACTGATTCTACAGCTTTAATTTTATCTGCAGTTTACAAAACATTTCTTGCGATAATTCTTGTTTATGGAGTTGGACATTCTTTTAACGAATTCCAATAATTACAATTCCTCTTAGCAATCTTAATAATACTAAGAAGATGTAAGTGATAATTCTTTCGGAGAAATTATGATACGGTTTTGTAAGGACTAACTCTTGCTAAGCTAACTTTGTTAGGACTAAGCTTGTAATATGGGAACTAGATTACGGATAGAATACTTAAATACTTTTTTTTTTGTAAATACATACTTATCATACAATACACACCCAAACACAGAACAAACATCTATATTCATCACACAAATGTTTGTCCTGGGTGGGAATCGAACCCACAACCTACAGCGCAGAAGGCAGAGTTACTACCAACTGAGCTATGAGGCTTGGGGGGTCGTAGGTAAACAGTGTTTCGTTTATGAGTTGTTGCATACCTAAATTGTATTTCTCATTTAAAAAGTGATTGTACAACAAACCTCTCTACAAGGCAGAACTGGTGTTATCATCCATCAGTCGCAAGGGGAAAATGAATAAATTGAATACGAAAAAAATTAGATTTGATTTGTCACAATGAGATTTCAGGCATTTATATAAAAACGGCGATAAAGCGACACGTGCATTGTCCTCGTGACATGGGTCCAGGTCTGTCCCGAAAAGTGTCCCGACTGTCCCGAAAATTGTCCCGACTTTTTTGAATGGAACGTCCGATTAATGTTGTACAAGGAAATCGTTTGATGGACGCTTTAGAAAACATTTTTTGTTGTGAATGAGCGTGAGGTATGAAGGTAAGAGGTTTGCATTTGTGATTTTTTTGTATAAATACATTATGCTTCTGTAGATAGCTTGGTTACCGGGTTTTTTGATCAATTAAATTATTTTATCGCTTCTTAATCATGGGTTGCCATTATCATAAGATACTAATATATGATAATCTATGGGATATTGGGTAGGTAATGTTAAGTTAGCGGTTTATGTTCATCGTAAGTAAGTTTGCCTTTTTGTTCTTGTTTTTTTGAAAATAAATATATACTCTGACTGACCATCAATGCACAGTCAAAACGACTTTTCCATTTGTTGCGGAGGGGTGCACTAATAATGATTTTGGAATTTTCTTAAGGGATGGCGGGAACGAATATAGACTACAATTAATAAAGAAAATTCCGAAACCACTAAAACGTACAGAATAACAATCTATTTATCTATCTATACTTATAATAAAATCGTAGAAAAGCTGTGCCTGTACATATAATATTTTCAAGTAAAAATTAATGCCCTAGCATAAAAATACAGTTTTTAGAATTTTTGTCTGTTTGTCTGTTTGTCTGTTTGTTTGTGCACGCGTATTTCTGGAACGGCTCATCCAATTTGGATGTGGTTTTCAATGATGTGTTGTGTATGGTTCAGGGCAGGATCTGACGATGGTAAGGGTAAACAGGTAAACAAAATTGTATCATATTTATCATTGAAGTCGGTTTTCTTTTTAGTTTTTAAAACGTAATTATACACTTTTACATACGTATGTCAACTGTAAAATTTTATAATACCTGTCGTATTAATTCAAATATCCCTGCTCATCCCTCGTCATGAACGATTTGTTTAAGCCTAGAAGTGAAATTAAGAAGTTTCTAGTTTGTTTACATTACCTACGTGCGTCACGTCGAAAACGTCTCTTTGACCACGCTAATCTCCGAAAGTACTGAACCGATTTCAATAGTAGATTGTGATGTGTGCGTTTATGTTATCACAAATCTAATCATAAGTAAAAAGATATGCATGTATCGAAGTGTTGTGGTTCTTGGCTGGTCCCGTTCAATTTCCCTTTGCTATCTCCCAACTGTCGTCTGTTGAGGCTTCCTTGAAGGCATTCGGGCAACCAATGTTCATCCTGGCATTGGAAGCAAAGCTTCTTGTAGGTTTCTTTTACAGCGGTGACAGTTTCTTGTTCGTAGTCGTCCACCGTTTGCGTGCACCGGGAATCTTATCTCTTTCTTTTTTATTCTTTGTGCCCCCTGCACGTACGCGCTACAAACATCAGCTTTTGTAACCAGGAATATTCTCAATTTTGTTAGTTCAGGTTCACTATCTCCAACCAAAGCGCTATAGTAGAACACCTCCGGCGTATGCAGGTAGTGAGATTAGTTCAGTGCGGCGATTGTTGTAACTGCGTTGTTGATTCGACTCGCGAAGATGCAAATGTCACGTGGGCTGTCTCCGATCCGGGCTAGTTCTCGGAATTTCTGTAGCTCGGAGAGCGCGAGATGATCTGGTCTGCCGAACCTTCTTTCCAGGGCGGCGATGACGTCATCGGGGTCGGATGCGGCGAATAGCAGGCCTCGTACCGCTTCCTTTGAGGCGCCCTTTATGGATTTTCTCAGGCGGGCGACATTGTGCACGTCCGTGCACAGCAGCCAGTCTTCATGGGCGCCGCTGAAGTCGGGCAGGTCCCAGATCTTTGGTGGTACTCGGTGTGGTTGTGTTGTTTTTGTAGCGCCCATAGTTCGACGTGTGTGACCCTGTCGTTCTAGAATTCTGGGTCAAACTCCTCCTCGTACTGTGCTAGCTCTAGCTCCGTCTCGGCTGGAGCTACGGCGTTCTGGGCGGCTTCCAATTGTTTTTGTTGGAGGGTTAGTCGGGCTTCAAGTGCAGTTCGTCTTGTTGATTTGATGGACCTGGCCTTCGGGTTCGGAACAACCGTAGTTGAAGATGCGAACGGTGGGACTTGGGATTTCCCTCCTGTGTTCTTCGCGTATGGCGCGTGTAGCGGGGCCGCAGTTCCGGCTGCGGACGCGGGAGCGACGGTGACAGGGTGTGGTTGCGGCATACGGGCCGGAGGCACAGCCGCGAGCGCGGCGGCGGTGGGTGGCTGCGGTATACGGACCGGAGGCACAGCCGGGGTCGCGAACACGTCGTAGGTGGCAGCGGAGCCAACACCGGCACGCGGGCCGGGCGCGGGGACCGGGGAAAGATGAGAGAGGTCGCCGGCGGCGGCGACGGCGGCAGTCTTCGGTCTCGTACTCTCTCCTCGCGTCGGGGAGGTCTGGCGACGTAGACGTGCCCGCGGAGGCTGTGGTGCCTTCGGTTTCTATCGTCGTAGCTGGAGTGTTCATAGACCAGTCGGTTTCAGTAGTCTCTGTGGAGTCTTCCTTCCTTAGCGGTGGTGAGCTCGAACGGATGATCGGCATCGTATGAATCTTCTTTCTTCACCAATCCTGTCTCGAAGGATAAAAAATGTTGTGGTTATGGGCTGGTCCCGTTCAAAACGATGGCAGGTGTGGACTGTAGATTGACCAGTAGAAAGACTTCCGATGAGATTTGAGAGCTTTTATTTTCTTGTAACATTGTGAACGTTTTTATTATAAAATGCAAAATACTTATACAAAATCCTATGCCTGCCCGCAGTAGGCAGGCAGCGCAAGTTTCTACCACCATCTGAGCGAGAGGGATGTATCGCCTATTGCCGTTCTGGCGCGCTCAGACGATGGTAGGTTCGAATAAAAAACAACCTATCTATATATCTTTGTGTTCCTAAGCTATGTGCAATATTTCTTTATTATTATTTTTAGCTTATAAAACTGAAATAACATTTCAAATCTTAGTCTAAACGAATTGACACTTTAAAATGTAATCTAGACGCAGTAATTAACACGAAGCAAAATGCAAGAGGTAAATACCTATTAGGTATTGAAATCAACACAACTTTTAACGAATATACTTTTTTTTTAAATCGATTGTAAGAACCTGCCCTGAACAGTACACAACATCACCGAAAACCATTTAAGATGTTCCGAAAATATCTTCGCGTGCACAAACAATCAGACAAACAAATTAAAATTCTAAAAACTGTATTTTATGCTCAGCTGCGTGTCTTTAGTACCTAGCACCTTAATGCTGTACATTAAGTTTTTTACTGATAGTACGATTTATTATATCTTATCAGTAAGAAGAATCAGAAATAAGTATTAAATAAATTTAGATTTATTTTACGCCATATCGCCCAAACTATGCTTAGCTTGTAATATGGATACTAGATTAAGGAGAATATTAATTTCTTATTGTAAAAACATAGTTGTCATACAATATAACACCCAAACACAGAATTTTTTTTATTTTTTATTGTACGACGGGGAAGCCTTTATCTCACATGGTTACTGTTGATATAGGGCAAAAGGTAGGTGGAGGCGAACTTCAGCCGGAGACCTCAACAAACTGAGGAACTGGCTGTCTTACCTCTAAATGCCGGAACACAACAATTTGAGAATTGTTATTATGGCGACAGAATTAGGTAAGATGGTGGTAGCTAGCCAGGCGGACCCGAAAAAAGTCCTCCCACCAACCAAACCAAGCACAATATATTGTTCTCCCCATGGGGATCGAACCCGGGACCTCTGGATCAGAAATCGGTGGGTTGAACCACTAGACCACAGAGGCGGTTAAAATCTATAGGTATACACAAATTTTATGTTTGTCCCGTCGGTTCGAACCCTTCCTTTTAATCTTCTTTCTTACCGTAGTCGAACAACACCGCAGATAGCATACCTACCAACTGAGTTGATTTGAACCATCTCCACCGTTTTCGAATTCATTAAAACCCTGCCATTACTATTATGATATTATCTTCATAAAAAGAACTACTAATAAATAATTTCGTTCCCGGCATCTCATGGGAAATAAAAAATAAGCATTCCAAGTACACCCGATTTTTCAGACGAGCGGTTTGGGTTACACGTCGTATGTCACTCACGTCACGCTATTATATAGTTTATTTTTACAAACGAAACTATATTTATTCACAAACAATAAAAATAATATAAAATAAATAAATATGAAAGGACATTAACAAACGGCCTATAGGTAACTCAACTGTTCCAGACCAGTACCAGACGGAAGCGTGCCCAAGACGCTGGCTGCATTGCCACGCTGAATAGCTACGCTAATTCACTGGCCTAAATAAGAGCCAGCCCTAGGGTCACGTGTAACCTCAATCAAAAGCCCCGCAAGATTTTTGAAAGCCCGGAGTGCACCTGCTCCCCACGGACCCAAGGTCTCGACCCCAAAAGGCTCAAATAGGTAAGCTCTGTCAAAACCACTATATTTACGCCTTTTATGATTCTAGGTCGAATCAGCCGTCGCACCGGCCCTAACTGATATCCCAGGCAGATGAGATGGCGCTAGGGTGACGACGCAGGTAGCGTCCCACACCAAAGGCCTACCCATTTCCCAGGGGACAAGAGTCATACCGTCGGGCCGCTTACCATCATCACGTAAATAACAGACCATTCGGCTTGAGAACGGCTGGAACATTGGCACTTAAGATTATGATTATAATACGATAATTATAATTATGAAATGATAAATCAGATTATGATTTTGATATGATGATTATGTTAAAAGACACATTACTCATATATATTAATTTTATTTTCTTGTTTTCACTCATTAACAGCAATTCATTCGAATTATTAATTCATATAAAAAGTATATGCAAGTAGGTATATGTATCTACTTAAATTTAAAAAGCAAGGCAAAGGAAGGAAATTGATTTGAATGTAGTCTGGACACTTTTTTTTCCACATAATTGTACTTTGTTTTTTCCTATAGTACCTATACTTCAACGAAAAATAGTAAGCACCACAGAATACACAATATTTTATATAGTATAAAGGTAGAATAATAATCAACAACTCAACCAACTCTGACCTTTCTCTTATGACAGACTTCTAAGAGATAGGTATGAGTTAGTTGATTACATTTTGTAGCGAGGTTTGTTTTAATGTTTATATGATAGGTATGTGTTCAAGTATAAGTACAGTTTGATTCAGATTCTGATTCAAGTTATTGGTATATATTTATATTTATTTTACAGTACGATGGGGGGCTTGACCTTCATCTCACCTAATTTTTCAAGTTATGAAAAATCAGGCCAAAGATGGAAGCACATTTCACCCGGAATCCTCAACCAACTGAGGAACTGGCTATCTTACCTCTAAATGCTGGAACAAAAAAAAAAAAAAGTAATGGCGACAGACTTAGGTAACATGACGGTAGCTAGCCAGGCGGACTTAAACAAAGTCCTACCACCAACCAAACCAAGCATAATATTGTACTCCCCATGGGGATCGAACCCTGGACCTTTGGTTCTGACAGTGGTCGAACCACAAGGCCACGGAGGCGGTTAAAATATAGGAGGTATGAATAAAAAACACGTCTAAAGAAATTACATTGTCAAAAACATACATACTAGGTAACTTTTGAAAATATGTAAGTGTATGCAAATCAGCCTGCGAATATCTTAAAAGTCGAATAAAGGCTACACGTACGTACCTATATATATAGAATACTATATGTAAGTGTAGGTTTGCTTTTTTGTCTTTTGCAAATATTTTTTTATGATAGATAGTCTCGCGTTTGACGCAATATTAAACAGCCTTCGATGTAGCATGCCTGCCTTCAAGGAATCTATTCACTTTTGAATTAAAGCCTCCAATGTTGAGACTGTAAAAGCTCTGAACAAATTTTTTTTTAAGCCATAAGTTTGACTCGACGAGTAGTCCAAGGACACCTGCTCTCTAAAGCCATACCATCCATTGACAGCATTTGATTGTTGTTTTTTCAAGCTGATTCACACTTCCACATATCATAACCTCCTTAGTTTTTTAAGCGTTTTATTACAAGGCTATTTTTGCTGACCACCTAAAGATCTGCCGTTGAAAGGGTCAAAGCGTGTTCTAATTTTAACTGTTCAAAGGAATAATCTAGGTACCTGAATGTCGTTGGCACAAATATTATATTTACAATATCTAAAACAGTTGGCCGTAGTACGGGCTATAAAAGGTATGCCCTTAATTCGACCCTTGGGGTCCCTTTGAAATGTAAAGATACTTAGTAGGTAGGTATATCAAAAAAATATTTATTTATTTTTATTTATTTATTTATTTATTTATTGGAAAACCAACAGCTCTTAAAGTTTAAATAACAAAAGCTATAGAATCAGAAAGCTAATAACAGGTTTTCACATCTAGACAACAGTATGAAATTTTTTTCATTTATTTATTCCAAAAAACAAAACATATTGTGTAAACAAAACAAAGATGTGAACAAATGATCGACTTAAATAATACCTATCTGTAAGTTTAAGGTTTCATAAAGTTGATACAATGTAATTATGAAGATATATATTATAAGCAAGTCGAAGTAATGAAACTATTAAAGACACGGCGGCGCAGGGGGTGTAGGAGCCGCTGGTGCCGCGGGCGCCGAAGGAGGTGTTGGAGGATTGGGGGGCGCAGGGGGTGCGGGCGCTCCGGAAGTCGCAGGGGCTGCTGGCTTTGCGGGGAGCGCAGAAGGTGCTGGCGCTGAAGGAGGCGCAGGAGGAGCTGGTGGTGTGGGGGGCGCAGGAATTCCTGGCGGCGCGCAAGGCGCAGCAGGTGATGGCGGCGAGGGGGGCGAGGCGGGCGATGAGGGTGACTTTGGCGAGGAAGGCGAAGGAGGCGAGGGTGGGCTGCCGCTGTCACCGCCGCCACCTCCGCCACCGCCACCACCGCCACCGCCACCACCACCGCCGCCGCCGCCGCCGCCACCTCCTCCGCCACCGCCGCCAAGGGGAAGTGACAGCTGATTTCCCAACAGGGGGACTGATTTTCCGCCTTTGCCATAGCCTGACAAAAAAAAGAAAGAGAGAAAGAAACTCGTTGGGTGCTGCTCGTCTCGCTCTCTATGTAAAACACACCGTGAGTGTTTTACAGAGTTACTGGTTCTGATGGTATTCCCTTCATGTTAAAGGATATCAGTTTTGGTCTGTATTGGATAAACTGCATTAAAAAAAAAAATGCTGGTTTTATTTGCGCTTAGTTGCAATCCATTTTTATTGAACCACTCACTCAATGTCTGACGTGTGACGACGAGTGGTACTAAGTCCTCGGCCTGCGTGCTGTGCAAACGGATCATCTGTGTCACAATAACGCCTCCAGAGTCGACACATTACACTTTTATGGACGCCGAAATGCCGGGTGACATTGGCTTGAGTGTTTTCCATTTCAAGCATTCCTATAAGCATCTACATATCGCTTTACGCGCGCTAACTTCAGATTACTGATCGATTGAAATGCTTGGTGTTGTTGCTATTCCCCTGACAGATTGCCCGTATCACAATACTAGTTACCAGAGATGAATTTGTGCCAGCTGTTGGTGGAGGCGAGGACTTGGTTCGTGTCCGTATCACCGCCGAGCCATTCCTGCGCCGGCGCATTGCCTAACGAGGAAGCGGTCGCGGCTGAAGTCTCCCCCAGCGCACACATCAGGCCCCATCCTGAAAGATCCATATAACACTTTACTGGAATAGCACCAGCGTACCAACGAAGTCATGTAGCGCCACGGCAATGTCTGTTTTGGTTCCTATACTTTAGTAAAGTGGTATTTTAGTAAAAATATAGTGGTGCTGTATTTTATACCTGCAAAATTTATTTTGAATCGGACGTATAATTTCAAATAGAATGAGAAACTACGTTTGTATAGGAGAGTGATACTACTGAGCCTTCTTAACAGTAAATTGTAATTGACTTGACATCAAGTAGAAGTCAATTTTATAATGTTTTCTGCCAAGTTGGTCAGCATTTAAAAAACGCCTAGGCATTATGCTCACCACTGGGTTATTCGGGATTCGATCGATTTTTTTCGTCCGATTCGGTCGAATCACTGAAATCCATTTTAAGTATTATTTTCGTTCGGGATTCGACCGAATCTTGCCTCATTAATTACTTGATTTTTGTACAGTCATACACTTCATAAACTGGTTGACGTACTACTTTATTCTCTTGGACATATTTTTAAAATTTATATTTCAAAATGTTAATTTAAAATTTGTATTTTAAGGTGTTCCAATTTTCAGAGCCACAGTCACAATTTAACAGCATAATATTTTTTTATTCCAAACTTCGAACCGGTTTTTTTTTTAAATTAAAATAGGCAACGGAGATTTTAGTATTCTACCTCTGTGATGTTACTGGGTCGTTTTTTTTTAATGTAGGATAGCTACGTATGGTAATGTAAATATTTATTTTTAAATTTTGTACAATTAAATGTTAAATAAAAAAAAATGTTTAATAATATTAGCTTCTGCTCGTGGTTTCACTCGCGTCACCCACGTGGTGCCCGGATAAAAAGTAGGTAGCTTATGTGTTATTCCTGGTGTAGAACAATATCTGTCTCAATCCGTTGTGTTCCTAGAAATATACTAGGCAGGTTACTCACCGACTAAACAGGTGATCCCTGTCAGGGTCCTACTCCACGCCATCTCCGGTCGTCCTCAAGTATGTACTGTTCTGCAGTAAGAAGTGGCGCGCGCGAGCTGATCAAATACTGGAAATCGTTATGCCGTGAGTGTCGATGTACTGTCTCGGCGTTTTCTAGACAAATCTTAATCTTAATGACAAATCGTGGTAGTCCCAATGGCCCCTTTTCCCGTTGTATCTGTCGAAGTTCGACCGTATAATTGGTCAGATCATGTAATTCCACGGCACTGGGCATATCGTAAAGTCAGTACAAAAGAAACGATAAATGTTTCTATTGACAGTAGGTTAAGGTGCGACGGGGATCCTTGGGCCACCCATCGCAAATATGTTACGCAACCGACCTCGCTTTACCCTGTGGCTGTCACCTCTAATCTCGATTTCAGCACATCGTCAAACGAAGAGTGTTGAACGATATGCCGAGGAATTTCATGATCTGGCCATTTTATGCAATTCGAAGACGATATTATACAATATTACGCAAGGGTCTGAAAATTATGGCGTATAGTTTGAAACGCAAAGCTTTCTTTGCAGCAATTAGAACCGTGATCAAGGTTAAAATTACAGTTGCACATAATAGTTACAAAACCAACATTCAAAATAAAATTTCTGCTTCTACGATCTTTCTGGAATTATGTCAAGACCTTAAGAACAAATGGTGGCTTCGAACCCGCCATCACACACAAAGGAACCAAATATACTGGACAAACAGCTGCTGCAGCTTTCGCGCAATACTTTAGCAGCGTTTTTCTTCCACCTACACTTGATGTTGACCACATTAAACCAACTAACGACTATTCTCAGAACATAAATGTTACGATCTTCACAGAGAAAGAGGTAGACACACATAAAAAACTGATACCCAAAAGTAAGTTGCTTGAGAGCGCATTACATTCTAAAATATAGAAGCAAGTTGAACCTCTACTAGATGACGCGCAACATGCATTCAGAAAGGGCCGCTCGGTCATTACAAATCTTCTCATACTTGTTGATTTTATCTCGGCAGCACTTGACTGTAGCATGCAAGTAGACGTTATCTACCTAGACTTCTGTAAGGCTTTTGATCACATCGACAACGATATTCTCATAAATAAATTGAGTCAGTTTGGGTTTGCTCCATAAATATTACGTCTTTTTGCGGATTATTTAAGAAATCGTTTACAATTCGTAAGACTCGGTTGCTTTGACTCCCATTATTACCATACTAGGTCTGGAATCATCCAATGATCATCACTAGGGCCACTGCTTTTCACATTAATGATTAACGACATAACAAAGAGCTTCAATCATTCAAACTACTTGTTATATGCTGACGATCTTAAATTATACCGCCAAATCAGATCATTTGATGACTGCCGTGCTATGCAACGTGATCTAGAAACAGTGCAATTGTGATGTAATGTAAACCACCTAACTGTTAATGTTGTCAAATGCCAAGTAATGACGTATAGTAGAGCCGTACAACCCAAAATCATGTCTTATCAGTTATCAGACAAATTATTGGAGAGACCGCGAACAGTCAAAGATTTAGGTGTTTTATTAGACCCCAAGCTTACGTTCCATGATCACATAAAGAAACTTACAGGTAATGGCTTCAAAAAATTAGAATTTATTACCAGAAATAGTAGAAAATTCTCAAACCCAAATACCCTCAAAGTTCTGTACACTTCACTTCTAAGGTCAAAACTCGAATCAAGTTCTAGTGTGTGGAATCCGCATAAAGGAACTTATGGCTTGATGATAGAAAAAGTGCAGAAAAAAATCTGCGTTTTCTGTATAAAAAGACGTATGGATATTCTTATATCCTACCAAACATCTACAGGGTAGCCTAGGATTCCATTCCCTTGAAACACGACGACTTTATGAGCATATAATGTATGCCGCATTTTAAGTGGGTTCCTCATAGGTCCCGAGTTATTATCAGAAGCAAGCGGGCTGTACGTGCCAGATAAATATATTAGGTTCCGCCAGGGGCGTATTCCTCTATTTTGCCCTAAGGCAGCACGCACAGCTGCTCGTCAGCAATCCCCAATCTGCCGCGCTCAACGCCACCTTAATGCTTTATTAAGCTACTCTAGAAATTATTCGCATGGGTACCTAAGCCGACCAATCGAACAGACAATGAACATGCTCTGTCTTCCTACTCAATATTCACAACTGATGAAAGGGTGGTCTTTATTATGTTGTCAAAGCCTTCCACCAGCTCACTGTATTTCCACACAGTTGACAACGTCGCAAAGCTTAATATACTTTATAAAATTCAAAGTTTACGTGAGTAAATTTTGAAAATTTTAATTTTTATAATCTTTTTACTTTATTACTTTATTAAAATTTTGCCATATGAATGTTACTTTTGAATAGTCTGTCCAAGAATTGGTTGGTAGTTGTGGTTGTTCAAGAATTGGTGAAGCTAGAGTGAACTCTTACGTGAGTAACATCAGAAGCAAAATTCACAAACTTTTGAATAATTAAATGTCTATCCAAACAAGTGACTGAAATATGTCACATTTCGAGCAATATGAAAGTGACGAAAATGTACACATACGACCCGAAATTTTAAAGCACGTTCCTTTTAGGTGGTATCAATATTACATCAAAATAAAAAAAACGACACCTCATCAATCTTTGATAGGATATGCAAGTGACACTGTATAGTCTAGAACTAAACTTTCGCATATTTTGTATTCCGAAATATACACGAGCAGTTCACTAATGAATAACTTTACTATAATCACACTCATAACCTTGTTGTGGTTATTACACTCCCACAGTGAAGTAAAATGGAAGTGTTGTAGATATTCAAATACCAACAGCGGAAATACGCGCCAATAGCCTAAGTCTTTTACGAGCGCGTAGTAAAATAAATACATGTAATATCAATCTCGTTGGGTGCTGAGGAGTCACTGGACAAGGCGGCGGAACGCGCCGTGTGTGTTTCTCAGCACTCAACGAGCTGAGATTTGTAATACGAGAACGAGTACGTAGATAATACTCACTTTCTTCAAACGGCTTGAAGCTACAGACTACACAGCTGCTGGCTTGACCGAGGCATATATTGCGGTTTGAAGTTTTATTTATCAATTTTTATCGAATGCTTAGGTTAAATAAGTAGAAAACCGATCAAGTGCGAGTCAATCATGTACACCGAGGGTTCTGCCGATATTTTTGAAATGAGACCGATGATCACGCTTGGTCGATATTTAGAGATTTCTAAAACCTTGCTTTCTATAATATCTATGCTTAAAACAGAGTACCTAATTGAAATAATACTTGATTAAAAGGTATGAGATCGCCTCTAGTAAGTTTAAAAACCTGTATAGTATAGAGAAGTTTATTATTTGCGATGGTCTTATCTAGGTTCTAAAAACTATACCTAAATAAAGAAGGTATAATTAAGAACAATATACTACAACTACTAACAATATATACGAATATATACTTTAGTAAGGTTTTTTTTGGCAAATAATAACATTAAATTTATTCACAAACAATCTTGCGGGGCTCTTGATTGTGTCGACACGTGACCCAAGGCCTGGCTTTTATTAAGGCCAGCGAATTAGCATAGCTATTCAGCGTGGCAATACAGCCAGTGTCTTGGGCACGCTTCCGTCTGGTGCTGGTCAGCCCTTGGGTCACGTGTCGCCTCAATCAAAAGCCATAAAATGGTATGTAAAGCTCAAATAAAGAAACAATTCAAATTCTAAATTTCAAAGAACAAGGAAAGGTCATGATCGATCGTTTGCACAATTCAATCACCTATGTAATCATTTTTGTGTAGTTATTTTGTTCCTTTTTATCTATATTTATCTTATCGGTCTGTATCTTTAATATTGTTTGCTTTGGTTTATTGATACTCACCTACTTTAATGTTTTTTGTGGGTTTCTTGTGTTCTTTTTTCAGGGTACCTTACTTTAAAAGGCGCGGCAAGGTCGTGTCTCTGTAGAGCGGACCAAGAGCACGCGGCATATCGTCATTATGCTGGACTGACCAGTTAACTCGATTGGTGCGAGAGAGAGCGAGCGAGAGCGAGACGAGCAGCGAGTTAAAAGCAAGACGGTCCCTATATACCAGTGCACTAGTCAAGAAAAATAACGATGGAATGTGCGTGCCCATCCAAAAATCCTTATTGATGATAACGACATAAAAGAAGAAGAATCTCAAAGAAACCTGTATATAATCACTTTGCTATCCGTTCGTAAGTATCTACGGAAATCGTAAAAGTCGACAAGGGATCACACCAGAAGAAGGGCAGCAGCTTCCTTCTGTGTATTATCTACACCTTAACTGGGATCATCAATCCACCTGCAAAGCGTGATGATTATGACAAAACCCTCTAGCTTTGGAGGAGGCTCCGTCCAGCAGTTGACATTAGTGTGCTGTTGATGTTATGTGAGGTAAGACTATGCGAGTCGGACTCGCGTGGAGAGGGTTTCGTACTATTTAGGTGGATATATCTTACACTATAGCCTTATTTAGTGTTTGCCCGAAGTTTCTGTGACCCTTGTTTGACGTTGGCAGCCATACGTCGTAAATTGCCTCGTTTATCTGAATCAAAAAACTATGAACATCATCCCATACCATACAACCAGTCGATAGATCCAACGTACAACAAGCCTCACAGCTCAGTTGGTAGTAGCTCTGCCTTCTGCGCTGTAGGTTGTGGGTTCGATTCCCACCCAGGACAAACATTTGTGTGATGAATATAGATGTTTGTTCTGTGTTTGGGTGTTGTATTGTATGATAAGTATGAATTTACAAAAAAAAAACTATCTATGTATTCTATCCGTAATCTAGTTCCCATATTACAAGCTATGCTTAGTTTGGGACTAGATGGCGCTGTGTGAAATTAGTGTCTTGTAATATATATTTTTTTTAAAGTTCCTAAACTGGAAACCAGAATTAGAATCTATAGAGAACTCAGTAAGTTCAGCTTGTTATGACTTAAGAAGCCTGAGAGATGAGGTAGATATCGTACAAATAAAAACCGAAATTGAATCGAAATTAAGGAATACCTTCAAGTTCTGGGGATACAGTACAGGACGATACTCAGAGAAGTATTGAGGATTAGGTTAGGTTAGGTTTAAATTACTTGTTTTCACTTAAAAAAATAATCTATTCATATTATCAATTCATATAAAAAGTATATGTATACTAACATTTAAAAAGCAAGGCAAGAGAGGGTAATTGATTTTAATGTAGTCAAGTCACTTTTTTTTACAAAATTTCACTTAGTTAGTTTTTTCCTATAGAATACCTCAACGAAAAACAGTAAGCACCACAGAATACGCCCTCAAAATCAGCCTGCGGATGTCTTAAAATCCGACTAAGGGCTACACATAGGTACATATTCACTCTTGAATGTAGAACTTCCATGTTGAGATTGTAAAAGCTCTGGACACTATCCACTATTTACAAGACCTGAAACAGTTACCTGTAAAACCGTAGGGCTATAAAAGGTAGCCCCTTAAATCGACACTTGGGGTGCATTAGTAATTTAAAGATACCTAGTTCAGCAAAAATTTATGAGCAAGTTGAAATTTATGAAACTTTAAACTATTAAAGACATGGAGCCGCGGGGGCTGCAGGAGCCGCTGGTGCCGCGGGTGCTGAAGGGGGTGCTGGCGCTCCGGAAGCAGCAGGGGCTGCTGGAGGTGAAGGTCGCGCAGAAGGAGCTGGTGGTGCGGGGGGCGCAGGAATTCCTGGCGGCGCGCAAGGCGAGGCAGGTGATGGTGGCGAGGGGGGAGAGGAGGGAGAAGGAGGCGAGGGTGGGCTTCCACTATCACCGCCACCGCCACCACCTCCGCCGCCGCCGCCGCCGCCACCTCCTCCGCCACCGCCGCCAAGGGGAAGTGACAGCTGATTTCCCAACAGGGGGACTGTTTTCCCGTCTTTGCCATAGCCTGTCAATAAGAAGTAAGAATTAAGAAACTAAAATTTATTATTGCATTATTATTTATTTATGCATATTTTAAATTATGTAGATTTGTTTTAATTATTTATTTTCTATTTTTTCGAATGATTATTATTTGTTGTATATAGAGATTAAAAATAAGAAACACATGCAAGAAATGGCGTTGAATTTGACAATAGAGTGGTTATTTAGATCCTCTGACACTCTATTATAGCTATTCTCAAACGTAATCATTATCGGATCGAACTCGGAAGATTTCGATGGAAATTCCGGAAACGCTATTCTTAACTCCGAAATCTAAATATGTTGAAATTATAGTATTGGAGACTTCCCACAGTATATTTTCGAATTTTGGGTTGGATTTAGAAATCTCTATTCTAATTCTATGCTGTCGAATCTGACAAAAAGTGATGTTTCCGATCCGAAAACTCACCTCTGTGATTGAAAATAGCTACACATGTCCATTCTACGGCATGACTATGACATTGACGCCGTTCGTAACGCTACGCTACGCTACTTTAGCGCTGAACGCGCGCTAACTTCAGGTTAGTGGTCAATTAAAATGCTTGGTATTGGTGCTATTCCCCGACTGACAAATACTAGTTACCAGAGATGGATTTGCGCCAGCTGTTGGTGGAGGCGAGGACTTGGTTCGTGGCCGTATCACCGCCGAGCCATTCCTGCGCAGGCGCATTGCCTAACGAGGACTCGGTCGCGGCTGAAGTCTCCCCCAGCGCACACACCAGGCCCCATCCTGAAACAGGTCCATATTACACTCCACTGTAATAGCACCAGCGTAGCACTGGCGAAGTCGCGTAGCGCCACGCCAATTACTGTTTTGGTTGCTATAGTTTAGTAAAGCGATATTTTAGTAAACATATAGCTAGGTAAGTATATGATTATTATACCTGCAAAATTTATTTTGAATCGGACATATGATTTCAAAGTGAATGAAGAACTATGTTTTTATGTTAGACTGGTACTACTGAACATTCATAACAGTAAATTTTAATTGACTTGACATCAAGTTGAAGTAAATTTTATAATGCTTTCAGCCAAGTTGGTCAGCAGTTAAACAACGCCTTGGCAGTGTGTATTTTTTTTTTTTTTTTACAATAAAGTGATAAGTAATAATGTAAGTAGCTAGCCTATGTGTTATTACTGGTATATAACAATATCTGTCTCAATCCGGTCTGTTCCTAGGAATATACTAGGCAGGTTACTCACCGGCTACGCAGGTGATCCCTGTCAGGATCCTACTCCACGCCATCTCCGGTCGTCCTCAAGTACTGTTCTACAGTAAGCAGTGGCGCGCGCGAGCTGATCAAATGCTGAAAATCGTTATGCCGTGAGTGTCGATGTACTGTCTCGGTGTTTTCTAGACAAATATTAATCTTAATGACAAATCGTGGTAATCCCAATGGCGCGTATTTCCGTTGTATCTGTCGAAGTCCGATCGTATAATTAGCCAGATCATGTAATTCCACGGGCATATCGTGAAGTGCAAAAGAAACGGTCAATGTTTCCATTGACAGTAGGTTAACGTGCGACGGGAGTCCTCAGGCGAGTGGCTCAAGGACCCCGTCAAACATGTTACACACTCGATTCCGCTTTACCCTTTAGCTGTAATCTACCTAGGTATCTCGATTTAACACACCGTCAAACGAAGAGTGTTGAACGAAAGGGAACAATGAACGGGGCGTTGCATGATATGCCGAGGAATTTCATGATCTGGCCAATTTATACAATCAAAAGATGACATTATAAAAGGCCATTATGCAAGGGTCTGAAAAATATCGCGTATAGTTTGAAAGGCAAAGTTTTCACTCACGTCTTGCAAACTATACGTATAGGTACCAGCATTTTTTTTTTATTAGTTTATTTTGGAATGTTCTACGAAAATTTAAAAGGTTTCAATGTAAATAATCGTGTTTGACTAGGAATAGGCGTTTATAAAATATACGGGAAAATTGCAATCCGCCATGTTCTTATATGATACTAGCTTTTAACAACAACTTCGTCCGCGTTATGATGTTATTAAATAGGCGCAAGTATTCTTTTATGAATATATAAAACTCTAAATTCAAACATGACAAACATACCCTTCAAATTTCAAGTACAACCAACGGTTAAAGCTGTGCGTTGTATTTAGTTGATTCATTCAGTCATGACTTTTCCCGCTACGTCATTTAGCCCGCTATGTCCTTTTCCCGCTATTGCAACGCAAACCGTAGGTTTCGAACCACATTATATTCTCTGAAAATTTCAACCAGATACCTACCTAATACTGTTCAAAAGAAATAACTCTTTAAAGGTTGTTTCCCTAAATATTGGACCCCTTTATTTTTCAAAATTCTTAAAAACCCTTACACATGCCATTTTTTATTTATATGGGCAATCTACATACGAATTTTCAAACGTCTATATTATGTATAGTTTCGGAGATATGCAACATTTCACTACGAACTTTGAACCCCATTTTGAACCTTTTAGGAAACTGATTTTTCAAATTTCGTTTTTAACAGACGCCTACACACCAAGACCAACATACCCTCCAAAAGTCTGTACGACCAGCGGCTTAGGCTGTGCGTTGTTTCTAGTTGAATCAGTCACTCAGGACTTATCCTTTTATAAGATTTATTTCCATTTCTGTTACGAAAAATAAAATACAAGCGGGTCCATCGACAGCAGCAGCATTGGCAACTCAAAAAAGAACCTAAGCGACGCAAAAGAAAACTGCTGTAAAACACTCACGGTGTGTTTTACATTGAGAACGCACCCAACAAGTTAGGCGGTTAATGTTTCGATGTTTCGTGTTTTTTTACTCTTGTTGGTTGTGAAGTTAATGGCTAGGCAGCAACATTCTTTGTACTAAAAGGTTTGTGGTACTTTTTTGGGCTATGATTACGATGCGAATTTCCAAAAACGACACCAGAAAAAAATTGCTCATAATATCTCTAGAACCTACGTTTACGTATCGTTGGGGCAATGACTGTTGTCCGTTTCAGAGCATGGCCAGCGCATGGGCATGTAAAATAATATTAAGTTTTACGTGCCTATGCCTACAGAATCAGTAGCATCACCTATAAGGGCTACTGCAAACGCGATGCAGAATTAATGAGATGAGATGATGGCAGGAGTATGGAATAATGTCACCGTGAATGTCATAAAAGTATCTATCTAGGAACTTAACGATATCACTACGACCAACCTGTCTGCCCAGCATGGTGATTATGGCAAACTTTTTGGTGCGATGATGTTGATGATTCTGACCCACCTATACAGTGAGGAATACGGGTAGGAGAATAACAGTTGATGATGATGATGAAGATGTACTAACATTTTTATAAGGACAGCAATACAGAGCAACTCTGCATTTTTCATGATATTACCTACCTTTTACGCATTTACACGTTTTGCAACTACAAAATATTAAATTTATATTCAAAGCTCCAAGGTGTATTTTGAAACCTCATCATCAATTCATCGCTCGTTATCAAAGTTTTGCTCTAACATTTATACAGCCGCACCGCACTGGTACTGGTGAGAGGCGCAGCACCTTAGCACCCAACTGAAGTCAAGTGGCAATACGGAATGTTCCGGGGTCCATAAGAACGATATTCTTATGGATATATACGTATGCACGTATGCAACAGATAGTTCCGTGTCAACTCGCACAAACGCCGCTGCGCTGGGTCGAAAGTTGTTTTGGGGGTTCGTTGCACTATGCTAAGCGTTTCGAGCCTCGACTTGATAATACATTTGGAGTGCATTGCCAAGAACAGCCGAAATACATGGTGTTAGAATTTTCTCAACCAAAGAATGTGCAAAAATTACAATAACGCTGGCAATGCAACACTAGAAATAATGCGTATGGGTACTTAAGCCACCCAGTCGAATAGGCAAAGAGGCCTGCGACCATGGTCTTCCATCCAACTCAATAATACAAAACGGAGGAAAGTGTGCTTTATTATGTTGTCTAAGTGTTCAAGATATTTGAACACGCAGCAAAACGCATAGTGCATTGTAAGCGTTCACAATGGCAGTTTGCTGCGAATCAAGTAAATCTAAATCAGTTCGCGTCTTACCATCAACCAGAGCGGCTCATAACCATAATTCATTTAGCAGTAATAATTATTTAGAGTGTTAGTGCTAAGTGAATCAAACCAATATAATTTGTCAAAATAACCAGACTTTTATATACTTACCTATTTATTAAACTCAAGGGATTTGTAGGGGTCTCGCCGACCATAACATCGAGAAGCTAAAATCCTTTTCATGGTCCTTCGAAAATAAAAATTACCAGTGTCTATCGAGTGTACAGTGCTACAAAGCTGGGGGCTGCAGTACCTGCATCACCAAGAAGAGGGCTGCGGTGACTATCGTTTGGAGCAGACAAGGTCAGAGCGATCCATTTATTATATCTACATTGTTTGTGTATTGTATAGCATACCAGCAACACGATGGACGTAGAAAATCTCTTCATAAACCAGACGGAGATCTACGAAGCTCTGATAAAGTTGTTAACTAATATAAAAAAAGATGGTTCTGAGCGGAAGACCATCGATATTTATAAGCGGAAGGCTGACATGTTGGAAGCTTATTGGAAAGATTACCAAGACAACCATAGTAGATTGTGTGAGTTTGCGTCTCCTAATCACGCGTACTTCGAGAAAGGGTGCTATGACATTGCCCAAGAGGTTTACTTGCGTATTAGAGAGATCATAGATAAAACCTTTGACCAACTAGGTAAAATGAAGCTGTTAGGTGTTAGCCCCCATAAACCAGAAGTGGAGGCACCGCCGCCGCAACAATTACCAAGCATTTACGCGGAGCAGCGCAGCATTATCCAAGGTCAACAGGAGGTGACCCCCCGTCAACCAGGGACGGGGGCACAGCCATTACCATCGCCTAGTCTGTATGCGAGGAACCATCGCATCAGGCAGGATCAACCAGGGGTGAATCTTTGCCAACCAGAGGTAGAGGTGCCACAGCAACCATCAGCAAGTGTCTGCACCAGGCAGCTCAGCGTGAGTCAACGTCAACCAGATACGGAGGCTTCGCGGCTGCACCAAGACACTGCTTCTCGTTATGAGGAAATTTTCCCTTTGCGAGAATCTTCGTCTCCATCAAGGGGAAGAAGTAAACTAGATCACTTAATAAGAAAGCAGATTATTAACTTCAAAGCGTTTGAAAGAACTGTAGTTCGGATAGACATAGGCAAGTTCGAAAACAAGTGGCAGTTCGAAAGCGCTCTGAAATCACTGGACAGCCGTTGGAGTGATATCGATAAGCTCCATTGGGAGATCGAAAGTGAGGACGGAGGCTGCGACAGCGCATACCAAGAAGATTTCTGCAAACACGAAAAAACGTACTGTGAGTTGACGGACAGCATCAATACCAAGATGTGGGCAGTAAAGCACCGCGAGAAGTCAGCTCCTCAGATAAATATTCCTGTTTTTAACGGGACCTACAACCATTGGGTCTCTTTTAAAGATTTGTTTAGTGAGGCAATCGATAAAAACCCGGCAATGTCCAACGCGCAAAAGATGCAGTTCTTAAAGAGTAAGGTGACCGGAGAGGCGGAGCGTCTGATACATCATCTGCAGATTAGCTCCGATAATTATCATGTATGTTGGGAAATTTTAAACCACCGCTATGAGAACAAGAAGCTTATTTTTACGTCTCATGTCAACATACTTCTTGGGGTCCCAAGCATGACACAACAGTCGATGCCGACGATAAAAAAGTTGCATGATGTGACGAAAGAAACCCTTCATGCAGTTAAGAACTTGGGCGTCGACGTCGATTCGTGGGATCCACTTTTAGTTCATCTTTTAGCACAAAAATTGGATAACGAGACCTTCAAAGAGTATGTAGAGTCTGTGAAAATGCCCAGAGAGCTGCCCTCTTTACAGGAGTTCCTGGCATTCCTAGAGATGAAATTTACAGCTTTGGAGGTATCCCGTCGCAAGCAAGAGCCGGTCGCTAACCAAAAAGCTACGCCTCAATCGTCAAAATCAAATTACCATTACCATAAGAAAAGTTTTCAACAAAACCATTTAGTGAGCAAAGAAAGCTCAAGGCCTAGTTCAAACGCATTTCACGTATCTAGGTCTCCAACCTGCGGAGTGTGCAATGCTGAGCATGGATTATGGCAGTGCCCTGATTTTCACAAGATGACTAATGAGCAAAAATTAAATACAATCAAGCATTTAGATTATTGTAAAATTTGCATGTGTCATCACAAAAAACCGTGTCAATCGTCCAAACGGTGCCGGATTTGTTTAGGTCCACACAACAGTTTTTTACACGATGCCCTAGTTAATCAAGGTCCATCTCCGTCAGCAAGATCGAAGACGAACACGAGTGGCAAGGAAATGGTGTCAAGAACAACCAACGTGTCTTGGGATGAATCTTCTGAATTACTTCTCGCCACTGCCATAGTTAAAGTCATAGGGGTTGATGGCAGTCAGCATGAGATGAGAGCTCTAGTCGACCAAGGATCTCAAGTATCCTTGATCAGCGAAAAAGCGGCGCAAGTCCTAGGGTTGAAGAGAAACAGTTTTAAAGGTCAAATATTCGGTCTAGGACAGAAGCAAAATAACGCAAAGGGCACACTAGAATTATCGATCCAATCCTGCCACAGTGATTATTCCCTGAACATCAACGCTATCATCGTAAATAATTTGATGAAGCAGCTACCAAATAATTCGTTTATCATGCCGGAATCATGGCATCATATCCAGGGTATAAAATTGGCCGATCCAAAGTTCAATGTAAGCAGACCAGTAGATTTACTCTTCGGGGCCGATATATACAGCAAGATTATGTTAGGCGGCATTCTACGAGGAGATAAAGATGATCAACCATTGGCCCAACAGACACTATTAGGATGGCTGCTCTGTGGGTCCACAAAACCACAATACCATTGTAATGTCGTTCTCAATCACACTGAAGATTTATTGAAATATTGGGAAAATGAGGATATAAATCAACAGGTAGAGATGTCAAACGACGACCACGAGTGCCTACAGTATTTTTTAGAAACCACTAAGAGGGTTGAAGGAGGAAAATATGAAGTCCGACTACCATTTAAGCCCTCCATGAAAGAAAAGCTAGGTGTTACTAAGCCGCAAGCTTTGGCTCAATTCCGTAGTATGGAGAGAAAGCTAGAGAAGTGCGCTGAGTTAAAAGTGGATTACCAAAAATTCATGGATGAGTACATCAACCTGAACCACATGAAACCATTAACCAATAACCAGGTGGCTGGGTACTACTTGCCTCATCATGCAGTCACACGAACAGAGTCCACCACCACCAAACTGAGGGTTGTGTTCAACGCATCCGCTAAATCCTCTTCGGGCTACAGTCTTAATGATGTAATGTACAGGGGTCCAAATATACAAAAGGATCTTCAGGAACTTATCCTAAGATGGAGGCAATTTAAATACGTATACACTGCTGACATCGAAAAAATGTACCGCATGATAAGAGTCCACGAAGATGATCAGGACTATCAAAAAATTATATGGAGAGATTCAAACCAGCATATCCGAACTTATCAACTCGTCACGCTTACCTACGGAACCAAACCCGCGGGATTTCTAGCTATGATGTGCTTAAGACAGTTAGCGGCTGATGAAAGACAAAGTTTCCCCGACGCGGCAAAGGAGTTAGAGGAGTGCTTCTATATGGACGACTACTGTGGAGGGCACCATTCCATAGAAAAGGCGAACCAACTGAAGGCCGACCTCATTAAACTGCTAAGGCTAGGTGGATTCAATCTAAGAAAATGGGCCTCAAATAAACCAGAGCTCATGACAGATTTGGAAAAGGAACAATGCAACCAGTCTACGTACGAGTTCAAGCAAACCGATTCTACCAAAACGTTGGGACTCGGCTGGAACCCGCAAAAGGACAAGTTCACATTCAAGTCTACTATTGATCCGCAGTCGCCAATCATAGCCACAAAAAGATCCCTCCTATCCGACATTTCAAAATTATTCGATCCGTTAGGGTGGCTTACCCCCCTTAGCACTACGATGAAGACAATGTTCCAAAAAGTTTGGATGTCAAAGTTAGATTGGGATGCAAAACTACCAGAAGACATCAATTCCGAATGGACCAGTCTCAAGCAAGAGTTACCATTGATTAGCGATATCGAGATAAGTAGATGGCTGGGAATTCAAGAAACCCAAAATATAACATTATGTGGCTATTCCGATGCGAGCCTCAAAAGCTACTCTTGCGTTATCTATTGTAAGACAGTAAAGAACGGGAAAACCACCGTAAGGCTAGTCGCAGGAAAAGCCAGATTGGCGCCTCTAAACAAAAGTGTGTCTATACCAAGGCTGGAGTTGATGGGGGCACAGCTGTTAACCCAACTGATGCAGAAAGTCCAAAGCTGCTTAGCGGATTATCCGATTGATGTTCACTGCTGGACCGATTCGACCGCGGTGTTAGGATGGTTAAACGGAGATCCTGCTCGCTGGAAGCCATTTGTTGCTAATCGGGTAAAGTTCATCACCAAAACAATACCTGCGGACAGGTGGCGATATGTCAAAACCACAGATAATCCAGCTGATTGCGCAAGCCGCGGATTAACGGTCAAGCAGCTCAAAGATCACACATTGTGGTGGCACGGACCATCGTGGCTACCATCACATACCAATCAGAAAAATCAAACCATTTATGAAACCGAGCTAGAAATAAAAGCGTCGTTTTGCAATATAGTTACTCAAACGGATAACAATGGTGCAAGTGGTAGTGAAATAATAATTGATTTATTGCAAAAATATAGCTGCATAACAAAAATAATTCGCATTATCGCATGGATACTACGAGTGCCAGTTTGCAATAAACGAGGTTACCAAGGCTACCTAGATTCACATGAACTCAATCGCGCAAAAATGCTGATAGTCAAAAGCATACAGTCAGCTGAATTTTTTGATGAAATTAATTCTATAAATAAACGCGGAAATGTAGGTAATAAGAGCAGAATTCTTAATTTGAATCCCACTTTAGGCAAAGATGGGATACTACGCGTCGGAGGTCGATTAAGAAATGCTCATGTAAGTGAAGAGATGAAACATCCGATCATCTTGCCGCATAACCACCGCCTTACCACATTGATGATAGATCAAGCCCACAAATCATCCCTTCATGGAGGAACGCGTCTCACTTTGGCTACTCTCCGCCAGCAGTATTGGATTATCGGGGGATACAGTGCAACAAAAGCGCATGTGAGAAGATGCGTTATATGCAAAAGGCAGGATCCTGGAAAGCAGAACCAGCTTATGGGAGATTTGCCGGAAGCCAGAGTTAATCCTGAACATGCATTTCATCACTGCGGGGTGGACTATACAGGGTTTGTCGAGGTGAAAGCAAACAAAGGGCGTGGGATCAAAACCACAAAGGGTTACATTGCGGTGTTCGTGTGTATGGTTACAAAAGCCGTCCACCTAGAGCTTGTATCAGATATGAGCAGTGCAGTTTTTTTGGCAGCACTAACAAGAATGACAGCCAGGAGAGGAGTCCCAGGTCATATTTACAGCGACAACGGAACCAATTTCGTTGGAGCAAACAGAATAATAAAGGAAGAGCACGACCAGCTGATGCAAGTGTTCAGCGAAAGTTGCCTGGTTGAAATAGCAGAAATGGGAATCCAGTGGCATTTCAATGTGCCTAGCTGGCCAAGTGCAGCCGGTCTGTGGGAACGAGCTGTTAGATCACTTAAGGGGCATCTTAGGAGGGTTGTAGGGCAGCAGAAACTAACCTTCGAGGAGTATACCACATTGTTGGCTAGGATAGAAGCATGCCTCAACTCTCGCCCTCTATGTGCCTTGACAGAAGAACCGGACGACCTAGATTTTCTTACGCCAGCACACTTTCTATCAGGAAAACCAGGGACAGTGCTCATAGAAACAGAAAACGATGCCCGAACCAGATGGCATCTGATAAAGAAGTTATTTCAAGATCTTTGGAAGAGATGGAAGGCTGAGTACTTAGTGCAGCTATCATCCAGAAATAAGTGGCGCAAACCACAGAAAAACATTAGCATCGGTGACTTGGTTGTGATCCATGACGACAATCTACCTCCAGGAAAGTGGGCTCTTGGTCGGGTTATAGACACGCACCCGGGGGATGAAGGTTTAGTCAGGGCTGTTTCGCTAAAAACAAAAAACGGGGTCATGAAACGGCCGATTGTGAAACTTTCTGTGTTGCCTCTTAACAACAATGACATACAAACAGAACCAGAACCAAAACCAAAACCAGAATCAAAACCAGAACCAAAACCAGAACCAAAACGTAAAAGTATAGCAAGATCCACAATGACGACCATCGCAACCGCGCTTCTGTGTCTCACCTTGCTATTCACACCAGCTCAAAGTCTGCACGAAATAAAACAACTATCAACCAACCAAACTTTATATTTCGATCCTATATCAAAGTTACATCTAATCAGAGATAAATGGTCCATAGTTGTATACTACGATATGGGACCATACTGGGGAGGCATAAAAACATACAAGCAAATGATGAATTATACAGAAAAACTATGCCAAGTGATTGAAAAAACATCGCAGTGTAATAATATCCTCCAGCAGGCGAACCATGATTTCCAAGAAATGACTTACTACAACGAACTTTTGCTGACACAGCGTTTCAGCGTCCACGCTAGACGGCGGCGGCGTCGCGACACGGCCCAGACAGCGAGGCGCCTCCCGCGGGGAATTATTAATGCTGTTGGCTATCTAGCGAATGATTTGTTTGGAGTTTTAGACTCACGCTTTGCGGAGCAGTATATCAAGGATATTGATATCTTAAAAACTAATGAAAAGCATCTGTCAAACCTGTGGAAAAATCAGACCTCCATAATTGAAGCGGAGTTTAATCTAATGAAGAAGATGGAGACAACTGTAGCGCAACAAAATCAAGAAGCAAACAGAAAACTTCTGGTCTTCCAAAACAATGCCAATGTCGTTCAACGTGAAATTCAAAACATATCGTACATTCAAGACTTCACGTTGTCAGCAATGGCCGCCAATAATCTTCTTCTCGCGCTCAAACGACTACAAGATACTCTGCTGGACACCATCGCTGATATCTATCACGGGCAAATAAGCTTGCATCTGCTAACACCAGCACAACTCAAACGCGAGTTACAAACAATATACGGCAAGATGCCAAGCGAACTCACACTACCAATAAGCGATATAGATACAGATTTTCCCTATATCTACAAAACATTGAAGGTCAAGGCTAGGGCTACCAAAAGGTACGTACTTATCGAAGTCACCTTCCCGCTTATAGGTAGAGAAAGCTTTCAATTATACAAGCTGCTACCTATACCCCAACAAACAAATACCAACATGATCAGAATAATACCAGCATCTGAATACGTAGCGGTAAATCTGCAAAAAGATTCATATTTTTACGTCGCTCCAAACGAGATACTAGGGTGCTTACAGCATGAATCCGCATATCTTTGTCAGCTGGCAAAACCTATCTTTACCATTAAAAATGACGAAAGTTTTTGTGTAATGGACAAATCGAGCAATAAGTGCACAGTAGAGGAACTGACCTGCACCAACATATGGGCAGAGTTACACTTGCACCAGCACTTATTCTTTTGTTGCGATAAATGCACAATCAAAATAATATGTGGGGATCAAATTACACTACAGCAGCTAGAACGAAGTGGGGTCATTGCCACAAGTGAAGATTGCTTAATCAAGGGCAATGATTTCTTGTTATACTCGATCCGCCACCACTCATACCAGAAAACCCTTACACCATCCATCTTCATGCCCGAACTGGATCAGATAAATCATATTATCAACGTGAAAATCCCCAATGACACATCAACCAAAGTAAGCGAGGGATTAAACATATCAATGGCCAGTTTAGGAAGCGCCATAGAAAAGCTGAAACAGAGCAACGCAGATATAGAAGACATATCCGCTCATGACATCCACCACTACGCACTCGGCTATCTAACGCTAGCGGGGGTAGTGTGCATGGGTGCAGCCTGGATATGGAGGAGCGGTCGGTGCCGTCGGCAACGGGTTCCTGCCTACGAGCATCGCGGCGAGGGTCACCGCCGACAGGAGTCTGCGGCGACCCCGCCGTCTCCAAGACCCCGGCGTCGAAGCGAATGTCCCGAACGACAGGAGGCTGTCGGGACAACCGCGCCGCCGGGGCCCACCAGTGCCCACAGTGAAGTGTTAAGTGCAAGTGAACTTAACCATAAAAGTGAGTGTTCGCTTCACAATTATGCCAATCGTTGGCCTAGTGTAGGTTATAGTGCAAGAAAACAAGGCAAAATGGACACGGACATGGACCACAATAATGACGGTTTTACTTTAGAGGAGATAAGTCATAATTAATTAGTAACATAGGCATATAAAGACTTTAATTTTATTTCATAACCATATTGTTTATTCATAATGTCTGTGTTTTATAAGTTATGTTAAGTTTGAACTGTTATACCATAAATTTAAGAAAATTACCATGTTTTGTAAGTAAGGTATTCATCATTCACCAGATGTTAACTCCATCCCACATCTCATTTCGGTCTCGGGAGTATGTTCAAGATATTTGAACACGCAGCAAAACGCATAGTGCATTGTAAGCGTTCACAATGGCAGTTTGCTGCGAATCAAGTAAATCTAAATCAGTTCGCGTCTTACCATCAACCAGAGCGGCTCATAACCATAATTCATTTAGCAGTAATAATTATTTAGAGTGTTAGTGCTAAGTGAATCAAACCAATATAATTTGTCAAAATAACCAGACTTTTATATACTTACCTATTTATTAAACTCAAGGGATTTGTAGGGGTCTCGCCGACCATAACATCGAGAAGCTAAAATCCTTTTCACTAAGCCTTCCCCCAGCTCACTGTGTTTCCACAGTTGACAACATTGCAAAGTATAAATTAAATTTTGCCATTTGAGACTTAATTTTGGAACGTCAATATGTAATATTTTGCCGTCGAAAAAACCCGGAAAAGATTTATCAAGAATTGGTGAAGCTAGTAGGTATAGTGAAATCTTATCTACAACAGTAATATTAGAAGCCAAAGTCACAAACTTTTGAATAATTGAATTTCTATCCAAACATGTGTCTGAAATGTGTTAACTACATTCGAGAAATATCAACGTTACAATAATGTACGACCCGATAATTCAAAGCACGTTCCTTTACGGTGGTATCAATAATACCGTTAATGGTTATTCACATCAAAATAAAAAAATCGACACCTTTCTAATCTTAGGGTATGTAAGTGACACTGTACATTTGAGAATTATCCTTTCGCACGCTTTCATTCCGAAATATATACGACCAGTTAGCTACTATAATAACTTAACGATAATAAAATAACACAAATAACCTTGTGGTTATTCTCCCTTATTGAAACAAAATGGAAGTGTTGTAGGTATTCAAATACCTACAACGGAAACACGCGTCAAAGTATTTTCCGAGTGCGTAGTAAAATAAATACATTTGATAGGGCATTTTGTACATCTTTGAGCTTCTCTTAATTTGTTGGGTGCTTAGGAGTCACCGGAAAAGGCGGCGGAACGCACCGTGTTTCTCATCACTCAACGAGCTAAGATTTGTAATACGAGAACGAGTACGTAGATAATACTCACTTTCTTCAAACAGCTTGAAGCTACAGACTACACAGCTGCTGGCTTGATCGAGGCAAACTGCGGTGTGAAATTTTATTTATCAGTTTTTTATCGAATTAAGTTAGGTTAATTTAGTAAAAATCGACCAAAGGAGTCAGCCATGCACACCTTGGGTTCATCTTAGCGATATTTTGCATTTAGTTCGACAGACTTACTACGGGTCAGACTCACGCTTGGTCGATTTTTAGAGTATTCTAAAATCTTCTATCTATAATATATATGCTTAAAACTGATTGGTTGAAATAAAAACGTAATTAAAAGGAATGGGATCTCATTTGGTAATTTGCAAAACCTGTATTGGAGGAGTGTATTATTTGCGATGGTCTTATCTAGGTACCTACTAAAAATTAAAATAAAATAAGTAGAAATAAGATATCGGGTACGAGAGTAATGCCGAACGCTTCAAGGAAAAAAAACGTTACTTTTCTTAATAAAAGGTTTAATGAAGTAATCTAATCATATAACAAAATTTTTGCTATTTAACTTTAAAAATGTCAACTCAAAACTTCTTTATGCTTCTGAAACTTGTAGTAACTCGTACAAAAAAAAGTATCTTTGTTCGCCATTACGCCTAGGTAGTAATGCCGACCAGGACAAGCGGTGATAACGATCACATATAATAATATATACCTAATCACTAAATAACAATAATAATTGAGATCCATTTTACACCCTATAATAAGAAAAATATTATAATATATATATATATATATATATATATATATGGCTATTGGTCTTAATCTTAAATCCTACTCTTACATAACTAATTGTATCTAATCATTTTTTTACATTATATTTTTTTAAGTCAACTAGTAGTTGAGTTAAAAAATACTAACATCAGAAATAAAATCTGTATCAGAATCCCACCTCTCCACCACGTCGGACAGAAGGACTGACAAACGGAAAACGATGTCTTACAAATAGAGTTTCGTTGGCACTCTTTGGGTATGGAACCCTAAAGAGGAATTATGCAAAACAAAGATCACTGACCTGTTGTTTTATTATTGTCGGTGACAATAACCCTTACATACCTATTGCGCGGAATCAAGGACCTTGTTAGAAAGAGCAAGCTGTATAATATTGCTATTTATGGTTATAGTTACAAAAGTAAGGCATAGGTATCAACTTATTATCGAATTCTACTAATCATAAAATGGTATACGGCTCAAAGAAAGGAAAAAAAAACATATTCTAACTTGACAAAAAACAAAGAAAGGGCATGCTAAGGTCATGATCGATTCTCGAACGTTTGCACAATTCAATCATCTGTTTCATCATTTTTGTGTTGTTCTTTTGTACCTTTTTATCTGTATTTTTTTATTGTACGTCAGGGAGGTGCTTGGCCTTCATCTCACCGGATTTTTTCAAGATAAGGTCGACGGTGGAAGCGCAGTTCACCCGGAATCCTCAACAAACATAGAAAAACAAGCTAAGTACCTATCTTACCTCTAAATGCCGAATCACAACAATTAAATAAAATTTCTATATTTATCATCTGTAAATATAATATTGTTTGCTTTGATTTATTAATACCACCATTACCAATACAATAGGTTATGCACTCACTCACTTTAATGTTTTTTTTATGGGTTTCTTGTGTTCTTTTTCAGGGTACCTTACTTGTCTCTGTAGAGCTGATTAATAAGAACCAAATTCAGGGCAAGATGGAAGGCCCAAGAGCACGCGGCATAATTATCATCATTACGATTACATTCCCTATAGACCAGTCCACTAGTCAAGCAGCAGAGATAGAAGAATGGCGATGGAATGTCAAGCGTGCCAAAAATCCTGATTGATGATAACGACTTAAAAGAAGAAGAATCTCAAAGAAAACTGTATATAATCACTTTGTCCGTATATTTGCATGTCACGACTTTCTCAGAAACGCGAAGAGGTATTAATCAGAATTTAATAGCAAGTAAGTAAGTATCCATGGATAGCGTAAAAGCCAACAAAGGGATCACACCAGAAGAATGGCGCAGCTTCCTTCTGTGTATTATCTACACCTTTACTGGGATCATCAATCCACCTGCCAAGCGTGATGATTATGACAAAACCCTCTAGCTTTGAGGAGGCTCCGTCCAGCAGTGGACACTTATGTGCTGTTGATGTTATGTGAGGTATGACTACGGTCTCTGTAAATAAACTGATGCAAGTCAGACTCGCGTGGTGAGGGTATATTAAGATATACCTACCGAAATAGTAAAAAACCCTCACCACGCGAGTCTGAATTGCATCAGTTTATTTACTAGAGCCTCATTTAGTGTTCTACTAAACCAATCGCTTCACTATGACAATGCTATCAACGCAGAATTGTCACTTAAATACCAAAAGTCAACTATAGTGGCAATTCTTTTTTTTACTAGGAGACGGAACAAGCAAGTAGCCCACCTGATGTTAAGTGCATCTCTTGCCTATAACAATGCCTTACTGCGTAGGTCAAATCCACAAAGAACAAAGCCTACACGGCACTGCATTGCGCCCGTCAACTTGAGGCATAAAGATGTTAAGCCTCGCGTGCCCATTATTTCGGAATATAATCGGAACACAGCACGACAGCTGCGACGATACCATTCTCATAGTGAAGCGATTGGTTTAGTAGAATCGGGGCCCAGTGGCTTGGGCTGTACGTTGCCTATGACAGTCAGTTAGTTAAGACTTTGTCTTTTTATCTAAATTTATTTATGCACAAACAATTAAAAATAATATTTAGGTGCAAGGAAAGCAGTCTGGTTGCTTAGGTTTTAGTTACAAACGGTCCATAGGTCACTCAACTGTTGGTGGCACTTTGACGCAGTGGCAGACGGTAGTAATGAAATAATGTGTGCCCCCATTTGTCATACGTGAGGGCCAATAACCATAAGTGTTACCGTCTGCCACTGCGTGGGAGTCGTTTGTGAGGGCAATCGGTAACAATTCGTTCCAGACCAGTACCAGACAGAAGTGAGCCCAAGACATCATTAAAATATTATTTTTAACCGTCTCTGTGGTCCAGTGGTTCAACCCACCGATTTCAGATCCAGTCCCGGGTTCGATTCCCATGGGGAGTACATAAATTAGTCAAGGGTCGTAAATACAGTCACGTCAACAGCCCATTTATGTAGTGGTTAATTTTATATTGGACAGAGCCAGCTCCAAAAACGGGAGGGTTTTGCCATAATCACCACACTTGGCAGGCGGGTTGGTGATCACAGTAAAGGTGTTATGTAACATACAGCAGGAAGCTGCCGCTTGCCGCTCTTCTGGTGAGATCCCTTAAATCAGCTTTTAAGACATCCGCGGGCTGAGTTGGAGGGCGCGACTGCTATGGCCGGGTAAATAAAAAAAAAATCATTTCTCGTTGAATGCCTCGTTACCGATTTCAAAAAGTATAAGCACGACTATTATATCATGCATTATTATGCGGAGTATCCGCTGTCATCATCGTCAGACTGTTTACTGTTATTTACTGAAAAAAAACCCTTTATATTGATTCCACTCCATCATCAGACCTTGGTAGTTTTGACATTCATCCATTGCATAAAACGCACTCAAAATACACCAGTTTATTATAGAAACCGCGTGTGTACATCGCGTTTTTTTAACAAATCCGTGACCTTTTTTACCTTTAATCGAAAGACACGCGAAATAATATCGTATCGATCATGAGATTTTTGTCCTGAAAGTAAGTGCTCATTTATGTCACTCCAGCGTGGGTTACATGTAAAAGTAATAAAAAGGTCGGTATGACCGTAATGTCTAACATAGGTCATGGCGTCTTGCGTTTTTTCATGCATGTACTTGGTCCAACTGTAAAAGATAATGGAAGTACTACCATTTGTCCCAGCTGATTTGCTTCAGTATCTAGCCGTCCAATTGCATCTTTTAAATTAATATAATTATCTGCGCGCAATTTGGCTTGATTGTTTTTTATTGTATTTATTGTAGTTTAGTCTTTCAGTTTCTATTTTTGCGTATTCATCTACCAAATATTGACTAAAAGGAGCGCGATATTTAACCAAAAAGTTATCTTCTCCTTCTCTGAATTAATTGAAAACTTGATCCAGTCATTAACCACATATCTGACAATTTCTGAACGCACTTCCATCGCTCTATCTTGTGTTCCGTACATTAAATAAGAGAGAGCACGAAACAAACATGCGCCGTCACCAACAATAGGGACGACAGTACATTCTCTTTAGTTCTTCTGTTTAGTTCATTTCCTTTAGCCATTTTAAAAAAGTCTAACCGACAAAACCTATACTTAAACCAAACGAAAACAAAACAAATGCCAAATACAAAGCAGAGTCTATAACCAAAACTATTAAACCGAAACAAAACAAATGCAATCCAAAATATGCCAAGAACAGCCAAAATCTAAATATATATAACTCAAAGGACTGACTGACATAGTGAGCACAGCCCAAAAATTAAAAAAAATAATCCTAATTTTTAACACACGCTAAACAAAAGTAAAGCCGCAAAAACTATACCTAATTAATAATAATACTTCTTAACGCGAGCGAAGCCGCGGGCAAAAGCTAGTCGTCAAATATAATCCGATAGATATATTATCTATGCACTATGCACAAATATGGTTAATTCAAAGTTCTCTCCAAAATAACTCAATGTAGATGGCGCTAGCATACAGAAATTCGTATATTTTAAACTGAAAAGTTACTAATCTTATATAGCCTGCATCTCAAAATCCTTTCTTAGGGGATGCCTACGTCATAGTAGCTTTATGCATGCAAAGTCTGAGCCCGATCGGTTTAAAATTGACAAAGTTTCATACAAACTTTCATCCCCTATTTTATCCCCTTGGGGGCAGAATTAATCAAAATCCTTTCTTAGCGTATGCCTACGTCATAACATCTACCTGCATGCCAAATTTCAGCCCGATCCGTCCAGTGGTTTGGGCTGTGCGTTGATAGATCACTATGTCAGTCAGTCAGTCACCTTTGAGCTATATATATTTAGATAAGATAATAAGATATATTATATTTAAAACGGTATTCTTAGTAAGTTAATATAAAGTATTATTGATAAATATAATATAATTTATGTATCTTAGTTATATGTAACTTATTAAATTGTTATGTACACTATTTACCAATTTTTATCTTTTCTCTCTCCACATCACTGATTTGCTGGAAGAAAACTATTTTTAGGGTTAAGCTTGCCTTTGCCATATATTTTAATTTTAAGTTTTTCTTTGTTATTATGTTTTGTGTGCAATGAAGTATAAATAAATAAATATTCTAAAGTGGTGAATTAATTCCAGAACTTTAAAAATGAAATTAATCTTTTTCCGTTAAAAATTTCCAATGTGGCGGGGATGTATTAAACATCTTTGATCATTTGGCTCATTCACTAACAGACAAATTTATAGACATAAAATTTAGAGTATTATAGCAGGTTATCGGTACCTTCCATATTTCGATGCAGGCATAGCAAGAACATGTACTCATAAATGTTTCCGAAATAAAAACAGAAATAAAACAAAATAGTGATAAAATGGTATTTCTTTTGAGAAACGGCTTTCCAACTCCAGTCTTAGCCGGTAAAATACCGGATTTGTCTTAAATCTGAATCTTATATCATTAACCGCCTTTACATAAACATTTCGTCGGTTTTGAAATGTAAATGTAGGCGACGACCCGATGCAAATTGTTGAATAATCTGCTTATTGAGATGCGGTGACAATGAGCCGGCACCACGGCGTCGGTTAGCTCTGTCTACGCGGCAGACGCTATCGTAATGAAGCCAGTTTTTGTTGAGTTTTACAAATACAAATTAAATACCCAAGGGCTGGCTCTTATTTAGGCCAGCGAATTAGCATAGCTATTCAGCGTGGCAATGCAGCCAGTGTCATGGGCACGCTTCCGTCTGGTACTGGTCTGGAACAGTTGAGTTACCTATAGGCCGTTTGTAACGGTCCTTAGGTAATCTGACTGATTTCTTTGTGCTTAGTTAGTTTAATTTATTGAATAAATGTAATATTTATTGCTTCAAATACCTGAGAAACATAGTGCACTTCACCCGGAATCCTCACCAGCTGAGGAACCTCTAAATGCCGGAACACAACAGTTTAGAAGCCAGGCGGACTTAAACAAAGTCCTATTATATCCTATAATATTCTACCAACCACACTTCAACAGAAGCTAAACAATCCATTAATAGCGTTAACACGTAGGGCACCATCGTCAGTCATATCAGCAAACTGCGCATAAATCTAAGACCACATTGAAGTTACCCTATTAGCGGAACCAAATCACGAGTTATGAAGCAGCCCATTGGAGCCCTAATAAGTATCCTGTAGCGTGCCGTGAGCTGTGATCGGGTCAACGTTCACACTACAACTACGCAAGATAGCCAGTTCCTCAGTTTGTCGAGGATTCCGGGTGAAGTGTACCTCCACCTCCGGCCTTATCTTAACTTGTAATCTGGTGAGATGAAGGCCAAGCGCTTCACCGTAGTACTATAAAATAAAAAGTGAGAAATCTCAATTTTCAGATACCTCCGTGAGAAACGTAAGCATCTTACCATCTTATCATCACTTATTTGAAGTAAAACTTCTTTAGCGCCGGTTTGAAACTCAATGAAACAAAAAAGCGATACTAAAACGAGATATACATATGCATCTTTAGGATTTAGCCTGCGAGAGAATGATATAGAATACAGATATGTTGTAGTATGTTTCTTTTGAATCATGTTCATGAACTCTTTATCTTTATTTTTTTATTTTTTATTGTACAATTGGGAAGCGCTTGGCCTTCATCTCACCTGGTTATAAGTTGAGATAAGGCCGAAGGTGGAAGTGCACTTCACCCAGAATCCTCAACAAACTGCAGATCTGGCTATCTTACCTCTAAATGCCGGAACACAACAATTTTTTTAATTGCTGTTATGGCGACAGAATTAGGTAAGATGGTGGTAGCTGGCCAGGCGGACTTAAACAAAGTCCTACCACCAACCAAACCAAGAACAATATGCTGTATTTCCCCAGGGGATCGAACCCGGGATCTCTGGATCTGAAATCGGTGGGTTGAACCACTAGACCACAGAGGCGGTTTATTTTTATATTTACTACGCTTAGGTACCCAATTTCCGCTTGAAGAACCAGAAGTGTATAAGATTGATTGTAGTTGTGGGAGTGCATATATTGGCAAACGTTAATGGCTTGACGAGGAAAGAACACATTCGGGCGGTGAAGAATGCGGATGTCCAAAAGTCCGCAATAGCGGACCATCTTTTGGAATCCAAATCATGGTAAACATCCCGTTAATATGACTTATGTGTGAATTAATGAAAATACTTCATTGCACACTTTAAAAATATAACAGAATTACTATTTTTTTGTATATACAATGGGCGGTCTTATCGCTTAGAAGCGATTTCTTCTAGACAACGACAAAGAGGTGATAGGTGGTGCCCGTTATGAAATAGGGGTCTAGCTAAATTTACTATATTAATTATGTGTACCTAATATATGTATCATATAAATACATACCTATATACTATATTATACACAAATAAAATATAATAAGGATGATAATATAATAAATATTCTATGTATGGCTTTATTTCGAATAAACTTTAATTCCATTCTATTCTATATAGGTACGTACTAGGCAAATATTAAATAAAATATTGCGTATGAAAATTATAAACTGTCACGCCCTGTAGCTTAGTTTGAACGCGCTGAATCGCAAAAGTTGAACCATAAAATTAGGTATAACCTCAGGAAGATCACACAAGTTTTAAGAATTTATATATTTATATATATTTTACGAGGAAAAATTGCGCGCCAAGATGGCTGTGGCATACATAACCACCCAATTTTATCAAAAGGCTTAAAATAAATTTCAGTTAAGGCGCTGACATGGGCAAAGAGGTCACATCTACTCTCTTCTTCGAGTCTTTCTACTGTTTGACGAGTCAGAGGTATAAAATAATAAAACAAAGCTAATGCTTTGACGTTTTATCCAGAGATATAATTGGGTGGTACCACTGATGTTAGAAAACGAACGTGCTTAGATCAAAAAAACAAAGCCGCATCTGTGTTCTAGTGGTTTTTCTACCGGTATCAGACCCAGAGGTCCCGGGCTCGATCCCCAGGGGGAGTAAAATATAGTGTTTGGGTTGGTTGGTGGTAGGACTTTCTTTAAGTCCGCCTGGCTAGCTGCCACCTGACCTTATTCTCTCGCCATAACAACAATTCTTAAATAGTTGTGTCCCGGCATTTAGAGTAAGATAGCCAGTTCCTCAGTTAGTTGAGGATTCCGGAAGAAGTGCGCTTCCACTTTCAGCCTTATCATTGCTTGAAAATCAGGTGCGATGACAGCCAAGCAACTCCCCGTCGTACACATAAAAGAATAAAAAAAAACAAAGGATATCGCACGCTGTTTTCGCAGTAGGTAAAAACTGCGAAATTAGCGGCATATTTTGTCATGCGATGCTATATATATATTAACTACTACTTTTTTTACTTGAGGGTTGTCCCATAATCACCACGTTTGGCAGGCGTATTGGTTATCGCAGTGAATGTGCTAGATATCGTTTATTCGGTGAATGGCAGATTCTGGAAAATATGCACAAAAGGAGGCTGCTGCTCTTCTTCGGGACACATTCTGGGAGTGTGTATTATTATGTTATTATTTGAACCTATGTTAAGGAATCGTAAGGATGAAGGTGGAAGCGCACTTTACCCGAAGTCCTCAACGGACTGACAAACTGGCTATCTTCCCTCTAAAAGAAAGAATACAACAATTTAGAATCGTTGTTATAGCGACAGACATAGGCGAATGGTCGGTACCACTAACCAAACCAAGCAATTTGTCGGTTAAAACTGATTGATTCGAAAATATGGGCATTTATTGTGTGTTTTACCAATATTTATCCCTACGTTTCTACGACGTTTTCGACGCTGGTGGAAAGTGTGACTGGTAAAATACGCGATAAATACCCGTTTTTTCAAAACATCATAATGTGTTATTGCAAATGCTTATAATAGACTAAAGCTGTATGAGTTCTCATATCCCAACACATTCGCGTAGCAAAATTTAAGCAACCTAAAGTTTCAGTGGCCCGTCTGTAACGTAAATCAATTACAAACGCAACGCTAAATAGTTGGCAGGGCTGCGCCGGCAACTATGGGGGAAATTATATGAAGCAATGGCGGAGTCTCAAATAACGCATACCGAACGCAGCAGGGACGCCTCCGCGGAATATGTCAAGGTAGAATGGCTCTACATCAGCAGGTGTTTAGGGTTTCATGTTGCATAGTAGCGGTCTCAATCACACCCATTATTTACATTAATTACACAGCGCCAACTAGACCCAAACCAAGCTTGTAATATAGGAACTAGATTACGGATATAATACATAACTATACTGGAAGAGTTTTTTTTCAGGGCCACTGATGCCAAGTCTGAAACCGTGCGTGTTATCAAAAAGTCATGTCAGGAGTTACGTGCTCGATTTAAAAATAAATAAGTTCTGCATTTAAGTAAAACATTTTTTTATAGTTTTACTGGAGTTTCTGAAAAAAAAAACTTGTTTTTTTTTTTTCATTTTTTTATGTATGTTTCCCGATTACTCGAAGACGCCTGGACCGATTTCAAAAATATTTTTTTGTTTAAAAGGGTACACTTCACAGGTCAGGATCTGATGATGGAAAAATCGAGGGAACTCTTCAATGAAGTCGGCTGTCTTTTTAGTTTTTAAAAAAAGTTAAGTGATGCAAACCTCATTGTAGAGTAGTTTTCGAAAACTATTGCTCCTAATATTTTTTTAGAGTAACTTTTGTCGGCAATTATAATATAATTTGTGAATGTGTCCAAGTAATCACATTTTTTGTGTGAGTAAATACGAACGTAATGTTGTGTGCTACGACTTGTATTAAGAGCGTAAAATCAGTTGCACAAAAAAACACAGAAAATCGTGACTCACAACTAACAAAATTATTCTCATTTGGCTGTAGCCTAAAGTGGTATTTCTTATTTTTTAACATCTTTATTCAATAAAATGTACAGTAAAAATAATTATGTACAAACTGTTCCAGACCAGTACCAGACGGAAGCGTGCCCAAGACACTGGCTGCATTGCCACGCTGAATAGCTATTTTATAATTGACGTAGGTATATCATGTAATTTGACAAGCCTCAAATTCCTCGATTTAATGTGAACTAACAAAATTGAGATTTCATTAAATGTTTTTAATCATGGCGTAGAATATTTTATGTTATAGGTCCATTCTACCTTTGTCGACTCTATGCTGTTGGTTTAAATCGTGAATATCTACCATGCGGGTTGTTGGGGTAGCAATATTGCATATTTTGACATAACAACCAAATCAAAGCTTACACGATATTTGAGGGGTTTAATTACCAATATTATGGCGTTAGTTAAGCCAGTATTACTCAAAATAATACCTATAACTGATAGTTACACTCGTAAAACGCAGAACGCAACATTCATATGTACTACCTAACTACGTTTGTTGCTATATTATTTATTTAATATGTCAATATTTTTATTTTTATTTTTAACGGAACCTTATTTACCTACTCTCAATTTCAAAACATCAAAATCGATATAAGATATTTTAGTGTTAAAATTCTCCCCTCGGGCCGACTATAGGTTGTCGAATAGTACATATCTTAAAAAATAGATTCTTGACATGTTTCAGTATCACGATATCATAAGGAACAATATATATTACATCGTGAGGAAAAACCTACGATTTTCTCATCACTGGTGTTTAACGCGCTCACAAACATTTCGTTACAAAAGTCACAACAATAATAATAATTAAATAAACAAATAAATAAATAAGAGGAAATTTGCAATAAATTGGAACATCTTCAAAACTTGTGCATTCGTTTTATATATGGATTGCGTAAGTTTGATCATGTTTTCTTTTACAGAGCCCAGTTAAAATGGCTTCCTATTCGTCGACGCCGTGATTCGGATGTGCTTTCTCTTCTCTATAATATTCTCAACAATCCTCTCTCTCCACCTTATCTCCGTGAGCGGTTTCAATTTCTGGTTCCCCGTGGTAAGCCTTGCAGAACAGCTAAATCTCTACTTCTTGCTACTCCCCAACACTCCTCTAGCTGTTATGGTGGCACGTTTACTGTGAAGTCAGTTAGGCTGTGGAACTCACTTCCCCATGACATTCGCGCTAGCCCCTCGCTTATAATCTTCAAGCGTAAAGTCAAAGAGCACTACCTCTCCTTATAGATTAATAATATATTAATATGTATATCTATGTTATGTATATCTGTATACCTATGTTATGTATATGATTATATTTGTATGTATATTATATTTAAAACTATATTCATAGTAAGTATATTGAGTATAGCATAATTAATGTGTCTTAGTTATATGTTACTTATTAAACTTTATTAAATTTTTATCTATCTTTTCCTTCTCCACATCAGTGGTTTGCTGGAAGAAAACTCTTTTGAGGGTTAAGCTCGTCTTTGCCATTTTTTTTTATTTTAAGTTTTTCTTTGTTATTATGTTTAAGTGTGCAATAAAGTATAAAAAAATAGGTATTACAGGACATTCACTTCACACAGTGCCATATAGCCCCAAACTAAGCATAGCTTGTAATAAGGGAACAAGATTACGGATAGAATACTGAAATACCTTTTGTAAATACATTCTAATCATACTATACAACACCCAAACACAGAACAAACATCAATATTCATCACACAAATGTTTGTCCTGGGTGGGAATCGACCCCACAACCTACAGCGCAAAAGGCGTACTACCAACTGGGCTATGAGGCTTGTTTGCAGTGCACCTCTGGGGTTCGAACGAGCAATCGAACAGCAAAGTCTGATTTAATGCATAGCTTCCGAGAGAACGAATAAGGTGGCGCTAATGGAACGTGCCTGCGGTCAAATTGATTTAATGTTTTTAATAAAACGATTCTATTAATATTACCTATGTGGTTTTTCGTGCCACAATTATTAATTCAACGTAATTAATTAACAGGTATACACGGACGTTGCATTGTGTGCTGCGTTGACAATGTTTCAGTTAAAATGTCGCAGTATTTATTTGTAAATAAAAAAAATATTTTATAAACAAATATGAACGTGTGAACGCATATTTACACAATGCACGTTTGAGATGGAATGACTTATAACAACTGTCCAAGTCAACATATATTTATTCGACTAACTAAGCAATTACAATAATAACAATACGGGATATGTGATTTTTACGCAGCGCCATCTAGCCCTAAAATAAGCAGAGCTTGTTATATGGGAACTTGATTACGGGAAGAGAGATTTTGTGTAAGAGAGTTTTTGTGTTTCACATAACTGTTAGTTATATTGTTACTATACGTGAAAATCTATAATTAGCTTTCTGTTATTATTATTGTAAAATGTAAGAAAAAAAAAATGTGATTTTCTAATAAATTAAATAAATAAATAGATTACAATTAAATACTCTTTTTTGTAGCTACATACAAAATATACAATATAACACCTAAGCATCGAACAAACATTTATTTTCATCACACAAATGTTTGTCCTGGGTGGGAATCGAACCCACAACCTACAGCGCAGAAGGTAGAGCTACTACCAACTGAGTTGTAAGGCCTGTTGTCAATTATTACGAGGCACACACTCCAAACCGCGAAGAAACCAACCGCCTCTGTGGTCTAGTGGTTCAACCCACCGATTTCAGATCCAGAGGTCCCGGGTTTGATTTCCATGAGTACAATATATTGACTTGGTTTGGTTGGTGGTAGGACTTTGTTTAAGTCCGCCTGGCTAGCTACCACCATCTTACCTAATTCTGTCGCCATAATAACAATTCTATAATTGTTGTGTTCCGGCATTTAGAGGTAAGATAGCCAGATCCTCAGTTTGTTGAGGATTCCGGGTGAAGTGCGCCTCCATTTTCAGCCTTATCTCAACTTGTAATCAGGTGAGATGAAGGCCAAGTGCTTACCCGTCGTAGGTACAAAAAAAACGTACGAAAGCCACCAAGGCTAACGTAAAGCCGCTGAAAGGCCAGTATATGTTAAAGCCTTTCGAAGAAAGGTAGAGGTGTTGAAGACCAGTGATGATGGTGATGACTAAGCAAAGAAGTTGATGTTGAAGTTGAGGTCATTAAGATTTTTTTTAACATTTCGCCCTCCGGGTTTTCAAAAATCTTGCCGGGCTTTTGATTGAGGCGACACGTGACCCAAGGGCTCTTATTTAGGCCAGCGAATCAGCATAGCTATTCAGCGTGGCAATGCAGCCAGTGTCTTGGGCACGCTTCCGTCTGGTAATGGTCTGGAACAGTTGAATTACCTATAGGCCGTTTGTAACGGTCCTTAGGTAATCTGACTGATTCCTTTGTACATATTTAGTTTAATTGTAATTTTTATTGAATAAATGAAAATAAAAAAAAAGGATACATAGTTATTGATCTGTGCATATGCGACTAGTCTTTAACAAAGCACATACATTTTGTACAGACAGTTGAAAAGCGATAAATCATTAACAAAATATTAAATATTTATTTTTCACGCTTTACGAAAAGCGTTTGAAAGTGAATTGTTAGCTCAGACCCTGTCACATGAATGACACGAAAAATATGATTTGCAAAATAAGGGAAAAGTACTATTACATATGAACTGGTATAACAATATCTTGAATGTGAGGAGGGCATGCGAAAAATCCTTTTATTGAAACTAGTCGTCCTTTTTATACATTATGTATAAGGTGCCCCGGAGGCTGTCCATTGTCACACGGCATTTTAACGCTTTTCACCATTAAAAAAATTGTAAATGATAAGAGTGTATAACGGAAAAACTGTGTTGTAATATAATACCACCAAAATTTAGTTTGATTTCGTTTATTTTTCGTACATATTGAAGTTTTGTACGCTTGTCGCGAGGGTAGCGATGCATATTCTCTTCAAAGTTAGGTTATACAGAGACAATATATACTTTTACATTGACATTGACATCCTGCATGGCCTGACTACGAACCTTTTAGCCACAATGGGACATGTTAACACTTTTGCGTTACCAGACTGTACGCACCGCGATCGCGATATAAACATATAAGAGAGAACCGAAACAAAATTGGTACCTTCATGTACTATCGTATACGTAAAATCCGTGTTTAAAAATGTATGATAAGAGTAGTTAATTTTATCAGATTAATATGCTCATGAAGGTTCTTTAGAGGTTAGTTCAAGTTAGGACCCAAGGTCTTCTGACATTATTTATTTATTATGTAGGTACAAAATGTGAACTTACATAATTGTATTACTTGTATAATTGTTATAGTAATGTTAATTTTACAGGTGTACCTATATTTAAGTACCAATAAATGTATCTGAATCTCAGTAGAGCTTTTATTCAGCAAACAAGCCTCATAGCTCAGTTGGTAGTAACTCTGCCTTCTGCGCTGTAGGCTGTGGGTTCGATTCCCACCCAGGACAAACATTTGTGTGATGAATATAGATGTTTGTTCTGTGTTTGGGTGTTCTATCATATAGTAAGTATGTATTTAAAAAAAAAAGTATTTAAGTATTCTATCCGTAATCTAGTTCCCATATTACAAGCCATGCTTAGTTTGGGGCTAGATGGCGCTGTGTAAAAATTAATGTCCCATAATATATATATATTTTTTTTAAACCTTAAATTATGGGACTAATATCTCAATGACCTAAACACTTATCGATAAAAAAATCCGAAGTTGGTTCTACAAATATTATTCCGGAATCTTCTGCTTAGCCTTGTGTTATTCCTGATCAAAATTTCAGCCCAGTCATTTCAGTAAAATTTGCGTGAAGGAAATTGAATTAACAAACAAAAATCGCAGCAGTACGACCGGGAAGCGAGTTGATAAGGTGGAGATGAACTTCAGCTGGAATCCTCAACAAACTGCAGATCTGGCTATCTTACCTCTAAATGCCGGAACACAACAATTTTAGAATTTACAAATGTTATTACGACACAAAAACTCACAACAACGACGGGACTCGATCCCGCGTCTTTTTCAAAAGCTAGAAAAAGCGTTTCCAGCTGAACAGTTCGGAATGCGGAATCTGCGTCGGTACTTCCGTAGCTCAGTGAATTTTTGTGTTATAATAACTATATAATAACAAATAAATGAGGATGCCTCGTGTAGAGGCGAAACACGTGTCGATTTGATTTTTTCAAAGAGATTTAGCGGATTTATTACTAAATATTTTTTCTGTTTTCAGATTTTATTTTGAAATATGGATTTCCGCAAAATAACGCCTGAATCAATTAGCTATGTTATAATAACGTTTATAAATGTTGTGACCGAGTGCGATCACTTGAAATACAAAAAAATGTTGTTATGGCGACAGAATCAGAATCTTACGATGGTGGTAGCTAACCCGGCCGACTTAACAAAGTTCTACCCCCAACCAAACCAAGCACAATATTGTACTTCCCCTGATCGAACCCGGGACCTCTGGATCTGAAATCGGTAGTTTGAACCACTAGACCACAGAGGCTTATTGTTGCTACACTAGAACTTGAACCCGATATTCAGAAGCCAGCGCCAGTTGATGGAATGCGAGCCAGATCTATCCCTTGGCGGTCGTTAGCAGTTAGCAACTTTTGCGTGGATAAACTGATTGATTGTGCCTTTGATAGCACCCAAGTCAGTGGCGCGGCAATGTCTGATTAAAACTTCAAGGTTAAATTAGCCTGGCTTAGAACTTATTAAATAAATAATAATCTTAAACCATACATTTATTCAATAAATTAAACTAACTAAGTACAAAGGAATCAGTCAGATTACCTAAGGACCGTTACAAACGGCCTATAGGTAACTCAACTGTTCCAGACCAGTACCAGACGGAAGCGTGCCCAAGACACTGGCTGCATTGCCACGCTGAATAGCTATGCTAATTCGCTGGCCTAAATAAGAGCCAGCCCTTGGGTCACGTGTCGCCTCAATCAAAAGCCCCGCAATATTTTTGAAAACCCGGAGGGCACCGGCTCCCCACGGACCCAAGGTCTCCACCCCAAAAGGCTCAAATAGGTAAGCTCTGTCGAGACCACTATATTTGCGCCTTTTGTGATCCTCGGCAGAATCAGCCGCCGCACCAGCCCTAACTGATGTCCCAGGCAGATGAGATGGCGCTAGGGTGTCGACGCAGGTAGCGTCCCACACCAAAGGCCTACCCATTTCCCAAGGGACAAGAGTCATACCGTCGGGCCGCTTACCATCATCACGTAACATACCATTCGGTTCAAGAACGGCTGGCACATTGACACTGGTAATAATAATAATTAAAAAGTAAATAATAAATATATACCCTTTATTTCAGACGAGGTTCATTTACACATCCTACATTGGTACGTACATAGGTAGGTTACCTATCATCTTAATGGAAAAACTCGTGAAGTGTTAAGTTTAAGTGGTAAGTTTTCTTTTTACCAGCAGCCAGGCGTTTGTTTTTTTATCGGTCTAGTAAGGTAGATACATTATACCTACCTAATGTCACTCACGTCACGTGTACAACGCTGCTCGCGAGCACAACTCGGCACGTGTAAAGTTATAATAATATGTTACAATAACAAGTTATAATAACAAGTTACAATAATAAGTTACAATAATAAGTTACAATAAGAAGTTACAATAAGAAGTTACAATAATAAGTTACAATAATAAGATACAATAATAAGTTACAATAATAAGTTACAATGATAATTTACAACAATAAGTTAAAATAATAAGTTACAATAATAAGTTACATCATCGCCATCAACAAAAAAAAAATCAACGAACATGTGTGCTATGTGTGTGTTTTCATCAAAATCAGATGAAAAATGAGACCTGTAGGCGAGAACATATCGACAGACAGCGGACAAAAGCATTTTTGGCCAATATCGAAACTGAGACGCATCGCTCGCTTCGCTCGCTCGGTTAATTAAGCACGAAGAAATGATTTTTGAATATTCATCCCCTTAGAGGATGAAATAAGGGTAACCAAACGTTTCTAGTTTTTGTTTGTCCAATTTTAGTGAAAATGAACATAGAAATTAATAATATTTTTATTTACCAGTTGATACAAGTAGGCTTCTATTTATCAGAGGTTTTATAAAAAATAGTCGAAAATAGTTAAAAAATTTAAAAGCCGGGCTATTTTTGAGATTTTGTGTTTGGGTGTTGTATCATATAGTACGTATGTATTTACAAAAAGTATTTAAGTATTTTATCCGTAATCTAGTTCCCATATTACAAGCTATGCTTAGTTTGGGGCTAGATGGCGCTGTGTAAAATGAATGTCCTGTAATATTTATTTATTTATTATTATTATTATTTTACCGATGGAAAATCCTATCGAGTACATTTACTTGTATCAAATAAAAACCCAATCAAATAACCCCAAACAACCCGTTGAACAAACAAGGTAGAATTTATGAACAGATAAAAAACCTCCGCAATATGGTGACAAAAAGCCAACATCTCATATCCTGAGCAAATGTATTCAAGGGGCCTATTCTAGCCGCTGTCCCACGCATGTGTCATAGCCAGTGGCCCCCAGGGGAGACAAACTGAATATTGCAGATATGAGAACATTATTGTTGCGCGTTTCCATTGTCACCGTCTCTGTGGTCTAGTGGTTCGCCCACCGGTGTCAGATTCAGAGGACCCGGGTTCGATGGTTCGGGAGTACAATATTCTGCTTGGTTTGGTTAGTGATTAGACTTTGTTTATGTCTGGCTACCACCATCTTACCTAATTCTGTCACCATAGCTCTATATTGTTGTGTTCCGCCATTTAGAGGTAAGATAGCCAGTACCTCAGTTTGTTGAGGATTCCGGGTGAAGTGGCCTTCCACCTTAGGCCTTATCATAGCTTAAAAATCAGGTGAGAATCTGAGAGATGTTGAGAAAAGTATAAAAGTAAACCATGAAACAGCGATAATGGAGAGGTTATCTCGATTGTTACGAAGTTGTTCAAATGATCCCATACCTACATTTCAGATCCAGGATGAGATATGGGTGTTGTTGTCGGTAAAATTACATTTGTATGCTTGCATGCATTTTCTATGCATTCATCATTCGCTCACGAGCGGAACTAAATAACGCTAATGTACGCAAATATATAGCTCTATATAATTTTCCTTAGCCTACTCTAATGTATATAATTTGTAGTACCTCTGTGAGAGAAAATAAATGTTTTTTTTTTATTATTTTTTTATCATTAATTTTGTATGAATTTTTCATTTTTTTTACATAAGACTTGATCAATTTTTTTCTCATGATGATTGTTATATATTTTTTGAAAAAATATATCACAATTTCGATTTATAATGATTGTGATATCTTTTTTATTATAAATCTATATAATCTGAATTGGCAATGGGCAGGCCACAAAGCTCACAAAACTGATAACCGCTTCGGAGCAAAGGTTATCGCATGACGACCACGATTAACGGGCTATTTTTTTTTGTAAATACATACTTATCATACAATACACACCCAAACACAGAACAAACATCTATATTCATCACACAAATGTTTGTCCTGGGTGGGAATCGAACCCACAACCTACAGCGCAGAAGGCAGAGTTACTACCAACTGAGCTATGAGGCTTGGGGGTCGTAGGTAAACAGTGTTTCGTTTATGAGTTGTTGCATACCTAAATTGTATTTCTCATTTAAAAAGTGATTGTACAACAAACCTCTCTACAAGGCAGAACTGGTGTTATCATCCATCAGTCGCAAGGGGAAAATGAATAAATTGAATACGAAAAAAATTAGATTTGATTTGTCACAATGAGATTTCAGGCATTTATATAAAAACGGCGATAAAGCGACACGTGCATTGTCCTCGTGACATGGGTCCAGGTCTGTCCCGAAAAGTGTCCCGACTGTCCCGAAAATTGTCCCGACTTTTTTGAATGGAACGCCCGATTAATGTTGTACAAGGAAATCGTTTGATGGACGCTTTAGAAAACATTTTTTTGTTGTGAATGAGCGTGAGGTATGAAGGTAAGAGGTTTGCATTTGTGATTTTTTGTATAAATACATAATGCTTCTGTAGATAGCTTGGTTACCGGGTTTTTTGATCAATTACATTATTTTATCGCTTCTTAATCATGGGTTGCCATTGTTATAAGATACTAAGAGGATCTATGGGATATTGGGTAGGTAATGTTAAGTTAGCGGTTTATGTTCATCGTAAGTAAGTTTGCCTTTTTGTTCTTATTTTTTTGAAAATAAATATATACTCTGACTGACCATCAATTTGGCTGTGCCCAAAACGACTTTTCCATTTGTTGCGGAGGGGTGCAGTAATAAGGATTTTGGAATATTCTTAAGGGATGGCGGGAACGAATATAGACTACAATTAATAAAGAAAATTCCGAAACCACTAAAACGTACAGAATAAAAATCTATTTTTCTATCTATACTTATAATAAAATCGTAGAAAAGCTGTGCCTGTACATATAATATTTTCAAGTAAAAATTAATGCCCTGAGCATAAAAATACAGTTTTAAGAATTTTTGTCTGTTTGTCTGTTTGTTTGTGCACGCGTATTTTTGGAACGGGTCATCCGATGTGGATATGCTTTTCAATGATGTGTTGTGTATGGTTCAGGGCAGGATCTGACGATGGTAAGGGTAAACAGGTAAACAAAATTGTATCATATTTATCATTGAAGTCGGTTTTCTTTTTAGTTTTTAAAACGTAATTATACACTTTTACATACGTTTGTCAACTGTAAAATTTTATAATACCTGTCGTATTAATTCAAATATCCCTGCTCATCCCTCGTCATGAACGATTTGTTTTAGCCTAGAAGTGAAATTAAGAAGTTTCTAGTTTGTTTACATTACCTACACGCGTCACGTCGAAAACGTCTCTTTGACCACGCTAATCTCCGAAAGTACTGAACCGATTTCAATAGTAGATTGTGATGTGTGCGTTTAAGTTATCACAAATCTAATCATAAGTAAAAAGATATGCATGTATCGAAGTGTTGTGGTTCTTGGCTGGTCCCGTTCAATTTCCCTTTGCTATCTCCCAACTGTCGTCTGTTGAGGCTTCCTTGAAGGCATTCGGGCAACCAATGTTCATCCTGGAATTGGAAGCAAAGCTTCTTGTAGGTTTCTTTTACAGCGGTGACAGTTTCTTGTTCGTAGTCGTCCACCGTTTGCGTTGCGAGTACCGGGAATCTTATCTCTCTTTATTTTTTATTCGTTGTGCCCCCTACACGTACGCGCTACAAACTTCAGCTTTTTTATCCAGGAAAATTCTGAATTTTGTTAGTTCAGGTTCACTATCTCCAACCAAAGCGCTATAGTAGAACACCTCCGGCGTATGCAGGTAGTGAGATTAGTTCAGTGCGGCGATTGTTGTAACTGCGTTGTTGATTCGACTCGCGAAGATGCTAATGTCACGTGGGCTGTCTCCGATCCGGGCTAGTTCTCGGATTTTCTGTAGCTCGGACAGCGCGAGCTGATCTGGTCTGCCGAACCTTCTTTCCAGGGCGGCGATGACGTCATCGGGGTCGGATGCGTCGAATAGCAGGCCTCGTATCGCTTCCTTTGCTACCCCTTTATGGATTTTCTCAGGCGGGCGACATTGTGCACGTCCGTGCACAGCGGCTTGCTGTCGAGGAACGCTCGCTTGAACGGCAGCCAGTCTTCATGAGCGCCGCTGAGGTCGGGCAGGTCCCAGATCTTTGGTGGTACTCGGTGTGGTTGTGTTGTTTTTGTAGCGCTGATGATTGCGTCGGCTAGCTCTTAAAAGTCTGATTCTGTTGAACGCTCCGGTTCTAGCGCCGCCGGTTGTTCCAAGTAGGTATGTAGTTGTGTGGTTCACCCATTGTTCGACGTGTGTGACCCTGTCGTTCTAGAATTCTGGGTCAAACTCCTCCTTCTTGGTACTGTGCTAGCTCTAGCTCCGTCTCGGCTGGAGCTACGGCGTTCTGGGCGGCTTCCAATTGTTTTTGTTGGAGGGTTAGTCGGGCTTCAAGTGCAGTTCGTCTTGTTGATTTGATGGACCTGGCCTTCGGGTTCGGAACAACCGTAGTTGAAGATACGAACGGTGGGACTTGGGATTTCCCTCCTGTGTTCTTCGCGTATGGCGCGTGTTGCGGGGCCGCAGTTCCGGCTGCGGACGCGGGAGCGACGGTGACAGGGTGTGGTTGCGGCATACGGGCCGGAGGCACAGCCGCGAGCGCGGCGGCGGTGGGTGGCTGCGGTATACGGACCAGAGGCACAGCCGGGGTCGCGAACACGTCGTAGGTGGCAGCGGAGCCAACACCGGCACGCGGGCCGGGCGCGGGGACCGGGGAAAGATGAGAGAGGTCGCCGGCGGCGGCGACGGCGGCAGTCTTCGGTCTCGTACTCTCTCCTCGCGTCGGGGAGGTCTGGCGACGTAGACGTGCCCGCGGAGGCTGTGGTGCCTTCGGTTTCTATCGTCGTAGCTGGAGTGTTCATAGACCAGTCGGTTTCAGTAGTCTCTGTGGAGTCTTCCTTCCTTAGCGGTGGTGAGCTCGAACGGATGATCGGCATCGTATGAATCTTCTTTCTTCACCAATCCTGTCTCGAAGGATAAAAAATGTTGTGGTTATGGGCTGGTCCCGTTCAAAACGATGGCAGGTGTGGACTGTAGATTGACCAGTAGAAAGACTTCCGATGAGATTTGAGAGCTTTTATTTTCTTGTAACATTGTGGACGTTTTTATTATAAAATGCAAAATACTTATACAAAATCCTATGCCTGCCCGCAGTAGGCAGGCAGCGCAAGTTTCTACCACCATCTGAGCGAGAGGGATGTATCGCCTATTGCCGTTCTGGCGCGCTCAGACGATGGTAGGTTCGAATAAAAAACAACCTATCTATATATCTTTGTGTTCCTAAGCTATGTGCAATATTTCTTTATTATTATTTTTAGCTTATAAAACTGAAATAACATTTCAAATCTTAGTCTAAACGAATTGACACTTTAAAATGTAATCTAGACGCAGTAATTAACACGAAGCAAAATGCAAGAGGTAAATACCTATTAGGTATTGAAATCAACACAACTTTTAACGAATATACTTTTTTTTTAAATCGATTGTAAGAACCTGCCCTGAACAGTACACAACATCACCGAAAACCATTTAAGATGTTCCGAAAATATCTTCGCGTGCACAAACAATCAGACAAACAAATTAAAATTCTAAAAACTGTATTTTATGCTCAGCTGCGTGTCTTTAGTACCTAGCACCTTAATGCTGTACATTAAGTTTTTTACTGATAGTACGATTTATTATATCTTATCAGTAAGAAGAATCAGAAATAAGTATTAAATAAATTTAGATTTATTTTACGCCATATCGCCCAAACTATGCTTAGCTTGTAATATGGATACTAGATTAAGGAGAATATTAATTTCTTATTGTAAAAACATAGTTGTCATACAATATAACACCCAAACACAGATTTTTTTTTTTTTTATTGTACGACGGGGAAGCCTTTATCTCACATGGTTACTGTTGAAATAGGGCAAAAGGTAGGTGGAGGCGAACTTCAGCCGGAGACCTCAACAAACTGAGGAACTGGCTGTCTTACCACTAAATGCCGGAACACAACAATTTGAGAATTGTTATTATGGCGACAGAATTAGGTAAGATGGTGGTAGCTAGCCAGGCGGACCCGAACAAAGTCCTCCCACCAACCAAACCAAGCACAATATATTATTCTCCCCATGGGGATCGAACCCGGGACCTCTGGATCAGAAATCGGTGGGTTGAACCACTAGACCACAGAGGCGGTTAAAATCTATAGGTATACACAAATTTTATGTTTGTCCCATCGGTTCGAACCCTATCTCCTTTTAATCTTCTTTCTTACCGTAGTCGAACAACACCGCAGATAGCATACCTACCAACTGAGTTGATTTGAACCATCTCCACCGTTTTCGAATTCATTAAAACCCTGCCATTACTATTATGATATTATCTTCATAAAAAGAACTACTAATAAATGATTTCGTTCCCGGCATCTCATGGGAAATAAAAAAAAAGCATTCCAAGTACACCCGATTTTTCAGACGAGCGGTTTGGGTTACACGTCGTATGTCACTCACGTCACGCTATTATATAGTTTATTTTTACAAACGAAACTATATTTATTCACAAACAATAAAAATAATATAAAATAAATAAATATGAAAGGACATTAACAAACGGCCTATAGGTAACTCAACTGTTCCAGACCAGTACCAGACGGAAGCGTGCCCAAGACGCTGGCTGCATTGCCACGCTGAATAGCTACGCTAATTCACTGGCCTAAATAAGAGCCAGCCCTAGGGTCACGTGTAACCTCAATCAAAAGCCCCGCAAGATTTTTGAAAGCCCGGAGTGCACCTGCTCCCCACGGACCCAAGGTCTCGACCCCAAAAGGCTCAAATAGGTAAGCTCTGTCAAAACCACTATATTTACGCCTTTTATGATTCTAGGTCGAATCAGCCGTCGCACCGGCCCTAACTGATATCCCAGGCAGATGAGATGGCGCTAGGGTGACGACGCAGGTAGCGTCCCACACCAAAGGCCTACCCATTTCCCAGGGGACAAGAGTCATACCGTCGGGCCGCTTACCATCATCACGTAAATAACAGACCATTCGGCTTGAGAACGGCTGGAACATTGGCACTTAAGATTATGATTATAATACGATAATTATAATTATGAAATGATAAATCAGATTATGATTTTGATATGATGATTATGTTAAAAGACACATTACTCATATATATTAATTTTATTTTCTTGTTTTCACTCATTAACAGCAATTCATTCGAATTATTAATTCATATAAAAAGTATATGCAAGTAGGTATATGTATCTACTTAAATTTAAAAAGCAAGGCAAAGGAAGGAAATTGATTTGAATGTAGTCTGGACTCTTTTTTTTCCACATAATTGTACTTTGTTTTTTCCTATAGTACCTATACTTCAACGAAAAATAGTAAGCACCACAGAATACACAATATTTTATATAGTATAAAGGTAGAATAATAATCAACAACTCAACCAACTCTGACCTTTCTCTTATGACAGACTTCTAAGAGATAGGTATGAGTTAGTTGATTACATTTTGTAGCGAGGTTTGTTTTAATGTTTATATGATAGGTATGTGTTCAAGTATAAGTACAGTTTGATTCAGATTCTGATTCAAGTTATTGGTATATATTTATATTTATTTTACAGTACGATGGGGGGCTTGACCTTCATCTCACCTAATTTTTCAAGTTATGAAAAATCAGGCCAAAGATGGAAGCACATTTCACCCGGAATCCTCAACCAACTGAGGAACTGGCTATAATAATAATAATAAAATAAAAAGCCTGTTTATTCCTAAAAATTCCTAAAATTATCTTGAGTTTTTACAATCTATATCTATTCTATATACTATAACTACAATTTATATTCTGAGTATATATTATTCATATTATTCATGACGTTTTTAGGACCCCTCTCGGGTAAAGGCCTCCTCCAGCTCTTTCCATTGGTTGCGGTCTTCTGCCACCTCTGTCCAATTTGAGGTTTCAGATGCCCTCCTTATCTCGTCCGACCAACGAGCAAACGGTCTCCCTACTCTTCTAACTCCTGGTGGTCCTCTCCAGTTTGTGACTCTATTTGTCCACCTTTCTTTTTCCATCCGGAGGAACTGGCTATCTTACCTCTAAATGCTGGAACAAAAAAAAAAAAAAGTAATGGCGACAGACTTAGGTAACATGACGGTAGCTAGCCAGGCGGACTTAAACAAAGTCCTACCACCAACCAAACCAAGCATAATATTGTACTCCCCATGGGGATCGAACCCTGGACCTTTGGTTCTGACAGTGGTCGAACCACAAGGCCACGGAGGCGGTTAAAATATAGGAGGTATGAATAAAAAACACGTCTAAAGAAATTACATTGTCAAAAACATACATACTAGGTAACTTTTGAAAATATGTAAGTGTATGCAAATCAGCCTGCGAATGTCTTAAAAGCCGACTCAAGGCTACACGTACGTACCTATATATATAGAATACTATTAGAATACTCTATGTAAGTGTAGGTTTGCTTTTCTGTATTTTGCAAACTTTTTTTTAAATAGATAGGCTCGCGTTTGACGCAATATTATGCAGCCTTCGATGAAGCATGCCTGCATTCAAGGAATCTATTCACTTTTGAATTAAAGACTCCCATGTTGAGACTGTAAAAGCTCTGAACACTATCCGCAAATTTTTTTTTAAGCCATAAGTTTGACTCGACGAGTAGTCCAAGGACACCTGCTCTCTAAAGCCATGCCATCCATTGACAGCATTTGATTGTTGTTTTTTCAAGCTGATTCACACTTCCACATATCATAACGTACTTAGTTTTTTAAGAGTTTTATTACAAGGCTATTTTTACTGACCACCTAAAGATCTGCCGTTAAAAGGGTCAAAGCGTGTTCTAATTTTAACAGTTCAAAGGAATAATCTAGGTACCTGAATGTCGTTGGCACAAATATTATATTTACAATATCTAAAACAGTTAGCCGTAGTACGGGCTATAAAAGGTATGCCCTTAATTCGACCCTTGGGGTCCCTTTGAAATGTAAAGATACTTAGTAGGTATATCAAAAAAATATTTATTTATTGGAAAACCAACAGCTCTTAAAGTTTAAATAACAAAAGCTATAGAATCAGAAAGCTAATAACAGGTTTTCACGAGACAACAGTATGAAAACAAAGATGTGAACAAATGATCGACTTAAATAGTACCTATCTGTAAGTTTAAGGTTTCATAAAGTTGATACAATGTAATTATGAAGATATATATTATAAGCAAGTCGAAGTAATGAAACTATTAAAGACACGGCGGCGCAGGGGGTGTAGGAGCCGCTGGTGCCGCGGGCGCCGAAGGAGGTGTTGGAGGATTGGGGGGCGCAGGGGGTGCGGGCGCTCCGGAAGTCGCAGGGGCTGCTGGCTTTGCGGGGAGCGCAGAAGGTGCTGGCGCTGAAGGAGGCGCAGGAGGAGCTGGTGGTGTGGGGGGCGCAGGAATTCCTGGCGGCGCGCAAGGCGCAGCAGGTGATGGCGGCGAGGGGGGCGAGGCGGGCGATGAGGGTGACTTTGGCGAGGAAGGCGAAGGAGGCGAGGGTGGGCTGCCGCTGTCACCGCCGCCACCTCCGCCACCGCCACCACCGCCACCGCCACCACCACCGCCGCCGCCGCCGCCGCCACCTCCTCCGCCACCGCCGCCAAGGGGAAGTGACAGCTGATTTCCCAACAGGGGGACTGATTTTCCGCCTTTGCCATAGCCTGACAAAAAAAAGAAAGAGTTAACTCGTTGGGTGCTGCTCGTCTCGCTCTCTATGTAAAACACACCGTGAGTGTTTTACAGAGTTACTGGTTCTGATGGTATTCCCTTCATGTTAAAGGATATCAGTTTTGGTCTGTATTGGATAAACTGCATTAAAAAAAAAAATGCTGGTTTTATTTGCGCTTAGTTGCAATCCATTTTTATTGAACCACTCACTCAATGTCTGACGTGTGACGACGAGTGGTACTAAGTCCTCGGCCTGCGTGCTGTGCAAACGGATCATCTGTGTCACAATAACGCCTCCAGAGTCGACACATTACACTTTTATGGACGCCGAAATGCCGGGTGACATTGGCTTGAGTGTTTTCCATTTCAAGCATTCCTATAAGCATCTACATATCGCTTTACGCGCGCTAACTTCAGATTACTGATCGATTGAAATGCTTGGTGTTGTTGCTATTCCCCTGACAGATTGCCCGTATCACAATACTAGTTACCAGAGATGAATTTGTGCCAGCTGTTGGTGGAGGCGAGGACTTGGTTCGTGGCCGTATCACCGCCGAGCCATTCCTGCGCCGGCGCATTGCCTAACGAGGAAGCGGTCGCGGCTGAAGTCTCCCCCAGCGCACACATCAGGCCCCATCCTGAAAGATCCATATAACACTTTACTGGAATAGCACCAGCGTACCAACGAAGTCATGTAGCGCCACGGCAATGTCTGTTTTGGTTCCTATACTTTAGTAAAGTGGTATTTTAGTAAAAATATAGTGGTGCTGTATTTTATACCTGCAAAATTTATTTTGAATCGGACGTATAATTTCAAATAGAATGAGAAACTACGTTTGTATAGGAGAGTGATACTACTGAGCCTTCTTAACAGTAAATTGTAATTGACTTGACATCAAGTAGAAGTCAATTTTATAATGTTTTCTGCCAAGTTGGTCAGCATTTAAAAAACGCCTAGGCATTATGCTCACCACTGGGTTATTCGGGATTCGATCGATTTTTTTCGTCCGATTCGGTCGAATCACTGAAATCCATTTTAAGTATTATTTTCGTTCGGGATTCGACCGAATCTTGCCTCATTAATTACTTGATTTTTGTACAGTCATACACTTCATAAACTGGTTGACGTACTACTTTATTCTCTTGGACATATTTTTAAAATTTATATTTCAAAATGTTAATTTAAAATTTGTATTTTAAGGTGTTCCAATTTTCAGAGCCACAGTCACAATTTAACAGCATAATATTTTTTTATTCCAAACTTCGAACCGGTTTTTTTTTTTAAATTAAAATAGGCAACGGAGATTTTAGTATTCTACCTCTGTGATGTTACTGGGTCGTTTTTTTTTAATGTAGGATAGCTACGTATGGTAATGTAAATATTTATTTTTAAATTTTGTACAATTAAATGTTAAATAAAAAAAATTGTTTAACAATATTAGCTTCTGCTCGTGGTTTCACTCGCGTCACCCACGTGGTGCCCGGATAAAAAGTAGGTAGCTTATGTGTTATTCCTGGTGTAGAACAATATCTGTCTCAATCCGTTGTGTTCCTAGAAATATACTAGGCAGGTTACTCACCGACTAAACAGGTGATCCCTGTCAGGGTCCTACTCCACGCCATCTCCGGTCGTCCTCAAGTAGGTACTGTTCTGCAGCAAGAAGTGGCGCGCGCGAGCTGATCAAATACTGGAAATCGTTATGCCGTGAGTGTCGATGTACTGTCTCGGCGTTTTCTAGACAAATCTTAATCTTAATGACAAATCGTGGTAGTCCCAATGGCCCCTTTTCCCGTTGTATCTGTCGAAGTTCGACCGTATAATTGGTCAGATCATGTAATTCCACGGCACTGGGCATATCGTAAAGTCAGTACAAAAGAAACGATAAATGTTTCTATTGACAGTAGGTTAAGGTGCGACGGGGATCCTTGGGCCACCCATCGCAAATATGTTACGCAACCGACCTCGCTTTACCCTGTGGCTGTCACCTCTAATCTCGATTTCAGCACATCGTCAAACGAAGAGTGTTGAACGATATGCCGAGGAATTTCATGATCTGGCCATTTTATGCAATTCGAAGACGATATTATACAATATTACGCAAGGGTCTGAAAATTATGGCGTATAGTTTGAAACGCAAAGCTTTCTTTGCAGCAATTAGAACCGTGATCAAGGTTAAAATTACAGTTGCACATAATAGTTACAAAACCAACATTCAAAATAAAATTTCTGCTTCCACGATCTTTCTGGAATTATGTCAAGACCTTAAGAACAAATGGTGGCTTCGAACCCGCCATCACACACAAAGGAACCAAATATACTGGACAAACAGCTGCTGCAGCTTTCGCGCAATACTTTAGCAGCGTTTTTCTTCCACCTACACTTGATGTTGACCACATTAAACCAACTAACGACTATTCTCAGAACATAAATGTTACGATCTTCACAGAGAAAGAGGTAGACACACATAAAAAAACTGATACCCAAAAGTAAGTTGCTTGAGAGCGCATTACATTCTAAAATATAGAAGCAAGTTGAACCTCTACTAGATGACGCGCAACATGCATTCAGAAAGGGCCGCTCGGTCATTACAAATCTTCTCATACTTGTTGATTTTATCTCGGCAGCACTTGACTGTAGCATGCAAGTAGACGTTATCTACCTAGACTTCTGTAAGGCTTTTGATCACATCGACAACGATATTCTCATAAATAAATTAAGTCAGTTTGGGTTTGCTCCATAAATATTACGTCTTTAAAAAAAATCTGCGTTTTCTGTATAAAAAGACGTATTTTTATATTTATTTTTATTATATTTTTATATTTTTATTCTTATATCCTACCAAACATCTACAGGGTAGCCTAGGATTCCATTCCCTTGAAACACGACGACTTTATGAGCATATAATGTATGCCGCATTTTAAGTGGGTTCCTCATAGGTCCCGAGTTATTATCAGAAGCAAGCGGGCTGTACGTGCCAGATAAATATATTAGGTTCCGCCAGGGGCGTATTCCTCTATTTTGCCCTAAGGCAGCACGCACAGCTGCTCGTCAGCAATCCCCAATCTGCCGCGCTCAACGCCACCTTAATGCTTTATTAAGCTACTCTAGAAATTATTCGCATGGGTACCTAAGCCGACCAATCGAACAGACAATGAACATGCTCTGTCTTCCTACTCAATATTCACAACTGATGAAAGGGTGGTCTTTATTATGTTGTCAAAGCCTTCCACCAGCTCACTGTATTTCCACACAGTTGACAACGTCGCAAAGCTTAATATACTTTATAAAATTCAAAGTTTACGTGAGTAAATTTTGAAAAATTTAATTTTTATAATCTTTTTACTTTATTACTTTATTAAAATTTTGCCATATGAATGTTACTTTTGAATAGTCTGTCCGAAACCTTCATAAAATTTAGAATTTTGTCGGCGACAACTGGTTCATCAAGAATTGGTGAAGCTAGAGTGAACTCTTACGTGAGTAACATCAGAAGCAAAATTCACAAACTTTTTAATAATTAAATGTCTATCCAAACAAGTGACTGAAATATGTCACATTTCGAGCAATATGAAAGTGACGAAAATGTACACATACGACCCGAAATTTTAAAGCACGTTCCTTTTAGGTGGTATCAATATTACATCAAAATAAAAAAAACGACACCTCATCAATCTTTGATAGGATATGCAAGTGACACTGTATAGTCTAGAACTAAACTTTCGCATATTTTGTATTCCGAAATATACACGAGCAGTTCACTAATCAATAATTTAACCATAATCACACTCATAACCTTGTTGTGGTTATTACACTCCCACAGTGAAGTAAAATGGAAGTGTTGTAGATATTCAAATACCAACAGCGGAAATACGCGCCAATAGCCTAAGTATTTTACGAGCGCGTAGTAAAATAAATACATCTAATAGGACATTTTGTACATCACGCTTTTCTTAATTTGTTGGGTGCTGAGGAGTTACTGGACAAGGCGGCGGAACGCGCCGTGTGTGTTTCTCAGCACTCAACGAGCTGAGATTTGTAATACGAGAACGAGTACGTAGATAATACTCACTTTCTTCAAACGGCTTGAAGCTACAGACTACACAGCTGCTGGCTTGACCGAGGCATATATTGCGGTTTGAAGTTTTGTTTATCAATTTTTATCGAATGCTTAGGGTTAAATAAGTAGAAAACCGACCAAGTGCGAGTCAATCATGCACACCGAGGGTTCTGCCGATATTTTTGAAATGAGACGATGATAACGCTTGGTCGATATTTAGAGATTTCTAAAACCTTGCTTTCTATAATATCTATGCTTAAAACAGAGTACCTAATAATTTAAATAAAACTTGATTAAAAGGTATGAGATCGCCTCTAGTAAGTTTAAAAACCTGTATAGTATATATAGGTTTATTATTTGCGATGGTCTTATCTAGGTTCTAAAAACTATACTTAAATAAAGAAGGTATAATTAAGAACAATATACTTTAGTCAGGTTTTTTTTGGCAAATAATAACATTAAGTTTATTCACAAACAATCTTGCGGGGCTTTTGATTGTGTCGACACGTGACCCAAGGGCTGGCTTTTATTTAGGCCAGCGAATTAGCATAGCTATTCAGCGTGGCAATGCAGCCAGTGTCTTGGGCACGCTTCCGTCTGGTACCGGTCAGTCCTTGGGCCATGTGTCGCCTCAATCAAAAGCCATAAAATGGTATGTAAAGTTCAAATAAAGAAACAATTCAAATTATAAATTTCAAAGACAAGGAAAGGGCATGCTAAGGTCATGATCGATCGTTTGCACAATTCAATCACCTATGTAATCATTTTTGTATAGTTATTTTGTTCCTTTTTATCTATATTTATCTTATCTGTCTGTATCTTTAATATTGTTTGCTTTGATTTATTGATAGGTTAAGAACTCACCTACTTTAATGTTTTTTGTGGGTTTCTTGTGTTCTTTTTTCAGGGTACCTTACTTTAAAAGGCGCGGCAAGGTGGTGTCTCTGTAGAGCGGACCAAGAGCACGCGGCATATCGTCATTATGAGAGAGAGTGAGCGAGAGCGAGACGAGCAGCGAGTTAAAAGCAAGACGGTCTCTATAGACCAGTGCACTAGTCAAGCAACAGTGATAGAAAAATGACGATGGAATGTGCGTGCCCATACAAAAATCCTGATTGATGATAACGACATAAAAGAAGAAGAATCTCAAAGAAACCTGTATATAATAACTTTGCTATCCGTACGTAAGTATCTATGGAAATCGTAAAATTCGACAAAGGGATCACACCAGAAGAAGGGCTGCAGCTTCCTTCTGTGTATTATCTACACCTTAACTGGGATCATCAATCCACCTGCAAAGCGTGATGATTATGACAAAACCCTCGAGCTTTGGAGGAGGCTCCGTCCAGCAGTTGACATTAGTGTGCTATTGATGTTATGTGAGGTAAGACTACGGTCTCTGTAAATAAACCGATGCGAGTCGGACTCGCGTGGAGAGGGTTTCGTACTATTTAGGTGGATATATCTTACACTATAGCCTTATTTAGTGTTTGCCCGAAGTTTCTGTGACCCTTGTTTGACGTTGGCAGCCATACGTCGTAAATTGCCTCGTTTATCTGAATCAAAAAACTATGAACATCATCCCATACCATACAACCAGTCGATAGATCCAACGTACAGACCAAGCCACAGGGCCCCGATTCTACTAAGCCAATCGCTTCACTATGACAATGGTATTTTCGCAGAATTGCCACTCTGTGTGCCTTTTGGTATTCTGGTGACCATTCTGCGATGATACCATTGTCATAGTAAAACGATTGGTTGAGTAGAATCGGGGCGCAGTGGCTTGGGCTGTACGTTGTTTATGACAGTCAGTCAGTCTGTTTTTTTTGTCTAAATTTATTTATGCACAATCAATTAAAAATAACATGTACCTACAGTTAAACTAACTATGTACAAGGGAAGCTGTCGGGTTGCTTAAGGTAAGGACCGTTACAAACGGTCTATAAGTAGCTCAACTGTTTCTCTGGAGCGATCCTAAGAATTATATGACCATTTCGTTGCTTCCTATTGTATCTAAAATCTATGAAAAACTGCTGAAATATAATATTAAACAAGATTTTAAATAAACTGTCGACGCGGTTGAACTACTAATAAATTATGTGTTAGGTGATTTTAATATAAAAAATAATCATTTTGAAGGCATGTTTTTGAACTTATCTTCTGCATTCGATTCAATTGACCATGACATTTTACTCGCTAAATTCGAATTTTATAAAATGAGTATATAATGTCTTGAGCATTTTGAAATCATATTTTAGCAGCAGAAAACCATTTATTAAACTTCATAACATTGTAAAAGGTCAGACGGTTGTTACCAAATCCAAATTAACCAATATAACGCGGGGTGTTTCACAGGGATAAATTTAAGGACATATTTTCTTCATAATATTTATAAATTACCTTGTCAATTTTATTTCTAATACTATACCTACCTGACATTTAATTAATTATCTGCGCTGTTGATACAAATGAAATCGTTCCTGCGTGTAGTTAGCAAAAACTTCAAACCGTAGTAAACAATGCACTTGCGGTGTTTGATAAATGGTTTATAGTGAATAATCTAAAATTGAATAATATTAAAACTAACGCCGTATCAAACAACTGCCCGCAAGCATGAAACTTTTAACATAATAAGTAATGGAGTTAAAATGAAACTCACCGACAGTATTACATTTCTAGGAGTCCATATAGATCAGTTCCTAAACTGGAAACCAGAATTAGAATCTATAGAGAACTCAGTAAGTTCAGCTTGTTACCAATAAAAACCGAAATTGAATCGAAATTAAGGAATACCTTCAAGTTCTGGGGATACAGTACAGGACGATACTCAGAGAAGTATTGAGGATTAGGTTAGGTTAGGTTTAAATTACTTGTTTTCACTTAAAAAAATAATCTATTCATATTATCAATTCATATAAAAAGTATATGTATACTAACATTTAAAAAGCAAGGCAAGAGAGGGTAATTGATTTTAATGTAGTCAAGTCACTTTTTTTTACTAAATTCCACTCAGTTTCATCCTATAGAATACCTCAACGAAAAACAGTAGGCACCACAGAATACACCCTCAAAATCAGCCTGCGGATGTCTTAAAATCCGACTAAGGGCTACACATAGGTACATATTGAGTGTAGGCTTGCTTTTCTGTATTTCGCAAAGTTTTTATATTTTTTTATAGTTGTTAGTGATGATAGATGATGCAGCCCACGGAACTTATTCACTCTTGAATGTAGAACTCCTATGTTGAGACTGTAAAAGCTCTGGACACTATCTGCAACATGTCGTTGGCACAAATATTATATTTACAAGACCTGAAACAGTTACCTGTAAAATCGTAGGGCTATAAAAGGTAGCCCCTTAAATCGACACTTGGGGTGCATTAGTAATTTAAAGATACCTAGTTCAGCAAAAATTTATGAGCAAGTTGAAATTTATGAAACTTTAAACTATTAAAGACACGGAGCCGCGGGGGCTGCAGGAGCCGCTGGTGCCGTGGGTGCTGAAGGGGGTGCTGGCGCTCCGGAAGCAGCAGGGGCTGCTGGAGGTGAAGGACGCGCAGGAGGAGCTGGTGGTGCGGGGGGCGCAGGAATTCCTGGCGGCGCGCAAGGCGAGGCAGGTGATGGTGGCGAGGGGGGAGAGGAGGGAGCAGGAGGCGAGGGTGGGCTGCCACTATCAAGCTGATCGAATGCTGAAAATCGTTATGCCGTGAGTGTCGATGTACTGTCTCGGTGTTTTCTAGACAAATATTAATCTTAATGACAAATCGTGGTAATCCCAATGGCGCGTATTTCCGTTGTATCTGTCGAAGTCCGATCGTATAATTAGCCAGATCATGTAATTCCACGGGCATATCGTGAAGTGCAAAAGAAACGGTCAATGTTTCCATTGACAGTAGGTTAACGTGCGACGGGAGTCCTTAGGCGAGTGGCTCAAGGACCCCGTCAAACATGTTACACACTCGATTCCGCTTTACCCTTTAGCTGTAATCTACCTAGGTATCTCGATTTAACACACCGTCAAACGAAGAGTGTTGAACGAAAGGGAACAATGAACGGGGCATTGCATGATATTCCGAGGAATTTCATGATCTGGCCAATTTATACAATCAAAAGACGACATTATAAAAGGCCATAATGCAAGGGTCTGAAAAATATCGCGTATAGTTTGAAAGGCAAAGTTTTCACTCACGTCTTGCAAACTATACGTATAGGTACCAGCATTTTTTTTTTATTAGTTTATTTTGGAATGTTCTACGAAAATTTAAAAGGTTTCAATGTAAATAATCGTGTTTGACTAGGAATAGGCGTTTATAAAATATACGGGAAAATTGCAATCCACCATGTTCTTATATGATACTAGCTTTTAACAACAACTTCGTCCGCGTTATGATGTTATTAAATAGGCGCAAGTATTCTTTTATGAATATATAAAACTCTAAATTCAAACATGACAAACATACCCTTCAAATTTCAAGTACAACCAACGGTTAAAGCTGTGCGTTGTATTTAGTTGATTCATTCAGTCATGACTTTTCCCGCTACGTCATTTAGCCCGCTATGTCCTTTTCCCGCTATTGCAACGCAAACCGTAGGTTTCGAACCACATTATATTCTCTGAAAATTTCAACCAGATACCTAACTGTTACTGTTCAAAAGAAATAACTCTTTAAAGGTTGTTTCCCTAAATATTGGACCCCTTTATTTTTCAAAATTCTTAAAAACCCTTACACATGCCATTTTTTATTTATATGGGCAATCTACATACGAATTTTCAAACGTCTATATTATGTATAGTTTCGGAGATATGCAACATTTCACTACGAACTTTGAACCCCATTTTGAACCTTTTAGGAAACTGATTTTTCAAATTTCGTTTTTAACAGACGCCTACACACCAAGACCAACATACCCTCCAAAAGTCTGTACGACCAGCGGCTTAGGCTGTGCGTTGTTTCTAGTTGAATCAGTCACTCAGGACTTATCCTTTTATAAGATTTATTTCCATTTCTGTTACGAAAAATAAAATACAAGCGGGTCCATCGACAGCAGCAGCATTGGCAACTCAAAAAAGAACCTAAACGACGCAAAAGAAAACTGCTGTAAAACACTCACGGTGTGTTTTACATTGAGAACGCACCCAACAAGTTAGGCGGTTAATGTTTCGATGTTTCGTGTTTTTTTACTCTTGTTGGTTGTGAAGTTAATGGCTAGGCAGCAACATTCTTTGTACTAAAAACCATCACTACGATTACCGAACTGCTTGCCTTGCGTGGCCAATGTCCTGCAGTGGTACTTTTTTGGGCTATGATTACGATGCGAATTTCCAAAAACGACACCAGAAAAAAATTGCTCATAATATCTCTAGAACCTACGTTTACGTATCGTTGGGGCAATGACTGTTGTCCGTTTCAGAGCATGGTCATGTAAAATAATATTAAGTTTTACGTGCCTATGCCTACAGAATCAGTAGCATCACCTATAAGGGCTACTGCAAACGCGATGCAGAATTAATGAGATGAGATGATGGCAGGAGTATGGAATAATGTCACCGTGAATGTCATAAAAGTATCTATCTAGGAACTTAACGATATCACTACGACCAACCTGTCTGCCCAGCATGGTGATTATGGCAAACTTTTTGGTGCGATGATGTTGATGATTCTGACCCACCTATACAGTGAGGAATGCGGGTAGGAGAATAACAGTTGATGATGATGAAAAATATTAAATATATATTCAAAGCTCCAAGGTGTATTTTGAAACCTCATCATCAATTCATCGCTCGTTATCAAAGTTTTGCTCTAACATTTATACAGCCGCACCGCACTGATACTGGTGAGAGGCGCAGCACCTTAGCACCCAACTGAAGTCAAGTGGCAATACGGAATGTTCCGGGGTCCATAAGAACGATATTCTTATGGATATTTACGTATGCACGTATGCAACAGATAGTTCCGTGTCAACTCGCACAAACGCCGCTGCGCTGGGTCGAAAGTTGTTTTGGGGGTTCGTTGCACTATGCTAAGCGTTTCGAGCCTCGTCTTGATAATACATTTGGAGTGCATTGCCAAGAACAGCCGAAATACATGGTGTTAGAATTTTCTCAACCAAAGAATGTGCAAAAATTACAATAACGCTGGCAATGCAACACTAGAAATTATGCGTATGGGTACTTAAGCCACCCAGTCGAATAGGCAAAGAGGCCTGCGACCATGCTCTTCCATCCAACTCAATAATACAAAACGGAGGAAAAGGTGTTCTTTATTATGTTGTCTAAGTCTTCCCCCAGCTCACTGCGTTTCCACAGTTGACAACATTGCAAAGCATAAATTAAATTTTGCCATTTGAGACTTAATTTTGGAACGTCAATATGTAATATTTTGCCGTCGAAAAAACCCGGAAAAGATTTATCAAGAATTGGTGAAGCTAGTAGGTAAAGTGAAATCTTATCTACAACAGTAATATTAGAAGCCAAAGTCACAATTTTTGAATAATTGAATTTCTATCCAAACATGTGTCTGAAATGTGTTAACTACATTCGAGAAATATCAACGTTACAATAATGTACGACCCGATAATTCAAAGCACGTTCCTTTACGGTGGTATCAATAATACCGTTAATGGTTATTCACATCAAAATAAAAAAACCGACACCTTTCTAATCTTAGGGTATGTAAGTGACACTGTACATTTGAGAATTATCCTTTCGCACGCTTTCATTCCGAAATATATACGACCAGTTAGCTACTATAATAACTTAACGATAATAAAATAACACAAATAACCTTGTGGTTATTCTCCCTTATTGAAACAAAATGGAAGTGTTGTAGGTATTCAAATACCTACAACGGAAACACGCGTCAAAGTATTTTCCGAGTGCGTAGTAAAATAAATACATTTGATAGGGTATTTTGTACATCTTTGAGCTTCTCTTAATTTGTTGGGTGCTGAGGAGTCACCGGAAAAGGCGGCGGAACGCACCGTGTTTCTCATCACTCAACGAGCTAAGATTTGTAATACGAGAACGAGTACGTAGATAATACTCACTTTCTTCAAACAGCTTGAAGATACAGACTACACAGCTGCTGGCTTGATCGAGGCAAACTGCGGTGTGAAATTTTATTTATCAGTTTTTTATCGAATTAAGTTAGGTTAATTTAGTAAAAATCGACCAAAGGAGTCAGCCATGCACACCTTGGGTTCATCTTAGCGATATTTTGCATTTAGTTCGACAGACTTACTACGGGTCAGACTCACGCTTGGTCGATTTTTAGAGTATTCTAAAATCTTCTATCTATAATATATATGCTTAAAACTGATTAGTTGAAATAAAAACGTAATTAAAAGGAATGGGATCTCATTTGGTAATTTGCAAAACCTGTATTGGAGGAGTGTATTATTTGCGATGGTCTTATCTAGGTAGCTACTAAAAATTAAAATAAAATAAGTAGAAATAAGATATCGGGTACGAGAGTAATGCCGAACGCTTCAAGGAATAAAAAACGTTACTTTTCTTAATAAAAGGTTTAATGAAGTAATCTAATCATATAACAAAATTATTATAATATATATATAATATATATATGGCTATTGGTCTTAATCTTAAATCCTACTCTTACATAACTAATTGTATCTAATCATTTTTTTACATTATATTTTTTTAAGTCAACTAGTAGTTGAGTTAAAAAATACTAACATCAGAAATAAAACCTACATCAGAATCCCACCTCTCCACCACGTCGGACAGAAGGACTGACAAACGGACAACGATGTCTTACAAATAGAGTTTCGTTGGCACTCTTTGGGTATGGAACCCTAAAGAGGAATTATGCAAAACAAAGATCACTGACCTGTTGTTTTATTATTGTCGGTGACAATAACCCTTACATACCTATTGCGCGGAATCAAGGACCTTGTTAGAAAGAGCAAGCTGTATAATATTGCTATTTATGGTTATAGTTACAAAAGTAAGGCATAGGTATCAACTTATTATCGAATTCTACTAATCATAAAATGGTATACGGCTCAAAGAAAGGAAAAAAAAACATATTCTATCTTGACAAAAAACAAAGAAAGGGCATGCTAAGGTCATGATCGATTCTCGAACGTTTGCACAATTCAATCATCTGTTTCATCATTTTTGTGTTGTTCTTTTGTACCTTTTTATCTGTATTTTTTTATTGTACGTCAGGGAGGTGCTTGGCCTTCATCTCACCGGATTTTTTCAAGATAAGGTCGACGGTGGAAGCGCAGTTCACCCGGAATCCTCAACAAACATAGAAAAACAAGCTAAGTACCTATCTTACCTCTAAATGCCGAATCACAACAATTAAATAAAATTTCTATATTTATCATCTGTAAATATAATATTGTTTGCTTTGATTTATTAATACCACCATTACCAATAAAATAGGTTATGCACTCACTCACTTTAATGTTTTTTTTATGGGTTTCTTGTGTTCTTTTTCAGGGTACCTTACTTGTCTCTGTAGAGCTGATTAATAAGAACCAAATTCAGGGCAAGATGGAAGGCCCAAGAGCACGCGGCATAATTATCATCATTACGATTACATTCCCTATAGACCAGTCCACTAGTCAAGCAGCAGAGATAGAAGAATGGCGATGGAATGTCAAGCGTGCCAAAAATCCTGATTGATGATAACGACTTAAAAGAAGAAGAATCTCAAAGAAAACTGTATATAATCACTTTGTCCGTATATTTGCATGTCACGACTTTCTCAGAAACGCGAAGAGGTATTAATCCGAATTTAATAGCAAGTAAGTAAGTATCCATGGATATCGTAAATGCCGACAAAGGGATCACACCAGAAGAAGGGCAGTAGCTTCCTTCTGTGTATTATCTACACTGGGATCATCAATCCACCTGCCAAGCGTGATGATTATGACAAAATCCTCTAGCTTTGAGGAGGCTCCGTCCAGCAGTGGACACTTATGTGCTGTTGATGTTATGTGAGGTAAGACTACGGTCTCTGCAAATAATCTGATGCGAGTCGGACTCGCCTGGTGATTGTTTTTTACTATTTAGGTAGGTATATCTTACACTAGAGCCTTATTTAGTATTCTACTAAAGCAATTGCTTCACTATGACAATGCTATCACCGCAGAATTGTCACTTAAATACCAAAAGTCAACTATAGTGGCAATTCTTTTTTTTTTATACAACTAGGAGACGGAACAAGCAAGTAGCCCACCTGATGTTAAGTGCATCTCTTGCCTATAACAATGCCTTACTGCGTAGGTCAAATCCACAAAGAACAAAGCCTACACGGCACTGCATTGCGCCTGTCAACTTGAGGCATAAAGATGTTAAGCCTCGCGTGCCCATTATTTCGGAATATAATCGGAACACAGCACGACAGCTGCGACGATACCATTCTCATAGTGAAGCGATTGGTTTAGTAGAATCGGGGCCCAGTGGCTTGGGCTGTACGTTGCCTATGACAGTCAGTTAGTTAAGACTTTGTCTTTTTATCTAAATTTATTTATGCACAAACAATTAAAAATAATATTTAGGTGCAAGGAAAGCAGTCTGGTTGCTTAGGTTTTAGTTACAAACGGTCCATAGGTCACTCAACTGTTGGTGGCACTTTGACGCAGTGGCAGACGGTAGTAATGAAATAATGTGTGCCCCCATTTTTCATACGTGAGGGCCAATAACCATAAGTGTTACCGTCTGCCACTGCGTGGGAGTCGTTTGTGGGGGCAATCGGTAACAATTCGTTCCAGACCAGTACCAGACAGAAGTGAGCCCAAGACATCATTAAAATATTATTTTTAACCGTCTCTGTGGTCCAGTGGTTCAACCCACCGATTTCAGATCCAGTCCCGGGTTCGATTCCCATGGGGAGTACGTAAATTAGTCAAGGGTCGTAAATACAGTCACGTCAACAGCCCATTTATGTAGTGGTTAATTTTATATTGGACAGAGCCAGCTCCAAAAACGGGAGGGTTTTGCCATAATCACCACACTTGGCAGGCGGGTTGGTGATCACAGTAAAGGTGTTATGTATCATACAGCAGGAAGCTGCCGCTTGCCGCTCTTCTGGTGAGATCCCTTAAATCAGCTTTTAAGACATCCGCGGGCTGAGTTGGAGGGCGCGACTGCTATGGCCGGGTAAATAAAAAAAAAATCATTTCTCGTTGAATGCCTCGTTACCGATTTCAAAAAGTATAAGCACGACTATTATATCATGCATTATTATGCGGAGTATCCGCTGTCATCATCGTCAGACTGTTTACTGTTATTTACTGAAAAAAAACCCTTTATATTGATTCCACTCCATCATCAGACCTTGGTAGTTTTGACATTCATCCATTGCATAAAACGCACTCAAAATACACCAGTTTATTATAGAAACCGCGTGTGTACATCGCGTTTTTTTAACAAATCCGTGACCTTTTTTACCTTTAATCGAAAGACACGCGAAATAATATCGTATCGATCATGAGATTTTTGTCCTGAAAGTAAGTGCTCATTTATGTCACTCCAGCGTGGGTTACATGTAAAAGTAATAAAAAGGTCGGGATGACCGTAATGTCTAACATAGGTCATGGCGTCTTGCGTTTTTTCATGCATGTACTTGGTCCACCTGTAAAAGATAATGGAAGTACTACCATTTGTCCCAGCTGATTTGCTTCAGTATCTAGCCGTCCAATTGCATCTTTTAAATTAATATAATTATCTGCGCGCAATTTGGCTTGATTGATTTTTATTGTATTTATTGTAGTTTAGTCTTTCAGTTTCTATTTTTGCGTATTCATCTACCAAATATTGACTAAAAGGAGCGCGATATTTAACCAAAAAGTTATCTTCTCCTTCTCTGAATTAATTGAAAACTTGATCCAGTCATTAACCACATATCTGACAATTTCTGAACGCACTTCCATCGCTCTATCTTGTGTTCCGTACATTAAATAAGAGAGAGCACGAAACAAACATGCGCCGTCACCAACAATAGGGACGACAGTACATTCTCTTTAGTTCTTCTGTTTAGTTCATTTCCATGGCTAAACCATTTTAAAAAAGTCTAACCGACAAAACCTATACTTAAACCAAACGAAAACAAAACAAATGCCAAATACAAAGCAGAGTCTATAACCAAAACTATTAAACCGAAACAAAACAAATGCAATCCAAAATATGCCAAGAACAGCTAAAATCTAAATATATATAACTCAAAGGGCTGACTGACATAGTGAGCACAGCCCAAAAATTTAAAAAATAATCCTAATTTTTAACACACGCTAAACAAAAGTAAAGCCGCAAAAACTATACCTAATTAATAATAATACTTCTTAACGCGAGCGAAGCCGCGGGCATAAGCTAGTCGTCAAATATAATCCGATAGATATATTATCTATGCACTATGCACAAATATGGTTAATTCAAAGTTCTCTCCAAAATAACTCAATGTAGATGGCGCTAGCATACAGAAATTCGTATATTTTAAACTGAAAAGTTACTAATCTTATATAGCCTGCATCTCAAAATCCTTTCTTAGGGGATGCCTACGTCATAGTAGCTTTATGGATGCAAAGTCTGAGCCCGATCGGTTTAAAATTGACAAAGTTTCATACAAACGTTCATCCCCTATTTTATCCCCTTGGGGGTAGAATTAATCAAAATCCTTTCTTAGCGGATGCCTACGTCATAACATCTACCTGCATGCCAAATTTCAGCCCGATCCGTCCAGTGGTTTGGGCTGTGCGTTGATAGATCACTATGTCAGTCAGTCAGTCACCTTTGAGCTATATATATTTAGATAAGATAATAAGATATATTATATTTAAAACGGTATTCTTAGTAAGTTAATATGAAGTATTATTGATAAATATAATATAATTTATGTATCTTAGTTATATGTAACTTATTAAACTTTATTAAATTGTTATGTACACTATTTACCAATTTTTATCTTTTCTCTCTCCACATCACTGATTTGCTGGAAGAAAACTATTTTTAGGGTTAAGCTTGCCTTTGCCATATATTCTAATTTTAAGTTTTTCTTTGTTATTATGTTTTGTGTGCAATGAAGTATAAATAAATAAATATTCTAAAGTGGTGAATTAATTCCAGAACTTTAAAAATGAAATTAATCTTTTTCCGTTAAAAAAATCCAATGTATTAAACATCTTTGATCTGGCTCATTCACTAACAGACAAATTTATGGACATAAAATTTAGAGTATTATAGCAGGTTATCGGTAACTTCCATATTTCGATGCAGGCATAGCAAGAACATGTGGTCATAAATGTTTCCGAAATAAAAACAGAAATAAAACAAAATAGTGATAAAATGGTATTTCTTTTGAGAAACGGCTTTCCAACTCCAGTCTTAGCCGGTAAAATCCCGGATTTGTCTTAAAATCTGAATCTTATATCATTAACCGCCTTTACATAAACATTTCGTCGGTTTTGAAATGTAAATGTAGGCGACGACCCGATGCAAATTGTTGAATAATCTGCTTATTGAGATGCGGTGACAATGAGCCGGCACCACGGCGGCGCCTCGCTCTGTCTACGCGGCAGACGCTATCGTAATGAAGCCAGTTTTTGTTGAGTTTTACAAATACAAATTAAATATTTATTGCTTCAAATACCTGAGAAACATAGTGCACTTCACCCGGAATCCTCACCAGCTGAGGAACCTCTAAATGCCGGAAAACAACAGTTTAGAAGCCAGGCGGACTTAAACAAAGTCATATTATATCCTATAGTATTCTACCAACAACACATCAACAGAAGCTAAACAAACCATTAATAGTGTTAACACGTAGGGCACCATCGTCAGTCATATCAGCAAACTGCGCATAAATCTAAGACCACATTGAAGTTACCCTATTAGCGGAACCAAATCACGAGTTATGAAGCAGCCCATTGGAGCCCTAATAAGTATCCTGTAGCGTGCCGTGAGCTGTGATCGGGTCAACGTTCACACTACAACTACGCAAGATAGCCAGTTCCTCAGTTTGTTGAGGATTCCGGGTGAAGTGTACCTCCACCTCCGGCCTTATCTTAACTTGTAATCTGGTGAGATGAAGGCCAAGCGCTTCCCAGTCGTACGATAAAATAAAAAGTGAGAAATCTCAATTTTCAGATACCTCCGTGAGAAACTTACTAACATATTGGAAGTAAAACTTCTTTAGCGCCGGTTTGATTTGAAACTCAATGAAACAAAAAAGCGATACTAAAACGAGATATACATATGCATCTTTAGGATTTAGCCTGCGAGAGAATGATATAGAATACAGATATGTTGTAGTATGTTTCTTTTGAATCATGTTCATGAACTCTTTATCTTTATTTTTTAATTTTTTATTGTGCAACGGGGAAGCGCTTGGCCTTCATCTCACCTTGTTATAAGTTGAGATAAGGCCGAAGGTGGAAGGGCACTTCACCCAGAATCCTCAAGAAACTGACGAACTGGCTATCTTACCTCTAAATGCCGGAACACAACATTTTTTTTAATTGCTGTTATGGCGACAGAATTAGGTAAGATGGTGGTAGCTGGCCAGGCGGACTTAAACAAAGTCCTACCACCAACCAAACCAAGAACAATATGCTGTATTTCCCCAGGGGATCGAACCCGGGATCTCTGGATCTGAAATCGGTGGGTTGAACCACTAGACCACAGAGGCGGTTTATTTTTATATTTACTACGCTTAGGTACCCAATTTCCGCTTGAAGAACCAGAAGTGTATAAGATTGATTGTAGTTGTGGGAGTGCATATATTGGCAAACGTTAATGGCTTGACGAGGAAAGAACACATTCGGGCGGTGAAGAATGCGGATGTCCAAAAGTCCGCAATAGCGGACCATCTTTTGGAATCCAAATCATGGTAAACATCCCGTTAATATGACTTATGTGTGAATTAATGAAAATACTTCATTGCACACTTTAAAAATATAACAGAATTACTATTTTTTTGTATATACAATGGGCGGTCTTATCGCTTAGAAGCGATTTCTTCTAGACAACGACAAAGAGGTGATAGGTGGTGCCCGTTATGAAATAGGGGTCTAGCTAAATTTACTATATTAATTATGTGTACCTAATATATGTATCATATAAATACATACCTATATACTATATTATACACAAATAAAATATAATAAGGATGATAATATAATAAATATTCTATGTATGGCTTTATTTCGAATAAACTTTAATTCCATTCTATTCTATATAGGTACGTACTAGGCAAATATTAAATAAAATATTGCGTATGAAAATTATAAACTGTCACGCCCTGTAGCTTAGTTTGAACGCGCTGAATCGCAAAAGTTGAACCATAAAATTAGGTATAACCTCAGGAAGATCACACAAGTTTTAAGAATTTATATATTTATATATATTTTACGAGGAAAAATTGCGCGCCAAGATGGCTGTGGCATACATAACCACCCAATTTTATCAAAAGGCTTAAAATAAATTTCAGTTAAGGCGCTGACATGGGCAAAGAGGTCACATCTACTCTCTTCTTCGAGTCTTTCTACTGTTTGACGAGTCAGAGGTATAAAATAATAAAACAAAGCTAATGCTTTGACGTTTTATCCAGAGATATAATTGGGTGGTACCACTGATGTTAGAAAACGAACGTGCTTAGATCAAAAAAACAAAGCCGCATCTGTGTTCTAGTGGTTTTTCTACCGGTATCAGACCCAGAGGTCCCGGGCTCGATCCCCAGGGGGAGTAAAATATAGTGTTTGGGTTGGTTGGTGGTAGGACTTTCTTTAAGTCCGCCTGGCTAGCTGCCACCTGACCTTATTCTCTCGCCATAACAACAATTCTTAAATAGTTGTGTCCCGGCATTTAGAGTAAGATAGCCAGTTCCTCAGTTAGTTGAGGATTCCGGAAGAAGTGCGCTTCCACTTTCAGCCTTATCATTGCTTGAAAATCAGGTGCGATGATAGCCAAGCAACTCCCCGTCGTACACATAAAAGAATAAAAAAAAACAAAGGATATCGCACGCTGTTTTCGCAGTAGGTAAAAACTGCGAAATTAGCGGCATATTTTGTCATGCGATGCTATATATATATTAACTACTACTTTTTTTACTTGAGGGTTGTCCCATAATCACCACGTTTGGCAGGCGTATTGGTTATCGCAGTGAATGTGCTAGATATCGTTTATTCGGTGAATGGCAGATTCTGGAAAATATGCACAAAAGGAGGCTGCTGCTCTTCTTCGGGACACATTCTGGGAGTGTGTATTATTATGTTATTATTTGAACCTATGTTAAGGAATCATAAGGATGAAGGTGGAAGCGCACTTTGCCCGAAGTCCTCAACGGACTGACAAACTGGCTATCTTCCCTCAAAAAGAAAGAATACAACAATTTAGAATCGTTGTTATAGCGACAGACATAGGCGAATGGTCGGTACCACTAACCAAACCAAGCAATTTATCGGTTAAAACTGATTGATTCGAAAATATGGGTATTTATCGTGTGTTTTACCAATATTTATCCCTACTTTTCTACGACGTTTTCGACGCTGGTGGAAAGTGTGACTGACACGAGATAAATACCCGTTTCTTCAAAACATTATAATGTGTTATTGCAAAGGCTTATAATAGACTAAAGCTGTATGAGTTCTCATATCCCAACACATTCGCGTAGCAAAATTTAAGCAACCTAAAGTTTCAGTGGCCCGTCTGTAACGTAAATCAATTACAAACGCAACGCTAAATAGTTGGCAGGGCTGCGCCGGCAACTATGGGGGAAATTATATGAAGCAATGGCGGAGTCTCAAATAACGCATACCGAACGCAGCAGGGACGCCTCCGCGGAATATGTCAAGGTAGAATGGCTCTACATCAGCAGGTGTTTAGGGTTTTCGTGTTGCATAGTTGCGGTCTCAATCACACCCATTATTTACATTAATTACACATCGTCATCTAGACCCAAACCAAGCTTGTAATATAGGAACTAGATTACGGATATAATACATAACTATACAGGAAGAGTTTTTCTTCAGGGCCACTGATACCAAGTATGAAACCGTGCGAGTTATCAAAAAGTAATGTCAGGAGTTACGTGCTCGATTTAAAAATAAATAAGTTCTGCATTTAAGAAAAAACATTTTTTTATAGTTTTACTGGAAAAGTGAGTTTCATTTTTTTTATGTTTGCTTCCCGATTACTTGAAGACGCCTGGACCGATTTCAAAATTATTTTTTTGTTTAAAAGGGTACACTTCACAGGTCAGGATCTGATGATGGAAAAATCGAGGGAACTCTTCAAATATTATATGCACACTTGAACTGATTTGGGTATTTTTAGGGTCGGTATTCTTCCCAGGTATACTTCCCTTCCACTGTCATTTGGTTAGGATCTGATGATGGGATCCTGGAAAAATCGAGGAACTCTTCAAATATTATAGACACACTTTAAGCGATTTGGGTGTATTACATTTGATGTAAAGAAATAACGGACCCTATATAGGTTCATGCGTCTGTCTGTCTGTCTGTCCGACCATCTGTCATCAAAATAATTGGGAAAAATACGTCATCCAGGTAAACGAAATATATATATAGTCTTGATTGAAGTCGGCTGTCTTTTTAGTTTTTAAAACGCAATTATCTTGAGGGGAAAACGCTTTGTGGAATATCGTTTTTAAAAAAGTTGAGTGATGCAAACCTCATAGTAGAGTAGTTTTCGAAAACTATTGCTCCTAATATTTTTTTTAGAGTAACTTTTGTTGGCAATTATAATATAATATGTGAATGTGTCCAAGTAATCATATTTTTTGTGTGAGTAAATACGAACGTAATGTTGTGTGCTATGACTTGTATTAAGAATAATATCGGTTGCACAAAAAAACACAGAAAATCGTGACTCACAACTAACAAAATTATTCTCATTTGGCTGTAGCCTAAAGTGGTAATTCTTATTATTTAACATCTTTATTCAATAAAATGTACAATAAAAATAACTATGTACAAACTGTTCCAGACCAGTACCAGACGGAAGCGTGCCCAAGACACTGGCTGCATTGTCACGCTGAATAGCTATTTTATAATTGACGTAGGTATATCATGTAATTTGAAAAGCCTCAAATTCCTCGATTTAATGTGAACTAACAAAATTGAGATTTCATTAAATGTTTTTAATCATGGCGTAGAATATTGTATGTTATAGGTCCATTCTACCTTTGTCGACTCTATGTTGCTGGTTTAAATCGTGAATATCTACCATGCGGGTTGTTGGGGTAGCAATATTGCATATTTTGACATAACAACCAAATCAAAGCTTACACGATATTTGAGGGGTTTAATTACCAATATTATGGCGTTAGTTAAGCCAGTATTACTCAAAATAATACCTATAACTGAAAGTTACACTCGTAAAACGCAGAACGCAACATTCATAAGTACTACCTACCTACGTTTGTTGCTATATTATTTATTTAATAGGTCAATATTTTTATTTTTATTTTTAACGGAACCTTATTTACCTACTCTCAATTTCAAAACATCAAAATCGATATAAGATATTTTAGTGTTAAAATTCTCCCCTCGGGCCGACTATAGGTTGTCGAATAGTACATATCTTAAAAAATAGATTCTTGACATGTTTCAGTATCACGATATCATAAGGAACAATATATATTACATCGTGAGGAAAAACCTACGATTTTCTCATCACTGGTGTTTAACGCGCTCACAAACATTTCGTTACAAAAGTCACAACAATAATAATAATTAAATAAACAAATAAATAAATAAGAGGAAATTTGCAATAAATTGGAACTTCTTCAAAACTTGTGCATTCGTTTTATATATGGATTGCGTAAGTTTGATCATGTTTTCTTTTACAGAGCCCAGTTAAAATGGCTTCCTATTCGTCGACGCCGTGATTCGGATGTGCTTTCTCTTTTCTATAATATTCTCAACAATCCTCTCTCTCCACCTTATCTCCGTGAGCGGTTTCAATTTCTGGTTCCCCGTGGTAAGCCTTGCAGAACAGCTAAATCACTACTTCTTGCTACTCCCCAACACTCCTCTAGCTGTTATGGTGGCACGTTTACTGTGAAGTCAGTTAGGCTGTGGAACTCACTTCCCCATGACATTCGCGCTAGCCCCTCGCTTATAATCTTCAAGCGTAAAGTCAAAGAGCACTACCTCTCCTTATAGATTAATAATATATTAATATGTATATCTATGTTATGTATATCTGTATACCTATGTTATGTATATGATTATATTTGTATGTATATTATATTTAAAACTATATTCATAGTAAGTATATTGAGTATAGCATAATTAATGTGTCTTAGTTATATGTTACTTATTAAACTTTATTAAATTTTTATCTATCTTTTCCTTCTCCACATCACTGGTTTGCTGGAAGAAAACTCTTTTGAGGGTTAAGCTCGCCTTTGCCATTTTTTTTTATTTTAAGTTTTTCTTTGTTATTATGTTTAAGTGTGCAATAAAGTATAAAAAAATAAGTATTACAGGACATTCACTTCACACAGTGCCATATAGCCCCAAACTAAGCATAGCTTGTAATAAGGGAACAAGATTACGGATAGAATACTTAAATACCTTTTGTAAATACATTCTAATCATACTATACAACACCCAAACACAGAACAAACATCAATATTCATCACACAAATGTTTGTCCTGGGTGGGAATCGATCCCACAACCTACAGCGCAAAAGGCGTACTACCAACTGGGCTATGAGGCTTGTTTGCAGTGCACCTCTGGGGCTCGAACGAGCAATCGAACAGCAAAGTCTGATTTAATGCATAGCTTCCGAGAGAACGAATAAGGTGGCGCTAATGGAACGTGCCTGCGGTCAAATTGATTTAATGTTTTTAATAAAACGATTCTATTAATATTACCTATGTGGTTTTTCGTGCCACAATTATTAATTCAACGTAATTAATTAACAGGTATACACGGACGTTGCATTGTGAGCTGCGTTGACAATGTTTCAGTTAAAATGTCGCAGTATTTATTTGTAAATAAAAAAAATATTTTATAAACAAATATGAACGTGTGAAGGCATATTTACACAATGCACGTTTGAGATGGAATGACTTATAACAACTGTCCAAGTCAACATATATTTATTCGACTAACTAAGCAATTACAATAATAACAATACGGGATATGTGATTTTTACGCAGCGCCATCTAGCCCTAAAATAAGCAGAGCTTGTTATATGGGAACTTGATTACGGGAAGAGAGATTTTGTGTAAGAGAGTTTTTGTGTTTCACATTACTGTTAGTTATATTGTTACTATACGTGAAAATCTATAATTAGCTTTCTGTTATTATTATTGTAAAATGTAAGAAAAAAAAATGTGATTTTCTAATAAATTAAATAAATAAATAGATTACAATTAAATACTCTTTTTTGTAGCTACATACAAAATATACAATAAAACACCTAAACACCGAACAAACATTTATTTTCAACACACAAATGTTTGTCCTGGGTGGGCATCGAACCCACAACCTACAGCGCAGAAGGTAGAGCTACTACCAACTGAGTTGTAAGGCCTGTTGTCAATTATTACGAGGCACACACTCCAAACCGCGAAGAAACCAACCGCCTCTGTGGTCTAGTGGTTCAACCCACCGATTTCAGATCCAGAGGTCCCGGGTTTGATTTCCATGAGTACAATATATTGACTTGGTTTGGTTGGTGGTAGGACTTTGTTTAAGTCCGCCTGGCTAGCTACCACCATCTTACCTAATTCTGTCGCCATAATAACAATTCTATAATTGTTGTGTTCCGGCATTTAGAGGTAAGATAGCCAGATCCTCAGTTTGTTGAGGATTCCGGGTGAAGTGCGCCTCCATTTTCAGCCTTATCTCAACTTGTAATCAGGTGAGATGAAGGCCAAGTGCTTACCCGTCGTAGGTACAAAAAAAACGTACGAAAGCCACCAAGGCTAACGTAAAGCCGCTGAAAGGCCAGTATATGTTAAAGCCTTTCGAAGAAAGGTAGAGGTGTTGAAGACCAGTGATGATGGTGATGACTAAGCAAAGAAGTTGATGTTGAAGTTGAGGTCATTAAGATTTTTTTTAACATTTCGCCCTCCGGGTTTTCAAAAATCTTGCCGGGCTTTTGATTGAGGCGACACGTGACCCAAGGGCTCTTATTTAGGCCAGCGAATCAGCATAGCTATTCAGCGTGGCAATGCAGCCAGTGTCTTGGGCACGCTTCCGTCTGGTAATGGTCTGGAACAGTTGAATTACCTATAGGCCGTTTGTAACGGTCCTTAGGTAATCTGACTGATTCCTTTGTACATATTTAGTTTAATTGTAATTTTTATTGAATAAATGAAAATAAAAAAAAAGGATACATAGTTATTGATCTGTGCATATGCGACTAGTCTTTAACAAAGCACATACATTTTGTACAGACAGTTGAAAAGCGATAAATCATTAACAAAATATTAAATATTTATTTTTCACGCTTTACGAAAAGCGTTTGAAAGTGAATTGTCAGCTCAGACCCTGTCACATGAATGACACGAAAAATATGATTTGCAAAATAAGGGAAAAGTACTATTACATATGAACTGGTATAACAATATCTTGAATGTGAGGAGGGCATGCGAAAAATCCTTTTATTGAAACTAGTCGTCCTTTTTATACATTATGTATAAGGTGCCCCGGAGGCTGTCCATTGTCACACGGCATTTTAACGCTTTTCACCATTAAAAAAATTGTAAATGATAAGAGTGTATAACGGAAAAACTGTGTTGTAATATAATACCACCAAAATTTAGTTTGATTTCGTTTATTTTTCGTACATATTGAAGTTTTGTACGCTTGTCGCGAGGGTAGCGATGCATATTCTCTTCAAAGTTAGGTTATACAGAGCAAAATATAATATACTTTTACATTGACATTGACATCCTGCATGGCCTGACTACGAACCTTTTAGCCACAATGGGACATGTTAACACTTTTGCGTTACCAGACTGTACGCACCGCGATCGCGATATAAACATAGAAGAGAGAACCGAAACAAAATTGGTACCTTCATGTACTATCGTATACGTAAAATCCGTGTTTAAAAATGTATGATAAGAGTAGTTAATTTTATCAGATTAATATGCTCATGAAGGCTCTTTAGAGGTTAGTTCAAGTTAGGAAACAAGGTCGCCTCGCCAAAATATTAATGTATAATAAATTACTTCCTTGTATTACTGAATTTAATTATAGAGAATTTCAAATGACTATTCAGCATTTTTTTCTACAAATAAAGCTAATATATGTCAACAGCGTTCACGGAATCCACAATTTTGTAGAAAAAACAAACTGATGGACTTTGGACTTTTTGACATCACTGTTTCCTTGGATTAACTAATTGGCTTGATTAAGATAAGTCTATAATTTTAATTAATGTAATTCTAATAATACTTCATCATATATACCTAATCTATTTACTTATAACGTAAAATATTAGTGTTATATTGACTTGCCTGTAATATTTAATGTTATTGAACGTTAACAAATGTTATTTCTGATCGCCTGCCCAAGAGTTACTTGTTTCACTGTCTATGTAGGAGACAAACCATTTTTTCAGTCAAAACGCCAAACAAAAATTCACTCTCCGTTTCTACGCTTGCCAAAATGTAACTTGAACTAGGTACTTTGGCAAGCGTCGCTAGAATCAAATGAAATAACATAGAATCAGCCTAAATAACGCTTTTTAAAGTAAAGTATGTGGGAAATCTGTATACCAATAACTCGTTAAATCATACTTACTTATTTCAGCCCACATACATCCACAGCTCAACTTAGGCGTTCCCCAATCGATGCCTCAAATAGTGATCTGAGCCGCCTCCATCCCTCGTCTCCCCGAAACAAACAAAAATGTCGTCGGTCCATCGAGTGTGGGGTATTCCCACACTCCGTTTCGCGTTTAATCGTGGTCGCCATGCGATAACCTTTGCTCCCCAGCGGTTATCAGTTCTGTGAGCTTTGTGGCCTGCCCATCGCCAATTCAGATTATATAAATTTATATGTGATGATTGTGATATATTTATCAATGATATATTTTTTTCAAAAATATAACACAATCATCATCAGAAAAAAAACTGATTAAGTCTTATGTAAAAAAAATTAAAAATGCATAGAATGATTAATGCATAGACAATGCATGCAAGCATACAAATGTAATTTTACCGACAACAACACCCATATCTCATCCTGGATCTGAAATCTAGGTATGGGATCATTTGAACAACTTCGTAACAATCGGGATAACCTCTCCATTATCGATGTTTCATGGTTTACTTTTTATACTTTTCTCACCATCTCTCAGATTCTCACCTGATTTTTAAGCTATGATAAGGCCGAAGGTAGAAGGCCACTTCACCCGGAATCCTCAACAAACTGAGGTACTGGCTATCTTACCTCTAAATGCCGGAACACAACAATTTAGAGCTATGGCGACAGAATTAGGTGAGATGGTGGTAGCCAGGCGGACTTAATCAAAGTCTAATCACTAACCAAACCAAGCACAATATTGTACTCCCGAACTATCGAACCTGGGACCTCTGAATCTGACACCGGTGGGCGAACCACTAGACCACAGAGACGGTGACAATGGAAACGCGCAACAATAATGTTCTCATATCTGCAATATTCAGTTTGTCTCCCCTGGGGGCCACTGGCTATGACACATGCGTGGGACAGCGGCTAGAATAGGCCCCTTGAATACATTTGCTCAGGATATGAGATGTTGGCTTTTTGTCACCATATTGCGGAGGTTTTTTATCTGTTCATAAATTCTACCTTGTTTGTTCAACGGGTTGTTTGGGGTTATTTGATTGGGTTTTTATTTGATACAAGTAAATGTACTCGATAGGATTTTCCATCGGTAAAATCTCAAAAATAGCCCGGCTTTTAAATTTTTTAACTATTTTCGACTATTTTTTATAAAACCTCTGATAAATAGAAGCCTACTTGTATCAACTGGTAAATAAAAATATTATTAATTTCTATGTTCATTTTCACTAAATTTGGACAAACAAAAACTAGAAACGTTTGGTTACCCTTATTTCATCCTCTTAGGGGATGAATATTCAAAAATTATTTCTTCGTGCTTAATTAACCGAGCGAGCGAAGCGAGCGATGCGTCTCAGTTTCGATATTGGCCAAAAATGCTTTTGTCCGCTGTCTGTCGATATGTTCTCGCCTACAGGTCTCATTTTTCATCTGATTTTGATGAAAACACACACATAGCACACATGTACGTTGATTTTTTTTTTTTTTGATGGCGATGATGTAACTTATTATTGTAACTTATTATTTTAACTTATTATTGTAAATTTTCATTGTAACTTATTATTGTAACTTATTATTGTATCTTATTATTGTAACTTATTATTGTCACTTGTTATTGTAACTTCTTATTGTAACTTATTATTGTAACTTATTATTGTAACTTGTTATTATAACTTGTTATTGTAACATATTATTATAACTTTACACGTGCCGAGTTGTGCTCGCGAGCAGCGTTGTACACGTGACGTGAGTGACATTAGGTAGGTATAATGTATCTACCTTACTAGACCGATAAAAAAACAAACGCCTGGCTGCTGGTAAAAAGAAAACTTACCACTTAAACTTAACACTTCACGAGTTTTTCCATTAAGATGATAGGTAACCTACCTATGTACGTACCAATGTAGGATGTGTAAATGAACCTCGTCTGAAATAAAGGGTATATATTTATTATTTACTATTTAATTATTATTTATTTAATAAGTTCTAAGCCAGGCTAATTTAACCTTGAAGTTTTAATCAGACATTGCCGCGCCACTGACTTGGGTGCTATCAAAGGCACAATCAATCAGTTTATCCACGCAAAAGTTGCTAACTGCTAACGACCGCCAAGGGATAGATCTGGCTCGCATTCCATCAACTGGCGCTGGGTTCTGAATATCGGGTTCAAGTTCTAGTGTAGCAACAATAAGCCTCTGTGGTCTAGTGGTTCAAACTACCGATTTCAGATCCAGAGGTCCCGGGTTCGATCAGGGGAAGTACAATATTGTGCTTGGTTTGGTTGGGGGTAGAACTTTGTTAAGTCGGCCGGGTTAGCTACCACCATCGTAAGATTCTGATTCTGTCGCCATAACAACAGTTTTTATTTTTTTTTGTATTTCAAGTGATCGCACTCGGTCACAACATTTATAAATGTTATTATAACATAGCTAATTGATTCAGGCGTTATTTTGCGGAAATCTATATTTCAAAATAAAATCTGAAAACAGAAAAAATATTTTGTAATAAATCCGCTAAAACTCTTTGAAAAAATCAAATCGACACGTGTTTCGCCTCTACACGAGGCATCCTCATTTATTTGTTATTATATAGTTATTATAACACAAAAATTCACTGAGCTACGGAAGTACCGACGCAGATTCCGCATTCCGAACTGTTCAGCTGGAAACGCTTTTTCTAGCTTTTGAAAAAGACGCGGGATCGAGTCCCGTCGTTGTTGTGAGTTTTTGTGTCGTAATAACATTTGTAAATTCTAAAATTGTTGTGTTCCGGCATTTAGAGGTAAGATAGCCAGATCTGCAGTTTGTTGAGGATTCCAGCTGAAGTTCATCTCCACCTTATCAACTCGCTTCCCGGTCGTACTGCTGCGATTTTTGTTTGTTAATTCAATTTCCTTCACGCAAATTTTACTGAAATGACTGGGCTGAAATTTTGATCAGGAATAACACAAGGCTAAGCAGAAGATTCCGGAATAATATTTGTAGAACCAACTTCGGATTTTTTTATCGATAAGTGTTTAGGTCATTGAGATATTAGTCCCATAATTTAAGGTTTGCTGAATAAAAGCTCTACTGAGATTCAGATACATTTATTGGTACTTAAATATAGGTACACCTGTAAAATTAACATTACTATAACAATTATACAAGTAATACAATTATGTAAGTTCACATTTTGTACCTACATAATAAATAAATAATGTCAGAAGGTCGTAAAAAAAAACGCAACAAAAAGCACAGCAAATTCCTACTAAATAGCCAGATATATTTATATATTTTATAGATGACAGTTACCTTCCATAGCCTAGCAAATCTGGGGGTTAAGCTCATCTGTGTTTTTGTGATACCTTGTCAAACTATTTTTAACCAACTTTCAAAAGAAGTAAGAGGTACTCAATTCATCGGAATCTTTTTTTTTTTTTTATGTATGTTGCCCGATTGCTCAAAGACGCCTAGACCCATTTGGATATTTTTATTTGTTTGCAAGGGTACGTCTACGATCTTCACAGGTGGTCCCATTGACATCAAATCAGGATCTGATGATGGGAACCTGGAGAAATCGAGGGAACTCTTCAAATATTATAGGCACACTTGAAGTGATTTGGGTGTATTACCTCAAAAGTAAGGAAATACGGACCCCAAATAGGATCACGCGTCTGTCTGTCTGTCCGACCATCTGTCATCAAAATAATTGGCAATAATACGTCATCCAGGTAAACGAAACTGTATCAATTTCTTCATTGAAATCGGATTCCTTTTAGTTTTTAAAACGTTATTATGGTTTTATTCGATATAGATTTACTGAATTACTTTTACCGGATTATAAGACAGCTGAATCGGATCCATAAGGGTGTTCTGTAACGTGATTCAACAAATACGACCAGTGTACGCGGGAAATCACTTAGCATATGACAAATAGTTCCGCGGTGACATGCTTTTAGGACATAATCGTACGAATCACCCTCGCTCGCAGAGTGGTTTCACGGCGTTTTTGCGAGCACACAATCTTTCACGTTTACGTAAATGATATAAAAGAAAAAGAGTTGATTGCACATAAAAATTATAAAACATAAACACCCTGTGCCATAAAGGCTGAAAAACAGCGCCCCCTGTGTAAAGCGGGGATTAATCCCGAGCACTTATTTGCTGCTGAAGTAGGCTTCACTCACTCTTTTTTGTTGTCTTTTTAATTTATTATGTTTTAATTCTATTTGTTAGTTGTATTGTGTAGTTTGATATTTTTAACCGACTTAAAAAGAACGAAGAACGACTAAAAAAGGAGAAGGTTCTCAATTCGTCGGAATCTTTTTTTTATTTTATCTTTTATGTACCCCAATTACTCGAAGGCGCCTAGACCGATTTCAAAAAATAGTTTTTGCTTGAAAGGGTTTACTTCACAGGTGGTCCCATTGTCATCAGGTCCGGATCTGATGATGGAATCCTGGAGAAATCAGGGGAGCTCGTCAAATATTATATGCACACTCGAAGTGATCTGGGTATTTTTAGGGTCGGTAACCTTTCCAGGTGATCCCATCGTAATCAGGTCAGGATCTGATAATGGGATCCTGGAAAAATCGAGGGAACTCTTCAAATTTTATTGTTACACTTGAAGTGATTTTGGTGTATTATCTCAAAAGTAAAGAAAACACGGACCCTATATAGGATCACGCGTCTGTCTGTCCGTCCATCTACAATCAAAATAATTAGAAAAAATACGTCATCCAGGTAAATAAAATTGTATCATATTTTTCATTGAATTCGGTTTTCTTTTTAGTTTTAAAACGTAATTATAAAGTGAATAATCTGAAAACAGAAAGATATATACTATAGTAACAAATCCGCTAAATTAGTCTGAAAAAAAAAAATCGACACGTGTTTCGCCTCTACACGAGGCATCCTCAGGAAATATAGTCTTGCTGCTAAGCTGACGAGCCTTCTGCCGTCGTGTTGCCGAGCGCTGAGCTGCAAGTGAAAAATAACGCCTGAATCAATTAGCTATGTAATATAGTTAATTGATTCAGGCGTTATTTTGCGAAAATCCATATTTCAAAATAAAATCTGAAAACAGAAAAAATATTTAGTAGTAAATCCGCTAAATCTCTCTGAAAAAATCAAATCGGCCGAGCTCGGAGCGACAACACGTCCACCGAGGGCTAGTCAGTGAGCAGCAAGACTATATTTCCTGAGGATGCCTCGTGTAGAGGCGAAACACGTGTCGATTTGATTTTTTCAGAGAGATTAAGCGGATTTATTACTAAATATTTTTTCTGTTTTCAGATTTTATTTAGCTATGTAATATTTTAAGTAAATAGATGTTGCATGCTTATCTATGTACTTTACCAAACAGAAATACCATCATCATTACAGCCTTACAGAGTTTATTGTAGGACAGGCTATCCCCTCTCTCCTTAAGAAAGCTATGAGGGCTTGTCATACTACCAGGCTGGTAGCTTACTCGTATGTTGAACTGCAGCTTATCTCGCTCAAAATATCTTTGAAAATTAAAATACTAGGCGTGATCTACTTCTGCAGTTTTGCTAGCAGATATGGCAGAGTATAGCTTGTTCCTCAGGGTTATGTACGCGAATTGGTCAGGTGAATTGTAGCTTTAAAACTAATTGTTGATTGAGAAAAGTTGAATTCACCACTACGTATAGACTACGTTTAACTAATTTTCCATATAAATCCTAGCTGAGTGAACTTTACTCAGGTCGAAATTCTTTGGAACGTTAACCGCTTTCCCAAAATTTGTTGCAATTTGTTGGTACATATTAAAACAATGCATATTTTTTTGTCTATAGGATAATAAAAAGCATCACCTTCAATCTTTATTGGTGATTTGGACGATCAGGAGGCAGGTGGAATAAATGATACAACTTTTAAAACAGTACTATGAATTTCCCTAACACCATTACTTCCATGTTGTTGCAATGAAAAGCCCTTGTCTTCGTCTGTCATAAATTATTTGTAGAAAAATAAAATTTATGTATATTGCAGCCCAAATAATATGGTATCTGTTAAGACATATTTATCTCAAACTAATGATACTGTAATTTTTTACCACTATTCATAAATCTTCAAGAAGATTAAGGTTGTATTTAGATTTTTTCTGGTGATAAAAAATGTAGTTTTATTTTCATTTCATGGAAATAAACTTATGTGGTAGTGGTAACGTGGTATCAACCCAAAAACATAAAGCCATATTTTCCATCAATTTTGTTTGTCAATTCTCGTTCCAATTCTATTGTACAGTCACTCACTACAAACGCAATTTTATATATCCAGACAAAAGAAGTTGTTATTTCTCCCCAAATTCCTTTATAGACTTTCCTCTAATCCCCGGTCAGCGGGGAGCGTGGGGCAAATGAGTGAACTTTTCGCATTTCCACCGCAGAGTTCGACTAAGTCTATCGATCAACCGGGCCCAACCTACTCGTAACTCGTATGACTACTTTGCTTGTTTTGGAAGAGGATTAGGCAAGCGCTTCGAAAATACTAATTGATTTTTTAACAGCAGGAACAATTGCTTGCCTTTTGTTTTGTTTGTTTTATTGCAGCCTATGTGGAAACCATATGCTATTAGTGTATATATATTCTTGATTTTTTTTAATACGGGGAGGTGCTTGGCCCTCATTTTACCTGATTTTCAAGTTAGTATAAGGCCGAAGGTGGAATCGCACTTTACCCGGAATCCTAAACAAACTAAGCAGCTGGCTATCTTACATCTAAATGCCGGAACAATTTAAAATCTTGTTATTATGGCAACAGAATTAGGTAAGATGGTGGTAGCTAGCCAGACCAACTTAAATATTGTCCTACCACCAACCAATTGTTGGTCTTTATTAACCGACTATCAAGTTAGAGTAAGGGGTTCTCTGTTCAACGTGAATAGTTTGATTTTGAGCGGTAATAGATTCCTCCGAAACTGTGCAACCTATATGCTTATACTTATTACTCGAAGTTTATTGAACCTATACCCTCTCTGAGTAGTGTTTAGAGGCGAACCCTTGAAGGGGGAAAATTTTCATGAGTCTGTTACTTTTAACTAATTAATTTTGGCATTTTTTTTGCTTGACCGCGAAGGAGCGTGTGATTGATTTTAAAAATTTTGAAAAGTTTTTTGCTTTAATAATTTAGAAGCAAGCTACTGTTCGCGGCTTTTTCCGCTTGGTAACCTGTTAAATCGGTTTTTTGTTTTTCTGGATTCAGAACATGTGCAACATTTTGTGGTTATGGCGTGTATAAAGAACACATATTAAGATTTTGATCTAGATTTCAGATTTATTTATTAAACCATATTAAAACAATGGGCTACTACTAGGCAAGTCGTTTAATATTTTATGAAAGAACATGCAGAAAATCAGAAAAATGTAATAATTATTACAATGCAGGTACAATAAGCAAACACAACACAGTATCCAATTATGTATAAAAGTGCAATGTCAGCAATAATCTATTGCAATTTTAGTGTCAAAGTGTTAATTCAAATATCTGAACACACTTTCACTTATGATATTATTGTGATTTGTTCGTAACTGTGGTTAATAATTCTGATGAAGTAAAAAGTGGTATTGACTCAATCTCAATACCAAATGGTATTGATTTTAAAGGGACTTTTACTGGTAGATAGACGTGTAAGGAGTAATTAAGGCTACTTTTATTTTCAAAAAGGAATTAGGGTTCCGCGGAAAAACCATGAAATCCAAGGAAACCAAAGAATAACGGGAACGAAATCCTGGGTGTTCCACTAGTTTACACTAGATTATACGAACTGTAGACCTCACACCAGTTTTGGCATTAATATAATTGACTGTGACGAAAAACGAATAGCGAACAACATCATTGTCCCCAAACAGAATTAGACAAATAACAAGCAAACGAACTTTGTTTTATTAGTTGTATGCTGCCCGCGGACCCCTATTTCCGACGGAACCACGTTAGCTTCACCACGACTATTTAGAACAGCTGGTTCTCACACATCGTGAATCACATATGACATTGTGACATTCATGAAATTACAATCGTTATATACCTTTGCCTCTCAAATGGTAGTATATAAGAACCTACTTAAACTCAGATAGATGTGCTTTTAATCGATATGTTCCTTGACGGGGTAGAACTTGGCCTTCATCTTACCTAGTTACAAATTAAAATATTCACCTTCGGCCTTATTTTAATTTGTAACTACATCTCGCCCGCACTGGGCTCGCACTTCACCCGGCATCCTTAACAGTCTGAGAAACTTGCAACTCATCTTATACTAGTTACTACAAATACTAGTCGTAATTTACTAGCCACTTGTGTCAATGTCGATAATTTTGTATGATAGGCCTTTGGTTTGGGACGCTACCTGCGTCGACACCCTTGCGTCATCTCATCGGCTTGGGACTGGGGTCTGGGCTAGTGCAGAAACAGAGCTAACATTGTGAGCGTTTTGGGGTTGAGATGGATTCATTGGAGATTGGATTTCCTTGGGTCCATGGAGCCGGTGACGTCCAGGTTTCATAACTCTTGCAGGACTTTTGATAGAGACGACGCGTGACCGTTATTCTGGCCAGCGAAGTATTGCTATTTACCTGGGCAATACAGGCTTCCTTATGGTACTGGTCTGGATCAGTTGAGTAACCTATAGACCGGTTGTAACGGTTGTAAGATTACTCGGTTTCCTTTGTAATATAGTAAGCTTAACACATTCAATGCGTTACGGGAAGTATTTTGTCGTATTTGAGTCTCGAACTGTGCGGCAGTCAATTGTCCTTGTCTGGCGTCCGGTGCGGGGATAGATTCTCTAAGTTCTCGTGCACGCCAATAAGAGCTATTTTTCCGACATTCCTGCTTCATGTGTGGACAATTTAACAAAAATAAATGTACGGGAAGGATTTTTGCGTAACGTTCAGCATTTAAATTATCTTCATCTGTTGCGGTACGGGAACTATTTGGTCGTATCCATAACCCCGTACCGCACCGAACGAACGCTTAGTTTGCCGTAGTGTTGTGCGCAGTTCGCACGTATTTCCGTCGCGCTACTTTTTGTCAACACGCTAAATGAAATATTCACGTAATATGCTAAATATGAGTCATGCAATAATGACAGCTGATAAAGAACTCAGAAACAATATTACTCAGTGTAGTGGTTCAAGTATAACAAGTAAAAACCCAATACTTAAATAGTTCAACAGATTTTTTTCTGTTGAACTATTTAAGTATTTGCATGTATTTAGACAGCGTAATAATTAATAAAAACACATACACCACATCAATTTTCCTATATACTTAAAATCTTGTTTCTCTCTCTACCTAGGTTTGCTGGAAGAGAACTCTTGTTAGGCTTAAGCTCACCTTTGCGCAATACTTTTTAATTTTAATGTAGCTTGTGTTATTATATACCTATTTATACGTATATATAATAATACAAGCAATATAAGCTACGTATGTTTGTGTGTGTGCTATAAAGTATAAATATCTCTCTTTACCTTTGCAAACTACAATGAACAAAATAAGCGACAATCACAAAAATCAATATAAGCAGAATAATTAAAAACATTTCATTTTTCGAGAAAGAGTTTAACAACCGTGATATTAACATATATAATTGATATATTAAGGTTAAAAAAATGCGTACGTTTAATAAGGAATGTCAAATACCTATGTGCTTAGAGTGCTACATTAAAGTGCATGACCAGTAAAATAAGTAATTTCAACAAGGTAATATTATTTTTATACTAATCTAAGTCGATAATTATGCATCAATTTCATAATTTCATTCATTGATCGCATCGATTTCATTCGCCTATTAATCCTATTATTAGTTCTTATTATTTTGATACATAAAATTTGTTATCTTGTTACTTATTTATTTATTTTACGAGTATATCCCATCCTTAGTTTATTTTTAATATTTACGTTATTAACTTAATTAGTTATTAAGTTAATAACTTAATTAATTAATTAGTTAATTTACATTTCATGCGGCACGAAAAGCAATTTCCCGTAAAATCACCGATTTTGAAAAATGCATATAACTATTGAAATATCACATAGAGCCCCGGGCGTCTGTAGCTATGTATAAACAATGATTTAACCTATTGATTAGCTTAAATATTTTGTGCAAGAAAAGAGTTTCCATGTCTTTACGGACCTTCAAAGTCAGGACCTGATACAAGAAGAGAAGAGGTCGTAACGCATAGCTGGTATAATTGATACGGGTAGCATATGAAATGTATTGCGCTGGAAGTAAGTATTCTTCTGGCACTAACGCTCTGAATGTGTTAACTGTACATTTTGTTTGTGTATTTGTCAGTTTTTTTTTCATATACAAGTAAGTTATTAGAAAGAGCACCAGCTGACGCGAATCTCAGCTGTGCCGTAACTGGCTAACTCGCCACAGAACTGACTGTTCTGTTTGCTTTCTTTTGTGGCTCAGTGGAAGTTTCTTTAGTTTGTAATGGTGGCCAGCCTTTGTGGCTATAGATTGATGTTGAGCTGGTAATTAAAAGTTTCAATGTTGTGGGAAGAACAATGACCTGCGTATAATACCTGTACGGGAATTATTCATTTGCTATTTTCAAAAAAACATAATAAACACGGTTTTTTAAGAGTCGATGGTAGCGCACTACATCCGGAATCCGCAGCAGACTGAGGAACTGGCTATCTTACCTCTAAATTTCGGAACACAACAATTTGGGATAGTTGATAATGGCGACAGACGTGGTAAGATGGCGGTAGCTAGCTAGGTGAACTTAAAAAGAACCAAACCGATCCCGGGACCTCTGTGTCTGATACCGGTGTGGGTGAACCAGTAGACCATGGAGGCGATTTAAAAACTTGTGTGAGTGTGGTTAAATTTTTTAATCATGGGTTTTCACACACGTGAGTAAAACCCGTGTTTAAAAATATGCTGGAAAAAGCTTTTACTATGTTTATTAATTGAATAAACCAACCATAAAGATTTATTTTCTTAACATGTATTGGTATCGGCATTGAGAAAATATCTTATAATAAATCTTATTAAATAAAAAATTTGTTCCCGCAAGGTATTAAAAATCCCATTATGATTGAATTAAGTATCTAATCCTGTTTAAACCGGTTAATCCTAGGCGCTATCCACACGGAAGTTTTAAAGCCGCGGCGACGACCTTCCCAAAAGGCCGGAAATTGGTTTACGATCGATGCCTTATTGTACTGTATATTGTTGTCAGTACATAGATTGTGTTACAGTTTATCTATTTTCAACCCTTTCAACTTCATTAACTATGATTATATCTTCTGAGTAATCAAAAATAATCGACCTCAGTTCAAAAAAAAAAAACAAAATAAGTGGGAGTGGAAAGGAAACACACACTTGATGTTATAAAGATTCGAAATATTCGTCGAAATCGATTCTTAAATACAATGTAAACGTGAGAATATTTTGAATATTACTGCTAGTTTGTTGTTTTACAACAATCCCGAAAAGTGACATCGAAGCGCACGAATATAGAGGACCCAGGTTCGATGCCCAGGGGGTATATGTTTGTAGGTATTTGGTTTGGTTGATAGTAGGGCTTGTTTTAAATTCACCTGGCTAATTACCACCTGAGTATGACGCCATTTTATTATTGTACTGTAGAACGGAGATGCGCTTGGCCTTCATCTCACCTGGTTACAAATAAATAAATATTATAGGACATTAATTTTTACACAGCGCCATCTAGCCCCAAACTAAGCATAGCTTGTAATATGGGAACTAGATTACGGATAGAATAATTAAATACTTTAACCAAGAATTAAATACTTTTTTTAAATACATACTTACTATATGATACAACACCCAAACATAGAACAAACATCTATATTCACCACACAAATGTTTGTCCTGGGTGGGAATCGAACCCACAGCCTGCAGCGCAGAAGGCAGAGTTACTACCAACTGAGCTATGAGGCTTGTTAAACAAGTTGTTACAAGGTTACAAGTTGAGATAAGGTGGAGGCACACTTCACCCGGAATCCTCAACAAACTGAGGAACTGGCTATCTTAGCTCTAAATGCCGGAACACAAACATTTTTTGAATTGTTGCTATGGCGACAGAATTAGGTAAGGTGGTTGTTATTTATAAGCAAATAAAATAATTCCATCCTTGGGAACAAAAAACGAACTCCATTATTGGGAGCAAAAAACGAAATCAATCCTTGGAAACAAAAAAATACTCCTACCAGAACTATATTGAAAATTGTATGATCACAATCCTCTCATATCCTCAGTTGTAGTACTCCTTTTGTACTCAAACAGAGGGGAAAACCTCGCTCCTGCCATTTCAAAGATTTTTCTTTGCGATTCCAATCGCTGTCTCTCCCACTCCTCGCTGTCTGCCATGTATTCATGGCTGTCATCAACTAACAGGCTGTACGCGGGATAGCTCTTCGGTAGAACAGTGTTCTTCTGTAATGATGCTTCTATTTCTTCTAGATCTTTCATCGTTTTTATTCTCTCGTCTTCAAAGAACTCTAGCTTATCAAATTGCATTGACTCCTTTTCGCCGTAGTTGGGGATAACCTAATATATAACGGAACTGAATAAAGAACTCTTCGACAAAAATGCGAATAATGAGTTTCGTGTAAATTGTGTGTAAATTACTTATGACTGGGACGTCAGTTAGGGCTTGTGCGGCGGCTGATTACCGAGAATCACAATGAGCGCAAATATAGTAGTCTTGACAGAGCTTACTTATTTGAGCCTTTCAAGGTTGAGACTTTGGGTCGGTACCCTTTAGGGTTTTTTTTTAATCTTGGGAGGTTTTTGAGTTACGCTAAATAGCTATGCTAATTCGCTCAACTAAATAAGAGTTATTGTGAGTTTCTTACCATACAGTGATAAAAAGCCACGTTTACGAGAACCATAAACCTCTTCATTACGTATCATGGGTATTATATATTATTAATAAATAATCAATTAATTATGATTGATTATTTTTGTATTTCACTATTTCGTTTTTTTTGATTGTCAAATTTTACAGTAGGTACGTATTATTAGAATTATCGCAGAGAACAAACCAATGAAGGCTGCCAGCCAGCAGCCCATAAAGGTGTTAAGGCTGTTCCTCAGCTTTAAGTACGCGTTTTATACTGATTAGAAAAGTGTAGCCTCAGAACACATCGTTGATTCAAAATAGTCAAATTCGACAAAGGCCAAGCTAATAACAAGAATTTTATTGACATTTTATCTTCAGATTTTCATATTGGTCCTCTAAGCTATTCAAAAAAAGCGCTTCGCTCAGTTAAACAATAAAATAAAAAAAATGTAGCATGTTTTTATTATTTACATGTTGAGGCAGTGGCGAATTTCACGTATTTGAATCCATGATATTATGTTGTAAGAGTAAGGTTATGTACGCATTTTATAGTTTTTATAAAATGCGTACATAACCTTACATGAGTTGTGTAATAATTTACCATGATTTTCCAATAAAAAGCCGATTTAATAATGAACGAGAAATGACCGTGAAGATTACAATGGGTTTGACTACTATGCTTACCTTTCACATCGGCTTATAGTTAGCGTACGTGTAAAATTTAGGTTGAAACTTGTACCAGGGTTAACCAGGGTTGTTATACAGGGTTTGTTTTTCTCAGCACTTAACCAGTGTTACCAATGTTACCAGCAAGATCTAAGCATGGGCACCTTACCATATGATAAACAGCATAGAGCTCGGAGCTTTCAAGTCGAGAGGGGCTTTCGATTGATGCTTCGAGTGACCCATGGGCTGGCTATATTGTCTGGCGAGCGAATTAGCATTTCTATTCAGCGTGGAAATGCAGCCACTGTCTTGAAAACCAGTCAAGAGTGAATAGGTTCCTTCTGGTAAAGCGTTTTTTTTCAATTTATTGTTTGACAAGGTGCTTGGCGTTCATCTCACCTGATTTTTAAGTTATGATAAGACGATTATGAAGGTGAAAGCGCACTTTACCAGGAATCCTTAGCATACTGAGGAACTGGCTACCTTACCTCTAATTGCCGGAACACAACAATATGAGAACTGTTGTCATGGCAACAGAATTAGGTAAGATGGTGGTAGCTAGCCAGGCGGACTTACACAATGTCCTAGCACGAACCAAACCAAGCACAATATTGCACTCCCCTTGGGATCGATCCCGGGACCTCTGGATCTGAGTCCTTTATGGGAACCACTAGACAACAGAGGCGGTAAAATATGCGTGATCCATACGATGGAGCACGCTTTTGGCTGTATCGGTGTCAGTCATTTATTATCCAAGTTATAATATTGCACACATTTGTTTCCCAAATATTATTCTAGATTTTTCGCATTATTTAACGTCAGATGATTATAGCATTCTTGTTGTGATATTACTTTACTTTTGTTACTATATATCTATCTATCTAGTGTAGAAAAAACAAGACAAAAGTAAAGTAATATCAAAACGAGAATGTTATAAGTCGTTGTGGCTAGGCCCCAGGTTCAGTTCTGTAGTTTTGTTTTATTTTTGGATACGAAAGTTTGGTAACCTAATCAATTGTAGCCTCGATATAACGAGGTGATGAAATCATCACACTAATGTTATAAAAGCCAAAGATTGTTTGGATGATTGGAAGTTGGTTCCAACTTCACATTTTTTGTCTCTGTTTATTTATTAGTTATCATTACACTACTGAATGGCCGACAGATTAAAATGAAATTATGCCAAAGAATAATTAACATAATGATATTTTTATCTGTGTCGCCGCAATAACAATTCTAAATTGTGTTTCCGTATTTAGGTGTAAGATAGTCAGTTTCTCAGTGTGTTGAGGATCACGGGTGAAGTGTGCTTCCATCTTCCGCCTTATCATAACTAGAAACCCTGTGCGATATAGATGAAATGCTTCCCCGTCGTACAATATAAAAAACCGGTTTGTAAGCAGGCGAAGTAAAATATATTAAATATATTTTATGCTTATGTGAATGAGTGCAGTAAATTATACATGCCGTTACATTTGCCACACATCAATGTAAAATCCAATAAAATGTCAAAACATCAAATGCAGCTCCGAATCCGTATTCATAGTCAAGTAATATACGTCACTCGTGGTAACAAATCGGTCCTCAAACGCAGTTGTGCGGTACAATAGTGCAATAAATAATGCTACCTGTCGTTACCGACAATGCCATCTCGCGACGCGGCCACAGCTATGAATAACTAGTGGCCCGGCTCTATTCCGGGGACCTCTGGATTACAACTCGAGTTTGTTTGCCGAATAGACTTTTTATGAATGATGGGTAAACTTGACCTCTAGGCTTAGCTTGCTCGGCCAAAGCAAGGATATGGTCTACAATAGAATGAGCTTTCCCATTTGAGGTAGATGATAGTCTGCAGCTATTAAGATAGAGTTGAAGACATACATTACTTCAAGAAAAGAGTTAAACGACACCTTTTGGGTAAGCTTGCTCCATCGTAGATCAAATCAATATACATTTATTCAGTTAGATTTTTTAGGAACGACGTGACGATTGTTGTTTTGTTTTTTGTGATTGTGACGACAAATCTACCGCTTATTCGGGATCGCGACCAGCACTCAAGGATAAAGGTTGCTTGGGTTGGTTAATTTTTTGATGATCCATTACATAAGATTTAAATACCTGATACCAATTTATTACAATTCATTCATTGTTTAGCATGGCTTATGACATCTAGGCACCTATAGGTAAACATTTCGTGAATCATAAAATTAATCATTACTGTTCTAGATAATCGAGACAATGTTCCGGTTTGAGGGGTGCCGGTGAAATTACGGACACGCGAGGCTTAACACTTTTATGTCTCAAATTCAGTGCCGTGTAGGCTTTTTGCTTGTTCCGTCTCCAAGTTGTATAAAAAAAGACAAGTAACTTCTAGCTAGTTCTTTCTGAACATAAATCACTAATCAAACAGACCGTATAAAAGTCAATCAATAACACATTCGAACATCGACGCGCCATCCATCAGAGGAGTACTAAGTTGTCAGATTGTAGGGTGATCAGTCAGTCCTCCATTACAAGGAGACTATCAGTCAATCAGAGCGGTTTGTGCGTTTTTGTGTACGATACGTTTTTATGCTAGAAAATGACGTACGATACGTTTTTATGCTAGAAAATGACGTGGTACGAGAAAAGTCGGAAGATGGCCGACGATTACCAGTGTCATGTCAGTGATTAAGATTATTCCTTTATCATAGCCTGAAAATGCCTACTGTCAAAGCATGGGTCTGACGTTACAAGAGCGTGATGGAGGAATTTGCCATAATCATCACCCTTGGCTGATGGACCGTACTACCCATCATGGTGTTATCCCTGAGTAGCTCCGTTACCGCTGCCGCTACAGACTATACATAGATGAAATACATGGGTACCGTAAAACTACGATTGCCTGAAAGGTAATTAGATAAAAACTTAGCTAATCATAAGTAAGCTCGAAAACTAATACCCAACCAAAAATCACGATCTAAAAAGTATGAAGCAAGAAAATATTATGATCTGAGATTGTTAGGTTTGACATTTTAATGTAATAAATATATATTCATAGTGATGTTCCGCAGACGGCCGACGATTCACACGTTTCCAACGACACCTCGTTTGTCAAATGATTATTAGCGGTTTAAAAACTAAAAAGAAAATCGACTTCAATGAAGAAAATGAATAAAATTTCGTTTGCCTGGATGATGTATTTTTTCCAATTATTTTTATGACAGATGGACGGACAGACAGACAGAAAGAAGCGTGATCTTATATAGGGTTCCTTACTTTTGAGGTAATACACCAAAATCGCTTCAAGTGTGCTTAAAATATTTGAAGAGTTCCGACGATTATTCCAGGATCTCATCATCAGATCCTTACTTGACAACAATGAGACCACCTGTGAAATATACCCTTTCAAGCAAATTTTGAGAACCCCCTCCTTTTCTTTGAAATCGGTTCATGAGATGAGAATGAGTGAACGAACATACTGACATGCATACCGGTCAAAATCATAATCCTCCTTTTTGCTTCGCCGTAGTAGAAAGTAAGTCATTTGTGTAATGATGAATTACAATTTAATTCAGGTACTCATTTAGAGAACTTACATTAAGAAATTGAAATCCTACAGCAAACTTCTCCACTTTTCCCTCTCCACTCCCCCCTTTTTTTGTTTCACAACATCTTGTGTAGAATTAAACCCTTAGGGAATCTTTTAAATGTAATTGACTGACTTTGACTTTGATAAATAACGCTACAGAAAACTTCCCCCTTTTCCCCCCCTATTTTCCCCCCGATCAAAAATCGCGATTGGTTAAAAAAAGTTAATCAATCAAGGAACTTGTGTGCCTATTTTCATCAAAATCGGTATAAGGACTATAAACAAACAACTTCACTGGTGGATATCACATTGGAAAACTTACACGTCTGCATAATTGAACGTCTTTTGTCAGCATATCCAGCGCGCCAGCTCACCAATACATCGTAATTTCTATTCAAACGGCAAACAAAACGTCGATGGTCCATAGATCACGCGAGACAATGCAAACGCGCGCCGTTCAACCCAGATGAAGATAGATCGCGGCGAGACTCCTGGTCACCCTGTCCACGTACACAGATCGGTAGCTCTGCCTTGTTATGCTAGCCTGGTACTTTGGGACTATTAATAATACTTACTAGTCGAAAATAAATCATAAGTAAAAATAGGAATGTATAGGATTTTTACACCACCTACTCGACTATGTCCAGTCACAAATCATGCAATCATTATCTCCCAAGGGAGGTAAAGTTGTTGAACGTTTAATTTTCAGAATTGCTTATTCTAGTTATTAGTATTAGTTATCTATTAGTAGTTATCTATTTAGTATTGCTTATTCTCCAGTTTTGCACATGGCGACTCCGTTGTGCAAAACTGGAGAATCCAGAAATTTGATACATGACATAAAACCAACATTATTCTAATTTTGAAATTTATGAGTAATTCAGTTTTCAAACGCTAAAGTTGTACATAATTGGCGATACCAAGCTTTTTGAATTTTAAGACCATATTTTTTTATAAAAAAAAAATTGCATATTTGTAATATATATTTTCTATCTGCGTCTGTACGGTGGGTACGACGATATTCAAAATGTTCAACCATTAGGGTGTCCGTGCCTTGTCATCAGCTGCGTTACCACAAAAAGCAAACGTTTTTTAATGCGATGACGATTCAATTTAAGCTCATCACGAACAGAAAATACAGCAAAAATGGATTTAATAGCTTAGATTACGCATAGTCTGAACCTACAACTTTTACTAAATGTATAAAGATGAATATACATTTTCAATTTTGAAAGTGTTCCAACAACTTTGGGCACATAGTCGTCATACATATTTTTTTTTATTATTAAACAAAGAACTCATAAATGCAATTTTATTTTTCAGAAACTCACTTTTGCAGTAAAACTATATGAAAATAGATTTTCTTTAATGCAGACCTTATTTTTTTTAAATCGAGCATGTAACTCCTAACATGACTTTTCGTTAACTCTCACGGTTTCAGACTTGGCCTCAGTAGCCCTGGATGTATATATATATGAAATATTGTATGAAACTGCTCAGGGAGTAAAGTGATTTGAATTTGTAACGTCAAATTGGTGTGGAAACTCGTCTAAAGCATTGTAAAATGGGTTGGTTTTGAAAATCGAGTAGTTCCGAAATTAAAAAAAAAAAAAAGGAATCAAGGCGAGATTGAAAGACAACTGACGGTATTTGGTGCTATGATTTTAACGGATTTGAATTTTAAATTAATATGTTTTTTTTATTATCATTATTTTATAACAAAAAATGTAGTCGAACTATAGTGATTCTATTCCGTCCAAGTTTATTAAACAGACGCTTTAGAGATTGTTAATAATTGACTACCGGATAAATCTAAATTTCTGTGAAGATACGAAAAAGCCTACGTCTTTGTTCAATGTAGAGCAACAAAAGGAGTCAAGGCTGTGACGGAAACCGTCCGTTTAGTTTATTTCCAACATCGATATTGTATACTAGCTTTTACTCGCGACTTCGTCCGCGTATTGGTTTTTTGAAATAGGTGCAAGTATTATATTAAAAATAGATATATTTGTTGGATATCTGGATAAATTTGACCAATTAGCTCCTACATGGTGTGCAGACACGCACACCGAGGGTTCTTACCCACATTCCCAGACAAAAAATGCAGGTTTTTTGAATTCTTAGTGCCAGTCCGACTCACGTTTGGCCAGATTTTCTTATTCATTTATTTATTTACCACAAAATAAGCACTATACTCACACCAACTTTGTTATTTTTAACTTTGATTCCTTTGTACATATGTAATTTAAAGATAATATAAAACTTTGTTATTATACAGGTCGAAAATAACAATTTATAAAAACGTTTCCTCCAAAAATGGGAGGGTTTTGCCACAATCACCACACTTGGCAGGCAGGTTGGTAATCACAGTAAAGGTGTTATGCAACATACAGCAGGAAGCTGCCGCTTCCTCTGGTGAGATCCCTTAAATCGGCTTTGACGACATCCGCGGGCGGGAGTTGGAGGGGGTCGATTCTTAAGCCGCGACTTCACGCGGAAGGCCGGGTAAATAAAAAATAACATTTGTCGTTGAATGCCTCGTTATACCGATTTCAAAAAGTATAAGCACGACTATTGTACCATGCATTATTCAGGAGTTCCGCTGTCATCATCGTAAGACCCTGGTTTACTTGGTTCGTAGAAGAGTATCACACATACAATCATTTAAATGCGCAACGCTCTTAATATGTATTAAGACTGTTATTTACTGAAAAAAACCCTTTATATTGATTCCACTCCATCATCAGACCCTGGTAGTTTTGACATTCACCCATTGCATAAAGAGCACTCAAAATACACCAGTTTATTATAGAAACCACGTGTACATCGCTTTTTTTCTGTTAAATAACAATGTTTTTTGTTTTATTTTCTAGTAAAAGGACCCCCTGCCCTTCAATTATTAAAAAAAAACATGAATCACGTTCTTATCTTTTTCATATGAGGAATCTATAATGATAATTTTGACCTTTTATCATGCACGGTTTTAGAGTTAGGGCATACTTTTAGTTAAAACTTTCAACCCGTTTTTGAACCCCTTAGGGTACGAATTTTCAAAATCTCCTTCTTAGCACTCATTTTCGAATCAAGACAAACATACCCTCCAAATTTCATGTCTCTACGATTATCCGTTTAGGCTGCTAGCATTTTATATTGGTATATAAGATAAGATAACTTTTGATTTAAATTAGCTGCAACAAAATAATGAACACTGGCTTTTTTGTTTCGTAGAGTACGTGAAAAGTAGAGTATGCTCTTCTTCCCTCATATGATCTTTTTTATTTTTTTATTGTATGACGGGGAAGCGCTTGGCCTTCATCTCAGCTGTCTTCGTCTTGGGCAGTTAGAACCCCTTACTTCACCTCACTCAAGACTCATAACTTCGCTCAGGGTTCAATATGCCGCCCCTATCATAGGACCTTTCCTTTACCTGTATTGCACACACAAAATACAGCATTATATTATAAACATACTTAAAAAAAATATGAGAAATTAAAATTAAATAAATAATATAATATACAGTACTATATATTAAAACTTTTTTCATAATTTACTGTTGATTATAGCAATATTGCAAGAATGGAGTTAACTGGTTTTATTTAAATAAAAATTAAGTCGCGAAAGGGTAGAAATAATCATATTTCTTTATTACTATTGTTAACATCAGTAAATTACGAAAAATGATAAGTAAGTAAGGTTGTGTAGCTGACTGCAAAATATAACTACAAAAATGGATTTTTACTCTTCCTTTCATAACCGATTATATGTTAGAAAAAAAAATTAAGAACCATAAAAGTGGAAAATTAGTTCTTATTCAATAACCGGTTACGAAATGTAGAGTAAAATTCAATTATCGTAGCCGGTTATGAAATCACGGATAAGAATATGGACCAAAGGGAAAAAAAGAACCAACAACAAGCAAGGTATTGTTACGACCTGGGGTTCGTAAAATTAAAAGCAACCGGATATTACTAAAAAAAAGACACGTTTATTCAGCACCAAACGAATAACTCTCAAACACAGTACAGCACCACTTAGTTATACTTCCGAATCACTAAGCACTGTTATTGCACTCAAATATTACTTGATGTTATCAATCTGTATCGTTATTGAATACTGTCTTGCTTGCGAGTCGCGCGGAATATTTATATCCAACTCGATCGAACAATCTAGTATGCGCGGGAATTCTCGCGGCACTAACTGTTGCGTAATTTGGGACTCTATTGTTCTCGACGGTCATTAACAATCATTTTGTGTTATTTGTAAACAAGTTGTTTTGTTCTTATTTCCGTGGAACTATGTAAAGGTGCGTGATGATTCTAGACTTTTCTGATTGGCGTAACAGTATCATATATTTTCAAGTTTCAAATTAAACAATAAATAAATTATGATTCGATTCTTAACACAAAGGTAAATGGTAAATTTTAAGGGTTTCATTTTAAGACTTTATTGTGGGTACCTACTTTAATTCGGATTTAGTTTTCAGGCATAGGTTGTTGTAATCCTATGTAACCCAATTTATGCCTATAATTCTACCCAAAAAGTTTACCAATTACAATTAAATCCCAAAAGCTCATAAAACAAGGTTAGGTAAAACGAGTAGGTAGATTATACATTTTGCTTTGCCTACATCTAGCCGTCTTTTAGCAAAAGTTACTTTGATATAGAACCTATTTTACTATCAAATAATAAGTTTAGTTAGATACGTAGGCTAGACGCAAGATTCAAGGTCAAGATCTGACCCATCTCAAGAATATGAGTGTTACTACGCTACGAGTATATGGCTCAGTTATCCAGCCAGGTGGAAGCGTACTTCAGGCACTAGCTGCATCATCTCGCTTAATCGCAAATCTGATTCGCTGGCCTTAATGAAGTCATGTTCCACCTCAATCAACCGCCCGCAAGATGTAATATGGCCCGGACTGGTACCACAGTTCCTATGAAACTTATCCAAGGTCACATCTCAACCACAAAGGTTCCAATAAGGCTCCTATCTAAAAACCACCTCTGTGGTCCAGTGGTTCAACCCACCGATTTCAGATCCAGGGGTCCCGGGAGCGATTCCCTGGGGTTGTACATCATTGTGCTTGGTTTGGTTGGTCGTAAGAGATTTTTATGTCTGCCTGGCTAGCTACCACCATCTTAAATAATTCTGTCGCCATAATAACTATTCTAAAATGGTTGATTTCCGGCATTTAGAGGTAAAATAGCCAGTTCCTCAATTAGTTGAGGATTCGCCAGTTGAGATGAAGGCCAAGAGCTTCCCCGTTGTACAATTATAAATAAAAACCTACCTTACTAAAATGCAAACGATTTATGCACTAAATCCATATCAAATGTACAATTAAACTAACTATATGTACTTGGGAAGCCGTTGGGTTACATAGGTACCAGACGGAAGTGGGCCCAAGACACTGACTGCTTTGCTATACTGAAAAGCGAGTACAATATAATTAGCTGGCCTAAATCAAATGAGTAGTCATGAATTACATTCCTAGAATATAACGTACCTCTATCATAATTGTAAGGACGACGGATTTACGCACCTAATTAATAATATTACTGTAGGTACCTACTTTTTTGTTAAGTTACAATAACTGTCTCTAAAAGTTGCTTTATGTCTTAACATTATGGTGGGTGCGGGACGTTGATGGATGGAGGTGGCTCAGGTTGTTATTTGTAGCGTCGATTCAGAGATCCCCATTTTATGATGTGATGATGAATATTTCTTGTTTTTTTTTTAACTGAATAACAAAGCTGTCTTGCATCTTAACGACCCTTGACTTATAATCAGCCGCTGTATATAGGTGTTAATATCGTCGAGTAGTTAGTAGGAATTTACGTATTATCTTCTCACCTCACGTACCTATTCTGAAATCTCATTATTAGGGAACGAGTTCACTGGAGCAGTGTAGACGACGCGAATCTGATCTGAAATGCAAACCGCGAGCCAAAGAATCTCATTAGCGAGGCGAGACTCGCTGTTATCTAAGCTGGGACGAGTATTCTGGACAAAAGCGTACCTTCCAATTATTTGATTCTCAGTTAGAGTTAGAGTCAGGTATTTGAATTGCATCTAGCGTGGTGTAAATCTATTTTATAACCGTCTTCAAAAAATTGAGGTTTTCAATTCGTCGGAATCTTTTTTTTTATTTTTTTAATGTATATTCCCCGATTACTCGAAGACGTCTGGACCGATTTGGAAAATTATTTTTTTGTTTGAAAGGTTATACTTTACAGGTTGTCCAATCGTCATCAGGTCAGTATCTAATGATGGGGTCCTGGAGGAATCGAGGGAACTCTTCAAATATTATTGGCACACTTAAGCGATTTGGTTATTTGTAGGGTGTAACCTCAAAAGTAACGAAAAAACGGACCCCTTATAGGATCATTCTGCGTGTCTCTCTGTCTGTCTGTCCATTTATCATAATTGGAAATAAATATGACATCCAAGTAAACGAAATTGTATCTTATTCTTCATCGAAGTCGGTTTTCTATTCAGTTTTTAAACGTAATTATTATTAGTAGTATTCGTAGGTAAATATTATATCTTGCCGCGGCGCTTGTGGTGTAAAAGAATAATAATAATGATAAATATAAAAAAATATATAATAAATAATATATTATATAAATATTAATTAAATAAAAATTAACAAATATTAAATATTAAGTACAGGACATTAATTTCACACAGCGTCATTTAGTCCCTTATAAAAGCTTGTAATATGGGAACTAGATTATGGATATAACACTTACATACTTTTTTTGTAAATTAATACTTGTATACAATATTTGTATACAATACAACACCCAAACACAGAACAAATGTAAATATCAATCACACAAATATTTGTCCTGGGTGGGAATCAAACCCACTATCTACAGCGCAGCAGGCAGAGTTACTACCAACTGAGCTGAGAGGCTTGTTTAAAGCTTAAATTGAGGTAAATTTTAAGGATTTAAACTAGGTTTTTTAGGTTAGTTGCTATTGAATGGTCTGCTGATACATTCCTCCGATACTACAGTACGGGGCCTTTGAAAAAGGGGTTTTAAATAACTAATAGTTTCGGCAACGCGCGAGGGATACCGTTGGTTTTAAAAGGCTACGGTAACCGAACACAATAAGCATATAATAAGCACCTGATGCTAACAATCAGGTGGGCTGTATGATGGTCAGCATCAGGTGGGCTGTATGCTATTAATAATAAATTACAGGACATTAATTTTATACAGCGCCATCTAGCCCCAAACTAAGCATGGCTTGTAATATGGGTGCTAGATTAGGTATATAATACTTAAATATGATATAACACCCATACACAGAATAAACATCAATATTCATCATGCATATGTTTGTCCTGGGTGAGAATCGACCCCACAGCCTACAGCGCAGAAGGCAGAGTTACTACCAACTGAGCTATGAGGCTTGTTGAATTGTGGGTGCTTATTGTGGGAATCTCAGCTCATTGTATTATTTGGATGCTTAATACGCACAGCTTGCCTGCTTTTTCTTTAATATGTGTATGAGCAAATAAATATTTTTAATTTTAATTCGTTGTATAAAAGATGCGTACTAATTCAACGATTTCAAGCTAGGAGGTTATTCAGTTGACTGCAACAAAAAACATACAAAAAAAATTGCCTCTGCCCCCTCAGCACGGGGAGGAGATAAAATTTTTGTCCTCTGTTTTTATCCACCTTGTCAGAGAATTTTGTCTCCCGATGGTGGATAAAAACAGAGTACAAAAATTTTATCCCCGCCCCGTGCTGAGGGTGCTGATGAAATAAAAATGTAAGTTGTCTATTGTCCTTTCAGAATAGTGCCTCTTTTCGCGGCACAGTGAAGACATCGTCTTTGCATTCGTACCATCGTACCAGCTCGCTCATTGGAAAATCACTCCCACTCTTTGAATACTGAACTAACGTCGGGACGCAATATGCCCCTGTTTACCGGTATCGTATTAGATCTGAGACGTATTTTGCTTCGCCCATCAGACTTAAATAAGACTAACTACAGGACTTATAACATTAAATTTCAAGGAATTGTACCTATATCTTAGTCAAACCTGTGAAGGTTTTTTAGGTGTGTTCCATTATTTAAGTAAAAACTTTATACATACGAAATAATAAAATAAAAAGATGACTGAATTTGTGCTTGTGGAGCACATTTGGCATTGAGACATAAGGTAGCCAGTTCCTCAGTCTGTTGATGATTCCGGGTGAAGTATTGTTATTTGTTTTTTATTGTTAATTAGTTTCATTTCTGCATCCAATTTTGGCACTGGCGTATTGATATAGGGTAGTTTGGGCCGTGAGACAATTTGTCAATTACACGATAAATAATTAAATATTACTGGACGTTAATTTCACACAGCGCCTAGCCCAAACTAAGCATAGCTTGTAATATGGGAACTAGATAACGGATAGAATACTGAAATACTTTTTTTTTTTCTAAATACATCAAACAATATGATAAATAAAACCAAATACAGGACAAACAAAATATTCATCACAAAAATATTTGTCCTGGGTGGGAATTGAACCCACAACCTATTGTGGGTTCAATTCCCACCCACAGGACTTCTGCGCTGTAGGCAGCGCAGAAGGCAGAGTTATTACCAACTGAGCCATGAGGTTTGTTGTATGTCAATTGCAAATTTTGGCAGTGTAGGTACTTTTGTGTCATAGGATCTTAAAGGTCTCGAGAACATTATGACCATGGCATATTGTACATTTTGACTATAGAGCTTTTAAACTCAAGTACAATTACACTTCTGCTCATTGAAGTTCCTGTGCGGTTGAAATCTATGGAAAGTCAAATCCGACATAATGTTTTATTTCCGATCCGAAAACTTTCCGTGCGTTTGAGAATCGCTACACAGTTGAGATGAAAACCAAGAGCTTCCCCTAAAATATTTTTATCATCTTCATCTTCATCATCGTCATCATTTCAGCCCACGTCCTTCCAAATTTGACAAACCTCATAGCTCAGTTGGTAGTAGCTCTGCCTTCTGCGCTGTAGGCTGTGGGCTCGATTCCCACCCAGGACAAACATTTGTGTGATGAATATAGATGTTTGTTCTGTGTTTGGGTGTTGTATCATAAAGTACGTATGTATTTACAAAAAGTATTTTACTCGTAATCTAGTTCCCATATTACAAACTATGCTTAGTTTGGGAGTAGATAATGCTGTGTAAAAAATAATGTCCTGTAGGACATTAATTACTAACTATCTAGTCCCCCTATGGGAGCCCTATGTCCAGCATTACAATTCTGAACATAGGGCTTCCCCAATAAACGCCACTGCGATTTTAATACATGGTGTAGGTCAATTATAACACACAAATTAGCCAAGCTTGTAATATGGGTAGTAGATTACGGTTCATTAGACTTAATTCACCTGGCTTAATTCATCTAGGTGTATTAAGTCTATAGAGTGAACCTGAGTAAACCATTAAATCTCTCAATCTTGTGCATTATGTCTACTGTAATTGTATTACGTAAATAGTTTTCTTTGTAAATACCATTACCTATACCTACCATTATATTATTACATATTAGTCGCTTCAGTAGCGTTATGACTTTATAAAATTAAATACAGTGGGTGATAATAGGTATATATGAACTTATCTCTTTCTCTTTACACATTTACAGACGGTCTCAAACCTTCATCACACACATTATAATTGGGAAATAAAAAACGTCGATCTGGCAAAAACACCTGGGCTGCGAAAAATAAAAACGAAATCGTTTGTCCAGACAGACACTTTTGTCCAAACTTACATACATTTCCAGAGCTTCTCAAACCATCGACCGCATTGAATTAGTAAAGTTGCCGCGATAAAAGAACTCAAATAAGCCTCAAATCCCACTTACTTATTCACAGTGCGATTTAAAAATAAAAGTGTTTAAAAATTCAGAAAGTTCCACCGAGGATCCGAAGTCAGTTCCTAACTCCTCGCGAAGAGCTTAGTGGGAAAGTTTGAGAGCCGCTTGGAAAATTCAATACTTAGGTTGAACTATTAGATAGTGGGGTCTATAGTTTGAGACAACATTCCAAAAAGATCAGTTTATATCTGTTACAGTTAGTAGGTAGGTACCATATCTATGTTATTGCATAATACATAATATTGATCACTATCTTTTGACAGATTATGACAGATTATTATAATCTTTATGTTTTTTATTTACAAAGAACATAATTATCATTAAACAGAACTAATTACTAATTTATAAGCTAACATAATATGAACTGGATTATAGGATTATGGATTGTAATCATGGATTGCTTATTATTTATTTATTTTTTATAGTACGACGGGTAGCTTTTGGCCGTCATCTCACCTGGTTACAAGTTGGGATAAGGCCGAAGGTGGAGGCGCACTTCACCCGGAAACTGAGGAACTGGCTATCTTACCTCTAAATGTCGGAACATACAATTTTAGAATTGTTGTTATGGCGACAGAATTAGGTAAGATGGTGGTTGCTAGCCAGGCGGACCCAAACAAAGTTATACCACCAACCAAACAAAGCACAATATATAGTACTCCCCATGGGGATCGAAGCCGGGACCTCTGGATCTGAAATCGGTGGGTTGAACCACTAGACCACAGAAGCGGTTGAATTATATCTTATTATATTTTGACCTATATTTTCTTTAAAAACTTATCCAACTGATAGTAACATAAATAAATAATATTACATGCATTAATTTTTTACACAGCGCCATGGCGCTGTAGTATTCAGAGATGTTACTTCATCTCTGGTTTCATACCTTTTCTACAAACGTAGCTCGAGTCAACGACATCTATAGCTTTCAGGAATAATATAAATAACCTGAAAATAGAAAGATATTTAGTAACGAATCCGCTAAATTCGTTTGAAAATTGAGACGTGTTTCGCCTCTACAAGCATCCTCAGGAATTATAGTCTTGCTGCTTTAAGTCTGAACTTTAAATGACCATATTTTTATCAAGCCGCATCCTGTCGACGTGCGTCTCAACTTCTCAACTTCAACTCAACTGTGCAAACTTAATAGCGCGATACGGTAACAGTGAAAAATTTAGTTGTCTCACCCTCTTCCTTCATATCATATTCATGTTCAAGGCATTGTCAACCTGACGTCTAAAGATGCGTCAGCCATTTTAAATAAATATTGACAATCTTCATGTGCGATAAACAGGATGTATTTCTACACTCATTACACAGGGTAATCACTGAAATGAACATTCAAGTCCCTAAAATCGTGGGAAGGCTGTTTGTTGAAACCCGTTAGGAGTCAATTGAAGCCTGGGCATCACCTGGGTGAGGATGAGGTTTACTTTCGAGCGAGCTTTCTCAGGAGCTGCATAAAAAAGTACCTACTGGCACTCTCGCACCCGGAGCAGGACACTTCGGAGTTAGGCAGGTCGCAAGCCAAGCGGTCCATTACAGGTTCTACCACCAGCAATAAGATCATATAGGTATATTTCGTGGCCCACATAGTGGCATATTATAGATCACTATGTAGACAGTGACCAGATGCTGTTGAGCACTAGGAGAGACGTAGATCCCATCCACCCCAAACTTGTAGCTATCAAAGTCAAAGAGTTTGTAGGTTGATGTGATGCACCTTTGAAAAACCTAGCTGTGGACTGCAAAAGGGTTGATGGTCATGATGATGATGATGATGTAATCATCAGAGTATGTCCTCAAAGAGTCGCACAATTTCGGTACGGTTCTTCGATACGCTTGCTTGAGTCTTTTACGCGTATTTTTAGCTCACCTGCGCCAACCCTTACATTAAAATGATATGCGAAAAAATACATAAGTTTAAACTGTTTTATTTAATAGGTTCTATAAAAATTGCAAGTCAAAAATGTGCTCGCTATATGAATAAAACTGTGCATGTATCAGTATAGGCGTTCGTACAAGTGTGTCATTCCGAGCCCGTATCCGTATCAAAGCGGACATTTTGTTTTTTCGTTGTAGAGCTGTCAGTTTGCGTCGTGACAGCGCTATCTGGACGCATTCCAGCTTATTGGCGCAACGGTTTGCAAGTGTCGTTTCCAATATTTTTATGGAACTCCATTTTAGAGGACAGTTTATTGTGTTTGCGTTTGTGTCGCTTCAGATATTTTGATGATTTTTTTTAATGGGTTGCGATATTTGCAAAATTTTCTCCAATTGCCTTAAAACGGTGTATCCCTTACCTACCAGCCTGCTCAATATTTAAATACATTGGTAAGCTCTTCCAGAATTATGGCGATATTGAAGTAACATAATGAATGCAGGATGGATGAAGTGAAGAATTTCTTCCCGATTCACTAAAACTTGCCAAAGTAATGCCATTTTTTAAAAAGGACTCATGGATGTTCAACATTACCAACCAATATTTTTCAAATGATTGAAAAAATATGCCATAGGTAAGAAAATCATGTCAATAATAATCATCTTTTCAACAAACCAATGCGCCATAATCGCGAAACATTGATAAATGATAGCATATGAGTTTTATGTGACTTTCACAAAGCTTTTGATTGCGTGCACCATGATATTTTTAGTCAAACTCAAGCTCTATGGTTTAGCGAGCAAATACCTGAATATTTAAAGGTCTTACTCAAAAGACAGAAATCAAGTAGTGAAAGTCAGTGGGAAAAAAATCATCATAAGAAGTTATTGAATGTGGTGTCCCGCAAGGCTAACACTAAAACATAAAAAACTGGCGAAGAGACTTAGTTCTGCAGCATATGCTGTAAAGAAGATACGTCTTCTCACAGACGTTGCTACAGCAAGACTTGTTTACTTCAGTTACTTTCACAGTATTATGTCATATGGCATAATATTGTGGATAAGTGCTGCAGATATAGATACCATATTCGTATTGCAGAAGAGGGCTGCTCGCGCTGTTAACAAAATGGGTCCCAGAGATTCATTAAAAGACAAATTTGAAGAAATAAATATATGGACTATGCCCTGCCAATATATTTATGAAAATATTATGTAAGCGCGTAAAAACATAAGCCTATTTGATAAAAACTGTGATAATAGTACATTATGGTACTAGTGTGTAACATTGTGTAATGTGTAACATTAATAAATATCAATAAATAACTATAATTTCAACAGTGAAAACGAGTTGTGAAAAATGTTGGGAATTTAACGTTTTCTTTTATGATAGAGAAAACAAAAGTTATATTTGAGTGAAAGTTTTATTTATTAAACACGTACGAGTAAAAATTATCTATTTAAATAAGAAGTTGCTTGAAATGAGCAAGCAATAGGAACATTCATTTATTTGTTCTATTGAGCACGATCTTTTTTTTTATTAAAAACTTTTTAAGAACAAAGAAAAACAACCAATAAAATTAAAAAAAAATCTATAACTCATCTGTGAGTTATAGCAATGCACAAGTCACAGTTTGATTATGGGTGCCATTCTGTGCCTAATTGCGGTGACCATAGAGCCACTTTATGAGCAAGTGTGTTGAAAACATAATTATAAAACTAGAAATAAGAATAAACTCGCTGTTCCTACAACTAGGCTCCATAATGTTAATAAATCGTTCATTGGGCAAACAGTATGCTTGTATAGGAAATTACGAAGAAGAGATATGCTAAGCTTGTCAAACAGTAAATTCAAACATTTTGTAAAAAAAGCTTTTTATAATATTTTAGATTACCTAGAAGATAAGAAAGTCTGGCATTATAAAAACAAATTTGCTCCAGTGAATAAATTGTAACTAGTATTAGATAATTTTAAGCTATTGTAATGTACTCGTATCATAAAAAAAAAACTAGCCCTTGGTTCTTGGTTTTGTGCTGGTCGCGATTAAAAACAGGCGGTAGATTTTACGTTTCAAAGTTATCCTAAAAATATGAAAAAATCTTACTGAATATATAAATTTGACTTTGACTTTGACTTTGATTGGTCTGCCTTCTTTACACTATTGACATCAGCATCTTTGCAGCAAAGGATATCAAATTTTTACGTTTGCTGATGTCATTTCATTAAGAGTACACAGTTCTCACGCCAACGATTTTAGTGTTTAAATCAACGGGGCAGTTAATAATAAGGAAAATGATTTTTTGCAATATGATTATATTAAGGGTAATAAGGTAATAAGTTAAATATTTTTACTTTACTCTACCCTAAAATAGAAAAAAAAACTGAACTACAGACTTTAATAATAATTGTAATAGTAGTACGACTTTAGCTCATAATTTACATGACCACAACGCTTGGCAGGCGGATTGTTTATCATAGTAAAGGTGCTTGACAATACACAGAAGTAAGCTGCTGCCCTTCTAAGGGAGGATCCCTTAGTGAGCTTTTACAATAATTACCGTAATTTAGATTAAAATTAAAAAAAATAAAAAGAAAGAAGATGATCTTGTGATGAAATTGTTGTAACCAACAGCTAAAAATATAATATTATAAACTAATTTAGATAACAGTGAGATTAGGTTTTCGCGAGTCGAGACATGGTGGAAACAATGCATGTGAAATTTAAATCCCTAGTTTAGTGTGTAATCCGTCTCTGTGGTCTACTGATTCACCTACCGATGTCAGATCCAGAGGTCTCGGGTTCGATCCCCAGGTGGAGTACAATATTTAGCTTGGTTTGGTTGGTGGTAGGACTTTGCTTAAGTCCGCCTGGCTTGCTACCACCATCTTACCTAATTCTGTCGCCATAACAACATTTCTTAAATTGTAGTGTTCTGGCATTTAGAGGTAGCCAGTTGAGGAACTGGCTACCTCTTTTATGAGGTTTTTTTATGAGGCTTTGTATCGTTTATTTATATTAGGTCCTTACATATGAAATTGGCGTTTTGTATGGGAGGAACATAAAGGCAATTTTTTCATATTAAAATATATTTTATTAATCAAAGTATGTACCATTGCTATCTATACACTTTTGCCATCTTATAGGTAGTTCATTGATCCCTTTACTAAAAAAACCATTCGGACGGGAATCAATGAAATCTTTGAAAGCGGTTTGGACTGCATCATCGGAATTGAATTTATTTCCTTGCAAGAAGTTATCCAAATTTCGAAAAAAATGGTAATCTGTTGGAGCAAGGTCCGGAGAGTACGGTGGATGTCTTAGACATTCCAATTGAAGCTCCTCTAATTTGGTAGTCGTCTGTTGGGCCGTGTGTGGTCTAGCGTTGTCTTGAAGCAGCAGTGGCGTAGAGCGATTGAAAAGTCTCGGTTGTTTAACAGCGAGCTTTTCCATCATGGTTTGCAGTTGCTGACAATAGACATCAGCCGTAATCGTCTGACCAGATTTAAGAAAGCTATAGTGTACGACACCGGCACTAGTCCACCAAACGCTTACAAGTAACTTTTTTTGAGTCAATTTTCGCTTGGGGCAAGATTTTGCTGGTTCACCAGGGTTCAGCCATTGCGATGAGCGTTTACGATTATCGTACAGGATCCACTTTTCATCACATGTAATGATCCGATTTAAAATTCCTTCATTATTGTGCCGGTTGAGTAATGTAACGCAGCAGTCGACGCGCGTTTTTCGGTTTGCTTCACTCAATTCATGAGGTACCCCCCTTTCAAACTTTTTCACCTTCCCAATTTGCTTCAAGTGGATTACAACGGTTTTGTCACTAACACCGCAGCCTGCAGCTAACTGTGATGTGGTTTGCGATGGATCTGCTTCCACAATAGCCTTCAATTCATCATTATCGACCTTGGTCTCCGGCCGTCCACGGGGCTTGTTCTGCAGGTCGAAATTTCCAGAACGAAAGCGTTGAAACCAAAAACGCACCGTGTTTTCTTTTGCGACACCACCACCATACACATCATTAATCCTTCGAGCCGTTTCTGCAGCACTGGTGCCACGGTGGAACTCGTACTCGTAAATAATGCGATATTTTAAGTTTTCCATTTTGTGAAATGAGTGACGCAGAAAAAAAAAGCAAAAGAGAAAAAAACAAATGAATTACGGTTTTCGAAACACAAATGCATGAGTAAATAGCTGTTTAAATTTGAATTTGGAATTCTTAACCAAAGAGGAGATATTTAAGATCAAAGTGGCCAGTACGACAAAACGCCAATTTCATATGTAAGGACCTAATACTTTCGGGTGAAGTGCGCTTCCACCTTCGGCTTAGTCATAACTTGAAAAATCTGGTGAGATGCAGGCCAAGCATATCTCCGTGGTACAATAAAAAAAAACAATTGCAATTCACTTGAAACTCATTATTTGCATTCTCGCCGAAGAATTCTCCGTTCAGCCGCTGCCTTGCTGAACTGACGCTTGTGCAGAATAAGTCAAAAGTAAGTAAGTAAAATTATGACTTACAGTAACGTATTTTGCCTACTATTATATCCTTTGGGTACAAGTATCTCTGCATATTGATGTTGATTACAAACATGATAGGTTTGCGCTTAGAGTGGCGTGTTTACACGCTTGATTGATGATAGAAATTGATAGGTGTGATAAGGCAGAACTCCTTACCGAGCTATGTCATAACTATAACACATAAACATACATATACTCGTATATACATACTTATTACACGCGTAGTGGGATACATAGCAAAATGTGCAGGTTGCAAAATGATCAGGCTACGTAACAGATATCATTCTTATCCGGCGTTATTTAACCGCCTCTGTAGTCTAGTGGTTCAATCCACCGATTTCAGATCCAGAGGTCCCGGATTCGATCCTCAGGGGAAGAACAATATTGTGCTTGGGTTGGTTGGTGGTAGGACTTTGTTTAAGTCCGCCTGGCTAGCTACCACCATTTTACCTAATTCTGTGGCCATAGCAACAATTCTAAAACTGTTGTGTTCCGACAGTTAGGAGTAAGGCAGTCAGTTCCTCAGTTTGGTGAGGATTCCGAGGACAGTGCGCTTCCACCTTCGGCCTTATCTTAACTTGTAACCAGGTGAGATGAAGGGCCAAGCGCTTCTCCGTCGTACAATAAAACCAAACAAAAAAAACTTAAGTGATAAAGTTACATAAAGTTGTCGTCGGCCCTTATACAGCCAAACATTTGCTAAGCCTAAAAATGATTAATTTCGTAATCAGATTTCATAATATAATAATAAGCATCGCCTTCAAAAAATGTATGAACTTACCCAGAGAATAATTTTCAAGTTTTTAGTGAAGTCGGTTCGAAAAATTGTAAATATGCTTATGCCATAGTGTCTTGGTGCCGGGTATAACCGGTTGTCTTGTATGTTTGTCTGTTCATGGTATGTAGATATATTGTTTTCGTTGTGGCATAGCGCATTGGGGCGCGCGCCTATACATCATTTAATTTACATTCAGCGGCCGGCCGCACCGAAGTCAAGTATGCTAACTGAGAACTGAGTGTCAGACATTGTTGAACTTAACAGATTTTAGTAGTCCGATTTAGAGTGGTTAGATTTTTTTGTGTGAAACAAGTAACCATGACTACAATTTTCAAACAGTAAACGTACAGTAGGTTTTGTTTTGTTACTATCAACAGTTACTTAACACTAACTGTTGATTTAGTAAATAAATAAAATAAAATAACCATAAAAAACATAAAGAGTCAACATAAGAATACCTAATACACCATAACAAAAACCTACGTTTTTTTTACTTATTTAGTATACAAAATTTATATCTGAAAGGCTAAAAAGTTTTTTATCATTAGTTAAACCAAATTATATAAACAATATTATCAAAACATCGACAAAAAACTAGATAGTACTAGTTATCAATTCCTGGTAATCTATTCGATAACTAGTACTAAATGTAGTACTTAGTAGTAATAAGCACCTGTGGGTTCAGCGTCAATGCATTTTTTTTTAAGAATATATACATACTAACACACCATAACAAAAATCTACGTTTTTTACTAGATACTTATTTATTATGCAAAATTTCTGGCTGAAAAGTCTTTTATCATTAGTAAAACCAAATTATATTATAAACAATAATATCACAACATCGACAAACAACAAGATAGTACTAGTTATCAATACCTGGTAATCTATTCGATAACTAGTACTAAATGTAGTACTTAGTAGTAATAATCACCTGTGGGTTCAGCGTCAATGCCTTTTTTTTTTAAGAATATATACATACTAACACACCATAACAAAAACCTACGTTTTTTACTACTTATTTACTTATTTATTATGCAAAATTTCTATCTAAAAGGCTGAAAAGTCTTTTATCATTAGTAAAACCAAATTATATAAACAATAATATCACAACATCGACAAACAACAAGATAGTACTAGTTATCAATATCAGGTAGTCTAATCGATAACTAGTACTAGTTGTTGTAGTAATGAGCACATGGTTGAGCGCTATTTTTTTAAACACAAAAATACACATACAATTTCCGATTGAGCTATGAACCGATGTTGGTTTGTGCGGTAACACTCGACAGAAATATATGGTAACAATAATAACTTATTAGTAAAATTTAATTTCAATTCAATATAATAATCCAAAAAAAAAACCTTCAACAAGCAGGGCAGCAAGTATTCAACAAAAACAAAAGCAAAACATATTGATTTTAAAACTTTTCATTTCTTTTGCCACTACCTCATTCCTGGTTTACCCGACCAGCAGACGTGAGTTTTGCTGTATACGTTTTTGTTTGCGCAAACGTGTGAAATATTACTGAGAATCGATGGTCGTAACACGATAAAACAAACCGAGTATTTGTTATGGAAACAATTCTTCATAATTACATGTTAAACGAGCATTGTTTCGATCTTTGTTAAAAAACTACTTTTAATATATGTTTATGTTTGTTTGGGAAGGTGTAATATAGCTCCTAGGTACCCCGGACAAAAGAATCGCTGGCTTCAGCTAGCGGGTACGGCTACCATAATATATAACTGGCTCACCGTCTTACCTAATTCTGTCGCCATAATAACAATTCTAAAATTGTTGAGCTCCGGCATTTAGAGGTAAGATAGCCATTCCTCAGTTTGTTGAGGATTCCGGGTAAAGTGCGCCTCAACAGTCTGAGCAACTGGATATTTAACGTCTAAATGTTGGAAAAAAACAATGTTTATATTAAAAGAAGGTAAGATGGTGGTAGCTTGCCAGGCAGTCTTGATCAAAGTACTACCAACCAAACCACGCACAAATTGTATTCCCCTGGGGATTGAGCCCAGGACCTCTGAACCGCTAGACCAAAGAGGACATTATCCGGAAGATGATTAAACGCGTATTTGCACACAATTTAACCTCGCCGACGTGGAAATGAAACATTCTGCAAAATGTCGGCCATTAGCTAAAACTAAAAGCTCGCCTTTGATAACGGTATTTTGTAACACGCCGGATGCAGTTTAATTAGTTGAAAGTAAACTTGAGGGCACTGAGCAACCTCGTTATATGAGTGCATGGATGGTTACCGTTTCATATAAGATACTATTTTTTTTGCAGTGCCACAAGCAGCATGCTCCGCGCGCAGTGTCTCTTTGAACCATCTTTTTTTTAGCTTTCCTGAATTCTTTTTCAACATTCATCTACTTAATTTATAGGCCGTTTGTAACGGTCCTTAGGTAATTTGACTGATTCCTTTGTGCATGGTTAGTTTAATTGAACATTTTATTGAATAAAGATAAATTAATTTATGTTGATTTTAACTTTGTCCCACAATTTAAACGTGAATCCCATACCCTGGACTATCTAAATTTTGGTGGTTTCTAGTTCGGTCATTAGCGAAGTAATTAAGAGAAAAAAATGTGCTGTGTTTTTTATTATTATGCTTCATAAACATTTTGTAAATGGTTCGACAAGTAATAGTTTTAAAGGTTTTCTTATTTTGTTGAGATGTAATTTAATTAAAAATTATCTAGTTAAAAAACAAAAATATCTCCTAAACGATCGAAAATGGTAGAACATAAATGGAAATCCAGGTAAAATGAATCACCCTGTATATTACTTTTGCACTCTTTCGGTACTTGATGAACTCCTGTTAATTCACAGCAAAAGAAAAACAGCTAGCAAAATATTTAGTGGAGATGTCATCATCATATGAACTCATCAACTGGATGGTTTCACCTTAATCACCACACTTGGCAGGCGCATTGGTGATCGAAATAAAGGTATCTCAAAAGATTTCTATTTTATGATACACGAGCCTTGATTCCCATCATTCCTTTGGTATTTCCATATTTTTTTTGAATTATGCTCCTTCCTGTAAAACTCCTGAACCGATTTCAAAAATATTTCATCTGTCGAATGCCATTAGTATCACTGATTAGGTAGGTAATATGTTTATACCTAATATAAATAAAAACGTGATATATATTATTTTATTCAATAAAATGTACAATTAAACTATGTACAAGGGAATTCAAAGGAAAGTCAGATTACCTAAGGATCGTTTCAAACGGCCTATAGGTAACTCAACTGTTCCAGACAAGTACCCGACGGAAGCGTGCCCAAGACACTGGCTGCATTACCACCATTTACTACCTCAGATTAGCAACTCAACGCAACTTTACTCTAGTTTCGAACTAAGGTATAGTTGTAATAAAGGTGACATTGCTGTGCGCTCAACCACGGCGCTTATGACCAAGTCAAGTTACATATTGGTTCAGACGACTACGCGTACGTCGATGCAGCAATGTTTTTATTAAAATACCTGCAGACACACGTATTTTATCATTTATTTGTGACATAGGTGGGCTCGCATGTTTTAAAAGATGGCTATTGAATGTTTTGTCCGTAGGGAGTGTCATGAAAGTAATAAATCATGTTTTATATTTCTAAGCCCTTAGAAATGGTGTTTAAATCTACATCAATGAAGGCAAAAGTACCTACTATACCGCTTGGAGGTAGAGTGGTAGAGATTAAACTAGGTAGGGCGGCCTTATTGCTAAAATCGAACTCTTTTAGGCAACCGTTCGACCGAAAGGTCTATCCTTTCGGTAAAGAGCAGTAACGGCGGTAAAATGAAAATGAAAACAGGTGATAAAATTCTATCTTGCATTATTTTCGCCTGTGTATACCTACTTATGATACATAATTATTAAGGTTGTACTGTCGTATACGCCGTCCTATCGTCCATCCTTCTGTCTGTCAAAGGGCTTTACCTCATGAATATTTACTTAGAATACCTTAATGAAGGACTTATAATCGAACTATAAATAATATTATAAGAAAGAAAAATTTGCTGAGTTGAATTTTTCAGAGAGTGTATGTCTATTGCCCCTTAAATAAAAAAATAAAAAGCGCACTGGACCCGGAATCCTCAACAAACTGAGGAACTGGCTCTCCTCTGGATGCCGGAACACAACAATTTGGGTATTGTTGTTATGACGACAAAATCAGGTAAGACGGTGGTAGCTAGCCAGGCGGACTTAAACAAAGTCCTACCACCAACCAAATCAAGCACAATATTGTACTCCCCTTGGGGATGGAACCCGGGACCTCTGTAGCTTGAAACTGACGCCGGCGGGCGGATCACTAGACCACAGCATCGGTTTAAATTAATTTATTAATTGAAAGTTGCGAAAGTGTTAGTTAAGTTTATGTTTATGTTCTTTGTTTAACATGTTAACATTGAAACTTTCTATAAGTACCTATAAGTTTCTATATATAAAGGTGCCTTTGTGGCTATGTAAATAAGTATATTTACATAGCCACAAAGGCACCAGGCTTTCACATATTATGTGTACTTTAGATTGAAACTACTTTGTTTGTGAGATAAAAAAACATTTTACAAAAAAAAAACTTACTAGTAGTTGTGAAACAATATATATATATATATAATATATATATATATATATAAATATATATATATATATATATATATATATATAATATATATATATATATATTTATTGACTACCCAGGAAAGTGCATATGTCGCGTCTCATCACATTATTATGTTTGTATGTTTGTATGCTTGGTGCTCCTTCACGCACAACGGCTGAACGGATTTAGATGTAATTTGTTACAAAGGTAGTTTATACCCTGGTTTTACACATAGGCTAACAAAAGCTTTTTATTCTATAAGTCATTTCCCGTGGGATGGAAATTAGATGTCAAATATCACTTAGTTATTGGTGGAGCAACCAAAAACTAAGTGATATTTTGACGCAAAAACTACAGAATTGATCTGAAATTTTGTATCGTTAAAGTAAAACTATGCTACTTTTCAACCGAGTACGAGCGAGCTGAATCTAGTAGTAAATAATGAAGGCAATAGTTTGGCAATTTTCGAACTCATCCGATAGAAAGGTACCGACTGTGGAAACAGGGAAAGGGCGGGACACCGACTGATGATTCAGCGGATCTAACCGACTCTTGTAATAAAAAGATACGGGTTGGAAAGCGAATGAAAAGTGTATTTTTGTTGATTTGTGTGGCCCGCAGAATTCCATAAATGTAACCTTTTCACTCGATTCTTTGGAACGATTCGTAAGTACAGTTAGAAAGTAGATGAAAGGAGTACTTTGAAGTGCATTGGGAGTTTATTTATCAAATGCAAGGTTTGAAAGGAAAATAAAAATCCACCGAGCTGACCTTAAACAAGAAACCTTGTTTTCATTTCGCGACATTTTTCCCTTGGATTTAGATAGTATGAGGATAATTTGCTAAGGGGTAGTCAGAGGCACATTTAATACATACCCAACGGTAAGAGATACATGTTGGTTTCCTCACGATGTGACCATCACCGTCAGATCATAAACATGTGTGTCAAATATTTTTTTTGGAAAACTGAATAATCCAGACAGTATTTGAACATCCTTAACGAAATGCAAAAAACTCACTTTGCCACACAGCTCTATTGATATTACACATATTTTAAAAACTTTGCACATGGCGTTCTGGATTAAGAATGAGACAGTACTTTTTATCACATAAATCAGTCCCAGTTGGTTGGGAATGGGACGTCGAAAATCACCACAGAAAACTGATTCGTTCGTTTTGCTTCGTCACAGAAAAACTACGAAACGAACTGAGCTTAAACTTTGCACAGCTATTGTTCCAGACTAGGGAATATATAGGCACGGATAATAAAATACTGACGTATATAACGAGGCAAACTTTTATCCAGGAAGCACGCGGGAGGAGGCGCAAGCAAAAGCTAGTGTATTCATGATTGTAAGAACACGGCGAACTTGGTAAATTCCTGGAGTTTTTTACACTGTATTCTCTGTCTGTATCGGTCGGGGCATAACATTTTGCAGTTTATTAGAGGCCAGAATGTTGTTTCTTTTTATTGGTACGTTTGACCACATAAAAACAAGTGAAGATGTGGCCTAAGATGAAGCACTCTTGTCTACATTGAACCTATTTACTTTATCTGGACTTGAAGACTCCAAGATTATACTACTGCGGAAAAACAGACCTTCTAACCGTCTCCGTGGTCTACAGATTCGCCCACCGAGGTCAGATCCAGAGGTCCCGGGTTAGATACCCAGGGGTAGTACAATATTGTGCTTTATTTGGTTGGTCTCAATAGTCCATGAGTGTTCATTACTGAAGAGCCTCCACAAGGAGCAAGTCCGCCTGGCTAGCTATTACGTAACAAGATGTGTTTTTGTGTTCCGGCATTATTTTGTGTATTATCATTACTTGTAAATCAGGTAAGATGAAGACCAAGTACCTCCCCTTGCACCATAAAAAGCCTCAACAAACTGAGATAGGTACAGGCTATCTTACCTCTAAATGCCGGAACACAACAATTTAAGAATTATTGTTATGTAAGATGCTGGTAGCTAGCCAGGCGGACTTAAACAAAGTCCTACCACCAACCAAACCAAGGATCACACCCGGGATCTGACACCGGTAGGCGAATATACCTTTACTGCGACCGTCAATCCGCCTGCCAACCGTGGTGATTATGGCAAAACCCTCCAGCTTTGGTGGAGGCTCTTCAGTAATTAACACTCATGGGCTATTGATGTATAGTGATATGGCCGTAGATTTTATACTAACTATATAAGTTATGTGTTTTGAATAAAATTTGTGAGATCTATAGTTTAGTTTACATTCAAAAAAGTATTCGAACAAAAAACACATAAACGAGCATTTTTATCGCAAGAATACATCCCGAGGCAACAAATTGAACACTTGGGAAAACGAATCTTCTCCTTACAGCCTCACTAACAAGCAAATGCTTCCGAGCGCAGACCGGCTAAGCGAGGGTTTTCGTATTCATAATCCCTACACATTCATGTATTTACTACTAACAGCTATGAAGATACTGTACCCGTCTGCTATGACCCTTCATCAAACCAAATGTGTGTAGGTACTTAAAATTTTGAACCAGAAAAACGTAGTAAATATAAATCTACGTTGAGTGTAACATGCTTCCTTTTTTCAAGGAACCAGAGTGGGTTATCATAGACTCTTCGAGTGCACATTGCGAGTGTGGAGCTCCCGTCCAGGACCTGACTCATCTACTTTCCTGCCCGCTACAACTCTCTACCTGTACTTAGGAAGACCTGATAGAGGCAACCAATAGCGCAGTGGAGGTTGCTGTACTGGTCGAGGAAGGTTTGAGACTAGGATCGATAGGTTTAATTCGATAAGAAGAAGTGAGTGCTGTATTGTATGATGAGTATGTATTGAAAAAAAAGTATAGGTATCATCATTTCCATAATCTAGTTTCCATATTACAAGCCTAGAATGGGGCTAGATGGCGCTGTGTGAAATTATTGTGTCCTGTCCTGTGATATTATATCTATCATTCATTTTATTGTACGTCGAAGCGCTTGACCTTAATCTCACCTGGTTTCAAGTTATAATAAGGCCGAAGGTGGAAGCGTACTTCAACCGGAACCCTTACTGGCTCTAAATGCTGGAACACAACAATTTAGATCAGTTTTGGCGACAGACTTAGGTAAGATGGTAGTAGCAAGCCAGGTGGACTTAAACAAAGTCCTACCACTAACCAAACTAAGGATGTACACAATATTGTACTCCCCTGTAGATCGAACCCGGGACCTATGCCAATAAATCACATTTACTGGGGAGACTTTTGCGTAAGTCTGTAAGAGATATTGCGAATGTGATTTGAAGCTATTATTATTATCTAATTCATATTTATTACCTAATTGACATATTTCATGATTGACATTATGCTCTCTTATGTACAGAATTGAATTATTTATTATTATTGTAGAATATTTTATGATATGACTAGGCACATTTGTTAATATTATGTTAATGTTAAATTTTTATATATATTCTGTTCTAGTAATGTATATAAATAAATATGAGAACCCAATAGAATCATCTTAGCCCATTATGAACTGGAGACGTCAAAAATAATTGTCAGTTTGAATACCAATCGCACAAAAATCCGCAAACAACGAAACAAACTGTCGGATCTATTATTTATTTAATCGTTAAAATACTACGACGCACAAAATACGAGTATATATATTTAAACGGGCAATAATTTAGTTCTTTGACAGGTAAACCCTAGAAAATGTTAAGTTAAATCTCACTTCTTTAATTTATCGGCTATTGAAAGTCTGTGGTAACGCACATCATAGGAAATGCTACGATTAAGAACCCTTTCGTATTTCATTCGCAACCGTTATAGTCGGCTTATCTTCATCGACTCATCGTTGGGAGCAACTTGTTGGGGTATCGTTCATATTACGGTAAGTATACAAGGTTTGGAAACAATTTTCATTTGGCCTTATATAACTTGAAAACCAGATAAGATGAAAGCAAAGCGTTTCCCCGTCGTACAATAAAAAAAAAACTATACATACATAAATACACATATAAATATACATGAATAACCTAAATTACTTAATCCAAGAAAGTTTTCTAACATGAAACATAGATTTCTTTTGACTTGTAACTTGTACAAGTCATGGTTGCAATAAAATAATCACGTTTTAAAAAATAAAAAGAAAACCGACTTCAGTGAAGAATATGATACAATTTCGTTTACCTGGATGACATATTTTTTCCTATAATTTTGATGACAGATGGACGGCCAGACAGACAGACGCGTGATCCTATATGGGTCCGTTTTTTCCTTACTCTTGACTCCCCAAATCGCTTCAAGTGTGCCAATAATATTTGAAGAGTTCCCTCGATTTTTCCAAGATCCCATCATCAGATCCTGCCCTGATGTCAACGGGACCACCCGTGAAAGAAATATATACACTACTTGACCATTTCAAACAAAAAAATAATTTTCTAAATCGGTCTAAAGTTCTTCTAGAAAATACATAAAATAAAAGATTCCTACGAATTATTGAGAACCTCCTACGAATTATTGAGAACCTCCTACTTATGAATTAACTTGCCTTACAGCTCAGTAGATATAAGAGTAGCACTGACTTCTGCACTGAGGGTTGTTTGTGGGTTCGATTCCCACCCACAAACATTTGTGTGATGATTATAGATGTTTCTTCTGTGTTCGGGTGTCATAATATGCATCATACAAAAAGTATTTACAAAAATAAGTGAAAAGAGAATATGTGTGTAAGTAGTTATAAAAATTCTCCTTCGTCTAGATCCCAAATTACCAGTTTTGTTTAGTTTATGGCTTGATACAACTGTCTAGTTTGCTTCTTCATTTAATGTTATTAAATAAAAAGAAAACTGAAACTCTAACAGATATTTATAACTAAAATTAACACAAAATAAACAGATAAAAAGTATCTTACATGTTCCGTTACATTGTACCGATTCCGAAAACCTTTCGTCTGTTTCGTCGTAGCAAGTTCCACTACTAAAGTAGTGTTGCCAAATAACCGATCAGTGTTGCTGTGTGCTAAAAGTAGCTCTCGGTGAGAGCATAATTATTCGTAGTATGCACGTACACAAAGTAGTGGCAGAGAAACTAATTAACAAGTTGAACTAGACTCGTTTCGCGGAGATTTCGTTAGCTAAACAGTTATTTTCGGTCCAACTTTGCCTGGTACTTATCATGCCTATGCCACGCTGTCGTAGATTGCTGGAAACATTATGGAAAACACATTCCTTTTGCAGATTTAAGATGTTAATCATGTTTGGTTTATTTTGTAGGGTTTGTCAAAAATATGCCATTGCTTATTTCACATGAGCACTTGATACGAATTTTCAAACGTTTTTTCAAATATTTACGGTTTCGGAGATATGCAACATTTCACTGCAAACTGTGAGCCCTAATTTCACCCACCTAAGGGTGGAATTTTGTAATACCCTTATCACAAAGAACACGCCCTCTAAATTTCATGTCTCTTGGACCAGTGGTTTATGCTGTGCGTTGATATATCAGTCAGTCAGTCAGTCAGTCAGGACTTCGAATTTTATGGATGTAGATGTAAATTATGATTAGCTTGTTTTTTGTAAATGAGTGCTTTCCCTTAATTTTATAATAAACAATTACAGTACATCAATAAGTCCTGCGTATTAGATTATTATTTCATTGGAATATTAAATCTCGTCTAGTCACACCTAGCGGATGTCCTCTGTTATTTTTCTTTTTCTTAATTTTCTGATTATCGGCCATTAATAAAAAATAATAATAAAATCGTATATATGACTTATTAAATAGTTTAACAAAAGTTTTATGGATCCATATGCTCCCGAACTAGCAGAACTGTGTTTCAGGAGCCAGTGGCTTCTCCCAATTGTAATGATGTCTGCTTAAAATATTATACAAAACTATACAATTCAAATTCATTATTTTTTCTCTCTAATCAGTGGACGGATAGAAAACAAAGGTTTTTTTAAAAACAAAGTGAGGAGAGCATCGATTCAATGCGATTAAGAGACTTATTCAATAGTTTTGAGCCAAGATATAATTATATTTTTAATCTCATTGTTGTTTTTGGGAAACGACCTACTCTTTTTGTTTATTTAGGCAACCTTTATATGGTTTTTAAAAGGATAAATGATTTTCTAACGCTTAACACATTCGTTCTGTTGTGTAGGACCCAGAGTGCTACTTTGTGGTAGCACTCTACCGTTCAATGATACAAGTCATGTGAGCTAGCAATTTTGATCGCCACCTTTCAATATGTTGCAATTCTTATTGTTTACTTTTTTACAATAATATACCTACCTAGAGCTCCGTGTGCTTAAGGAAAAAGAGGAAACGTCTAATGACAGGGGTCATTAGACGTTTCCTCTTTTTCCAATGGAAAATTATAGTACTTCTACACAAGTCACGAGTCTATTTGATATATATGTATTACTTCAGTAACTATCTACATTATAGGTAAGCTGAAAACATGATAGCTGAAAAATTTCTCGATAAAAATATTTATTGAAAACGGTACGTTTCAAAACTTACAAGAGAAATATTGTGATACCTACAATGAATATTGACTTACAATTTATTTTAAATGATAGGTTACATGTTGATCTACATTAAAGGTAAGCTAGTTTTTTGATACCAATTAAAATTTAATTTTAATCATGAATTATTTGAAAAACTACAGGCGCGCGCGCCCGCCTTTCAATCAGTAGCTCTGTGACCACCGTCGACGTCGGACGTGTGCTTGTCGTCCTCGCAGCGATCAGACAACACCTAGACTCAGAATAAATATTAGGACGAATTTAAATAAGTTATTTGTTCTGTGCCAGTAAAGGTACCAACATATGGTCACATTACCTACCTTCATACCAGCAACGCGATCTCAGAATAAGAAATATAAAAAGGTTTTATTTACGATACGCATGCGCCACCTACAGCTTGCCGTTGTCAACTCTCATAATCGTTTCTGCCGCGATTTTAGCTGCGTATCGTGCCTTAACAAATTGAAATTAGAAAGACAAGGTAGAAATGGTAGTAATTTTAAGCACCTACTAAAATAAATTTAAGGATATTAAAATAATGTATTTGATTAAATTTAGACATGTTTCGTAGTAGCATTTACTACTTAAGACCTACACAATCGATATCTAAATAGAAAAAGTGTTAGTTTTATTTTTCCGGGTTCGATTCCCGAGCTGAGTACAAGTACTTTTGAGTACTTTTTTTTAAATGTATGAATGCAGTTTTCCTTATTACTAAAATTAATCACATGTTTCCTAAGAACAGAATGTATGTATGATAGTTTCAGACTTTCCCATACTGACCGATCTAAATGTTACGCCCTGTACCTATATATATATTAGTGATATTATATATCACTAAGATAATCAGGTCTACCGCATCTGATTTTGACCGTTGCCTATGGATGCTTGCAGCCCCAGAAGCATTGCTCGCGCTTTTTTTTTTATGGGTGATAGCCAAGCATTTGACAAGCTCACTTGAGAAATAAGTGAAGATGTGGCCTTAGATGGAGCACGGTTGCGTAAAAGGAACTATTTACTCTGGACCCCAAGATTAGACTCTTGCGGGAAAACAGACGAGGGCAAGGAATTCCATATCAGTATTAATGCTAAAGATAGAGGCGAAACGATGAGTTCGGCACAATGGAACATTTACAAGGCACGGGCTATAGCCTGCCGTACGTCTTCTAGTCCGGTGGTGGAAAGGGGATGGAGAGATTAAGTCAAAGATATCGTGAGCATACTCACTGAAGTGGAATTTATAGAACACATAGCAACCTGCCATCTATGTTCTAGGCACTGCATTGATGATCCTAAACCTAGTGTATAGAATAGAACCCTGCAGTTACTCTCGCAATGGTCAATGTAGAAATAATCAAATTAAGTAAGTTATTCACCGTCTCTCAATTTACTCTCAAGGAGATTTTAAGACAAACTTGTGAAGTTGCCTCAACATAAAGTTTATTTATTTATGAAAGTTCAAGGAAAATGTGCTTAAGTTATGATTGGGGATCCGTACCTCTGAGGTGCATTGCGTTGGAGTGGTGTGGATAATACTTAAAAGTTGTAAATGTTTTAGCTTTTGCAGTCACGTTTCATTTATAATGACAAACATACATTAATGTACACGTCTGTAAAAGCCAGTACATTGCTTCGAGTTTATTAACAAAAAAACTGTGAAACTGTGTCCATCGACATATAACTTTTAGGTAGATGGCGCCTGAGAAGCGTATCCCTGACAAACTAAGATACCGCAGACTTAACACGCCACTAGCCAAGAATAGTCTACTCTATACCCATTGCGATATTTGAATGAAACCATAATTAGATAGCTAGCTAGTATCCCCGCCCCGTGATGAGGGGGCTGATGTTAAGTGCATATCTTGACTGAAATCTGTTTGGCGAACGAAGCCTACATGGCACTGCATTGCGCACGTCAACTTGGCATATAGGTTTTTAATTTTAAGATCGTGAATATGTCACTTTATCGGACTTATTTACATCTTTTAAATGTAAATAAATGGACATACGAAGTTGAGAGATAAATAAGTGTTATTTTTTTAACCATTACGATTAGAACACTTTATTTTGAAACGTTAAAATTGGTATTTATCACATATTATATATCTATATTTATATTTATTTGTCTTCGCTGCTTGACGGTAGCTCCCAAATTCCAATCTGCCCACGACCACGGCTGGTGAAACTCCGCCAAAAAGTCGGGATAAATACCTATAGGTAAAATATGCAATAAAAATAATAAACAAGTTTTGTATATTTTGAATGAATTAATTAATGAATACAAATCAAAATCAAATCAAAAATCAAATCAAAAAGACATTTATTTGCAATTCTTACACAAAAATCAACATAAAAATAATAATAAATAGAAACAAAGAATAAAAAAATGAAATTAAAATTAAATAGTTAGCACACATAGAATTGCAAAAAGGTCTCAACTCAGCGTTAATGCAGGTTCGGGGAACCTGCGCTGATCTTCCGTTGAGACCTTTGGAAACCGGTAGGTACAAACAACAAGAGGTCGATTTGACGTGAACACCAAGTGTAGACAAACATTTGGACAATAGGTACATACTAACAAAACAAAACAAAATACGATAGGTATGTTACACACAGCGAGGAAACAGAGATATTTACAAACATAAAATAAAATTAGCTAATAAATTACAAATAAAATAGGTAGGGACATCATGAAAGTTATTATAAGTTATATTATTTTTACATTATACAGATATACGGCATGAGTTCATTTTTAATACAAACTTTATTGTACACAGAAGTTACATTAAACACAAGGTAATACAGTGTATAAGTATAATAACAGCACAATAATGCGATATGGCCGCCTTTATTACAACCTTGACATTTGACCTTTGACCTTTGACCTTTGAATGTGTTGTTACGTTACACATGAAACATTGATGGTGTATCCACACTACTTTATTCAAATGTACGTAAATTCATTCCCCTGCATTCGTTTTCAAGTTATGCCAAGTTAGTGAGCAAACTGCAAGACGTGTGTTTGTTTTACTCCATAGACTAATGACGTGCAACCGGACTCACTTATTTATATTTAAATTCTGAGCACACTGAAATGGGAAACTTGAAATTAAGTTTGTTAGTTTGATGAAGTAAGTTTGTGCACTTGGATATTTCTCTGGTTACTCGTTACGGAGGCGACGTAGCTTGCTTCATTAATTTCTACGTTGTAACGTCGATAGCCTGTTACGTACCTTGTTAATAAAGCCTGATTGAGGTTGTATTGCCGTATTTTAGTGCTGAAATACGTTATCGACCACAAAACAATCCGTACTTAGTTTAGCGATTCTTCAGTCACACAGCAACCCGGCATTGCATTGAAATGTTCAAAAAATGTTTAACGACTGCGATTTTAAACCCCCTCTGTGGTCTAGTGGTTCGCCGACCGATATTAGATCCAAAGGTTCCAGCTTCATTCCCGAGGAGGGTAAAATACTGTGCTTAGTTTTTTTGGTGGTAGAAGTTTTTAGTCCGAATGGCTAGCTACCACCATCTGACCTAAGGCTGTCGCCTTAACAACAATTCCTGAATTGCTGTGTTTCGGTATTTAGAGGTAAGATAGCCAGTTACTCAGTCTGTTGAGGATTCTGCATGAAGTGCGCCACCCTCCTACCATAAACTTTTTTATACGACGGGGTCGTGTAATAAAAAAAAAGTGCACAAAAAAGCTAGAGAGTGACTTCTCAATGATTTCATATTTGAAAAAAAATATTATACCACGTGATACTATTCTCAGTTTTAAGTTCATCATGTGAGCCGCTAGTCATCGCTATCTCCAGATTTTTCCTCATTCAGAGGGTAAAAACTGGCCATCTGCCAGTTCATCAATTACATAAATTATTGGATCAGTTATCAAAGCCCACCCTCGTCAGCGCGATTTTAATTATATTATGAAAAAAGCGATGATGACTTAAATATAATTGGAATTATCTGGAGGATTTGAATAATGAGTTTTTGCAAGAGGATTGGTTATCGAGCCCACGTTTGCGCATGCGTTTTCAAAAATGTCGACTAACGTCAATGTTTACTGTAGCTTCTCTTGTTTTAGCTCGCTTCTCTAAACATTGGTAATCGCGCGCTGTTTACCCGACTGCTTCAGAAGAGGGTAATGTATGTAATCTATGGTAAATGTATGTTTTCGAGAGTATGTATGTACGTGTGTATGTCTATTTAATAATAAAGCTCTGCAGCCAGTTGATGGATTTGGCATGTTAGGTGTTGTTTGGCCACTCTCAACAATGAAGTTGTATTGACGAGCCTCATAGCTCAGTTGGTAGTAACTCTGCCTTCGGCGCTGTAGGCTGTGGGTTCGATTCCCACCCAGGACAAACATTTGTGTGATGAATATAGATGTTTGTTCTGTGTTTGGGTGTTGTATCATATAGTACGTATGTATTTACAAAAAGTATTTAAGTATTTTATCCGTAATCTAATTCCCATATTACAAGCTATGCTTAGTTTGGGGCTAGATGGCGCTGTGTAAAATGGATGTCCTGTAATATTTATTATATTTATTTGTATTGGATATTTAATATTCATATGGGGGTACAATTAAAAAAATCAGGAGATACAAATAAAATATTTTATTAGAACAAATGGATATCAAATGAAAGGTAATATGCCCATTCTATTTATATACATATGGTACCTATGTTTCACTTTTTAAGGTGTTTTTTGTTTTTATATATCATCGTGATTATAATAGGTATTATTATAATCACAACTATCGCAAAGTGGTCAAATTAATTGCAACAAAAAATGGTATAACAATTCAAAAGATTCCTAAAAATATTTGCTCAAATTAGACCTTTGATGAGTTTGATTCTGAACTCCAGCAGAACAAGAAAGGTACTTTTTAATGTGATAATTACCGAGTGATTTTGCCCAGCTGTGAGATGTGTGCAAGGCAGGCAAGAAAGGATAATTCTAACATTTAAACGAAGTATAAGATGCGATATAAGATAGAATAAATATACATTTTTATTATCAGTAAAACTCCTTGTTGAGGGCTCGTTGAAACGGCTTTTCCGGTAAAATCTTAAGTTAAACAGGATGCAGAGTAAACATATTTTAGATAGCGTGCTCCATCTTAGATGCCAGTGAGCTGGTTGTCGGATGCTTGGCTATCATATTATTATTAAACTGGGGTGTCCCACTGCAGGTCAGAAGACTCCCTTGTCTCCATAAATCACCATTGATGGCTAATTGGCCCATTCCTTTATGTAGGAGCTCATCTCACCATCTCCGCGTGGGCCTGTCCATTCTCTTATGGTTTTCGACCACAGTTCATCTGACATATGGCATCGTATGGCTACGTATTTGGTGCGTGGACCGGTTTCCGCAAGTAGGGCTTAAATGGGCCCTTTTTGCGTATATATACATACGAAAAGGGCCCATAGAAGGCCTACTACATAGCTATTAGAAAATTACGACCAGTGCTAAGACTTTTGCCACCGCAAAGCAGTGTTTGAAGACCATGATGATTACACCTATGCATTGATGATCATGTTGGCAATTTTTACATTTAAATCAGGTGTACATAGTAAAACATTTGAGAATTCATCTTACACAGTTCATTCAGAAGGTTCTCTTTTTGCTGTACATTTCTTTTCGTAGTTAGGGTTCCACCATTTACGAAAGTTTTTTACAACTGTGTGCTTTTTGGTTGGGTCGTTGAGTATTTCACATAGCTTGCACACATCAGGTACCGTGGGTGTGTTTTTGTATACGTAGTGGTTGCGCCACCTGAGGAAAACATACCCAAACTTCAACACCTCAAAATCGCAGTCGTAGTAGCTATCTATACCCTAATACGACTGCAATTTTGAGGTGTTACTGATATTGGTAATATACAAAAGTAAGACATAAACAGAAACGGATTTGATCAAACATGCGGAACTTGCACTTGCGAAAGCAGAAGCCGAGGTCTGTCATAACTAGTCTGGAGAAACGTAGCTTCGTTCCACAAGTAAAACATACCAAGAAAAGACTTTTATCCACCTCTGTGGTCTAGTGGTTCAAGCCACCGATTTCAGATCCAGAGGTCCCGGGTGCGATCCCCAGGTGGAGTACAATATTGTGCTTGAATTGGTTGGTGGTAGGACTTTAAATATAAATTTGCGCAAATATTTATTGCCGTGACGATCGTGTCTTAAAAATCGACCCCTCCAACTCAGCCTGCTAAGTGATTTTTTCAACAGAAGAAGGGCAATAACCTTTTTCTGTACACTATCTAACAACTTTGCTGCGATCACCAATCCCTCTGCCAAGTGTGGTGATTATCGCAAAACCCTCAAATTTTGGAGGAGGCTCTGTCCAGCAGTGAACACTAATGGGCTGTTGATGTGATGTGTGATGTGAAGCGCAAATATAGTGGTTATTAAAGAGATTACAAATTTGAGCCTTTTGGGGTCGAGACCTTGGGTCCGCGGGGAGCCGGTACCCTCCAGGTTTCCAAAAATAAGTATTAAAAACGATTTGAAATTGATAAGACTTAGTTATTTATTAAAATTAAGATATTTCTTAGAGATTATTACTAAACATAATAATACACATCCTTAATTTAACCTAAACTAACCACTCTATTAACATTTTTTTTTTATTCGAAATATGTAAATGATATCAGAATATATGAATACAGCTTTAGCTCTGTTAGTTCACTTTTTTTTTTATTGTCCGACGGGGAAGCGCTTGGCCTTCATCTCACCTTGTTACAATTTGAGATAAGGCCGAAGGTGGGGGCGCACTTTATCCGGAATCCTCAACAAACTGAGGAAATGGCTATCTTACCTCTAAATGCCGGAACACAACAATTTTAGAATTGTTATTACGTCGACAGAATTAGGTAAGATAGTGGTAGCTAGCCAGGTGGACCCAAACAAAGTCCTATCACCAATCAAACTAAGCAAAATATATAGTACTCCCCATGGGGATCGAACCCGGGACCACAGAGGCGGTTAATCACATAAGGTCACATTCAGTAGATAGGACATTTTTTTTTAAATTTTGATATCAGAATACAAAATAGTAAACTAGTTTAACAGTAAGGCATAGTAAAGAAGGAAGGAGATACCTACGTGAATAAAAAATATAACTTACCGAAAGTATTCTCTGTATATGTCAGGATTTTTGATAGCATCGTTCATCAGAGTAGCTACTTCAGCTGGCTTTAATGTTGCTGCGTTGATGTACGAGCCAGGTGGGAGAAATCTGCAACAAAATAAGCTAGCATTACGTAACGGTTATTGACACACTTCAACATGAGACTACTTAAAGGTAGTTTTGCGATACCGAAAACTACTCTTTTTTTATTTATTGGTGATAGCCAAGCGTTTGACCACCAGCTCACTTGAAAAACAAGTAAAGATGTGGCCTAAGATGGACGCTAGTCAAAGGAACCTATTCACTCTGGACTTAAATACTCCAAGACTGTAATAATACTCAAAAGGGCAGTAGATGTTGATCAATCTCAGTAGATCCGTTGTTCTTTTTTGATGGATCACACCATCCAACATGGATCGACTGAGATACTTTTTTCGTAATAGTTTTGTCATCAAATAAACTGGGAATTTCGACCGTAAACAAAATAGTAATGGACGCTGGTGACAAAAGTGAAACATGAAACTTTCGACTAATTCAACGCAAATATTGGGAATATTCAAAAATAGATGCTTTGTTTTTGTTTTTCATTTCCGGTGTGACCACGAGTCCGTAGTCTGATAGTCACAGAAGCTTTGACATAAAAAAAACCTACGTTATTTTTGCGGAATGCAAGACAATTGAATTTAGAATCAACCATTAGCTTATCCCTAAAATTTCAAATCTAGAAGCCATATCGACACAAAAAAATCCCTATTATGAAATAGCCACATCTACACCGAACACTAATATCCTACACATATATCTCTGATATTCAATGGCAAAACGTCATATTTTCAAAGTACGTGCATTCAATTCAATAAATTCGTTTTAAAAACAAAAGAAAACTGACTTCAATGAAGAATATGATACAATTTCGTTTACCTGGATGATGTATTTTTTCTAATCATTTTGATGACAAATGGACGGACAGACAGACAGACGCGTGATCCTAATTGGGGTCCGTTTTTTTATTACATTTGAGGTAATACGCCCAAATCGCTTCAAGTGTGTCTATAATATTTGAAAAGTTACCTCGATTTTTCCAGAATCCCATCATCAGATCCTATCCTGATGACAATGGGACCACCGGTGATGTATATATATATATACCCTTTCATACTAAAAAATAATTTTCCAAATTGGTCCAAGCGTCTTCGAGTAATCGGGGAACATACATAAAAAAAAAGATTCCGACGGATTGAGAACCTAATTTCTTTTCAAGTCGGTTAAAAAGGGGTCCGAAGTTCAGAAAAAATCAGGTCATTTTGGAGAACAGCCAGCGTTGGTCGAATATACGACAAATACCCGTATTTAGTTTTAAAATAATGGATCCCAAGTTATCTATTTATTTTAAATGTATATTGTTCCTTACCTTGAGTAGTTCGCTCCTCCAAACACCACTGGCACAGTCATGTGATTAAGAGGGTACAGCAACTTCTCGGTAACATAGTCTTCGCTCAATGAATTCTCGAACGCGAAATAGAAATAGTAATCCTGCTCAAGAAGCTCCAAGCACTCATCCATACGATCTTTAGGACACGTTTGCTTGCCACACCAACCAAACGTATCCACCACCAGGTTAAACTTTTCCAGTTCTTTCATTATCTCCTTCGCCACATTCTCTCTGCCGCTCGAAGTCTTGCAGTTAGACACAAACCACGCCGCTGCTTTCCTCTTGACCAGTTTATCGAAGAAGTTCTTCGGAGTTGGTTTCATTGGTTGTATCCAATTCATGTTGACTTTCGGTCCAACGTGATTGTTCTGTTTGTCTTCGATAGCGAAGTAAGACCAGCGTATATCCGAGTCCAGTTTATAGGTCCACGTGAAGTTGTAGTAATCATCGAAGAATGGATGGCAATTCGGGAAGCGATCGGCTGATTCTGACGCAGCTAGGATGTACTTCTGATGCGATGCTCGGATGGCTGGCATGGCGTCCCAAACGTTCTCCACGTCGAAGATAATCGCGTCGAAGTTGCTCGGATCCACGAGAAGGCTTTTATCGCTAGACAAATAACAATTGAAATGCACACAGTTATTTTCCACGAACGCCGATTGCCCGTTTTTGACATTCGGTAAGTTGTAATGCGTAAACGCTCGCGTCCATTTCAGTATGTACTTTAAATCTGTTGGCAGCCGATCTGGCTTTGTATGAACAAAATGTAACCCCGTATTATTATTTTTACGAATGTGCTGTAGTATTTTTAACAGCGTGCCTTTTGGTCGGACTACGTAGTTTAACTCTATCTCGTTTGTGCTACTGCTAAGCGTTTTTATCAAATAAAATATGAAAAGAGTGCCATACGCGCTCCAAATTAATGCTTTCAGTGGATTTGACATGGTGTGAGTGATACTCATCATCACAGAATCACAGAATTGATGCCACTGTAGTGTTAGTAAACATTTACAGTTACAAATGATTATTTAATCTCTCGGTATGGAGGAATGCACACAATGGTTTTCTAAATGCGCAGTGTAAAATACTCTGCTGATTCGCGTATGCAAATACGAAAAAGCAGGCAGGAGGGAAATGTGTAGGCAATTATACTAAATAGAAAATTATATACGAAAATCTCTTTGTCCGTGCGGCTAACACTCGACGTCCAACGCTCTCGGCTGCTAATATGCAAATGACAAGGACGAGTGGCGCCCCCTTGTATCGAGAGAGCTTAGTTGGATTTTGCATATGGCGCAATTTTTGCGCCGCAATCGTCATTTTTGGAAGACTAACGCTTAAGTGATTTATTTTGTCCAGTCCTTAAGGTTTTGTGAAGTCAACTCAGCAATACTGTGGAATAAACTGATGACTGACAGCTTATGATAGCTAACTGCTAGAGCTACTTTAAGATACAAATGCTCAAAAGCCACTCTTGTAAGCCTCTTCAGCTTTACCTACTTACTCATAAAAAGATAGCGGGAAGTCATGGTCTAAAAGGCCGATCAAAACTACTAAATACATCGTCATCTTCATCGTCATCAACATCACAATCGGAGTCCTTATAGCCGCCTCGATGGACATTTGTTGTGGGTTAGCCCTACGATATCAGATCCAGAAGATCCGGGTTCGATCCCCAGGGGGGTATCGATCCTTCAACATTGTTCTTGGTTTGGTTGGTGGTAGGACTTTGTTTAAGTCCGACTGATGGCTAGCTACCACCATCTCACCTAAGTCTGTCGCCAATAACAAAAACTCTTAATTGTTGTGTTCCGGCAAGGTAACATTTCCAGCTCCTCAGACTGTTGAGGATTCCGTGTAAAGTGCGCTTCCACCTTCGACCTTATCATAATTTCAAACCAGATGAGACGTAGGTTTAGTGCTTCCTCGTCGTTCAATGAAAAAAACTCTGCATAATTTGATAGCTACACCCAGAGAGTGCAATCACTAGTGCATAACGCAATATTTGTCCCGGTGCGAAAATATCTGAACCTTTGCTATTGAAATTAGTATTGGACAAGTTAAGATTTGATTTCTGCACTGATTAGATAATGAATATTTTACCTAGAAACATTATTGCACGGGTGTATAGATAGGTAAGAAATTTGAAATTCCGTTTTCGCCCCGAACGCGTGCAACCGTTAAATGAATGAACTTTTATAAGTTAGGGTCCCGCCAAGTTGGCCTTTAATACCGACTTTGAGGCTGCTCGGTATGATGAACAACGTCTTTACTTTTAATGACTTTTTGCTAATATTCCGAGGCCCGAAAAAAGTTCGCGAACGTGAATTTCCAGTTTCGATCTTTGAATATGCTTTGGTGTGCTTTTCAAAGTTGCCAAGTTATCTAATAAATGGCCATGAATAGGTAACTGCTAAGAGAAATGTTTCATTTATTTAGACTTAGTTTTTCAGAATGTACAGATTATAGAAATAGTGGACGGGTTTTATCTTATTTGAGGGTTGATCTCAGAGCATTTGTCGGAGCTGGACCTTTTTTTAGAATTAGTTTTGTAGCAAGAAGGTTACATACATAGCACTCGGCACTCCCACTGATTGCACGCATTCAATATATGACAGGTTGCAAACCTGTATGTGTTGTATCGCTGCTCAGCAGAGTAACTATTGACATAGCCATTTTTTTTTTACCACATCATAATTTCCTTTCATACAAAAAAGTCTCAAAAATCCACTGCACGACCGTATTTGAAGGGATTGCTTAGCCAAACATTCACAAAATCATGCAGTCACATTCTGGACTAGATCAAGGAAATTGAAATTCAAAATTCAAAATTCAGACGCCCTATTTATTAGTAGGTACATAAACACAATGTATTGGTTTGTACAAAAAACATTAAATGACAACACTTTTCAATGACACTCCTGAAGGCTACCTACATAGAGCCTGAATATTTGTAGATGTAGTCGAAATATTGTAAAATTCATTCATTCATTTTGGATACCATATACACGATAAAAACCCAAGAACCAAGTTCATATCGACTTTTTGTGTCCCATCTGCCGTTCAGTATTTATTCATTTATAATCGTGCTGTAAATCCATCACCAATAAATTATCATAACATCAGACTACCCCGGTATAAGTGGGATGACACACCGGGCGTATTTTTTTTAACGCTCGCGTGTTTAGAAGCAAACCGGCCAAGCGCGAACACTGACTCGTCCGACCCACATGTCAAGGTACATGTCAAATATCAGGTTTTTATAATTTATTGTTCTAGCGACACTAGAATTCTAAAAATTCTAAGAAAAGGGTCTTAGGGAAATACTTGGCCCCGTTTCAATCGCGAACCCAAGCTAAATAAGTGTCACCAACAAACCAAAATCCTGCTCCGGTATTTTAAGGCGCTGGGCTGACTGGGGTAGGGCTAGTTAAACAATGGGGGACAATGCACAATACACCACACAGCGGGACGTCAGTGCAGGCCTTGCACCCCCACTCAGAATCGAAATCGGTCCAGGCGCCTTCGAGTTATCGGGGAACATACATAAAAAAAAACCGACGAATTGAGAACCTCCTCCTTTTTTGAAGTCGGTGAAAAAACGTTTCGTGTAAACAACTAGGCACTTGTAAGTTGTCGGTGTGTGTGAAACAAAACGTTGCAAAATCCTTTAACAAACCGAAAATACCCAGTAGGTAAACATCCTTAACCGTTCAGGCGGGATGACCGCTATGTAAATCACAAGGTGACCGGGTCTTGTCGACAGATGCTGTAGTTACAGCTTGTCTACATTGTTGGTGCTGATTGGTAGACGCTGGACTTTGTAGCAGACTGTTTCTGAATAGAGAAATGCAAGAAACTTCCAAATGGTTTCAAACGGAAACTAAAATAGTCAACTAACTCCATGCTTGAGAAGACAACTAGGCTCGTATATCGGAAAAGTACTTTACTATAGTATCCATATTAACGCATACTCTTAAGTAGCAGGGCTACTTAAGAGTATGCTGCAGGGAAATTATTTCATAATAAACACCACACACACACACACACACACACACACACACACACACACACACACACACACATCACACACACCATCACACACACACACACACATATTTATATATACATATTTTGTTTTAAGCTTTATATATATATATATATATATATATATTTGTTGATTAAGTTTTCTTTTGTTATTTGTTTTAACTTAATTTAAAAATCTCAAACCATGAAACATGTATGTATGTTAGATTAAGTGAAATAAATTATTTGTAAATTGTAAAATTGTAAGAAGCAGGGCTATTTTTCCTGACGATGACTGTGTAGGCAAATCACTTGTCAATTTGTTTTTTTTTTTTCAAAATCTCCGCTAAGCCCGAATTAATTAAACATCTAAGTAGGTACCGAAAGTTGAAAAATTCTAACAAAAACAGTAAATTATAGTTTTAATGGATATTCTAGCTCTGAGTGTGGACAATTCATGAATTGAAACTGTAGTGACAGATGTAAGAGGAAAACTATTCACCAACTGACCCACTAGACCGACATAATTTTGGGGTTGTGCCTCTACTGAATTTCCTATTGGTAGAAACCAAAGACTATAATGTCTTAATTCTCCTATAACTCATAAAAACAGAAAATAATATAACTAATTTAGAGTATCGCACAAGTAAATCATTGAAATAGGTAACGTTCCTATTCGAAACGACGATATTAAATTGAAAACTTGAGAAAACCATTGAAATTCTTTAAAACCATAACCCTCCAAAGTGTAATCTAATCTGCAATTGTGGAGTTTAAACAAAACTTTTTATTCTTCAAAGTTTCGTTCCAGTCGGTTTCTGCACCATCGGTTTTACCGAGAGCAAGGAAGGTAGGACTTACACTCAGATAGAACAAACCTGTGTAGCGATTTCACGGAAAGATTGCATCACGTTATTTTTATTGTACGACGGGGAAACGCTTGGCCTTCAAGCCTTCTTTGCTGGAAGCGCTAAATTTCCCCTATTTTACGTACATGGTAAACAGTCAAGTTATTGCCATTTTATCAAATCATGAGCCAGCTTCTACTTATCCTGGTGGGTGCCCATGTCATCAAGAAACTCTCTGCATTGCTACGCTACCTAACTATGCTACTTCGCTGGCCTAAATAAGAGACTAATCGGTCGCGCGTAGCCTCAAATCAAATCCGCGTAAGATTTTTGAATACCCGGAGGGCAGTACCCACGGACCCAAGGTCTCAACGTCAATAGGCTTATTATAAATAATTTTCCAAATCGGTCTAGGCGTCTTCGAGTAATCGGGGAATATACATAAAAAAAACATTCCGACGAATTGAGAACCTCCTCTTTTTAAAAAAAAGTCGATTAATAAACTCAGTCGAGACCCGTTTGTTCTACGACGGAACAATGAGATATATTTTCTCATTAGTTCGACCTTCGAATTTGCACATTTTATTATCCTTGGCCAAATCAGCCGCTGCAATCTATAAATAAATTAAACTAAATAATTTAAGCCACGGCGATAGTCAAAACAAAATAACAAATAATTTATCAAATACGTTCTATCAGCGTTACAGTTTTCCTTACTCTGCATAGACCTCACCCTATTAGTGTTAATTAAATCTAACTTTAGATTTGTATTCAAAGGCTTGAATTTCATTCGCGGCAAAACTCCGAAACGCTTTATTTCATTGTAATTTCACCGTTCTCCCTAAATCCCTTTAATTACATCTTAATTTTCATAATTGAAATTATTATTACAAATAGGTGTCGGTTTTAATACTATGACGGGGAAGACCCGCTTCATCCGGAATCTTCAACAGACTAAAGAACTGGCTTTCTTACATCTAAACGCCTGAATACATCAATTTTGACGACAAACTTTGGTAAGCCAGTGGTTGCTAGCCAGTTGGGCTTAAACAAAGTCCTACCACTAACCAAACCATGCAGAAAATTGGAACCCTGTGATCGATATGTCTCTGGCCCTGGGTCAGATACCAGTAATCACAGAGGCGGTATTTCCTGCGCCTGTAGACTTTACACAAGCTAGGTATCTAAAACAAAACTACATTTAAGGATGCCTACGTATGTATATAATAATCAAAAGCCATACAATATTTCCCCTATTTACCTACATGGTAAGCAGTCCAGCAGCATATACTATGGGTAAGTGTTTCTTTAAATTAATTCTGTATATATGTATTATAAAAAAAAATCCTTACTATGCATATAAATAGGTCGCGTGCTGACTTGGTGCGATTCCGAACAGGCGGTAGATTTGACGTTTCAAAAACATCCTAAAAATTATAATTTGTATTTCGAATTTGACGATTTGATTTGAAGTGTTATACGGGGAACCCTCATTTTAATCATTTCAGACAGCCCCTAACTACGCCATTCGTTTGATAACTCTTGAATATAAAATTATCACCTCCCTTTGCTTACTCAGCAAGTTTAACTTCATTTTAATAAAAAATGTGCAGACAGAAAAAAATATCTGACTTGCCAATGTCTATCGTCTTTACCGTTTTATTGAATTTGTTCTGCGGAGTCGAGGAAGTGTTTTCATTATCACGGGGTCTTTTTATTTTAGCTCAGATTATTTTATATGAAATGTGAAATGCTTGACGCCATTTTTGTTCACGTATGTGTACGTTTATTTCGAAAAACTATGTGAATCGTGAAAGATGATTTTGGAATGTTGACATTTCGTAAATATACCGAACATAATAATAATAATATTTTGGTTTATTTGTCTCTTAAAAACAAGTTAAGTCTAACTACTTATTGAGGTAGGAAACTAATTAACTAGATAGGTACATAGGTACAAGAAGGAAAAATAACAATAATAAAAATACAGGAATAAATCCTATCCTAATGACAACACTGTTAGCTTGTGAACTCGCGGCTTAGGAATCGACCCCTCCAACTCAGCTCATGGATGTCGTATGAGCTGACTAAGGGATCTTACCATAAGAGGGGCAGAAGCTTCCTTCTGTGTATTGTCATTACCATTACTGCGATCACCAATCCGCCTGCCAAGCGTGGTGATTCCGGCAAAACCATCTAGCTTTTGAGGAGGCTCTGTCCAGCAGTGGACACTTATGGACTGTAGATGATGATGGTGATATCTCCAAGCACAGGAGGGTACCCACAGAAGGATGCTGCTGCTCATCCCTTAGTTGCCTTTTACGACATCGTTGGGTAGAGTTGGAGGGCCTTGTGGTTGTGGTCTCTTATGTGTAGGTCATTTATATAAAATGTATATAAACAGACTTAAACCACCTATAGACAGACCTATATAGGTGTCTGGGCGCCAAGTGAGGCGCACTTCCACAGGAATCCTCAACTAACTGAGGGACTGGCTATCTCTATGCCTGAACGCAACATTTTTTTTAAGAATAGTTGTTATGGCGACTTAAGTAAGTTCCCTAAAAATCGGAACCGGAACCTCTGGATCTGACACTGGTCGGCGAACCACTAGGCCACAGAGGCGGTTAAAGTTCCTCAAACTTTTAGCACTTAGTGTTAACACTTGGCTGTAATCCAAAAAAATAATTGCAAAGCGAGAAGTTAAGCTGGAATACTAACCTGAGACTATGGAGCATTGAGCCTATTTTGGGACCATAGACCCACGCATCTTCCCAAGAAGGGTAGGCAAACACAATGGACCTATTTAGCTGAGAGCAAACTAGATTAATTTTACTCTAGTAAGCAATGTAAAGAGTAATTAGTAGTTTTAATATCCACATATACAACAAAAATAAGCGGACTCGATTTTTTTCCCTTCGAGCATTCATCTCTGATCGCTTCTCAGAGCGTGAACTCTGAGGTCTTATGAAGACCACCTACAAGGGGGAAGTCAAAGACAAGAATAGACTTACGTTTGGCGCAATGCCCACGGCTTACAGAACATTAATTTAACACAGCGCCATCTAGCCCCAAACTAAGCATAGCTTGTAATATAGGAACATTACGGATAGAATACTTAATTTTTTTTTTTTGTAAATACATACTTATCATACAATACAATAATACCCAAACACAGAACAAGCATCTATATTCATCACACAAATGTATGTCCTGGGTGGGAATCGAACCCACAACCTACAGCGCGGAAGGAAGAGTTACTACCAACTGAGCTATGAGGTTTGTAAGTAGCATAGCTAAAAAAACAAAACAATTATATATTAAGAAAAAAACATATTAAGATAGCGGAGAATTTGAATAAGTACATATTTTTTGTAAATACATACCATCCATAGCATCCAAACTCAAAACGAACATATACATTCATCACAAAAAAGGGGGTAGAAGGCAAAACCTACTGGGCAGAAGGCAAAACTACAACCAACTAATCTATTTGTAAGGCCAGTTCTACCGCGCCCTAAATCAAAACAATGAATGTCCATGGATATTAATCGTTTTTGCAAATTACAAATCCACCTTTATTTCAGTTAATTTAGTTTTTGTCTGACAAAATAACTTGTTTAAATACTTTTATTTTCTAACCTTACACATGGTAATAATTCCTAATTTAAATTATGTATTTAAACTCCACATTTAGTTGATCGTTAGTTGATTCATTTGAATTTTGCTCTATGTCAGAAACATAAAAATTGGCCATTCAATTATTTATGTACCTACCTATTCAATCCTTAATTTAGTTTCCATATTACAAGCTATGCTTTGCTTAGTGCTAGATGGCGCTATGTGAAGTGCGCTTCCACCTTCGACCTTATCACAACTTGAAAATCTGGTAAGATGAAGGCCAAGCACTCCACGTCGTACAAAAAAAAAACAGTGAAATGAATGTCATGTAATATTTATTTATCATTTAAGCCTTGTACTCTTCAAGTATATAAACTTATGCACTTGCTGAATGATAAAAGATGCCGAGCCGCTTCCATCTCCTCCTATCAGGTAGCGATTGATCACATCCAGAGGTGCCAATGTCTAAGGCGCTCTTTGCACTGAAACGCTAAAGCGACGCGTTCGCTGTAGTAATTAGTGCAATCAGCTCGAATCACGTTTTAGTCAAGTGCGATTCGTTATGTCGAGTGAAGGGCCCTTAGCATGTTCCATGAGCGAATCTGCAGTCGAGAGTATGCACAATTTGGTACATAAGTGTATTTCTCGCAATTATGCATCGTTATAGTTCAAAGCCGAAATGGCATTCAATTCCGAACCATCGGCCATTTTATGTTTTACATGTGTCGCAATCGCAATTGAAATGCATCGTAATAGGTGAAAACTGCAATGGCATTCAATTCCGAACCATCGGCCATTTTATATAAATAATAATAAATAAATATTATAGGACATTAATTTTTACACAGCGCCATCTAGCCCCAAACTAAGCATAGCTTGTAATATGGGAACTAGATTACGGATAGAATACTTGAATACTTTTTTTAAATACATACTTACTATATGATACAACACCCAAACACAGAACAAACATCTATATTCACCACACAAATGTTTGTCCTGGGTGGGAATCGAACCCACAGCCTACAGCGCAGAAGGCAGAGTTACTACCAACTGAGCTATGAGGCTTGTTAAAACTTGTATATACCTACATGTATCGCAATTGAAATGCAAAATTATAGGTCAAACCCGAAATGGCAATCAATTCAGAACCATAGGCCATTTTATGTATTACATGTATCGCAATTGAAATGAATCGTTACAGTTCAAACCCGAAATGGCACTCAATTCCGAACTATCGGCCATAATATGTACATCTAATTAAGTAAATAATAGGCTCATCCCATTAGTGTCGACTGGTGGAAAGACCCTCCTCCAAAGCTGGACGGTTTTGCCATAATCATTTTACCCGCCTCTGTGGTCTAGTGGTTCGCCTTCCGGTGTCAGATCAAGAGGTCCTGGGTTCGATCCCCAGGGGGAGTACAATATTGTGCTTGGTTTGGTTGGTGGTAGGACTTTGTTTAAGTTCGCCTGGCTGGCTACTACCATCTTACCTAATTATGTCGCTATAACAATAATTCAAAAGCCAGTTTGTTGAGGATTCCGGGTGAAGTGCGCCACCACCTACGCCTTTACTCAACTTGTAACCAGGTGAGATGAAGGCCAAGCGCTTCCCCGTCGCACAATAAAAAAAAAACTGATAATTCCCAGCCGCTTTCAGACAAAAAATATTTGTAAACTCAAAAATAACTTTTATTCACCCATTATTCAAAAACTAAAACCCATAACCAAAACACTCTTATTCTATTATCTCCTAAAAGTATACGACAACATATGCCGCAACGAATCAAACGTATTTTTGAATGACTTCACTCGTTTCGGGGGGAACAGGAGATCCAACACCCCCCGCTGGTAAGCTTTCTTCACCACGACTTTCACGGTTACGGTCTGATCGGGATCCTCAGTGGTGGATGTCTTCACGGCTTTCAGGGTCGTCGTAGTGATGTACGAGGAGTTCAGGAGGAACATCGGCGGTGGTATAGTTGTCGGTGCAACTTCCGCAGCCGCCAATGAATCAAACTCTACGAAGTGTGACTGTACGCGTAAAGGTATGCTTTCGGGGGTGGTGGTTTGAACCTCTGCTTCAGTTGTGTCGACGATTTTTTGGGAGAAGTCCGCTGTGGCATGGATGATTTTGGTGGGATAGGTTTCATCAACTGGGGCCGCCAGGGCGAATCGGTGGCTAATGCTGTCGTAGGCGTTGCGCGAATGTACCAGCTTGTTGTTGAAGATTTCGTGGAAGTTCAGGGTAGTCGGTGGCTCGAAGTAACTGTTGAATGGGTAGTTTTGGTCTTCGGTGGATTCGGAATTGATGCTGGCCTGGGAAGAAGGGATATGTTTTTATACCGTATTACTTTTCAATTCATAATAAATAGATGATACATTTGTCCTGTGTTTGGGCTTATTGTGTATATATTTACAAAAAAAAAAGGAAAATAATTAATTTTCACCGTAGGTAATCTAGTTTCAATATTACAAGTTCTGCTTAATTTGTTTTTTTTTATTTATTAAAGGAAAACCAACACATTAATATTAGATAGTGTTTACAAATAAATGCTGGGAGCCTTTGAAACAAATTGCTATAGTTAAATTCAGATGAAGTGTTCATTATAATCGTGATATAATGCAAGTGAACAATTGTTAAGGCAAAATAATTAAGGCCTACGAAACTTAAGCGGCCATATTCCGAGCTCCCCATAACTTCAATGTTTCTTGTACAGTTTACTAATTTGGAAAAATCTATGCAATATCAGTTAATTATAGATGGAGGCTTGAGTAATGTGACGTCTCTGAGAGCGGCGTTCGTATCAAGTTACATGGAAATTCAAAACATCTAAATCATTAAAGGTATTTAGAGGTAAGATAGCCAGTTCCTCAGTTAGTTGAGCATTCCGGGTGAAGTGCGCCTCCACCTTCGGCCTTATCTCAACTTGTAACCAGATGAGATGAAGGCCAAGCGCATCCCCGTCGTACAATAAAAAAAAACAAAAAAAATCGTAATCTCATTCAATGCGATACTGTTTATGACCACTGCTGGACAGAGCCTTTGTCAAAACTGAAGAGCTGTATCATAATCAACACGTTTGTCGGGCGATGGAGACCACAGTAAACATGATAAAACACAGAAATATGCTGTTACCTGTTCTCTGGTGGTTTCTTAGTCTCTTTGGGTGCTGAAAACTCGATGTTATCGAGTTCAGTTACCGTGTATGTTTCTCAGCGCCCAAAAATAGTAGACCATTGATTGCCAGATTCCGACCAGTGAAAATCGAGTTGTGTTAAACTTACCAAAATAGTCAGCACATTTAGCACTTTCACACAGTGACCCCATGTCATCTCGTCTATCTGCTCCTGCGAACGACTTAGCAATGAGAGTCATGACATCGCCTGCCGCTTGACTGTGTGACAGTTGACACAATGGCCTGACAACTACCTACTACGTATTATTTCAAACAATGATGTTTATAAATATAAATATATACCAAATAATGTAAATAATAAACTGTTTTGTTATTCGTTTCATTGTTAAGAAAACAAAGTGATTGAGAACAGCTGTTTGAACTAGTGAGCACCTGGGATTTCATTCTCATTATCCCGTGGGAAGTTTCCAAATCCTTTCTCAGTGTACCCCTATCTACAAAAGGAAGGAACCCTACACATTTTGAGTAACAAGGGTCTGTGGTTTGTGCTGAGCGTTGATTGTTGGATTTTGTAAGAGCATGCCCCTTACAAAATCCAACCATTAGATCAGAAAGATCTCTTTAGATTTCTGGAGGATACTTCAGTGGATTTAATGCTGCATGTACTTACCCGCCTGGCAAACGTGGTAATTTTGGCAAAACCCTTATTTCTTCCTGATATGATACTTTTGGTTTGGTTGTGTAATTAGTTAAACATATATATATATTAAGTTTAAAATAAGCACGTTATGATGTTTAGCACACGTTGGTAAACCTAATAAATAAATAAAAAGTACTCCAGATTTTTTTATATACGTCGGGGAAGCGCGTAATCAACAAATGCTTGAAAGATTCTTTAGTAAAATTCCTACGGTAACATTCAAGTTACTTAACCTTATTCAAAAATATTACGTGCTTCCTCGATAGCAGTAGGTATCTCGTACGAAGCGCGGGCTGAAATCGCATTTGCCTACAAATAAAAGGAAGCCAACCCGCGCTCCGTGCATTGCGATATGAGTGGCACGTTTCCACTGTTTGAGGTGATACGTTTTTCCTTACCTTTGAGGTAAGGAAAATACCCAAACACCCTAAAAATACCCAAATCGCTTCAAGTGTGTCTATAATATTTATAGAGTTCCCTCGATTTCTCCAGGATCTCATCATCAGATGACAGAGGTCCGTTTTTTCCGTTTTGGGGTAATACACCCGAAAAATATCCAAATCGACTTCGAGAAATCAGGGAAAATACATAAAAAATAATAATAATAAGAACGACGATTTAAGAACCTCCTGTTTTTGAAGTCTGTTAAAATATATTTGAGAAACATAATAATGTGTGCAGTATTAGAACTCTGGAATTCATAATTCGTAATGAAGCGTGTAAGTCAAAATATACAATGGAAACAGTCCTCGCCCCGCTCGAAGGATGCTTATGATGCGGTGTTGCAGTTTATTTAATTTCCTCAAAGGCATTACGTGGAAAAAGAGTTTTCTAGTGCCGCCACTCCAGACACGCTTTCCATGTTGGGCATATATTTCGACAGGATGAAAGGGCAGGTAGGAATTGTAAGATATTTTTTGTGCTTCGTCATAAATACGCCGAGGTTTGAACAAACGGTAGTTCTATACAGGGGTCACGTGAGAGGGTTCAGGGGGATGATTATGACCTCTAAAATAATATTTGTTTTAATATTACTGTTGTCACATCTGCACAGTTATAACCAACTCTGTGGTTTGGTGTCTCGCCCATCAATGTCAGATCCAGACGTCCCGGGTTTGATCCCAGGGGGAGTAAAATATTGTGCTTGGTTTGGTTGGTGGTAGGGTTTTGTTTAAGTCCACCTGGCTAGCTACCACCATCTTACCTAAGTCGGTCGCCATAACAACAATTCTTAAATTGTTGTTTACCGGCATTTAGAGGTAAGATATCCAGTTCCTCGGTCTGTTGAGGATTCCGGATGAAGTGCGTTACCATCTTCAACCTTACCATGACTTGATACCAGGTGAGATTTATAAATAGTATTAAAATACGATAAACGCCCGTTTTTTCGTATCTGTATCATTACAAGTATCGGTCTCGCTCCTGAGTTATATTTTGTTTAAGCGATATTTTACTGACAAATTGTATAAAGCATTTGCACTTCACGAGTAGTACCCTCGAGAATTCACAGATCCAATTGTACGGCGAATTTTGTCCCTTTTGAGTGTGAGAAACTGATTTTAGTGAGTGTGCCAGGATTTTTAGAAAGGGGTTATCCGTAAAAGGATTCTTAGAAAGTCCGGGCGATAAACCTTGCATGAACACGAGTTTCATAGTTTGGGGCCTTTCAAATCGGTGTCGGTGCCTAATGCGTAGAAGGACTAAATCGTGTTACGACTAAATTTCTTGAAATATGAAAAATAATGGTTGCATATCTGCAACATATCATAACTGTGCATCATAACCGTGGTTGTGAAAAAGTGCCTTTATGTCAACATATTGTATATATCCTTTATGTAGTACATTAAACTAGTGCCATTGATGGCACAAGTGGCACAAATGTTTATCCTTTGTTCCACCAATATTGGTTTATTTAGAGGACAACATTACTTGATCCTCAGGAATCTAATTGATCTATTGTTAATGTACACTTTTGTAAATAAGCTAAATCTCAATTATTTTTATCCTCTTTTGAATTATTGGTCTTTACATTAAGCACGGCCTCATGATATCCCTATCATCCCTAGGCATGAGACTCATCTTATGGCGGAGTACGTCAGTAGGTTGTTAGATTTTTTTTATTTTTGCACCGATTAATACCTTGCTTTTTGATTTCAATGGGTAAAGTGAGACTGTATCGAAAAAAACAGTCTCATTTTATCTACTACCACTTATTTGCATAGCTAATAGATAAAAAAGGCGATTTTATTTGATTCATTTTTTGTCTGAGAGAAAGAGGATCAATCATTAAAAAAGATGACTGTGAATTATTTTCTGCTTGCTGCTTTAAAAAAAAAAAATCATTTAAATACAAGCCTTTATTAATAAGTGACACTAATTTAGGATCTCTATGGATAAGAAGGGTTCCGTCTTCTAGTTCTTTAAAAAACACATTAGTATCCTTATATAATCATATAAGGATATGGATGAGGATAAGGATACTAATGTGTTTTTTTTAAAGAACTAGAAGACGGAACAAGCAAGTAGCCCACCTGATGTTAAGTGCATCTCTTGCCTATAACAATGCCTTACTGCGTAGGTCAAATCCACAAGGAACATAGCCTACACAACGAGAACTGTCCGGGGTTGCGTAGCCCGTAATGATTCCGGCCAGACATTGGCGAGATATCTGGAGAACAACCCTCTTATAGTGCGTTACTGCAAATATTTAGAATCTAATGCCAGCGTCCAGTTTCCACTAGCGTATATACAACCCCAAACCCACAACAAACACCTTAAAAACATGTATCGGGAATTTTCTGGAAAGGCTTGCTCCATCCTTGCCCAGGCAAGCCGCGAGGTCGATAGCTGACCCTTCATAAGAAAAAGTTTTATCCTTACTTGAATAGGAGCTTTACGTCACTTTCAATTTGTACGTAATTTCCCGTAACTTTTTTTCAACTTAGAATAATTTAAGGTTAGGTTTCTTTTTGCAACACTTCACACTGTTTACAAGGCCTTATTAATAGTGAAGGGCAAAGCCAACCCAGCTGCGGAGGCAGGAAATTATCAAAGGCTGAATAATTTAACCGGGTCTTAAGGACATCCGGGAATGGCCCATCACATAAATAAATATATATGTATTTTACATTTGTATTACATTCTATTCAGTTCACCAACATATCTGTGACAACATTTCGCAGAACAAAGCTGGTGTCAATGGCGACCTGACTTACCGATAGCAACACGGCTTGTAAACATACAGACACGTCAGCTTATTCCATCGTACCATCGATATTTTTTCCATCTTTCGCCCTTAGGGATAACCCATCGATATAGGCTCATCAACTGTTCATATAACATAGTGTGACTAGTGGAACACCCGGGACTTTGTTACCATCATCCCGTAGGAATTTACAAAAAACCTTCCTACAATTTATAAGGATTTCCCTTAAAATTTCAAGCTTAACGGTTTCAATTGTGCGTTATATGGCAATACGTCAGTCACTCACGCCTATCTATTACAGTATGACAGGTAATTAAATGAATGTCATTTTTTATTTATGTTCCTTAAGTAACACAAACCGATATATGTCTTATTTAATATAATTATTATGTTGTATTATTATCACTTGTGTAGTACTTGTACAATTAAGTTTATGGAAAGGCCCTGATTAGCCGCTTCTCTATAGATAAAAATGTAACGACTAAAGGGACCAAGAGTCCCAAAGGAAAAGTAGTGTACAAATACAAAAATATACAAATTCGTACCGAGGAAATTCGGCCCGTGCAAAAAAATCTGCTTTCATCCCGCATTGTTTGCTCTAGTCGGCCTAGAATATATTTTATTAAAAAAATCTTATTTCGTCCTACTTTTCATATGTTTTTTTATTATACGACGTGTTTGGGTGTTATCATATAGTGCCTACGTATTTAATCAATAAAAAAGTATTCAAGTATTCTATCCGTAATCTAGTTCTCATATTACAAGCTACACTTAGTTTGGGGCTAATGTGCAATTGATGTCCTTTAATAGTTATTTATATTATAATCAAGTGTTGCTCACCAAGAAATTATACCGTATGTTCACGAGTCATAGACAATCGGGCAGGCGCGCAGCGAGTGCCTACGTAATCTACTTCGCCAAGACACCTTTGTTCCATGACCGCTACGATTCATCGCAACACAATAGCCGCCATGCATCAAGTCGATGGCAGAGCCCTAATCCATGCTGTTTAGATGGGTCTAAGCTTAGTTCATACCGGCGGAAAGACTACGACGGCCTAAGAGCTAAGGTACGTCCATAGGCTTCGGTCAAATTGTTCAGAAAATTGCAATTCAGTGTTAAAATGTTGCCTGAGGCTGCACCTAGTTACTGACAACGAGGTTATCTTAGTCCCAAACTACTCGAAGCTAGATTTTTAAAAAGTATACAACATTTATTTACTAGCAAACAATTTTTTTTTTTGAATACATAGATTTTAGAGATTTTAGTATCATACAGTACAGCGCCCAAACACAGAACGAACATCAATATTCTTCACACAAATGTTTGTCCTGGGTGGGAATCGAACCAACAACCAGTTACCAGCAGTTAGCTACCATCTGAGCTGTGAGGCTTGTTAATTCAATGTAATGAACTCGCCAAGTTCGTACGCACACCGAGGGTTCCGACACATATTTGAATGATCTTGAAATGTGTATCGGGTGTCCATTTTATCCTAATGACTTATATATTTTATATACGTTGTTATATTGGTAATTGGCTATAAAAATACAGACTATGAAATTTCAACTATCTTCTAATTACGGTGTATGAGATACAGCCAGCTAACAGATAAACCAACGGAAGAACGAATAGCGGAGGATTCCTTTTGGCACCTTTTAGGTACGGAGCCCGAAAGGCCTTAATCTGAAAATATTAAGGTTCACATTTGTAAAACGCAGTTATTGTATCAGAAACTCGTGTGTACGAAGTTTAACAATGGAATACAAACAGTACAGGGTGTGTGTATTGCGAAGTGCAATCAATCTGGCCGGGGCCTTAGTTTATTATAGAGCAGCTCCGTAGTATTACAACAAACATCCCCTTGGGGTATGTTTCTGAGGGAATTAAGGTTTTTAAAATGTCACGAATGTAAATGAATGCGAGTTTTATTTTGGTTTTTGAAAGTCCGGCGCAAATTTTGAGAGGGTGAAATGTAATCCAAATTTTGTAAGATGTACGAGTAATTTATATTTTTTACTGTCTGTACATATTTTCGAGGTAAACTGCAAGATATACAGACTTACACATCTGGAGACATGGCCGTTCTCGCTGATAGTAGGTACCTACTCCTTTTGAAGTTATCTCTAGTTCATTGTACTATTAGTTTATTTTATTGTGCAATGGGTAAGCGCTTGGCCTTCATCTAACATGGTTCCAAGTTACGATAAGACCGAATGTGGAAACTTACTTCACTCGGAATCCTCCACAGTCTGAGGAACTGCGGACTTAAACAAAGTCCTACCACCAACCAAACCAAGAACAATAACCTGGGGATCGAACTCGTGTTCTGGATCTGACACCGGTAGAGGAACTACTAGACTACAGAGGCGGTTATTTAGGTCTATTTATCCTTTATGACAAATGTTTAAAAAAAAAAAAACGGTCATGAATTTTTATGCCTTAAGCATTGAAATGCATAAAATTGTCGTTTGACTTAATAAAATGTTGTATTATACGATAAATGATAACAAAACGCTGGTCTTCCGTTGAGACCAATAATTTTATGAAGCAATAAAGTGTTTTAATTTATTAATTGCTACATCTGGATCTGACACCAATAGACGAACTACCCAAACATAGGCGATTAGTTCGGTATTTTTTCTATAACTAATCTTTTATCGAACAGGAAAGAGTTTTAATTTATTAATTCTTACATATAGTATCAGATGAGCTATTTCCAGAGGTATATTTCGTAGAGGCGTAGGCGCCGCCGGAGCGTACCATAAATCGTCGTAACATCTTCGCATCGCGGACCAATTAGTACAAGATGTTGCCAGCAGCATTTGCTGGCAGCGCTTATGTTGAAAGGAACCAGACAAATAGTCTTGATAAATAAAAAAAAAATGCTTCCTTTTTTGAAAATGTGTGCTCAAAAAATTTATGTCAGTATGTACGTAGATGCCGGCTCCTTTTATTCAAGGATATTAATCCTCCACATTGCATATACACTTAACAACACATTTTTCTAATAAAATATTACCACGGCATTAGGTACTAATATTTTATTTACTAATAGCCGGATCACCATTCTTATCATGCCGTAGGAGTTTTCTTAAATTCTCACGTACCTGTAGTGCCCTCTGAAAATTTCAAGTCTCTCTAGCATATTTTGTTTGAGCTGTGCGTACTTTGAAATGTATCCAGAAAAGCTTATTATAACATTTCAGATTACAGAGAAGATAAGAAAGCTTGGCATTAAAAAAATATGATTTTGTTCCAGTGAATAAATTGTAATTAGTAGTAGATAATTTCAAGCTATTGTAATGGATCATAAAAAAGAAAAAACTAGCCCGAGGTTCATGCCTTTCTCCTTGTGTGCTGATCGCGATTACGAACAGGCGGTAGATTTGACATTTCAAAGTGATCCTAAAAAATCTTACTGAATAAAAATATTTGACTTTGACATTGACTTTGTACGATTTCACATATTAATAATCGTTGCTAATAATGTAGCTATCTACATAATATGATATAATTCTTGCATAACACCATCCCCTCGCTAGAGTCGTGGCGAGACTAGTTTTTAACGAATGCCGTGAAAGCGTTAATTACTTTTGCAGTAATTAATATGATTTAAAGATCTGTGAATAATTAAAGCCCTATCTTAGTCCGTATTCGTGTTTGGAACTTTCATTAAATCTCGGGAATAGTAAAAGGGTTTTATATTATCTATGTACCCAAGTGTAGTTGTCAATCCAGTGGACACCACTGAAAAAAATCGAGTAACTGCATTTTTGTGCGTGTCTGCACACCATGTAGGAGCTAATCGGTCAAAGTTATCCAGATATCCAACAAATATATGTACCTATTTATAATATTATACTTGCACCTCTTTCAAAAAACCAATACGCGGACGAAGTCGCGAGTAAAAGCTAGTAGTATATATATGTCAGCGTTAGATTGTAAGCACGGTCCGTTTGTAATATGCCTCGGCATATTGTACACGTTTCAGCATAAGATTATAAGTACCGTCCGTTTGTAATATGCCTCGGCATATTGTAAATGGTCGGCAAAAATGGTGATCGATCATGAACCCGTCGGGACATAACCTCTCCATCCCGACAGAAGTCGTCCTGTGGTTTCAGTTAACTCTATTTCTGATGGAACTAGATCGAGAACGGGGGGGCACCGCGTGAAGGATAACCACTAGCCTTGCGTTACAGGATTCGATTGTACATTCCTGTAAGGCCATTTGCTCACCTCACCCTCTTGAGGAGAGAGTGAGGCAGGTCTGTGTCTATGCTAAAGCAAGCGGCAGAACTAGAGAAGCTAGAAATAATGCGTAAAATTGTAAATGTTAGTTACTATTGACAATTTGCTGACCGTTTGCAATATGATGAGGCAAATTACAAACGGACGGTGTTTACAATCGGACGGTGACAGAGGCATGTCACAAACGGACTGTTTTTACAATCTCACGGTGACATATAAAGAATAATTTAATTAAAAGCGCCTACTGCTTACCTACTACTTAACCTACTTACAAAATAAGTGTATCATTGAGGAAACAAACGAAAGAACGCGTGGCCCGATGTTGCTATAACCAGTTGACAGATAAATAGTGATTGCCCGTTAGGTAGTTAGGTAATAATAGATGTTTTAAGATAGTATTTAGGTTTATGATGTACCTACTTGTAATGTTGTAATTATTATGAACTCTTTATACCTAAATGTTGAATGGATCATCAAAAAAATAACCGGCCCGAGTTTTTAGCCTTTCTACTTGTGTGCTGGTCGCGATTCCGAACATGCGTTAGATTTATCGTTTCGAAATAATAATAATTATAATAATAAATATTACAGGACGTTAATTTCACACAGCGCCATCTAGCCCCAAACTAAGCAAAGCTTGTAATATGGGAACTAGATTACGGATAGAATACTTAGGTATTTACTTTTTTTTTTAAGTACATACTATATTATACAACATCCAAACACAGAATAAACATCTATATTCATCACACAAATGTTTGTCCTGCGTGGGAATCGAACCCACAACCCACAGCGCAGAAGGAAGAGTTACTACCAACTGAGCTATTAGGCTTGTTAATTGTGAAATTGACCTAAAAAAATTAAATGAAAAAATAATACTTTGACTTTGACTTTGACAGCATCGTACCTTCTCTCACCCACACTCTACTAACATGCCTGCCAAGCGTGGTGATTCAAATCCCCCCATCATCCTCCGCTCTGATATCGGTGCGAATGCTATCATACATATATATAAACATTGAACCACGCCAAGCGGATTACCTAGATGCCAATAAAATATTAGATGCATTTTCGCAAATTTTCTTTTTCTCCGAAAGTTATGATTGGGTAGAAATCTCACTAGCTCGACTTGCCTTATTATAGTACACTCTGATGCTGCGCGCTCTACCTGTGGAGTAGTGTGGATATACCCTAATAATCTTACCATATTCACGATCTAGTTTCGTGGATCTTTATTGTGATTTTCCGCCAAAGTATAGTGAGAATGCAAGCGAAATAAGTTCGCAAAATATGACGACCACCTGAACCAAGGACGTGGTAGTAATGTCTCAAGCTGTAACCAGGCTCAGAGAGCGCATTGCTCTGGAGCGCCGAAATATTTTTATTTTTATGTTTTATCATTTATTTAAATCATCATAATCCATGGTAAACCTATAAAATAGCACAACGACAAATACATGTAATAGCACAAGACGGACTAAAAACGCATGGAGGAGCTATTGCTCGATAAACGAGTTGAAGGGAAAAGGGCTATTGGTCCTGTCCGTCTTGAATTATGTTTCGCAAATTTGGCCTTTGACAAATATGTAAAGCTCAACTCTAAACTCAAGGTTTGGCTCATCAAAAACTTAGTATTTTGAGACTTAAATCGCGTTCGTAATATCCATGCTACGCTCCCAAACCAAGATACATTGTGTTCCGACATTTAAAGATACGAGTAAAATCACCAGGTCCTCAGACTATTAAGAATTCTGGATGAAGTGCACTTCCACCTGCGGCCCCTATTATAACTTGAAACCAGGTGAGATGAAGGCCAAACGCTTCCCTGTCGTACAATATAAAACAATGTTAAAAAAACAGCCACCAAGCAGAAATAGGGCTGAGCTAGGCATGGGTGCCGCATGCATGGTGGTGTATGGGCTAAGACGACATCTATGTGGGCCCCTGATAAGGATTAGGAAAAAAGATGGCTCAGGTTTAGAGTTACTAGAAAAAACTGAGGAGGAATTTGCTCAGGATAGCAAGGGCAAAGATAGGGAGAAATAAAAACAAAAAAAATTGACAGGATGAGTAATGTCCACTCTATTCTTTCCGAATCCCGCACCGTGGCTCGTACCCCAGTCGCGTATGAAGGAAAATTAGACTTTTTAAAGTTGCCTCGGAACTTCGATTTTACCTCATTGCTCCAAGTTTGGTCTTATTTTGCCTCAGGTGGGCTTCACGCTTGTTAGGTACATAGTTTTAAGCTCTTAGTACATTGAAGACTAAATAGCTTTACTAATATCGTCAAGTGGGTAGATTTAATTACCTTCAGTAATCATATTCATTACAGAATCTATTCTGAAGGTAATAACAAAGTACTAGATTATAGATTATAATACTGAAATGTTTTTGTAAATATTTAGTTATCATACAATTGCTTGGGTGTTGTAACCCAAAGAACAAACATCTATATTTATTACATCATGTTTGTACTGGGTGGGAATCGAACCCACAACCTACAGCGCAGGCAGATCTGCTACCAACTGAGCTGTGAGGCTTGTCAATTTCCCGGTGGTTTGCTGCCTGTGACGGAATGCAGGCATTCCATAGATTTGGATGCCGGCTGCGGCTTGGGACAAATACCTTCTGTAATATCTCGTCGATCTTACCTTTGGCACAGCCTTTGGCTTTAGACATTCGATCCGATATATTACAAGACATATTTTTTGAAGTCGGTTAAAAATAGACAGAAATATACATATATAGGTATGACAGACCGACAGACAGACAGACGGACATACAGTGTAGGCTTAGTACTATTACTGTCTGTCATACCTTTAAAAGGCTGTATCTCTTGACTCGCAATAGGTTGCTGGTTGATTTCTTCAGACTAAATATGTAATTACATCAAACACGATGTGATAATAGTCCTTGCTTTGATGTATATCAACAATTAATACTAAAAACCGACCAAGCGTGATGTTTTGCCCTAACATGTGGGTCGGAAGTGGAAACGTGCACGTGGTCGATTTATTTATAACCTTTAATATATTTGAAAGAGCTGTGCTTCTCGATCACCAAACTTTTCACAAGTGATTGGTATTAGAAGCTACAGAATTACAAAAGTAAATAGAAATAAGTGAAGCTATGTACGCTCTATATTGACACGCGCAGCAGTCACGTGCCAAAGGGGTATATTTTTATGGAATACGTAATTTTGTTTGACTTCATACGCGATGTCCATATTTGCCGAAGACTTGACGTTTTACATGCAAAGAACTTAGCTTGTTTCCACTACCAGCCGTCAAGTTAACCAGTACGTGAAAAAAGGCATAAAAAAAAAAGCCTAACAAACGCTCAAGACTTCGTCCCCGTCATCCCGTGGGTATTACCTAAATCCACGAAAGGAAGCTATTCAAAAGAGAAACAAGTAATGTTGGAATTCACGGGGTTTTTTACACGGAACCCGTATTTTTTTATTAAATAAATTAACCGAACATACTCCTCAGATATCTGTCATTCAATATCCCGTCAAACTCAGCCCAGCCGTTACAAAGATTATCCGAAACAAAGCAACAGACAAAAAAAAATATTTTAGATGGGTATATACCGTTTACATAAAACATTCATTTATAAAATAAAAAGTACAATTAAACTAACTATGCATAAAGTAATCAGTCAGATAACCTAAGGACCGTTACAAACGGCCTATAGGTTACTCAACTGTTCCCAACACTGGCTGCATTGCAACGCTGAATAGCTATGCTAATTCACTAGCCTAAATAAGAGCCAGCCTTTGGGTCGCGTGTCGCCTCAATCATCAAAAGCCCCGCAAGATTTTAGAAAACTCGGAGGGCACCAGCTCCCCACGGACCAAAGATCTCAACAATTAGGTATTTCCTGATGAAACCGGTACAAGTTATTTTTCGAGACAAAATACTGGGCCTACGATAGAACACTCCTCACATTAGTAAAACTATTTGTCATCAATGGAAACAAGAACCTTCTCTAACGAAACAAGTCTTAGCAAATAGGGGGAGACATCGACTGATAGAAAAATTCTCGAGAGCTTTTTGGCTGCGAACAGACAGACAGACGGATCCCTTTGTGACGTCTTTGAGCGTATTCGGGATATGAAAAGCGGCGCGTATTGTGAGACAGTCTAAAAGTTTTATAAAAATGTAGTACATTATAATGTAGGAATATAGGGAATGCCACATTGAGTAGTTTTTTTATATTTTTGGTTTTGAGGTTTTGTTTATTGGATGTCGGTGATTAGTTTCTAATTTTACGCACGTGTGCATGATGAGAACAAACCTTTTTGGGTCAGTTGTTTTTTAGCACAGCTCAGTTGATACTAGCTCTGACTTCAGCGCTGTAGGTTGTAGGTTTGATTCCAACCCGGGACTAGCATTTATGTGATGAATGTCGATTTTTGTTCTGTGTTTGGATTGGATGTTGTATTGGATAAGTTGTATTTAAAAAAAGTCCATAAATATTCTATCCATAATCTATTTCCCATATTAGCTTTTCTTAGTTTGGGATTAGATAGCACTGTGTGAAATTAATGTCCTGAAACATATTTTTTTATCTTAATCCTAGATTTGTAATACAGTAATTATAACAGCCCACACTCGTCCACTGCTGAATATAGGTCTCCCCGATCGCCGCCAGAAATAGCGATCCAGAGCTGCCTTTACCCATCGAATCCCCGCGACCGCCACAATGTCCTTCCACACTCCGTAATACAATATTTAAACCTAACTTCAAAAATACTTTGTCCTATAGTAATGGTTTTTAAACCGGTAAATATAGCATCACATTCCATCTCAGAAAATTCGCAATAGTGGCGGTGAATTGATCAAAAGTAAAGAAAACATCTTCATGTTATTGAAAACAGATTGTGTTGTTCATCTGAAGAATTTTATGTTTATCCCCGTCACTAAACGACCGAATATCCGATCACATAGCTAAGACTGCTACGAGAAACATGTTCGACCGTCGACAGACGCCTGACTTCACATCATTGACTTCACAGTCAATGTCAGTTGATAAAACGCTGCGCAAATACAGAATAGGGAGACTGCGCTTTTTAAAACGAGATGTACCTACTCCTTTCGGTCCATACTTCTGTCAACAGCAACGAGAATAACGTATAATGTATTTAGTATCGAGAACGGATACTTTCGCGAAATTATTCTTTACAGTCAGTTTCTCTGGCTTGTTAATGTATACAGTGCTGGCGTTTTACACTTTCCATACTGCTTATATAACTAAAGCTGAAATTACTAAAACCAATATGTCGACGCTTGACCTAGATTCTGAAGAAATTGATGATAAATTGAAGTACATCCTGCAGTGGACTCAACCAACATACTCTAAAGTAATGTCAGAGGGACAAGAGATCTTCTACAACAATAGCTGCTCATACAAGAATTGTTATTTGACATCAAACAAGAATTTACTCGATAATGACGTAAGCAAATTCAATGCCATAATATTTGGTATTACTAATTTGAATTGGAGAAACATGAACGAAATGCCTGTGACGAGATCTCCAAAGCAGAAGTACGTCTTCTTGTCAATGGCTCCTGCAGACCGGTTTCCGGTATGCAATGTCAAAGCTGATGGGTTTTTTAACTGGACGTGGTCTTATAAGCTATCTTCCAATATCGTAACACCCTTCATAGAAGTTATAGATGCTAATCATACAGTTGTGGCTCCAAAATACGGCAAAGACTCGACTTCAAAGGAATCCGTGGATAGCGCTCTCGAAATTAATACTGGATATCATAAACATACGATAGATGTGTCCACAGGAGTGGGTAATAAGACCAAAGCATTGATGTGGCATGTAGCTGATTGCAACGTTACGCCTCAAGCTAGACATTTCGTTCGACAGTTGCAAATTCAATTGGAACGATTTTCCTTAGTTTTCGATATCTATGGCTGTAACTACCAGAAGTGTCCTGAAGAAGGTTGTTTTAAGAAACTAGTGAAGAATTACTACTTCTATCTGGCGGTGGAGGATAGCTTATCTGTGGATTACGTGACGTCTGAGGTTTTAAATGCGTATGATCATAATGTTGTGCCTGTGGTGATGGGTGGAGCTCGTTATACCAAGTAAGTAGATTTACATCATGATTGACACACAAACAGCCCATTAGTGTCCACTGTTGGACAGAGCGTATAAGTCTATAATGCGTATCGATAAAGAATTTAGCTGTAGGGTTGAACAGTTCAAGGCTAGAGAAAGGAGGTCGACATTGGAGCGAGGCTCTCTCGCCTACCGATGGAACACAGCAAACCGTTTGGCTAAAGCCAGCAAAGCCTTGCCTAAAGTAGACTACTAGGAGGATCACATCAACCCCAAATCGACGTTTTTTTTTATTGTACTTTGGGTACGCGCTTGGCCTTCATCTCACCTGGTAACAAGTTAAGGCCGAAGGTGGAGGCGCACTTCAACCGGAATCCTCAACAATGCCGGAACACAACAATTTTAGAATTGTTATTATGGCGACAGGAATAAGTAAGATGGTGGTAGCTAGCAAAGTCCTTCCACCAACCAAACCGAGCACAATTTTTACTCCCCTTGGGGATCAAACCCGGGACCTCTGGATCTGAAATGGGTGAGAAGAACCACTAGACCTTATAGGCGGTTAAACCTAAGTATAACATTGTCAAGTCTCTATCATGTTTCACTACTCATTTTAGCTTTTTGGCTCGAATGATTTACTTAAATTTAAGCAAAACAGAAACGACTAAATTTGATCCAGCATTACTTACTTTTCAGATAATTCAGTGCAATTTGAATACAATTTTTGAAGTGAAACTTTTTACGGGAGGATTTCGAAATTCTGACCCGTAACCTTTTATGTGTGACGAAAAGTGGGGCACTGTGTCGGGTAGAGTGGATGGGAGGGTTTTAATTTGATCCGCAACAAAAAGTAGAGAGGGAGACAAGTAAAATATTCCCCTGTAATACAAAAGTTTCATTTCTATCGTGTCTTTACGACCCACCCTGTTTCTTTTTAATGTTTTCTTTTTAAACATTACTGATTTATTTCAGATTTTTGCCACACAGTTCGTATATAAACGCCAGGAGCCAGCCTATTACCCAAGTAGCTGCCATCATCCGCTACGCCATCGCAACTCCTGTGGCTTACAAATACTACTTCTTTTGGAAAAAGTACTACAAAGTCCGAAAGGTTGACGTCCATAGAGGGCTATGCGATCTATGCGCAAAGCTCAATGACAAGAAGCAGATGAAGAGTTCTGTTCATGAACATTTCAGGGCTTGGTGGCACCATGGACCTATGAGAGATAAGTGTCTCCCAAAGGGTGCTGAACGGGTCAAGGACTTGCTATCGTATATGCAAAGAAAGAGTACTGCGGACACAAGTCCTACCGGAACAACAATTTTGTAACAGTTAGATGGTTAATAAAAAATGGCGAATGTGTGTGTGTTTATGTATGTATGTGTATGTTTGGCGCTCTTATACGCCGAAACAGTAAAGACAATTACAAAATATGATAAAACAGTAAAGATTGTGTAATACCCTGGATTAACTTGTAGGCTTTTTAAAGTTTGATTCTAAATAATTAAAAAAAAGTACTGTAATCATAATCGGTATGAACAATTATTTGGGTGCTGCGATACCTACCATAGTTTGTAACATTAATAGATAGATACTTATTGTTGACGATGACCCCAAGAGCCAATCTTGAACTATGAAAAATACTTTACACCAAAACAACCTACCACTTTCTTTCACGGTTTATCGGCAACTAATTCAAAATACAGACAAAAGCTATCAAAAGGAATCAAAATAAAACTTCATAAAAAGAATACAAAAAAAAACTATAAACAGCCAGTCTGATCGTCAACATTCAAAATAAAACATCAAAGACTCAAAACATTATTATGTCAAAATTCTAACGCCAACGACAATTTCATGTCGTTTTTTTGTTGAGTAACATCTTTCCAGCAAGCCGGGGATCGCACGCTTTTGATTTGACCAATGAACGCGCGTGGTTAGAAATGCGTCAGATGGTACAAACCCATCTTCCGAGAGGTTGGTACTGTCAGCAAACAGTGTGTTTGCGACGAGAAAAAGAAAGGGAGATAGAGAAGGAGAACGCATCAGCTGTGTGCTTAACCTACAGTGTAGTGTTAAAACTAGTCTGTGGCTCGGGACATTGTGTTCCTGAACACAATGTCACGAGCCACAGACTAGTTTTAACACTACTAGACTCTAGATAATGTTAATGTTGCTTATTACCAAGGTGAGAAGTCAGATGTTACACAGCTTAATATTTTAAACTCGCTCATTTTCAAAGTTTCAGTTTAAATATTTCTTACATGAAAACCGCGTAACCCAGCAGAATACCTACATCAAATTAAACTAATTATCAAGAAAATGCTGTTTATTTTAAAATCAAATTTACTTTAGAGGTTTATAATGAATTTGCATACCTCCTTATGTAACAGTTTGAAGTCGCAAGGACAATGAAATGTACTTTTAAAGAATAAAATCCCTAGCATGGATTTCTTTCTTTAATAGGTATATCTTGTCTTGGAGAATAAAAGAAACGAAGTTTATTAAAATAATAATCCGTCCACCCTTTAAAGGTTAGGTTTCATAAGCTGTACAATACTTTTAAAAGAAAACGCTGACATTTTCTATTGACTTTCAGCCCTTTTGTGAAGGGCGAAGGGGGTTAGAGGGTAAATTTTAATTCCGTAACCACCCTGGGTAGTCAAAACGCACTTTAAATGCGAAATCTTTGACACATCGTTAAAAATCTGTAGATATTGAAAATCTCAAAGCGTCGATTCAATGAATATTATATAAATAAATATTACAGGACATTAATTTCACACAGCGCCATCTAGCCCCAAACTAAGCATAGCTTGTAATATGGGAACTAGATTACGGATAGAATACTTAAATACTTTTTTTTTGTAAATACATACGTACTATATGATATAACACCCAAACACAGAACAAACATCTATATTCATCACAGAAATGTTTGTCCTGGGTGGGAATCGAACACACAACCTGCAGCACAGAAGGCGGTACGGCGGTAGAGGTACTACCAACTGAGCTATGAGGCTTGTCTGAATTAAAGATCAACACATTTCTAATGGTACAAATTGTATGTTCGAGAACTATTTGGCTACAAAACAAAAACGTTAAAATGTCTGGAACTAAAAGAGTTTTCAAGGCGAGTAAAGTTTTGCATATTTCATTATCAACCCAACTTTTTAGTTCATAAATGAAACGAGAATTATGAATGCAGATGATGAAAACTTTAGAATTCTTAAACTTCATTTCTTCAAGGGAAAAGTAAACTTTAGCTATTAACGGTAGTGATCTTGTTTGCTTAAACTAGACTTGTTTGTTAAATATTCTGATTGCTATATATGAATAATCTGTTTTTTAATAGACGTTTGGTGTCCGACGTTTTTATACCTCAAACTTGGCCCACCATAGTTACATACCTATACTTATACTTATATATATATATACTTATAGTTACATATATATATTACAACCATAGCCTATTAACGCTTGCTACACCAAACGAATCACTTGAGCATTGTAGACCCTTTAAGAAAGCTTAAAACACATACAGGACAGGACTTTTATTTCACACAGCGCCATCCAGCCCCAAACTAAGCAAAGCTTGTAATATGGGAACTAGATTATGGATATAATATTTAATACTTTGCTTTCACACTGTTTCATTGTTTTTACTCAGTTTCTTAACTGGATACATATCTTTTTTTTATAGTACAACGCGGAGGTGCTTTACCTTCATCTCACCAAATTTTTCAAGTTATGATAAGGCCGGGTAGAAGCGCACTTCACCCGGAATCCTCAAACAACTGAGGAACTGCATGGCTTCCTTACCTCTAATCGGAACATAACATTTTTTTTTAAGAATTGCTATTATGGCGACAGATTTAGGTAAGATGGTGATAGCTAGCTAAGCAGACTTAAATAAAGTCCTAACCAATCAAACTAAGCACAATATTGTACTCCCCATGGAGATCGAACCGGGGCCTCTGAATCTGACACCGGTGGTCGTACCACTAGACCACGGAGGCGGTAAAAAACTGTGGATCTCCAATCCTTGAAGGGGAAAAAGTCATAGGTAAGTCTGTAACATTTTCTAAATATGTGTATGAATGAAAATCCACTTCGATTTCTTTGAACTGACGTTACTTTTATAGATGATGATGATTATTTTTTATTTGTTCAAGTTTGTAAAAGTTGTGTGATTGGTTTTCTATTAAAAAGTACTTTTGTTTCGTTGAGTTGTTTTTTGCAGTCCTGCAGCGTGTATAACTAGTTTTCTAGTTCATAGATTGTGATTAGAACGAACGAAGACCGGGTAAGAAACGCCTTATTTTTATGATTATAGGTATTACACAATCTGGATACTAAGGTTATATGTGTAATTTATTTGGAACGGTTCAGCTTGACCTCAAAACATGCAACATGCTTTCGACAAATTAGATACATATTCATAATTTCAGCTCATATACATCCACTGCTGAAGATAGGCCCCCATCCGACACCACAAATAGCGATCCAGTCTCCATTTACTGTCTCCCGACAACCGCCAAAATTTCGTCAACACATCGATTGGGTAAAGTCAATACAAACCAATGTATCCATACACAGTTATCATCATTGTCATCATAGACCGTTTACGTCGTACTTGATCTAGACTGGAGGTGTGCCCCGACTTTTCGCTAGGCAGTTCCTCAGTTTGTTGAGGATTCCAGGTGAAGTGCGCTTTCACCTTCGGCCTTATCATAACTTGTAAATCAGGTGATATGAAGGCCAAGCACATCCCCCATCGTACAATAAAAAAAAAACTTCCGTAACCCCGTACACCGTAGAACACAGATGACGGGTGAAGTGCGCCTCCACATTCAACTTGCAAGCAGGTGAGATGAAGGCCAAGCGCTTCCCCGTCGTATTGTAAAAGAAAAAGGTTTTATTTTAAACTTTTTAGTTTTAAATAAATTTTTAGTTTTTTTTAGTTTTATTTTTTATTATAATTTTTTGACTTGAAGACTCCAAGATTGTACTTGTACGGAAAAACAGACGAAGGCAAAGAGTTCCATTCCTTACAGTATTAATGATTAAGGTAGAGGCGAAACGATGTTTTCGGCACAATGACACATTTACAAGGTACGGGTAAGGCCTGCCGTACGTCTGCTAGTCCGGTATTGGAAAGGAGATGGAGGGATATCACCCAATAACCAAGCGAGCTACTAACGCTAGTCACTGGCTCATTGTAAACCAACAACTTGAAACAAACAGGGATGATTTCCATACTGCAGGAGAAGTAGGGTCAGAACAAAGAGCTGATGAATATGCGAGCGGGTCTCGGCGATATGCTAACCAGCTGGGGACTACTTCACTTGCTGAACCCACTCAATTGCCTGTTTCATTTTTATTATACTTATAGATAATGAGCGATTGTTGTCATCGCTTATTTGTTTATTTCTAAAAATTCTAACATAACAGAATTATATTCTAAGGCGTTTTAATAGCATAATAGGTACTCATAGAAAAATTAAGGTAGTAATTTGGTACAAGAAAAAACGAAAAACAACACTATCACATTATATCATATTACACAATTATCAACGGATTTTTTTTTATATCACTAAATAGGTTAGATTACATTAGATTACACCTGCACTAGATTATAATCAATATTACCTACTGAAGGATTACCATCGTGAGGGTACATCGAGGACAAAGTATATTTAATGATACTGCGATTCAAGTGAAGAAGATTTTTTTTATGATAGCCAAGTGTTTGCCCCGCCTCAAATTAATAACAACTATTCACGTGACCTAATGACTTGTAGCCTGATGGAGCATACTTTAAAAGGAACCCTTAATTTTAGGCTTAATAACTTTTACCTTGACTCATTTCCTACGAAAAGAGGTTCGATATTAGTGGACTAATTAATAACAATAAACTTTTTGGATAAAAATGGAACCGACTTCACCACTAAAAACTTAGTAAAGGTGAGTTCATATATCTCACACAAAATCGGCAGGCACAGTAGTTTTTTTTTTACTACTGTACCGATTTTGATCAAATATCTATGGTACCACCTCGAAAGTATGGCCTACCAAACATAATAAGAATTATCAAAATTTGTTTCGATTTGGCGGAGAAATCGAATAACAAACAACAACAAAAAAAAAACATACAGCCGAATTGAGAACCTCCTCCTTTTTTTGAAGTCGGTTAAAAAGGGGTATTCATCGCGTATCTTTTTAAATTCCCGTACGGTCACGGGTAGACTGAAGAATTCGCTGCTACTGTCGTCCTCGTTGTGAGGTAGTTTCTCCATCTACCAGAGGAATACGAAAAAATACGAAACGATTTAAGTTTCGTACTTTTTTTTGTGGGCAGCTCTTGACCTCTAAACTTGCACATGCAAGGATGAGGATGATTCCAAACTTGATGTATTCGGCTCCGATCTCTGCCCTATGTGCACTAATGGAATATTTTTTCCGCAAAGTTTATATATATATCCCACTCTACAGCGAACATAACAAGATGTTAAAGCTTGTAAATATAACAAATTACCTTATGCTTGAAAAATTGCGTTGCAGCGGCACATACGCATGGGCTTTCCCCGAAAAGTAGTGGCCTCTATCACTCTGGTGTGCAAGCGGTTAGTGATCGCAGTTTTGGTGTTAACATTCAACGTTGATGCTGATATAAGCCTTGAGATGCCTTTTACGACAACTCTGGTATGTGATATATGATAGCTTAAAATACTCTCAGCTACTACATACTAGCTCAGTTGGCAGTAGCTCTACCTTCTGCGCTGTAGGTTGTGGGTTCGATTCCCGGGACAAACATTTATGTGATGAATGAAGATGAATCTTTGTTATGGGTGTAATATTGTATGATAAGTTTGTATGTATTAAAAAAAAGTTTTATATCTGTAATCTAGTTCCAATATAACAAGATTTGCTAAGTTAGGGGCTAGGTGGCGCTGAAATAAAAAAAAAACTAGGTGCCACTAACTTCATAATAAAAGAATAGTCACATCTTTAGACGATATATTATGCTAACCATTTGAAATATGCTTTCGCCAACAGTACTGATGTATATGAATTTTTCAAGAATTGCTTTCTCTGTCTTATTTCATCAAAGTCCGTGCAATGACCTCGGGGTGGGACAATAAATTGAGCTTGGAGAAAATGTCTGCATGAACTTTTGAATTAGTTGAATATTTTGCTAAGGGACCTACCCTACATTAATTACATTTAATGTATGTTAGTTTATTTAAGAAAACTAAGTATTTAAGTATTCTATCCGTAATTTAGTTCCCATACAGGTTACTATATCAGTTTGGGGCTAGATGGCGCTGTATGAAATTAATGTCCTGCAGTATTTATTTACTTATTTATAATAATTTTAAATCCAATAAACTTTGAAAGTTTTATTTAGTCATAAAAATATATATTAATATTAATTTTAAATGTACCTATACAAATTTATCTACCTAAGTTGAAATATTCTGTCTTATTTTATAAAAAAGAAATAAAGTAGCTAATTAGGTAATGTTTGCCAGAATTTTTTTTTATTCAGAGACAATTTTTATGGTAGGTATATGTGTAGGTACTTTTCTGTTTTATGTATAACTATATTTATATTATACTATATTATATCATACTATACTAGTGGTTCGCCAACCGGTGTCAGATCCAGAGGTCTCGGTTCGATCCCCAGGGGAGTACAATATTGTGCTTGGTTTGGTTAGACTGTTAAGTCCGCCTGGCTAGCTACCACCATCTTACCTAATTCTGTCGCCATAAAAACAATTCTTAAATTGTTGTGTTATGGCATTAAGGTAATTTAGAGGAAAGATAGCCATCAGTTCCTCAGTTTGTTGAGGATTCCGGGTGGAGTGCGCTTCCACCTTCGGCCTTATCCAAGGCACCTCCACGTACTATAAAAAAAAGATTAATTAAAAGTTATGTACACCTACTACAGCACAAACACATTGAAAACAAATGTAATGTTCCCATGGTTAATGAGTGATTAAATTAATAAATAATAAATGAGTTCTTAACGCATCTAAATACGTACCATGTAGGTACAAGAAATTGTTAATAAAAAAACACGTTTAAGAATAAGTCAAAAACAAACGTTGGGAATCTTCTTATATCTTTTAGAATGTTAATCACTAGATGATTATTGTAATTTAGGTATCTTCATTACGGCGAATTAAAATAGTTATCATCTATCTGTATGTTACGTATTAACCCTACTTATTTATCTTTACTATTTCCCATGTAAGTGACATAATATAGTTGAATGGGAAATAAAGATTATTTTAACCGATGTGTGCCAGCAATTTCACTAACCGAATTCTCAAATATCATTCCTTACATGAAATCGAGGCACAGCTTGGTCACAAACGGCTTCAAAGCTAATACAATTATCGCATAATTACAATAATCAGCCCAATTAATGCTTATGAACCTAGTTTACAGCCTGGCCAGCTGCATAGTAATTTAGTCAGGTGATGAATATTCGAGAAGGCTCTATGACACTTGACACCAGTCGAGAGGGCGCCACTGAGCCGCTATTTGAATTATGCCTGGTCAGGTACTTGGTGAGAGGCTGAAAAGGGATTTATGAGGGTAGTTTGAGGTTTTTTCACAGCATTTGCGATTTTTAAATTGTTGCTTTATAATAATGATTTCAGACTTCAGATCCAGAGGTCCCAGGTTCAATCCTCAGGGGTAGCAATATTGTGCTTGGTTTGGTTGGTTGTAGGATTTGTTTAAGTCCACCTGGCTAGATACCACCATCTTACCTAATTCTGTCGCCATAATAACAATTCTTAAAAATATGGTCTAACGGTACTAAAGCCTTTTCGAAATACGAATTATTCAGGTGCAGGAATCGTTGGTGCTTAGGAAGCTTTGCGATACTGGCTGTCACTAATATTTTACAAGAAAACCTAAGAAGGTTATTAAAAATCTTCATGGGAATTGATAATTACTCCGAGAGCAAAACCATACCATGTAATGTTGTCTAAATTCGTTCTATTTCTGTCATCACACTTGGTTACCGCGTATATTACCGGACTGAAGATCAAGGGAAGGAAAGTTCAAACCGCGGCCTGCTTAATTTTTTTAATGTGTTTAATTTATCCCAGCCAAACCCCATTTATGGTAAGATATACCAACACAAAGGAAGAAAGCCTCTCTACGCGAGACCAAATCGCGCTTGACCGCTTTATTGTAATAAAAAAAATACAGGACATTAACTTTACACGACGCCATCTAGCCCCAAACTAAGCATAGCTTGTAGTATGGGAACTAGATTACGGATAGAATACTCAAATACGTTTAGTAAATACATACGTACAATGTCATAAAAACACAGAACAAACGTAAATATTTATCACAGAAATGATTGTCCTGGGTGGGTGGGGTACCCACAACCCACAACCTACTGCGCAGAAGGCAGAGTTACTAACAACTGAGCTATGAGGCTTGTCTGAGCATTTAGGCCTAGAAATTTGGTTTTACATTCAATTCGAAACGTCCCAGTAATATTTATCGCTGCAACGCAATTAAACAGGATTGCACATGTAATAGTGGATGCGTTGCAAGCGAGAGGTGTTAACCAACGCACCTGGTGCTTCCACTATTGTTATGCGAGTTCAGCTTACACTATTTGTTCTCGATCGCAAATGGATAGGTACTTACTGATTGAATGAATGAACATTAGATTTCGTTCCAGATCATTAGATATTCGAAAGTATCTGACGGTTCACGATAGATGACACTATTTTTTGAGCTCGCTACATGTTTCAAGGTCAAAAGTTTACCCATTTCGTTTATATCAATGATATAAGTAATTAATGTCCTGTAATAGATAATCAATATTACAGGACATTAATTTTACACAGCGCCATCTAGCCCCAAACTAAGCATAGCTTGTAATATGGGAACTAGATTACGGATAAAATACTTAAATACTTTTGTAAATACATACGTATATATGATACAACACCCAAACACAGAACAAACATCTATATTAATCACACAAACATTGATGATTTTATTTGCTGCAAAAATGTATTTGATATTTTTTTATTTGCTTACAAGCAAAAAACTAATTAAATTTATTTTAAGTTAGGGCTGGTGCGGCGGCTGATTCGGCCAAGGATCACAAAAGGCGCAAATATAGTTGTCTCGACAGAGCTTACCTATTTGAGCCTTTTGGGGTTGAGACCTTAGGTCCGTGGGGAGCCAGTGCCCTCCGGGTTTTCAAAAATCTTGCTTTTGGCTTTTGATTGTGGTGACACGTGACCCAAGGGCTGGCTCTTATTTAGGCCAGCGAATTAGCATAGCTATTCAGCGTGGTAATGCAGTTTCTTGGGCACGCTTCCGTCTAGTACTGGTATGGAACAGTTGAGTTACCAATAAAAGCCGTTTGAAACGGTCCATAGGTTATCCGACTGCTTCCTTTACATACTTAGTTTGATTGTACATTGTATTAAATAAATGAATTAATTTAGGTTTTTTATGCAAGGTTTTCAGTATTTTGTGCTTTTAAGGTAGTGTAGCTTCACGATCTCATATTAATGCAACGTAGACATCTCTTAAATTCATGCTTTTCATGTTAGATCTATATTATAAAATAATATTCAAACTATGTACAATTAAACTATAGACAAGGGAAGCTGTCGGAGTACCTAAGGACAGTTACAAATGGTCTACAGGTAACTCAACTTTTCCAGACGGAAGCGTACCCAAGCCAGCAATGCCACACTGAATAGATATGCTAAGTCGCTGGCCTAAATAAAAGCCAGGTTACGTGTCACCTCAATCAAACACACCCCGAGTTTTTGGAACCTGGAGGGCACCGTGTTCTCCCCTCAAATGGCAACAGCCCGAGCCCAGGTCTTAAGTGGTGCCCTTGCGCTAGTTGCCTCTAATAAACCAATTCTTCTACTTAGCGTCTTCAGTGCAAGTCAGGTCCAAGCGAAGTAGTCTTCCTCCCGACTGCGGACGGGCTCAATCTAGACTAGCAAATGACTAGTGGCAATGGTAGGGTGTTCCTGGCCCAAGTACTGCCAGATCTAATTAAGAGAACCTACGCGTAGAAGTGCACCTGAGCTCTCGATACATTTGGGCTAGTACCTCGTTCGTGATAAGCCTCGTTCGTTTACTTGATAAACTTACTCGCTTCAGAAAATTAAAGTGTAAAATGTTCATTTTGCCTCCTTTCGTACCGAAGCTAGATAGGGCTTCCTAAGGGCTTAGGAAGCTCTAAAAGTTGGGGTAGGCAGAAACCTATTAAAGATGAAAATGTTTTATAAAATTTATGGTAGCAGCCCGATTTTGCAAAACGAACTAGACCGAGATCCTTGTGTGCTGTGTCGCGATTATGAAATACACGGAATGTTTTTGGATCAGGTATTACATTATTTTTTTTTCGGATTCGACTTAGAATCCAATGGATTTAAATGCATCTCCCAAACCATTTATGAAAATCTTCTGTGGAAAGCTTCGAATTCTAGTGTCCTAATCTTTATATTTCGAAGTTAAGATAGTTATTGCGAATTCGATCCGAGCACAACATTGAGCAAATTAAAATGAAAATTATTTGTTGCACTTATGTTGTTATTGTTGTATATAGGTATTGTGTGGATAAAAGTTTCAAACATAAACCCTGTTTACGTTTGAAAACTACGTTTGTTTACGTTTTTGTTTTAGGGCACAGCAATATTACACTATAGGAGGCGAATTAAACATAGTTTGGCTCAGATAAAAAACAAGCAAAAGCTTAGTTGTTCTTGTAATACTACTATACCTATGTACCTATTACAATTATTATAGGATATATATATATATATATATATATATATATATATATATATATATATATATATATATATATATGTATGTACGTTAAATAGTTAAGATAGTAATTTAAGAATATTGTATACATTCTCATACTCATTTAAGTGAACTTTGTTCTTTTGAGTACTAAAATTCTTTGAACTGAAACTGATACCGAGTAAAAAAAAAAGAAAAGCGACATCAAATCCAAATAGAACTAAAATCAAATAGAATCACGAGTGATCTCAAGTGGGTTTCATATAATTACCATATAATTTTATATGTACATTGTCTTTTCATAGGGACAAGACCAGCCCTTGTAAAATTAACCTTAAAACCTAGGTCTCATTAGTTAGCGTCATGCTAGGTTGTAAGGTCCACATTTAGTTGATGAATTTGGAAACTACTTTCTCATACACTCTAGCTCAATTTTCGCCATTCGATACCAACATTACCAAGGGAACAATAACAGTAAAGCATCTCAGCCATTTTTGCCCAACAGGATCTGAAACTGTTGACACCATTAGGTAACAGATTACGTCTCGTGGGCCCAATCCGGCCCCGGTAATGTAACAGATTTCCTACTGCCTTTACATTCAGAGTTTGGCCTGTTTGTGTCATAGATTTCCTCGCTTTAGTATTTTGATTATTATTATAATTGAGAACGTGTACAAAAAATAAAATGGTACGAGTTGAAGAATGGAAATAAGTATTATTATTTTGTGATTCCCAACTCACACCATTTGGTACGTGTTGTGGAACGACAATTTCTTCGGGTCTTCACGATACAGGCTTGCCTAGTGTGAAGACTGCTGGCAATGTTAAACAAACAATGCACTCAGCATAAAGTAATAGGTTAGTACTTAACCTCGGTCCCTACTTTTATAGCAAGTTAGTTGATAGTTTTATCCTGTTCTTTTTGCTGTTAATAAACATTTTTTCATTTTCATTTTTCATTTTAAATTTTTTACTTAACCTACATTAGTATTCTAATGTGTGTGCTAATACACGAATGATATTTAAAGCTTTTGGTATACGGAATCCTAGAAAGAAATGATAAAAACGAAACCAAGTATCCGTTGCTGTTTGAAGCCCTGAGCTTTTCGCCAAAAAACCAAACGGCTATAACATCCATATAAGGTAAAGCAATAGACATTGAGCAATTGTATCATATAGAGTACGTGTAAACCACGTACCGACCACTAATTACGTGTTAAATCACGTAAAACGACTGAGCCTCGACGCCATTGGAACTCGCTGTTTACCGTGATTTACACTTTCGAGTTCTCGACACAATAGTGGTGTGAGTTTTGTGGGGAGAATGGCGATTTTTTCCTTTGGTACATTTTCGTAACTGAGATATCGAAACCAGCTACGAAAATTGTTTTTTTGTCTTTCGTAACCGGTTATTGAATAAGAATTATAGCAGATACGGAAGTGGAAAATGAACATGGAAAATAATTTCTTAACATAAAACCGGTTATGAAAGTGTGAAATTCAATTTGTAGCTTAGCTTCGTAGCCAACGCGCTGATAATTAAGGTTTGTAAAACCGTACTTACCTTTGTAGCATAGAGTAGGAGTACCTTATTGAGATACCTAGTTGTTGGTTGAAAATGATATCGCAGTTCACAACAAATTGCTAGGGTGCTTCCTAGTTTGTTCTGATGTTTCCTTGTCCCGGCAGGTACATGGTAGGAATTATTATTGTATTGAATAACGCTTACTTTTTTCACTTTTGTATCGCAACGTAGGCGATCTAGTATTGCTTTGTATGGCATCTCTGATAGTTGAAAGGAGTTCTGATAAGTTGCATCAAGGCGTACAAAGATAAGTTGGTATTTACCGGGACGATCAAATGTAGCGAATAGCTATTCAGTGTGGCATTGCAGGCAGTGTCTTGGGTACGCTTCCGTCTGGTCTAGAACTGTTGACGTACCAATGAACCGTTTGTAACGGTCCTTGACTTTAATGCTTCCCTTGTATATTAGTATTAATTGTCTGTGAAGAAATATATCTTTTAAATATAGATAAAAAATACAGTACATTAATTTCACAAAGCGCTATCTAGCACTAAACTAAGCAAAGCTTAGTTTAATAATATAATTATTAAACTAAGCTAGTTTAATAATAAAATAATATAATTTGGGAACTAGACTACGGATAGAATACTTATATGTTTTGTTTGTATAGACATACAATACAACACCCAAACACAAAGCAAACATCTATTCATCACACAAATGTTTGTCCTAGGTGGGAATCGAACCCACGATTCAAGTCCAGAGTGAACAGGTTCCTTTTAGACAAGCTCTATCTTAGGCCACATCTTTACTTGCTTTTCAAGTGAGTTGATGGTCAAACGCTTATCAATAAAAATAAAAAAGCGCCACTAGTAGGTAGATCCCACCTTCCAATTAAGCTATACATAAAGTAACAAGCCTCATAGCTCAGTAGGTAGTAACTGTGCCTACTGCGCTGTAGGCTGTGGGTTCGATTCCCACCCAGGACAAACATTTGTGTAATTGGTGAAGCCTCTCATTCGTATAGGTAGGTACATTTTTCGCTCAAAGGGCTACCTACATTTTGAATTTGGCGCCTCGACTTGCTGAGTTCCTGGAAGTGCCGCTCAACACCGAGAGATGGCGTCAATAGTCCCGAAAGCCATTATAGGCGATCGGCTATGCCCCCCGCGCCGCTTCCCCGTGTCCTTGACTGCGTGTGAGAGTGACCGTGAACTTTTGAGTTTTGACATTGAAAAATTGTGCCTTTGAATTGAACTGTTTCTCCCACGTTTCTCCGCTGAATTTTTATACATTTCACCGCCGCTATTCTACCGCAACTGCGATTATAGAAAATACATGCGCAATGTACATTGATGAAGTGCGCCCCTCATGCCGGCCGGCATCGCGTCTTCTGTAAGGTCTCGCAGATCTACTGTTCCTCGTGCTGTGAGGTGGTCATCCAGGGCTGAGTACAGGTACGTGGTTCCGATTTGATCTGTGGCGCACCCTTTGAGCTTGCTCCAAAATATTTTATTGATAACCTTGTTTTTTATTTTGACCAGTTAGCGATAGATTTAATAATCCAAGGACGCAAGTCCACCCCTGGTAGGGCTATTTACACGCCCCTCCATAGTTTGGTCCTTTTCGAGTACGGATTCCTGCCAGAATCTCACATATTATTACATATATTGCTTTGTAATATTCTGTTTTCATAACCTAAGTTACTGGTTCAGAAACAATTTCATAACAGTCAGTAGTTTATCCCGCTCACCTAAGTTATTGGATATGATTTACATTCTTTATAGAATCCCTATGTGTTAATTGGTAGGTTCTCACAAGATTGTAGTCCTTGTTTATATAAATTATTTGATTGATACCTAAATAATAGATTTCATTTCTCACAATCATCATTTGTTTATTATTATTGTTATTTTTAAATGGTAATTGATATTGTTCCATTGTAAATTATTTGTTAATGGCACATGATTATTAGTGGGAATATAGATAATTGGTTGTATAGCTTCACATGCATTTAGCCTTATTCTGGGTAAATATTATTTGAGTTTGGTGAATAGTCAGTTGTGAATCATAATGGCTCAAGCTGAGAAATATGCCGCCGCTACCATAGCTATGTTAGAGTCTAAAAGAGAGTTAATTTTTAAACGCATCAACCGTTTGTATGATCATTCGAAGAAAATCAATACCTATGAGTCCCGTGGAAATGAAAACTTTTTGATTGATTCGGAAACTATTGATACTCTGCGAGACAAATTCGAAGCAATTGTAGATAAAATGAATGAAATAAATTTGGCTCAAGAACCAGAATCGACTCCAGATTATGCATGTCTGGACGCATTTGAGGATTTATACATCCGTGTTAAACATGCTCGGAATAAGTTGATAAATCAATCAAAGGTTGTATCAAGTCGTTCTGACTCAGGTGATAGAAAGAATGTTTCTCAACACATCAAGTTACCTCCAATTGAATTGCCTAGCTTTGATGGCAAGATGGAGAATTGGCCCAAATTTTATGAAGCTTTCAAGGCGAATATACACAACAATCAACAATTATCTGATTCGCAACGAGTGCAGTACTTGGTAGGTAGGTTGACACACAATGCTTTGAAAGTTACTGCTGGTATAGTTCCTACTGGTGAGACCTACAAAATAATTTGGGATAGCTTGGTCAATAAATACCAAGATAAGCGTGCCTTAGGAATACACTATCTGAATAATATTCTTGATTTAAAGAACTGCTTGCACAACGCTAACAGCCTAGATTCATTTGTTGAAACATATTCTGCCTCCATGGCTGCACTGAAACAGTTAGGTATTGAGGACCTGACAGACTTCATTTTTTTGCACTGCGCATTAAGAAAAGTTGATACACAAACTGCACAAAGTTTTGAATTGTCAGTTAGGGATATAAATATTCCTTCTTCTGCAACACTTATAAGCTTTATGCAAGACCAAGTAAAAATCATGGAACGTTCGAACCCTACTAACTTTAGTAGTGGTTCCAAGAAACCGCCTGCCCGCTCATCATATGATAGAAGTACACATACAAGTAAATCTTTTCTTGCGGAAAATGTACCTGTACCATCTGAGGTTGGTACCTCCGCAACCGCACCGCAATGCGAGTTATGCAATGAAAGTGGTCATACCCATTTATATAAATGTATGAAATTTAAGAATTTACCCAATGCAAAAGCCCGATTTGAATACACAAAATCTAAACATGCGTGTGTAAGTTGTCTGAGCGTGTCACACACTTTGACAAACTGCAAATCATCCTCCTTGTGTGGTCGGTGCCAGAAACGTCATCACACTTTATTACATTTTGACAAAGTTGGTGTGACTGTTAATGTTAACCCCTCACATGCACATGTCTCTTCGGTGACACAGTTGGTCACAGAGGATAGCACGAAGTTTACGGAGTGTAACCAAATTTACAATCGGCCATCCCGGAGTATAGATCCGACCTCATGGCGTTCGACTGCTACGACTGCCGCTCATCCTTCTTTAGCTCCATCAGCTAATTTGATCGATGCCTCGGCCGCTAATGCGTCTTGTACGCATCCACCGAGCATCGCACATGCGCCGCCGCACAATCCCACGGTGCTTTTGTCAGCTGAATCGAAGCCGCTTTCGATGATCTTGTTGTCAACAGCTCAGGTTTACGCACGTCCGAAGGGAGGTAGCGGGCAGAAAGCTGTCGTTAGGTGTCTAATAGACAATGGTTCGCAAAACAATTTAGTTACAACTGATTGTTGTAGGGCTCTCAATTTGCCGATAGTACCATTGAGTAACTCTTTTGTCAAAGGTATTGGCTCAACCTCACGTCCGATCTTGGGGTATGTCTACATAGATATCGAATCACGAGTATACCCTGATCAAAAATATAGCATTCATGCTTTAGTGGTAGAGTCTATTACAGAACAGTTACCATCACAATTTATTGAGTGGAACAGTAGTGTGGATCCTTACCATAGCTTGCCGCTTGCCGACTTAAGCTGGAATATTCCTGGAGATATCAATGTGGTGCTAGGTGCTCAGCTTTTCCCATACATATATTTGGGGAATAAGGTCGAATCCGGAATCCGCTTCCCGCCGGCGCTGCTAACGACATTCGGATACGTGTTGATGGGTGATTTCCCGCATGAGTCTGACATTGCTTCAGTTACAGCTTCATTTTCCGCTTTAGCGATAAATGACTTAGTCCAGCGATTTTGGGAATTAGAAGAAGTACCGCACGTGCGACTGCTCTCACCTGAAGAGACCGAGTGTGAGAATCTATACACGTCTTCCGTGGTTCGAGATGACTCCGGTCGCTACAGCGTGTCATTGCCATTCTGTAAGGATCCTGCGGAGCTAGGGAATTCACATGCTGCCGCTCACCGCCGATTTATGGCTCTCGAAAAAAAATTCCGCCAAATGCCTGATTTAAGGTTAAATTATAATAAGGTTATTCAGGACTACATAGATAACGGTTATCTCAGTCCAGTCGCTGAATCGGAGATGATAGATACTGGATATTACATTCCTCATCATGCTGTCACTCGATCAGACAAGCCATTGCCACGTATAGTCTTAGACGCAAGTGCTAAAACTCATTCCGGGCTCTCATTAAATGATGTACTACACATCGGCCCCAACCTGCAAGCAGACTTATTTCTCTTGTTGTTAAACTTCAGGTTGTTCCCGGTTGCTATGATGGCTGATATAAAACAAATGTATTTGCGCATTGGTGTAGCTGTTGACCACCGCAAATACCTGCGAATCTTGTTTCGATTCTCAGAAGATGAACAAGTCCATACATTTCAGTTTAAAAGTCTTCCCTTCGGTCTGAAGGCATCTCCATTCATAGCAATGCGCACGGTGCGACAGTTGGCTGCTGACATGAGTCCTCAATATCCCGACGCTGCCAAAATTGCTGTGACCAGTTTGTACATGGACGACTTGGTCTATTCCGCTCCTGATGAAGATACTGCCAAAAAATCATCTCAGGACCTCATAATGATGTTCAAATCCGGTACCTTCGACTTGGTGAAATGGTCCAGTAATTCACCAGTTTTATTAGAAAGCCTTCCGGACTCACACCGCAAGTCACTTGAATTTGACGCCAAGAGCTGTGTTTCAAAGGTCCTCGGCCTCTCGTGGGAACCTTGTGAGGATACATTCTTTTTTACATCGAATCCAATTACTGAGAATTGCACAAAGAGAAATATACTCTCGATTGTCGCTCGATTGTTTGATGTCCTCGGTCTGGTAGCCCCTGTAATTCTTTATGCTAAATTGCTCATAAAAGAATTGTGGCTGAGTAATAGCGGTTGGGATGACCCAGCACCTGAAAATATCGTGCAACGATTTTCTGCCCTCGTTCAAGAATTTCCGATTCTCAACTCTCTGAAGATTCCTCGTCACGTAGGTATATCTTCCAATTGCGCCGTGAACCTCATTGCCTTCTGCGATGCCAGCCTGAATGGATATGGGTGTGTCGTTTATGTACACTGTACCCACCCTACCGGCGTAGACATCAAATTGCTTTGTGCAAAGTCTAAGGTATCGCCGACTAAAATCACAACACTCGCCCGCCTTGAGCTATGCGCTGCCGTGCTCATGTCAAAACTGATTAAAATTGTACGAGATACGTACGCTGCCCGCATTCCTATTGCAGGAATATACGCTTTCTCTGATTCAACGATCGCTCTTTCTTGGATACATTCCTCCCCGCATCGTTGGTCAATTTTTGTGAGCAATCGCGTTGCTCAATGTCAAGAGAATTTGGATCCGAAACATTTCTTTCACGTCGCCGGTGTTGAGAATCCCAGTGACTGTCTGTCACGTGGCATGTTACCAGCACAGCTCGTATCTCATGATTTATGGTGGAACGGTCCACCTTGGATGCGTTGCGCACCGGACAAGTGGCCGATAGAGCCTTTTTCCCCTTCAAGTAGCGGTGAACTGCCAGAACATAAGGCTAATGTCATGACTGTCACCTCACGTTCAGAGCCGCCTGTGCTCTGTGAGCTTGCTCAACGCACCTCATCGTGGGAGAAGTTGTTGCGCACGATCGTTTACGTGCTAAAATTCGCACGACCACAGGTAGAATTAATACCAGGGTCGATTCACGGCTTACTTGTCGCGGAACGAGCTATGATACGCGCGGTACAGTCCGTTTATTTTGCAGAGGACATAAAATTAATAAACTCTAAAAAATTGCCTTCAAAGAAACTGCTGAGTTTGGCTGTTTTCCTGGATGAAGAAGGCATTCTACGGGTTGGCGGAAGACTTTCCAAATCGGATCTTCCGTTTGATGCCAAATACCCTGCCTTACTACCCAAACATGACCATGTAGTTGACCTGATCATCAGGCACTACCACGTACAAAACTGTCATACTGGACCCGGACTTCTCATGTCCATTTTACGTCAGCGATTTTGGATATTAGATGCCAGGACGGTCGTTAGGTGCGTCGTGCGGAAATGCAATACGTGTTTCAGGGTGAATCCGACTCACCCGACTCCAAGAATGGCAGACCTCCCCGCTTACCGCATTTCAGAAGCTAAGGCTTTCGTTCATACTGGAGTCGACTATGCGGGACCGATTCGTATAACTTTGACTCGTCGTCGAGGCCAGCACGCTCAGAAGGCGTATATCTGCCTGTTCGTATGCCTTGTTACAAAGGCGGTACACATAGAGCTGGTCACTGAATTGACATCTGATGCCTTTCTGGCCGCATTCAAGCGATTTATATCTCGTCGTGGGCCAGTCTCCTGTCTATATTCAGACAATGGCACAAACTTTATAGGAGCCAAGGCACAACTGGATGAGCTTTATAGTTTTTTGTTGAAGTCGAGTCTCCAGTCTTCTCTCTCGAATGAGTTATCCGCCCGCCGTATTGAGTGGAAAATGATTCCACCAAGGTCTCCGCATTTCGGTTCCATGTGGGAAACCAACATTAAGTGCCTGAAGACGCACCTGTACCGTGTGGTTGGAGATCAACTTCTGACATATGAAGAACTGCAAACTGTTCTAGTGCAAATAGAGTGCATTATGAACTCTCGCCCGCTTAACGTAGTCTCTGCTGACCCGCACCCAGAAGTATTAACCCCGGCACATTTCTTGATGTCGTCGCCACTGAAATACTTACCTGCTGCCGATTTCAGTAATCAGTGTATAAATTTAACGCAACGGAAAAGATTATTGGATAGCATGGTGCAATCCTTCTGGAAAAAATGGCGTCTAGAATATCTGCATACGCTGCAAGTCAGGCAGAAATGGGCTACCCCAGACAAACCGGTTGAAGTCGGGACTGTCGTACTTTTTGGACAGGACGATACTCCAACTTTAAGTTGGCCGTTAGGAATTATAACTGAGGTGTTTAAAGGTTCTGATGGTGTCGCTAGAGTAGCGATCGTCAAAACCAACTCCGGTAGTTACAAACGAGCCGTGACGAAGCTATACCCAATCCCTACCCAGTAATAACAAATATATACATACAAAAATACATACAAAAAAAAATCTTCATAAATAATAACAATTTAATAATAATTCTAGTTGTCCTCTTGTTCATTCCTAAGTATCAATCACCGCTTTCTTAGTTAAGTTTAGATTGCCGCATTTTACTGAACGTAGCCTTATAGCCTCACATCTTTTGTGTTGAAAGTCTTACGACCTTCCAAGGCGGGGTGCATGGTGAAGCCTCTCATTCGTATAGGTAGGTACATTTTTCGCTCAAAGGGCTACCTACATTTTGAATTTGGCGCCTCGACTTGCTGAGTTCCTGGAAGTGCCGCTCAACACCGAGAGATGGCGTCAATAGTCCCGAAAGCCATTATAGGCGATCGGCTATGCCCCCCGCGCCGCTTCCCCGTGTCCTTGACTGCGTGTGAGAGTGACCGTGAACTTTTGAGTTTTGACATTGAAAAATTGTGCCTTTGAATTGAACTGTTTCTCCCACGTTTCTCCGCTGAATTTTTATACATTTCACCGCCGCTATTCTACCGCAACTGCGATTATAGAAAATACATGCGCAATGTACATTGATGAAGTGCGCCCCTCATGCCGGCCGGCATCGCGTCTTCTGTAAGGTCTCGCAGATCTACTGTTCCTCGTGCTGTGAGGTGGTCATCCAGGGCTGAGTACAGGTACGTGGTTCCGATTTGATCTGTGGCGCACCCTTTGAGCTTGCTCCAAAATATTTTATTGATAACCTTGTTTTTTATTTTGACCAGTTAGCGATAGATTTAATAATCCAAGGACGCAAGTCCACCCCTGGTAGGGCTATTTACACGCCCCTCCAGTAATTAATATAAATAGATGTTTGTTCTTTGTTTGGGTGTTGTATCATATACTTAGTACGTATGTATTTACAAAAGTATTTAAGTATTCTATCCGTAATCTTTTCATATTATAAGCTATGCTTAGCTTGGGGCTAGATGACGCTCGGTAAAAAATTGCGTCCTGAAATATATTTATTTCTTTATAAAATATAAAAAACAAAATTGAATCAAACCGCTCATCCCATAACCCTGCTCACACCCTCACCCGGTCTCGTCGCGGTCGCCAGCCGCCCAAATGGAATTGAAACTGTGACAATCCATTTTTCGCGCACTTTTTCTACCCGATCTCGATTTGATAGTCTACACTTTGTGCTGACAGAAGTGAAGCTATGATCAAAGGTTGTTGGGTATCTATAGATCAGTTGATAGCGGTCGTGGGTCGCAGACGATTGATTGGGAGAGGTGTTACTATTTTTAGTTTCTTTGTTACCATTTGATATTTGATTTTGTATTGAAGTGATCAGTTTGTGATTGAACTCAGACTATAGTATTAGGTCCTTACATATGAAATTGGCGTTTTGTCGTACTGGCCACTTTGATCTTAAATATCTCCTCTTTGGTTAGGAATTCCAAATTCAAATTTAAACAGCTATTTACTCATGCATTTTTGTTTCGAAAACCGCAATTCATTTGTTTTGTTTCTCATTTGCTTTTTTTTTCTGCGTCACTCATTTCACAAAATGGAAAACTTAAAATATCGCATTATTTACGAGTACGAGTTCCACCGTGGCACCAGTGCTGCAGAAACGGCTCGAAGGATTAATGTTGTGTATGGTGGTGGTGTCGCAAAAGAAAACACGGTGCGTTTTTGGTTTCAACGCTTTCGTTCTGGAAATTTCGACCTGCAGAACAAGCCCCGTGGACGGCCGGAGACCAAGGTCGATAATGATGAATTGGAGGCTATTGTGGAAGCAGATCCATCGCAAACCACATCACAGTTAGCTGCAGGCTGCGGTGTTAGTGACAAAACCGTTTTAATCCACTTGAAGCAAATTGGGAAGGTGAAAAAGCTTGAAAGGTGGGTACCTCATGAATTGAGTGAAGCAAACCGACAAACGCGCGTCGACTGCTGCGTTACATTACTCAACCGGCACAATAATGAAGGAATTTTAAATCGGATCATTACATGTGATGAAAAGTGGATCCTGTACGATAATCGTAAACGCTCATCGCAATGGCTGAACCCTGGTGAACCTGCAAAATCTTGCCCCAAGCGAAAATTGACTCAAAAAAAGTTACTTGTAAGCGTTTGGTGGACTAGTGCCGGTGTCGTACACTATAGCTTTCTTAAATCTGGTCAGACGATTACGGCTGATGTCTATTGTCAGCAACTGCAAACCATGATGGAAAAGCTCGCTGTTAAACAACCGAGACTTTTCAATCGCTCTACGCCACTGCTGCTTCAAGACAACGCTAGACCACACACGGCCCAACAGACGACTACCAAATTAGAGGAGCTTCAATTGGAATGTCTAAGACATCCACCGTACTCTCCGGACCTTGCTCCAACAGATTACCATTTTTTTCGAAATTTGGATAACTTCTTGCAAGGAAAAAAATTCAATTCCGATGAGGCAGTCCAAACCGCTTTCAAAGATTTTATTGATTCCCGTCCGAATGGTTTTTTTTAGTAAAGGGATCAATGAACTACCTATAAGATGGCAAAAGTGTATAGATAGCAATGGTACATACTTTGATTAATAAAATATATTTTAATATGAAAAAATTGCCTTTATGTTCCTCCCATACAAAACGCCAATTTCATATGTAAGGACCTAATATATCTATAGTCTGATATTATAATATAGTCCTATTAATGTTGATAGTTTTTATGTTTATTCAGTTTGGTTCTCTTGATGACTTATATTTTAGTTTGACAAGCCTCATAGCGCAGTTGGAGCAGCTCTGCCTTCTGCGTTGGTTGTGGGTTCGATTCCCAGCTGGAACAAACATTCGTGTGATGAACATACCTAGATGATGGTTCTGTGTTTGGGTGTTGTACTGTATAATAAGTATGTAATTACAAAAATAAAGTATACACGTAGTTTATCCGCAATGTGAATGGGAACTAGTCTCATAATGCAAGATTTGCTTAGTTTGGAGCTAGATAGCGCTGTGTGTTATTTATGTCCTAAAATATTAATCAATTTGAGATGAGCAGTGAACATAAATTTATCATTGCATTTTTAAGTTTTATTAATACGCTACAGCCACGATTTTCCTGCGTGGTTATGTTTTGCGTTGTATGTTTTTTTTAAGGAGAACACTGGTGCAAATGGCCAATCATTTTTAACCGACTTACAGAAAAAGTAGTAGTATCAACACACTATTTTACACTCTGTTATTCATTAAAATAACAAACAAATAATTTTAAAACAGCACGGAAATGGTAGGCTTAAATCTATGAAGAAAAACTATGTAGGCATATTTAGTTGTGGAGTCATCTGGAGCACAAAAATCTTCAAAATTGCTGCATAGATTATTCCTATTTTTTTGTCATTTTATTATTATAGTTTGCGAGATTTTTTCCTATTAATTTACCTCCAACGAAAATTTACCTACCGTATCTCCGAGGCTCAATTTAAATTCACAGCATTTTACAAAAAAAACTCATCCAGATAAAACCCCTCACCAGTAAACATGCTTTTACCTCTCAAAGGTAAGGAAAACAATTAGAGAGCGCATTGTGATCCGCTATTAAGTACAGCACAAACGTATCTGAGGGCTGTAATGGTGTACTTCAAACAGGGCGTCTCAAAGAAATCATTATTCCGCGAGCTTCCTCGCGCGACCACTTGGAAATTAAGGGTGGGGGTGACAGTCGATAAATGTTAATGTCGATGTTTTATAATGTCTTACTTTGAAAATTTTGTAGTAGGTAGTGGTGGTAGGACTTTGTTTAAGTCCGCCTGGCTAGCTACCACCATATTACCTAATTCTGTGCCATAACAACAATTATTAAATTGTTTTGTTCTGACATTTAGAGTTAAGATAGCCAGTTCCTCAGTTTGTTGCAGATTCCGGGTGAAGTGCGCTTCCACCTTCGGCCTGATGATTTATGTAATTTAGTTAGGTTAGCTTAGTCGTGAAATATAAACAAAGAAATAAACAAACAGAGCCGCTCTCCAATCGATAATATTAGTAAGGTATAATTTTCAAATCACTTTGAGATATTTAAGGCATACTAAAAGGCTGTGATCAAATGCTGTGGTAATCATATATGATCTAGAATAATATGTCTATGAAGGTTTGATTTCCACCAAGAACAATAATTTGTGTGATGAATAAAATGGTTTGTTCAAAGACTGGATTCAAAGTTCAAAGATGTAAGATAGCATTGCTTAGTTTGGGGCTTGTGACGCTGTGATATTAATGTCCTGTGATATTAACAAGCCTCACAGCTCAGTTGGTAGCTCTGCCTTCTACGCTGTAGGTTGTGGGTTCAATTCCCACCCAGGACAAAAATTTGTGTGATGAATATAGATGTTTGTACTGTGTTTGGGTGTTGTATTCTATGATGAGTATGTATTTACAAAAAAAAGTCTTTAAGTATTCTATCCGTTGACTAGACGGCGCTGTGTGAAATTAATGTCCTGTAATATTTATTTATTTATTACATCGATATCGCAAGATATTTTATTCGTCGTGGCTCATCCCTTACGCAGGTGCGCGCTCCTCGGGGTAACGAAGCTAATCTGTACTCAAGTGCCGACAATTTGACGAGTAACAACAGAAAATATACTCAACCCAATGTTGGCTGAACTTAGTTAACTGGGAGAATTGTAATGATCGTTTCCTGTGTTTGTGGTTTGAATGTGTTTGGGTTCATTAATGTAATGAAGGTTCACGTGTACTATGACGTTTTTAATGCTGTTGCGCAAGTATGGGTACGTTTATAGTGTTCTGTACCCAAAGGATGCCAGTCGTCGGCTAGAATTTGAATGGGCTGTAGTTTTTGCAAGGTTTGTAATGTGTTCCGCATCTGTGGTCTAGTGGTTTCACCGATTTCAGATCCAGAGGTCTCGGGTTCGATCGCCAGGGGGAGTAATATTCTGCTTGGTTTGGTTGGTGGGAGGATTTTGTTTAAGTCCGCCTGGCTAGCTTCCACCACCTTACCTCATTCTATCGCCATAATAACAATTCTTAATTCTTCTGCGCTGTAGGTTGTGGGTTCGATTCCCACTTAGGACAAGCATTTTTGTGATGAATATAGATGTTTGTTCTGTGTTTGGGTGTAGTATCATATAGTATGTAGGTATTTACAAAAAGTATTTAAGTATTCTATCCGTAATCTAGTTCCCATATTACAAGCTATGCTTAGTTTGGGGCTAGATGGCGCTGTGTAAATTAATGTCCTGTAATATTTATTTATTTATTATTTGAAAAAATGTTGTGTTCCGGCTTAAAGAGGTAGTATAGCCGGTTTGTTGAGGATTCCGGGTGAAGTGCGCCTCCACCTTCGGCCTTATCTTAACTTGTAACCAGGTGAGATGAAGGCCAAGTGCTTCCCCGTCGTACAAAAAAAAAACAAGTAAATTAGAGCTCAAAAATACGTCAACGTTTTATTCTCTTGCTCTATCGAACAGTTCGAAGTATTTTTCATATCATTTTCTGTGTTGCAAGTGATTGTGTATATTACTTACGGTATTTAGAGGTAAGATTGCTCGTCAGTTTGATGAGGATTCCGGGATAACTTGAAAATCAGGTGAGATGAAGGCAAAAACGTTTTGCAAGCGATCTGTGCAACTCATGAATAGTGCTAATTTGTTATTGGCATCTATGTACATGGTGTTCAAAATAACACACAGGAATAACCAATAAGCAACGAAGTAAATCTAATAAATCAGCTTAGCAAGTAACGCAATTCACAAAACTCGGAGTATCACACATGCTACCGTATTACAGTCGCATATTTTTTACCCATAAATTAACCAGCGTATACGAAAACGAGTTTTTCATACGGCAGTAGGTTAAACTGGTGACTTTATTGCGAAATTAAACACATAAATTATACGGAACGCGTTGCCCCCACAAACTTGCCCGAATATGTTCGATTAATCAAAATACCAAATTAAACTGTAATTTGCATTAACATGGGATTAAGTGGCGCGGGATATGAAATTATGAAAGGAGAAGTATCAAACAAATTGTATGCATATTCATACTCAACAATAAGTTAAAAAGTTATTAATTTATTCAACCCAGTGGACGAATCTCCTAATCTCGCGAATATAATTATTGGACGGTGGAATAAACTTCCAATTACTGTAGTATTGACAAGCCTTTACCAAGAAGGTCCTATATTTAAACGGGCAACAGGGCTGATTTTGTCTTAGTCCACTTGGCTAGCTACCACCATCTCAACTAAGTCAACTACCTTTACAACAATTCTCAATTGTTGTTAATCATTTCAGAAATTTCGTGAGAGTTTGAGAGTACTGGCAATTATTTTAGCTGGTAAATAACACATACAATTATCGAAAGATTTAATACGCAAGTGACACAGAAGTGCTTATGTTATACCGATTTCTCGCAGAAGTTATCAATCCGGAATATGTTATGTCTACAGATTACTTTGCGAGTGTTTAATTAAAACTTTTGCTAGTGATACAAGAGGTTTTAGTAAGATTAGCCGAGCGATGAGCCAGGATACACTGTTCGTAGAAGTTATAGTTACAAAACAACAAAATACCTTAAACAATTATGATGTACTTTTCCGCAAACGCGAATACCGATCATGCCTAAGTTTGAGCAAACAAAAAACAAAACAACGGCGTTCACCAGATTCCACCAAACAAAAAACGCTTAACTGATAACATTCGCTGAAACCATCATCATTCTGTTATAGAGTTTTGGTGAATAAAGAACTATGAAAATAATAACACACAAAAGGTGCAAGTACCATGTACGAAATATCGCGTTCATTAATAATTGTCGAAGGCTATTCATAAAGTTCGGCATTTATATCATACTTTTAGGCGTTGCTGTACTTGTTGCACTGCTACCAAATGTGATCAATAGTAAAAATAACATTTCTCTAAATCGGGAGCCAAGTTATGCGACGGACTTAAAGTACATCTTGTTCTGGAAACACGCGAAGAAGAACAAGAAGAATTTCTTCAATAAGGACGAGATTTACGCGCCCGGACAAAAGTTATTCATCAAACAAAACTGCTCACATATCAATTGCTTTATAACTTACAACAAGAGTTTGCTGCGAGCTGAGGATTTCAATGCAGTGGTGTTCAACATCCACGATATCAAAAAAGTGCGCCATCTCAATATGAAAAGATCACAGCACCAGAGATATATCTTCAAGTCTTTCGAACCAGCTCAAGACAATCTTATTTGTAGAAAAAACGTTGAAAACTTTTTTAATTGGACCTGGAGTTACAAACTAGACTCTGATATCCCACAGCCTTTTATTAACATTTACAGCACGAATCACAATTTAGTGGGTCCTAGTGATAATATTAAATGGATTGAAGATATGAAAAGCACAGATAAATACAAGCACATTATAAAGAAGAAGACTAAAGCTGTTGCTTGGCAGGTCAGCCGTTGTAAGCTGAAGAGTAAGCATCTTGAATTCATCACAGATCTGAGAAAAGAACTGAATGGATACAACTATTCTTTAGATACGCTTGGATTGTGCGGAGGGATCGAATGTTCAAAGGAACAAAACGGGTGTGATAAGATAATTGAAAAAGAATATTTCTTCCAATTAGTTTTAGAAGATGTTGTGTCTCAAGACTACGTGACGGAGATCATGGCAAACGCCATGAAACATGTGACAATACCTATTGTAATCGGCAGTAACTTTTCAAGGTATTTTATTTATGTTTACTTTTGAATACACTATCTCACATTTATTTTTGAGCAACCTCAAAATATAAAATGTAATGAAAATATTTTACTTTACAACTTATTGACCGAGCGAGCGAAGCGAAGCGATTGGCCAAAAATGCTTTTGTCCGCTGTCTGTCGACTGTCAGCTGTCGGTTTGTTCTCGCCTACAGGTAGCATTTTTCAACCGGTTTTGATGAAAATTGGCATACATGTTCCTTGATTTATTAAAAAAGTAACTGCTAAAACTTATACCCCCTATTTGCTCAAAAGTCTATAAGGAAAAGTGAAAGAGGAAAGCATCGGTTATTGCATGGTTATAAGGGGTCACGAGATCTACTGTTCTTACATAAACACTAGTAAATAAAACTGTATAACTTAATGTATATATCATGTGCCGTGGCTGGTTTTCGAGGCTTAAGAGTCGACCCCTACAACTCCACCCATGGATGCCTTAAAAACCGACTAAGGGATCTCACCAGAAGAAGGACAGCAGCTTCTTTCTGTGTTATATTTACACATTTACTGCAAACACCAATCCGCTTGCCATGCGTGGTGATCATTGCAAAGAGCTCCAGCTTTGGAGGAGGCTTTGTCCAGCAGTTGACACTAATGGGCATTAAATAGGTAGGTACCTACCTACCTATTTAATGCAAATTCAAAAACTATACTAAAAATATTGTAAATGTATACTTTATATACACATAGATGTAATTTACATAGATACACTATATTTAGCTACAAAACTAACTATAATAGGAACTTATACTAAAAATAAAAACAGACATCGGCAGGATGTCAGCTGCCGATGCATATTTGATAACAGTGAAATAATTTCTAGTTGTTTTTTTCAGTTTTCTTCCGCCTGGTTCCTACGTCAATGCGGCTTCATTCGATCTAAAGAAGCTCGGAGCAATTATCGATTACCTAATCAAGAATCCAAGTAAATACGCGTACTTCTTTGACTGGACCAAATACTATTACTATTCTACAAGGCCTAGGTCTAACATTTGTGATCTATGTACTAAGTTGAACGAGGATAGTGGCGAGAAGAGCTATGATAATTTCAGAGAGTGGTGGTATAAGGACTATGTGGATATATGTGAGAGTATGGCTCTGTATCGTAAGTTTAATGAAATAAGATAATAAATATGGCAAGATGTTCAATGGTATTTTTTTCGGCCAGCAAAAAGAAAAATCAGCTAGAATGCTATTTTGACAGCCATAAAGTTCTAATTATATATTCGAACTTTTGGCGGTACCCACGTCAAAATAATGTTGTTTTTTTTACACCCAAAATATTAATTTTAGTTAAATAATAGCATTAAATACAGCGACGAGCCGTCGACTTGAGTTAGAAAACATTTTAAACGCCTTCTACATATAAAATTTATCTATGTTTAATTGGCGCCATCTAGTCCCAAACCAAGCAAAGCTTGTAATATGGGACCTAGATTACGAAACAATTAGATACACGACTTACAAATATTTTATAAATACATATCAATACCCAAGCACAAACTTATAACAAAACTCATCATACAAATGTTTGCCCATGGTGGGAATTGAACCTACAACCTACAACGCAGAAGGCAGAGCTGCTACCAACTGCGCTGTGAGTCTTGTTTTATCCGGGTAGCATGCAGCGAAGCCCCGAGCAGATGCTAGACTTTATATAAATTATTCTCTGTAACATTTATATCCCTAAAATGACCAGTTTTGACAACGAATTACACTTTGACCGTCGATAAGCCTACATGCATCTTTACGTGGACTTTATGGAAAGGGGGATAATATTCAGATACAGAATTGCTGATGCGATCCTCGCGTTCTAATATTAATTCCCCTGTTTCCTCTCCATCATTTTGCATTAAAGGGATGCCGATAGCACTCCTCTGGGACGCATCTGTGATCGACAGGCTGGAGCTTAGATTTATTGAATATTTTTTGCCTTTCTTTGACATTGAGACGATCCATCTTCTTTGTGTGTGTTGTTTGGATAACGACTTTTCGATATAGTTATGAATTTTTGACAATGCAAAAGGGCCTTTTCGTTTTATGGGAATCAACATCATCAACACCTACATCCCATTAGTATTCACTAATGGACAGAGCCTTCTATATATACTTGATACTTGAATCTCAAAGTGAATTGAGAGAAGAAAAATGAAAAAAGCAAACTACAAGTTATTTTTGGAAAAAAATGGAACCGAAAACACCACTAAAACCTTTAAAATAACTCTGAGGGTAAGTTCATCTAATTTAATGGTGCCATACAATAAACATGTTGTTTTGCTTGGCAATTCGGCACAGACTACAAATAACATGAACTTACCTTCAGAGTTATTTATGTGTTTTTAGCGGTGAAGTCGGTTTGTCGGAAACTCATGAAAGATTTTTGAGCACAGCCCAAATACATCCATACAGAACATATGCCTCCCCCAATCGACACAAAGAAAGCTATTGAGCCGCCGCCATCCATTGACTACTGGCGACGGCCACAATCCATCAAGTGCTATTTCTACACTCCGTTTCGCGTTAATTATGATCGATTTGAATGAATTTTTAATTGGATCCCGAATTGTCGTTCTCAAGGAACCAATATCATATAATATAATAGTTGAATATCAAACTTATTGTGAACACTAATGGTGTCCACAATAATTTTGTAACCTCCAAAGCTGGAGGGTTTTGCCATAGTCATCACGCTTGGCAGACCAATTGTGATCGCAGTAAATATGCTTAGTCTGATTATATGACATCTATGAGCTGAGTTTGTCTGAAATGACTGTCCTTTAATATAAATAACACATTCATTTATTTATTTATTTATCAGTGGCACTCCGGGAGAAGATTGTTGGTATTTTAATCTCAATGTGTTATACATATATTTTTTTACATACGCTATCTATTGAGAGTTAGCGGAACTAATGCCGACTGTAGTTTTTGTCGGTAACGGTATTGGTAACAGTGTTGATAGTTCAATGGCTTTTTCATATCTCAAAAAATGCCGAACGCGCCTTAAGAAGTTTTCACTTCAAAACTACGCCCTGTACCTTTTCCTCCTTTTGTTTTATTGCTCTAAAGCTATTGTAAGTGTATCAAAATGTTAGTTCCTGCGTTGGAATATAATCAAAGCTTGCTAAGTGGTGTGCGCTGTACATTACGCCGTCAATGAGCGGTAAGTTGATTGTGCACGGCCTGCCCGCTAAGTACTGTTGACAAAAACAACCTCAGGTGGTTTTTAAATTATATAGCTAATTTCTTTAAAGTTGAATCGCAGAAACAAGCCTCATAGCTCAGTTGGCGCCTTCTGCGCTGTAGGCTGTGCGTTCGATTACCACCTATATTCATCAAACAAACATTTGTGTGATGAATATAGATGCTTGTTCTGTGTTTGGGTGTTGTATGTATGGGTGTGGTATGATAAGTATGTAATTACATAAAAAAAGTGTTTGAGTATTCTATCCGTAATCTTGTTCCCATATTACAAGCTATGCTTAGTTTGGGGTAGATGGCGCTGTATGAAATGAATGTCCTGTAATATTTATTAAAAAAAAACGGCGATTAGGATTCACAGTGTTATGCTTTTTATTGGATGAGGAATTCTTTATACCTAAATTGAGGTGAATGTGATAGGCTAGGCTACTACTACCGCATACGTAATGTGGTAGTTTTACTTCTTGAACAAAGGAAACAATAATTTTGATGTACAATGATAAGATATCGATATTGGTTCCTTGCGAGAACGTCAATATATGAGGTAACAAAAATAATTAAAAAAAACGAATTGAGAACTTTTTCCTTTTTTTGAAGTCCGTTATAAAGTTTTGTTGGATAAGTAGCCAAAATGTTGTGTATTGTTATCCATGCAGTTATCATGTCGCTGTACCTACTTTTGTGGAAAAAAATGTTTTCCTTTCATTTATTAAGGAAAGTAACGCCTGTTACCCCGACGCTACATCCGTGAAACCACTTCGGCGCGCCGCCAAGTCACAATAAAATTACTTTAGCAGACTCTTTAGCGCTTAACACAAATGTTTATCAGCAAACAACGCTAATACACATTTTCTGCTACCGAAGACCCAAAGTTTAATAGCTAATAAGGCACTAAATACAAATATATAAAATATATAATGTATTGGATAATTCAGTCAATCATATTTTAGTCTTTTTAAACGGGTATCTCGTTATTTACCTTTTAAGGGCAATCAATGGGTTATGATTTTAACCAGTATGTTGTGTAAATATATTTATTTTATAAGTTTACTGGAAAAGTGCGTTTTTGAAATTTTTATTTTTGAGTTCTTTGATTGATAGCAAAAAAATAATATGCGATGACTATGTGCCCAAAGTATTTGGAACACGTTCAAAATTTAAAATGTATTAATACATCTTTATTAATGCATCTAGTAAAGGTTGTACGTTTAGTTCAGACTTTGCGTAAGCTATTAAATCCTCTTTTGCTGTATTTTCTGTTCGTGATGAGCTTAAATATTAAATTTAATCGTCATCGGATTAAAAAAACGTTCGCTTTTCGTGGTAACGTAGCTGATGACAAGGCACGGACACCATAATGGCTGAACATTTTGAATATTGTCGTACCCATCGTATAGTTGCAGATAGCATTTTTTTTTTTAAGACCTTTATTTTTATCAGTATTGCTTATCCTGCAGTTTTGCACAATGTAGTCACCATAGTGCAAAATTGGAGAAACCAGAAATTAGCTCCATGACATAAAACCATCTTTATTCTAATTTTGAAATTTATGAGTGTAATTCTGTTTTCAAACGCTAAAGTTGTATCTTCTCATTCGGCGATATACGGCTTTATGAAGACGTTCCGACTTTCAAAAGTTCTACACGAACAGCAAAAGAAGATTTAATAGCTTCGCTTACACATTTCACACTATACGTACAACTTTTACTAAATTCATAAAGTTGAATTTATAAATTTTCTATTTTGAAAGTGTTCCAACAACTTTGGGCACATAGTCATACTGCGTTATTTTTTTAATTATCAAACAAAGAACTCGAAAATGCAAAAAAAACTTTTTTTTTTAAAACTCGCCTTTCCACATTAACTATAATAAAAACTTGATTTTTTCATGACTTTTCGATAACTCTCACGGTTTCCGACTATTCCTCAGTGGCCGTGAAAAAAAACTCAACCTGTATTCTTTATTCAACTGTATTCTGTATCTCATTAACATTAAAAAAATTATGGCTTTGCCATTCTGTTTAAAAATCAATATTTTTTTAGTAATTTACGCATTCGCATGACCCGGAAAGATAGAAGATATGCAAATATAAACTTACACTATTCTCTTTCTCTTTTGCATTGCCAAAATCTATGATTGGAAGCGTCTGGATTGTCCGCTTGGTATAGGTTATGTGACGTCAAATTAAATTTAATGTGGCACCCTTTAGGGGACATAAAGTCATAACTAAAAACATGCCACGGCTATTCTCTGAACATCATTATATTAGATACATTTAAATGCATAACGTGTAAGCTGTTTATTTAATGTACGATAAACATTTAATTGTTTGTTCATACATACCAACGTAATACGAGAATAATGTATTGTTTAATACTTTTTTCGAGCGTGAATTTTCAGTTGTCTGAATTTAGTTTTTGAACTTACTTTTTAGTATTATTTGCAGCAACCGTAGTCGCGGACTTAGTAACCCGCAACCACGGTTGGTGTAACCCAACTAATGCGTCGGGAATCAATATAATCTTTATATGATCTTTTATATAAGCTTTCTTTAATATGTATAACAAATATTAAAATATAATTAAGAATTAAAATGAAATTAAAACAATGTAAATAATGTGATCATATTTTATTTTAGCAGTTTAGTTTTTCCGTTATTGCTTATTTTAACACGCTTTTATTAGTTTTTCTTGTAACAAACAATGCTATTAAATCTGAAAAGTTAATTTTAACCTTTTTCTTACCATCATTTATCTCTGTGAGCATACATATTTTTCAGTATGGATGACAAAACTGAATCTGATGATGGAGCCGTGAGATTATTATTGCTTCAGTTTATTTTATAACACCATTTGATTTTAAGTAAAGGCTCTTTTGATTCGTTTGACGAGTTCAATGACGTTTGTTTTGACATTTGCTTTTCTTGTTTAAGTTTCACGCATGGCATAAATTAAAACAAGTTCCAGTTCCTCAGTTTGTTGAGGATTCCGGGTGAAGTGCGCCTCCACCTTCAGCTTTATCTTAACTTTTACCAGGTGAGATGAAGGCTAAGCGCAGGTGAGATGAAGGCTAAGCGCAGGTGAGATGAAGGCTAAGCGCAGGTGAGATGAAGGCTAAGCGCAGGTGAGATGAAGGCTAAGCGCAGGTGAGATGAAGGCTAAGCGCAGGTGAGATGAAGGCTAAGCGCAGGTGAGATGAAGGCTAAGCGCAGGTGAGATGAAGGCTAAGCGCAGGTGAGATGAAGGCTAAGCGCAGGTGAGATGAAGGCTAAGCGCAGGTGAGATGAAGGCTAAGCGCAGGTGAGATGAAGGCTAAGCGCAGGTGAGATGAAGGCTAAGCGCAGGTGAGATGAAGGCTAAGCGCAGGTGAGATGAAGGCTAAGCGCAGGTGAGATGAAGGCTAAGCGCAGGTGAGATGAAGGCTAAGCGAAGGCAAAGCAGCCCCATCGTGCAATCAATAAAAAAAAATATCATTTACAAATTTAAAAACAAACGAAATAGTACGATAAATGTAGCGCGTTTTTTAGTTTTTTTAACTAAATTTTTATTTTATTTTAAGCCTAGCCTATGAACTATGTCAAGTATGTTTTTTTTATATATACAATTCTATCAGGTAGGTACAAATCTGTTGGTTTTATTTTTACTATGGTTTGAAAAATGAGCTGAAAATGTAACTGAATGCAACTGAAAATGTGTTTTATTCACGTTGAGAGTAAATAATCGAAATTGTAATTATTTATTTGTCTTAAATAACCTATAAAATACCTGTACCGGAAAACAAGTTTTATATTGATATTGATATTCGACAGATTTTCAGATTCAAATGGAGATATGGGCTTTATTCATTTTTGATTGAACTCTGTACGTTGGTTATGTGGTCAAATTAATAACATAATCTATCCCATAGACTGCAATAAAGTTATTAGGTATTTTCATCTCCATGCTTGGCAGGCAGCATACAATACGTACTCGGGTACGTCTGTGTATAGAGGGGATGCTGATGTTCATCTCCTTAAGAAACAATTTTTCAAACTAATTACATTTTGTACTACCGAGTTACTCGGTAGTACAAGTTAAACTTAACTTGAAGTAATAATGTTATTCTGACATAGCTTCCAGAATTAGCAAGCTGAAGTGGTAGTGGGCAGGCCACATAGCTCGCAGAGACGATAATCGCTGGGGAATAAAGGTTCTCGCATGGCGACCACGATTAAACGCGAAACGGAGCGTGGGAAGACCCCACTCGATGGACCGACGACATTGTGGCTGTTGCGGGGAGACGATGGATGGAGAGGGCTCAGGTCATTTTTTGTGCAAAGAACCGCATCCATATATCGATTACACGCGACCGCTGGGCAGCGAAGGTAGTGGCATAATTGCGACTACGATTCAATGCAATTTTGGAAAGACTCGCTTGACCAATAATATTGTATCTCTAGTACTACTACTCAAATTAATCTTTCTGTAATATTTTGTCTTTTATAACTCGTTTATTGCAGCACGCTCCTCAAGCTTTACGCAGAACAGCACTCAATGAGTTGACTGACGACTCGTTGAGTCAAACTCACGGGGTCGGTTTTGTATGTATGTCTGTTACCAGTAATGTTATCGTTGTGTGCGGTCTTTCAATGCGTGGTTATTCCTTATCTTTCTAATGCTGAACGTGTTGTAGCTTATACATGTCTATGATAGTAACTGTCAAAGAGAACTTAGTGCTTAGTCAAACCTTGAGGCTAGGTGCTCAAAATGAGAGGAATGGCGCATACACATACTCAGAAGTAGCTGAATAAAACAGGATTTCATTGCATTATCACAAATATTGTTAACTACGTGATAACTTAGAGCTAACAAAATTTCAAAAGTCCATAATTAAGTAACACATTTAACTTTGCACTACTCGCGACATTTCATAGAAAAAATTGAGAAAAAAACATTTTTTATTTAATCTTTCAACAATCGTGCTTATGAAAACCCGAATCGAAGAAACATACAAAATATTCACCTAAAATAAGATCAGTAGCTTGTACTGGCATCGTGAGTTATCGGTATTTTTAAACAATATTTTACATTGTATTCTGAAATACGCTTAAAAACTCTACTGTTCAATATTTGCAATAAAGGCCTCTTCAATACCAGAGTGAATAGGTGTCTTAAAGATCGGCGTGCTACATCGTAGGCCACGTCTTCGCTTTAAGCGAGAACAAGCGGGATTGGGGTCAAATTTAGGTTTACCTTAATTAAAAAAAATATATTGTTAAACAAAAAAAAAAAGACAAATTATATAGCTTTCTATTTATCAAGGTATGAGGTGCATTTTTCTGTCTATATCGTTTACAAAGTGGTCGTCTTCATGAGCAATAAATATCAAGACATTCTATAAATCAACTGTATCATAACCAAAAGCTTTACTATATTTTCATAACATTATTCGTAATATTTCACAATATTCAAACAAAGGACCATTGTCTCAACTCAGAAGCCGTTAAAAACCCACTAAAGTGGCTCATACATGCAAGCTGTAAGACAAGTAGCTTGCACCGGAAGTTCCCGCAAACAATATGGCGGCCAGCCACATCCGCCGCCGAGTTTCCGGCTGCGCCAACATTAACAACTTTCAAATGCGTAATGTCGTTTAGAATATGTTACAAGTTAAGAATGACCTATAGTGCTTGCGGGTGTTGAAGTGGGTATATTACTTTTATTTAAGAGCTTGCGTTGGTTTAGTTTTAAAAGCAAGCGTTGGACATAAGCCACGCTCGGCAGGCAGATTAGCGATCACAGTATTGGTGTTACGCACTCAGGCAGATGCTGCTGTCCGTCTCTGGTGTATTTTATTTCCCTACTCGCCTTTTACGACATCCTCAGGAAGAAATAGAGGGGTCCTATTCGTAAGCCGGAATCACCACTGCTAAGCGCAGCGAGCATGAGCGCAGCGAAGAGTTACTGGCGGGTTAAACATAGCGTCAATCACTTCTTTCTTTCATCGGTTTGATAGTAGAAAATACTGAATCATTTTTTGTAAGAGCCCGTTATATCGATATGGTTATATACTATTTAAAAATATATCATACTTAATTCAGGCTGCAAGGGAATTTTCACCGAGTTATGGGAACAATAAAAAATCAACACTTTAAACAAAATATGTGTTTTATACAATATTACTATGTATAATAAATATACATTGTACATGCAAGAGAGTATGAAAATTATGGTTTAGATATAGTTTAGTTCGGATCGGAATAGCCATTTCAAATTTAACGGCAAACTACGTTTGTATAGGACGGTGGTTTTTACAAGAAACCGCTGTAATCCAGTCGCGGCAGTTATCGCTACGGAGCGGCGTAGCATCCGCTACGGCGTAGCACCCACTACGGCGTAGCACGTGGCGGTTCCGCAGGAAGTCGGGTCGCAGACAACATGGCCGCGCGGACACTTCCGCTATACGCTCCATCGCACCGTTTCCTTTATGTTATTGCTAATCTCTTCTATACTGTTATTGTGATGACTGTATTGTAAACAGTTTATTTTTAATAGATGGGTAGGTACTTACCGCATATTCGTATAATGTATCTTTGTGAAAACAAGCTTAAAGTTGAAAGTCTAAAAACAAACTTAAAGTTTAACGAGAACTCATCTTTGGAAATATATTTATAAGCATATACTTATATTTATTTCGAATCGCATTTCATACCCATATTGTTTATATTAAAAGATTTCCTCGTATCCTCTCCCTTCTAAAATTGTTTTGTCACAATTTAGGAGATTATCTCACACCACACATGCCAAAACCAGATACAGTGAAATAGATATACATACATAAAAAAAACTTTATTGTATATTTTTTATAATACGACGGGGAATTACTTGGCCTTCATCTCATCTGCTCGCACTTCATCCGGAATCCGGAATAAACTGTGGAACTCTCTCTCTTTACTTTTATTCACTTTTATCTCTAATTGCTGGAACACAAAAATTCAAGAATTGTTGTTATAACGACAGAATTAGGCAAGACGGTGGTAGCTAGCCAGGCGGACTCAAACAAAGTCCTACCACTAACACAACCAACTACAATATTGTACTTCATCTGTGAATCGAGCCCGGGACCTTTGACCGGAATCTGACACCGGTAGGCGTCAAAAAAAAAAGTCCGGAAAAGCTTTCGATGAACTGGACTCGAAAAACATTACACTACTTCAGAGGTAGTTCGTTAAAAACACATCAATTAGATTTCTCATAGTGGTTGTATCTTTTTTTTTTGTACTACTAGGAGACGGGACAAGCAAGTAGCGCACCTGATGTTAAGTGTACTCTTGCCTATAACAAAGCCTTACTGCATAGGTTACATCAACAAAGAATATAGCCTACACGGAACTGCATTGCACCCGTCAACCTGAGGCATAAAGGTGTGAAGCCTCACGTACCCGTAATTTCTCCGGCATCCATACCCTTCAATCCGAAACACAGCAATGCTGCTTGGCGGCTGAAATAAGTATGGTGGTAGTAATTATCCGGACGAGCCCTTTCACTAGGGGCTTCTACTACTCTTATATATCACAAGCTGTCTTAATTTTAGATGGTAGGTATTCGATAACAATCATATCATAAAAATTAAACGAATTTTGATTGATAAACATTTTATAAGTACAACTTAGCTTCAACATCTGCGTATCTACACATAAATTCCATAGGTACATTACAGTTAATTACATAAAGCAATCTCTTTGTACATACATAGTACAAGTACCTAATAAAAGAATAATTCTTCCCGGAGTTTTGATATAAATAGTTTATACAATGTTATTTCTATGATGCTCTATGATCTAATTACACGTAATATATTTTATTATAACAATATATGGGATTTCCTTACATTACACTATATATAAATCAAAATTGCGTAAAATGGATGTTATAGTTAAGCCGTAAAGTTAAAATGAATAGCAATATTATTTATTCATATAAAGAAATATATAAAATCTAGTTTATTATAAAAAGCTTTTAAAAATTACATATATTCGACAAATGTGAAACGCAAGAACGTGGTATATTCATATGAGTTTGAAACTGCTTTATTATGTAATATAATAGAGCTACATTTATACGTATTTTTATATATTTATATAGAAGCTTCAATCAATTTGCAGTAAATAGCTTCACAGCGTGGACGTTTTTGTGATACTTGTAACATTTAACTTATGAAATAATATAAATGTACACATCTATAAGCTAGGTATTTATTTTAAACTATATCTATATCTAATTTGTAGTTCGTATTAATTGGCTGATAAAACCTTCTAATGGAGTAAATATTTTTGCCATAGTTAACATTTCGCCTACGCCCTATCATTGTGTAGTTACTTTTTCTTAACAAAAGCTCATTTGAACAATTTCTAGAATAACTTGTAGACATTATTGTCTAGCGAATGGAACTAAACCACCAAAGCTACTTATTATTACTTTTATAATATATATAATTCCTATAGGTAATTAGAGTTACTGTTTGGGATACATTACCTACTGTTAATATTATATTTGATACGTTTATGAAAGTATAACACAACTTTAAAAAAAAACAAACAAATTCAATTGACACAAATTAGTAATCATAAGAAATGCGTATTTAGACTATAATTATAGTTGTATGTAAGGAATGGACCTGATCAACAACAAAACATACATTTACTTACATTTATTTAACATACGCTAGCATTTGTAACCAAGCTTTTCCATTATATCGTTATTAAACTGACAGCTACACTCATAATATTACATGTATTTTAGTTTATTTAAATCAGAAGATTTTTAGTTAAAAAGACTGTGAAGTCTTGTTCAATGCTTTTTATTATTTTTTATATTTAAATCTGTGGTAAAGTAAAGTCATCCGCGTTTCTGTATCTCATGCTGTGCTCTCGGGGCCATTGGGTTGCTGCAATAAAAAAAAACTGTTTACTAGTAGTAGTAATGCTTACTTGCAAAACAAAATCTACATACTCGATAACTTACAAATAATACAAATACAAATAATTTATTTCACTTAATCTAACATGTTCAATAGTTTGATACCCTATTTTTAGCATATACTTTTGTTATTTATTTAAGTTATTTTTAAATTAAGTTAAATAAATAACAAGAGACACAAACTTAATCAACAAAAAAATATCTAAAGCTAAAACAAAATATAAATTGATGAACATAGCAGTTTAAGATTACATTGATATATAGGAGTACTCAAGAAGTGTGTAAGTGTTTGTGTGTGTGTGTGTATGGGAGGGTGTGTGTATGGGAGGGTGTGTGTGTGTGGTGTTTATTACGAAACAATTTCCAGGAGTTTTTCAGTCTCCTCGTAGTTAAGTGTCAATAGCCATTCATTAAGAGTTTTTTTGCATTTACAATTGTTCAGAGAGAAGATACTTAAAGTTTTAATTAGTGTTGTAGAGGTAAGCAGATTGCGTGGGATACTGTCGCGATGCAAACTGTGTCTTCTGCGCCCATAAAAATGGTTGGTGTTGTATTCAAGAGCTCTATGTAGCTTCAAAATCACGTTTAGGATATAGAGTTTCCTGACTTATAGTAGTCCTGAATCAAGGTAGAGCATAACATATCGGTAGGGACTTACTTTTAAAAGGGACTCTGTGCTCTTTCGAGTTCTAAGAACTTCTTATTTCTTACTTAGCTCCTCCCCAGACTGGTATACAATAATTTTTAATTGATTGGGCCAAAGATGTGTTCTTTTTTAAAGTCTTTTGGATCAACAACAATATTTTAAAAATCCAAATTAGTTTGCGGACCCAGTTCATCAAAAATTCGACGTGAGCATGCCAGGTGAAGTTGGTCAATCATGATACCTAGATATTTTGTGTTCGCTACTTTAAAATACCTACATTTTCAAATACACACATACTCCTTAGTCACGTTTTAACACATTAACTGCTAGTGTTTATGATTATAAGAGTAAGAGCAGAATAAGCTTTAGTTTAAACGGTCAGCTAATTCAAGTTAATTTGCAAGCAAACAGCGTGAAATCAAAATGCACGGTGTTTCCGGGTGTAACAAAACCTACTAACGTACCGTAAGTTCAAATTGTTTTGACGTCAAAATATTTTTTTTGCAGATTTTTGTTGCTGATCTAATATCAATAATAATATAACTTACCTTTTTTTTTAACTAAACATCTAAAAGCTTATAAAATACAGAAATCGAGTAAGCTTTCATATGACTACATTGTGACAACTATTAATCAATCGAAACTATATTATATGCAATCATCAAATCATGAAAAATTAAATCAAAGAATAATAAATCATCAAATATAGTATAGATATACAATCTATAAAAATATTAGATAAAACCCAGTGACATATACTAATTTGTATTCAACAACTGGTTCTTATACTACTCAGTAATTAAGTGTAAGCAGCACTAAAAACTTAAGCTTTTTGTGTAAAGAGCATTCAACTATACCTAGTTTTGTGACATTTCTTTGGAACAGTGTTTCGTTTGCATGCAACACTTTTTTTCGAACGAAACTTTCTGGTATAACGGGCTGAAATCCATTCAAAATATTATTTAAAACATGAAATACAGACAAACATGCCGATAAAAATACCATTACATAATGAACAGATCCGTGCAAACATGTTTTTTTAAGTCAACAGTCGAAAATATTTCACGCATTTTTCGAATAATCCATGCTTCATTCCATGTGCGAAAAATATTAAACAGGTAACGAAAAAGTTTTTAACATACCGGTATAGTGCATGTTCCGATACATATCTGGGCAGTTACTTGATCCCTGAAACAAAAATGTTGGTTAATATCCATATTGTGTTATTGCGTACTGTTATAAATAAATGATATAGGTAATTTTGCTAAGAATAAGCTTATATAAGGCCTTCAGCCACGCGGCTTTCAGTCAGAGTCAGTCAGTCAATCTTGTTCAGTACAGTAACCATATCCAAGTCAGAATCTCGCTCTGATTTTCATTTTGTAATAGTTTAGTTAGTGTGTAACGTTTCTCTGAATTATATTAGTTCTCGGGTAATAAAGTGTTTTTTTTTAAAAAAGGACTCCCGGATTGCCATCCTAACAGTACTAAGGTTGTAATAGTAGATACGAGTAAGGTACGCTTAAGATTTAATATGATATTTTTTTTAGGCTGGTGGTAAGACTTTGTTTAAGTCCGTCTGAATAGCTATCACTATCTTACCTAATTCTATCGCTATAACAACAATGATTAAATTTGTTGTGTTCCGGCATTTAGAGGTAAGATACCCAGTTCCTCAGTCTTTGAGGATTCCGGGTGATTGTACCATCTCCGGCCTTATCATAACTTCACACTAGTAAAGTTATTCTCAAACGTTCGGAAAGCCTTATAGGATCAAGTTCGGAAGCTTCTAATGTAGATTTTGGAAATGCTATTCTTAACTCCGAAATATAAAAAAAGATGACATTTAGTATTCGAGACTTATACAGAAGATTTTCAGAAATTGTCTAAGAATAGCGTTGAGATCTGTCTCCTCTCCTGATCTGAAAACTTTTTATGTGTTTAAAAATTGCTACACAGGTGAGACGAAGGCGGCTTCCCCGTCGTAGGATAAAAAAAACTAGAGAAATTCATGACCACTCACTATGAATAGAACTAAAATGTGTACCTCACAAAAAAAAAACAATGAATGTTCATTTATGTTTATACTTTTTTACGATTTCCGTCATTTCTTGTACTCAAACCTCGATTGACGTCTTCGTAGTGGTTAATAATCTGACTATGCAACTTGCTGACCGTACATACGTTTTTGTTCAAAATGTATTTGTTCAAATGTTAGGGTTAGTCTACTTGCAACATTTTCCGGTTACAGCATGGGTCTGCTACCCTTAATGCCCCATATAAATTTACCATCTGTACATCTATTATTTAACAACACTAATATTATCAAGGCAATAGTTTGTGTGTATGCATGTATGTTTGGCGCTCCTTCACGCCGAAACGGCTGAACAGATTTAGATGAAATTTTAAACATCGATTGTATATACCCTGGGTTTACACATACGCTACTTTTTATCCCATGAATCAGTTTTCGTGGAATGGAAATGGGAAAAGAAATATCAAACATCGCTATAAAAAACGTATCGGTACTTTGTTGCTATTTTAAGCAAAAGCGAAAAAAACGGATTGAGCTGAAATTTTTCACATGTTGCTTTTAATGCGAAGTGGGATCGTGGTTGGCCGATTGATGGAAGACGAGAGTGGCGATATGGCCTTAATACTTTTTCGCAATAAAATAAAACCGTAATCGTCTAAAATATTTATTATGGAACTCGTAAGACACGTTATATAACCAAATGAAACTGCTCTTTCCGTTGAAGTGTCTCTAAAAATCAAGATTTAGAGGATTCTTTGTATGAAATCACAAAGAATCCTCTAAATCTTGATTTTAGTACTATTGTAGTACTATATAATTTAGCCAACTTTAGTGAATCGTGATTCGAATACCATAACTTACAAACTAAAATCCTATAATAATTGTTCTTTCAAAAATATTTAATATTTGATCTTTTTCGCCCTCAAACTGATTTTCCGAATAGTCAAATCGTGCTTTTTGAGACTCACTACACCTTAGCTGGGAATAATACACGGGTTACTTTTTATGCCATGAATCAGTTCTAGTGTAATGGAATTGAGATGGCTAACATTGCAAGTCAGATTCTTTGTTGCTCATTTACGTAATACTACATGAATGGATTGAGCTGAAAATTTTCACAAAGTTAGTTTATACCCTGGTTAACATGTAGTCTACTTTGTATCCCGGAAAAGTACAATGTTCATGTGAAATGTATTCATAATTCAAATACGTTTGTTACTCAGTTACACTCTAACTTTAGGCTTTTTGGCTTATCGAATCTGGATGAAATTTGGTACCAAGAGAAAGCTCTCTTGGTACCAAATTGGTATAAGCATACCTTGTGAGTAGCAAGATGTCTAGGTTTTTCCAAGTTTAGGTCAAAATATAACGTGTTACAAATCAAAATATGTACACTGACGAATATAAACATTTTCCGCGGGTAACATCGCGAGGCACAGCTAGTCTCACTAATATTATAAATGCGAAAGTTTGTGTGAATGTTTGTTACCAGTCATCTTTGTAACTACTTAACCGATTTAGTTGAAATTAAGTGGTCCGATTGTTTAGGTTCTAGAATGACACATAGGCTAATCTAATTTTTGAAAATCATCCCCTAACGGGGTTATACAGGGTGGTAAAGTTTCTATGGAAAAAACAACTTGGTTCGATTCACTCAAAACTCGGTTTAGATAAACTTTGTAGTAAATAATAATAATATGCGAATGTATGTCTGAATGTGTATTAGTTAATAACGCCAAAACTTCTAAACGGATTGGGTTGATATTTTATATATTATGAAAATTTATTTAACAAGCCTCATAGCTCAGTTGGTAGCAACTCTGCCTTCTGCAGTAGGCTGTGGGTTCGATTCCCACCCAGACCAAACATTTGTGTGATGAATATAGATGTTTGATATGTATTTGGGTATGTACATATAGTATATATAGTACGTATGTATTTGCAAAAAATATTTAAGTATTCTATCCGTAGTCTCAGTTCGAATTTCGAACAATCTAAATCTGAAGTATTGCATAGAGTAAGCGAGGAATGATCTCAATGGCAAGTTGTTGAGAACAGAAGAGGAAAATGATCTTATACGACACGACAATTTGGAGAGGGAGACCGAGAATAAACTATATCAACCAAGTGAAAGAGAAAGTCGCTGTCTTGTCGTATAAGGAGGTCAAGGAGGCTGCCCTGGAAAGATCAACATGGAGAAAGATTTATCAGTTGTGCCGGCAAGAGTCAAACTCTTAAATTGATGATGATGATCCGTAATCGAATTCCAAATTACAAGTTATGCTTAGTTTGGGACTAGATGGCACTGTGTAAAATTAATGTCCTGTAATATTTATTTATTATTTATATTTGCAACTTTTACCGAGATACCACAGGTGCAGCCGCAAGCAAAAGTTAATTCAAAATAGGATAGTCGCAATTTGAATATCATCGTGTTTATTAATAGCGAGAGCGACCTTTAAATCCGTAAACAAAGATACGAACTTCGGACCCGTTTCGGCACTCAACTCGCATAACTCAACTCAGCCTTATCTATGTCTGTGTTGTTAACACGGCACAGTACAGAAAATAAAGCAGTATGCCAACTTTGTTTGTTGTTGTCCGATGGGGAGTTGCTGGACCTTCATATCATCTGATTTTCAAGTTATGATAAAGCCGATGGTGGAAGCGCACTTCACTCGGAATCCAAACTGAGGAACTGGCTATCTCACCTCTAAATGCCGAAACAGTTTTTAAGAATTGTTATTATATCGACAGATATAAGTGGGACGGTGGTAGCTAGCCAGGCGGACTTAAACAAAATCCTACCACCAACTAAACCAAGCACAATATTGAATGGCGTTTTCTACCAACTGGTCACATGGGCGTCTAACGCACGGACCGAAACGCGCAAATTGTGATAGATATTATTCAGAATCACTTATTTACGGTGCTGGTTCAAAGTATTTTTTTTTATAGTCTGTGGATATGTATTTTACTTTTCTCGAAGAATATCATCTACACATTTACACGAATTTTGTAAGTTTGTATTATTATGGCTCAGCTTTTGACCTCAAAACTTATATATCTGGATAAGCATGAATTCTGTGATAGAAAAAGTTATCCTGAAAGCTAGGCTATGGATATACACACATTCACAGTAATATAACACCCAACAGTAGGTGAGTATGAGTAGCCCTATCGAGCATTCGCCTAATACGCGGGAATACTACAGAGTTGACCTACTGCTATATATTATGTACTGTGTTCTTAAGATACTCGAACTCGGTTTATGGTTCATTGTATTATGAGCTGTCGGGAAAGTTTTTATTTTCATCGTAATTTTGGCTAACTAATGAACTAATGAAAATAACATTTTTGCAATTGTCTCTTAGGTATACCACTATTTCGATACTTAAAAAGGCAGGTACCTATGTCCGGTTTTAAGGCCAAAGTTTAAATGCAAGTCTAATTTATAGGGATTTATTATCAGACTTAAATCCTAGAAAGGGAAAAAGTTTTAGTTATTTTTTTTTTCATGTGCATTAGAAATCAACCTTTTGTTAGATTTTAGGAGTTGCCATCAGGGTACATAATAATGTGTCTCTACTCTACTAAAACACGTCAAAGTAAATACGGTTTTATACGCCATGATGATACAAATTGATTCATAATTGCTATTACTTTATTGTACTTCGCAGAAGCGTCATTCATCTCACCTGGTTGCAAGTTATGATAAGGCCAAAGGTAGAGGCACTTCACCCGGAATCCACAACTGAGGAACTGGCTATCTCACCAAAATGCCGGATCACAACAATTAAGAATTGTTGTTATTATACTTATTATTCCTCCAAAGTTGTTGTAAAAATCACCGGGTACCGTTTGTGTAAATTGACTCTTTTTTTTTGTATCAAAGTGTAGGTTTAATGAATAGATGATTAATTGAGTTTATTCTCTATAAATTATTGTTAACAATGTGATATCTTGTTTTGAAATTACTCTAATACATTTGTTTTTCCAAACACTTTGTTGGTGAAGGTCGCGCGGCGTTGGCCGTTGGTTGCGCTCCGGCGTAAGTACCCCCTAAACGGCCGCGAGCGCTCAGCGTTCAAGTGTAGTCCTACTACCCAAACCAAACCATGCACTTTATTGTACTCCTGAGCCCGGTGGGACAACCACTAGACCACAGAGTAATAAAATAAATACTAGTGGTTCTGTAAGAATAGTAGACCTCGCGAGCCCTTATAACCATGCAATAACCGATGCTAGCAAATAGAGGTATAAGTTATAGTGATTACTCGTATTCCCCTGGTTCTAGGAGATCAAATCTGGTGTCTACGAGTTTTTCTCGCAAAGGCGGAGAGAAGCATTAGATGTATACGTAGGTATACATTTTCCGAAAAAAAAATCTATATTTGAAATCCTATAGCAAACTTCCCCCCTTTTTTGTTTTTTTCGGAAAAACTTTTGTAGAATTAAATCCTCAATGAATCTTTCAAATTAAATTGAAATCCGTTGATAAATAATGCTACAGCAAACTTTCCCCTTCCCCCCCTATTTTCCCCACGATCAAAATCGCGATAAGTTAAAATAAAATCAAGGAACATGTCTACCAACTTTCATCAAAATCGGTCGAAAAATGCGACCTGTAGGCGAGAACAAACCGACAGCGGACAAAATCATTTTTGGCCAATCTCGAAACTGAAACGCTTCGCTCGCTCGGTCAATTACAGGATATTTATTTCGCACCGAGCTATCTAGTCCTAAATTAAGCAAAGCTTGTAAAATGGGAACTAGATTACGAATTTCAAACACAAATTCAAATAACTAAATACCCTAGCTAGTTTAATTTATAATCTAGCTATACCTACCAAACAAGGGTAGTAGGCTTAACCAAACTGCATGGCACAAGACAGTAAATTGTCCAGAATCCAGCTAAGGCCCAGCTCGAGTCAAGGTGAAATAATTCACCTTTATCATTACAGCTTAGCGCTTGCAGGTAATGGGTTAACTGGTTTAGTGGCTTTCTCTAAACGAGCCCACAGTTTCAGTTAAGCGACCTAAGTTTGCTGTTGTTTTTTTACTTAATTTGCAGCTTTTAAAACGGTTAATTCAGAAATTGTTTTTAGGACGCAATTCTACTTTCTACTAACGAGAGTGATTATAATAGATTCATAGTAATGAGTATAATTTTATAGACATACAAAATGAGTTTTTCATGGCCACTGAGGCCTAGTCTGAAACCGTGAGAGTCATCGACAAGTCATGTTAGGAGTTATGTGCTCGATTAAAAAAAAATAGTTCTGCATTAATGAAAAAATATTTTTTTCTAGTTTATCTGGAAAAGTGGGTTTTCGGATTTTTTTTGCACATTTGAGTTCTTTGTTTGATAATAAAACAATTAATATAAATTAATTTACAAGAACCAAACTATTTCGTCTGCAGTTGGCTGTCAGCAAGGTGACCCTCTAGGCCCGGCCATTTTTAGCCTTGCCATTCACCCAATTATTCAACGCCTGAAATCTAAATTGAATGTTTGGTATCTCGATGACGGAACCCTGGGTGGCGATGTGGACTCAGTATTTGGCGATCTAAAAATTATTATAGATGAATTTCGGCAGATTGGCTTAGAACTAAATTTTTCGAAATGTGAAATATACATTTCAGATACATGTTTGGATAGAAATTCAATTATTCAAAAGTTTGAGTCTTTGGCTTCCAATATTACTGTTGTAGATAAGAGTTCACTCCACCTACTAGGTTCACCAATTCTTGATGAATCTTTTCCGGGTTTCGTCGACGACAAAATTCAAAATTTTATGAAGGTTTCGGACAGACTTTCAAAAATTAACTCACATATGGCTTTCACCATTATAAAATTTTGCCTTTTTGTCCCAAAATTTACTTATGCTTTACGATGTTGTCAACTGTGGAAACACAGTGAGCTGGTGGAAGGCTTAGACAACATAATAAAGAACACCCTTTCCACGGTTTTGAATATTGAGTTGGATGACAGAGCATGGTCGCAGGCCTCATTGCCTATTCGATTGGGCGGCTTAGGTATACGCAAAATTTCTAGTGTTGCTTTGCCAGCGTTCTTGTCTTCCGTCTATAGTACACATTCTTTGGTTGAGAAAATTCTAACACCATCAATTTCGGCTGTTCCAGGCAATATACTCCAAATTTCTTATCTTGACGAGGCTCGAAATGCTTGGCATAGTGCTTGCCCTAATACCGATCCCCCAAAACACCTTTCGGCACAACGGCAGTGGGACGGGCCTCTGTGCGAGTTGACACGGAATTATCTATTACATACGTGCTCAACCTCCACAGATCGTGCTCGTCTCTTAGCTGTTTCAAAATGGGAATCAGGTCTTTGGCTGCAAGCACATCCATCCTACAATACCGGTACACTTATGGATCCTGTAACTTTCCGTATTGCCATTTGTCTTCGGTTGGGTGCAAGATGCTGCGCCTCTCACCAGTGCCGGTGCGGTGCGGCCGTAGATCAATTTGGTTTTCACGGACTTTCGTGCGCAAGGTCTGCGGGCAGGATTTCGCGCCACGCTAGTCTTAATGACATTATCCGTCGAGCGTTTACCAGTGTCAATGTGCCAGCCGTTCTTGAACCGAATGGTCTGTTACGTGATGATGGTAAGCGGCCCGACGGTATGACTCTTGTCCCTTGGGAAATGGGTAGGCCTTTGGTGTGGGACGCTACCTGCGTCGACACCCTAGCGCCATCTCATCTGCCTGGGACATCAGTTAGGGCTGGTGCGGCGGCTGATTCGGCCGAGGATCACAAAAGGCGCAAATATAGTGGTCTCGACAGAGCTTACCTATTTGAGCCTTTTGGGGTGGAGACCTTGGGTCCGTGGGGAGCCGGTGCCCTCCGGGTTTTCAAAAATATTGCGGGGCTTTTGATTGAGGCGACACGTGACCCAAGGGCTGGCTCTTATTTAGGCCAGCGAATTAGCATAGCTATTCAGCGTGGCAATGCAGCCAGTGTCTTGGGCACGCTTCCGTCTGGTACTGGTCTGGAACAGTTGAGTTACCTATAGGCCGTTTGTAACGGTCCTTAGGTAATCTGACTGATTCCTTTGTACTTAGTTAGTTTAATTTATTGAATAAATGTATAATTATTAATATAAAGATGTGCCCAAAGTTGTTCTCTGTTCTTGCTTTCAAAATTTAAAATTAATAAATTTAACTTTATGCATTTAGTTAAGGTTTTATATACCATTCAGACTATGCGTAATTAAGTTATTAAAACCTCTTTTGCTGTATTTTATGTTCATCGTGAGCTTAATTTTTTGCAGTTTTTAAAGTTAATCGATCCTTCAATAGATAATCTTTTCAAAGACCGACTGAACGTAGAGTCCGAAATGGGAAAAAAAAAGAAATGTAACTTTGATATTCTCTTTTTATGGTGCCTGTCAACTCAGTTTCATAAAAACCACCTGTATACACCGGTTTGCTTCAGATTTATGTAAATATATTATGAAATATTCGTGTAGTTGACTGACTGATTCCCACCCAATAATTAATTGCCCACGAAATAATTTAACTTGTAGAAAATAAACAAAATTTTTATTTTTATTTGACCGATAATCAACGTACAGCTTTTTTTAGTACATATACGACGGGGAAGCGCTTGGCCTTCATATCACCTGGTTACAAGTTGAGATTAGGCCGAAGGTGGAGGCGCACTTTACTCGGAATCATCAAATAACTGAGGATCTGGCTTACCTCTAAATACCGGAACACAACAATTTTAGAATTGTTGATAGGGCGACACAATTAAGTAAGATGGTGGTTGCTAGCCAGGTGGACCAAACAAAGCACAATATATTGTACTCCCCATGGTTTTTTTTTATTGTACGCCTTCATCTCACCTACCGTAGCGCACTTCCACCGGAATCCGCAACAAACTGAGGAACTAGCTATCTTACCTCTAAATGCCGGAACACAACAATTTTATAATTGTTGTTATGGCGACAGCATAAGGTAAGTAGGTGGTAGCTAGCCAGGCGGACTCAAACAAAGTCCTAACACCAACCAAACCAAGCAAAATATTTTTTACTCCCCTTGGGGTGTCGAAGCCGGGACCTCTGGATCTGAAATCGGTGGGTTGAAACTCTAGACCACAGAGGCGGTTAAACACTTCCACATTATCTTATATTTATGTGTCATATACGAAAAATGTAGGACTATTTTCTGGCCTATATTCCTGATAAACTGATCTGGATTCCTGCAGATTTAGCAGTGCCTACCTGGATCCCTTGCTTGTTGAAGTTGATGTTAGTTCTGACGGTGCGATGGTGCAGTGGCTGTACCGGGCGCGCGTTGTTACCCAGCGGTGCTTTGGGGGTCAGCTGGGAACCCTGCATCAGCCTCCGAAGAGCATACATCTGAGAATAAATACATACATCTCTTATTCGTTTATATAGCATTTTTTGCCGTGGATGCCTTCAATTTAGCCCTCGGAAGACATGGTCACATATTTTTATTCAGTAACATTTTCATCATGTCTCTGGTCGTTTTTCCATTGCTGTCTCAGCATGTCTTTTTCCTCAACTCTCCTCTATAGAACATCATTTTATTTCACTCCTCCTTTCTTGCCCATATCATCAATCACACTTCTTCGGCCAATCCACACTCATACTCAACACTTATCTTGTTACATGGATTTCATCCTCTAATCACATAACAATGACTATTAATCAGAAAATAAACATAGGACCGTTTTGAAACGTTAAATCTACTGGACTGTTCGAAAAGTACGAAAAGATGAAGATCAGGCACTTTCCCGTAGTACACTAAAAAAAACAAAAAACACTGCTGGTTGCGTTTTTTTTTTAATATAAATTTTCATGATAAAAAAGATTGCCTATAATTGATGATATGTATGTACACCCCAAAGTCCTGCTTCGGTATTTTAAGGAGCTGGGCTGGCTGGGGTAGGGTTAATTAAAACCATGGGGACAATGCACAATACACCCCACAGCGGGACGTCAGTGCAGGCCTTCGTCACCCCCACTTAGAATAAGAATAAGAATATAATGTATATATGATGTGGTATAAATTAATATATATAATGATAATTTGTGTCGTAAAATTCGACACAGGGATTTTTCCCGAGCCCTTCCGACAAAAAGGACCGTTATAAACGGTCTATAGTAAACTCAACTGTTCTAAAGCAGAAGCTAATTTTTAAACACATCCTGCAATTATGGAGAAAAAATGTTTTTTTTTTTCGCTACCGAGCGCGCTTGCCCCTAATTCAGTACAAAGCAGAGCGCTCTCAAATATACTAATATACCTCTGTAATCTGCTCCTTAAGGATATTCTTAGTGTGAACATTTTGAAGCTATGCTTATTGCTAGTAGTGAGGCAATCCATTACCTCCTGCTTAGAGATGTAAATAGGTTTGTTGAAGATGATCCAGATGGCCGTCTCCCAGCAGCCAGGGTGGGTGGTGGAACCCTCGTAGGTGAGGTACTGCTGCGTGACGGGGAGGAGAGAGCTCAAAGGTAGGTGCTTGATTGGGTACGAACTTCCTAAAAGGAAAATACCATTTTTAACAACAGTTATAATAAAAATAATACCTAGTGACCACGAAAAATCTGTCAAGAGTGTACATGATCACGAAGAAAAAGTTATTGTGAAGCTGATTCACAGAGAGTGTAAATGAATCAATGCAAATCCATTTTTTTACTCGTATCAATGACCTTGCTGTTACAACCTTCCGCAACAACAACGCCATCTTGAAATTTTTGTTTTTAATTTCGAATTTTCGAGCTCCAAGTTCAAATAAAGTTAAAAAAATATCTATTTTACCGTTAAATAAAAAATGGCTCATGAGTGAGCCTAATGTTTTGAAGTATGTCCTACTAGATAACTGTCTTACACTACACTACATCGCCTAAGGGTAAAACAACCTGTAATGATGTTTTTTTGTAAATTAATTAATAAATACTTGATTATTTTAGGGATTCTTCAGTGGAGTGACAGACCTGGGACCTACTTGATCTAACTCAGGTGCTAGTTTGCACTCTACAAGTCTGCACTTCTGGACTGAAAGGGATATGAGTGAATAATGGAACAGTAAGAGACATCACTGTCTTTACGCTTAAAAACTTAACACAAAAATATTTCACGAAAATAATATACTTACAACAGTTTACCCCCTTAACATTGTAACCTAAAGTCAAAGTCAAAGTCAAAATTTCTTTATTCATTAAGATTTTTTAGGATAATTTTGAAACGTCAAATCTAACGCCTGTTCGGAATCGCGACCAGCACACAAGGAGAAAGGCAAGAAACTCGGTCTGGTTATTTTTCTGATAATCCATTCAACATTTAGATATACAGTTTTAATTATTTTTTTCATTCAATTTCAATTCAATTTTCATTTATTCAATAAAAAGTTCAATTAAATGTACAAACGAATCAGTCAGATTACCTAAGGACCGTTACAAACGGCCTATAGGTAACTCAACTGTTCCAGACCAGTACCAGACGGAAGCGTGCCCAAGACACTGGCTGCATTGCCACGCTGAATAGCTATGCTAATTCGCTGGCCTAAATAAGAGCCAGCCCTTGGGTCATGTGTCGTATTTTCAATTATATTCTAAGAAGATACATCATGAACCAAAATACTTAATACTAACTTAAAACAAATGTTATTACCTATCTACCTAATGGGCAGTTTGTTAACATTGAAAAATCAACATTTTGCTGTCAACTGGTTTAGTAACATTCGGGCCACGGGTTCTTATCGTCGATATAATCACTAATTTTATAGTAGGCATTTCTGATTAAATTATTCTTTACATAAAATTTTAATTTACGAGCAGACAGTTTTTTTGAGGAAGAAATGAATGATTTACTTTTCCTAAGCGATACCTAGGTATATCAAGTTTATTTTAATTTTTAGTAATACCTAACACTGTGTACATCACTTCTTTTACTAAAATCATCAATGCTTCTGTGAGCGTGCATTAGATTTTCATAAATTGCATCGGGAGCTGACTGTGAGAATACCAATCTCTTTAAAACGTTCCCTGAGAGAGTCACGAGTTTTCATTTTATAAATTGCCCGTACAGCTCTCTTCTGTAGAATAAAAGTGCTTTCCATATACCTATTCAATGACTACTCAAAGCGTGGATCTTATTATCATCTACTAGAGGTATTCAGAGGCATGTAAAAAATTACGTTTGGCATATGCTACGAATAGCTCGTATTTAATACATGATCAGTTGCAAGCCCATCGCAGCTCAGCTGAACTAGCCAGATGCCATTCTGATTGTTAGTTCTACAGACATGTCGGTTTCCTCTCGATGTGACCTTCTCCGCCAAAGCATGTTCATGTGTCCATTGCAGTAAACTTTCGAATAACCTAAAATTCCATTAGTGCACGGCAGGATTTGAACCTACAACCTTAGGATGTATAATGTGGACCTGGCTGAAAACCAGTTCGTTGCATAATGCTCGATGCTGCAATAAAGCTGAGTCAGAGTGCCTTTTTACCCAAATTTACTTGTGTTTGTCATAGTGTAGCTTAGAATAAGTTAGTTTAAGCTAAATATAGTTTTATTCTTTTTGATTGGGTAGTTAAATGTCGTTTCTTTCTTTCTTTCTTTCTAGGATCGAAAAGCGGGCTTATTCCCACAGCACGTATTAATTTTCAAAATTCTTGTTGAATCTTTCGTTGGGTGTAATGGCAATTACGTCTCTGACTGTAGGTATACATCAAATAGACCCCAGGTGTTGCCAGGTCAGTAGCTTACCCCTGTATATTACTTTGTTGAACGTGCTTGTGATCAGCCTTAACTCCTTGTTTGTTGGTTCACCAATCTGTAAAAGATATTGCTGTATTATTTTGATGTTCAAAATGGGCAAAATGTATACCGTAAAACGGCTCTGTGGCTATAAACATACGAGTATATAAATATAATGCAATAGAGGTAATGGTCAGCAATTGTCTATTTTTGAATATCCACTAGGTAATAGTTCCGGATTGTAGCCCTATGTGTATATGTATAGCGAAAACCTAAGCAAAAAAATAAAAAAGCTATCCAGTTGCAACTTATAGATGTAAAAAATGTAAGTAAAAGAAAATGCCCAAAAAGGCCGTCCGTCCTTATCGCTAAAGATCGCCAGTTCCTCAGTTTGTTGAGGATTCCGGGTGAAGTGCGCCTCCACTTTCGGCCTAATCTCAACTTGTAACCCCGTCGTACAATAAAAACGCTAATAACGGTCTCTTCCAGATGTCCAAACAAGGGACAGAAATATGGTTATGAATATGAAATATATGTTTTCACCTGCACCATGAGCGATATCCCAACGACTCCTTGAGACTTATGCTGTGCCTCAGACATGTTGTGGTATAGCTCCTTGTTGAAACCGTACAGCTGGATCTGATGACAAACCAAATATTCACAAATTAGGCCGTTGCAACTTACCAGAAAAAGGGCAACAGCTTTCTTTTGTTTATTATACTGCGATCACCAATTCACGTGGCGTGGTGATTATGGCAAAACCATCTCAATTGGAGGAGGTTCTGTCCAGCCGTGGATATATATAGGCTATTGAAGAATGACACAATAATTCACAATCTGCATCTTTCCTCAAGCCGAGTATGCCATGAATCGAATGGCACAAAATGATTGAGTAAAAGATGCGATCTCGAATCCCGTTGAATTGGTAGTGAATTATTGTATCAGTATAACATTTGTTAATGTTGTGACCAAATGCAAAAAAATATACCTATTGGTTCGTGACCATCTGATTGACAAACAAAGCCTTTTACAAGAACCCAAGAAAAACGTTTTTATTTACATGAAACCTACTAGTGGAGAGCATTGAAGAAAAGTCTCTTCTTCAACAGCCCATGAATGTCCAATGGACAGATCTTTCTCTGAAAGCAGCTGCAGGCGGTTAGGTGATCGCAGTAAAGGTGTTTGGTAATACACAGAAGTAAGCTGCTGACCTTGGTGAGAGAGAAATTTACGTATTACCCTGTTTTGTTATTAGTTGTTTTGTTACGCGAAAGAACTATGACTTCATATTATTTGCGTACATTTTATGATACAATACAACACCCAAATCCCACGCAACATAGAAGAAACATCAATATTACACAAATATATTTATCCCTGGGTAGGAATCAAACCCACAACCTACAACACAGAAGGCAGAAATGCAATTGAGCTGCGAGTCTTGTTTTAAATTACAACGATAACAAGGTGGTTTCGGCTACGAAATAGTTAGAAAACATTTGGGCAAAAGTAAATGAAATTTCTACCACGGCGACCGCAGTACTCATTAGCACAAAGTGATTAAAATAATACGACCAGCCCTTTGTCTATTGTAACCGCAGTCGTGGGATGAAACAATTTACCAATTGTGTTGATCAAAGGTTGGTCTGGTATAGTACGCTACGTATTGTCAGGCACTTTTTGTAAACATAAATAACTGCCTTTGGAATCTGATAAATATGATCATAATTTTTGAAGTTATTATTTACTTCTTCTGGCGCGTTTGGCCAAAACGATTAGAGTGTTTTTTTTAGGAAGCGCACGCACATCAACACCTAAAAGCAACACTGTAATGTAAGAGTGAGATTTTAGGATTCAATGAAAACATGCAGTTTTCTAAAATATAGATTTCATAATTGAGTGGACATTTCGCATCATTATATCTTATTATTATTACATGGGCCATTTGACAAAAAATGGCTGTGCTTTTTAATTTCCGGGCACTGTACAAATACAGACACCGATTAATTAGGACGTAGACGATAGCACTCCGATAATTGGCAAAATGATCACTTTGATGATGGATTTTGTTTCAGTAAGTAATTAAATGTGAAACAAGGATGTTTTAATTATACTGACGACAAAAGTGTGGATATCCCGTTTAGCGGATGCCTTTTTGGAATTAAACCTTATCATTCATAAATAATTATATCGTATTTTTTTTTTGTAATGTAAAAGTATTTGTGCCTTCTGTACTAGGTTGTGGGCTCGATTCCCACCTGGGACAAACATTTGTTTGGTTAATCTCAAAATGAAAACACAAAATGATCCCCGTCGTAATATAAGAAAAATTGTTTGTTCTGTGGTTTGGTATAATATTGTATCATAAGTATATAATATATCTACAAGTAATATATAAAACTAAAAAGCAAACCAACTTCAATGAAATATATGATACAATTTCATTTAACTGGATGACGTGATTTATCCAATTATTTTGATGACAGATGAACGGACAGACAGACAGACGCGTGACCCTATAAGGGGTCCGTTTTTTCCTTACTTTTGAGGTAATACGCCCTAAAAATACCCAAATCGCTTCAAGTGTGCCTAAAATATTTGAACAGCTCCTTCGATTTCTCCAGGTTCTCATCATAAAATCCTGATCTGATAACAATGGGACCACCTGTCAAGTAGTGTCACCCTTTCAAGCAAAAAAAGAATTTTTCAAATCGGTCTAGGCGTCTACGAGTAATCGTGGAACATACATAAAAAAACAAATGATTCCGACAAATTGAAAACCTCCTCCATTTTTGGAGTCGGATAATAATATAGTGTCTAGTCACTTACAAAACTAGCGTGAGTATAAGCAGTGAAACGCGACTTCATGCGAAGACGTGCAATCACTTGAAATACAAAAATTTGGTCAAAGACGTGTTTTTAAATGTAGTATATTATTCATGTTCTTTGTAATCTGGTTACCATCTTACAAGATTTGCTTAGTTTACGCGATGTGTAAAATGTCATGGTACCAAGCTTACCCGCCGTAAATTAAAAAAAAGTAGAAGTAATGTGTATGATTATATCTATATTTAGTGCGTGTGAAACGACATCAAGTTTACTTCGGTGGAAAGATCCCAACAGCCCAACAAAGGCGGGGATGAAGTTACCAAGTTCACCCCTCGAGACCAATAATTGGTTCCGATAATGACGACCAACTTCGAGGTGTTAATTTATAATGAACGTATATAAACGGTAATGACTGAAAATACAGCGATAAACGTCTGAATTTGGGTTTGATATTTGTCATTTCGAACCGGTATAGTAATCAAATGTTTTTACATACAATTTTTAAAACATTTATAGGGCGAAGACGCTAAAAGGCGCAAATATAGTTGACTCTACAGTTTAGAGTCTTTTGTGGTTGAGACCTGGGGTCCGTGGGAACCCGGTGCCTTTTCGGGTTTTGAAAAATCTTGTAGGGCTTTTGACTGGCGACGCAAGGGCGGTTTTTTTAGGCCAGCAAATAATTACAGCTATTCAGCGTGGCAGTCAGCAAGTGTCTGGGCACGCTTACGTCTGGAACAGATGAGTTACCTACAGACCGTTTGTAGCGGTCCTTATTTAACCCAACTACTTCCCTTATAAAAAGTTAGTATAAAAATAATAAATAATAATAATAATACATATTATTGGACGTTAATTTCACACAGCGCCATCTAGCCCCAAACTAAGCATTGCTTGTAATATGGGAACTTGATTACGGATAGAATATTTCAACATATTTTTTTTATATATGCATTCGTACTATATGATACAACACCCAAACACAGAACAAACATGTAGGTATATAAATCACACAAATGTTTGTCGTGGGTGGAAATCGAACCCACAACCTACAGCACAGAAGGCAGAGCTACTACCAACTGAGCTAATGAGGCTTGCATCTCTATAATTGTACATCATTGTTTGAATAAATTATCTCAGTCGTTTTTTTGACATCTCGCACGTAGCTCAGATGATAGGACCAGATATTACTCCAATGAGCGACCTTATTACTGCGAGTGATTCTCACACTCAACATTCGACAAGATGAAGCTTTCAAATCTCCAAATACCTCCTATCTTGGACCACCGCTATATTAATCAGGTACAATATAAACCGCCAGGATAATCCTACGACCATTTAGTCTGGGAGCTCCGCAATCCAAACTATGCGGTGAACCGCAGTCCGCGGCGCTGGCTCCTGAACTATCGGGACATCTTCGATTTCTAATTAACTCGCTTCCCCTATTTGCATTTTGGTTGAAACTTTGCATTCAAGAGAAATACTGAAGCCTTTAAAATAAATTTAGGATGAACGCGGACTCTGATATTACTGTTTTGGCTGGGCTGTCTATCAATATATTTTGAATGAAATGTAAAATTATTTACTATAATTAAACCTTGAGCAGCAGCTTTTCTGTCTATTGGTTATTAGGAGTTGTGACAAGACACAAGTGTCAGTTGCTTGAAAGACCACGCTACAACTTTTTTTTTATACTTCTAGGAGACGGGACAAGCAAGTAATAATAATAATAATAATAACCTAGTGTTAAGAGCATCTCTCTTGCCTATGACAAAGACTTTGTGGATGAATCACATCCACAAAGAACATAGCCCACACGACACTGCATTGCGCCCGTCAACTTGAGGCATAAAGGTGTTAAGCGTTCATGTATCCGTAATTTCACCGGCAACCATACCCTTCAAACTGAAACACAGCAATGCTGCTTGGCGGCCGAAATAAGTATGTTGGTAGACATTCTCCGGACGAGCCATTTCACAAGGGGCTTCTACAACTCTTATAGATACTAAACTATTTGTAGATTTATAAATTCTAGTCACAACATATATAAAACGCTATGCTTGCCGTGCATGTGTAAGTCATGTCAGAAGGCACACCTTATGCCTGACTTATGTCCATTCTAAGCACTGACTTATCTTCTTCGGATATTTTTTAGGGAGCTGAGTAAGATTATTTGACACTATTCAGCATCCGAATAATGTCACCCACAAACTAGCAAGGTTATGAACACTATTATTAACAGGATATTCACCTACCACAATTTGACGATGAATATTTTTGAAAATAAACATATTTTGTATCAACTTCGCTAGCTTTTTTTTTTAGTTTTTTTATCGACATGTGTTTCCTGAAGATGATGCGATGTAGTGACACGCATCATCTTCAGGAAATTTAACAAGTCTAAACTTAGCAAGACTAAATTTTATCGACATGTGTTTCCTGAAGATGATGCGATGTAGTGACACGCATCATCTTCAGGAAATTTAACAAGTCTAAACTTAGCTATACTAAATTTTATCGACATGTGTTTCCTGAAGATGATGCGATGTAGTGACACGCATCATCTTCAGGAAATTTAACAAGTCTAAACTTAGCAAGACTAAATTTTATCGACATGTGTTTCCTGAAGATGATGCGATGTAGTGACACGCATCATCTTCAGGAAATTTAACAAGTCTAAACTTAGCTATACTAAATTTTATCGACATGTGTTTCCTGAAGATGATGCGATGTAGTGACACGCATCATCTTCAGGAAATTTAACAAGTCTAAACTTAGCTATACTAAATTTTATCGACATGTGTTTCCTGAAGATGATGCGATGTAGTGACACGCATCATCTTCAGGAAATTTAACAAGTCTAAACTTAGCAAGACTAAATTTAGCAAGTCCGCTAAGCGACGTGCTGTCACATTGTTTATTTAAGATAATTTTGAAACGTTCGTAATCACGACCAGCACACAAGGCAAAAACCTCGGCCAAAATTTAATATAGTAGGTATTTGCAAAGTTTTAAATAAATACAAATCCACTAAATACGTGGGAAGCAGTCGGGTTACCTTAGGACGTTCTATAAAGAGTTGTCGGAGCCAGGACGTAGGAGTTCTATAAAGTGTCTGCGAACAGATTCCCCCCGTAAAAAAAAGGACCGTTGCAAACGGTCTATAAGTAACGCAACCGATAGCCGGAAGCACCTCGGCTACATGTACTGGCCTCGGCCTGTCCATTAACCTAAATATCGTTTATTCAGTAAGATTTTTTAGGATTATTTTGAATCGTTAAACCGCCGCGCCGCCTGTTCGGAATTGCGACTAGCACACAAGGAGAAAGGCAAGAAACTCGGGCTAGTATTTTTATATAACATTTATAATTATACATTACAAACCTATATACTCGAACTACAAATATAAATACAAAAAAAAAAAAACTGTGGACACTGATGATGTGATGCAAATAATATACCTAGATACTTAAATGCGACGACTATATAACTCTTACCTCTCCAGGAAAGGTGTGATGATCGATCTGATGTTCGGAGCCCCTGTTATCCTCCATGCCATAGTGGAAATAGATTTCCTCGAACTGATATCGGTAGGAGAGAGGGCCGCCGCTAATGTTGACCTGGTGTTTCGAGTCTTTCTCCACCCTGAAGACGAGGGACTGACCAGTGTTTTGCAGGACTCCACTGACCTGGTAAAGAAGTACTTTATTAAAATACACACATAGAGAGTAATTTTAACCGCCTGGTCTAGTGGTTCAAGCCACCGATTTCAGATCCAGAGGTCCCGGGTTCGATCCCCATGGGGAGTTCAATATATTGTGCTTGGTTTGGTTGGTGGTAGGACTTTGTTTAAGTCCGCCTGGCTAGCTACCACCCTCTTACCTAATTCTGTCACCATAATAACAATTCTAAAATTGTTGTTTTCCGGCATTCAAAGGTAAGATAGCCAGTTCCTCAGTTTGTTGAGGATTCTCCTCCACCCCACCTCCACCTTCGGCCTTATCTCAACTTGTTACCAGGTGAGATGAAGGCCAAGTGCTTACCCGTCGCACAGTAAAAAAAATAATAATGACTTTATCGCCTTCGAGGATTCACATACGATTACTATTCAGAGCGTGGATCTCATGTGAGTCACTTAGTGTAGTCAGAGGCGTCCAAGCGCCCGGAGCATGCCCATGGTCTGCAAGTAGCTAGCATTCAATATGTGACAGGATGCAAGCCGATCGCCGTTTAGCGGAATACTAGGCAGTGACACATTCCATTCGGATTTTTAGTCGTAGGATCTGTCAGAGCAAGTGCATATTGTATCAAATGCCCTCAAAGTCAAAGTCAAAGTCAAATATTTTTATTCATTAAGATTTTTAGGATCATTTTGAAACGTGAAATCTACCGCCTGTTCGGAATCGCGACCAGCACACAATGAGAAAGGCAAGAACCTCGGGCTGATTAATTTTTTGATGATCCATTTAACATTTAGGTACAGTGTTTATAATAATTTAATTAATAACATTACAAGTGTTACCTACATCATAAAACTAGAAACTTAATATTATCTTACTCATAAACTTTAGAAAACCCAAAAGTCCATTCGTGCATGACTGGATTTGAACCCACGACCTACAAATCGGGGGTAAGCCCATTACTCACATGGCCACATAGCCCAATTTAAATTCAGGTATTCGAAATTCTAAGCATCATCATCATTAATGACCGAAAAAATTCAATAGAGGACGTCGCTCCTCAAAAATATCCAAACACACAAACTTGGCTTGAAAGTTTGAACAATTAAATATATTTTTTATTGCGGTTACCTTCAGATCTAGAGGCCCCGGGTTCGATTCCCCAGGGGAGTACAATATTGTACTCGACTAGGTTGGTGGTAGGACTTTATTTGAGTCCGCCTGGCTATCTACCACCGTCTTACCTAATTCTGTCGCCATAATAACAATTCTAAGAATAGTTGTGTTCCGGCATTTAGAGGTAAGATTCAGTTAGTTGAGGATTCCAGGTGCAGTGCACCTCCACTTTCGAATTTATCTCATTTTTTTTTAAATATTACAGGACATTAATTTCACACAGCGCCATCTAGCCCGAAACTAAGCATAGCTTGTAATATGGGAACTAGATTACGGATATAATACTTAAATACATTTTTTTTTTTTTCAACGAGGTATTTTGTAACGAGGTAAGATGAAGGACAAGCACTACCATCGTACAGTAAAAAAAAACAAAAGAAAATCCGCGGATGTCATAAAAGTCGACTAAAAGTTTGACCAGACAAAAGGCAGCTTCCTTTTACGTAGATAGAACATCCCACTGAACTAATTCGCAAAGCGTGGTGATTACGGCCAAGCCCTCCAATTTGGATAAGGCTCTGTCTAAAGGTGGTCTGCCTAGAGAACTTTAAAGTCTATAACAATGTTTAGTTTTGTAGACCAGTTATTTTAAGCACAGTATTCATGGGTATCGTAAACAACTCCGCCGGCGGTAGCACTCCCACTTTATCTACTTTACACTAACGACGTTTCGTCGACTGGATACGCCACATCAGCTTTTGAAATTTTTTATATGAAAATTAAAGCTTTTTATTTATACACCCAGTAAAGTATGATAACTTATTATCTATGCTATTAAATACTTGATAAATACGCTGGTAGAACAGAAAAAAAAACATAGATTTTATAAACTGGCAAGCCTCGAAGTCAAGAGTTGACCCATTTATAAAAGAATAGCAGTAGTACAAAAAAAACAAAGACGAAAATTTATCAAGAACGATATGCCAATATTTATGACATTATCTTGCGGGGTTTTTGATAGAGGCGACACATTATCTCTTGCTGGCTCTTAATTAGGCCAGCGAATTAGTATAGCTATTCAGCATGGCAATAGAGCCAGTGTCTTGGGCACGTTTCCGTTTGGTACTGGTCTGTAACAGTTGAGTTACCTATAGACCGTTTGTAACGGTCTTTTAGTAATCCGACTGTTTCTCTTGTAATAAAATAAAAATATACTTGTAACTAAAGTAAACTAAGCATGTACAAACATAGTAAGTTTACTTTATGAGATAGGTACATAGTAGAGCTATGTCATACAAAACAGTTAAAATTTTTAGGTCATTTTTTTTTTATTGTACGACGAGGAAGCGCTTGGCCTTCATCTCACCTGGTAACAAGTTGAGATAAGGCCGAAGGTGGAGGCGCACTTAACCAGGAATCCTCAATAAACTGAGGAACTGGCTATCTTACCTCTGAATGCCGGAACACAACATTTTTTTTTAAGAATTGTTATTATGGCGACAGAATTAGGTAAGATGGTGGTAACTAGCCAGGCGGACTTAAACAAAATCCTACCACCAACCAAACACAATATATTGTACTCCCCATGGGGATCGAGCCCGGGACCTCTGGATCTGAAATCGGTGGGTTGAACCACTAGATCACAGAGGCGGTTACATTGTCATATTGTCATGTCTCTTCCACAAACCATAGATCCCAGTCGCCCCAAGCATAGCGTGCTTGCCAGCAATATGTCATCTCCACTCAAAGCTCGTAAGTTTCCAGGCTTTAATCAAGGTGTGGTCATTGATTGATAGAATCGCAGACGTAACCACCGGTTATGCTTCACTATTGTGTTCAAATCGATTTTGTTCTTTGGTGATAAATGGTAGAGGCTTATCGATTGCCTGTGATTCTTTCACGTATTTCTGTTTACAATGGGAAATGTTGAACTCTAGGAAATGGATTATTATAATTTAACACCACTAAATCCAAATCTCCCATTGCTTCTTTTACGCTTTGGGAAAAACCCGTTTCCCCCAGTGCCTTGCAGTGGAATTATTCGGGCGTTAATGATGACGATTGCATCATAAAAACTGTATTATTAATACAGGTCTATGGTAAAGGCGACCGTACCGTTCCAGTTATCATTATTTTTAATTTAATTTGAAACGGGTGAGCTCTTGTGATCGAGATTCGCCTGGGCATTACTCAGGCGAGATGATGGAGCGAGCTTTCAACCGCCTCTGTGGTGTAGTGGCTCGCCCACCGGTAACAGATCCAGAGATCCCGGGTTCGATCCCCAGGGGGAGTACAATATTGTTCTTGGTTTGATTGATGGTAGGACTTTGTTCACCATCTTACTTAATTCTGTCGAAAAAACAACAATTCAATAATTTTTGTGTTCCGGCATTAAGAGGTAAGATAGACAGTTCTTAAGACTATTGAGGAATACGAGGTGCGTTTCCACCTTCGGCCTTACTTGAAAATCAAGAAAGATGAAGGCCAAGCACATCCTATCGTAGATTAAAAAAACTAGCACATAAAATGCAATAAATGCCACACAAAACACAACATTATACGATAAACGCCGAGCGGTTCGCGACGGTCGGAAAAATGCAACATGTCCGGCCGATAGTGTATCGCCGCATGCATTACCATGCATTACTGCATTATGCATTCCAGTGGAAAGGTTCATATTCATATGGCAATGCCGCCTAGTGGGACCCGTTTAGTCAAATATCTATTGAAAGTTCGTGGAAGCTATTAGAACTAATTTCGCATGAGTGCTTTTATCAACTTGCCTTTATCATTCATACTGGTAAGGAATGGAACTCCATGCCCTCGTCTGTTTTTCCGCACCAATATCGAGAACAGGTTCCTTTTAGAGGAGCGTGCTCCATATTAGGCCACATCTTTACTTGTTTTTCAAATGAATTGGCGGTCAAACGCTGGGCTATCAATAAAAAAAATGTGACGTCACTGACTGAAAGTTCTGCAATCAATGAGTAAAATACTCTTCTAAAATCTAAATATTTCACTCTATTCGCAAAAAACATTGCTGGCTTAAGGAAGTCCTAGCCAAGACTGCCTTTAATACAGAGTCTACATGACCAGACTGGCCTGTTTTTTGTTTAACGGGTAAGTATTGCCATCCAACATGGTAATGCCACCAGTGGCCGTTACCATCTATCGTATCAATGATCGACTGGATTATCTATAGAATGCTATATTTTTATAATATTTTTTTTTTTAATTCTTTAGTGTCATTGTGTAAAAACCCGCGTTGCCGTGATGGTCCTGGCTTAAGAATCGACCCCTCAAACACAGCCCATGGATATCGTAAAAGCCGACTAAGGGATCACGCCATAAGAAGGGCAGCAGCTTCCTTCCAAGCCTCCACCAAAGCTAATAGGTCGTTGATGTGTTAAAAACGACTCCTCAGTAGGATGTAGCGTGATGCTTCGTAGCCATTAGTCGCTTTGTACGACTCGTTTTGTACGAAAACGCTACGCTACTCTGTCCCACCAGACACTGCGTAGTATAAGCTGAGCAAATAATATCTGTGTTTAAGTTTTAAATAATATTGGAGCGATTTAAAACCCAGGCTTTCGTTTAATAATTTTAGTAGCAACAATTCCACGCAGCTGATGAAAATACACACTGATAACAAGCATTAACAATGTTCCGTTGATCCTATGCAAAAACATGGTAAGCTAACAGCGTAGATTGCCGTTTTTACAGCTTACATGCGGGCTGATACCGTGGGAGCTGGCACACGCCACTAGGCCAGTTTTTCAACATACTACCAACTACGTGCGGCTCTGCCCGTTTGGTACATACCAAGCCTAACAAATCATACACGCGTATAAGAGATTTAGAGTAGTAGAGCCCCTTGTGAAAGGGCTCGTCCGGGGCAATACTACCACCTATTTCAGCCGCCAAGCAGCATTTCTGTGTTCCGGTTTGAAGGGTATGGTTGCCGGTAAAATTACGGGCACGCGAGGCTTAACACCTTTATGCTTCAAGATGACGGGCGCAATGCAGTGCCGTGTAGGCTATGTTCTTTGTGGATGTGGCCTACGCAGTAAAGCATAGTTATAGGCAAGAGTGCACTTAACACAGGTGTGCTTGTTCCTTCTCCTAGTTGTAAAAAAAAAAACGCATTACACAATCCAGAATAAATATGGTGCTATTCGGTCCAGTTACAAATGTAATAGTAGATACGTACGAGGAACTCAATTTAGAGGACTAGAAAAGCCAGAAATTAGAATATCTTTGCCCATATATATTGTATTAGTTTTTGCCCGTATGTAGGTACGTTGTATGTTCTAAAGTGTCTAACAACAACATAAATAAACGTTGACCGTACCATATTTACTACTAGCTATTTGTAAGCCGTGGGCATGTGTAGAACGTAAGTTTGGACGTGCCTGACTACCCCTGGTGATCCTCATAAGATGCACGCTCTGAGTAGTAATCAGAGGTGAATCCTTGAAGGGGAAAAAGTCGTGCGTCTATTTCTACTTTTATTTATCTATCTTATAGAAGCAAATATACCGTCAATAATATGACTCATATGTTTTAAAGTTAAAGGTAGAACTTATAGAACCTAACTAAGGTTTCAGTATTAAAATCGTTTTTTTTTATTGTACGACGGGGTAGCGCTTGTCCTTCATCACCCGGAATCCTCAACAAACTGAGGAACGTTGACATTTCTGTTGCGATCCTTTCAACCTGTCTTCAAAAATCCACCTGTATAACTTATGGATACTCGCATAATACTCGCATAATGTCAGATATTGTTCACGCAGATTGACCTACACGCATATTGACGTACACGCATATTGACGAACACGCATATTGACTTCACGCATATTGACTTACACGCATAATGACTTACACGCATATTGACCTACACGCATAATGACACACAAGGTATTTAACACTAGATTTCCGCCGAGCGGCTTCGTTTATTATATTATATTGTTATGTTATGTCCTACATACATCCAAAAATACAGTACCTTATGTTTGTCAAATTGTATGTCTCTCAGCCAGGGGTCAAACAGTAGTTTTTCTGGTTCGATGTTGACGGGACTCTGTCGACGACCCTTGTTGCACATGCTCCATTGAGGGTTGATCAGCCCCCAAAACCCAGGTCCTGTGGGTGGAAAATCATTCATATATTTTAAAAACGGACTGCGTTATCATTAATTATCCTACCTAATAATGCGAATGTTGGTTTGATTATTACGCTTTAATACCAAAACCACTACTATCCGGATTTAAAAAATCTTGACTTGACTGAATGTCCTAAGACCCCTAGGTGGGGTAATAAGGTAGTGCTTTTTTTTTTATTGAACGACGGGTAAGCATTTGGTCTTCATCTCATCTGGTTCCAAGTTGAGATAAGGACCCTGGGGTGGAGATACACTTCACTCGGAACCCGGGACCTGGATCTGTAATCGGTGGGTTGAACCACTAGACCAAATAGGCGGTTAAATATTTCGCTCCAGGTCTTCCCTAATGTCTTGATTTCAGTCAGACTCAAACGTCACGTGTGCCTGTTTGGGCTGGCCACGCCTCAGCTTGCCACTTTTGAAGGTTCCAGTCAAAAGCTTGTCTGGTGACGTGTTCGGAGTCACTACAAAGAGTGTGGCAAATCCGTTCACTTTCTACGATAAATATGTATGTCTATTGCTGTTGCTTGATATTTATTTAGCAATTCGGTAAGTTATCGTGTCTTGCCAGAATATTCTTAGGTTTCGTCAATTATGTCATTTAAGTATCAAAAAATGTGCAATCCATAAACGGATCTTTCATGTTTCGTTTTTCGTAGTAGACCAACTGGAGCAGGCGGGCGGCGCTCTAGTACGCACGCAAACAACACACAAACAATAGACGTATAAAGGTTTGCCGCTAGTTAGCTTCAAAGTAAGGTATACCGCCTATTTTCTTGGTAAAGTAACACAATGGAGATACGTTAATATTGACGAAATAATAAGTGATACTAATTTTGTGTTTCACCAACTGGACACGCGTGTGTCTAGTCTCTTGTGTCCAGTTAGTGACTAACCCATATTTCTTAGTGGTTCTTTTCAACGTTCTTGTCAAGATACGGCGATTTGGCTTAGTTCATTAGGTGTGCGATTTCAAGCTATCCTTAGCACAAAAACAGGAATTTGTTTTGTTTTTCAGATACCGCCATTTTGATAACGAGGACAGAATACCTATTAAACACAAAAGCGCAGCGCGACGGCAACAGTTTCATTAAATTCTAACCGCCTCTGTGGTATAGTGACTTGCCCGCCGGTGTGAAATCCAGAGGTCCCGGATTCAAACCAAGAGAGAACAATATTGTGCTTGATTTTGCTGGTGGTAGACTTTGTATAATTCCACCTGGCTAGCTACCACCATCTTACCTAAGTCTGTCGCCGCCGTAACAACAAATCCAAATTGTTGTGCTCCAGCATCTAGAGGTAAGATAGCCAGTTCCTCGGACTGTAGAATTCCGGGTGAAGTGTGCCTCCACCTTCGGCCTTATCATAATTTGACATCAGGTGAGATAAAGGTCTGCTATTCCCGACGGCCAAAAAGAAATTCAAATTTTTCAAATTCCTCGAAACACGAACCAAACAGTGGGCTACTCAAAAAATGAAACCTTATATGCCCACCCGTACTTAAATGGGAATGGGTCTAAAAATGGACATCATCATTTAGCTGAAAACGACGTCCTAATTACACGGGGGACATGAAACGATGACGTCCGGCTGCCAAGCCTGATAGCATCGCGACGTACGTACAAATAGCATCGTAAATATTAAATGCATCGGGATATTAAGGGTTGTATGGTATTCTGGCCCTTTCTGGAAATAGTCCTCGTGAAAGCTTTCTGTTTTTTACATCTGCAACTTGTGTTGCAGATGACAAGTAGATCCTGATGCAATGCAGCAAGCCATTCTCTTATAGGTTATAGATATAATTTAAGCATACCTTTACGTTGTACCTTTCTATGTGTATGTAGATATAAAGCTTGTTGTATAATAATTTAGAGAAATAAATGAATTGAATTGAATTGAATCTAATATTGAATGTTAATAAAATCGTACCAAACATGTACATAATTTCATACAGATAAATAGGTATCACGAAGATATATATATGACATAAATAGTGGCACGACGCTTGTAAATAAGGTTTGCTTAGAGATAGTATTGAAAAAATATTTTTTATGTCTAATTACCTAATTAGTACCCATAAATTTTCTCATACTTCGCAACCACGTCACTGTAATGGATATGTAAGAATCGACTGTCAATTAATGCACTACCTAAAACCAAATGAAATATTTGTTAAGTGTGACCAACAGCTAAAAATACAGTTTAAAAACTAATTAAGATCAATCTGAATGGCATGTGTCTCTGGCTATAGTATTCCGATAAGTGGCCATGGGCTTGCAACCTGTCACGTATTAAATACCAGCTACTTGCAAACCGTGGGCATGTGCCGAACGTAAGTTTGGACGTGCGTCTGACTACCCCCTAGTAGTAATCCTCATAAGATCTACATTCTGAGTAGTGGTCAGAGGTCCTTGAAGGGGAAACAGTCTTGAGTGTGTAACTGATACTGAGTTAATTATAGTTTTTCACAAGTAAAGACATGGTAGGAACAATGCTTGTGAATGTTAATCTATCCAATTTAGTAAAGTATTTTAGTGTAGCACCAATTGCATTAAACTTATTACTTTTGTTAATTGGTGGTAGGACTTTGTGGTTGGTAGTAGGGCTTTGAGTTGGTGGTAGGACTTTGTTTAAGTCTGCCTGGCTAGCTATCACCATCTTACCTAGTTCTGCCGCCATAACAACAATTCAAAAAATAGTTGTGTTCCGGGATTTAGAGGTAAGATAGCCAGCTCCTCAGTTAGCTGAGGATTCCGGGTGAAGTGCGCCTCCACCTTCGGCCTTATCATTACTTGACAATCAGGTGAGATGCAGGCCAAGCACAAAAAAAAATGTATTTTAGTGTAGTAACAATTGCATTAAACTTCTTACCTACCTACTAATTATTAGCATTTTCGCCCGAAGAATTCTCCGATTAGCTGCTGAATATATAAATTTGTAGGAAGCATAGCCCTTTCAGTGTATCCCTATGATTTCCACGGGATGACGTAACAGGAGGTCTAGGCATTCAATAAACATATATACCACAATACATAAGGGACATTAATTAATGTGGGTAAACGGCACAATCGCCCATGAATCAGTAAATTACACATTCCTAACGATGACTATCCAAAATCGGTTCAAAATCGCTACTCAGACGGAAAACTATTCACTCCGTGCTTCTATAGCTGAATAGGAATCCGGGCCACCGCAAAATTTGGTCATCATAGTGTATTGAACCGTGCGTAATGCGTGGGTGGCCAAGGTATCTCACTCTTAGCGGACTTTTCTATGCAAGTTTTGAGATCAACGGAGCAACCCATTAAAAAAAACACTGCGTTACTTTTTTATTATAGTCACCTTTGCTTATTTCATTTTCATTTTTGAAAATGAAAATGAAATAAAATGGAACTATGAAACACTTCACTTTTATATTTAGCTCTGGTACTACTTATGTATGCAAGCCTGATAGAGCACAGTTTAGTACCAAATTAATAACATATCTAGAAAGAAATAAATAAAGAAAAATATAATATTTAGCCAACATAAGTACCTACTAGTATGAACACAAATCACAACATAATAGTTGAGTGATAAGAAATATTACGCTTTAGTAGTAACTCACTAACATGTCGTTAGTAAGTACTACGTCAGATAACAAAGGAAATATATTATTGACTGAAGTGAAGCGTTTCAGTTTCGAGATTCGATCTCGAAACTCTTTTGTCCGCCGGTTTGTTCTCGCCTACAGGTCGCATTTTTCAACTGATTCTGTTGAAAATTGGCACACATGTTCCTTGATTTTTCTTTTTTTTTTTCGATCGCGATTTTTGATTTAGGGGAAATAGGGAGGGTAAAAGCGGAAGTTTGTTGTAGCGTTATTTATCAACGGATTTCAATGCGACTTGAAAGACACTCTAAGGATTTCATTATACGCAAGATGTTGTGAAAATAAAAACAAAAAGGGGAAGTGGAGGGATAAAAGGGGAGTAGTTTGCTGTAAAAATTTTTTTTTTTTTCTTGTGAAAATTTATACCTACCTACGTTTTGCACGACGTTTTGACGCAGACTACGCAGTCCTCTCCGCCTTTGCAAAAAAAAATCCGTAGACACCAGGTCCGATCTCCAAGGGAACGCAAGTAATCGCTAAAACTAATACTACTATTTGCTTAAAAGTCTAAAAGGAAAAAGTGAAAGAGGAAAGTATCGGTTATTGCATGGGTTACATGATGCAAGTTTCTTGCCTGTTGCATACAATAAAATTGAAGCAATAAATTACCTGCATGGTCTAAACAGTACGTAACATTTTGATCTTTTGCGCAAGTTTTGCTTGCCAAAATTTTCTTGGTGTAAACAGCACATACAAAAATTTCTTAGGCGATTCTTGCATTCAATTATTTTTCTCTTCATTTGCCAACATGAGTGCAGTAAGTGAAGGTGTGTTAATCGTTGCTGCTCGTCTGAGACAAGAAATATTGACAACCAAATTTTAACACTTTTTGACTCCTATTTTTTAATAAACTCTTTACAAAAGACTCTTTACAAAACCTTCCAACACTTGAATGAAAAATTTGACAACGCAAATACGTGCAATACTTGAAGCAACCCGCCAATGAATGGTACACGCACATACAACTCTCTATTTAGACAAGTCAAAACTTGAAAGCAATAATCTCCTAAACATTATTGTATTGGTCTAAACAGAAGACATTTGCAACTATTTTTTGTCAAGACTTGCATTCAATAATTGCGTTAATTTTTTTTACTTGTATCCACGTGTAAACAGTTGCGTACAATTCTTGAAGGGCAATTAACGCACTACTAATATTGCATTCAATAATTGCACTTGAATGTACAAGAAAATTGTATCGTCTAAATCACGCTTTATTATTCTACTAAGCAATCTCACACTCGTTGAGATCGTGGTCAAACGAATACCTAATCAAATAAAAAAAACGCCTTCAGAAAAATCTTCTATTTTTTTAGCATAAATGCACGTTTACATATCTATAGTTATTAGTTTCCTTCGATAAATGATTACTACCTGAGTATGCAGTCAATTTGCCGCGGGTTAAGAATTGACCCCTCTAACTCAGCCTATGGATGTCGTAAAAGCCGACTAAGGGATCTCACCAGGAGAAAGGCAGCAGTTTCCTTCTGTGTATTATCTACCTTTACTGCGATCACCATTGCGCCTTCCAAGCGTGGTGATTATGGCAAAACCCTCCAGCTTTGGGGGAGGCTCTGTCCAGCAGTGGAAAATATATGTTGATGATGATTCAGTCAATTATTGTATGAATAATTAGTAACAAATCAAGTGTAGGTACTATTCATGTTCAGAATGAAAATCTAGTGACCTATTTATGTTAGACATAATGAGTCTGTTCCAAATTATAATGACTGAAATGTCATAGTCCGAGTAATGGATATATTTTTGAGTCCAAGGAGTAAATAGTCCTAGGAAGTATAGCATTAGGATCCAGGCCAACATGTCTATGAAATTTCAATTATATTTTTTTATTTATAACCATGTGATGACAATTTACTGCACAATCTACTATACAAAAAAAAAAGTTACAACAAACATTTCTCAATAAATAGAGTTCATACATGCTTCAGTTCATACATTCATAGACTCACGCTTGATTTCCAGAGGGGTATTGGAGTGTATTGGATTATTTGTAGTATTTTATTATTAGTTAGTAGTATTGTATTGGAGTGACTACTTCCTAGTAGTCTACTACGCGTAACGGCATGATCTTCTGACAACTGACTTCAGTATCGATAATAGTGTTTCCTCAAAAAAAAATCAAATTATGTTTAATGTACAGTCCGTTACAGTTTTATTATAAGTAGGTACAGCTAGGTTATTTTTAATTGTACGATGTGCTTGGTTTTCATCTCACCTGATTTTCAATTTATGATAAGGCTGTGAAGGTGAAACTGCGTAGCTGACTATCTTGCCTCTAAATGACGGAACACAACATTAAAAACATTGTTGTTATGGCGACAGAATTAGGTAAAATGATGGTAGCTAGCCAGGTAGACTTAAACAAAGTCTTACCAACAAACAAACCAAGCACAATATTGTACTCTCCCTGGGGATCAAACCCGGGACCTCTGTATCTGACACCGGTGGGCGAACCAGTAGACATAGGCGGTTAACAGGTAGATCGTCAGACGTCACCTCTCTGTATCTATGAAGAGCATGCTAAGGGTGAATGAGACATGAGATGTGGAGCAGTAAGTAAAAGTCTCTGCCTTTTCTTCTTTTATTTCAAATGGGTTTACTTCTGACTTCAACGTTCACCTGGTCACTACCTAGATGAGGAGAAGCTACCTGTTAATTGCACTGGCACTCCCGTGAACTGACGGAACACAGCAAACTGCATGGCGCCGGACTTTGCCGGGAGTGTGGTCGCAAGCCAGGTGAACCTCTACAATTCCTTCCATCAGTGATACGATTATTCAAATAGATAGATTAGCAAAATATAATAGAAAAAAAAGTAATACAATTCAAAATCTTTATCACAATCTTTTGCTCTGCCTTCTGCGCTGTAAGCTTTTGGTTCGATTCCCGCCCAGGACAGACATCTGTGTGATGAATATAGTTTGTTTTTCCTGTGTTTGGGTGTTGTATTGAATGATAAGTATGTATTTCCAGAAAAAGAAGGTAATACTTCTGTAATTTTGTTCCCAAATTACAAGATTTGCTTAGTTTAAGTATGAATGGGCGTATGAATTAAATTTTCCGTAGCTGTTGCGGCTTAAGAATCGACCCCTCAAACACACATGGATGTCGTAAAAGCCGATTAAGGGACCACCAGAAGATGGACAGCAGCTTCGATCACCAATCCGAATATGGCAAAACCCTTCAGTTTTGGGCGAGGTTTTGTCCAGCAGTGGAAGTGTCCACTGCTCCACGTTAATGGCCTGATGATGTAATGTGTGATGAGTATAAATAAATTAAAAATTATCCATTAATGAGACAATATCAAATATTAATCTTCAAGCCCCAAATAGTAATGTCCAAGTTTGATCAAGTGAAAGAAATCACTAGAGTTTCGACCCCGCTCTGTAGGCAATGACACGGTTGGACGCACATCACCATTAAGATACTATCTGTGATCATTACGGGGTATCGTTATGGAGGTTACTTGGCCGGGTATACTATTCAGGGCTTCGTATACGGATCACGGCACTGATTTCAGAGAACAGCTAGTTCAGTCAAGATAAAGGCCTCCGGATTTATAAAGAGCCGTTCAATTCATCTCTGGAACCACCGCTGGAGCAAAACATCACTAAAGTCGAACTATGGCCGAAAGGGTATCGCGGATGATTATTAAACACTAGTAAGTCACGTACAGACGTGACTTATAACGTTAAGACGTTACGTGCCATCAAATAGTTAGAGTAAATATAGTTACTTATTTACGTTAGTTTTTTAAGGTATATATTAATATGGGCCGTAGACTAAGTTAGAATAAGATCTGTAATTTATCTATTGTTGTCTGAAATGAAATTTAATTATTATTATAAAACAGCCAAGCTGAAATGAGAGCGGTAGGAAAATAGTTAAACAGCTTATAAATAATAAAAAGCCCTTCCAATTTACCTATGTAAATAAATATTACAGCACATTAATCTCACACAGCGCTGTCTAATCCCAAACTAAGCAAAGCATGTAATATGGGAACTAGATTATGGTAAAATTACCGGCACCTAACACCTTTATGCCTCAAGTTGACGAGCTCAGTGCAGTGCTGCGTAGGCCATGTTCTTTGTGGATGTGTTCTTCGTTTGTACTGATTGAAAGGCGGGCGCGCGGTGCGCCTGTAGTATTTCAAATAATTCATGTTTCATATTAAATTTGAATTGGTAACAAAAAAACTAGTTTGCCTTCAATGTTATATCCATGTACATCAACTTGTTTCTGATATGTTACTTATTTACCCGATACAGTACAGTATAGTTTTTTTTTTTTTTTACGTTTATTCCTGTTTTCTTTATTGGGTGAATAAATCTCTTTTTATTTTTCACTTCTTGCACTTCACCTGAAATCCTCAACAAACTGAGGAAAAAATGCCGGAACACAACAATTTTAGAATTGTTGTTATGGCAACAGATTTAGGATAGATGGTGGTAGCAAGCCAGGCAGACTTAAACAAAGTCCTACCAACCAAACCAAGCAAAATATTGTATTCTCCCTGGGGATCGAACCCGGGACCTCTGGATCTGAAATCGGTGGGTTGAATCACTAGACTACAGAGGCGGTTTCTGAAGAGTTGAATTCGAGCTGATATTTCTAAATGTGCCAGCTACACAACACTAATATGAGCTAAGGTCATGTCGTTCAGGCGACAAGAATGTGGAGAATGAGTCGTGTTATTGGGTACAAGAACGTACTTGGTATAAACTAGGTATAAGTTGTAAAACTGGACGAGGTGAGGTGAAAATGGCCGCTATTTTAGGCTTTAGTCACCTTTTGTGGTGTTATCGGAAACAGCTCGAAACAAAAAGGGAAACATTGGACATGCGCGCCCTGAGGCCTTAATATGAGTTTCTGACAGCTAACTGAAACTATTTTCGTTTTCGTATAGGGCGCTTATTTCCATACATTTGGTTAGCGGAATAGTAATGCAACTGTAAATATGGAAATAAGCGCCCTATACGAAAACGAAAATAGTTTCAGTTAGCTGTCAGAAACTCATACTAAGGCCTCTAAAAGACTGGGAAAGGGCATTATAGACATAATAAGTATTTACATATAATGGTAATTTCTAATAATATATCAAAAAATGCCACGGAAAACCTGTATTCTTACCTGTACAGTACAATAACCAATAGTTGCATGAGCCATAAATATATTGTATGCTATTTTTTTTTTATCCGGGATCGTCCTTTTTAAGCTATGCGCTAAATGTGGCTTCAGCATACAGATATATCTGTAATTATACTGTAAATTTTTGAATATAGAAAAATGTAGCTCACCTGAAATTCCATCGTAGGTCCACCATTCTTCCCAGCTACCGGATATATCTGAAAACAATCATCATCATCACATTCATTCAGGGCACAAATTTAAAAAGGCTAGCTATGTCAACTGAGGATAAGATTCGGCTATACGGCCATGAACTTGTTTTTCTATATGTGTACTGATTGTACATGTGCCGAACTTATGTCTGGACGTGCCTCTGACGACCTAGTAGTCATAAGATCCACGCTCTGATTAGAGATAAAAGGTGAATCGTCGAAGGGGAAAAAGTCGTGAGTCTGTCAAGTATGAAGTTCCGAAAAAAAAACATCGTGAGCTTACTCATTTCATGAAATACGCTCTGGGTATTTTGTTAATCTACTTTTAGAACATCTGTCGAAAAAGTTAATTCTTTGAGGATAAGGTTTCAAAAGAAAATGTGTAAGAATCAGCCATCAGCTGGTTCACCCCTAGTCTTGCCAGGATACCAACTTACCAATTACATTAATATAAGTATTGAATGAACTATTATGAGAATGATTAACCTTTGACTGTGGCGCAAAGCAGAGTGAGTATGAACAGTGAGCATTGCCGCATCGTGGTACTGCGTTGTCACACCGGGAGCCTCATCTGATCAGTCTGCAACAATACACAACACATTGATGACACAAACACGGACGTTACTTGCTAACACTGTGATTTTCCCAAGAACAAACTAATTATGCCTCAAGTTTGAACAGCACAGTTTACACAATTATATAATCAAAACAATTATGAGTAGCAATGACATTGATGACCCCACGACTCATCATTATTGGCACAAAGAACAGAACTCGCGATTTCGGTTTGATTACTGATAGATATTGTGTTGCCAGTAATTAATACGATTAGTACTGATATTAAAGGAAGTGTGGACATGTTAAATTAAATAAAAAAGTAACAAACCTCATAGCTCAGTTGGTGGCTTTACCTTCTAAGCTGTATGTGTTGGGTTCGATTCCCACCCTGTACAAATATTTGTGTGATGATTATTGATGATTGTTCTGTGTTTGGGTGTTGATAAGTATTTATTTCTTAAACAAAGTAGATGAGTATATAGTGTATTATTTCCGTAATATAGTTTCCATATTGCTTTGCTTAGTTTGGGACTAGATGTATGAAATTAATGTAAATGAAGTTTGTTATAAATAAAAATTGTTAGGTTAGGGATGAAATAAAACAAAATGAGCCTTAATGTAATAATTTTATGTAAAATGTTGTAGATAAAACAATAAATTTCTGTAAACTCGCAACTCCATCTCAATTCTCATAAATTAATTCCACAAAGCTGAGTAAAACCGTTATAAATTGTGAAAAGTCCATGTTTGCATGTCTGACCGCGATTAGCGCGCGCCGTGTATTTGTCTACAGCTTGACTAACGTACGACCGTAAGGTAATAACAGAAACTAGCCAGACTCTCCTTTGCCGAGATTATCCGATGCCCTTTCCGAAGATTGAGTCTGGAAATAGTTGGTATTTATACGTGATTTTATTCAAGTTAGAAGAAACAACAAGCCAAACAAGAATGCATGCAGCCCAACTGATGTTAATTCTCTTGCCTATAATCCTACAAAAGCCTTACTGCGTAGGTCACATACACATAGGTCATAACTGCACGGCACGGCATTGCGCCCGTCAACTTGAGGCATAGTGTTAAGCGTCGCGTGCCCGCGATTTCACCGGCAACCATACCCTTCAAACCGGAACCCAAGTGTTGCAATAATATACCACCACCTCTCCACCAATTAAAGTCGTATAATAAATAAAAAGTATACATTCAAACAAAAATATAAAATATATGTATTGACGTTGCAGAATACTGGGTTGTCTGGTACACATCATTATAGCGCGCCCTTCACCTGTTAAAAGGTATGACGTCACATGATTATCTGTATAGGTATGTATGTACTACTAATACAATATTGAATACTTTAGTATCTCTGCGTATATTATTTGTGTGTATTTTCAATTACTATCTATTATTTTACTTTCTATTTTGTGTTCATTTTAATGTGTTTATTTTTTTTCATATGTTATATTTCATAGATTTTCCCCTCAAACATTTTTCTATGATTTTATTAATATTAAATGTTCTCTCACTTCATGAGGTCGATTGACTGGGCTGGGTCACAACAGAATATCAGCGCAGTGAGGCATAATGCTGAGTTGTGTCCCATTTGCTGCTGTAGCACACAGCACAAACTGTATTCACTTATTACCTACTCTTGTTTTTCTGTTTGACAATTTCATTCTGTTTTGTTTGTGTGTGTGTGTTATAATAGAAAATAAATTAATGTCTATGTCTATGTCTAACCTAGAAATGCTGCTAGGCGACCGAAATAGATATAGTGATAGTACTTCCCCGAACGTGAACCCTCTCCTCCTTCATGAATAATTTAATTTAAGCAAATCTTACACTTCTCCTTGAGAGTAATATGCTGAATATTCTTATTTATATTTTTACATAAACTTTACTATTTTACGGGGTAAGGGGCGATCTATCTAGTGGTCTGTCCCGGGCAACAAAATCAACTAAAGTCAACGGCTTCGAAGATCATTTGTATCTTGATAAATCTGATGGCTACAGAACATTGTTTCCTCTTCCCCAAGCACACAAATTATTCTCTAAAACAACATTCGTTACAAAATAATCTCCCGCAAACTTTCTTATCTAAAAACACTACAAAAAGCCAGATTCTCGTAGGAAATTACCCCTTTATCTCGTAAGCTACTTACCCCCAATCTGCTCGGTAATGCGACCCAGATTACCGCAACCGCAGTGATTATCATTGAGGCAGCTAATGCTATGGTTTTTGTTTGGAAATGTTGGGATCATTTATAGACTAAGAACAAAAAAAACTATCTTTCTTATAATCAGGAGCTATGAGGTGAAGCCGCCGCAGTGTCCCAGTGGGGTCAAAAAATTTATGAAGATTAAAAATTTAAACCGCCTCTGTGTTCTAGTGGTTCAACCCACCGTTTGAAAACACCCGTTGAAACCGTTTATACCGTTGAAACCACGGTCAAGAGATGGGAAGACAAAATGCACTCGTGACAATGCTTTTCGACTATATGTTCATCCCTTTAGATTAGGGATATAAAAACAAGAATTACAAAGCAGCAGAGACTATTTTGACACCAAAAGTAGGCAACACGTCGGCAGAGGGCTCGTCAGCTTAGCAGCAAGACTATAATATTTCCTGAGGTTGCCTCGTGTGTAGGAAACACGTGACGATTTGATTTTTTGACAGACAGACGGAGAGACGTACGGATGGTTAGGGACACTTATTAATAGGGTCACGTACCCTTTGCGAAACCCTAAAAATGAATGGAATGTCATATTTTCACTGAAGAAAAACCACGTGACTTTTATTAGGTCATCACGTTAGCCAATAGAGGAAGATCCCCATAACAAGCCTCATAGCTCAGTTGGTAGTAACTCTGCTTTCTGCGCCGTAGGCTGTGGGTTCGATTCCCACCCAGGACAAACATTTGTGTGATGAATATAGATGTTTGTTCTTGTACTGTATAAGTATGTATTTACAAAAAAAAAGTATTTAAGTATTCTATCTAATCTTGTTTCCATATACAAGCCATGCTTAGTTTGGGGCTTCAAATGAATGTCTTGTAATATTTATTTTTTATTTCTATAACGAACGCAACGTTATAAACTTCCCTTCTGATTCTACACAGTAGTTTCCCTATCGTTAGTAGCAAAGCTGTTCCAAAACATCTCCAGATATTCCTTACGAGGTGTCGACGCGCAATCTTCAGTCGTTAGCCCCGCCCACTTCCGGCGCCGATACCATCACTTCCGGTGAGACGAGGAGAACCATCGTTTGTATTCGTTTAATTTATGTAAAGTTGTTTACTTGATTTATTGCTTGTTTTTGTAGGGTTTCTACAACAAGGAATACCTACTTGAATTATACAATTTTGGACGTAGTTAAGGTTAGCTTGTCCAAATACCAACTCATACTTTACTAGGTATTAGTTACACTACAATATTGTAATCCCACTGAATTATGAGAAAAATGCTTCGGTTTTTAAAGTGTTTGGCATCAACAAGGAAGCATCCATATGTTTTTAAAATGTCATTATAACTTTATTTAAATTGAAACTTATTTTTAAAAACTTCTTAACGTTATGTTTATAACGGAGAAAAAAATAAAAAGACTGAAAACACAAAAAATGTTCTTCCCATAAAAATGACGTAAGAAGCCAAGAGTACTCAAAGTCAAAGTCAGTTTTTCTCCCGAAAGTCCGGTCTGTCTCTCCAATTATCTGTTCACCTGTATTGGTAGACCAAATCACTTTTTTTTTTTAACTTTACTTAGCTCTAGGACTTATTTGAAAAGTGTTCAATAAACTTGTATTAACTATAAATTGACCGTTATACAGCCACTCTATCCAAAACATTGCGAGTTTACTGTAATAAATGATGGAAATTCGTGTATCGGAATATTTTCAGGGTTGCCAATCAATAAAACTGTTTCATCGATAGATAGTTAGTATATTGCATAATTTATTAGACAAATATTGCATCTCAATTACGCATAGTTTGCATAAACTTTGGCAATACAAATATTTGTATCAAACTACCCTTGCCAAGATACATAGGTACTTCCGTTTCATAAACAGTACCCCAAACAGACGCAGAATCCGACGCCAGACCGTCTGGCGCCTTCCTTATCGACGTGAGGGGTAGCATCCCCTCGAACATCTACTTTTACGAGGAATGCGGGAGCATCCCTGTCAATACTTTTAGGAGAATGCGTTTTTCTGATACGTTTGGGTGTCAGCTTACGAACTGAATTGAGCACTTAGATTTAGTGTTTTGAGAAACATGGTAGTCATTTTTGAATAGCGTTATGGCTTTACCGTTTAGGTATCGTCGTTTCGATATTTAAATATAACAAGCATAAGGGCTCACCTGGTAGTAACTCTGCCTTTTGCGCTGTAGGTTATGGGTTCGATTCCCACCCAGTACAAACATTTGTGTGATGAATATAGATGTTTGTTCTGTGTTTGGGTGTTGTATCATAATGTATGTATGATTTAAAAAATAACGTAAAAATATAAGTTTTCTATGCGTAATATATTTCCCATATTACAAGCTATGCTTCGATGGGGCTATTTATTGTGAGATAATGTCAAAAAAAAAGAAAAAGTAAACTTTGGTACGCATGGGCTTGCAACCGAATGTTATAGTCAGTACTAACTTCGTTACTACAAAAATACTATCGTAGAAATTTTGACACTGACTTCTTCAGCAGCCCATGAATATCCACAACTGTACCGCAGTCTCCTCAAAAATGGGAGGGTTTCACCATGATCATGGAGCATGGCAAGCGGATTGGTGAACGCAGTGTATAAACCTCTGATCATAACTCAGAGCGTGGATCTTATGAAGATCACCTACTAGGGGGTATTCAGAGACACGTTCGTTCGTCACACCCACGTTTTTGCAAGAAGCTAGTATTCAATACGTGACAGGTTGAAAGCAGTCAGAGCATGTGCAAGTGTCAATGCGCACATAGCCTTCCGAAAAACCGAAAAGTTCATCGGTGCACGACTGGATTTGAGCCCACAACCTCTGTATCGGAAGGCGGGACCAAACGCACTTGGAGTGTACTATGTGTTAATTTTTTTTTATTTTTTTTTAATATAATATATTTTTGTGATCAGTTACGAAAGAGGAAAGTCTTCGATGATTATAAATGATCAATCATTATATTAACCTAACATATGCGATATCGGAATTACTCATACGTAATTTTTCAATGGCAAGTTGTTTATGTAAATAGCAATTTTTTAAACTTGCTTTTCATTAGGGTTCCGCAGGTAAATAACGTCAAAGGGTATTTGTAAGCGAACAAACGGACAGGAACCGTAATAAATAGAAGCAGTATTTCTATTGCCGCTACAATACCAAATAAGGAAAAAAAACAATAAATATCCGGAAATGTGATTTTTTTGCCTGGAAATGTGGGTTGGATCCTTCGGTTTCCTAACTTGGCCGGTTAATTACAATTTGATGTCGCTTTTATAGATCCTTGGGTGAGCTTTTCATTGAAATACTGTCTTGTATACTGCTTGGTGAATAATTATATGCCTTTCAGAAAAATACTCCTTACCATAAAACAACAATTACACCGAACGGCTCATTAAACGCAACTTTTTCAAGGAAAAATAATGTTTTTCAAGGCACATAAATCTACACAAAACTGTTCTCAATGCCACAATTATCGACCTTATCCTCGTGGGCTAAGGTTTGGAATAGTGGAGACGTTTTGCAGGAAGTTCAGCATGGTAGACAAAGCTCGTAGCTTACAGGATGTGGGGTCTAACTTAGCTTTCTAGGGCCGATGGCCCTTAACACAGTATACTCATTAGCATAGATTAACTCGATACCTTGTAGGGAAATATAAAAGAACTAACGGGTTACGATAAAAATTAAATTTTTAATGGGTTTTCGTAGCAGTTTGTTAAATAATCGTGTTTTTGTATCAATTATGTTGACAATTGAATATCGTTATCAACAAGAATACCAAACGACATCGCATCCGAATAAAATAATGATGTAATTTTTATATTAATACAATTTTCTGCTCTTCTGTTGTATTGGACAAAGCCAAACATGGCTTTGTCCACTTGGTACCTGGATACATTAAAAATATCTGTGCGAAGTTTCAACTCAATCCGTTCTGTTGTTTTTGGGTGAAGGAGCAACAAAGAATAAATTCGTTTTGTATGGCGATGTTAGACGTCTCATATCCATACAACGGGAACTAATGTATGGGATGACAGTAGCCTATCTCCTTCCTTGGTCTAAAGCAACACAAATGTGCAAAGCTTCAGCTCATCTGTAAAGACATTAGGCGTGATAGCGTAACAAACATACTCACATTTGCATTTATTCGTCCAATCCGTCCTCAATTTATGTATAAGGCAAGGCCCATAAAATTGTAAACACATAGGATTAAGAAATACGCGCTGAAGTGACAATTTTTCAAGTGACAGCGGACAGAAGAAATTTTAAAAATGATTCGTATCAATATATATATATATATATATGAAGGCTTAGACAACATAATAAAGAACACCCTTTCCACGGTTTTGAATATTGAGTTGGATGACAGAGCATGGTCGCAGGCCTCATTGCCTGTTCGATTGGGCGGCTAAGGTATACGCAAAATTTCTAGTGTTGCTTTGCCAGCGTTCTTGCCTTCCGTATAAAGCTCACATTCTTTGGTTGAGAAAATTCTAACACCATCAATTTCGACTGTTCCTGGCAATCGCTAATAACCTCCAAATTTCTTATCTTGACGAGGCTCGAAATGCTTAGCATAGTGCTTGTCCTAATACCGATCCCCAAAACACCTTTCGGCACAACGGCTGTGGGACGGGCCTCCTGTGCGAGTTGACACGGAATTATCTATGACGTACGTGCTCAACCTCCACAGATTGTGCTCGTCTCTTAGCTGTTTCAAAATGGGAATTAGGTCTTTGGCTGCAAGCACATCCATCTTACAATACCGGTACACTTACGGATCCTGTAACTTTGCATATTGCCACTTGTCTTCGGCTGGGTGCAAGATGCTGCGTCCCTCACCAGTGCCGGTGCGGGGCTGTAAATCAACTTGGTTTTCACGGCAGGATTTCGCGCCACGCAAGCCTTAATGACATTATCCGTAGAGCTTTTACCAGTGTCAATGTTTCAGCCGTTCTTGAACCGAATGGTCTGTTACGTGATGATGGTAAGTGGCCCGACGGTATGACTCTTGTCCCTTGGGAAAAAGGTAGGCCTTTGGTTTGGGACGCTACCTGCGTCGACACCCTAGCGCCATCTCATCTGCCTAGGAAATCAGATAGGGCTGGTGCGGCGGCTGATTCGGCAGAGGATCACAAAATGCGCAGATATAGTGGTCTCGATAGAGCTTACCTATTTGAGCCTTTTGGGGTGGAGACCTAGGGTCCGTGGGGAGCCGGTGCCCTCCGGGTTTTCAAAAATCTTGCGGGGCTTTTGATTGAGGTGACACGTGACCCAAGGGCTGGCTCTTATACCATCGACACAAAGCTCGATGGATAATGTAATTTTAAGGCTTGCGTGGCACGAAATCCTACCATGAAACCTAGTGACATGAAAGTCCGTGTATACCAAGTTGGTATATTGATTAAATATAATATTGGTTGGTAATAAGATTTAAAAAATATCAAATCATTTTCGAGTTTGATTTTGAAAATTGATAGTTATTTTCAGATCTATCAGTACAACAAGAAACGCCAAAATACCGCCCCAGGCACTAGGCTCTAAAACATATCGAATCATTTTTTAATTTGCGTTTGAAAATTGATAGTTATTTTCAGATACATCAGTACATCAAGCAACGCCAAAATACCGCCCGGGCACGAGGCTCTAAAACATATCGAAGCATTTTCGAGGTTGAGTTTGAAAATTTAAAGCTATTTTCAGATCTATCAGTACATCAAGCAACGCCAAAATACCGCCCCGGGCACTAGGATCTGAAACGTGTTGAAGCATTTTCGAGTTTGAGTTTGAAAATTGATAAGTAGTTATTTTCAGATCTATCAGTTCATCAAGCAACGTCAAAATACCGCTCCGGGCACTAGGCTCTAAAGCTGTTGGCACAATGTGGCGGTTGCCAGAGATGAAGGACTTGACTGTGTAAGTCCGTCTTGCATGAAAAATTAGTTAGCTAGTTGCTCGGTTACATATAAAGATACACAGCCTTCCGGAGGGTGTCTGTAGACGTTCTGTCTCGCCTTTGTGGCGCCTGTGATGGGAACTAGCAAATGGCTTTGTTAATTTAGGTAGTTACAATGTTTTAATATTTTTACGGTGTCATTGATACTGTTTGAGACGTGGAAGCTTTAGGAAACCATTTGTAAAACTTGCCCGAGGTTACATACAAGAATATTGATTTGATGTTTCAAAGCGATGATCCTAAAAAATATTACCGAGTAAATTTATTTTTTATTTTTATATGATTTATATAAAGTTGTCGTATTGTATTGTATTGATTTTGTGTTCTGTCAGCCTGAAATTAAAAATCACTGGATGTATTTCTTTATAATAGGTTCCTCTTAGATACCTTCATCTACTTTTTAACCACCGTTTAAACACAGTTTAAAGACTCAAGAAAATGTGCCAGAGCTGGACCGCATTGCCTGGCTGAATAGCAACGCTGGTTCGCTGGCCTAAAAACCCAGCCCTTGTCTTATTGTAATTTCGGAAGTAATTCTAAAGCTATCGAACTTTCCGCGACTCCTTTGTCATGTCACATTACCCGTCAAAGCAAAAAATCCTCAACTCAAACACATTTATATCAAAAGTTTAATACCATTAAGTTACCCCAGTGGGAGGGGTGACGAGGGGTGAAGGGGGGTGACGATAAACAAGCGACAATGCACGGGCGAATCCACTCAACTAAATTAACTCACTAGTACCTACTTGTTACTGCATTAGGAAGTGTCTCACACTGTAGTGTAGCAAAAAATAAATCTATTCACTTTGTTTATTCTACCTCTAGATTTAAATGTCACCTTAAAAGTAAATACTTTTTTAACAAAACACAAAGCTTCGTCCTCGAATTTTTTGATCTAGCTAGAACGTTGCGAAGGTGTAGGGCGGTTAAAACAAACCGTAAAAACTGTTTGAAGTATTCTGCAAGATGTACAATTGCAGAATAGGTAGTTAATTTCCGTACGTGCTGTACCTATGTACGTGCAATTTGCGGAAATACCTCAAAAGTAAGGAAAAAACGGACCCCATGTAAGTCATCCAGGTGATCGAAATTGTATCATATTCTTCTTTAAAGTCGGTTTTCTTGTTTTAGTTTTTAAAACGTAATTATTTTAAACTAATTTTGCGGATTTGTTTCATTACATTTTTCTGTTTTCAGGCTAATATTGGGAATTGTACAATTTGCAAAGACATATCTGCTTCTGAATTCTACCTAACGTTTTGATTTTTATGCAGGTACAACCTTCACTTATTCCATGATCTGTATACTGATGACCCGGGACCTCTAGGTTTGATACCGTAGGGTGAAACTCTAGACCACAGAGGCGGTTAAGCCCTGATCTATATTTATAGCCGATCGGAGTAGTTTTTTTTATTGTACCTACGACGGAGAAGCGCTTGACCTTCATCTCACCTGGTTACAAGTTGAGATAAGGCATGAAGGTGGAGGCGCACTTCACCCGGAATCCTCAACTAACTGAGGAACTCAACAATTTAAGTATTGTTATATTTGCGACAGAATTAGGTAAGATGGTGTAGCTAGCCAGGCGGACTTCCACCGACACCAACCAAACCAAACACAATATTGCGCAATAGCGCTCTCAGCTACAACCAAATGAGTTGTGTCAAGAAAATATGTTTTGATAAACCCACCGGTGTAAGCTCAGCCAATGTTATTTGTATTTGGAATAGAAGAATCCGATACGATAGCCTCGAACCAACAAACGAATGGCATTGGATCGGCAAAAATGGCATAATGCTTTGCGAATGTTTGCAAAGCTCTCTTTTATGAGCAAGACGATTATTATCAGCAATATCTTTTCTTAGCGATTTCATGCTGGTATCGCAATTATGTGGATAATTTACGGTTATTGATTTTTTTGCCTGTTTTCACAGACTGAAGAAGTATGTAAGAATTATTAAGTATTAAGTAAAGTAAGTAAGTATTAAGAGCAAACATTTGTGTGGTGAATATAGATGCTTGTTCTGTGTTTGGTTGTTGTATCGTATGTATTTATTAATACGTATGTATTTAAGTATTATATCCGTAATCTAGTTCTCATATTACAAGCTATGCTTGGGGCTAGATGGCGCTGTGTAAAATTAATGTCGTGTAATATTTATTTATTTATTAAATTGTAAGCTATATAAACAGATATACCTAAACATTTTATTGATAATATGTCAAATTATAAGACAGAATTGTATTAGTACATACCTAATAATCACTATAAAATACCATAAAATCATAAATAACACGTATAAAATTCACTTAGATTTATAAAAAAAATATATAAAAAATTAAATTTAGACACGCCTGTCATGTCTAGTCTATATAATCATTTGCTTATTTTGTCAAAACTGTAGAACGTCTTATCGATGAGCCAGATTGAGCCAGATCAGACAGTGACAAATGTAAGGTTAAAATGTCGTGGTTACCCCCTCTGATCACTATTCAGAGCGTGGATCTAATGACTCTCAACTTACTTTCGGCACTTGCCCACGCTTTGTTGCAAGTTGCAAGCCCATCACCGCTTAGAATATGCCTGCTAAATATGTGCCATTAACATTTTAGGTCTTAGAGACATGCTGGTTTCCTCAAGATGTGACCTTCATAGACAGATACTGTAATCGGATCGGAAGGACCCAAACCCACCTGACCAAACACCTCTTAAGACATATTTCACGTCAAAAATCAAAAGGATTTCTGTACTCTTAACCTTTCATGTCATGATCATGATGACATTTTTTTGCAAATCTTAAATTAAGATCGGATATGAATCGATTTTTATTCCGGTTCTCGTAGAAAAATAAAAAGAAAAATTCTACACAATTTACGTATACATTTTATACATTCAAGAACAAAACTATTTTTCGTGGTCACGAGCGAGAATAACCCGCCCCAGTTCGCATCAAGAACTGCATTAACAACAACGACGTCTCAATTATTCAACCGTACTTTATCGCTGAGATTCCATCGACTCGCAGCATATCCTGTGAATAATAGACGCAGGCACGGATTCCCTTAATATTGCACACCTTAATTATCTAGGATTACACGGGCGAGACGGGATGTAAGGTACACCTGAACCGTCTTGGGCTTAGGGTGAGAAGGGATGCGAGCGTAGCGGTGAGCGGAGAGGTTAAGCAGGCCCATTTACTCTCCCATAATAAAATGGTTGGATGGGTGTGGTTGCCGGTGAAATAACTGGCTTGACACTTTTATGTCCACTCACGACGGGCGCAATGTAGTGCTCGTAGGTATTATTTATGGATGTGACCTACGCAGTAAGGCCTTGTTATAGGCAAGATATATCTAATTAACATCAGGTAGCCCACCTGATTTTTTTTTGTCACAATCTTTTTAACACACGGAGTTCCGTCTCATAGAAATTGTGTTAAAAAAGGAGTGTTTTTTTGCTAATTTAAAAAAATACAGGTACAACCGGATAGGGAAAAAGGTAATGTACCAACCTAGATTATCATATTCCTATTGCATATGAAACATACAACAAACTACGATTACGCTGAAGAACTTGTAACCCAACCGGTTAGGCGAAGGCGAAGCGCTACCCCGACGACAATAAAAAAAAGATTGAAAATTAGTGGAACTCAGGGGCCTTCTTTAACATTTGTTTCACTGCCAACGATGAGCAAGAAGCGAGTTAGCGAGCAGCAAAAAGCGAGTGTGTATTTCTGATAGTTTTGGCGATTACTCAAAAACATTAGTATCAAATACACTACTGGTTGGTCTATCGGCGTGTGTTGTGATCGCCAAGCGAGCGTCGCTGAGTGAGTTTGTCGCTGACAAGCTAGTGGAGAGATATTTCTCGCCGGCAATGTGAACAGTCAGCGATCAACTTAATATATCTATCTCTTTCATTGACACGGGATCTATATAATTTTGTTCGTTTCTTGAGTGAGAAATTAGTCGATCGCTTCAGCGTCGGCGGTGGGACGAGTGACTTGGGCTGGCCTTTTTAGTTTTTGTCTGTTAACGTAGATCCAGTAGCATGGGACGACAAGTCGCGCTTTGTCACTTAGAACAGCGAGCATTTCCGGATTTGGTAGGTAATTTCGAATAGAAGCATATTTTACCTGTTTATTCGGAAATTTTAACATTAAAAATTTTAACCACCTCTGTGGTCTAGTGGTTCAACCCACCGATTTCAGATCCAGAGGTCCTGGGTTCGATCCCCATGGGGAGTACAATATATTGTGCTTGGTTTGGTTGGTGGTAGGACTTTGTTGAAGTCCGCCTGGCTAGCTACCACCATCTTACCTAATTCTGTCGCCATAACAACAATTCTAAAAATAGTTGTGTTCCGGCATTCAGAGGTAAGATAGCCAGTTCCTCAGTTTGTTGAGGATTCCGGGTGAAGTGCGCCTCCACCTTCGGCTTTATCTCAACTTGTTACCAGGTGAGATGAAAGCCAAGCGCTTCCCCTTCGTACAAAAAAAAAATAATTAAACGCGAAACTGATGTGTAGGTTGGCTCGTTGGACCGACGGCATTGTGTCGGTCGCGGGAAGTCGGTTGTTGGAGTAGGCTCTAGGTTTTGTACCGTCGATTAGGGAAAACTTATGTTCAGCGTTGGACGTGTGTTGGCCGATAATTATGATGAAAATGCACATCGCAATTTTACTCTTTAATTAAAAGCAATTTCATAAAGAAATTAGAAGTTTATGTAGTACATTATGCAGTATGTAGGTACATAGTCTATATTTCGTAGGTATTTATATTACTTATGTAAGTAGTGTGTATATTTGTAGCATAGCTTTACATAATTTATTAAGTATGATAGTCAATTTTGACCCCTATTAAATCATGAGCACCACCAACCACCTCATTAGGCATAAATCCTCTCCATCAAAAGGTTGTCTGGAAAAATAGCTTCTAAGTGATGCAATAGAAAAATTGTATTTTCATTCATTCATTTTCTTGAGTGTTAATGATTGTGGGTACCAAACAACTAGATTTTGTAAGACTGATTTTGTGTTTTTGTTTCTTATACTGTTGATTGGTTACTTGTTGTCGTTCTCTATGAAGCTGACTAAACATTGTATTTAAAAGTCAAAGTAAAAGTAAAAGTTTCAATAAATCATTTAAAAAAAGAGGGTGAAGATCGCTACGCTTTGCTCTACATTGCAGCCTTACTATAAGGGGCGAGAACGGTAATTTGGCGCCGTTTCGGTGCATTTTGCATCAAGTTAGACGTTCTCAGGGGGGTGGATGTGTTTCTGGGTTAAGGATTGTTTACATTTTAAGCGATCTTGTAAATAAAATGTCTGACATCCTCCCAAGCCTCCTGTGGCACCACAAAAATTAGATTGACACGCTAGCCAAGAAGATACTGGCTGTCGAAGCGCAACTGCCAAGGACATTGTAAGCCGCTGAAAGGTTTACAAGAATTGGCAAACCAAATGACTCGGCTGTCGTTACTGCTGAAGTTGACGCTAGAAATAAGAGTCAAAGCTTCTTGCCCGCAATTCCCAGAAACGGTAGGTGCTGGAGATCGATGATGATGCCTCCTGTGGATATGGCTGTCTATGGGCGTGGAGGGTAGGGTGGGGGGGAATTTAGTTAGCAGTAATAAGAGCAGCGGCATCCGTCTTAGTAGGCTTATCAATATCTATGTAACAAACCTCATAACTTAGTTGGTAGCTCTGCCTTCTGCTGTAGGTTGCGCGTTCGATTCCCACCCAGGATAAACATTTGTGTGATGAATTTGTTTGTTCTGTATTTGGGATGTTGTATCAAAAGGTACGTACGCATTACCAAAACAAAACTGTTTAAGGTAAATTACGTATAGAAATACGTAATCTAGTTCCCATATTACTAGCTACAAATTGTATGAATATATATTTATATATATTTTGTATGCTTAGTTTGGGGCTAGGTGGCGCTGTGTGAATTTAGTGTACTGTAATATTTATTTATTTTTGTATCTGTCAAACGTGGGGATTATGGCAAATAATCCTATTGTATTATTTTGGGAGTCTCAGTAATCTGGTAAATTCGATCGGGAAGTGATGAAGATAAGAAATTCTATGTGATAGATATAGTAGATAGTAGTTTTAAAGCTGTATTTTTATCATTGGCCAGATATCTAATTGGATATTCGTAATTTTTGACATTTTTCTATTCAGACATAAGTCGTGCGAAGGTATTTTACACAATAACAAAGTATCAGCTTTGGAACCAGTATCATAAAAATAAACTACGGTGGTAGGAAACGCATCATAAATTCCCATTAGTTTGAAAACTCAAAAAGCTCATACTTTCCCGCCAGAATACAAAAATTAATAGCTCCATAATGATGCGGCGAAATGCAGCCTTTGTTTCAAATACACCGAAATAATGGCCAAATGTTAATTAATACTAATTATCCCTGTACAAAATGAGTGAGCAAATGAGATACGGTGACTTGCTGTTTATAAAGGCGCAGAACACGGAAACTACTTGCTGTGCCCTCAGCATTGCCAGCGCGGAATTCATTCAAGATTAATATCAGTTATTAATTTTTTGACCGACTTCAAAAAAGGAGGTTGTTTGAAAGGGTACAGGGAGTATAGATACTTCGCAGGTGGTCCCATCGTCATCAGGTCAGAATCTGATGATAGGATCCTGGAGAAATCGAGGGAACTCTTCAAATATTATAGGCACTCTTAAGGCAATTTGGGTATTTTGAGGCAGTATTACCATCGACGAAATAAACGTTTTGTCCATGGTAATTATACAATAATCGTACACTGGGAAAAGTCAAAATTTAAAAGAAAGATATACACTTTGAACACCAGCTTCAGAAATAAAAAAACGGGTTAGAATAAAAAAACAAAACTTGCATATGTACCTACTACAATATAAATTAAATCTACGAACAAATGTTACTCTAGACCAGTCCAACAATAGACTCGTCCATTTATAATGTACGTAATTCGTACTTTACTACTTTTAGACCGTTTGTAACGGTCCTTAGGTTTCTCGACTATTATACTAAAAATGTAATTGTATTTATTTATTTATTATTTATTTATCTATGCTTAGTTTGGGGCTAGATGGCGCTGTGTAAAATTAATGTCCTGTAATATTTATTTATTTATTATGTAGTTTATCGTATGATTAATATGTTAGGTATGTTATTTATTGATGTTGTACAATTTTCTCTTTTATGAAATCTGGTTTCACTATATAGGTAACCTAGGTCGCTGAAAGAGATCTCTTTTTAGGGTTTATCTCAGCTTTGCAATATTTTTATGTTTGTATGCTTAAATTTATGATTTCACCAATTTATATTGTTACACCTTTATATTGTATACAAACACAAAAAACAAGTATTAATTACTATATTATATACAAGTACATACTAAAATAGGAAGCAACCGGATTTCGGTATCAATATGAAAAACAAACCTTTACAAATAAGCCCTTCAGGTAAATAATGCCTTCAGGTAGGAAAGCTATTTAAAGGATATTTATTTATTTATTTAAGCCTTTCATTTCAGATAATTTCACATTAGGTTCCTAATTTAGTATTTTACGTGACATCGACACTTATGTCTGTTTGCCCTTTTTAGGTAAAGGCCTCCTCCAACTTCTTCCACTCCTCTCTGTCTCTTGCTATTATTGTCCATGTTTTCCCTGCAATATCTTTTAGCTCGTCCTCCCATCTTTTGTACTGTCTCCCTCTTTTACGTTTATTGTACTTCGGGAACCAATTCATCAGGATTCTACTCCATTTCTCTTTTCCCTTTACTGTATGTCCTGTCCATCTCCATTTAAGTTTCTTTATTTTAAGCGTAACATCTTCTATTTTTGTGCGTCTTCATAGTGTTTCGTTTTTTATTTTATCTAATTTCCATTTTCCGAGCATACTTCTTTCCATGGCGGATTGGCAGACTTCTGAGATGTAAAGGATATAATAAACAATAAAGTGTATCATTATCATGATTTACCACCCTTAGCAGAGATTAACTTTCAAACAAAAACATGCCAAATTGACCCGCCATTAACCCTAACCCACAATAAAAGAAACAATCGCCAGGTTTAACAGGCATTCAAATGCCTGTGCAAATCTGCTACAAATAAAATCTTATATTTTCCCCAACGGGTTAAAAAAGTGTGAAAGTACTTTAAACGTACGTTTATGATGTCGAAAACCGACCTTTTGTAAGCTACCTCGTATCCTTGATTAGGTAGGTAATGTACGGTTAGCATAGCTGTTAGATAGTTAAACTAACTGAACGAATGAATGAAGGTATGAATGAAAATAGTAATTTATTGTACAAACATAAACATTTCAGCTTCCTGATGATATTAATATATATATGATAATTTTGGAGTTAATTGGTGAGGTTTATTTTGAATCTAAAACTGTATCGGACCATATTTGAAGAGTGGTAGAGCCCATTGTGAAAGGGCTCGTCCGGGAAGTACTACCACCATACCTATTTCAGCCGCCAAGCAGCATTGTTATGTTCCGGTTTGAAGAGTATGGTCGCCGGTGAAGTTACAGGCACGTGAGGCTTTACACCTTTATGCCTCAAGTTGACGGGTTCAATGCAGTGCTGTGAAGGCTATGTTATTTGTAAATGTGACCTACGCAGTCCAACATCAGGTGGGTTACTTGCTTGTTGCGTCGCCTAGTTGAATAAAAAAAATAGAGTCTTCCTACCATATGTGAGCCACCTGGGAGAAAATTATGATCTTACACTTATCTTCTCCCTTAGACATTTGGAGGTCACTTTGGTCGGAATATGGTAGATCATAAGACCTTATTCATTGTTTATTACGATACAGATAAGTGAAGAAAAGTCTATGCTCAGCTGTAGGATGAGATCACATCATTATGATGATATGTAGCATCTTATATTACACCCTTCTTTCTCACTAATATTGTGCCAAAAACCTGAATATTAGATGAAGCAGCATAACCTGTTTTTAATAAGCCCCACGTAATTGCGTCAATTATGAAACCGAACCACTGGCGTTAAACATTGTTAAATAGCTTGAATATTCATTGAAACATTCCTAACGTTCAAGTGCATAGTAATTTATTGATGTATGAACCTTAAGTAATCGGTTCCGAGCTCGGAAAAATTATCATAAAATAAACAAAATGGAAACAATTAATTAAATGACTGTACTATGTCACATAGAAATTGTGTAGTTAAAGGAATGTGGCAGATTCAAAATGTTTCAAAACAGGATTGTGTCAATATGAACTCAATAATTTTATGTCCTCGTTATAATTTCGCAGTATTTGGAAATTAATTTGTCAGGGTCAATGTCAGGAGCAAGCATTTAAACACAATCTTACAAAATTGCTATTCGATGCTAAAGTAGTCCATAACTTAACCCATATTTTTTATCTGAACTCAATAAATCATCCACTACTTCAGTATTTAGTGCAACAATTACCTCAGCGGATGTAACCTTTTATAAACTTACCTACAGACATTCGATAACTTCTAATTTCAGCTTTATTACAATACCAAAAATTGGTTTAAAATCGAACAACATAATCGCCGGCAAAATATAAATTATGCATAACAATTTTATTAGAACAATGAAACCGCACACGCAATGATTTTATACAAATATGGTATATCAAGAACCAAATAACAATGCTCGCATTTACTGATATGTAAATCCAAAATGAGGTATTTTTATCTGCTGTTCGTTATTTATGTCTGTGAGTGCCATGATGTGTGGTATCGAGGATCTAATGATGGGGCTACTGGTGCTCGCAGCTATGATTACTATAGAGGTTTGGGAAGTGATGGTGAAGATTATTATGGTGACAAACAAAATAATTATAAGGGCTACGATGGCAAACGAAGTGATAAGGGAGTTAGCGTAGACAAGGGGCATGAAATTGACAATGATAATGACAGTGGTAGAAGAATTAGTGAAAGTGAAGGGCACATGGATATTACAAGCGGTGTAAACGCAAAAAACAGCTACGAAAGTAAAATAGAAAAAAGCAAAGAAAACGAAAGAAAAGATGATGAGAAAAGTGACATTCAAAATTTTAATCATAAAAACGATGAAAGAAATAAAAAAAATGATGATCGCGATTACAGTGCACGCTTTTACGATAATGGAAGTAAATTTGATGGTGATAAACGGATTGATGATAGAAAATACAATAAAAATCGTTTTATTAATAAACGAAGGTATGAAAACAATAAATGCAGGTACATCGGACCACTGTATGATTCCCGCAAGTTGGACAAATTTAAATATCGATCTGATAACAAGGATAGCAGAAGTAAGTTTTAATAGATTATATCTGACAAAAAAATATTTTGAAAGGACCCGTTCAGTTATTTGCTCTCAGACCCCCAGACTTATCTTTCTGGCTATAAGTCTAGAAAAACTGACACTGTCAAACTCTCGGAAGGGTTCTCATATGGACCACTGAGCACGCCATAAGAAGAAGAAGAAGAAAAAAAAGAAGAATGAAATATTTTTGTCATTTAAGCGCGCGATCCCTTGGATTGTGCATAGTGAATATGTTTTTGCAGGTAATTGGAATCGTATCGAGTATGATAGATACTACGGGCAATATGATGATAAGTGCAGATACGACGGCAAAAACGACGAAATAATGCGCCCTTGCGCACTCAACGACTGGGAGTGTATCCGGAAGTTTTTAGCTGATAATTCAGGTAATAATTAAACACTAGTTTAAACCGACTTTTGAGAAAATCGAACCAAGGATTTATTTTTTCAAGCAAATTTCAGAAAATCACGATTTACTCTATCGTATTTCATGTGATTGCCCTTGGTCACAACATTTACAAATGTTGTAATGTCACAATAATTCACAACCCGTGATCCGCGGCGTTCAGTCCCGTCGTTTTGTGTCATCAAAACATTTGTTAATCACAAAAGATTAAAAAGTCTCAAAGGCTTTTTTAATCTTTTTTTATATATTTGACTAAACTCTTTGTAACTTTTGTTTTCTGCGCTGTAGGTTGTGGGTTCGATTCCAGCCAGGACAAACATTTGTGTGATGAACATGGATGTTTGTTCTGTGTTTGGATGTTGTATTGTATGATAAATATGTATTTACAAGAAAGTATGTGAGTCTAATGTCCGTAATCTATTTCCCATATTACAAGCTTTGCTTAGTTTAACAAGCCTCATAGCTCAGTTGGTAGTAGCTCTGCCTTCTGCGCTGTAGGCTGTGGGTTCGATTCCCACCCAGGACAAACATTTGTGTGATGAATATAGATGTTTGTTCTGTGTTTGGGTGTTGTATCATGTAGTACGTATGTATTTAAAAAGGTATTTAAGTATTCTATCCGTAATCTAGTTCCCATATTACAAGCTATGCTTAGTTTGGGGCTAGATGGCGCTGTGTAAAAATTAATGTCTTGTAATAATGTCTTAATAATGTTTGAGCCTAGATGGCGCTGTGAGGAATTAATGTCCTACAATATTTATATATTTGTTTATATTCACTGTGAACTGGGAAGGCCTTTTACGTGCAAAATACCTTACATAATAATGAGTTTTTTTTTCTACCTGTGGCAATTTTATCTACATTTTTGATTCTTGATTTAAAATTTCAGAATGTAAGCCAGCGTACGGCCCCACTCCTGATCCTATATTTATACCAGTGGACAAATTTTTCATCCCAGTAGTAAATGTAACAATCACACATACTGATCTAAAGGTCACAGGTTTCGAGAGCACAAAGATCACAGAGTTCTAGTAAGTATTTTCACGCCGTTATTCTGGAACGAATGTGATTATATCTCCGAGTTGATTCATGAAGTTAATACAAAATGGGTCAACAATTAGAAACATATTCTTTTTTTTTTTATTGTACGACGAGGAAGCACTTAGCTTTCGTCACACCTGGTAACAAGTTAAAATAAGGCCGAAGAAGATGGAGGCGCACTTCACCCGGAATCCTCAAAAAACTGAGGAACTGGCTATCTTAACTCTGAATGCTACTGAATCTGAACACAACATTTTTTTAAGAATTGTTATTATGGCGACAGAATTAGGTAAGATGGTGGTAGCTAGCCAGGCGGACTTAAACAAAATCCTACCACCAATCAAACCAAGCACAATATATTGTACTCCCCTCGGGAATCGAACCCGGGACCTCTGGATCTGAAATCGGTGGGTTGAACCACTAGACCAGAGGCGGTACACAACACTCCATAGCTATCAGCAGCAAGAAAGTAAACAGACTCAAGACTTTATTCCTTTCGTGGATTCTCCTCTGATCTCTAGTCAGAGCATGGATCACCTACTAGGGGGTAGTCAGAGGCACGTCAAAACTTACGTTCGACACATGCCCACGGTTTGCAAGTAGCTAGTATTCAATACGTGACAGATTGCAAGCCTATCCCCGCTTAGCGGAATACTGGCCACATGCTATTTTTTGTAATATGGACTTGCTCTTCACGATGGGATATCCACCGTCACAGCAAGTGCATGACAAATACGCAAATAAGCTTCAGGAAACCGAAAAGTTTATTGGTGCACGATTGGATTTGAAGCCATAACCTTCGCATCGGAAGGCGGGCCCATTTCCTCTTGGCTATACAGCATCGCACAGGGGAGTACAATTTTGTGTTTAATTTAGTTGGTGCTAGGCCTTCGGATCTAAGTCTGCCTGGCTAGCTACCACCATCTTACCTAAGTATGTCACCATTGAAACGATTTAAAATTGTTGTACCAATTCCGGCATCTAAAGGTAAGATAGCCAGTTCCTCCGTTGAGGATTCCGTGTGAAGTGCGCTTCCAGCTTCAGCCGTATCATAACTTAACATCAGGTGATATGAAGGCCAAAAGCATTACCGTCGTACAATATAGAATTATTATTCGATAAGAGAGAGTGAGAAGAGAGTCACTCATTCAGCGCCATAATGTTCAGGCACCAGATTGTATTATTGTCATCATTACCAGATGGCCAATAAGCAGTTTAGAAAAACAAAACAAAATGAGTCTGCTCTTCGTAATGTGCGTAGGCTCCAGGCAAGGATGAAGTCTTCGGTGTAGCTTTCCCAGAATTGCTTATCTGCTTTCTGGATCAAAGAACGCAACAGATGTGTTTGAATCAATTTGAGTACTGGTGTTTCCAGCCTCAACAAAGATACCGGCAACTTGGTAATCGCTATCGACGTGCTGAAGGTCAACCAGTCGTCTCCAAAGTCCTTCTTCACCTATCAGCGCACAGCCAAAGAGCCCATAGTCCTGGCTGACTTCACTACTGTACTATATAGTAAGACAAGTATAGTATTCACATAGTTTAGTGAATCACTGCTAGATGGCGTTAATATATATTCGATTCAGCTATACCATCATTTAGAGAATAGCCAGTTTCTCAGTTTATTGAGGATTCCGGGTGAAGTGCGCTTCCACCGTCGACCTTATCATAACATTAAAATCAGGTGAGATGAAGGCCAAGTACTTCCCTGTTATAAAAAGCTAAAACACTGATACAAAAACAACCTTTATTCTTTATTCTTTTTTGCACACACAAAATACATCATTTATAAAAAATCTGTAAAAAATATATTAGCATGGCAAAAGCGAGCTTAACCCTGAAAAAAGTTCTCTTCCAGCAAACCTTATGAGAGAGTATTTTTTTTTAATAATAGTGGGTACATCATCATGATTTTGTTTCAGAAAAGATAACATTCACAGCAGTGTTGCCGTACTATCCCCACTTGCGACTGGATAAGGCCGAGATATATGCTGACGTTGATGGCTTGCCCACTTATAAGGTCGGCCCGGGAATATTCAATAGTAAAGGTTTGTCATTATAATGTAAAATCATAATAATTACGTTTTAAAACTAAATAGAAAACCGACTTGAGTGAATAATATTTCCACTGAAGTCGGTTTTTCACATTAATTTCGTTTACCTGGATGACGTATTTAATCCAATTATTTTGATGACAGATAGACGGACAGACAGATAGACGCGTGATCCAATATGGGTCCGTTATTCTTTACTTTTGAGGTATTACACCCAAATAGCTTCAAGTGTGCCTATAATATTTGAAGAGTTGCCTCGATTTTTCCACGATCCCATCATCAGATCCTGACCTGATGACGATGGGATCACCTGGGAAGTATACCGACCCTATAAATCCCCAAATCACTTCAAGTTCAATATAAAACAGGACTTTACCCATTTTAATGTGGTAGCTTAGTACATACACATTCTAATGATATAAGTTACACACAACTTATGACGTGAACATCCCGCCACAGTTAAACGGTTATGGCGGCAAAGTAAAAAAAACGTGTATTTTCAGATCCAGACGTCGTATCAGCCTTCACTCAATTTAATTTGAACATCCCAATGGTCGTGCAAGAAGCCTACGTCTTCCAATCATTCCTACTAACAGCTACCTACATTCAGAAGAGTATTTGCAACTTTGGGATTGATGTTTATGGAAACTACCTTCGTTTCCTGAGGTCTAAAGGCTTCGTTGTGCCGCGTAAATCATATAATTACAATTAGAATGTATTGTAAAGGATTTGGTTGGAGGTTATTAAAGATAAAACTTGAAAGAGAATGTAGTTTAGGTATATGTTTACCCACCAAACTTAAGAAATTGTGGCTTCCTAGCCATGTAACTATTTAAACAACTTCAAAGTCAAGCTCAAAGCACAGATAATAAAATACTTACGTAGTCAATTAAAAGTCAATTATATTTATTTATTCGTTAAGATTTTAAGGATCATTTTGAAACGTCATATCTACCGCCTTTTTGAAATCGCGACCAGCACGCAAGGAAACTCGGGCTGGTTAATTTTCTGATAATCTATTCAACATTTAGGTATACAGTTTTATTTAAACGTAAATACTTAATACTATCTGAAATTATCCTTTAAGCTATATTTTAAAATGTTGCTAGTTTAAACCATCATTGTTTCCTTGTAAATATTACATTCGTTAGTTGAGGATTCCGGGTGAAGTGCGCCTCCACCTTCGGTCTTATCTCAATTTGTAACCAGGTGAGATGAAGGTCAAGTGCTTACTAGTTGTACAATAAAAAATAAATGTTAAATTTAATCACATAAGAGTAAAATAAGTTACTTATATTAAAAATTAAACAGACTTGACTTAAAAGTTGAAAATAATTCTTTCTAATTCTACTTGTTTGAATAACTAACTCATTTAGTAGGTAAATACGAATTCAGTAGGTACCTACTTATGTAAATACCTACGTTTCATTTTTACATCTCGTTTAACAGTTAATTTTAAGTTCAAGTAAAAGTTCAATTTATTTACAAACAAAATTAACGTTTGATTAAACTAACTATATACAAAGGAAGCAGTTGGATTCAGTTGTATATAAGGGTCCATATGTCTTAATCGGTATGTAGGTATCCAAATGTAACGGTTAGTAATAGGAGTTTTTCCAAGCTTAAGCTGATAAAAACTATCTGCCATCGACAATATCTCAATTTAGATTGACAAACTTAGCAACTTAACAAAGTTGCTAACTAAACAAAGTTGCAACTTAACAAAGTTGCTAAGTCGATGAAATTGCGGAAAAATGGACTTTGGTGCCAAAATAAAAGAGTTCGCCAACAAAAAGGCTAAAACAGTTAAAATTTATAAGTTTTTTTTAATAAATAGTCATGTTATTATATCCCTTGCCTTTTTTTCGTATGGGTTTGAATGGAAGATAAGGGGCGCCGCCGCGCCGCCGTTGAAATGTCGCCCAGGGCGCTGATAGTGCTAAAACCGGCACTGAACACTGCTACAGATTAATGAAGTTGATCGAATATGACAACAACACACTTCGGGCATAATTCTTACCTACTGCTACAAAGATCAAAGGTATCGAATGGAGATAAAATTTTTGTCCTCTGTTTTTATCCACCTTGTCAGAGCATTTCGTCTCCCGATGGTGAATAAAAACAGAGTACTTACAAAAATTTTATCCCCGCCCCGTGCTGAGGGGGCAGGAAAAAGAAATAACTCGCCAAATTAACTTCTAAAGATCCAAAAGGATTACAAAGTCACCGCAACTTTTCCAACTCAGCTCGTCTTGAACAGGTCACAGATCTGAACAGGTGCGAATTACTTTTAAATTATGCTAATCTTGGCTCGGTAACTTGGATGCGGTGAAGCCACATTGACTGACAAGCAGATGGCTTGACACGGCTTCTTGGACAATATTTTCTGGGTGAATTACGGTGTTTCTCAAAGAAATAATTTATTTATGAGGCCCAAAAGCTGGTGGCTAGCTAAAACTTTCCTACATCTTAGATCTGTCCTTGAATTCGTGTAGGTATTTTTTTCAATCACACTAATATTATAAATTACGCAACCCTTAAAGTCCACTTACTTGGCCAGACGATGGGGACTGCAATGTAAAAAGAAATAAAATCATAATAATAAAATACCCTCAACTAAGTAAATGTAAGCTAATTCAATACACATAATGCAAAAACTATTTGTGAGTAACTCTGTTAGTTACACATATTTTAATTTATTTTTGTTTAAACACTATAAGCCACATATCAGCTTATATAATCTTTTCCATCCAAATATTGTCTGGTAGAGAGTAGAGCAAATTGTAACCAATAAAGTATTTTCTATTGATCATTGCCTATTAATTGGTTAAATATAAGAATCATAGAAACGTCTGTTTTTTATTGTACGACGGGGAAGCGCATGCTCTTAATCTCACCAGGTTTCAAGTTATGATAAGACTGAAGGGGGAAGCGGTTTCACCAGTTATCTTACCTCTAAAATGCCGGAACAGATCAATTTAAAATTGGTGCTATGGCAACAGACTTAGGTAAGGTGGTGGTAGTGCCAGGCAGAATTAACAAAGTCCTACCACCAACCAAACCAAGCCAATATTGTACTCCCCTTGGGAATTAAACCCGGGACCTCTAGATCTGACACTGGTGCGAACCATTAGACCACAGAACCGGTTGTATTTTATCTTTATTAAATTGGCTATTCAGATAACTTAGATTCTTGTCGTTTTGTTAGTAATCCAAGTTGTATTTGGTTTGCTCGTTCGTTAAACAAATGGAGAGGACATTTAATATATACTCGTATATGTAACATATATCATTAACATATTAAAGGTCATCAATATTATCACATATTACAAATTTAACTAACAAGCTTCAGCTTAGATGGTAGTAACTCTGCCTTCCGCGCTGCAGGTTGTGGGTTCGATTCCCACCCAGGACAAACATTAGTGTGCTGAATATAGATGATTGTTCTGTGCTTGGGTATTGTACCTATGACAAGTATGTATATACAAAAAAAAGTATTAAAGTATGCAATCTAGTTCCCGTATTACAAGCTATGCTTAGTTTGGGGCTAGTTGGCGCTATGACACCATTCGGCCAAAGCCATTCGCTCATTAAGGTCGATAGATGTTTTGTCGGAGCTCGCACCATAAATGAGTTAAAACTCATATTATAGTTAGAATCCAGTCCGTTTCGACCCTCAGTTCGAACCCGCTCTTTTCAGAGGTACCCTTTCAATTCCACGGTTTTCGCGAACGCGAGACACATAGAGCTGAGTTGTAGGTACCTCCACTCGAAACCTGCAACATTCTAATGCAGTGCCCACTGGTTCCGGCCGATGGGCTACCGGCGCTTACGCACCACCTCCGTGAAGCCCTCCGCATTACAAGGCTCCGTTCTCAGAGCCGACTCAGGCACAGCACTGCGACCAGGCTCGCAGGACCGCTTCTTCCCCTTCTTCTTAATGCAGGCCGCAGGCTGGTGTCGGGCAGTGGGTTCGGGACAGGTTGCGGCTCCGACGGTGGGGTACGCGCGCGGCGGGGAAGGCGCGGGGCAGTGGGGGCAAGGGGCCACCGATTACGCATCAAATGTTGCTGACTGAAAAGACGACCCCAACGTAGCCTCACGTGACCTAACTGCCGAGGCGGCGGCAAGAAGTGATGCTTCTTCGCCTGCCTTCAGAGACGTTATGTCTTTCAGCAGTCTGGTCACGTCGACGTGGTTGAATATCACTTTGTGAAGCTGCCTTGCGACAAAATCCGGCACGTCGTCTGGATCTGTCTTCTTGAACTAGGTGATAATGTTCTGGAGACTATCTTCACTTTCGTCCCTACGCCGGGAAGGTATCTGAGCGGTCTTGCCGAGCGGCTGGAAAAGTAGTAACTTGCTGCTGCAAACATCCTCTTCCTTAAAATCGGATTTGCAGATCTGAAAAATGCTGACTTCGTCCATGGTGTCGATGGCGTTCTGGATGAACGCCAGTAGCTATGAGCAGTTTGGATGTCATCGTGGTCGCGGTGCAGTAGCGTGAGCCTCGCGTCACATGAATTAGACAATTCAAGACTGCGCAGAAGCGATACACGTCCGTTTTCGATCGCACTGTGCACATTCTGTGCACAAGGTTTAGGGTTTTGCCATAATCAACACGCTTGGCAGGCAGATTGGTGATTGCAGTAAATAATAATTATAATAATAATAATAACGTTTATTGTTCAAAAAAACAGTTGTACAGCCTTATTACTTATTAGGTAAACCTAATAGGTAGGTAATGTAATGTGTGTTGGTTTAGCACTAGAAATAAAATATTGAAGATATCTAAACTAAGTTGAAAACTTGTATTTTAGAGGCCGAACCAAAATAATATTATTTTGTACACAATAAGGTAGGTGGATGGTCCTTAGACACCTGAACTAAATGAATCACTTGTATTTCAGGAGTCAAGCTCTTAACATATTCTGTTGTACTGATTGAACGTGACATGATTTCTGAACTAATTCAAATTTCATTGAATAATTTACCGTATACATGTGTAATATGAACGTTACTCTACTTACTTTCTACTACATAATTGATAAAAGGGAAAAAGAAAATACAATTAATTAATGAATATAAATATAAATGTGTAGATAATACACAGAAGGAAGCTGCTTCTTTCTTCTGGGGAGATCCCTCAGGCTTTTACAACATCCATGGGCTGAGTTGGAGTAGTCAATTCTTAAACCGCGACCGCCACAGCCTAGTTAAAGGGCTTTAGGCCGTGGCGTGGAGATTTCATGAGCAACCGTTTGATGCCTAAAAAAATTAATAAACTAAAATACTGAAATACTGGAGTTTTATAAAAATGGCATCTACTATACCAGATTTACCTACTTGTTTTCATGATAATAAAAAAAATGGCTGTGTATAACATAACAAACAACTTTAAAATAACAAAAAAATACTATTCGGTTGATAAATGTTTGAGTTTTGATGAAGATAACAAATATAAGAAAAAATACAACCGACTTGAGAAGCTCCTTTTTTGATGTCAGTTAAAAATTAAATGCATTCGTTACATGTTAATTTACAGTGTTACTTTACTATTTGTAATTTTAAGCCATTTATTATTTTCAAGGTAATTTTCAAAAGGATTGCTCTGAGTAGCATAGAAGGGGAAAAGTTGTGTCTATCTAAATTACATTAAAATAAAAACTTTTTATTTCAGACATTCCAATCTATATTCAATAAATAAATAATAATAAATTCAATATATACCTACGTCACAACAGTAAGAAAAAGAATCTTACAAAATTATACAAATATCTTTAATTTTAAAATTTTATCAAATTATTTTAAAAGAAAATTGATTGATTTTTGAGTTTTTAGTAGTAATCTAGTTCCCATATTACAAGCTATGCTTAGTTTGGGACTAGATGGCGCTGTGTGAAACTAATGTCCTGTAATATTTATTATTATTATTATTTATTCAATTTAGACGTTAGTTTTTTTTAAACTCATTTTTAATTGTTATTTTAATTTTATAATTCTATCGAATTTGAATAATCATTCTGTTAACTGCTAGGATACATTTACGAATGGCAGAAGCAACCTTCGACTAGCTATAATGGCTTCGATTTCTATGTATCAATGAATCGATTACCGACAAAAATAGGACAAAATATACCTCAGACGTATTTAAATTCAGATGCAACAAAGGAAAATTAGCACTCATTAGAATAAAGGATGGCCGTAGTCATGCAAATCTTAGCTATAAATTGAATCTGGTTATGATTTATTACTGTTAGTCACCTGCAAGTGAAGAGCCATTGCTGTCTAAAATGAGCAAAATAATTTTACTTTTGCTTGCTTGCTGTGCACATGTGTTCAGTGGCAGTCTAGACCGAAGAGGTGACTATATCGACGACTATGGCAGCTATGGTGAAAGTTGGGTAGCCTCAAGCTCCAACTGGGGTGATGGAGAGAAATATCCAGGAATATGGGTTGGAGAGAGAGACAAAAAAAGCGGAGATGACAAGCTTGAAGGCAGCATACAGGAATACAAAAACGATAACGACAAATTCGGAAACGGCAATAAGTACCTCAACGGGATTCGTATTGGTGTAGATGGCAGCATCGATAACCGATTTGGAGGATACGGTGGCGATCAAAACGGAGTTGGTTTAAGAAGCCAAGTAGACCTCCGTACAGAACTGCTGTTGAACGCGGGCCTTCGAGCTGCACTAGGTCTAAACGCTGGGTTAGGTCTCAATGGTGGACTACGTACTGGGTTTAGAGCAGGCCTCGGTTTGAATGCTGGGTTGCGCGCTGCGTTGGGCTTGAATGGAGGGCTATCTTTGGGAGCAGCGGCTGGATTGTCGCTGGGAGCTGGCTTGAGAGTTGGCTTAGATCTTTCTGCGGGTGCCGGTAAGTTTATTTACATAATATATGGCAAGGTTTCAGGAGCAGACCGATAGGGCAGGGAGAGAATGAGGAGATGCGGCTTCTGTTGCGTAAATATACTACTTTATCCAAATTAGTTCTCGTCTTAGATGGACTGTGGTGCAGGGACATCATTATTTTTATTTTATTGTGCGACGCAGAAGCGTTTGTCCTTTATCTTACCTGACTATAAGTTAAAAATCGCCGAAGATGGAGGCGCACTTCAACCGGAATCCTCAAGAAACTGAGGAACTGGCTATCTTATCTATAAATGCCGGAACACAATAATTTTTGAATTGTTGTTATGGCGACAGAATTAGATAAGATGGTGGCTAGCCAGGTGAACTTAAACAAAGTCCTACCACGAACAAAACCAAGCACAGTATTGTACTCCCTTGGGGATCTAACCCGGGAGCTCTTGATCTGACTGTGAACCACTAAACCACAGAGGCGGTTAAAATTATACACTATAGCAAAAACTCCCAGTATTAGGGGAGGCTTATATCCTAAAGCGGATGGCTACGGTTGATGAAGATAACTTTTATAACTCATTATTGTTATATAAAGCACCTTTTTGTACTGTCCAACCAACACAACAATAACTTGGGTTCAATCTTCACTTTACCAATAAAATCCTGGTCTCCACCTTCTTCATTTCAGAACTAGACAAGCAAGAGGAGCTTGTCCGGCCATGCCAAAAGGAAGACTACCAGTGCATTCGAAAGTTCTTCGCTGAGAACTCCCAGTGTAAGCCATCTTATGGTCCATCACCAGACCCTCTGTACTTGGACCAGAACACACTGTCTCTTGCGAACGCGAACCTGTCATTGACCTTTACGAATTTGAAGATTACTGGCTTGGCCAGTGCTACAATCAGTGACCTTTAGTGAGTACCTACTACTTTTTGCTAACTGGGTTGTGGTGAAAAGTTCAGGCAGTGCGAGTTTGCAACGTTTTGTGTTAAAAAATAATCATTTAAGGCAATACAAAATACTGGTGGATCGCCCGGGACTTCGCTACTTTCATTCCGTGGAGATCGTAGTGCCACCTACCAGGTCCAATTATGAGTATAAATCATCATGCCGTTTAGTCCAGACAATTGGTTGATATACCATTGAATATTATATTTTATTGATGATGAAAATAATGTGTACCTAATGCGCAAAACACTTGGAATCAGCTTTCGCTGGCAGAAAACGGATGCTGGGTCAGTTTTTCCAGTGACGTACCCCAAGAGACCCTATTATAGTGTGTTTCAGCTGATTGTCTGTCTGTCTGTCAGCGGGCTGCATCGCATGATCCAGGTAAACAGCTGACATTTTTTTGTGTTGCCGCTATAACAACAAATAATTAAAATAAAATAAATATAACTCCATGCAAGTAACGCAACATTGTCTTGAAACGTGAACTCACGATATGCGTATCCGCACTTAGCCGGTTTATTCTAGTTACGTACGACAACACAATAAAAAATAGAGATAATAAGCAATTTCTGGAAAGTTAAGAGCTGAATCAGCGTAAACTAAAAAGAGGGGGCGTGTGTATTCATTACGCTGTAAACTTGAGGGACAATTAATTACCAACCAACTTCATGGTGTCGCTTTTAGGTGTCGGTGTGCGCGCACTTCATAAAAAAATACTCTCAATATTTTGCCCAAACACGCCAAAAGTAAGTAAAAGTAAAACTTCAAAAAGGAGTTAACTGACTAACACACGTACAGACTTATATATATGAAAAGCAAGCTTCACACAAACCTTTTCAATTTCAGCATCAACAAAGTGACTGGGAATGTCGTGCTCTCTATCCAAATTGGAGCCCTTAATCAAACATCACCAAAAGCTTACGTGTCCTACAAAAGGTTCGGAAAAGAACCTATTATACTAGCTGACGTATCAACGATTTTGTTTGGTAAGTACCTCCATACAATATAAAAAACTAGCTTAAAAAAAGACGCCGTTGATGTTCCCCATGTAAAAGAAAAAATATTTTCAGATTCTTAATTGTTTTTTTGTTGTTATTGTACGACGGAGAGGTGCTTGGCCTTCATCTCACCTGATTTTCAAGCTATGATGAGGCCGATGGTGGAAACGCACTTCACTCGGAATCCTCAACATTCTGAGGAACTGGCTATCTTACCTCTTAGTGCCGGAACACAACAATTTTAGAGCTGTTGTTATGGCGACAGAATTAGATAAGATGGTGGCTAGCCAGGTGGGCTTAAACAAAGTCCTACCATACCAAACCAAGCACAATATTGTACTCCCCCTAGGGATCGAACCTAGGACCTCTATATCTGAAACCGGTGGTCGAACCACTAGGCAAGGTAAGTCCGTAGACACTAGTTTCGATCTCCTCAGCCCAAAGGAACGCGATTAATCGCTAAAACTTATACCCCTATTTGCTCAAAAGTCTAAAAGAAAAAGTGAAAGAGGAAAGCATCGGTTATTACATGGTTATAAGGGCTCGCGAGGTCTAATGGTCCTACAGAACCACTAGTAATATGACATGGACGGATATCTGATAGAGAATAATGGAGAAAGAAAATATTATATTCCTTTCCTTGTGTGTTTATTTTTTCTAAGGCTATCTGTTAAAGTTATGAATATATATGTTTTGTTGCAGCAAACCTGAGATTGACTGTCGTTCTGCCAAGGGTTCCAAACCTTCGTCTGGAGTTGGCTGACATAACTGCTTACGTAGATAGTAACATCAATCTGAATCTTGGAGCGGCAGCGTACACCAGCAAAGGTAAGTTATGTTCTTACACCGTTTTTAAGGCACCAAAATAGCCACAAAATACTTACGTTATCATCATTAACAGCTCTTAAGTAACCTACAGATGGGCATTAGCCTTTTCCCCCAAACGAAATTGAAATAAAAGACCTTTGCCTTTTTTTTTATTTGTAGGGTTCTGTACGCAACGGGCACCGACGGGACCCAATTACTAAGCATACGCTTCTGTTTGTGCTACCTTTAGACGGCAGTAATAATTATGATTCGTAAGAGATATCTGGTTGAAATTTTCAGGAATACACGTGACATTATGGCGAATTACCTGAAAAATTATAAATATTTTTACCCATACTCGTAGGTTTTATCGTTTTTTTTATTCTATCTCTGTCGTAGTAACGGTAAATACTAAAAAAAACTTGGTGTTATTGGCGTACCCTGATGTACAACAAATATTTAAAACCAGTCAAGCGTCAGTCGGACCCACACGACTGGATTTTTTGCCTAGAAATGTGAGTCGGAACAAGTCAGAACCCTCGGTGTGCGTGTCTTACTTGCACTTGACCGGTTTATTAATATAAGATTGTATCTTTCATATGTCTGTCATGTGATGCCCAAATTTCGTTTCTTTTAGACCCTGAAGTGACATCGGCCTACCTACAACTGTCTGCAAATCTGGGGCTGAGCATCAAGGAAGGTCTTCTTTTACAAGCTCAGCTTCTAGCAGCTTTATTCATACAGCTGAACATTTGCGACTTCGGAGTCAATCTCATTAGTATATAGCACTAGTTGTCTATATAAGTCTTTTATTTATTTATAATTGATCTGCAAGCTGTAATATCTTAGTATTAGCTAGTTTTCTTGTAAGCCTTTTGTTTCTATTATAACTGTGATAAAGTTTTTCGTTTATTTATTTAATAAGTAGGTGTATATCTGATTACAAAATCTTTGTTTTGCATCGAATTATTTGATAATCAGAACATTTGACTCGGTTAATAAATACCTAATTATATATGTACTTTGCGTCCCAAGTGGGTGATGGCAGTAGGCATCTGTAAATTGCCCTCAGAGAGGTTAGAGAATCAGACAGGAGTCGAGAGCATTTCTTTTTTATATTTGTTATGTTTTTACAGTGAATAAATTGGTAATTAATACGGGATATTCACCAGCTATTGATGATAATCACCAACTAGTACTGCCGTTTAGTCCTTTACCGGTGTATACCTGGCTAAAATTAATTTAATGATTTCAATCCCTTTGGTTCGTAGAAATCTCGTATTAAAATAATTATGTTTCTACCAGTACGTAGTAACGTTAACTTTTTATTACTGTAACTATTTAAAATCAATCTTGAGATTTAAATAACAATAAATTTGAGATTTGTGGGCATTTGACCATCGGTAGATAGTTAAATGATCTAGGCGTCACCTTGCACGGTGCTCAGAGCGACAAAACGTCGGCCAGGGGCTCGACAACTACTGGGCGATATAACAAGACTATACATTCCCTGAGGACGCGTCGTGTAGAGGTGAAACACGGATTTGTTACTAGATATGTTTCTGTTTTTCATCATCATCATCATCTTAGGCCACTCAGTACCCATTTATAAGCGTAGGCCTCTCCCATCTCCTTCTAAAAGTAAACCGTTTAACCGCCTCTGTGGTCTAGTGGTTCAACCCACCGATTTCAGATCCAGAGGTCTCGAGTTCGATCCTCAGGGGAGTACGATATTGTGCTCGGTTTGGTTGGTGGTAGGACTTTGTATAGGTCCGCCTGGCTAGCTACCACCATCTTACCTAATTCTGTCGCCATAACAACAATTCTAAAAATTGTGTTCCGGCATTTAGAGGTAAGATAGCCAGTTCCTCAGTTAGTTGAGGATTCCGGGTGAAGTGCGCCTTCACCTTCGGCCTTATCTGAACTAGTAACCAGGTGAGATGAAGGCCAATCGCTTCCCCGCCGTACAGTAAACAAAATAAATAAAATTAAGCAGTAAAGATCAATAATGATTTGCGTGTTCGGGTAGTCCAAGTCCTACCAAATTATGCTTCAAGGCAACAGCTAAAAAATGGCGTAATTCATAAACAAATATGGCCAACGGTTAATTTGGCAAAAAATATCATAATTGACCGAACCTATAGGTTAGTATTTTATTATCTGTGGCTTTACACATGTATTCATATCACGCAAGATCTCAGAATAAAACGTTACATGTGATTTTGTTCATGCATGTTTATGTCTTAATTAAACTATGCGGATTTTCTTGATTGTCTGTCAGTCAGTCAGTCACGACAATTTGTATTATATGTAATCAAGACTTGTTTATATCAATCATTAAAAATAATTTGTACAGATAAACTTACTATGTACAAAGGATGCAGTCGTGCTACCTAAGGACCACTACAAACGGCCTATAGGTAACTCAACTGTTCCAGACTAATACCAGACGGAAGCGAGTCCAAGGCACTGACTGTCTTGCTACGCTAAATAGCTATGCTGATTCGCTGACCTAAATAAGAAAGCTTCGCAAGGTTTTTGTAAGCCCGGAGGGCACTATCTGCCCTAAAAGCCGAACCACCCCTTGGGAAGGAAAACAGGATGCCATAGGAGTATTCTGTGATTTATCTAAGGCTTTCGATTGCGTAGATCATGACACCTTAATCTCAAAGCTAAAACACTATGGCATTCAGAATCAGGCAATAAGCCTCATGCGTAGCTACCTATCGAATCGCATTCAAAAAGTAGACATTAACGGTAGCAAATCTTCGGGAACATCCACTAACATCGGTGTACCACAAGGGTCAATCTTGGGGCCTTTTTTGTTTCTAGTCTATGTCAATGATCTGCCTTCCTGTGTAGGGGATTTATGTGATATTGTATTGTTTGCAGACGATACTTCATTAATATTTAGAGTTGATAGGGCTAAAGATAATTATGATTGTGTAAATGCTTCTCTAGCTAGAGTTCTTGATTGGTTTACGGTAAATAACCTCTTATTAAATGAGAAAAAAACGAAATGCATTAGATTCACCTTGCCTAACGTTCAAGTCAGCAATGCTAACATTATCTTAAATGGGGAAATACTTAACTTTATGGAAGCAACTACTTTCTTGGGTTTAAATATCGATGCAAAGTTGCAATGGGGTATTCATATTAATACATTAGCTAGCCGGCTAAGCTCGGCAGCTTACGCAGTACGTACCATAAGGCATCTTACTGATGAAACCACGGCGAGGTTAGTTTATTTTAGTTACTTTCACAGCGTTATGTCCTATGGCATATTTTTATGGGGAAATGCAGCAGATATTGAAAGCATTTTTATCCTGCAAAAGAGAGCTGTACGGGCAATTTATAAATTGAAAACTCGTGACTCTCTCAGGGAACGTTTTAAAGAGATTGGTATTATGACAGTCAGCTCCCAATATATTTATGAAAACCTAATGCACGCACACAGGAACATTGATGAGTTTGTTAAAAGAAGTGATGTACACAGTGTTAATACTAGAAATAAAAATAAACTTGACATACCTAGGTATCGCTTAGGAAAAGTAAATAATTCATTCTTAGGAAACTGTGTACGATTCTATAATAAGCTTCCTCAAAGCGCCACCAAACTCTCTGCTCGTAAATTCAAATTGTATATAAAGAATAATTTAATTAAAAGAGCCTACTACAAAATAAGTGACTATATCGACGATAAGAACGCGTGGCCCGATGTTGCTATACCAGTTGACAGTTAAATGGTGTTTTTCAATGTCAAGAAACTGCCCATTAGATAGTTATGTAGTAATCAATGTTTTAAGATAATATTAAGTTTTTAGTTTTATGATGTAGGTAACACTTGTAATGTTATTAAATTATTATAAACAATGTACCTAAATGTTAAATGGATTTTCAAAAAAATTAATCAGCCCGAGGTTCTTGCCTTTCTCCTTGTGTGCTGGTCGCGATTCCGAACAGGCGGTAGATTTGACGTTTCAAAATGATCCTAAAAATCTTAATGAATAAAAATATTTGACTTTGACTTTGACTTTGGTCCTCGAGGCACCAAAAGGTTTGTTTTAAATAATTAAATTAAACTATTGTTGCGTCATTGTTATAACTGACTGACCTGCGTGACTCTATTGTTTCAGTCTTAATAACGATAAAGTAAATATTGATGATAATCGTAATTCAGTTTTTAAGCAATATTTAATGAATTTATGTTATTCAAGTAAGTTTTTTTTATTTATAAGTAAATAGATCATATTATACCTACATTCTAAGGAAACCTCATCATGTATTCCAACTGCAGAAAACATAATTATCGTAACGTTAGCTAAATTATTTTAAAAATATACAACATAATATTTATTTAGAACTTCCGTTTTCCGGAATTTATTATAATTATTATTATTATACTATGAAATAAAATTGTTGTATGAACAAAGATACGGAAAATCTTGTGATTGTTATACCACGAACTTGTATGAAATTTCACCAAATCTACCTTTGATACAAAAGATTATATGTTTAAATGTGGTTGTTCCTTATTTTCAGATCCAGACGTATTAGTCGCCTTTGCGAAACTGATTGATCATACACCACGCTGAATAGCTATATATTTATAGCTATTCAGCGTGGCAATGCAGCCAGTGTCTTGGGCACGCTTCCGTCTGGTACTGGTCTGGAACAGTTGAGTTACCTATAGGCCGTTTGTAACGGTCCTTAGGTAATCTGACTGATTCCTTTGTACATAGTTAGTTTAATTGTACTTTTTATTGAATAAATAAACTTTCCATTTAAATAATACCTTCACATTATTAACTGTTTTATTTATTGTAATCATAAATCACGTTATAAATCTCAATACAAGGTAAAAATTCTATCCCATATGGCTATAATTTAACTGTAAAACATCATTTTACCAAGCACAAAATTGTACTAGAAACAGTAGATTTCGTAGCAGATTAAGCAATACAAATAATTTATGATTATTTTTCTAAGCTGTCTCTGAATCTTGTCATCAGTAAATAATAACTGTTGCTTGATATAAATTCTTCAATTCAGGTAATCTGAAGGTAAGATCACATTAACATCAAAATGGACTAAAAAAACAATAATCAATTATCCGATGCATAACTTATTCAGCTCACAGTTCAATGATAACACGCAAGGCTAAGCCGCAGTACAATTGAAGCTATTGTTTAACTAGTTGATTCTTCGCAAAGTAGATATAGTATTATTTATAATTATAAAAAAACGTGTGTACTTATGTATACGCTAGAAGTTATACTTATAACTTCTAACGTGCGTACACAAGTACCATCTCAGCTCAGTTTATTTTCTATTTATAGAAAAAAAACACACTATGGCTAAAAATCTATTCGAAAATTTACATTTTAGCCTTGATAATTTGCATTCAACATTATTGTGAGTGTACCTCGGTGTGCACGCCCAACTCACTGGAACACCGCTATTTTATGATAGTAAAGAGTATTCTTTACTATCATAAAACATGCACACACATTTATCGCAAAACCAATATCACCCGAGTTGTGAATCCATCTTACCATTGCATAATCGATAAATCCGACAGGTACGTGATGCATGTCAATTACAGATGGTAATTTGCTATAAAAGGAATAGAAACCGCATCATTTCCACATTCCTAGTTATATAACCAAATGAGGTCTTTATTGGTCTTCGTTTTGATTTGCGCGGCTCAGAGCAGTGAATATGGAGACGTATTGAAATATAATGGACGATTGAGCACTTGGTATCATGGTCTAGGAGACGCGTGGGGCTACAATAATCAAGATCAATATTGGGGCATCGATAAGGAATCTTTCGAGTTCAATACAAAAGATTCTAAAGGAGACAGCAATGCCAAGAAATACCAAAGTGAAGAAGATTACGTTATATACCAAAAGCAAGAAGATTGCAAAGACAAAACTATCAAGGATACGATACGAAGCTATGATATAAAGTTTCGAAACGAACCCTTCAGCGATGAAAGACAATACAATGATTGGGACTGGGACAAAAAGGAAAAAGTGAATCTTGTCGGACTAGGTAGGTATTTTTGGTGAAAGTGCTCTTTTAGGAATGTAAAATAAACAAGCACCTATTTCTGACCCCAAGAAGCATTGTGGGCTTCAGTAGGAAATGGTATGATAGGTGGTGAAACTGCTGGCACATAAAACTTCAGATTTTATTACAAGCTTAGAAGTGATACACTATGTATCTGTGAACCAGCGTAGTTATTTCTTGACAGGGAAGAATCTTACTAGCAACCAGCCAAAACATGGGAGAATGGTGATTAATAACTGGTGGCTAAACCATCTCGTCTAATAACAGCCAGTGTCTTCGACCATTACTAGATGAACACGCTTCCACCTAGTACTGGTCTGGAACAGTAGAGATACTAGTAGAGATACTATAGTTACTTAATTGTATTCTGTTGTTTGAAATCTTTCGATTTTGTTTGTCTGTTTTGCAATAAATGATGATGATGCTGAAACTACTGGATGGATTTGAATGAAACTTTTTACAATTATTACTGATATTTATACTAGGGATGAGGGGAGATAACTTATTATCTCCCCTCATCCCTTCTAAAGGGAATATTTTTATTCTACTTTTATTCAATACAAACTGAGGCACTAGCTATCTTACCCCTAAATTCCGGAACACAACAATCTGAGAATTGTTGTTATGGCGACAGAATTAGGTGAGACGGTGGTAGCGAGACAGGCGGACTTAAACAAAGTCCTATCACCAACCAAACAGTATAATATTGCACTTACCTTGGGGATCAATTCCGGGACCTCTGAATTTGATACCGGTAGGCAAAAGACTACATTAAAACACACTAGGCTAAAACACAGAGGGGTAAAAACGTTTGCATGTAACTTTTTGATGGAATATATTTGGAACACAAAACTCAGTGTAAATATGATTTCTGGTAAACGACAATCATACTTTTTAATTAAAACTACCCCGGTGGAGTACTATATGGTTGGAACGTTTTTGTTTACATTATTATTATTACAGGACAGGACATTAATTTCACATAGCGTCATCTAGTAGTCGTAGTCATATATAATTTATATGATATACGTCATATAAGATTAATATAAATTGGTGGCATACTTAACAAAGTTACTTGTTCTAAAAGCTATAAATAAATAAATATTACAGGACGTTAATTTCACACAGCGCATTCTAGCCTCAAATTAAGCACATTCTTTTTTTTTGTAGGTACATACGTACTATATGATACAACACAGAACAATCATCTATATTCATAAACTAACTATGTACAAAGGAATCAGTCAGATTACCTAAGGACCGTTACAAACGGCCTATAGGTAACTCAACTGTTCCAGACCAGCACCAGACGGAAGCGTGCCCTATATTCATTATACTCATTTCACACAAAGTTTCTTGTCCTGAGTGGGATTCGAACCCACAACCTACAGTGCAGAAGGCAGAGATACTTCCCCATGAGCTATGAGGCTTGTTATGTTAATAATAATCATCGTTTTAAAGGCTATAAAAGAAACCAATCTTTTTTAGAAAGCTAAATAATATGAGCTATCTGTATCTGTAACTACGCGCGAGGGGTCTTAGCAATTCAATTCAATCAAAGGGATGACTTGAAATCCATAATATGAATATGGGAAAACCTCAGTTGTCTTTTTCAAAATGTTTGCAGTGTATAGACCTAAAATTCAGTGGCCGAGGTATGAAAATTGAATAATTGAATCATTGATCTGGGTATTACATTGGCCATGAATACCACACTTGGCAGACGAATTGGCCGTGACCATGAGCTGGACTGGCGTGGACTGCGTTGTGACTAGTGGCGGTCACTTGGTGCTGATGGATATAGGCGGCTTGTGACCAGTGGCATGACCTCTTTTTTTTTTAACCTGGGGGTCAGCCCTGAATCACGATGCAGACCTGGGCAATTCTTTCAACAGTAAAATGCCATATCACTGAATAACATAGGCTAAATTTTTATCAGGCTATAATAGGGATTAAGGATCCCAAAGTTCTAGTTATGGAACCCAAGATGTAGGAAAATTAATGTTAAAATTCATTACTAAGAGTGCGCTGCAAAAACTGTTAATGATTTACAATATAATATTCTAGTCAGTTAGATAACATGTCTAACTGACTGCAGCCAGTGTCTTGGGCACGCTTCCGTCTGGTACTGGTCTGGAACAGTTGAGTTACCTATAGGCCGTTTGTAACGGTCCTTAGGTAACCTGACTGATTCCTTTGTACATAGTTAGTTTAATTGTACTTTTTATTGAATATATATATACATGGTATGTTAGAGAACACATCAATATCTACCAAAAAAAAACTGTCATACCACATGCCCAACTAATATAGTTATGTCACTATTTTTTTTAATGATAACAATGTTAATAGAAACGCCGGTAAAAACTACACCACTTTATTTGTACCTTGGCAATAATCCTTATCCAAATAAATCAAAGCGTAGCGTGTTCAAATCAAATCGGATATTTCATTCAAAAGATATCATGAACTAAAAAATATTTGACATTACTCAAAGACAAGAAGATGAGAACCCGAGTGCAATGGCTCGCTGTGCCTTATTGGGTCCTTATTGCGTCCGCACTGCCTCCAGAAGGCACTTTGTGTGCCTTCTGGAGGCAGTGCGGACGCAAACTGCTTTGCATGCACCTACAATCCAGCCCTCCATTTGCTCAATGCCCTGCTTGCTCAAGCCCAGGAAATACATTAATTATTTTCTAAGCTGAATTTCTTTATAAATAGGGGAAGGTTGCTATAAATGGACCCCTAACTTTAGGACACCATAGCCTAATAATTACGTTTTAAAAACTAAAAAGAAAACCGACTTCAATGAAGAATATAATACAATTTCGTTTGCCTGGATGACGTATTTTTTCCAATTATTTTGATGACAGATGGACGAACAGAAAGACAGAGGCGTGATCCGTTGGGGTCCGTCTTTTTCTTACTTTTGGGGTTATACACCCAATAAGCTTCAAGCGAAAGTGTTACATTGATACCAATACGACCTTCAACAGAAATACAGATTACAGCCAGATGAATTAATTATTCGAAACAGATTACCCGATTAAAAGCAACGCCCTATGATAAGTTATTATTCATGACTACTCATCACGCAGATCTCAGTATATAAATCCCGAGATTACATAATACTTTAAGCCTAGTCCAAATGATCTTGTTTGTGGTAGTCGCGTTGTTTGTTATCGGAGATTGCGCTGGAGATGGAGCTGGGGTGTACGGAAACTATAAAGATATCATAGAAAATTTTAAGAAAGTTGGCGAGTACAAGCCACAAGAACAGCAGAACGATGACAAATATGATAAGAAAGATGACAACAGAGGTAACGGACGTCTAGAGTATCAAGGATACGATAATACGTATGATAACCGAGATGAAAACAAAGATGATCAAAACCACCGCAGCTATGGATATGACAACGATCAAAAGTTTGATAAATACGACAGACCCAAGGACTATGTCGTATCCGACAAATTCAACGACAAATATTATGATGATGGCTATGATCGTAAATTGGGAAGCGATATAAGAGAGTACGATTACGTAGCTAAATGTGATACGAAAGAAAAGGATTGCAAGGATGGTAAGGACTGCTATGATAATGCAAAAGACCGTTCTGGTTATGATAAATGCCGAGGCACTTACGGCGAAGAAGATAAGTATTATGATGAAAATGATCGTTACACTGGTGACCGGTATCGTAATGATAACGATAGGGATCGTTACGAAAAAGACTGTTACGATAAATCCAAAAACCGTGGTGATTATAACATATGTCTTAGCGGTTACGATAACCGCAACAACTACGATTCCGATAAAGACTGCTATGATAACACCAAACGGCGAGAGGACTACGATAAATGCAGACGGTATTACAGAAGATGCAGAGATTCTTACCGAAGAGATTATAGATACCTTTACAGAGAAGATGACTGGAAAAATGATAAAGATTGCTATTACGACGATTATAACCTTGTTGGACTAGGTATGTTTACCTACACCACTACGATTGCATGTGTATATTTGTTTTTAAAAGTTATTGTGAAATTCAAGAGCACCAGATTTGAACAATAATCGAATTCTAGTTGCAGATTTGAAAGATGCATGCGTAATTCATATTAACCTTTTATCGACTGCTGGATGTAGGCCTCTCCCGTGCGCTACAGAGTCCGATCCTCGGCCTTTCTCATAATTTTCCGGTCATCATGAGAATGGCCGTAAAATACGATCTTCATTATTGTGAATACTGATCTCATCACAATATATTTTCTAATGTTTTAGGTAGAAACGATCGCGAGGACCAGCTCATCCGGCCTTGCGCCCTGGACGATAGGCAATGCATTCGCAAATATCTAGCGCGGAACTCCAAATGCAAGCCTGCCTATGGACCCATCCCGGATCCTCTGTACCTGAAGAGAAACACGGTGTACTTACCGTACGCTAACGTCACTATCATACTGACAAGGCTTCGCATTACTGGTCTCAGCAGCATCAAAATTACCGAATTCTAGTAAGTTTTACGACTTTAACCATTCTAGTAAACTAAAAAATGCGGAACAGCAAACTCCCCAGACAATATTACAAATAAGCTTAAGCTGCCTCCATCCCACCAACACCCCGCTGTAATATCATCGTTACACTGTGATATTTCTTTACTTTGTTTAACGTTCAGAAGTCCTATGAGCTACATGGTCTGCCCACTGCCGCTTCACTTTGTCTAAATCTGAAAAATACCTAATATAAAATTTTTGAATTTGTAGAGAATAGAATAGATTCCGATCGAACCTTGCCTGGGCAAGGATATGGTTTACGAAGGATAGAGTTTATCCAGAATATGACTATAATCTCTATTAAATTATCCAAAAACCGACGCAACATATTAAGCATATTTAGTATGATTTTCATATAAACTTTGTTTAATTTGTTATAGCGTCAACAAAGACACGAGGAACTTAGTAATTGCGCTAGACTTCCAAAACTTGAACGAGACCTCGCCGCGGACTTTCATCAGATACAAGAGGACTGCCAAGGAGTCAATAGTATTGTCTGACTATACCACTTTTGAATTCAGTAAGTATCTAATAACCATTCAGATGAATTTTAATATGAAAAGTCATTGACATCTAGTTATTGTCCAATGTTAAGCCAGATGATGCCCATGAACGTGATGTAATGCTACCAATCTTCTTGTGTCAATATTAATGAAATAAATATAACATGACATTAATTTCACACAGCGCCATCTAGCCCCAAACTACGCATTGCTTGTTATATGGTAACTAGATTACGGATAGAATACTTATACACTTCTATTTTAGGTAAATACATAGGTACCTACGTACACACGATACATTATTAATAATCAATCGCCACATCTTACGACATCTAATACAGCTATCTATACTTTATGCACATTTACAAATAAATAACATAGAAGTGTCTGTTTGTGATATCAAAATAGCAGATTTTTACAAAACGCATGTAAAAGTATTCCAGCTTGTTGCTGGACCACTTTTAGCGGGACTTTCATGTACAAATATGTACTCTGATTATTTTTTAGAATAGCTTCCTTTCGTGGTATAGACGTAAGAAATGATTCTGGGAAATCCCCACGGGATTATGAGAACAACGTCCCGGGCATTTGCTAGTCCGCAATAAGATAGGGTGAAGAAGTAATTTCTGAATTCAGATAAGGTTTTCTTAAATTGTATAATAAGACATTTTTTTTGTGATATTTCAGAATCCGGTACATTCACCGCTGTGATACCGAAGGTCCCGCACCTCCGTTTGGATTTAGCGGAAGTACACGCTGACATTGATCTGGTACCACGCTTCTTTTTGGGACCCAAAGCCATTGATAGTAAAGGTAAACGCAAAGTTCCATTGAAAATAGCCTACCTAGTGCACAATACTTTTGCATGCATAATTTACTGGAACATCATTATTTTGGTTCATAAATTATTGTATTGTCATTAGATCCGGATGTGGTCACTGCACTGGCCAAGCTGGTGGCCAACTTACCGGTTGGAACTCAAGAGTACTTCCTCTTCCAGTCACAACTCCTGACCGCTATTTATATACAAGAAAACCTCTGTGATTTTGGCCTTAAATTGATAAGTGTTTAAGACTTATGTGTTGATTTTTTCCCGAAATTCAATAAAATCTGTGTTTTGCTTTCTATTTTATGATTTCACTGTCCTACTATGAAATTAATTAAGACTTTGTTCAAGACCAGGAGTAACTGGCCTCACAGGTCAGTTGGTAGAAGCTCTGCCTTTTGCGCTGTTTGTGGGTTCGATTCCCACCGGGGACAAACATTTGTGTGATAAAGATAGATGTTTGTTCTGTCTTTGGGTTGTTATATTGTATAATACAATAAGTATGTATTTACAACCACAATTATAAATTATTGTTTTCCGGCATGTACAGGTAATATTGCCAGTTCCTCAGACTGTTGAGGGTTCCGGGTGAAGAGCGCTTCCACCTTTGGCCTTCTCATAATTTGACACCAGAAAATTAAGGCCGTCGTACTATAGAAAATGAAATAAAAGCCGACTTTACTATTTCAAACTTCATAGTTTTTCGAAAATGTATGTTAACCTTTAATTTGATACCGACGTAATTATAGTAAAACATTGTATTATATTTTCCTTCCTTTCTTATTTTTTATTTTATATTTTATTTATTAAAATTATATAGCTTATGATTATGACACACAATTTAGGGGCACCAAACCACAACCTCTTATGTCCAAATCCATCAAGACGTCTAGGCTACAGAGCCTTACAATGAAATAGACATACATACATACATTACCCTCCATCTGAGGGAATTGGGTAAAACATTAGGGTAATTAAGCTATATACTTAAAAGTAATAATTTGTTAACTGAAAGATCATTGTTTTAACAAAGAAAAATCCAAGATACTTGATCATAGATTAAGATCACGCAAATCTTGTTACTTCTTATATAAGATCCACTGGTTAATATAGATCTCATTCCGAAACGTGAATTATAATGAATCATTTTATGTTGGTTGCTCTCGTTGTCGGCTTTAGCGATTGTTTTGAAGATAACGTAGCTCATGAAAGTTGGTCGGAGAATCGACGGGATTATGATAAAGAACTAAAAATCGTTGGTAAGTGAAAACATTCATAAACACGGTGACGGCTTAAGGAAGTTTGAATCTCTAAAATGTTTCTTTTTTTCTTTTTTTTGTAATAACAAAATGCAAATCAATATATGAAAGTAGGTAGAATAATTATTTATTTCCAATATTAATAATACGCCTAAGGAGGCGGCTCGGCATGTTTGAGACCAGATCTTAATTACACGAAGAAGGTAGAGAAGATTTGTGATAGCAAATTGGGGATTTTTGCAGATTTTCACTGCATACGATATTTATAAACACATAAAAATTGCCCTATTCACAAATTTCGCTGCCGTACTCTACTAAGATAGAGTTGCCTTCAATGTTACCTTATCAATCTTCTTGATTGGACTAAGGTCCGATTAAGAACTGATGAATTTTCAAGTGATGTTGTCATCAGCCTACACTCGGACAATAACCAAGTAAACTAAAACACACTAAAAGTGAATATTTTAAAAAATATTGGATTATCACTATAAATATTAATATTGTAAGCACGCATAGGATCTACAATAGAACGAGGTTTCTCAGAAGGTTTATCATCAGTCCGCGACCGACGGAACAAGGCAAGCACGCATAGGATCTACAATAGAGCGAGGTTTCTCAGAAGGTTTATCATCAGTACCGACGGAACAAGGCAAGCTGTTTGACGGATTTGGGCAGGAGAACGGTTGCTAGCTAGATGAACTTTTACAGGTCCTATTAGCAGTGTTGTGATAATTCAGCAATAGCCGCTAGCAAAAGTCAGCGATAATGTTGACCGTTGTAGACCATTAAGAGGAACATCACATACCCTACCATCCCATTCAAGCATCCCAAATGTACCAATACGTTCTTTTACAGGCTTAAAACCAAACGACCGGGAGTTGATCTACCGTCCGTGCTACTTTGATAACTTGAGGTGTATACGCAAGTTCTTTGCTGATAACTCCAAATGTAACATCTCCAAGATACCAGCCCCGGATCCTCTTATTTTCAGAACGGATACCGTGTACCTCCCTTACGTTAATCTAACCGTTGTTCTGGATAACGTGCAGACCAGCGGATTGAACAGCGCGAAGATTAGAGAGTTTTAGTAAGTTTTTCGAGTTTTTAGCTAACTGTTCCGTGAAATAGTGTTAAAATAGATATATATTTTGACAAACATACAACCTCATATGTACTTACGTATTACAGATACTTATTTTGAGTAATTCGGAAAAAATAAGTAGTATTTAAATATCATCATAACTGCTGGCTCTGTCCAACAGTTGACAACTCCGAAGCTGGAGGATTTTGCCATAACCACCACGCGTGGCAGGCGGATTTGGTAATCACAGTGAAGGTTTTGATAGTGCACAGAAGGACCCTTAGATGGCTCTTAAGACATCCATGAGCTGAGTTAGAGGGGTGGCGTCATCATCAAGAAATGAATTTACCCCACGTACGTCCGCACTGCTGGACATAGGTCAAACGACGCTACTAAAGGGCCACCTCCATCCATCGAACCCCGCAATGTTATCGGTCCATCGATCGGAGGTCTATCCATACTCCATTCAGTGGCTACTAACAGCTGCCATCTGAGAACCTTTACACTTCACTACTCTCAACATGCCGTCTCTGAACCAAATCAGAACCCACTACTACTTCCTAAATGAACTATGCCGGTGTCAATTTTTTGAGGGAGGCCAATGACTGCAGGTCATTGCGCTTTGGATTTTTCTGGACTATAAATACATATATATATATTGACGAGTACAATTTTTTTAATGTCTCCGTGGATTGTCGTGTGTATGCGAGTTTAATGACATTTTTAATTATATTTTTTACGAGTTTTTACTCCAACACCATCACGCTGAAATGACTTAGTTATAGGTTTTAAGTATTTCGCAATGATTAAAAACGCCTCTTTAGCTCAGTGGTAGAGCACTAGTTTCGTAAACCAGGGGTCGTGAGTTCAATCCTCACAGGAGGCATTTAATAGAGAATGGTACTCTGTGTGCTGCAATGCCTGCTATGTATTTACCGTCGTAAGAATTGAATCATACACCCTCATACACCTTCATTGAATTTTTTTGCCTATATTGTTCTTGTGCTTTCAATTCAAATATGATAACGAGAACTTCAATTGGTATGGTTTTATGCTCTTACTTTCATGAACAGACATTTCACATTCTATTTAAGTGTAGTAGGAGAATAAGGACTATAATATCCATAGGCGCTACCGTCGCTTTACTTCCAGGTGACCCATATCCCTTCCACCTTGGTAGTAAAAAAAACCCCACGCGATGCATTTTCTTAATACACTAAAAACTTATTCCATTTACGTAAATAATACCTGTGATCATTCGAATGTGGATGTTTTGAGGATCTCCTAGTTCAATTATAAATCAATTGACTTATTGTATGTCTTCAGCATCAACAAGGATACCAGGAACGTGGTACTATCTGTGGACTTCAGTGGTCTGAGCGAGCGGTGTACCACCACCATGCTAAGATATAAACGCACTGCTCGAGAGCCAGTCATACTTACAGACTACACCACAGTTACATACGGTAGGTTTTTATGTTTACCGCGTTGCGTCGATCCGCGGAAGAACCGGGAAAGAAGCCTTGAAGCCTTCTGGGAAAGCTTGCTGCATAGTAGACCAGTGTCAAAGTAATTATAAAAAAATATTTATTTCGTTTTTTTTTGAATATTTTTAAACATGCACGCCTGTTAGGAATCGCACCACATCATCTGACCACGACCTCTTATTCTTGTATTGATATTACTTTACTTTTCTGATAGATGACAAAAGTCGAAAAAACGAGGCAAAAGTTATGTAATATCTATCAAAACGAGAATGCTAAAAGACGTTATGATCAAGGCAAGCCTCGCGCTAGTTGTTTTTTTTTGATGATTCATTGAATAAATAGGTACAGAGTTTAAAATAGTTAAAAGCAGTTCGTTTACTTACGTAAAAATATTTCTTACTGCCTAATTGCGTGTTAAAAATAACTGAGTGGTTAAGTAAAAGATCAGAAATCTTAGAAAAAAACCTTGAAAGTAGTTCGTAATTATAGACCTCTTCTTTAATGCCTAGCCATCGATGCCAAGAGCTGATCCATCTCTAAATAAAAAAACCCATATGTATACTTATATACACACATTGCTGTTTATTAGCTGGCAAATCCAATACACCAATATTTTATATTCGAAAGTTCGACAGTTACATTCGAATATTATGATTACCTTACACGATTTAAAAAAAAGTCGTATGATGGAGAAGCGCTGCCATTCATCTCATCTGGTTTCTTGCCTCTTACTTAATAAATAAATACAAATATATTACAGGACATTTATTTCATCTAGTCTCAAACTAAGTTTATAATATGTTCCCATATTAGATAGCGGATATAATACTCAGATACTTTTTTTTTGTAAATCCATACTTATCATATAAGCAACTGAATGCCGGAACACAACACTTAGATTTTTATTTATACATATAAGGCGACAAACAAGCATAATATCGTACTCCCCTGGGGATAAAACCCGGGACCTCTGGATCTGACACCAGCGGGCTAACCACTACACCACAGAGGCGGTTAAACAGCTGAACGGATCTTAATGAAATTCGGCATGGTTATGAGGAACAATATAGGCTTTTTACCCAGGTAAGTGGACGTGGGCAACGCCGCGCGATGGGCAAATTTATCCATATGTACATCAAGCCTATATATCTATCTATAATACCCTGTAAAATGTGTTTATTTTACATCTACATGCTTACACTTTTACTTAACCTTGGGCTAGTTAGTTTTTATCTGATCTTTTAACTATCCATAATTCAGTATTTAAATAGTAAAATATCTCAATACTTAATTGTAGAGATTTCTTTAGTTACGAAATACCCGTAGTATTTCGTAACTAAAGAAATCTCTAAACAATATTTGCCAGCCCTTAAATCAAGTTGTGGGTCATATGTTTCTAACCTATTTAATGTATACTTATTTATCTACAAAAACCAATGTACAAAATGACATAATTTTTTATCCCAAATAAATCAAAGAATTATTTTAAATAAACCCAAGATACAGCTTGGATAAATCTTATTCGTAATATTCGAAAAACTCTTTCAATCAATCATTTTATTACGAATAACGCATAAATATTTATCGCGTGTGAAGTTATTTGTGCGTTTGTTGTATTTTTCGTGCGTTTATTGTTTCATTAAAAAATAATGTTCTAACCGTTCAACTAAGTCTTTTTTGTGTTTTCCAGGGCTTGTCACTCTGACCGCTACTATTCCTAATGCGCCTCATCTAGAATTAGATAATGCAGATATCCATGCAGATATTGCTGATAGCAATCCGCCGTATGTAGTGGGACCAGATGCTTACAATAGTACAGGTAAATACGTATTTCGTAAATATATGATTTTAAGGTCATCTTGAACGAAATTGTTGAAATAAATATCTCCAAAAGCTTGAATTGTTACGATGTACGTTTTGTACGGATTTGAATGTTATTCAATGAAAAATATGGATGAAAAGAAATTGTGACTGAAATGAGAATGTTAAGAAGGTCCAGTAGTCTCCTTTTCCCATAGAAACGTAGTTCCATTGTCATTTCGAAACGACAAGTCAGATTCAAATTATTTTTTGCAGTTATAATCGGATAGGGATTTTATGTGCTTGTGGTACGTTACTTTTTCTATAAAAAACGAATACTAAATTATATGGAAAAGAGTTCTTCCATACAAACACTCTTTTCCATATATTTTCATTGATATTGCGTTTTATTAAAAAGTAGCGCACCACAGACACAGATTATCTCTTTCCGATTATAACTGCAAAATTTCATGTCAATCGGACTTACTACTTCGAAATGAAAAAGGAACTACGTTTGTACTGGAGAGCGAAAATCAGCGGTACTCCAGGACCCACTTAAGATGGATGTGTGGTCTGACAAGGATGGATTAGTTATGATGGTACTCATTGTACCATCATGAAGGGATGTCTAAAAGCAGCGCCAATAAAACAGTAAGTTTCGAAAGCTTAACATTTTTCGGACAGAATATCCCTTTGGATATTGTAATAAAAGGGAAAAAAGAGAGAGAAATTGAGAAATTCCCACGTGATACCTATCTATCGTGATATATGAGTATCGAAGTCATATGCAAGTACTTGAGATTATAATTTGTATGTTTTCAGATACCGATGTTCAAAGGGCGTTCGCAGAACTAACCAGCTCCCTCCCACTGGCCCTCCGAGAGTCTTTTGCCCTCAAGTCCACTGCCCTCCTAACGGTGTTCATACAAAACAGAATCTGTGATTTTGGTTTGAAGTTTTTTTCTTATTAAATAACTAGTTATTTTGGCATATTAAAGGCGATATATGCTGTTTTGTTTTGTTGCATTTGCGTTGAAAAAAGTGCCGCAACATTTAGTCCTAACCAGAATATAATGATTGTTCAACGTTATAACAGGTTGTAATAGATTATTGTAAGTACAAAAACCATTATTTATCGCATATTTATCTAACGGTTTTGATAGAGCAAACGTGTATTCGTCGTTCGTCTGTAGTGTTACATTTTGTTAAAATACTGTTACGCTTGCATATTTTTTTTTTATCGAAAATTTTTATGACTGACCTGGTGCAACCCTCCCAAAAGATAAGGATAAATATAGGTAAAATACGCGATGAATACCCATTTTGTCTATATCATATTAATGTGTTATAATGGCAAAAGTTTAAAAAATACTCTGTTAAAGGTTCTTGTCTCGTTTACTTTTGTTCAAAAACTAAAATTGTATAAAACTCTGGACATGAATAGCAAAGAAAATGCGAATTCATTAACGCCTACAGCCTCTCAGACGAGCTCGGAAGGCAAAGTTTGAGCATTTCCAGTGGATGGGTGTCGCGACGCAACTTGTTAGTTCAACACGGGAATACAGTCCAAGTGTCTACTTAGAAGGGCCTTTGATAGAATGACTAAGTAACATATTTTTTGTCGTGAATCTTGGAGTATACCATCAAAGTTTTTCTGTCTTTTGTCTTGTTATTTTTACTGACATGATTGGAGATAAAAGTTTGGTTATAGAGCTTAGACGCAGTGATATATTTATATTATACGTATTTATGGTTTCCGTTGCCTATGGACGCTTGCAAAAACCAGAAGCATCAACACTTTTCATTTACATTTAAGCTGAAACCGTGAATAAAATTATTTATTCTATGTTAGTAAAGTCAGCCTGTTTTAAAATGTATGCATAAATAATCTAATTCCAAGTGTTCCTCGAATCAGTAAGTGCGCGCTTGCAACCACTAAATGCAAGTGGAAGCTTTTCCTTGGGGAGCGAGTCTATCTGCATTTACATCAGAAACCAAATTAAAACCCATTTTTAGTACGTACCGTCTGTAACTTCTTCACTGCTTCATAACTGCTCACCGATACCACAAATTAACACACAAAAGGTAAAAACGAGAACGAAAAACTTTTCCGAGACTGGGAAACAGTGACAAAAAGCCACCCTCTACACGTCCTGCCACGCGAAAGCCTCGCGGTCAACTGAAGCTTTTGCTTCGAAGCCTGTCTCCGCTTTCACGAAATGAACTGAAACTCTTCACATCAAACTAGAAACGACGCAAGTCCATTTTTCCCGCTGATTTATTCTGAGCTTCCTGAAATGGTGATTAGGTTGATTTTCCGTTAACAAGAAAAATGTTTTCAAAGTAGACGGCTGTTTGTTTGGGAGGGTCGCAGAGGCGGGAATGAGTGTGCCAAAAAAAAATAAGCCAACCACGACTCACTGAGTTGAAGCTCCAGGGGCGGTCAGAATATCTTTAATTAAAAACACGAACTTTGGTGTAATGAATTGAAGTTTGACGAGAAAGAAAACGTACAGAAAAAGTGGTGGTAGATTCGGCAAACATTCTGCAGATTAAAAAGATAATGCGGGCCGCAGTTAATATGACTGCAGTTAGATGTTAGTCAGGCTCAGGTAGCAGGTCTTGTGGAGCTGGTCGACGTATGAGTATAGCGAGAAGATAATTTCATTGTGAAAATAAGTTACGCGATCAAGGTATCTTTTTTTTCAAGATTTTTTCTTATAAAAATAGATAACATGATATGAAATGCTACAATAGCCTATATAGCACAATGAAAACAAAAACATCGGGCTTGAAAAAAAATACATAATAATCCTTTTTTTTCATGCGCCTCAAACAACGACTGGGTAAATGTTATTTACCCCGTTCCTTTCGTTCATACTCTGCAACATTGAACACATGCAGGATTGTTAGAAAGCCTACAATCTAAAGATTCCACTGAGACCTTACGCACAAAGGGTTCATGGCTTAGGCCCGTGTTATGAAAAAACCAAGTTTAAAAATAAATGAAAAAAAAATAAACCAAAAAAATACATGATTTTCATTTTTACTCAGCGCTACCTGGCTCCAAATTAAGCTTGTTATATGGTAGTACAGAGAGAATAATTAAATACTTTTTTTTTGTAGTAAATACATACTTACGTAACAATATCATATCATATTTTCTATCACTACGCCGGACATCACTCAGTATTATACGAAAATACATTTCTTAACCCGGTATTTATTGATATTTAAAGTTTTGACGACATAATTTCATCGGAACATTGCATTGCTATCGTGTTTTGGATTAGATTTTGCCCTCGATTTCGCTCGAAAGAAGCCAATATTCATCCTCATGGCTATATCACTACTATAATCAATCCGTGCCGTGGAGTCGTGAAAAGGTTACAAGCACACAGAAACTCTTTAAATTCAAATTTATTTTAGTATCGCTAGTGACGTCATAATATGCTCATGGCTTAACCGCCTCTGCAGTCTAGTGGTTCAACCCAGGGGGAGTACAATATATTGTACTTGGTTTGGTTGATGGTAGGATCTTATTTAAGTCCGCCTGGCTAGCTACCCCCATCTTACCTAATTCTGTCGCCATAATAACAATACTTAAAAAAATGTTGTATTACGTCATTCAGAGGTAAGATAGCCAGTTCCTCAGTATGTTGTGGGTTCCGGGTGAAGTGCGCCTCCACCTTCGGCCTTATCTCAAGCGCTTCACCGACGTACAATATTTAAAAAAAAATCCTTTTCTACCTGGCTACCTACGACCATCTTACCTGTTTCTGTCACCATAACAACATCTCTTCAATTGTTGTGGAGTTAGTTGAGGATTCCGGGTGAAGTGAGTTTCACGTGGGAGAGTGAGGGTGAAATGACTTGAAAATCTGGTGAGATGAAGACCAAGCAACATCCCCTAATAAAATAAAAAAAGGTCATACTTTCCCAGGTTTCCTTATGAGTGCGGCTTTTAAGATGAAAATTAATTAACAAAATGAAGATTTTGCGGTGCAGTTCCTTTGATGTGCACCCTGTTTGTAGAAGTAATTAGTTCTCTGAATACGTTGGTGTGTTATTTTGAGACTGGTAAGAAAGTTTTTAATCAGTGCTACCCGTCCCTATTTATATTCAAGATATTCCAAAAGCTAATACAGGAACGTTGTTGCAGCGTAGTATTTACCTTTTCAAAAGTAGACAATCTTGTTTTCCATATCAAATTTCATTAAAATCTGTTAAGTCGTTTTCATGTCAAACAACCAGGAAATAAAACTGTTATATTTGAGTTTATAATAAATATGAATGAATTAATATAGGTTATTTTAACAAATTATGTGTACCCATGTTAAATTGTTCTTATTTGAGTTTATACTATATACATTTATACTGTAACAACCATAGTACACAAAAGTTACTTTTTCGTCAGATCTATCACACAGCTATTATAATACTAAATAAGCTCGAGGAATGCGTAAAGTCGCAAAAATCACTAGAAGAAGTCCAGTTGCTTACTTCTGTGTCCAACACCTTTACTTCGATTACCAATGCACTGGCCAAACGTGGATTCTATGTAAATTGGGTGATTTTTATTCTAGTAAAACCCTTGGAGGAGGCTCTGTTTTGCTATGGACATTCATCTGATAAGCTAAAAATACTTTTATATCTTTTTACTTTTATTTTGTTCAAACATTATTTAAAAATAGGAACGTCAAGGTACCAAAGTTACAAAGCTCAAAGTTCTACGGTGCTACGAATTCGTAGCACTTGCTACGAAATGTCGTAGCATTTGCTGAGTGCTACGACCAAAAGCGTGGCCAATATTATTTATATCTCAGGTTTCGACCCAACTTTTACAAAGGTATACGTGTTGACTTAGACTGTCTGGCTTCAACATAATCTCCACGCTTGGCAAATAGGTTCAGATCACAGAGTTTATACAATATACATCAGAAAACTCTAGCCGTTGTCAGATCCAGAGGTCCCGGGTTCAATCCCCAGGGGGAGTATAATATTGTGCTCGGTTTGGTTGGTGGTAGGACTTTGCTTAAGTCCGCCTGGCTAGCTACCACAATCTTACCTAATTCTTTCGCCATAGCAACAATTCTTTAATTGTTGCGTTCCGGCTTTTAAAGGTAAGATAGCCAGTTCCTCAAACAGTTGAGGATTCCGGGTGAAGTGCGCCTCAGCCTTTACATAACTTGTAAATCTGATGAGATGAAGGCCAAGCTCATCACCGTAGCACAAAAAAAGACGAATGAAATTCCGAAACGATCTTGAAGACATAAGACGTTTTTTACGACACCCGTAAGTGGGAAGGGTTAGTGCTTCTTAAACTGCTTATCATCATCATCATTATCACCAACAACCCAATTCTGTCCACTGCTGGGCAGAGCCTCCTCCAAAGCTGGATGATTTTGCCATAACTACCACGCTTGGCAGGCCGATCTGTGATCACAGTTAAAGTGTAGATAATACACAGAAGGAAACTGCTGCGCTTCTTGCTTAAAGTGCTTTTAATTTTTGTGCAAGTTTTGAATCTTAAACTCTCTAACAGAAAACATGGTTACGTAAAACTTATCAGACAGAGTCTTCTCAAGTTCCCTTTTACCACGACTTTCCATAACTTTTTGGCGCCCCAGTTCCTTGAATCTATACAGCCTCGAAGTTCATCGATTCTTCGAAGCAATGCAGGAATTCCTATCCTTTTACTGTGATTACCATTAAGTTTATCTGAAATCAATCTTACTCCAAATCAGATTTTCGGGCAGCGCCATGATTTATATAGCCGTCTCTGTCTTTTTAAGGCGGGGCTAAGTCTAACGCATGCGTGGCTGACAATCTTAAGAATAAGAATCGTGATTTTTTGCCTCTTGTACCATAATACATTTGTTATGTACAGTGTAATATACATAAGACAAGGGTATATAGGTCGTTGTGTCGGTCCGTATAGCCTTCCTTTGACTTCCAAGCACTTGAGCCAACTTAAGTCTATTATGTCGAAGTAGGTCGAAGTCTTCACTTCAAAGAACGTTTCTAAATCATTTTTATGCATGAAGTTCCAAGTTTTATTTTGTTATGTGAAGTTGAAGTTAATATAGAATTTGCTTTGATCTTAGCTATATAGGTAGTTGTTATAATAAATCAGGACTAAAGTAGGTAGAACAAACTCAAGAAAGCCTATACACATCTGAGAATGATTTTAGATTGATGATGATGATTAGATGCGGTATACTTTGTGCTATTTTAATATCAGATTTGTATTTAATTCCTTTTTGTACTCACCTTGTGTTGTAATAAAACATATTTGGATGGTATTTTTGTTTTTCTTTTACGCTAAATTAGCTACTGATTGAGCTGAAATTTCGCACATATATTTCCTTAAAATCTTATTTATGTAGTTACCTTTTCACTGCTAAAACACTAAATAAAACTTTGCATAGAAATAGTGTATGCCATAGGACACAACATTGGCTACTGGTTATTTGGGTAGCACGCCGGCAAAGCAGCGGCAAAGACTAGTATCATCATAAAATCAAAGACCAGGATGTAATATAGATAGAAGTATTAACGCCTCTGTAGTCTAGTGGTTCGCCCACCGGCCTTAGATCTAGAGGTACCATGGTCGAACCACAGGGGGTACATATTGTGTGTGCTTGGCCTGGTTGGTGGTTTTTTTATTCAAGTCCACCTGGCTGGCTTCCACCATCTTACCTAAGCCTGTCGCGATAAGCACAGTTCTAAAATTGTTGAGTTCTAGCATTTAGAGGCAGGATAGTCAGATCCACAGTCAGTTAAGCATATTTTATTATTGTTCAACTAGGAGACAAGCAAGTACACCGGATGTTAAGTGCAAGTCTTGCCTATAACAATACCTTACTGCGTAGGTCACATCCACAAAGATGTCTACACAACACTGAATTGCGCTCGTCAACTTGAGGCATAAAGGTGTTATTTCACCGGCATCCATACCCTTCAAACCGGAACACAGCAATGCTGCTTGGTGGCTGAAATAGGTATGGCGGTAGTACTTCTCCGGACGAGCCCTTTCAAAAGGGGCTCTACTACTCTTGAATTAGCTATTTCGGGTGAAGTCCGCTTTCAGTTTCGGCCATATTATAGCTTGAAACCAGGTGAGATGAAGGCTTCCTCGACGCACAATAAAAAAAAAGTGAGATAATCGATTAGGTACAAAATGTTTATTAAACCAATGTCTGTTTTCCCAAAAATGTCTCTTTATTATAATTACTCCCCGAATTAGGCTTAAGAAAAGTTTGCTTGAATTTCAACTAATTATATGGCTCTAAGTTACCAAAATGGCTACTCAGTTGACATCCAAGCAAAATTTGACTAACTTGAATTAAATTTTGGTACGAAAATAACATTATATGCACTGGTGTAGGTCACCAAAAACATTTGATTTAGGTTTTTCAGCATGCGAACATTTTTTTTCTACATTGGTATGCAAAACATAACATGAAACGCTTGTTGAATTCAGCCCAAAACCGGTATATTCCGTGACGTGTGACGCGTCCTGTCATCGCAAAGTCTAGTCACGAAGTGGTCCCATTGCACATTTTATTTTCACATGCAGGCAAAAGGTGGCGCTGTCAATTTCAAGGCGAGACGGTTTTGGCGGCAATTTGTGCCGCTAAGACATTTTTGGCGCCCAACCTGGGGCTTGTGAACGTGATGGTATTTGGAGAATCGAGCTTAAACTCAGTTACGTCGTGTTGTGTTCGAATTTTGAATTTTCGTATTAGAATATTCAATTTATCCGATGTAGCAGAGATATTTTTACGGAATGGAATAGAATCAGAAATCATTTATTTGGGAGCCGTTTTTTACGTAGGTAATATGTAGCTTAGGGAACCACATCTAACACAATATTGAACTCGGCTGATTTGAAGACCTAGTCTTTATTTTTACTTCGATGAATAAATAGATCTTGGTAAAAACTTTGGTTCCAGTATGGGTGATGAATCCCGTAAAATATCAGTATTCCCGTTGCTTGATTTAAAATTTTAACAATAAAAAATCTGGTTTCTCATTTTTTACGAATATTTCCAGTGCTTACAAGATCATATGAAGTCTTCGAGGAAAAAAAAACAAACAAAACAAGTACATAAATTAATTAATCTAGTGATTTTTACCAATACCAACGGTTCAAAGGTAGCAGTTTTAAGTTACACAGTTCATATGCAAGAAAATGCAGATCTGCCTTGGAGTGTAAACTCAGATAGTTGAATCTTGGTAAGTCCTAAAAATGATCCATTAAAATGACTCGAACCAACAATTATAGTTTGATGTGATCTCCGACATCAAATTTGCATTAACAAATTTTAACACAATATTTTAGCATGAAAAATCTTAACATACAAGCAACAAGGAGACGTGCCTATGACTAAATAAATAAATATTATTAGGACATTAAGATACAGCCCCATCTAGCCCCAATCTAAGCATAGCTTGTAATATGGAATGGAACTAGATAACGGATAGAATACTGAAATACTTTTGTAAATACATACGTACCATATGATTAAACACCCAAACACAGAACAGACATCTATATTCAACACACAAATGTTTGCCCTGGGTGGGAATCTAACCCACAACCTACAGCGCAGAAAGCAGATAGCCTAACACAATGTTCTAAATAGAGAGATCAGACTTGCACTGCTAGATTATCAGGTTTGCAAAAATACTAATTGCTAATTTTCTATTACAGCGTTCTACGGGAAACTGGAGAAAAACAAAGTAAATTTGGCCGTATCAAATTGGTGCTAAAATCTAATGGACAGTGGCTTCGGGCTCATTACTCATGCTGGAGAGCGTTGCTGAAGAGCTGGAGAGAGTGAAATTCCGGCTATAACCGGCATTTCTAACGTGGCTGCATGACCTACCGTTTTCAAGCAAAAACACTGTACTATCTTAACTCCTGAGACCTCCTTCGCTGACGTCTGTCAATAATGTGCATATCTGCCTCGCAGACTCCTGACGCTGGTAGACACATGACTCAGAATTGACTACCTCACCGAGCAGGCAAGTTTTGTCGCTGCTTACCACGTTCTTACAACCTGAAAATCACATAAGTATATGTTAAAATGTAGTTCGCATGTGAGCACCTAGAATAGATGATACCACGCAATATCCACCAGGTCTGCAGCACCAAAAGCGTGCAACATCTGTATGTTCTATGTTGTCTATTCCATACTTATTGGGAAATTTTACTTTGCTTCGTCTAGCTGCTTATGGCATGATATTGCTTCTTAAATGTTCGTGAGATAACGAAAACACAGGCAAAGGCAGCAGACTTCAAGTTTCTGCTATGTGAATTATTTATTATGCTTGGAAGCGCTAAGTCCTCATAAGCGGAATAACTGGCAGTTATTCCGCTTATGAGGGGATGATAATTAGCTGTGCGTCTGAAATTCCTGATAGTATTTTACAGGATCCTGCAATTTAACCTTATAGTTGGAAAAGTTAATTGCAAGATCTGTTTTAATAGACAATGTTTTTTCAACTTTATTGAAGTTAGCCAGTCATTTATTTTTTGTCAGGCTGGGCAACTCTTGGCGTTCATCTCATCTGGTGTCAAGTAGGTAATACAGTAAATAAGGTCGAAGGCGGAAGTGCACCCTCAACGGACTGAAAACCTGGCTTTCTTTCCTCTAAATGCTGGAACACAACAATTAAGAACTGTTGTTATGGCGACCGACTTTGGTAAGATTAGTGGTTGCTAGCCAGGCGGCACTGACCGTCTGAGCATTATTTTTTTACGACGGGGAAGCGCTTGGCCTTCTTCTAGTTTCAAGTTATGATAAAGCCAAAGGTGGACGCGCACTTCAGTCGAAATCCTCAACAGTCTGAGGAACTGGCTATCATACCTCTAAACGCCGGAACACAACACTTTATATTGATTTTTATGGTGACAGACTTAGGTAATTTCATGCTCAATTTCGATTCACAATCCATGAACATCCGCGTATTCATAACAAGCATGCAGTATCAAAGGTCGCTACCGTTTTTACCCCCGGGAACGTCGGTTTCCCAGCGATTAAAGCTTCGAACCCATTTGATGTATTCATCCCCTTTGAAACATCGGTAGGAAGCTGCGAATAGAGATAAAAGTACAGGCTTAAATCCCGCAGGAGCTTAAGAGCCGCTCATTGAAATTTTGACGCTTGATTTTGGTACGCGTTTGATTTTATTTGAGGGCGTAAAATAGCTCCTTAAAATGTTGGCGGAGAAAAGCTATTTTCTACGAAAACGAAATGCAAGTACTTACAATTTTTAAGGTCGATTCTGTTTATCTCAGCTATCTGCAATGGTATCAATTCTGGTGGGATTATGCTACTTCTCCTAGCTTAGCCATTTTTTTTATAAATAGATGAATAGACTCGCGGCTTTCGCCTTTTGAGATTCATGTTACTTAAAGCGTAGACACTCAAACAAATTTATTGTGACTGTGTTGTATGACAAACCTCACAGCTGAGTTGTTAGTAGCTCTGCCTTCTGTGCTATAGGTTGTGGGTTCGATTCCGCAGCAAACATTTGTGTAATAAATATAAATGTTGGTTCTGTGATAAGTACGTATTTTCAAATGAAAAAAAAGCTTGCAATTATTTTATCCGTAATCTAGTTCCCATAGCTTTAATTGGTTTGGGGCTATGTAAAATGTGTCCCGCGAAATATTGTATATTTTTGGCAGTTGTTTTGGAATAAATCGCACACAGAATAATCTATGAGATATAAAAATTACGTCAAAAACTAAATTTCCATTTTAAATGTTTAAAAAGAAAAATGCTTACAAACTGATACACCATTTCCAAAACCGACTGCCTAATTTGACCGTCTAGGTCTAACTTTCTCGGCTAATTGAATTGAAGCAGACTTTCTGTTAAGGTGAAAGCGACGGGCCCGTGTCGCCTGGAAACTTTGAAAAATTCCCTACTAGTTTGTTTCACTGTAACTTAATAAAAACTACGGGATGGCGGCGAAGTTACGGATTAAGTTTGAAAAACATTGGCCGTAGCGCCTTGGCGTAATTTTGTCATATTTTTATTAGCTAGGCACAGTAACTGTGTAAGTTCTGTGGCTTTTGAACTTTTCTTTTTTGTTTGCGAGTTGAATTCGAATAGCGATGTTTTTGTGGGAATCATTTGCTTGATACAGAAATGACTCTGTTGTGAAAAATAAAACGAATAAACATAAAAAAACTGAAGTTAAATTCATGGGTTGAATAATTATAATATAGTTTATTTACATACTGGTTTAACGAAATTGATTAAAAATATTACTGTAAAATCTGTGATTAATAGATGATGTTTTTTAAACGGAAAAAGTACCTTTAAAAGATATAACAATCGGGATCTAACATATTATCTAATATATTAGATAAATTAATAATAAATATATATAAATAATAGATATATTAAATAAATAATATATATATTATTCTAATATCATATTTACATAGCTATTCAGCGTGGCAATGCAGCCAGTGTCTTGGGCACGCTTCCATCTGGTACTGGTCTGGAACAGTTGAGTTACCTATAGGCCGTTTGTAACGGTCCTTTGGTAATCTGACTGATTCCTTTGTACGTAGTTAGTTTAATTGTACTTTTTATTGAATAAATAAACTTTCCATTTAAATAATACCTTCACATTATTAACTGTTTTATTTATTGTAATCATAAATCACGTTATAAATCTCAATACAAGGTAAAAATTCTATCCCATATGGCTATAATTTAACTGTAAAACATCATTTTACCAAGCACAAAATTGTACTAGAAACAGTAGATTTCTAACTGTAAAAATAAATACCTGGTTAACCTTTCAGCCGCACGATTTATTAATTCAAGAGAAGAACAAATAGCCATTTAAATACCAAATTCCCGCCAAAGCAAATTAAACTTAATCACAAAATCTCCACAAGTCAAACGGGAAACGTAAAATAAAAACCGGAAACAAGTCCGTTTACTGACTTCGTTAGACAATTTGCTTTAAGCCACCCAAACGAAAGTATGCCTAATATGTAACAGAATAGAGTACGTATTATTCGTGGCATGGGGTCGTATTTGAAGGTCTTGTTTGGTAGCTTAATTCAGGAAAGTCGGTACATTAACATTCCCGAAGTGAATCTGTTGTACGTTAGTTGGGACAGATGGTAAGGATTATAGGGTTCTCTTAGTTTTTTTGGACAATTTGGAAACATTAATTTGTTACAAAATAACATGGTTTGGTGAGTTTTGTCGACACGCTATCCTTTATGTACAGATATGACAGCCTTATCAAATTTCATCAAAATCCACTATACATAAATAGGTAGGTACCTAGGTGGGTTAGAGTATTACTGTGTCGGGGATGAGTTCCAAGTTCAGGATCTTCCACATTATATATTTCTTTGTAATACGTAGGTAACCTTATTTGTGTGTGTAAATAATCAAATGTAAATTAATGTATTATATAATATTTTCTGAATTTTACAAAGAAATATGGTTTAGATACTGTAAACGATATAATTGTGGTGTGTTCAACGGTTATATTGATTATGTTTAGAATTTTGATTACTTGAATTTTTTGGCAACATATTTCGTGTTACGAAATGGAGGCTGCCGTCTTATGAGAAAGCTACCGATAAAACGCGAGGCAAAGCCAATAAATTGAAAACACTTTTATGAAATTCAAAAAGCTAAATATCTCCAGCGCCGTCAGCGAAGCGAGTGAAATTTCGAATTCAAATCAGTTCGTGAGCAGAGTGCGAACCAAGCGGACGTGCCGCGACAACCATTTATTCCGTTACAACTCTGTTCCCAATGCTAAATATATTGTCGAAAACGAGAATAATGCGGGCGAAGTTTGCATAATTTGCTTTTGAGACAAATTTCGGGTTTCCCTGTTTACTTCCACCGATTCGCTTATTAACTTAATTGGCTAAGCATGATCGGGGTAAACAAGTTTCCGCAATTTACAAGTCTAATAAAAATATATGGTTCTTTCATTGTGATCAACAAAGTCTTTGTACCTACTAAGGATGCCTTGACAATTTGTAGTCAACAGGCGAAAAACACATTTTAAAGTCCATACGTTTTGTCCACATTTATTGCAGAAATCGCTGTCGACCCGTCTCGTATGAAAGCAAAAATTGCATGCAGGATTTTCACTTGATACCATTTGTTATAGTTTAAAAAATTTGATAGCTAAAAATGGCAATCTACCACCATCTTACCTAATTTGGTCTTCATAACAACAATTATAAAATTGTTGTGTTCCGGCATTTAGAGGTATAGCTAGTTTCTCAGATTCTTAAGGATTCCGTGTGAAGTGCGCTTACACCTTCGGCCTTATCTATATAACTTGAAAACAGATGAGATGAAGGCCAAGCACATATCTAAAAAAAAACCCCTGGCCCCTTAAATTTTTGCACCCGCCAAAATCAAATAGACATCTCACTTATCGAAATCTATGAAGGCTGCAGAGCATCCCTAAGAGCTAACATACATAGGTCTACTCCCACAAGTTATATTGATAGAACTAATTGTAATTATTTGTCCGAGTAGTTACATTGACGTGGGATATTAATTCAATGAAACTAATGGAAGTAGGTACACACAAACGTTCATACACCACACTCGAAAAACATTACCCTCCTTCTGAGGCTGTTAGGTAAAAAAGGAACTCTTTTCAAAACATTATCCATTCAACATCGTGCTCGTTAGCGAGCCAAACTACATAATTCTTACAAGATGCACAACAATTCTTAGCAGATGATCCAGTTTACCAAGACCCTCGGCTTTCGGCAACAAAATGTTAACTTGTTGGAAATGTTACGGGTCTGTAATAACTGGTTGCGTTATGAATAATGATGGCGTATGTTGTACTCATTTGTCATAGGGTAAACGTTTTTCTCATTATGCTCGCAAAAATTCTGTAGGGCTTTTTATTATTTGGTACTTTGATGCTAACCGCTGGGTGGCGGAGTGGGTTTAGGCCCACCTTCCAATCCGGAGTTTGTAGGTTAAAAACCACTAGATCAATGGACTTTTCGGTTATTTGGAAGCTTATGTGCGCATTTGATGGTCATATCGTGAGGATACTGGCATTTCCCTATGTCACTGGCTAGCATTCCAATAAACGAATGCCAGTTACTTGTGAACCGCGGGCATGTACCTCTTACCACCCCCAAGTAGGTGATATTCATAGATCAACCCTCTGAGTAGGGAACAGACGGTTTTTTTTCAAAATTTTATGAAAAAACCTCATTCAATACATAAATTATCCTATAGTTCTGTCTACATTTTCCGATTTTTCCGAATCTTACAGCTCTACTTGGATATTTTATTCAGGTTATACATTAAGTCAGTTATTCAGACATGGGCCTCTCTAAATCCTTAATCGATTTTTTATTGTACTGCGGGGAAGTGCTTAGCCTTCATCTCACCTGGTTACAAGTTAAGATAAGGTGGAGGCACACTTCACCCGGAATCCTCCACAAACTGAGGAACTAGCTATCTTACCTCTAAAATGCTGGAACACAACCATTTTAGATATGATAAATTCAGATAACATTTCACCCATGACTGAAGTCCAGTGCACGCCGCAACTTATCCAGGTGTCACTGTCCGGAGTCTAACTCAAAGTTCCGTATCCGTATCCAATTTGTATATATCCGGAAGTTCTGTCACATGTCTCGGGAGTTTCGGCGATTCCTATCGAACCGATTTCGTTGGTACCGAACTAAGAATAATGGATACAACAATATTTTAACAATATACCGAAGTGTACCTATCTGAAAATTTTACACGAGGCATTCTTAGAAAGAAAGAAATAAAAGAAATTTATTTACCTTATAAAGAAAACAGGAATAAAAATAAAAATAAAAAACATAATAAGCTTATTATTATTATATTATTATAATTAAACTATAATTCGGGTAAAAAGGTATCCTGACTCGGCTTTATTGCAGCATCGAGCATAACGCAATGATGCGCTGGTTTTCAGCCAGGTCCTACTAATAAATGTTGTCGATGGTTGAACTTCATTTATATTTAATCCAATTAAGTTTTATTCACAGAATCAATTCGTGTGCAGAACCTGCATTAAGATGGGTTTTGTGTCATAGGTCTGCCTTTTTTTTGTGACTAGGTACATCATTCAATTAGGTACAAAAATGGTAACCATCCGACAACGTTGTAGGCGCCCCGAAATGCTTTGTCTACTAATAAATAATAAGCTAATGCTAGAATAAACCTACCTAAGTTCGCACCAATGGCGCTATTAGGTTGATCAATAAAGTATCGAAGTATAATGTGGATAATTGATCACAAAATGACATAGGCGCAACTTGTTTTGAAACTTTTTTGACCTATATTATTTTTTTGTGTAGTTTTATAACTCTTCGGTATTCAGTAAGTCACAAACAACAGTGACAAACTAGAATTACTCGTGAAACTCCTGGCCACACACCGAAGTACATTCTGTACAGAACCGACAAACACCTAGCAAAGATGCCTCAGACCTTTGAGCCCTGCGTTCCACCGATTACAATTTGTCAAAAAGTACTCAAAAACGCGTTGCCGTGACATTCGCGGCTTAAGAATCGACACCTCCAAAGCCTCATAAGATCTCACCAGAAGAAGGGCAACAGCTTCCTTCATTGTATTATCTACACTTTACTGCGATCACCAAACCGCCTGTTAGGCTTGGTGATTAAGGCATACCCAAGCCATACTCCAGCTGTGGAGGAGGCTCTGTCCAGTAGTGGACACTGATAGGCTGTTGATGACTCATAAAAACTACAAGCCACATCCACACATCATCCAGCTGTTCGTCCACGTCACATGTCTCTGTTGCAAACAGAGTCCAATGAGCTAGTTCTCAGGAGTTCGCAGCTGGCTCCTGTGCACATAATATATTAAGGGTAGGACAAACTTGTCTACAATACCCAAGTCTAGAGATGACCATTGTACGTCTATATCGCTTGTGTTTGACGGTCTTAGCGCTTGGCCTTCATCTCATCTGGATTCAAATTACGATAAGGCCAAGGGAACTGACTATCTTACAGATTTTGATTATCTTACCCCTGATTTGAAATTGTCGTTACGGCGTCAGAATTAGGTAAGATGGTGGTAGCTAGCCAGGTGGACTTAAACACAGTCCTACCACAAACCAAACCAAGCACAATATTGTTCGTACTCTTCTTGGGAATCGAACCCGGAACCTCTGGACCTGATACCGGTGGGCGATCCACTAGACCACAGAGGCGGTTTATGTACCTCTGCCTTCTGTACTTGGTTGTTGGTTGTGGGTTCGATTCCCAGGAGTTTGTCACGGGCGTAATGAATATAGATGTTTCTTCTGTGTTTGGGTGCTATATTTTATCATGAGTTTGTATTTTCAAAAGAGTGTCTTCATATTCTGATAGATAGATAGATAGATAGATAGATAGATAGATAGATAACATTTATTCACTTAATATAGCACACTACACAACATCACAAAACGAATTCTGCGTAACCTAGTTCCCATATTACATATCACATTATTTTTTCCGTCTCCTAGTTGTATAAAAAAAAAGTAATGCTTAATTTGGGGCTAGACGGGGTTGTGTGAAATGAAATGTGAAATGTCTAGTATTATTTATTTTTTTGTTCGCATGGCCTGTTATTCGACAATGGTGGCTAAGAATGCTTGCTTCAGTAGTTTTATCGCAGAACAGTGATTTGGAAAGCAGTACGTAGTTTGGAGGATATCCATTCCTACTGATCCATTTTGAAGAAATCACTACAAAAAGAGCAGACTCACTTTCCATCATGAATCCTCCATCTATGATCACTATTAAAAGCGTGGATTTTATGAGTACTAGAGATCTACTAGAAGATAGTCAGTGGCACGTCCAAACTTACGTTCGGCATACGACCACGGTTTGCAGTGGCTAAATACTTTCACACATTTCCAACATTGTAACTTTTAATTTTCTGGGAGTAATAAGCTACTATATATAATTAATATAATTTAGGCCAGCGAATTAGCATAGCTATTCAGCGTGGCAATGCAGCCAGTGTCTTGGGCACGCTTCCGTCTGGTACTGGTCTGGATCAGTTGAGTTACCTATAGGCCGTTTGTATCGGTCCTTAGGTAATCTGACTGATTCCTTTGTACATAGTTAGTTTAATTGTACTTTTTATTGAATAAGCTACCTATATCAAGTGGAGGACGATACTGGCCGCGACACAGTATATTATATATATATATATTTGCGTTAGTATCAGCATCGTTGCTATCCGTTTCCACTGACATTTTATTTCAAACTAGCTTCTTCCCGCGACTTTGTCCGCGCAATTTTTAAATAGGTATAAAGATATATTTGTTGGATATTTGGATAAATTTGACCAGTATGCTTCTACATGGAGTGTATGCACACGAACGAATGAAACAAATCATTGAGCACGCACGTGACCCACATTAAAAAAAACTTTGAACGCAATTTTGAACCCCTTGAAGTGCAACCTTGAAGTGCAACCTTGAAGTGCAAATTTTCTAAATTCCATTCTTAGCAGACGTCTACACATGGGACACAATGCACATTACACCCCACAGTAGGACGTCAGTGCAGGCTTTGGTCACCCCAACTCAGAATAAGAAGTCGTCAACACACCAAGAAAAACATACCCTCCAAATTTCAAGTCTGTACGACCAGCGATTTAGGCTGTGCGTTGTATCTAGTTACCTCGAAGTCGTTAGTCGTCGATTGTTGCACGACAAGATTTGAACAACCTAAAATTAAAACTAAATAATCTTCAAATAAATGTAATTTTAACTTAACAAAATAATATACTAACCTTGCCAGGTGCAATGAAAGAAAACGCATATAGAATTCACTCACGCAGTTTGTGATTAATTATTAAAGTGCTTTCCATTCAAATGAGAAACCACTTCAACGAACAAAATAAAACTCCGCAAAAAAAACTCTGTCCATTGAAAATGAATCCAAAAGTCCCATTCAGTTTCAGCGGGTGTTGATTCCGATTCAATTATAAAGCTGGACGCAGACGGATTCGTCCTATTTGCCTGCGAATCGGTCATTCATCGAAACATATAGCACTCAGAAGTTTTTTTTTATTATACGACGGGAAGTGTTCATTAGGAGACAATAAATTTAGCCTGAATTTTTGAATATTCTCTGTGATAAACATAAATAATTATCGATTGGATTAATATGAATACAAATCATATCATCTACACTTAAACTAACTATGTACAAGGGAAGCGGTCGGCTTACTTTGGACCATAACAAACGGTCTATAGGTAACTCAACTGCTCCAGAACCACCATTTATTTCTTAACTCCTTAAATATATATAAGCATTATAGCTAGGTAGATTTTCTTTTATGTAAGGCTTCAGTAAATACTCATTCAAAACTTTTTTTTTATTGTTCGACTAGAAAGTGCTTGGCCTTCGTCTCACCTGGTTACAAGTTGATATAAGGCCAAAGGTGGAGGCGCACTTCACCCGGAATCCTCAACAGTCTGAGGTACTAGCTATCTTACTTCTAAATGCCAGTACACAATTTTTTTTAAGAATTGTTATAAAGGCGACAGAATTAAGTAAATTAAAAATTAGGTTTGATTGAAACAAAAACGCCATTTCTCGCTAGTGATTTTGAGTGTAATTTCAAACACTTGGGCAGATCACAGTTCTATGAATCTCTGCTAGATGGCGTGATCAGCGCTCAAGCTGAGTATCAATTGTGACACAAAAATTCGGAATCTGCGTCAGGTGGTACCCTTGTAGCTCAGTTGGTTAGAGCGTTTCCGGCTTGAGGAAAAGATGCGGGTTCAAGTCTGGGTTGTGAATTTTTGTGTCATTATAACATTTGTAAATGTCGTGACCAAGTAAGTGCGACCACTAGAAATACAAAAATAAAAATAAAAAATAGGGATCGAACCCGGGACCTCTAGATCTGGAACCGGTGGGTTAAACCACTAGACCACAGGAGCGGATTTTTTTTTAAATTCAATGATCGAAGTAGTTATTTTGTGACTGCGCAATATAATGATATTTATGTCAAGCATATCTCTTCCAGGCAACCTATGGTTGGTAAACAAGCTAGCTAGAAAAACATGAACCATCCCGATGTTTGCCTTTCTCCTTGTGTGCTGGTCACGATTTCGAGATGGCGGTAGATTTAACGTTTCAAATGATCTTGAAAGATATTGAATTAAATTACAGTACATTTTTACCTCGACATTACCTGTGAAAACTTTACTTGTTTTTCATGGGATGGTGAACGCTTGGCTATTACAAATATTAATGGTATGTGTACTTTTATGTGTTTTATGTTTGGTTTTTACATTATATACTAATAGGTCTTTACCGTTGCCGTTTTGTAGTACTGGTCATTTCGAATAAAAACTATTTCTGAATGTCTGCGAATTCTAATTTCAAATTAATTTTATTAATATTAAGAAGGCAAACAGAATCTGCAATATAAGTTTCTGATTTGTAGTCGATCCTGATGAATTAGAAAAACAAACCCAAGTTGTAAAAGCATGTCATTTCATGTCATGATTTTGACATAGGTAGGTACCTATGTCAAAATCATGACATATATCCATAGGTATGGATCAAGCATGATGAGTAATATAATATAAGAAAATGTTATTTTATAATTTGAAGATAAAAATAATACATTGTTATGTAATGTAATGATTAAAAGAGAATAAACGGATTGAATTGAATCACTGTTTTGAAATAGAAAGTACTGTTAAAATTTTAATGCGCAAAACACACTGACGCAGTACAGTAAGTAGGTTCACTCGTACATTGAGAAATCTTATCGCAACAAGATGCAATCGTGCACGCAATTCGCACATCAGTTACCACGTAATTGCCTTGTCTGTACGTCTGTAAATGGATAACCATTGAAAAGACTGGAAATAGGAACTTACTCAAAATACCGCCTTATCTGCCACTCGCAAATTTACCAATTATTACCAAAATTACGATTACGGACCGTTACAAACGGTCTACATTGCCACGCTGAATAGCTTTTTAGTTTATAATTTCCTTATTGATTTCTGCAGAATTGGAATGCGAAATGAATGAAATTTGTGTATATGTAATTAAATGTTGCATAACGTTTGATATACTACAAAATACTCAGATACTTCATTATCTAACTTAAAAAAAACTGTAAAGCTCAATCGTTCCGCATTGCAATGCAGAAATCAAACTAATGCAGGTACTCCCGCTTTAATATCCAAGTAGCAATCTCGCATTTTCTCGCAAACAAAAATAATTCCACGTTTGTAGAGCATAAAAAATTCAGAGATGACAAACGAGCGGCCACGGCCGACAAGTGGCCGACATTCGTCTCGGCCGCCCCTGGAATTTGTAAACCGTATGAAAGTCACGGCAGACAGACTGCCACTTACTCATTTCGTACCTTTTTAATGCGTAAACGGATGGTTATACGTCGGCGAGTCTCTGTGATGGATAGCTCTCGCCATTTCTTTGTCTTTTTAAGTTTGGGGTGACCTACCTCCTAGTGTTACCCTAAACGGAATTGCTGCGCTTTTTTAATATTCATTTAGATTTTTTAGTCTCTTAAGCCTGCAAGTGATTCGATATTAGAGCGGGCTCAAGGACTATTATTAGGTACATACTCGTATAATACAATGCACAATTAAGCTAACTAACTATGTACAAAGGAATCAGTCAGATTACCTAAGGACCGATACAAACGGTACCAGACCAGTACCAGACGGAAGCGTGCCCAAGACACTGGCTGCATTTCCACGCTGAATAGCTATGCTAATTCGCTGGCCTAAATATGAGCCAGCCCTAGGGTCACGTGTCGTCAAATTAATGTTATGTCAAAATAGTGTTAATACAAAAAAAAAATGAACGATTGTAAAAGTATGTTCCACTAACCTACTACGCTTTTGAAAGTTGGTGTTAAAGCTGCATTCCGGATGGTTTCTGAAATTCTATATATATATATATATATGAGGCCCATGACGTTTATAGCAGTTTAAAAATGGTAAATGGTGATAAATTCAAGGTGAAGTGAAATAACCATATTTTGACTGTACGGAAAATCTAATTTAGGGCAAAAAAAAACATTCAGTTTGAAATATTTTTTGATGACAATCATAAGCTTAGGATTCTAGTTAGTAACATATGGGAATCAAAACACGATTGACTAAACTTAACTCAATACAATAAAATCGCAAAGCTTCCTCTAAATCTTCATTATTAAAGAAATACTTTACGTAAAAAGCCTTAGCGTTAAATTTGCTAGTTATTTAACATTTTTCAATCAAATTTCGTCTACGTGTTCCATAATAAGACTTTAGATGATAATGGTTTTATTTAACTGCGAATGAGTATTCTTTTGAAGAAAACAATATATTTATAAATAACGTCCAGTGAAATTGCGCGCTGGCCGGCCATTTACGCCTTAGGCGTGTAAAATTTTATTGTACACCAATAAAAATGACAGCGTTTTCAGTCAAAATGTGTGTCTAAAATAGTAAATAGTAATAACAGTGGTTGCATACTATCTCGACAAAGCACCAGTACTGGGGCCGTACCATGAAGTCTTATTGCGACTTAATTGACGACCTAAACTGAGCTGAATTGCTATTTCGTACCGCGACGTCGCATAAATGTGTCGGTGTAGGTTCAGTTGTAAACGAGCGACTCAGCTGAGAGTTTATGTGTTTATGTACTCACTTTCTGCTAAAAAATAATATGTAGAAAATAAAGAAGTAACCGCAACGTTCCAAAAATACTGCTGATTTAATTTCAGAACGTACCAGAGACAAAATTTAGTTCATTCAACGATTCAAACGCTAACCAGCAGTATAGACGTCATGGTACCAAATTGAGCGATCCAGTTTAGGAACCTACACTGAACTGCATCAGAAATGAGTGGCGTCTAATTATGTGATGGTAGGTTACCTGAAGGTACTAAATTAATCCTAAACTGAGGTACGGTGGCTCCCCCTGAGTGCTCAAAGGAGTTTGAATTCCTAATTTAATTATGCGTTTCAAACTTGGATACCTGTCGTCTGTTCTACAAATAATAATTACGATAGTTTCTGATCAGACACCTTGGAAGGTTGATAGTTCTGCTGGTATTCTGTTGACATTGTGTGTTTCGTTGACATGATTGTGATACTCCGGGACACCAGGAATTTCAATTATAAACACGCATACAACAATATTTAATTCAAGGAATATTTTTTATTATTGAATGAATGAATGAATGAAATAAAATTCTTTATGTACTCCAAAAACAATTGTCAATTTTAAAACTAAAGTAAACAGTGCAATGGGCGGTCTTATCGCTTAAAATTTGCTCTTCCAGACAACATTAGGATGGATAGGATAGTACAAATACGGTTGATGTTGGTTGAACAAGTAAATATTTACATTTACAATACAACATAAATCTAAATTAGTATGTTATAATTATCTGAATATGCTAGAATATATACTTACTAACATAATTTACATGAGTATATAAATATATGTACCTAATTATTAATGCTATTACGCAAATAATTACGAATAAACTAATAATTATCTATAATAATCTAAGTAAAGGAGATAAATACGATTTTTTTGTATTTTTAAGTGGTTGGTCACAACATTTACAAATAACAGGCCTCATAGCTCAGTTAGTAGCAACTCTGCCTTCTGCGCTGTAGGTTGTGGGTTCGATTCCCACCCAGGACCAAACATTTGTGTGATGAATATAAATGTTTGTTCTGTGTTTGGGTGTGGTATCATATAGTACGTATGTACAAAATATTATTTACAAAAGTATTCAAGTATTCTATCCGTAATCTAGTTCCCATATTACAAGCTATGCTTAGTTTGGGGCTAGATGGCGCTGTGTGAAATTAACGTCCTGTAATATTTATTTATTTAAATGTTATAATGACACAAAAAATCACAATTCAGCGCTCAAGCTGAGTATTTGCTTTATGCAGAAAAAATCGGAATCTGCGTTAGGACCCACGTAGCTCAGTTGGTCCAAGCGTTTCCGGCTTCAGGAAAAAATGGGGTTTCGAGTCCCGTCGCGGACTCGAACCCCTCGAATTGCGATTTTTTGTGTCATTATAACATTTGTAAGAGATAAATACGGTTACACCAACAATTAATAATTATGAAAAATCAGACAAATATAACGATTTCACTTTACTCTTGAAAGTAGCTATAGCTTGCCTTATGGATTATGAATATAAATAAATGTGTAATTACTGAGCTATTTGGCCAATCAGTGGATTCTAAACTGTGTATTTCAGCACAGTCTATATCGAACTGATTACTTCAATATCTATATACTTTCAAAATTTAATGATATATGCTTTTACATATTGGTTCCTATCAGACAGAATCTTACCGAAGTTCGTGTGTTGCGAATGTTGTTTTTTTTATCTACAATGTGATTTTTAAAACTATGTTTTACCAAAATCAACCAAATTTACCAAGTTCCCTAGGGGAGTACAGTGGTGTGCTTGGTTTAGTTGGTGATAGGACGTATAAGTCCTCCTGACTATCTACCACCACCTTATTATAACAACAATTCAAAAAATGTTGTGTTCCGGCATTTAGAGGTAAGATAGCTAGTTCCTCCGTTTATTGAGGATTCCGGGTGAAGTGCGCTTCCACCTTCGGCCTTATCATAACTTGAAAATCATATGCACTTATGGAATGCAATAAATGAATATGAAAATGAAATTCCGGAACAAAACAATTTAGAATGCCAGGCGGACTTAAACGTCCTACCACGAACTAAACCAAGCACAGCATTGTACTCCCCTAGGGATTGAACCAGGGACCTCGAGATCTGAGACCGGTGAGCGAACCACTAGATCACAGAGGCGGTTCGCAAATCTGCTCTGAAAATACAATGCACAGAGATGTAACAAACTAACTATAAATATTATATTATAGGACATTATTTTTTACACAGCGCCATCTAGCCCCAAACTAAGTATAGATTGTAATATGGGAACTAGATTACGGATAGAACACTTAAATACTTTTTTTTTTAAATACATACTTACTATATGATACAACACCCAAACACAGAACAAACATCTATATTCATCACACAAATGTTTGTCCTGGGTGGGAATCGAACCCACAGCCTACAGCGCAGAAGGCAGAGCTACTACCAACTGAGCTATGAGGCTTGTTACTATTTATAAGGAGAGCAGTCATGCTACAAGCAATCGTTTTTGAAATCATTTTTGATTTGAATTTCTTTATTGTCTGATTTAAAGTGATTGTATGACTGCGGGATACCATATTTATGTGTATGTATTTTTATGTTATTTACTCGTAATTAGAATAATTAATTGATCATGAGTATTATGTACCTCAACATTTAAAAATTGTTTGTACCTCAAAATTATTAAGTCTCCACAGGCATTGTACCTATATTGTTTTATATTGGAATACCAATATGAAAAAAAAACTAGGTTCATTATTTATAAATATCTATGTAATATCATTTCAGAAGCAAACAATTAAGGCCCAGTAAATCTCGCATTTTCGTATTCTAAAATTGAATAAATTCTGTTTGAAACAATTGAAAACATATTATTCAGAGAAAAACGTATCTCTTTTCATCAAGCCGCATTGAACTGCGACCTCTGAGCTCCAAAATATTTAAAATCAATACATCAGTGGTAGCGACAGCCGTCACTTCCACCCGACTGCACCCGCCAAAACACCGTGTTTTTATGCGAAAATAAAAACAAGAACATAAAAAAACAGCAATTGTTTAACTGAGCTGCGTTGGAAAGATAAAAATTGAAGTTTTTCGGAAGCTGGATTGAAATTTTATTGTTTGGTGCCGACGTAACTACTGGCATAAAACACCGAATCTCGGAGTATAAATAACATGGAAAGCGGTTGCTATCTATATTTATTAACGACTGTTTATTATTATAAAATACATTTATTCATGTCAAATGTACGATTAAACTAACTATGTACCTACAAAGAAATCAGTCGGATTGGACCAGTACCAAACGGAAGCGTGCCCAAGACACTGGCTGCATTAGTACGTTTAATTGTATATATTTTTTTCATTATTGTTTGTAGCATAATAGGTACGATGTTTTTTTTAAATTAACCTGCGAGTTTAAATTCAATATTTCCTCAGAAGGACTATTCAAAACGATGGACCTCATTTACGAGACCACAGGCGAGTAACACTTAGCCATTATGACTTTCAGGATGGTGTTCTTGCTGCCTTGCAGTCTGAGAATCGGTGCAGATTTTGCTGATGATGGGTTTCTTACAGAAACAGTCGGGTTTCTAAGGACCGATACAAATGGTCTCTAGATAACTCTGATCCTGAGCCTGGCCCCTTATTGTGAAATCATTGAACTAACTTTTAATTTACTATAGTCTCAGTTTATAAATTAGACACCTTCGACTCAGCCCTAGAAAGCCATGGGTTTCATACCAAAGTGCCTAAAAAATTCTCAGATTAATTATTTTGAATATGCAAGCAGTTAATCATACTACTTACTACTTCCACGTCAACAGTCCGAATTTCCACTGCTGGACAGGTCTGTCTAGCCATTATCACCGTGCTTAGCAAGTGGGTTGGTGACCACAGCTAAGGTGTTTGATACTACACAAAGGTATAGGCTGGTGCCCTGACTGGCGAGATCGCTTTGCCCTTTCTATAATCATAGATCACTCTACACTACGTGGTACATATTGCTCTCTGACATATAAAATTGTCATTGAAACCCTCTCGCCTGTGGAATACTGTTCGAAATATGAAAAAGACAAGATTTAAAAAGCCATACAACTGCGGAAACAATAACTTGCAACAATAAAATGTTTTGTGTCTGTGTATTGCACAGACACATTTGATTGAACATTGAATTAGGTATTTGTTTGTATATTATGAAGTTGTTTTCAATTTGTACGATGGGATTGTTCTTAAACCAAAGAGGTTATAAGTATGTCTTAATATCCGTTATCTGAAGGATACTATCTATCAGTATCAAGTAGTATCTCTCTATCTCATAATTTTAGTTATCAGCGACGCAACGTAAAAGAAAGATAGAAAACAATTTATTTGGCACAGTAATAGAAACATAATCATTGATAATAAGTACTAAAACTTCACGTATACTTATGCATCGCTGGTTTTCAGAAGGAGCCATCACGAGAGAGTTTGAAGAAAAGATTGTTTAAAGTTTATCCAATAAGTGATGAGATTACAAATGTTATTATGACACAAAAATTCACAACCCACGACGGGACTCGAACCCGCTTTTCCTAAAGCCGGAAACGCTCTAACCAACTGAGCTATGGGAGTACCTAGATGCTATTCTGCTAGATGACGTTATCAGCGCTATATGAGATTGAGAGAAAATTCTCACATTATAAGCTTAGCTTTGTTTGGTTTAGTGCTGGTCTTTGTGTAAATAATATATGTAAAATAATTACGGAACATTAAAAATAGTATGGGCAAATAAACTGACTATGTATACAATTAAACTAAGTATGACATGTGTACAATTAAACTAGTAGTTCGAGAACTGAGATCTCGTGAAGGTCTCAGGCAATTTTTTCACAAAAAGAACGTAATTAACAAACTTTACGCACTCTTTTTCTCATTCTCTCTTTATTCACCTGAGCGTTCGAAGCTCTCTCTTGCTTGTAACTCTCATTATATGCAAAGCCAGAATAAATATTGATAATAATAATTAAATCTTTATTGAAAATACAGTGCCAGATTTCCCAACTTAACTCAACTCAACTATCGATGTGTACATATAAACTAACTATGTGTAAAATGGCTAGTAATACTATCTATATAATATTACTGTCTTGTAATACACTACTTTTAATAAAAGTATTTGAAAGAAAAAAATGCCCGTGGCTAGGAAGAAATCACTACCTTCACAATGAACAAATAAATAGGTATGAATTATTCGATTGGTATGTAACCAATAAAACCTGTAATCCATAGAAACCTTCACTAGGTCTAATCCGGTCACATAAATTCAATTTTACCATCCAGTGAAGTTACCTATTGAAATTCCCCTCACGTCGATCGATCGAACGAAACTGTTAGACAAATGCACTCGGAGGCTTTTAGCCGCTTCCGGTGGGGAGTGCATCGTGACGTCACTTCCTGCTCGACTCCCCGGTAAATGTCTGTCGTAGGGAGCTGCCAGTTAAACTGTAAGGCATTACTGTAAACATTGTTAAATGAAGGGTTGTCTTTGGCCGGTGGATGTAGCTCAGATGTAAAATGTTTTTGTTTTCAAGTTGTCGAGGTTAAACCCGTTATTGTTTACAAGATACGCACATACTGAGGCTTTTTTTGAGTTTCTGACAGCTAACTGAAACTATTTTCGTTTTCGTACTGGGCGCTTATTTCCATACATTTGGTTAGCGGAATAGTAAAGCAACTGTAGTTCCTTTCAATGTCCGCTAACCAAATAAATAGATTCAGTTAGCTATCAGAAACTCATACCAAGGCCTCTTTAAAAAACAAAATATTGATTCACAAATATGTACCTACGTTGTGTAAAAATGCTATGTAAAAAGGTCCTGTAATATATTTTTTTATTTATTTGAGTTTTCGAGATAAGTACACGTTACTACTGGACATAGGCATAATATTCAATTAGATAAACAATTATAAATAGATATTACAGGACAATAATCTCACGTCTAGCAACAAACTTAGCTTGTAATATGGGATCTAGATTATGGATATAATACTTATAAATACACTTATTCAGTTTTCAAGATTAGTTAACGTCATTATTTACTAGACACGCGCATAATTGTTTATGAATATAATAATAAATTACCTATAGGCCATTTGTAACGGTCCTTAGGTAATCTGACTGATTCCTTTGTACATAGTTAGTTTAATTGTACTTTTTATTGAATAAAAATTATAGTATTACTATAATAATGTTCTTGTGAATTTTGTGTTTAATAAACCACAAATAATATGATTTCATAAGATATTTTATTGTTAATACTTTCTGTTCTTCTATTCTTTGGCCGCACCGCCCCGAGCACAGCAATTACAGAGCGAAGGAACCCTAAACCGCTATACTTAGACGTTTTTCGCTTATTTGTGCGGAACCCGATTTGAGCCGGCTCGGTTACTAATTGGTAGCTTTGAAGATGTTCTTTAAAGGGTTGGAGATAGCTCTGTTTATTGCATTCGTTTTTTTTTCTGGTGACATTTAATCCGTACTTGTTTGTTGCTTTTCAAGTATACTTCACTTAAAAACTTATGAAATGTATGAAACTTATGAAATCTCAATAAATGACGATTAACGAATAAAGCAAAAAAGGTAATAACATTTATTTAATAAAAAGTACAATTAAACTAACTATGTACAAAGGAATCAGTCAGATTACCTAAGGACCGTTACAAACGGCCTATAGGTAACTCAACTGTTCCAGACCAGTACCAGACGGAAGCGTGCCCAAGACACTGGCTGCATTGCCACACTGAATAGCTATGCTAATTCGCTGGCCTAAATAAGAGCCAGCCCTTGGGTCACGTGTCGCCTCAATCAAAAGCCCCGCAATATTTTTGAAAACCCGGAGGGCACCGGCTCCCCACGGACCCAAGGTCTCCACCCCAAAAGGCTCAAATAGGTAAGCTCTGTCGAGACCACTATATTTGCGCCTTTTGTGATCCTCGGCCGATATAGCAAAAAATAATAATTGAATAAAGTAGGTAGGTATGTATTATAAATTAATATCATCAACGACAAAGAAGTTGAAACAAAACTCAAGTTATAGTTAGTTTGTAACAATAACAACTACAATCAAATTGACAATGATGGTATTAAAGACAATTAAATATTGTTATTAATAATAAAATTAATAACCCACGAACCCAAGGTCTCGACCCTCTACCCCAAAAGGTACAAATTAGTAAGGTTTTTTAATATAGTGATAACGATATAGAAATTTCCATATCAGTTTAAACGGAAAACCAGAACTGTTAGCCAAGTAGAAAAATCTGTATGTAGAATTCACTCACAGAAAGACTACTTCCAGCTAGACTAAGATTGCGTGCTGTGCTGTTGGGGACAAAAAGTGCATGAGACAGGCTGAAAATCGGGCCCAGTAGAGAGACTGTAGGTCTAACAGTGGAATAGGTTGACTTAAATCACTGAGTGCTGAGACATGCACACTCAGCATTCAACGAGTTACAGGCAACTTTTTAATAGACTTTTCTAAATAGCTTTTGACCTTAATACCCATCGGAATTTTCCCATGTACGCAATTTTCAGCGTGTAATTGCCACAATTAAGCACAATTTTCTCGTGTTTTCTTCTTCCAGAGCCTTCATTCACCTCATTTAATGAGCGCATCTAATGAGGTAACTCTATCGTGGATCTGAATCGGATGCCTAGCTTCTGCGAAGGCGATGCATAATGTGCTTGGAAATTTACTTCGTAAATTGTGCGTGGGTTGAGTAGGAATGGCATTTTATTGGTACAGACTAGAGTGGTTTTGAATCCTTCATTTGAACTATCCATTAGTTCTACCTAATGGAATAATTAAAATTTACTTGCTTTTGTCTAGTACTAGTCTGGAACAGTTGAGTTACCTATAGACCGTTTGCAACGGTCCTTACGTAATCTGACAGCTTCTTTTGTACTTAATAAGCTTAATGGTACATACCTACTGTTTTAAATTATTTGTAAAAAAAATCTCTAACGGTGTATGAAGTCACTTATGAAATCACACTCCTATTAACTTGCGATATTTTATTTCCGAATATATTTTTTTATATTCGATCAGCTAGTGGAGGTAATCGGCTAAAAGGATTGTTTTTAGGATTTGAACACCCAAAAACGACTTTAATTCACTTATTTTACTGACAAAATACCTTTTTGAGCTGACCAAAACCTCTTTAACTAGTCTGACTATGTAAATGATAACCTATATAGACTAAGTTTTTATTGCAGCTCATCTGCTGTTAAATGCAGCTCTTGTTTATAACAATGCCTTACTGCGTAAGTCGTCACATCCACAATGAACAAGACCTGCGGACACTTTATTGTGCCCGTCAATTTGAGGCATACAGTTGTTAAGCCTCGAGTGCCCGTAATTTCACTGGCAACCGACTTCAAACTTCTTCTTCGCCTTTGCAAAACAACAAGAATCAAAATAGGAAACGGGAAACAGCTGACGTAGGGTAAGTAGGTACAACCGACAATACCCAGCACATTAACAAAGTTTCTATAGAACAGAAGGTGTTGTGTGTGACGAGGCAAACTGCACAATGCTGCACTAATCTAACTTTGCCGGCGAGTGTGCAAGTGTTACAAACATTACGTGGAATGTTTCTGTGGCTTTACAACAGGTTACTGTGGTAAAACGTCTAAAGCGACCTTAGTAATTTGAGTACGATATCTCTCTCGAGCTAAGAGTCGATTATACCTGAAATGGCTTAGCTTCAGCGATCATATCTGCCACCATACTCAATACAAAATGACTATATGGTAGGTCGAAACTAGAGTATAGTTGCATCCAATTGATAATTGAGATAGTATCAGCCTTTCATTCCGTGTTTGTTCGTTGGCATTCGAGGAGTCGCAAGTGCGTGAATTACTAGTTCCTAACTATCCGCTTGTGGCGCTGAACAGGTTTACATACATTTTTCCTACTGTCATCAAAATCGCAAAAAGCTCGTGGTAAACCTATTGAATTATAATGGTAAATAATGAAAGATGTGGTGCTCCGGTACAAAGCGGAAAATACAGTAATCATTGCTAAACTATTAAACATCGTACAATTTGAACAGTTTTGGAACCTAGGTTAGCATCAGTTTATGCAAAATTTAAATGAAATTGCGATGAATGCAAGATCCAGTTAAACTGAAAACCCGAGGCGCAATTATTCATTTGTAGAATATTTTACCTGACATCTTAAATAGTCCAATTTGTATAGTAAACAAAACATTACCTACCCAAGTAACGTAGAAATTGTATTATTCCCAAAATTAGTTCGAGTAGCCTGTAGTTATGCACTAAGCCGCGGGCGTTCGCCAGTTAAACAATTACCAAAGCTTAATCCTATATCTCGCCACAGATACTATTCGCAACACAAAACGTTCGTTTTGAAATATCTCCATCCACCATGCACCGAATCGAACAATACGTACATTCGCCGACACAATTAATTACATTTATTGATGTCGACAAATCGACAACACTATCTTTACAGCGCGACAGTTTTGACAGCTGGCTTATTTATTATTTAAGGTGATATCGAGCAGGACTTTCCAAACAGGGATAATAATATACCCCCATGAGACCGATGTATTTTTAGGTTTAAATTTTGAACAATATAGTGATAATTATTTGCCCTTACGCAATAAAGCTTTACCTACATACGACTTATATTTTGCTAGCGGAACTCAATCTTTTATAAATTAATCTTTGTTTGTGTTGATTTGGTAAGTTGATTATAAGAAAAAACTTGATTGTTCATACTTCCTATGGAGCTATAAGCATAGTTCAAATAAGTTGAGTTGTGAAGAGTTCTGCAGCAACATTTTTTATTTTTATTGTATGTCGGGGAGATGCATAGCCTTCATCTCACTTGATTTGTATATTGCTATGGTTATGCCGAAGGTGGAAGCGCACTTCACCCGGAATTCTCAACAAACTGAGGAACTGGCTATCTTACCTCTATAACATTTTTAGAATTGTTAATATGGCGACAGAATTAGGTGAGATGGTGGTAGGTAGCCAGGCGGACTTAAACTAAGACCTACCACCAACCAAAACAAGCACAGTATTGAACTCCCCCTGGGATCGAGCTCTGGACCTCTGGATCTGACACCGCAAGGCTAACCACTAGACCACCGAGGCGGTCCATACTTAATACAAGTTCACTGCAAACGAATATTGATACTGTTTGGACTCTCACACGTTTATCGCTGTTGCACCAGCCACTGTCCCATAATATGCTCTACACCAGTCATGACTGTTGTCAGTTAAATATAGACCCTCTATTTTGAAAAAAAATATATACCTATATACCTTAACTTAACTTGAGAATCGATCCCTCCAACTCAGCCCATGAATGTCGTAAAATCTGGCTCAGGAATCTCACTAGAAGAAAGGCTGCAGCTGCCTTCTGTGTAATATGCGATCCTTCTTGCCATAACCTTTACTGCGATCACTAATCCGCCTGCCAAGCGTGGTGGTTATACCAAAAACTAATGTCGATGTTGATGTTTTACATTATGTTGTACAAATTACCCCCTTAATACTCGTATATCACCGAGTTACATTACCAGAGTAGACTAAAAACTGAAAACAGCTATTTCTCATTTTAAAGTTTTAAAAACTTAATTCTAGTACAGTAATTAAGTATTTATTCAAACTTAAGTCTAAAGATAAAATATTTTATTGAAATAACACACGTATGAACATTATGTAAAAATAACAACAAATACCCTACCCTAGACCAGACTAAAAACTGCTATTTCTAATATTACTTTTTAGAATACTTGTTTCTTGGACAGCAATTATTTATTCAAACCAAAGTTAGAGAAAGGTTCAAATAATAATTACGCAAAAAATTGTGTTCACGACAGTACCCTATTCACACCAGAGATTAATTCACGCATCAATTAATCGAATGTTGTCAAAGTTAAAACCAATCGAAATCGGCCGATTTAATTCGTACTTAGCGTTAATTTGAGTTGCAATTAAATATCTGTTATGAATTTCGATGACAGATTAATAATGATGTGAAATGATGAATGATTTTTATAGGAATGGCCTAGTTATATTTGCACTAGCAAAGGCTTAGCAAGATTGCGTTCCCATTATCACCTGAGATTTACCCAAATCCTTTCTGCATCATGCCTACGGAAATTATCAGGTCTCCAGCTCCTCTTTTGAAAGTCAGTTAATCAGGTACAAATAATAATATAGACTTAATAATTTATGTAAATAATTTAGTGGTTCAACCCACCTATTTCAGATCCAGAGGTTCCGGTTATAGAACTCCCCATATATTGTGTTCTATATATTGTGCTTGGTTTGGTTGGTGGTAGGACTTTGGGTCCGCCTGGCTAGCTACCACCATCTTACCTAATTCTGTCGCCATAACAAAAATTCTAAAAAAATGTTGTTTTCCGGCATTTAGGGGTATGATAGCCAGTTCCTCAGATGGTTGAGGATTCCGGGTGAAGTGCGCTTCCACCTTCGGTCTTATCATAACTTGAAAAATCAGGTGAAATGAAGGCCAAAGTCATCCCCGTCTTACAATAAAAAAGGGCTGGGTCTAGGATTTTAGTCCTCAATATAGGTACCATTACTATTATTATATTAAGCTGTCAGTGCTTAAACAAAGTCCTACCACCAACCAAATCAGGCACAACATTGTATTACCAACAGGGTCAAACCACTAGACCACAGAGGCGGTTTAAAAAAAGGTTTTGCCTCCAAGACCGAAATCACCTTGAGTGAATTCATCTCTGCCAAAGTCACTACAACCCCACGCCATTTTCTCCTCGTCTATTCAATTACGGTAAAATTGTAGAAATATCTAGAATCAAAACAAGCGACAATAGTCTATTACGACGTGCACTAACCCGATTAAGAACCACTTACCTACACGGTGTCGCGCGCACTCTGATGGCCCTTAATGTGGACGGGCCTTAACATAGTTACTACTCTGTTGTTACACAATTAAGTTCAACTTAAACCTGTTTTCACCAAAATTCTGTTTTGTAAATACATTTTTACAGGCAAAGAGATCCTTGATATTAATTTTTTGTTGAACGACATAATATTGTACCCTCTGGGGATCGAACCCGGGACCACAATGACCACGCAATGCTGAGTGAAGTTTTCTCCCAACGCACGCCATTCTCCATATCTTTTTCCCTCTGCATCCACATGATCCTCGCTGCCTTGACCATCATCGGTCCACCTTGTATTGTCTGCCCAATTTCTGTGCCCAGTACGAGGTCTCCACTCAAGAACCCGTTTACCCCATCTCTCGTCAGGTTAATCAAAGATTACGATAATCTAAAAGTAGGTACCTTATAATTTTTTGTTTCTAAATATTTGTTTTTAGTTTATTATTGTATCAACTAAAAAAACAACCAAAAATCAAGCTAGGACGCTACGATCGGATGCAAGAATGTTTCAATGTGTAATCTAACCTAAATATATTCCATAGGTTCATTTTAAGGGAACCGTACCCAGAGGGTACAACGGGACCCTATTACTAAGCATCTGCTGTCCATGCGTCCGTCCGTCCACCTGTCTGTAGACAGTTGAAAATTTCATAGAATGTGTATTAATGGCGCTATAACAACAAATGTGTTTTTTAAATTACAAGTTCAAAGGAATATAAGAAATCGTGATTTTTGTCTTAAAATGGTGTATCTGCGCTTGGTCGGTTTATTTTTGCCTTTAAGACGAAATCATTGGCATACAAATCTTGGGAGGAAAATAATCTGAAAATCTTGGAAATCACCGTCCAAGATTTTCAGATTTCTGTATTCATTTTCACATTGCACTAACGTTACACAGATACACATATTACTGGTATTATCTGATATTAAATAAATAAAATAAACTATTACAGGACATTAAATTTACACAGCGCCATCTAGCCCCAAACTAAGCATAGCTTGTAATTTGGGAACTAGATTACGGATAGAATACTTAAATAATTTTTGTAAATACATACGTACTATATGATAAAACACCCAAACTCAGAACAAACATCTATATTCATCACACAAATGTTTGTCCTGGGTGGAAATCGAACCCACAGCCTACAGCGCAGGAGGCAGCTACTACCAACTGAGCTATGAGGCTTGTTATACATTTATATGACATTAATATCTAGCTGCAAACATTTCTACTCCATATAACCTGCGGGTATGGTTCAGTGAGTACTGGGCTAGTATTATTGTGCTTTGATAGTCAAAGTTCGCGTTTATGGCTACTATGGGTTAACTTAGCCCCTAATTAGGTTAATATTCCTCATCAGCATACAACAAACATTAGTATGCTACTTTGAATAGAACCCATATACTATACTGATAAAAATGTTATCTCGTGTGCATCATCATCAGCACCATAGTGATATTATGTTTTTTTTTTATATTTGTGTAATTAATACCTATTTTTGTTTATTTTGTTATTTTTGGTTGTATTGTATGATAAGTATTTACAAAAAAAAAAAATTGTAAGCTTTATTTCCGTAATCTAGTTCCCATATTACATACTACTTAATTTGGGACTGGGTGGCGCTGTGTGAAATTAATGTCATGTAATATTTATTTATTTGTATGTGTGCCTCAGTGCTGTGTGGGTGAGCCAGCCTTCGGATTGGATGCTAGCTACTTGCAAACCGTGGGCATGTGCCGAACGTAAGGTTGGACGTGCCTCTAACTACCTCTTAACAGGTCATCATAAGATGCACGTTCAGGTGATCAGAGGTGAATCCTAGAAGAGAAAAAAGTCGTGAGTATGTAACAGCTACTTTTTTGAAGCGAAACTATTTTGGGAGGGTTTTTAAATTCTGATCCGCAGTCTTTGTGTGAAGAAAAGTGGCGGGGTACTGATTTAGTTAGAGTGGGAGACTGTTTTTTTATCAAATTGTTTGTGATCATAATGACTCGCGGCTATTGTGAAGCCAACCTGAACAGAAGCTACATTATTTTAGCGTCTTTTTCGGGGGTGCATTCCCCAAAAGCCGCAATAATGAGCGTGATATATTCATCCATCCGTCTCCGTCCGAATTTATAGTGTACACGGTTGCAATTTTTAACCAATCCCGCTAGCGTGCTCAACGTAAATTATTGCCGAATGTTCTCGAAATTAAGTGGGGCCTGTGAAACCCCTAGATTGGGATATTTAAAACGCCATTATTGTAATGTGTTTCGATTTACAAGGCGGATTTAGGCTGATTTAGGAGATTTTGTCTTTTTAATAATCTTTAGAAGTATGTTTTATTGCGGTCACTTTTTCGTATTTTGTAATCTAAGATTGCTGATTTTGCTCGTCTCAAAGGTGTAATTTTAATCAGCATCATCATTATCAATCGATTCTACAAAAAGCTAAACCGCCTCTATCCAGTTTTCTTTTTATTATTTATTTTAAATCTTTTTTGCACCGTCTAGGTTGAGGATTTGGATCAATCATAAATAATAAAGCGTCATACTGATGTTTATAAGTTCCGTTATATAACAATGCCATTTAATATTATGGCGCGGGGGTATGCATTTCCGTAATATCCGCCGTGCGGTGGCGGGAAATGAAGTTCTTATCTCTGAGCCATGTATCTGAGGCCGGGCCGGGGGTTTAAATATTTATAACTAGCTGACCCCGCCCGCATTGCACACACAAACACTAAAATGTACTTGGTCGTTTCTAGAACTAAGATGCCAATTTCACTGTAAGAAAAGCAAAATAAAAACCAACCGATGAATATGCACATCGAGAGTTCCGATCCTACCCACATTCAAAGGCACAAAATGCAGGTTATTTGCATTTCGGTTTTCTCATGGGGCTGAAACACAACCTACACGTCTTATTAACACAATCTCACTCATACCGAAACCGCACACATTACCTGTTTTTATTTTTGTATCTCTTTAGTTTTATTATCAGAAACATTTCTATATTCAAGCCATAGTATGTATAATTTTTAGGTTTTTTTTTGAGGAACAATGACTCACCCTTGTTCCAAAGGTGGGCGTTGGTAGGCGACAGTGTTTTTACTTCTGCAGCTATCATCGATTGTATTTATTTGAATATAGGTAGGTACCTATGTAATTTTGGTCCAAATAAAAATATTATGATTATGTCCGAATCCCACTTGACAGGTTTTTATTACTTGGTGTCATACATCAAAGTTGTCGTACATTCAGAGAAAAAAAGACTTTGTAGGTGTTACCGTTTTTACATAACAGCAAAAAAAACACGAATCTTGTATTAATGTTATATTTTTATTGTAAGACGGGAAGCGATTTCCATTCATCTCACCTGGTTAAGTGATAATAAAGCCCAAGGAAGCGCACTTCACCCGGAATCCTCAACTGTCTGAGGAACTCACCTTACCTCCAAATTATTTATCATTTACCAGGTAACCCGAACGGTAATTAATATTGAATATTTCGTATTTATTTTAAAACCAAAACCAAATAGCACACACTCTTTGAAAATTTAAACCAGCATCTATCTCATATCAAAAAATATCCTTTAATCCAGTCTGTACTAAAATATCCTAGTAGGACAGACTGGCAGACAAACAAAAAAATAAGAAAAACAGTAATAGTAATGAGGCGTAGGCATAGTAATGAAGCCCAGAACTTTCCACCTGATCTTTGACATGTCTCATTCAATCCGCGCCGCCCACAGATAAGCAGTTCAACGCTCTATGCACCTGAGGATATCCTGCACCCAGCTTCTGCGTCCAGCTTGTCACGACCACGTTATCATGACCGGCCACTTTGCATTCCACATCCAGTTATCAAGGGATGACCAAAGCAGCTGCGAGGAAATCGTTTCCTAAAAGAACGTTAAAAATCAATTTGGACGGAAAGTCTTGCTGAAAGATACCGCATTTCAATAACAATGCCCCTGTCCTTCAATAAGGATAGATGAAAGTCCAACTGTACCTTGTTTATAAAGCTATACTTACTAGAAACGTCCACTGACTCTATCATTAGATAATATTTTATCATGTGGAAACCAATCGAACAATTATAATCTAATATATAATATTACATGCCATTAATTTCACACAACGCCATCTAGCCCCAAACTAAGCATATAGCTTGTAATATGGGAACTAGATTACGGATTTACCTGATACTTAAATACTTATTTTTTTGTATAAACATACTTATCATTCAATACAACACCCAACCACTGAACAAACATCTATATTCAGCACACCCATGTTTGTCCTGGGTGGGAATCGAACCCACAACCTACAGCGCAGAAGGCAGAGTTATGCCTATATACCAACTGAGCTATGAGGCATGTTAATTACTTTTCAATTCTCATACTTATCTAATATATTTTCCATAGAGTAGAAATACGATTTAAAAAGTCTTAGCCTTGCATAAAGGTACTGAGCAACGTTAAAAACCTATACAGCCACACGTGGCCTCAATTCGATAATAATATAATCTCATCATTTAAAATACATTTTTTGTACCAATATGAACAAAACATTTGTGAGAAAGAAAGAAAGACCTTTATTTATCCCACAAAAATTTACAAACTAAATAAATAGGTAGGTAAGTACAGGTATTTGTATTACAGTAGATACAAATAATTAACCGCCTCTGTGGTCAAGTGATTTAACCCACCAATTTCAGATCCAGAGGTCCCGGGTTCGATCCCCAGGGGGAGTGCAATACTGTGCTTGGTTTGGATAGTGTTTAAGGCGGACTTTGTTTAAGTCCGCCTGGCTCGCTACCACCATCTTACCTAATTCTGTCGCCATAACAATTTAAAAAAAAATGTGTCCTGGGTAAGATAGCCAGTTCCTCAGTTTGTTGAAGATTCCAGGTGAAGTGCGCCTCCACCTTCGGCGTTATCTCAACTTGTAACCAGATGAGATGTGCCAAGGGTTTCCCCGTCGTACAATTAAAAAAATAAAAACTAACAATATGTAATTTGCCAGTGTACAAGGTACACTTCCATCTGGTACCTTCTGGTTTGCATTAGTTGAGTCCGGGTTATTAGACCTATAGACTGTTTGTAACGGTCCTTAGGTAACCCGACTGCTTCCCTTTATATATTTAGGCTATATGTATATGTAAGTACAATTAAACTATGTACAAAGGAAGCAAGCGGGTTACCTAAGGTTGGTAAACGGTCTTTAGGTAACTCGTCTGACCAGTAGGTACCAGACGGAATCGTACCCAAGACATTGGAGAGTGAGATCAAAATGTACTCCATCGGAAATATATTTGAAAATTGAGGGCTATTCTTTATTCGAAACATTGGTTTAAAGCTGGGAATTTTACCTCCTATATCGCAACTAGTTACGTATAAATAATGTCTACATATAGTTACGTATAAAAACATGTTTCAATTCCATAAGTGTTCATTGATTCGAAAGTAAACTTTGACAGTGTTTATAAACGTATCATATTTTGAGTTATCATCGGTGACTTTACATTTTACGAACCCCAGCTTGGCATTTATAAAATTAAATAATATGTTAAAACGTAAACGCGTATGTCTCTGGACTTCTGCTTGCCCATCCAGTCGTACGATCTTCGTGTCGCAACGGAACGGGAATCCATTACGGGTTATTTATGGAGTGGCTCCGAAAAATATTTATCTGTGTCGATAATGCGCCGCGCCTCGGAAATGAAACGACCGCCGCGAGTTGTTGCCCAGAATATTGGGAATAAATAGCAATAAGGGCGTGTCGGTGTTTTGGATACCAAGATATGATTTTTTTGTTGCGAAAAAATAATTTAGAAATGTTTTTATGTGTGAATATACCACAACAGCAATTCTAAAATTGTTGTGTTCCGACATTCAGAGGTAAGATAGCCAGTTCCTCAGTTTGTTGAGGATTCCGGGTGAAGTGCGCCTCCACCTTCGGCTTTATCTCAATTTGTTACCAGGTGAGATGAAGGCCAAGCGCTTCCCCGTCGTACAATAAAAAAAAATGTTGAATTTTGCGGAGTATAATACGGACTGCTTCAATGCTGTAATCCGCAAAAAACTGTATCCCTGATCTGCAGACTGAGGAGAAGTCAAAACTCCATCCTAACCACTCTACCAGACCGGTAACACTTCGCCGTTGTGGAAAGGTCTGGTGTGCAAAGTGATCACGGGAAATCCGTTGCCCCTTTGGTGATTTAATATTAGGGTACCTTTGTCTTTTTATCTACTAACAAATTCGTTTTAGTTTCTTAACAAGTTTCTTTTCTTACGAACCCATATGGGTTTTTAGTATCTAAAATAAACAATTTTATTTATATTTTTATTTGTTTAAATCGATTTTGATATTAATATGAAATCAAGTTCAAAAATCTTAGATTAAGAAAACAATGGATTTCGCACCATTAGCCCGAATGTGTCTTACCTAAAACTACACTAAAACGCCCCAGAGCTGAGTTTCAATTCAGCTCGTCTGCGTCGTGGCGTTGATGCAACGAACAGTCTTTCTATGCATTTTAAGTCCTAATGTCTAGAGTCTAAAGTTAGAGTTGCTATTTATTTAACAAGCCTCATAGCTCAGTTGGTAGTAACTCTGCCTTCTGCGCTGTAGGTTGTGGGTTCGATTCCCACCCAGGACAAACATTTGTGTGATGAATATAGATGTTTGTTCTGTGTTTGGGTGTATATTGTATGATAAGTATGTATTTACAAATTAAAAAAAAATGTATTTAAGTATTATATCCGTAATCTAGTTCCCATACACGCTATGCTTAGTTTGGGGCTAGATGGCGCTGTGTGAAATTTATGTCCTGTAATATTTATTTTATTTGTATGAAAAGTAATATCTATACGCATATGTTGCTTTGTTTTACTAACATCGCATGACAAAACTTGCCACTATTTTCGCAGTGCATAGTCCGGCGAGTGATATCCTTTGTTTTTTTATATATTAATTACATTAAGCAATTATTTAATTCAAGTATGTATTGCTGTATTCCGGTTTGAAGGATATGGTTGCCGGTGAAGTTAACGGGTGCAGTGCCACGTAGGCCATGCCCTTTGTGGTTGTGACCTACACTAAAGACTTTGTTACTTTTTTTCCACGCCCTCAGGTCACGTTTCGCCTCAATAAAAAACTTGCAAGTGTTTTGAAAACCTGGAGAGTACCGGCTCCCCACGGACCCAGGGTCTTGACGTAAATGAAACAAAAAAATATTCTCATCTGAAATTATTATGTACTTCAATATTCCCATCATCTCTATCCAGCAGTGGACACTAATGGGCTGTTGATGTGAAAAATAATGTGAAAACTATTTGTAAGTTAGCTTATACTTTATTGCACTTGCACGCACAGATATAATAGTACAAGATAACTTAAAATCGTCAGCATTTTTATAAAGAAGCATTTGTATAAAAATGCTGACGTTCTCAGTGTACGTAAATACATCCTCAAAACTTCGATTGAAACACACAGGACAGTCTCTTCTACTGACCAATCTTTGCTAAGGCGAAGAGTTTTTATGATAGTCACCTCAACAAAAACCGCTTTGCTCAGCGCCTCAGTAGCGTTGTAAAAACACGCCCATATAATAAAATAGTAAAATGTTACAAAATCAAAATTAAATCCGTCATAGTGGCTCCACTTTTTGTTAGCAATAATTCCGATTTCCTCGATACAGGCCTAGTGAGGAAAACATTGCAATTTGTATATGTAATTAACTCCTGTGAAACTACAGCAATTATATATTATAGCGTTGGATATTTAATCATGTTTAGGACTTAGTTAAGATTTTTTTACTTAATTGTACTTATTGTAGTTTTGCTGAAATCAATTATTTTAACAAAGTTTTATTTTACAAATTTAAAAGTATGGCACAGGCGATTGACTCTAATAAGAGTTTTCTTCCAGCAAACTTAAGTAGGGTGAGAAACAAGATTCTATGGTCAGCTAAAAGTGTACAGCACTAAAAATTAACATAATACATAATTATTATACAATACATATTGTATGTTTTGTTATTATTAATAAGTAGCTATATAAATTAATGTTTATTTTAGTACACCGCTTAGTCTGCTCTTTGCTATGCTTTCCATCCAAAGGTTGCCTGGAAGAGATCGCTTTTAGCGATAAGGCCGCCCATTGTACCTAGTTTAAGTGTTTTTCTTGCTTGTCTGTTTATTTTTGTTTCTTGGTGTACAATAAAGAGTTTATCTATCTATCTAATTAATATAATTACACTGTTAATATAACATAAGTACCTACGTATCTAATTAAACAAATGTAACATATAATTGTTGACAGTAATTGTTTAAAATTATCCATTCTAACGAAAAAATATACAACTACTAAAAACTACTAATTTTGTGGGAGAAAATAAACGTTTTATTATTTAAATTACATACCTATTACAAATACCTATTAACATAGATAATACAATACACATATACCTGTGATCACTGTTTTAAGAGACTACGCCGCCGTTTTATTTTAAGCTACATTTTCCTGTATAGTTCGGGTTAGCGTAAGTTTCAATTTGTGAACCAAACATTTAAAAAAAATCCTTCAACTTACACAGACGAAGCTGGCCAATCACAGCCTAATCCATACAGGATACTTTTCCTTCTATCCCAACTGATAAAATAATGCAAAAAAAACGTAAAATACGATGTTCCAAAATAGTATTCTAACAATGCACTCCAAACAGAGATATACGATCCTGAGAAACACCAAGGGCTCGTTAATCAGTCGGAGACGTTTCTAAATCATTTATAAAGACGCCCTCTCTCGGAGAAAAATTTTCTTGTCTTAAGTAAATAAAAATCCAATCAGTGCCAAATCCAATTTTCATTCCGTCGCCAGTTGGATTCACTGGGGATTCGCTTGCTGGGGTTGGGACAAACCTGAGATGAAAAGCCGGACATTTTCTACGAACCGTATATATAAGAACCCGGGAAAGAATATAGACACCGGGCTATCACCGTGATAACCAACCCGAATGCCAAACGTGGTCATTATGGTATCCATACTGGTAAATAGCAGGCTCTTTGGTGGAGGCGCATGTCCTGTACTTGACTTTTTATCTGATGATGGTGATCTAAATGTTATGCAATTTTTCCATTTCAAGGATTCGAATTCTTGAGAGCGTGTATCTGAGTGAACGTGGTGCAGAAAGATCAAATCACAAATGATCAATAATTCGTTATTTCATAGGAAATATTGCTAGCCCCCATGCTAATAGAAACGTTAGCCGCTGTATTACAAGTATTTAGATTAGATTCTCTACCAGATAAAACGGGGAAAAAATGTGCTCAGTCTTACAATACACGGTTCATTCAAAGTTTATATTTTTTTCATCTGCCTGGGACATCAGTTAGGGCTGGTGCGGCGGCTGATTCGGCGGAGGATCACAAAAGGTGCAAATGTAGCGGTCTTGACAGAGCTTACCTATTTGAGCCTTTTGGGGTGGAGACCTTGGGTCTGTGGCGAGCCGGTGCCCTCCGGGTTTTCAAAAATCTTGCGGGGCTTTTGCTTGAGGCGACACGTGACCCCAAGTGCTGGCTCTTATTTAGGCCAGAAAATTAGCATAGCTTTTCCGCGTGGCAATGCAGCCAGTGTATTGGGCACGCTTCCGTCTGGTCTGGAACATATAGGTTACCTGTAGGCCCTTATGTAATCTGACTGATTCCTTTATAAATAGTAGTTTAATTGTACATTTTATTGAATCAAAATTATTTTTCTTAGCAAACATAATCTGTGGAAATAATCTCATCCGTACAAAAAGCCGGATTGATAATGTACAGGTAGTCGGAAAAAAAAACGATAACTAAAGTGAGTAGCAACACTATTACAGAGCTCATTTTTAGCCGTTTTTTACATTTTCACACTATTGCCGCTTGTCTTGCAGTTTGCTCTGTAGATTTGTTTCGTGCCGGTGAAGTTCTAAATGAACGGACAAAGCGCAGAATGATCATCAAAAAGTGCTTTTATCCAATCGAAAAATGTCAATGTGTAAAGTGAAAGTGAAAGTCTGTCCAAATGTTATTTCCAAAGATGAAAGAGAAACACGTTTTTATTCTTATCTGTTGAAATATCTTCTATATCTATTTGTTTAACTTGTTATACTGGCAATAGTGACACCACCTGTAGTCCTGACAGACAGACGGACGGAGTCTTAGTAATAGGGTAGGGTCCCGGTGGCACGCTACGGAACCCTAAAAATCTATTGCATTTTTTCAAACCTATGTCAAGTCTGTCGCCATAACAACAATTCTAAATTGTTGTGTTCCGGCATTTAGAGGTAAGAAAGCCAGTACCTTTGACCTTATCATAACTTGAAAACCAAGTGAGATGAAGGTAAAGCGCTTCCCCGTCGTACAATAAAAAATCCTCTGCACAGAAGGTTGTCTGTAAGGAGGGGATGATAACCCCTCCTAGCCAGTATATCAGTCTCGTTTATTACCTTTGAATTCTTAAAACGCCTTGCAATATGAGTGGTAAGATATTTTGGGGTTCAGCCACAGAGTAACTAAAACGCCTTAATACAATCAAAGTCAAAGTCAAAGTCAAATATATTTATTCAGTAAGATTTTTTAGGATCACTTTGAAACGTCAAATCTACCGCCTGTTCGGAATCGCGACCAGCACACAAGGAGAAAGGCAAGAACCTCGGGCTAGTTTTTTTTTTCAAGATCCATTACAATAGCTTAAAATTATCTAATACTAATTACAATTTATTCACTGGAGCAAATTCATTTTTTTTTAATGCCAGGCTTTCTCATCTTCTAGGTAATCTGAAATTTTATAATAAGCTTTCCTGGATAGCTTTTGTTTTACAAAATTTTTGAATTTATTTTTTGACAAGCTTAGCACATCACTTGGCAATTTATTATAAAATTGACAATATGACTATAGTGATATATTTTTGGGTTCAGCCACAGAGTAACATGAGATGCAACAAACAGCTTTGCCGCAATAGAGCATGCTCGTTGCCGTTGGTAGAACTGATTCGCAACTCTCAAAGTTCGTCCAGTGTCAGAGTGTTCCGTATGCCACACTTTGGGCCCTAAGGCCTTAAGTTTTCGTCACGATTCAATTGAACTAGAACCAGACTTGGACGATATTCCTTCTAGACTTACTTATTTCTGCAGGATTTACTTTTGTAATAAGTTTGATAGAACCCCTTGGAATTGACCGATCTTGCTCAGATAATATGCGACTGGAGTATTTTGGTCGAGTAAGATTCTTAGTATATCATTCTTATTAGAAAAAGGAGCGGCATTTAAAGGAAGGGGGGATTTAGTTACCTTTTGGGGTGGAGACCTTGGGTCCGTGGGGAGCCGGTGCCCTCCGGGTTTTCAAAAATATTGCGGGGCTTTTGATTGAGGCGACACGTGACCCAAGGGCTGGCTCTTATTTAGGCCAGCGAATTAGCATAGCTGAATAGCTGGCGTGGCAATGCAGCCAGTGTCTTGGGCACGCTTCCGTCTGGTACTGGTCTGGAACAGTTGAGTTACCTATAGGCCGTTTGTAACGGTCCTTAGGTAATCTGACTGATTCCTTTGTACATAGTTAGTTTAATTGTACTTTTTATTGAATAAATGTGTTACCTATCTATTCTACAATTAAGACCGTGGCACCCCCAGATAGAATAAAGGCCCCACCTATTTTTTCCGTAGCTTTCGTAAAAGGGGACTCAGGGTATATAATCCCTAACCAGACGGAGATCGGTAGTTGCATCTACTGCGATCACCAACTCAAGCGTGTTGATTCATTTTTGTAGTGGACTTTTTCAGCCTGTCATAGAAATGTGAACGTACCTTAATTAAAAAAAAAATATCTTGTCACGCTGCTATCTACAAAAAGCTCGATATTATATTTTTGGCTAAGTACAACATGAAGAGTCCAGAGGTATATGCTCCTGATGGATGGCCCGCGGGGCTATGTGAACCGAATTTAAACCGAACTTGCTTAGAAGCGTTGGCTTTGAAAGAGTTAGGTTTCAGGTCTTTGGATATTCTAGATCTAGAACTCACATTTAAATCTTATAAATGCAGTTTGGTTTTTGTTTTTAATGTCTATACAACAGTCTACTGATAATTACGTTTTAAAAACTAAAAAGAAAACCAACTTCAATAATGAATATGATACAATTTCGTTTACCTGGATGACGTATTTTTTCCAATAATTTTGATGACAGATGGACGGACAGACAGACAGACGCGTGATCCTATATGGGTAATTTTTTTCCTTACTTCGCTTCAAGTGTGCCTATAACATTTTAAGAGTTCCCTCGAATTCTCCGGGATCCCATCAATAGATCCTGACCTGATGTCAATGGAACCACCTGTGAAACCCCTTTCAAACAAAAAAAGAATTACATATAAAAATATATAAAAAAAACTCTTTTTTTTTTAAAGTCGGTTTAAAAGAGAATAGGGTCACGATTCTTATCTGTGTCGTGTTTTGTAAGCTTGTTTCTAAGCCAGAGCCAGGATAATGTTTCTCATGCGATGATCTCATGCATGGAGTTTGTATTTAAAACCACCAAAATTGTGCTTATTTCGTTTGCTTAATTTGTACGCTTGTCGCGAAAGTGTGTAGCAATCGTATCTCTCATCATCATCGTCGGTCTTCAACACCTCTACCGTTTCTGGGAAGTGCGGGTAAGAAACGAGCTTTGACTCTTATTTCTAGCATCAACTTCTGCAGTAACGACTGCTGAGTCATTTGGTTTGCCAAGTTTTGTAAACCAAATATAATAACCATTAGTGACCACAAAGCCTACTCCAAACAAATTATTGCCCGTATTATGTTATTTATTAATGTTGAACACTTTTCCCTTCTATTCAATCTAGTTTCTCTCCCGACCTAAGTTTGCTGGAAGAGAACCCTTTTTAGCAAAGCTCGCCTTTATCACACTTTTTAAATTCTTTGTTTGTATGCTTATATAGTTGTGTGTGCAATAAAGTATAAATAAATGGTCTATAGGTAACTCAACTGTTCCAGATTAGTACCAGACGGAAGCGTACCCAAGACACAGTCTCTAGCCACGCTGCATATCTGCTAATTCACTGATCATGCGTCGCCTCAATTACTGTTTGTATCCATCACCTCTAGACCAGAATATGAACGTCAGCTTATATTGACTAACAGCTCCATCCTCTTATTACAGAGAAAACCCGTAATATCTCCTGCAAAACCAGAATAAATCCCGGAAAGCGATCTCAAAAACCGTAAATAAACCAGCACTGTATCAATATCAACAGATTAGCCTCGTCCACCCGAAAAATTCTGCAAAGGAGCGTAAAAACACGCAGAAAGTCGGTGAAATTGGTAAAAAAGGGGTTTATTCCTTACCGACCCAATTTAGGAAGGCTTTAGACCGTAATGTTTTCGTAACAATAGTCCCTAACTGACTTAAATGTATGAGTAAATTTAAATTAGTTCTGGAATCATCTTGCCACAACATTTTTTTATATTGTGGAAGGGGAAGCGCTTGGCCTTCATCTCACTTAGTAAAAAGTTAAGATAAGGCGGAAGGTTGTAAGAGATTGACTGGTTTTAAGACTTGCCTTGCGTTAACCCTCCATGAGAATACTTGGTTGTGTGGGAGAGATGAGGATACTATAGCCAGATACTGAACAGATATCTGAAGAAACATCCTCTGGACAATAGGAAATCTAACCTTTGAATAACCTATGGGATAGAAATAAGATATCGAACATCTGTAAACGAAATTTATTTGTTTCTGTTGTTCTTTCACGCCTAAACTACTGAAAGGATTGAGCTGAAGCTATGAACAGATATTGTTTTGGACTTAGAACAACAAACGCTACTTTATATCCCGCGGTTTTCGAAACGGTTCCACGAGCAGAGCCTAGCTAAATATATTGCTGTTAATCATTACATTTATCCTGTAAAATCCACGACGATTTCGATGTGTTTGCTACTATAAATAGTAGCAAACACATCGAAAAGCTTGGTGTTTGGTAAACCAAACACCAAGCTAGCTTTGACTCAAGTTTTTGTTACTAAAAACGGAAAATGTAACAGGTTTGTAAAGATTTTTATTTGAAATGGGTGAAAGCTAGAGGCTCCCTGGGCAGTACCTGGGCGAGGATGTATACGAAGGAGCAAGCTTCCCCAGGCACTTCTTAAAGGGACTGGTATTCCAGGGCTCCGAAGGAACAAACGTACTTATTGGCGCTAAACTCGGCAAGAGCATAGATAATTGGGTGAGAATGAAGATTAAAGTTGTTGCGATGCTTTTAAATATTGTATTTTTAAGACAGGGATCAGTTCGGAACACGCCCAGAGCTGAGTAAAGGAGCTCCATGAATACATTCCTCGGATGAATATAGAATGAATGAATAAAAATGAATAAAACGAGGCGGTTAATCATCAGGTGTTTGAATTCCATTTCAACACGTCTCTCGAATTACAGAGAAGGAATTGTTATATAAGAGTGTTTTTTCAATGTTTCTTTATTAATCACAAAGTATCTCGATGATCTTTATTCAATACATTTTAACCTAACAAGGTAAATTTTACATGAGTCTATTTATAGTTATAATTATAATTAAGGATTCCCTTAAAATTAAACACCATTCGTATTTTTAAAAAACTTCATATTTAAAAGTAGACACGTTTTTTTATTTGGTATATCTAACAGGAAACCCATGTCCTGTGTGAACAACTTCGGCTTGTAATGATGAATGTGATTGATCTTTAATGCCACTTAATATTCATCTGTTCCTAAACACAATTTGACAAAATAAGGATATCGTTGAAAGCGTCTGATTTGTCCGCTGGACAAAGGTGATTTAATGTGACTACACATTAAATTTATTTACTCATTTAATTTATTCAATTAAAAGTACAATTAAACTAACTATGTACAAAGGAATCAGTCAGATTACCTAAGGACCGTTACAAACGGCCTATAGGTAACTCAACTGTTCCAGACCAGTACCATACGGAAGCGTGCCCAAGACACTGGCTGCATTGCCACGCTGAATAGCTATGCTAATTCGCTGGCCTAAATAAGAGCCAGCCCTTGGGTCACGTGTCGCCTCAATCAAAAGCCCCGCAATATTTTTGAAACATTACATTGAACATTCTATTTTTATTTACTGTATGACGGGGAAGCGCTAGGCCTTCATCTCACCTGGTTACAAGTTGACATAAGGCCGAAGGTGGAGGCGCACTTCACCCGGATCCTCAACAAACTGAGGAACTGGCTATCTTACCTCTAAATACCGGAACACAATATTTTTTGAACTGTTATTATGGCTACAGACTCAGGTAAGATGGTGGTAGCTAGCCAGGCGGACTTAAACCTAGTTCTACCACCGACCAAACCATAAGCACAATATTGGCATTTTGAATACGGCGCCTTGGGGACACAAAGTCATTAACTAAAAAAAAAATTGCCATAGAATGTGTCCAATGAAAGGGTTTAATTTGTACATTTCAAATATATATTCAAAAAAATAAAAAATGGACACGATTTTTCCCCTTCGAGGATTCACCTTTGATAACTACTCAGAGATATGTAAATATATATATTGTAAGCTATTGAGCGCGGTTTTGCTAGCACCCGATAATTGGGAATTACTTCTTAAATCACGTCTCAAATATAAACTATCTAACCTACCCAACATTTTTTTTTTTTTTACTTTGAAAGGACATTTATTCAATAAAAAGTACAATTAAACTAACTATGTACAAAATAAATAAACTAAATAAAAACCCAAAATACATTTAAAATAACCCCAAAACAGTAAAAATAATCAGTAAATTTAAAAACGAAAACCCGACTACTGACTTTAACCGCCTCTGTGGTCTAGTGGTTCTACCCACCGATTTAGATCCAGATGTCCCGGGTTCAATCCCCAGGGCGAGTACAATATTGTGCTCGGTTTGGTTGGTGGTAAAACTTTGTTAATGTCTGCTATCACCATGTTACCTGATTTTGTCGTTATAAGAAAAATTCTAGAATTGTTGTGTTCCGGCATTTAGAGGTGAGTTCCTCGGTTTGTTGAGGATTATTTAAGAAACGATAAATATAATCATTTCAGATGAGAATATTTTCTTGTTTCGTACTTTTCATAGTGTTATTTTTTGTATTTTACAGGTTTTAGTTTCTGAACTTACATTTTGTTAACCATAAGAAAGAAGATTTTTAAATAGTAATAGTTCTGTGTCTGCAAAACACAGAGTTAATAAGCACCTTCTGGATAAACTCGCACCGTCGTAGACCTTATCCTTGCCAATGCAAGTTTCAAAGTCAATAGCTGACCCAATTCTAATATTTCGATGAGAAACGTTCACTGGAATAACATCTCCAAAACTTCAAAAGTTGAGTAAGCTCATAAACAAAACGCTTACTGACCACTTATTTTTTCACCCGGCAATAAACCGGACAGATCTCGCTAGCTTTAAGTGCGATAACTCCGGCAGTCAAGCGCACGCGGCTCTGCTCGAGAACACTCGAAAATGAAAATATATTGGCACTTGTGAGCGCGAGTGTACGTCTTCGAGTGGGTATAAAGTTTTTCGAGTTCAGAAACAGCCGTAACTTATTGTTTCAGTGCATGCTAAGGTCAGTGAAAGACACTAGAGGTGATAATAGTTGAGCTAGCTTTGCTCACTGATTCGCCCGCTGATACCCGGATAAAGTAGTCTACATAGGTCGTTAATTTGCTCCAATGTTGAATATCAACCTGATAACAGAAAAATGAGCAACTTGCAGCGCAGCGCTTGGGCGGAAACACGTCGGCAGAGGGCTCGTCAGCTTAGCAGCAAGACTATATTTCCTGAAGATGCCTCGTGCAGAGGCGAAACAAATGTCGAAAAGATTTTTTTACGATCGAGTTGTCATTTTTTTTTTTTAATGTTTATTTCAGAGTTTTGATAATAGATATCAAGCTTTCAATCAGTATTGCATGTACTTAATTGATATTTATGGTCAGTTCTAGGGATCTCTCTTTCGGCTAGCATATAAGCGAATTAGCTAACAAGACACTGGCAACATTGCCATGCTGGCCATGGCAATGCAGCCAGTGTCTTATTCGCTTCCATCTGGTAAATATTAAGTTAAATTGCATGTATTCCTTTATTAGTAACAGACTACACAAACGTCGTTATAATGTTGAAAAGCGTCAGAAGATTTTTATTTTATATCTGGTAACAACATAAATTATAGCTTATCTGAGAGACAATTTACTGTCCAACACGACTATGCTAAGCTTTTTAATTCAGCTAAAATGCATGTCGGCAGCGGGGCGTGTAATAAAATCAGCGTTTAATCTCCAAAGCGCATAAATAAAAAGTAATAAAAACATAACATAGCACAAAGCGAGCATCCACGGGCTTTTTACGCGGTGAACAATCTAGAAAAACAATAACACGTACAATTGTCTTGCTGGCTCCCACAAATAAATAAATAAATATTACAGGACATTAATTTTACACAGCGCCATCTAGCCCCAAACTAAGCATAGCTTGTAATATGGGAACTAGATTACGGATATAATAATAAATAAATAAATAATAAATAAAATATTTCACATTCATTTTACACAGCGCCATCTAGTCCCAAACTAAGCATAGCTTGTAATATGGGAACTAGATTTCGGATAAAATACTTAAATACTTTTTGTAAATACATACGTACTATATGATACAACACCCAAACACAGAACAAACATCACAAATGTTTGTCCTGGGTGGGAATCGAACCCACAGCCTACAGCGCCGAAGGCAGAGTTACTACCAACTGAGCTATGAGGCTTGTCATACTTAAATACTTATTCTAAATACATACGTTATATATGATAAAACACCCAAACACAGGAGAAACATCTCTATTCGTCACACAAATGTAGTAATGTAGGTAAAAATAAACCGCCTCTATGGTCTTGTGTTTCGCCGACCGCTCATCGATATTAAATTCAGAGTTTCCTGGTTCGCTCTCCAGCTAGTAACATTCTTTGGATGGTACGGCTTGTTTTATTATTATTGATTCTTGTTTTTCAGATGGTAAAACAATCCATAAAAGCATGATACAGTTTTGTGCATAAATTACACAAATATAAAAAAAAAGAGTTTCGATGGAGCCTTAAACGCATGCACCTGGTTTTATAAAAAAAAAATTGTACGACGGGGAAACTCTTGGCTGTGATCTCACTTTGTTTCAGGTTATGATAAGGCTAAAGGGGGAAGCGCACTTCACCTGGAATCCTCAACAAACTGAGGAACTGACTATCTTAACTTTTAGATGCCTTTTTGCATTTTTTTTAAATTGTTGTTATAGCGACAGACTTAGCTAAGATAGTGCCAAACGGACTTTAAAAAAGCCTTCCTACAGCCAACTTCCTGCAGGTAGCACGCAGCAGTTGATATTACGTGATTCCGCTGGCCTTTGCTTATTAAGTTTAATTTTTAATATGCGAGCTCATGCCGCGTAAAATTGCAATCCTCCAAGAATCGCGAAGAGAACACACCAACTAGCTGAAGTAATTCATTTTCCTTTGACGTGGTCGCCAGGTGAAAACGAGGGCGCTTTCATGTATTCTTTTTCAAGATGATATAAATAAATGAGTTCGCATAACTACAATCTACGCATAGCACAAACCAGATGTCTTAGAGATTTGACATATTCAGCGTTGCTACCTTTTGTAGTGCACTAAGAAAGGTTTTAGGGAATTCCTATAGAATGGCGTTATCAAAGCCCCGAGCGTTTCACTAGAACTTGATATTTTTGAAAATGTGAAAAAGTTTAGGAAAATTTCAACATATGCTTCTTGTACCTAACAGTTCAAAAGATATAGCTCTATAAAGGGGTTTCCATAAATATTGGACTCTAAATATTGGACTTTGCTCCTGATTTTTGAAAATTCTTAATAACACACCCCACACCAATACAAACATAACCTCTAAGTTTAAAGTCTGTACAACCAGCGGTTTAGGGCTGTCTGTTGATAAATCAGACAGTCAATCAGTCATGACTTTAAACGCGCGGGGTATGATTTTGAAAAAATCATCCCCCACGCGTTCAACGCAAAATAGAGAATTATTTGTAATTGAAAAGAATCTCTGAGTCGATTGATTTGAAAATTTTGTATACCAATTTTAATATAAAAATATAGAATAAAAAAAAATCATAGTAAATTCAACCCCCAATTTCACCCCCCTATGGGTAGAATTTTACAAAACCGTTAGTTGATACACATTACAGAGAACACACCCACCAAATTTCATGTCTCTAGGACCAGCAGCGGTTTAGGCTCTGCGTTGATATGCCATACAGTCAGTCAGTCAGTCGGCCAGTCAAGGCAATACAAACGAATTTTAAAACGTCTACCATTTACGGTTTCGGAGATATGCAACATTTCACTCCAAACTTTGAGCCCCAATTTCACCCCCTTAGCGGTTGAATTTGATAAAACCCTTTCTTAGTGGATACTTACTCATCACGAGGAACACACCCTTCAAATGTCATGTCTCTAGTACCAGCGGTTTAGGCTTAGCGTTGATATATCAGTCAGTCAGTCAGTCAGGACTTTGAATTTTATATCTATAGATACATGATATAAATAACAACGCCTTTAAATAAGAACTAAGCTTTTGAAAATACCCGGAGATGAGGTCTATCTACGATGGCTTTCCCGGATTATATTTCCTATCTATCTAGGAAGCATTCAATTTAATTAGTGCTTTTAACCGACTTCCAAATAAAGATTATGCAAGTAATTTATCTGTGAGATAAAAAAGAGCATGTCTCACTAACAGATAATAAAAGATTAGTCAATTTCATGCTATTGAAATCAGAAATATACATATTATTTATGTCTATTGAAGAGTTCACCATTATTGACTACATCTTCACACGTACTCTGAATTGACAAAACCATAAGCACCCGCTTTTTAAAGTCGGATAAAAATCACTTTTCTATTGCATGAAAATATTATTTCATGATAGTGTCCCGAGTAACATTTCCAAATATTAAAATATCTCAGACTAAATATCGTTAAATGAAATTCTTATACTCGCCGCCTGAGGGTGAAATAATATTATTTTTTGCCCGCATTAATGCGAAAACTGTGTTTGTGAATAATATACCAAGATATTTATATTTATAATTGTTTTTAAATAAAAAAAAAAATAAAAAAAAAAAATAAAATAAATATTAAATGATGGATCGGCCCTCTCTTTGCTTTTATAATGTCGAAAAATCTCAACTATAAAGTGATGTATCACCGTTGGTTTTATAGATATGTTTGAACATGAATATTGGATGAGAGTTTTATTTATTTTGTTAAAAATTTTGGTTCTATCAGTACTTGCGAGCTAATAGCACTTTCAAAACTTGCGTGACCTTAATATACACTAACACGGGCTTTACTTATGTATACGATAGTTGACAAAGGCACCAAAACACCTAAACAAAATGTATTGGGAACTTAGAGCAGTTCATTAACATAAGGAATAATAAGAGTAGTAGAAGCCCCTAGTAAAAGGGCTCGTCCGGAGAATTACTACCACCATACTTATTTCATCCGCCAAGCAGCATTGCTGTGTTTCGGTTTGAAGGGTATGGTTGCCGGTGAAATTACGGGTAAGTACCCGTAAGGTACGTAAGGCTTAAAACCTTTATGCCTCAAGTTGACGGGCGCAATGCAGTGCTGTGCAGGCTATGTTCTTTGTGGATGTGACCTATGCAGTAAGGCTTTGTCATAGGCAAGAGTACAATTAACACCAGGTGCGCTACTTGCTTGTCCCGTCTCCTAGTAGTATAAAAAAAAATAAGGAACGAGATTTACTTTGGGTAATTTTAAGCTTCAAAATACATGAAAAACAACAATATTTTTAAAATTCAGCTATGTGCTCGGATTTTCAATACGGATTCCCTAACTGTTAGGAAACCAACGTGGAAAATCCAAGGTTTGGATTCCAAAAAAAATATTGTTATTAGTTACATAGCCTGATGGGCTATAATGTTAGTATAATTATACTAACTATGTACATAGGAAGCAGTCGGATTACTTAACTCAACTGTTTCAGACCAGACAAAGGCGTGCCCACTATCTGCATTGCCACGCTAAATAGCTTTGCTCATTCGCTGGCCTAAATAAGAGTAACCCTTGGGTCAGGTAGTAGCGAATTTCACTTTTTCCAATCCTTGGTGAGTTTTCAAGCGACAATTTACCCAAAACCATTTGCGCGTACATACCCCTGTGGACGTACGTACGTACCCCTTAGCAATTCGTTCTGATAAAACAGCATTTTCAATTTTCTTCAAAAAAATTGTCCCAGACTTCGAACGGATTGCGATGTTGCATTGTTACTAGACCAATATCGTTCTAGAATGTTATCGTTTCTGTCATTACTCAATACCCTTCCAAAAACCTTAAAAAAAGACAAAAAACACTGCTGGCACGGAACCCACTGTCAATGTTAAGATTGTTGGTAATGATTAGGTACGGTTTGAGTGTGGGTAATTTTAGCTTTGAACAAATCAATCTCTTGGAAACGATCGCTTTGCTTTACTTAACCGCCTTAGAGTCTAGTGGTTCGACCACCGGTATCAGATCCAGAATATTCAGGTCGAATATTTTGCTTGGTTTGGTTGGTGGTAGGACTTTGTTTAAGTCCACCTAGCTAGCTAGCACCATCTTACGTAAGTCTGTCGCCAAAACAACAATTCTTAAAAAAAAATGTGTTTCGGCATTTAGAGATAAGATAGCCAGTTCCTCAGTTTGTTGAGGATTCTGGGTGAAGTGCGCTTCCACCTTCGGCCTTATCATAACTTTAAAAATAAGGTGAGATGAAGGTCAAGCAACTCCCCGTAGTACTATAAAAAAAATCAGTCCACAATAATACCGTGGCTTATTTTACATTATGATCTATGAGCTGATCCTCATATATAAAAGGTTTTTATTCTGTAGGCCAAAAGTAGGTAGGTATATTTTTTTTTCATGTTTTTCGGGATACATACAGATACAATATATATAATCTTATTCTCGTGACTTAAGTTATTCATATTTTTGTGGTATACCTAATACCTGATGTGATCATAAGGTTATCTATAACCTTTTAAAAAAAAAACAAATGCCCAACGAGTGCAATGACGGGATTTGCCATATTCATCACGCTTGGTAGTCGTGTTGGTGATGGCTGTATTGGTGCTTAGTTAATTCTTACGACATTTACACTTTTTAGAAGTACTCCTCTCCCTCTCTCTCTATACTCTCGCCATCTCATCTACCTGGGACATCAGTTAGGGCTGGTGCGGCGGCTGATTCGTCCGAGGATCACAAAAGGCGCAAATATAGTGGTCTCGACAGAGCTTACCTATTTGAGCCTTCTGAGGTCGAGACCTTGGGTCCGTGGGGAGCCGGTGCCCTGCGGGTTTTCAAAAATATAGCGGGGCTTTTGATTGAGTCGACACGTGATCCAAGGGCTCGCTCTTATTTAGGCCAGCGAATTAGCATAGCTATTCATCGTGACAATCTGGTAGTCTGGTACTAGTCTGGAACAGTTGAGTTACCTATAGGCCGTTTGTAACGGTCCTTAGGTAATCCGATTGATTCCTTTGTACATAGTTTAAACGTAAACTTTATTTAACTTTAGTACTTAAAAAGGTGGTTACTTTCGTAAATGTTCTTTTATAAGACTTCATTACTTAATACAGCTGCTATTTCCTTCGTTGCACATCGTACCTAACCGAGCCGTATCCCTTTAACTTACCCCGACAAAGTACAGTCGTCGTCAATATCAATTTATGTCGTAGTGGACGCGTTATATCGCGCTGTCTCATTCCGCTCTATTGAGCAAGTACAGTGCGCGACACAAGTGAATTCATCTCTCTGTTTTAATTTTATTTCGTTGACTGCCTATGATAGGATATTGCGTGGTTAGTGTAAACGGTTTTTAAAATTGAAATGCATATGGAAATAATATGTATTTTATAGATCATTGCTAGACTACATATCAATTGCGTGGGATAGATATCGTCGGACTTTTTTTTATTTTACGACGAAGAAGCGATTGGCCTTCATCACATCTGATTTTCAAGTTATGATCAGGCCGAAGTTGGAGGCGCACTTCACCCGGAATTCTCAACAAACTGAGGAACTGGCTATCTTACCTCTAAAAGCCGGAACACAACAATCGAAGATTTTTTGTTATGGTGACAGAATAAAGTAAGATGGTGGTAGCTAGCGAGGCGGACTTGAACAAAGTTCTACCACCAATCAAACCAAGCAAGGTTTCAAGATATGATAAAGCCGAAGGTGGAAGCGCACTTCACCCAGAATCCTCAATAGTCTGAGGAACTGGCTATCTTACCCCTAAATGCCAGAACACAACAATTTAATTGTTATTGTGGTGAGAGAATTAGGTAAAATGGTGGTAGCTAGCCATACTATCAACAAAACCAAGCACAAATTTGTATCCCCCTGTGGAACCCGGGACCTCTGGGTCCACAGAGACTGGTTTTGAGTCACCCAGCCTTACCATCTAGACATTCTGCTTTCGAATAAATTTTCATTTCACTTTTCTAGGTAATTATACATCTCCCCGGGGTGGTGACTCGTACAATAAAAAAAGTCGTCTGTGATTTTTCATCTCGTTCCGAGTCCGCCTATGTTACGCGCACTTTTCTGCTTTACACTGTAATAACAGTTTTGATACTTGTGTATTTTAGCTGTTAATTAAACTAGGAAAGACTATTTGCTTAATAATGTGGCTACACTGCCACATTAAAAGAAAAAAGTAGCCGCAAGAAAAATATGATATTCAGATATGGAACTATTATTTAAGAAGCAAGAATTGATCTATCAGTTAAGTTGGGAAATCCGGCAATGTATGTATGAATGTATGTATGTGGCAATGTTTGTGACGGCATAACTGTCGAACGGTTTATCCGATTTTGGTGAAATTTAAACTGTAAAGAGATAACATAAATAGAAATTGATTGTCGCGGGGGATTTTTGATAAGTGGGGCAGTTTTTGAGATATTGGGTTGAAAATAAAATATTTTTTTCGTCCATATCTTTTGATTGGTTGATCCAATCTATTCAAATGTTTAATATGCAGAGAATATATTAATACTCATCAATCGGTATTGGGATTTTTTTGCAACTAGGGTAGTTTTTGAGAAATAGGGGTGTTAAGTGTGACATGAAGATTTTTGGCTAATGGGGTGTCATTTGAAAGAGTGTCGGGTGCATATTAAAAAAATACATGTTTTACTTTTTATTAGGGGTGGTTTTTGTAACAAAGGGGTGCGTTTAGAGGGTAAAACGCTTGATATGTCTTGTAAGATACACTTGCAGAGGGGGTTGTCGTCACAATTACCTTTTTTTAATATGCTGAAACCACCCCTGTATTGACATTAAGGGTTGCAAAAGGGTTAGAAAGGGGTTAATAAGATCAAAGCCTTGAAAAATTCTGAAAACGTGAAATATCTTATGAAATTGGTTAATTTACCCATTATTGGGGTGGTTTTTAAGTTCAGGTCCGGTCAAAATAATAGGTATTCAGAATCTCAATAAAACTGCTCTAGTTATTCACTCAATAGGGTTGCCAAACCTAGGGTGACGATAAAAATTGGTGCTCACAGTTAAAGTTTTGTTTTCACACAGAAAAATGTTGCTGCCTTTTTGGTGATGCCCCTTGGTTGACTTAACGACATCCGTGGGCTAGAGGGGCAGATCTTTCAACCACGACGTCTAAGGCAATGGTTTTGGAGAGCACTTTTCACAAAAACATCAAAGGTATTTACGTATTCACTTATTGTATTCTGCCCACCTACTATGACATACGGCCGGTGCATTGCTCTCATTCTGGCTTTGTATATAATAAGAGTTACAAACAAGAGAGAGCCTCGAACAACGTTATATACCTAAGACCATCACGAGATCTCAGTTCGGGGCGAACTAATAGTAATAAACATTACAGGACATACATTTTTCACAACGCCATCTAGCCCCAAACTAAACATAGCTTGTAATATGGGTACTAGATTACGGATATATATATATACATCAGTAGGTACTTTTTTTTACAAATTACTTTTGTGAGGCTATCGTCTCACCATTACATTCGTTTCCATAAATAATTTATCGATTGCGTTTTACCGTAGACTGTTTTGTTACAAAAATAAATGGAACTTGCTGGAACTTTTAACCACCTCTGTGGTGTAGTGGACGCCTACTGGTGTCAGATCTAGAGGTCCTACGTTGAATCCCAAGGGGGTACAATATTGTGCTTATTACAAATGTTATAATGTCACAAAAAATCACAAAACGCGACGCGACTCGAACCCGCATCTTTTCCATCATTCATATTTTAAGCAGGCTGTGAATATTCGCATCACCAAAGTTATAATGACTTTGGTTAAATGTTGTGATAAAGTGCAATCATTTGAAACACAAAAATAATCTAAATAATATTGGGCTTGTTTTGGTTGGGGTAGACTTTGTTTAAGTCTGTCTGGCTAGCTACCACTATTTAACCTTTAAAAAAGTAGCAAAAAAACAGCTAAAAGACAACATTAAATTATTTAAAACACACACAGAAAAATTACCCATTATTTAATTTTCAGCTTAGAGGTATTTGGTGCTTAACTTGAGGGATATCCATAAGAATGGACGTCGAAATACATCATAAATATCAAAACTAGTGGCCATGATTACAACCTATAGGAATCGAAGGCACCGCGGCTGTCTTCGCGTGAATTATACCAGCGCCGTTTCATAAATATATTGCCGCCCAGCTTTGGCAAAAACGAAAAAAACCCTTTCGATTTTCATTAACGATTACCAACAAATCATTGAGGTTGTTGTTTTGCAATCTCTGGTAGAGCGTGTTGCGCCGGCTTTTTTGGAGGTTTTATGTATGAAACTGTGTGGTGATTTTGGCAAAACCCTCTTTGGATGAGACTCTGTTCTTTAGGGATATTAATGGCTGTAGATAATAAAACTAACTAAATAAAACTAAAACTAAATAAAACTAGTAAAGAAATAATACAACTAAACAGACTCATGATTTTTTCTCCTTCGAGGATTCACCTCAGAGCGTGGATCTTATGAAGGTCACCTACTAGGGGTAGTCAGAGGCAAGTCCAAACTTAAGTTCGGTAGATGCCCATGGGTTGCAAGTCACTAGCATTTAATACGCGACTGGCTGCAAGCCCATAGCCGCTTAGTGGAATACTAGCCAGAGGAAAAACAAAAACATAAATTATAATAAATATATAATTCCATAATAAGCTTCAAAAAATACTACATGTAAAGAATTATCTTACTTTATCAACAATAAAGATGCGTCGCCCAATGTTACTATACCATTTGGCAGCTAAATTGTTTTAAACTGCCCATTTGATAGTAATTTTATTACCTATACTTAGTTATGGGGCTAGATGGCGCTGTGTGAAATGAATGCCCTGTAATGCAATCCCGACGATGATTTCATCATAGTTGCTGATTTCAAAATAACTGATGCCTCATGGCGCTTTGATTATGCCTTGAATGTAGCCACTCTTTCAGATAATGGAAACGATTCCGTAATATCTGCGTATCTGCTATCAAATTTTCTTTCATTTAACTCTTTTTTTGATATATACTGATAAATACCTTTTTTTTTATTGCGAATGCAAAAAAAGGTATTTAGACCTAGTTATAAGCAGTTGTAGTTGTAATGTAACTCGCATAAACATCACCATTGGTTAAAGAGGACCCGCACCATCCGTCTCTTCTCGTAGATATCGCGGACATCTGTCGGCATTTGATTCGTAATTGTGATTATTCCGCTATTGATAATAAATTATCGAAAATTAATTTGAATGGACAATTTTATGATCTAGACATTAATACATCAGTAACAAAATTTTATAGTATATTAGACGGTATAATATCAAGACATGTTCCTACTAGATTCGTACGTGCTGATTGTAACTACCCCATATGGTACTCTCCAGCTTTAATCAAGGTTGTAAAGGAAAAAATAAAATACCACCGAATTTGGTCATACATCCATTTTACTTTATGCTGACGATGATAAAATTTACAAAACTATTAATTCCACAATTGACTGTTCTCATCTTCAAGATGACTTAACAAAATTCTCGTTATACTGTAAGGATAACTTGCTTCATTTTAATAAAAAAAAGTGTGATAATGTCACATATACCCGTAAAAAAAAAAAAAAAATTTAATTATACCATCGATTCTTAGGTTTTACAGCGAGTATCCGTAATCCGTGACCTTGGTGTTAACGTAGATTCAAGGTTAATGTTTAATGTACATATTAAGGAGATTGCTGATAAAGTGTATCGTATGCTGGGATTCATTCTGAGAGTCAGTCGAGATTTTGAATGTGTCTACCTTACAGCTACTTTGCAACACTTACGTCCGCTCATCATTGGAATATGCTTCGGTTGTGTGGAATCCCCAGTATAATATTTATATTAGTCAACTTGAAAGGATTCAAACAAAATGTTTGAAGCACATTATATATATCTAACTGCACTAACTATAACAAACCAATTGAATTATTAATGTTGAAAGATCGCAGAGAAATTAGAGAACAAATGTTTCTATTTAAAATTATGAATAACTATATTGACTCCCCTTATTTATTAAACGAACTTTTAAGTACATGTCCTAGGCTTAGTTCCAGGAAGAGACACGTATTTCAGGCACGCGCAGCGCGACCTAACTACGGTTCAATGTATTTATTCGTAGGTCATGCAATAACTATAATAAAAAGTTCTCCGATATTGACTTGTTCTTTCTATCACTTAACAGTTTTAAAAACGCCCTCCTGAATTCTGTTGTGAATTTAAATTAAATTCAACTTGTAGGCTGTTTAAAATTTTGTATTTTTGGCTTCATATTTTGTTTTAGGTTTGTTATTTTGCATTTGGTCTACTTTCTTTCTTTTGTATTACTTAAAAGTGGAAACTTTGTTAGATTCGGAATTATTTTTAATGTATTACCTTTTTAAATGTTGTATCTGTATGTTTCCCGAATAAAATAGAAATAAAAATAGAATAAAATAAAGTAATATTTTTTATTCCATATTATATAAACGCTAGTAAAATACTTAAAATTCTGTACCTATTGAATGGTTTAAAAACTAACTAGCCCGAGTTTCTAGCCTTTCTCCTTGTGTGCTGTGGCCATTCCAAACAGGCGGCAGATTATAAGATTCAAAATGATCCTTAATAAAAAAAAAAATCTTTGACTTTGATTACGACGTGAATACTATCACAAAAAGGCATTATTCATATAAAGAGAAAACGTTTTAATACGCTATGCTCAAAACAGTAGCGAAACCCCAAAATATTCTACTACAAAATGTACATTTTGTAAGGTAATAACTGCTTCAAAGCTCCGAGTCAAACTTTCGTAGGCTTACAAATCCAATAAAGTGCTACGAAAAGTGTAGCTTTTGCAGCTTCGTCTTTATCGTTGTGAAGTTGAGTACTACTTTTGAGGTTCTTTGCATCTATCGTTATATATATCGTAATACATATCGTTATATATCCTTATATATCCTTGTATATCGTCATCGTTTATTTTATCGTATAACAAGCCCCATAGCTCACTCAGGTTAAACATTTGTATGATGATTATAGATGTTTGTTCTGTGTTTGGGCGTTATATCATATAGTACGTATGTATTTACAAAAGTATTTAAGTATTCTATCCGTAATCTAGTTCCCATATTTCAAGCTATGCTTAGTTTAGGGCTAGATGGCGCGTGTGAAATTGCCCTATAACATTGTCCTGTCCTGCAACATCGTTATAGAAAATCGATAGTAGTTCATTTCTTACGATGGTTTTGGATTTATGAACCGCCGCCATGGGCGTCTAACATTGGCTCTTTATTGATAATTATATTATAAAATTAATTGCATTATTGTCTGGTACTAGTCTGGAACAGTTGAGTTACCTATAGACCGTTCGTAACTTGAGTTACCTATAGACCGTTTGTAACGGTCCTTAGGTAATCCGACTCCTTCCTTTGTACCAACTTAGTTAGTATAATTGTATATGTTATTTTATTTTTATAATGTTTGTGGATGAAAATTTAAAAATAGGTGTACCAGTATCAATGTTCCAGCCGTTCTTGAACCGAATGATCAGTTACGTGATGATGGTAAGCGACCCGACGCGACGGTATGACTCTTGTCCCTTGGGACCCTTGGCCTTTGGTGTGGGACGCTACCTGCGTCGACACCCTAGCGCAATCTCATCTGCCTGGGACATCATTTAGGGCTGGTGCGGCGGCTCATTCGGCCGAGGATCACAAAAGGCGCAATTATAGTGGTCTCGACAGAGCTTACCTATTTGAGCCTTTTGGTGTGGAGCCCTTCTGTCCGTGTGGAGCCGGTGCCCTCCGGGTTTTCAAAAATCTTGCGGGGTTTTTGATGAAAGCGAGGCTGGCTCTTATTAAGGCCAGCGAAATAGCATAGCTATTCAGCGTGGCAATGCAGCCAGTGTCTTGGGCACGCTTCCGTCTGGTGCTGGTCTGGAACAGTTTAGTTTGTAAGAACGTTACAACTGAATAGCTATGCTATTTCGCTGGCCTTAATAAGAGCCAGCCTCGCTTCCATCAAAAGCCCCGCAAGATTTTTGAAAACCCGGAGGGCACCGGCTCCACACGGACCCAAGGTCTCCTTAGGTAATCTGGCTGATTCCTGTGTTCATAGTTAGTTTAATTGTACTTTTTATTGAATAAAAGAAATGTAGGTGTAAAGTAAATTTGGTATTTATATACACCCAGTAATATTCAATTATGTTCAGATCTTCGCCATACAAAAATATCAAATCCATTTTAGACAACGGATACCTAATATCGCCTTGGGCAATCAACAAATAAATTAAATAAATACAGACTTTTAACTCAACGCCATCTAGCCCCAAACTAAATAAACTCTCACAGCTCGGTTGGTAATACCGGACTAAAAGAGTTCTGCGCTGTACGTTGTTGGTTTGATTCTGACTTAGGACAAACATTTGTATGACGGATGTTTGTATGTGTTTGGGTATTTTATTTTTTAAACTTATCAATACATTTATTCAATAAATTAAACTAACTAAGTACAAAGGAATCAGTCAGATTACCTAAGGACCGTTACAAACGGCCTATAGGTAGCTCAACTGTTCCAGACCAGTACCAGACGGAAGCGTGCCCAAGACACTGGCTGCATTGCCACGCTGAATAGCTATGCTAATTCGCTGGCCTAAATAAGAGCCAGCCCTTGGGTCACGTGTCGCCTCAATCAAAAGCCCCGCAATATTAGTATTTTATTGTATCATAAGTACCTATGTATTTACAAAAAAAAGTATACGACAAGTTTATCTTTGTTTTTTTATTTTTGCTTGGCCTTCATCTCACCTGATAACAAGTTAAGATAATACCGAAGGTGGAGGTGCACATCACCCGGAAACCTCAACAAACTGAGGAACTGGCTATCTTATCTCTGAATACCGGAACACAATTTTTTTTTTTGAATTCGTATTATGGCGATAGAATTAGGTAAGATGGTGGTAGCTAGGCAGGCGGACTTTAACAAAGTACCACCACCAACCAAATCAAGCACAATATAGTACTCACCCTGTGGATCGAACCCGGGAGCTCTGGATCCGAAATCGGTGGGTTGATCCACTAGACCAAAGAGACGGTTAAAATTTCTGATACAACCAGAAAACGCCTTGGACTTTGTTCCTGTTATCACGTGAGAATTTCCAAAAAACCTTTCTTATTGCATCCCTAAACTACAAAAGGAAGCTACACTAAAAAACGAGTAATATAGGCTGTATCCTATATATATGATGTAGGATTTCATGGTTTTTTTTTGGTTGGTACTCTAATTAAGTATTAATACAAAATAAAAGTTGCCACGGTTCTCATTACAACATCAGCCTGTCTTGCTGTTCCGGAGATAAGCTGGAACAAACAGACTGATAGACACACAGATTTTTTTTAATAGTACCGTATGAATTAATAAAAAAATACTCTGTTATGTAAGTTGTGTCACAAGTTCATAATGTGAATAGTGATTTTTTTCATTTTTTTTATGATAACTCGAACTAATAATAGAAAACTAATGAATGGTCCTGTACATTAGGTTTTCATAAATGTATTGGAAGCTGACTGTAAGAATACCGATCTCTTTTAAACGTTCCCTGAGAGAGTCACGAGTTTTCATTTTATAAATTGCCCGTTCTCTACTGTATGACAATCCGCTGAATGAAAGTTGATGGAAGAGTGGGAAAAGCTTATCAATACATTTTCACGGCTCATTATACTTGATCTAAATGTAAAGCGCCTACTTTTGTTGTTGTTTATTCACTTAAAAATCCATTACACACAAAAAAAGCAACTAATAAATATGGAAAGAACGCTTTCTTGATAAAAACATCACGAAAATTAACTAACCGATTATAAGCCTTATTCCTGAGAGAAAAGGTTACGTTTCGAATGAGAGTATATTGTGAGACATTACAGCGTGTTTTAAAGTGCGCAAGGAGGATGTCAGATTCAATTCTTGGAGCCATTTCTCAATAAAGTTGGTGGAGGAACGAACAGCATGTATGGGGAGGCTTTTAAACTTTGACGTGTATTGCCTGATGGCCAAGTTTCGGTTTTCAGTTCAAACATAGGTAGGACATATCAAGTCAGACATATTTAGTTTAAACGGGTTGAAAAGTGGTCACCGCAGGAGTTTCCTACTGCCAAGTAAATATATACCCAAACATAGCTTTTAGTATTACATTTTATTGTTTTGTTATTTCATTTTGTATCTGTGATTTTAATGTCAAAAAAAACATACATTCGTAGTCAGAAACAATAAATTAATATTAGATATTGTTATTGTAATATAGGAAATAGATTAAGGATCCTACTTACACTACTTACCTACTTCACTACAAAGAAATGTTTAATAACACTACAATACTTTGGTACAGAATATTGCTTGACAATCATCAATAATCATAAAAATCACATTTTGTTAGCATTACTAATAACTTATTATAATAAAAAACTCGACGTATACAATTTCTTAAATAAAGTAATGTATCTGTGTCAAAATTGAAGGGGGAGCGCAGATGTCTATAACACAGGCTTTTAATCTGATGCTAACCAATACATTCCTTTTTCAATAACATAAATTTTATTTGACAAAGATACATTTTTAGGTTGAGTCGATAGATTTTGTTGAGTCCAAAAGAAAAACTTCATACTTTATTTGTAAATACACGTGATACTATGTAACACCAGATATCGCATCGAATATTGAATAGATATGTACATAATAGATATTTTAAAATTACATAGAGTAACCATATTTTTTCTCGTTTTTCTCGGGCTATAGTACCTCAGATTAGCAACTCAACGCAACTTTATTCTAGTTTCGAACTTAGATATAGTAATAATAAAAGTGACATTGCTGTTCGCTCAACCACAGCGCTTATGACCACCAGATGACAGAAATATGCGTGTATTTCTACGTTTTGTTTTTTTTTAGGTAAAACAAACATGAATTTTGAAAATCTAAAACACAGAACTACTTCTGTATACTGTGTTTATTAATATACAATGTGTCAAGCCCTAATTGGGCGTATTTATTGAATGGCGAACATTTTTGGTACATATTAGAGTCAACTTTGGATTTTTTTTCTATAGAGAAAATTTTAAGTAATCGTGTTTTCGAAACACAAGCGTTCTAGCATCGATCCTGAACGATAACATATATTAATTTCAAAGTAAATGCTACAGTATTGTGGAAGATATGATCACTGAAGCTAAGCCATTTCACATATCATAGACTCTTAATAGTCTAGTCTATTTTAATAGGTAGGCCTTACCCTTTATAATCTGTAAGTTATATAACCTTCATCATCATTGGCACAGCCCCTAAAAACCTTCCAAAGGGACTAAGGTTGACGACGGGACCAAAACAAACTTATCAGTGGTATCACTCCTACCTGGAGAAATTTTTCCTTCTACCAGCACCTCATAACAACTAGGAGTACGTACGTACCTTTTCAAAATATTGAAAACAAAAATCTCTCAAAAGGATGTTCCCTTTGCATACTTTCCCTTCGTTCTATTTACGAGTATTCCGTAGTACGTTAATAAATCTTTGGTCCCGCGTCCGGAGTCTCATCAAGGGTCCCCATCCCAGCGCTGGGCGTGGTGGGAACGCCTTGAAACGCGTCTAATGAAGAAACGGTCTTGATACTTCGCTTCTTTGGAAATGAGGAAACATCCTTTGACGAGGCTCATCTTTGAGAAATAACATGAGTTCGAGATCATTTTCTAGTTTTAAAAGCTACGATACCGACTTTGCTTATCTAATATTAAGCGAAGTTATGCGTGACTCAAGAGCTGGATGTTATTTAGGCCAGCGAATAAGCATTGCTATTCAGCGTGGTAATGTAGCTAGTGTCTTGGGCACACTTTCATCTAGTACTGGTCGGAATCAGTTGAGGTTCATAGGTTACCTGACCTAAATGTGAATATTAAAATATTCTCAGTGTAATTAAAGAGAAAAAATCCGAAAGAATGTACTACTTTAAGTTTTTTTCTTGTGATTTTAGGCAAGTTGGGTTAGGATATGAATTTTTGGTATTTTCTTGCAGGATATTGGAATTCTAGCGTCTCCGTCTTACCCCGTCACCTATAAAAAATACGCTAAGTACCTATTATAAACGGCAATTCTACTAAAACGCATGCATTGTTTTTTTTTTACTGAGCTTGGCCTTCAGCCCTGTCTAGCAGGACTCCGCTGTTGGTGTTGACGTTGAAGATCGAGAAATAAGTAACAGAGTAACTTTTTTGTGAAAGGTTTTCGGGTTGTCCCTGCAAAATATGAATTGTATCTATTCGTTAGGATTTATTTATTTTAGTTTATTGAGGAGAAGAAACACTAGCTACATACTTAAAATCAAAATTACGTACAAATAAAAAACTATTCACCAAGATGTTGCCGTATCTAAAAAATAAATTATAGAACTATTTTACGCAATATATGTAAGAAAATAAATTACCCATGTGATTTGATAGAATAATAAAATTAAAAGGACCACAGAGTTTGGAAGTCAATTTTTTTTTTGATCGAACTCGGATTTGTGCTAATGAGTCTGGCTGAACAATCAGTCGGAAACTGCTCCATATGACAGACGAATGTCTTTATTTTTTTACAGGACATTAATTTTTACTCAGTGCCATCTAGCCGCAAACTAAGCTTGGCTTGTAATATGGGAACTTACGGATGTAAATACATACGTACTATATGATACAATACCCAAACAGAACAAACATCTATATTCATCACACAAATGTTTGTTCTGGGTGGGAATCGAAACCACAGCCTACAGCGCAGAAGGCAGAGTTACTACCAACTGAGCTATGAGGCTTGTTTAATGAATTATGTATGTAAGAACAAAATATTTTTTCTAACTATGTACAAAGAAAGCAGTTGGATTACTAGGGGCCGTTACAAACGGCCTATAGGTAACTCAACTGTTCCAGACCAGTACCGGACGGTAGCGTGCCCAAGACACTGGCTGCATTGCCACGCTGAATAGCTATGCTAATTCGCTGGCCTAAATAAGAGCCAGCCCTTGGGTCACGTGTCGCCTCAATCAAAAGCCCCGCAATATTTTTTAAAACCCGGAAGGCACCGGCTCCCCACGGACTCAAGGTCTCCACCCCAAAAGGCTCAAATAGGTAAGCTCTGTCGAGACCACTATATTTGCGCCTTTTGTGATCCTCTGCCGAATCAGCCGCCGCACCAGCCCTAACTGATGTCCCAGGCAGATGAGATGGCGTCTACCCATTGCCTACCCATTTCCCAAGGGACAAGAGTCATACCGTCGGGCCGCTTACCATCATCACGTAACAGACCATTCGGTTCAAGAACGGCTGGCACATTGACACTGGTAAAAGCTCGACGGATAATGTCATTAAGACTTGCGTGGCGCAAAATCCTGCCGGCAGACCTTGTGCACGAAAGTCCGTGAAAAACAAATTGATCTACGGCCGCACCGCACCGGCACTGGTGAGAGGCGCAATCTTGCACCCAACCGAAGACAAGTGAATAAATATATTTGACTTTGACAACTGCAAGAGTGGGCTTAAGTTTTAGATACTATAGAATCTTCTCGAAAGCCTTACATAAACCGTACTTGGTTATCTTATCTTAAAACGCATAGAGGGATGTCGTTGTGACATCCCAGATTTTTTTATCGCCTTCAAACGATCCACTCGACGAGATGCGAACGTTTTTCGGTGATTTCAGCGCCTTGGGAACGGTTCTGGGTGATTTGGACCCCGGGACATTTGAGATTGCATATTTTGTAGCCTCGTTCGTAAAGTGCTGTGAAAGCGGTGTGTGGATTGAGGGGTTAATTTAATAGATTAGTGTTTGGTAGGATATTGATTTTGGCTTATAAGTAATAACAAGCCTCAGAGCTCAGTTGGTAGTAACTCTGCCTTTTGCGCTGTAGGTTGTGAGTAGGGAATGCAATCTCGTTTCGCCGAGATCCCGTAATTTGCGAGATCTCGCGAGACTGGGTTTTGAGTCTCGCGAGATCTCGCTAGGCGGAAATCTCGTACGAGATTGCATTCCCTAGTTGTGAGTTCGATTTCAACCCAAGACAAACATTTGTATGATGAATATAGGTGTTTGTTCTGTGTTTGGGTGTTGTATTGTATGATAAGTATGTATCGACAAAAAATGTATTTTAGTATTTTATCCGTAATCTAGTTCCCATATTACATGCTATGATTAGTTTGGGGCTAGATGGCTGTGTGAAATTAATGCTCTGTAATATTAATTTCATGTACCTACATCGTTTGCAAAAAGACTACAGATAAGTACTTCATTTGGAGCCGGGAGGTAGCAAAAGCCGGTTTAGGGATCTTGCAAGAATTAGGCAGCTTACTTCTGTGTATTCAGACATCTTACACCTTTACTGCTATCACTATCTACCTGCCAAGTGAGGTGATTAAGGCAAACGCACCCACTTAGAAGAGGCTCTGTGTTGCAATGGTCCTTAATAGGCTATTGTATGTTATTATACCTATGTACAAAATCCAAGGTAGATAACCAAAATAATAATGAAGTTACTAATAAATAGAGATGAAACACAAAACAATGTACAATTAAACTAACTAACTATGTACAAAGGAATCAGTCAGATTACCTAAGGTTCCAGACCAGTACCAGACGGAAGCGTGCCCAAGACGCTGGCTGCATTGCCACACTGAATAACTATGCTAATTCGCTGGACTAAATAAGAGCCAGCCCTTGAGGTCACGTATCGCCTCAATCAAAAGCAAAATAATGAAGTATACGAATAATTAGTAACACTTGCCATTCTAAATTAAAAAAAACACAATCAAATATTACTCTCGCCCCGCTCGAATCCGTACTCTATTCAACCCCGGCCTGTCTTTGCCAGTTCAATGGCTGGTGAAAAATCTAGTATAAATTGATTACTTAAATAATAAGATAATACTTATTAATTTTAACAAATTTTTTAATGATGTTCAGAAAATCTACTTAAGTACTTAATAGTAATTTTCCTTTTATATTCTATCGATTATAACAATGACCATTTTACTATAATGTAGATCACATTAGTAGATACTTTTGTACATATATGGGTAAGGCCGTAGATTTTGCCACTTTTTGTAAAAGAAAATGGCCTAAAGTTTGAATGCATATTAAAAGAAAGTGCATCGTCAATTGTTATTAAATTATTTTATTAAGATTATTTTTCATATATCTATAGTCATATATGTCTATAAAAAATATGAAAAAACGTTTATTTCCTCATATTTTTGGATCATTTGGAATCGTCAAATCTAACCGCCTAGCGCCTGTTCGGAATTGCGACTTGCACTCAAGGAGAATGGCAAGAAAATGAGCTAGGCAGAGTTGCCTAGTTCATTTTCGTTTCTATGGGACATGCCGCAGGTTTCAAAGTCCTTATTCTGTATGACCATTCGTGTCTAAGCGCGCCCGCGTTACGATATCTAGAATCCTCGTATTGACATATCGTAACGCGATTGGACTTACATAATAAGGGTGCAGCACGATGTAACTTCTACGTCAAAGCATGTGCTTATGTCAAATGCGACCATAAACTTCTCACAACCTCCGAATTGTAAGGTCCACTTGGTCACAGAGCTCTTCGATAAATACAATAAATGAAATATCAATGATGAAAATCACTGTGTTTTAAACATGTAAAGTAAGAATATGTATTTATTTATGTAACTATTACATGTTTTCCCGTTTATTACTTAAACTACACTCGCAAGGTGGCAGTACAAGTTTGATAGAAACTCCCTACAATATGTCACACCTGACGACGGATATTTTATGAAGCTAATAAAATGCTCGTTGAGCAGACGGTCAGTAAGTTGGACCAGTTTTACTTCGGCACCTGATATTGAGCAGATTTATTTTGTTTGGTTTCATTTCATCGGGACTTGAAAGTACCTACAGTATAGAAAACATTTACGTTTATCTGTCAACCATATAATAGAAAGAACGAAAGTTAACCATATAATAGAAGTAGCGTACATAGGTAAACATATTTTTATTACTGTCACCTAGATTTTCAAAGACTTGATCCTCTTGAGTTCATACCACAACACAATTGGTTATCCACGAAGATCAATTTAACATGGAAAAAAAAAGATTTTATCCCAATAAGTGCTCAATATGTAAATCTAAAAAAAAAATGGTACTTTGTTTTAGTACTTTCAGTAATTTTATTACAGGAATACATCGTGTGCAAATAAACGACTGACAATCAATCTCACAATACAGAAGTCCTGCGTGGATACCACAGGTACCTATAAATCCCAAGTGTCAACTACAGATGCTAGGGCAGTAGGGTAGAGAGTTTTTATACAAAACTTATACTGCGCCTCAGCGAATAGAATTAATTCTAATTACTTAATTTGGCAGCACCTAGTCAGTGAGTTCTAGGAAACTGTCCTAGAAAATAAATAAATAAAGAAAATCTATTTATCCCTAAAAAATCATAGAGCAATGCTGTTTTTTTTATTGCTCGACGAGGAAGTGCTTGGCCTTCATCTCACCTGGTTACAAGTTGAGGAAAGGCCGAAGGTGGAAGCGCACTGCACCCGGAATCCTTAACAAACTGAGGAACTGGCTATCTAACCTCTACATTTTTTAAATGTTAAGGTAGGTAGGTTCTATTTGAACAACAAACAGCAGCACTTAGCTAAATAAAACAAAAACTTAAAGCAACCTTTTTCTAGTCTAAGCAAGTAGGTACCTACAAAAGAGTCGGCAACACACGAGTGATGCTTTTGATCTTGCAAGCGTCCATAGGCGAAGGTACACATTGAAGTCTTGATTTTATGGTGACCATTTGTAGGGTAGGGTTACACTTAAATACAATTGAAAATCTCCCGGGCTGTTACCAGATACCTTTAGCATCATTGATTCGTAAACGCGAAATTAAAAATGTATAGTAGCTCTGAGTAGATTGTGGAATTTGTGTTAATATTCATACGTAGAAGGCAAACTTGTAAGTTAATCTGTGACAAGATGCTACTTTCGGGAGTCTTGAGCTGTTGAAAGTTTAAACTCTAGTTAAAGCAGTTTCAACGTTATACTGTTGTGTAGACTTTGACTGCATCTTGAGGCAGCGTAGGATGCGAAAGGTGATAATGATCCAACTAAGTCACGACTTATCCCCTGCAAGTATTCCTCTGATTTCCTGTTCTGTGCTCTGTACATGTGCTCTGTAGATGTGTGCTTTTGTGGATACCTCTAAGGGATAGTCAGAGGCACGTCTAAGCAAAAGTCCTGGGACCCAACCACAACCTCTTGAAGCATTCTCATTTTGATATTACTTTTGTCTCGTTTTTTCTACACTGGACAGATTAGGACAAAAGTAAAGTAATATCAATTTATATAGCCCTCCGGGTTTTCAAAAATCTTGCGGGGCTTTTGATTGAGGCGACACGTGGCTTGGCAAGGGCTGGCTCTTATTTAGGGCCAGCGAATTAGCATAGCTATTCAGCGTAGCAATGCACGCTTCTGTTTGGTACTGGTCTGGAACAGTTGATATACCTATAGGCCGTTTGTAACGGTCCTTAGGTAATCTGACTGATTCCTTTGTACATAGTTAGTTTAATTGTACATTTTATTGAATAAAGATTATACGATAGTCATTGTAGTAATATCAAAACAAGAATGCTTTAAGAGGTCATGGTTACCACCCCGGTCATGCCACGACTTGCAAGAAGATAGGCTTCGCTATTTATTAAGTCAGAAGTTGCAAGGGTACCTAGTAGTCCCTTGTGGGGCTACCATCCTACCTATTCCAGCCGCCGAGCAGCATTGCGTTTCGGTTTGAAGGGTTACGCAGTAAGGCTTTGATAAAGGCAAGAGTTCCACTTATCAACTTGGGTTGCTTGCTAGTCCCGTCTCCATGATGTATAAAAAACTTAATGCTAAGCGGAATAATCCAGTGAAGTATGCCATTCGGATTTTTGGTCATAATTATGGACTTGCCGATTTTGCTAACTATCAACATCAAAGCATGAGATAAATACGCGCTACCGAAAAGTCCAGCACGAGCGGATGTGAACCCGCAACCTTCTGATCGGAAGGCACCCACACTGCTCGTTTATCCGTAACCATCTAAGAATGATAAATGCAAGATTATGAAGTAGGTAAGTGACAGCTATTCGGGACGTCTCTGCAGCTTACTGTTCGTTGCCTGATTCCTTTTCAAGATATATTCTGACATTCATTTCGTTTTTTTATTTTTTGTTAATGTAGTTATTATGACATAGTAATTGTATAAAATACCTCAAAATACCAATACCCGATACCTATTTTATACATTTAAATAAATGAACGTATGTCTATGTTTTAAATGTATTTGTATGAACTCCACACTAAAAATGTATTTTGTTTTTTTTTTGGAATAAATGAAATGAAATGTTCTCAGAGGCCTTATTTTCTGACAGCTAACTGAAACTTTTTTCGTTTTCGTATAGGGCGCTTATTTCCATACATTTGGTTAGCGGACATTGAAAGGAACTACGTTGCTTCACTATTCCGCTAACCAAATGTATGGATAAGCGCCCTATACGAAAACGAAAATAGTTTCAGTTAGCTGTCATAAACTCATACTAGGGCCTCAGAGTGGGTAAGAGCCTCATACTTGCGCTATTTAACCAGGCATACTCTCTTCTACCACGAGGTCACTGGGCATCGATTAGGTGCCTTCTATAAAATAAATAATTGCAGATTTCAGTCACTTTCTGGCAACAAACGTATGGAAAGTGTGCCCAGTTAGTATAATAAGAGCTGACCCATATCTAGTTACAAAGTTTGTATAAACTGGTAGACAGTGAGAAAATAACTATATCACCAATAAGTCAATGCTATTTTTTTACTATTAAACAGCAATTTTAAATGTATCGAACACAAATCCTTTCGAAAAATTAAGTTTCTGTAAAATTTTATCAAATCGAATAAAGCCTCTGTTCAAAAGGAAGCCACAGTTTATGTCACAAAGACAAACAGGAGTGAGTCTCGGTCAGCCTTTATAAAGTGGACTTTTATATCGGAGTCGGCGCGAAACACAACCTCTTTCTGTAAAGTATATTGAGACAGACCTGTCGGCACTAGAAATGCCTTTAAATATTGGTGTGCTTACAAAACGTAAGCACTATTATATTCTATGGTCTACAACGGGGAATTGTTTGACCTTCATCTCATCCAGTGTCAAGCTATGATAAAGCCGAAGTTGGAAGCGTACTTCATCCGGCATCCTCAATAGACTGAGGCACTGGCTATCTTACTCTATAAATGCCAGAACACAACAATTAACAGCCTCTGTGGTCTAGTGAATCAACCCAGCGATTTCAGATCCAGAGGTCCCGGGTTCGATTCCCAGGACGAACAATATTGTGCTTGGTTTGGTTGGTGGTAGGACTTTGTTTGAGTCCGCCTGGCTAGCTACCACCATCTTATCTAATTCTGTCGCCATAACAACAATTTTAAAATTGTTGTGTTCCCGCATTCAGAGGTAAGATAGCCAGTTCCTCAGTTTGTTGAGGATTCCGGGTGAAGTGCGCCTCCACCTTCGGCCTTATCTTAGCTTGTAACCAGGTGAGATGAAGGCCAAGTGCTCTGTCACAAAAAAAAATAGATCTTAAATTGCTTTTGTATCATTTTTTCACAGATATATATATCACAGATAGTGACAAAAGTAAAGTAATATTAAAACAAGAATGCAAAAAATATAAGAGGTCGTAATACCCTCAGGTGAGATGAAGGCCAAGCGCTTCTCCGTCGCACAAGAAACAAATTAAAAAAATGGTTATATATGAAGTTTCACGCTGCCGCATCCAGTAATACTATCACACCACCGTCCCCGGAGATTGAATAAGGCAGGAGTAAGTCTGGATTTATGAGGATTCCAGCGACACCACTCCTCCGATTGCCAGTTTATTTCACGTCAAATGCGTGATCCGCGAACAGATCCCGGTTATTACATCCTTTTTCAAAGCTATAGTGATGTGGGTTAGTACATACACGTCATAACACGCCAAATGTGCATGTGTCGTATGAAAAAATGATGAATGTTTGGATTATTGAAAAAGGTCTAGATATTTATTTATTTAATTTTTACATTGCCATTACAGTATAAAACCAAGGCGACAAGGAAATAAATCAAACAATTACACAAAACAAGCTAAAACAGTTTACATAACAATCAATTGGTCCTACTTAAAAACAAAAGAGTTTCTGTGAATTTCGTCAACGTAATATTAATCTAGTATCATCGTCATCATCATCATTTGAGCAACCTCCAAGACTTTTTGCCATAATCACCACGCTTCGCAAGCGGGTTGGTGGTCGCAGTATTGGTGTTTTGTACTCAGGTCATTATTGTGCCCGTTTGTAGTGTCAACATACTTAACTAAAAGTGGGTACACGGTTAAAAAATTTTTTTATGTTTGTCTGTCGGTTTGTTTGTTCCGGCTGATTTCCGAAACGACTAGACCGATTTTGACGGGAATTTCACTGGGCTACTTTTATTTTAGTAAAAAATCCAATATAATATATTGAGGTTGCTCCTAGAAGTTTTAGAGTACTTTCTTTTAGTGGTATTTTAACCACCTTCGTGGTCTATTCGGTTCTCAAGCCGGTATCAGATTCAGAGGTCCCGGGTTCAATGTACAATGTTGTGATTGGTTTGGTTGATGGTTCAGCGTGTTTACCACCATCATATCACATCTTACCTAAGTCTGTCACCTAACACCAGTTAACAGCAGTTCTAAATTGTTGTGTCCCGGCATTTAAAAGGTAAGATAGCCAGTTCCTCTATGACTGTTGAAGGTTCCGGGTGAAGTGCACCTTCAGGTCATAACTTGAAACCAGATGACAAAGAGACGAGGAGGAAGCCCCTGGCCTTCAGTAGTGAAATAAAAGTCTATTTCATTTTTGATCAATTGTTAATATAATTATTACATATAATTTTTTTATAATGTGACGGGAACGAAATCCGGTTGTTTGCTTTATTTATTTACAATTATTTTCAATTAGTTTTATTAGTCGGGTTCTTATTATATTTAGGTTCTGTCCATACAAAGGTTGTCTGGAAGAGATGGTTTTTAGCGGTAAGACATGGAGTTTTTTTTTACTGTAGTATGAAAAATTTCATAATTTATTTACTTTTGTAGTGGAAGGTAGCTTTGACGTTTGAAAAAGATCCTAAAAATCTGGGACTTGGCTCCCCCGTTGATTCCCTCAGGGAAGGTGATTACTATAATAATGAATGAAGATGAAAACTTGACTTTGGCTTTGACTTTGAAATTTTAATCATTTAATAGTGTAAAGCGTGGCAAGTCAATTAAAAATTTACTACTAGATTCTACTAGTAGATTTTTAATTGACTTGCATACTTTTCTACTTATGAGTAGGTTAGGTACCATACAACACTTCTTTCATTCACACTTGTTACAATAAATCGTTCAGTAAACGACAAAGCTTTCAAATCTAACTCAACTAAAAGTAGTAAAAACATGTTTTATGTCCCAGGTCGTCCTAGATTTAGTGTGGAGTTGCCAATCTCCGTTACTAGATGGCGTTGGCCGACTCGCTCGTAAATAATTTTACGGTTAGTCGTGCTTCGTCTGTCGGTGGATGAGCACGTATTGAGCAGATGGTTTAACTGGTCTGAGATTATAGCCTGGATTACTTTTGTTTATTATTGGATGCACTATGATATCAATAGCGTTGTGAATAAATCTACTTGAGTGTGTCTTATACGCTCAGTGGAGTATATACTGTATATGGAAGTAATAAGTACTACGTACAACAGACGAACACGAAATTAATAACCTGATAATGGGACTTAAAAATAAATGTACGTCAGGTTTTGATCAGATGCTCCCTTGCTCCCTAATCAAGCAATACAGTTTACTTTTTTGGGTCATTCTCAATAGTGTCGGTTAAATATTCGTTTTTATATTTTGTAATAAGTTAATAACGTGATAGGTTGTTCTTTAGTTTTAGGTGCATATGATGGTTTTTGGTAAATTGTAGCTTAAAACACATCGTAGATTCAAAGACGCGAGTGTTGCCTTCATAAAGGCTACATGTATCTAATCATATACTTGAGGCGCGCTACGCAGCTAAAATCGCGGCAGAAACGATTATTAGAGTTGACAACGGCAAGCTGTAGGTGGCGCATGCGTATCGTTAATAAAACCTTTTGATGATTATTTTTCTGAGATCGCGTTGCTGTTATGTAGGTAGGTAATGTGACCATATGATGTACCTTTACTGGCACAGAACAAATAACTTTTTTAAATTCGTCCTTATATTTATTCTGAGTCTAGGTGTTGTCTGACCGCTGCGAGGACGACAAGCACACGTCCGACGTCGACAGTGGTCACAGAGCTACTGATTGAAAGGCGGGCGCGCGGTGCGCTTGTAGTTTTTCAAAATAATTCATGATTAAAATTAAAGTTGAATTGGTATCAACAAACTAGCTTACTTTTAATGTAGATCAACATGTAACCTATCATTTCAAATAAATCGTAAGTCAATATTCATAGTAGGTATCACAATATTTCTCTTGTAATGTTTGAAACGTACCATTTTCAATAAATATTTTTTTTCAGCTAATTATGTTTTCAGCTAAGCTTTAATGTACCTGAAGTAATACATATATACAAAATAGACTTGTGGCTTGTTCAGAAGTACTTTAATTTTCCATTGGAAAAAGAGGAAACGTCTAATGACGGGGCCTTAAGTTAAGATGAGGTAAAAACCAATATTGAATTTCAGATATATCGTTGTAATTATTAGAACCATTTAGATATTATAAGATAAGTAATGTTATAATGGCGAGATACCATTATTAGATCTACAATGTTATGAAGCAACAATTTATCAAAAACCGTAATTAGGCATAGATATTTATTGGAACTTAAAAGAATAAACTTTGATAATTACAACACATGAATATTGTGCTCGGTTTGGTTGATGGTAGGATTTTGTTTAAGTCCGCCTCGCTAGCTACCACGTTACCTAATTCTGTCACCATAAAAACAATACAAATTGTTGTGTTCCGGCATTTAGAGGTAAGATAGCCAGTTCCTCAGTTTGTTGAGGATTCCGTGTGAAGTGCTCCTCCACCTTCGGCCTTATCTCAACTTGTAACCAAATAAAAATTGACTTGAAATAAAAGCCAAGCGCTTCCCCGTCGTACAATAAAATGAGCAAGAAGGTTATTTTTACAAATGATCATGAATACGATAAAAGGGATGGGCAATGAGCATATCATTTTAGACAAAACAATTCACCGCTATCAATCAATAATCCAATAACAACCCGCAAGGTGACCGTATGCAGACTAACACAATCTGGCGAACACCCCGTAGCTAATAAACTTTCTGCAGCGTACGTGTCTTTACGAGTCGCATTCGACGGAATTGAATGTGGGATGTGGGTAGAATGCAGGAGCACCCTGTACGTATGGAATTAAGGTGGTTCCTCTTGCTTTAAGTAAATTTAGAACACTTTGTGGATTCAAAAAATGATAAATTCACTACTACGTACAGGCTTCATGTAACTAATAGAATTATATATGTTAATAAACATGTACGAGTAATAAATTTATTCAATAACATGTACAATTAAACAAACTTACTATGTAAAAAGGAATCAGTCAGATTACCTAAGGACAGTTACAAACGGCCTATAGGTAACTCAACTGTTCCAGACCAGTACCAGACGGAAGCGTTCCCAAGACACTGGCTGCATTGCCACGCTGAATAGCTATGCTAATTCGCTGGGCTAAATAAGATGGGTCACGTGTCGCCTCAATCAAAAGCCGCGCAAGATTTTTGAAAACCCGGAGGGTACCGGCTCTTAATAACTACCTTTTTGATATTCAATTATTATATTTACTTGTAAAGATTCAGCGGCCAATTTCAATTCCACGATTTTCTTTGTAGCTACTTTTTCTTTATTTACCTAAAAGCGTCTCATGATTACAAAACCTTAAGGCCTTTCTCTTTAGTATTATGTTAGGTGTGTACATTTTTTTGTTTGTTTTCTATGTGTATCTATGTGATCATTAAATATTTATATTTAAACTTACATTAACTGTACGTATACCTACTTACCTACATAAATAGTTTAATTTAATAAGCAATAATTTGTGTGAGATAAATAAATATGTTTTTCTTTTATTCTTTCTAAGGATTCACCTTAAAGTCCGGTTCCTAATAACCTGCAAAATGATATGGGAATGGTGAATTTTCATACAATCCAGATCAATAAGACACAAGATTGATCTTGTGTCTTAGATTTCTGCTCGCAACATTTCCTATTAATCCCCATATCATAATACGATTCCTCAAAAAATCCTCAACTCGGATCTTTGTGCCTCAAAACCTTCCTCGAATCGGTATCATTAGTCCACCATTTTTGTATTTTCTGAGAAATAGTCGAGGTCGAAATTTATTGAAATCGACTGTTACTGAGATGCAGGCGACAAATCGCGTGACTTACCTACGCAAACTTCTACTTTCTTTAGTGCATTCCAAATTAATTAATATATATAATATTACATATATACTATCGTTCACACTGGGATCGTACAAATTATCTACCTTTATCTATACTTGCTACATAAAACACAGATGCATGTGTGGATATAGGAACTTCGCGTGCTGACGTGAAGCTTGCAATGAAACAAAGAAACTAAACGCGTTAGAGGCAACCCTTGGTTATTATTACCACTATTGTTTTCAATGAGCAGCGGCAGTAATAACTGCACGACCGTATATTTCATAAGGCAGCACCATTCGTTTCACAAATTCCAAAATAAACGCGGTTTTTAAAAAGGTTCAAAGTAGGCCGCGACCTATCGTGAGTTCACAGATGATTTTGTTTCCTCGAGTAAAGAGGTTTTTCCCAAATACCAAAAACCCATTGGAGGTGGGTTCGAGTCGAGGAAATCAGCTGTATGAGAAACGACTTAAGATATGGCGGTTTTAATCTTTAAGACTGTCACATACCTATGGCAGTTGGACCAGGATAAACTAGTGCCTAATTTGTTAATATCAACATAGGCTAAAAACAACTGTTCAGGGACCTAACTTACTTTTAACTCTTACATTACTTTTGTCTCGTTTTTTCTACACTTGACAGATAGTAAACAAAAAGTAAAGTAATATCAAAACGAATGCTATTAGACGTCGTGGTAGCCCCCGAGATATTTATTCCCGCATGCTCATATTCGTATGTAACCTTGGCTAAGGCTTCGTTTGATGAGAACGAGACTGGCTGTTCTAGCTGTCGTTTTTAGAAGAAAATAAACATTCGGTGATGGAAAAAGCAAAATACGTACATTGATTCCGACCAAATATTTGATTTGTTTTGTTATCAAAAGCTATATTTATTTAACACGGTCGAAATTAAATAGACGCACAAATTATGCGCTCTAAAGCTGTGGTCGCAGAGTTCAAATTACATTTTCACGTCTTTCAATCGGACACTCCCAATCGTAACAATTTAGTTTGTTCATAAAAATATAAAGGTGATTGTATACCACGCGCGTCGCGTTTTTATTTCGCACATTATAAGCGCGCCTCGCCATATGGGAGCGGTTTATGACCGTCCAGCTACCGTTTTATTGCTGTTTTATTGATGTGAAGTGACGTCCAACTAAGAATTGGAAGGATACAAATACTCTACGGTCGCCAAGACCGTTGTGGCGAAATTGGCAGAGTATTTCCGGCTTATAGAATCGATGCGGGTTCAAGTCCTGTGGCAAATTGTTTTTTTTTTTCTTTAATATCCGCTGTTAAATGCCAGCTGGTGTTCTTTTAAGCAAAAAAATAATACATACAAACTCTGCTTGGGGTGATCGGCAAAAGGCCAATTGTAAAAAAATGAAAAAAAAATGATGTCAAAGCCATAATTGTCTTTACAGCCAAAAAACTTAATTTCTAAATTGTAAAATATTATAATGTAGTTATTAAAAGTTAATTCCTTTATTCAGATGACTTAGATCAACGAAATAGTAGTTGAGTGAGGTAATAAATTAAAGATTTTAGTATAAAACGTTATCGGTGGAGTTTGTGGATGTCGAGACCATTATGTCTCTCACAGAACATTTTTTACCGCCTCTGTGGTCTTGTGGTTCAGCCCACTGATTACAGATCCAGGGGTCCCGGGTTCGATTCCTAAACGAAAGTACAATATTGTGCTCGGTTTGGTTGGTGGTAAGACTTTGTTTAAGCCTGGCTAGCAACCACCATCTTACCTAATTCTGTCGCCATAATAACAATTCTAAAATTGTTGTGTTCCGGCATTCAGAGGTAAGATAGCCAGTTCCTCAGTTTGTTGAGGATTCCGGGTGAAGTGCGCCTCCGCCTTATCTGAACATGTTACCAGGTGAGATGAAGGCTTTCCGGTCGTACAAGAAAAATAACACAAGTGAACGATTGGATTTAAACCCAGAACCTCCGGATCGTATGGCGGGCGGTACCCACTAAGCCACACGGCTCTGATTGCACATAAAGAAACTAGATTGTTCTTTTCAATGCGCATCTGTTATTCATTTTCAATGAAAGCTGTTGGATCAGAATTCCCGTAAATTGAAAAACAAGTGACTCTTCAGAAGCTGGTCAGAAGTCGGATGTTTGTCTGTGTGTCCGACCGTATTTGTAGAGCACTCGCAACGGCGCTACTGGCTGTCCTGTTTTTCAGTACAATAGTTACACTACAATTGTGTTCCTATAGTTCTGAATGATACATAGAAGCCTGCTCTAGGTTAGTTTTTACTTAACTATTATATGACGGGTAAGCGGTTGGCCTTCATCTCACCTGGTTACAAGTTATCCTCAACAAACTGAGGAACTGACTATCTAACCTCTAAATGTCGGACACAACAATTTGACAGCTAAATGGTGATTTCTCAATGTTGACTAACTGCCCAATAGGTAGGTAGATAGGTAATTAATATTAAATGTTTTAAGTTAGTATTAAGTATTTAGGTTTATGGTGTACTCTAACTAGAATGCTATTTAAAACTGTATAACTAAAAGTTAAATGGATCATCAAAAAATTTACCAGCCCGAGTTTCTTGCCTTTCTCCTTGTGCTGGTCGCTATTCCGAACACGCGGTAGATTTGCCGTATCTAAATGATCCTAAAAAACCTTAATGAATAAAAAAAAATGACTTTGACTTTGATCAATATACCACCTGGCTATATGTTTGTTATAATGATACTAAGGTTCATATTTTCAACTACTTAAACGTCAAAACTATTGATCAATCGTCCCAGAGTTGCCACAATTTTATACTCCCATGTTCAATGTGTGGTTACTTCCCGAAAGTTCTGACCATTATTTGCAGGCACTCGTAAGTTATCTTATAATACGAGGGAGCCAATAGATCAGTGCCCTCCGGCGAAGCCTTCTCTTGAATCTTAATATCCCTCGACTTTTATTACTGTTCAGGGGACTCAAAGGGCATAGCGCACATGTGTCATATACCTATAGACATTATTAGCCCCTCAGATATTATTAAATTTATATTATAAGTTTCAGAGGTTTCATGGGAAATTGTGATTTAACTATTATATATATGCTTAGTTTGGGGATAGATGGCGCTGTGTAAAAAAATGAAAAAAAAAAAAAAACATATTTTTATTTAGGTTTTTTTAGTTTTCATACTAAGATCTTGCAGTTCTTTATTTGATGACGTCGTAACCTTATTTTCTAGTAAATTAAGGTTTTAATTATTACAAAGTTTTTAATCATTATTTTCTGATACGATTTTGCATCCGCGATGGACAAAATGTTAAGCCTGTAGAAATATTAAAAGATCCTATGTACAGTCAGTACTTCATTATGTTCGAAATAGTTTTGATGATTGAGTGTGATATATATCCCTTAACCTCTAGAGTAACCAAAAATAATCATCATCAGTTCAAAAATACAAAAGTAATGATAGAATTTATTAATAAGATAAAACTTATGACGTGTACGATAATTAGTACAGGCGACGCGAATATACATTACACTAACAGTAGAGCAATTACAGTCCTCAATTGGTAATATCCGGCTCATTAGTAGAAGCATTTGGACACATAGGACAGACTACTAACCTGTAGGTAGGATGATACAGGTAGTAGGTTACTACCTGTAGATAGAAAAAACATCATACAGACGAGATGATGAAGATGTAGGTGTCCCGTCGAAGAATAAAAAAAAAGTTCTTTGTGTTATTTTTGCGTGAGAATTGCTATGCATTCATTAGTTGAGTGTTTCCGTTATTTTCAATACAATTTTCTTGTTCTTGATTCTTGACTTTCAACAACACAACACACTCGCAAAATGCATTATCTTTGAAAACACAATCACGAAAACTAAAAAGAAAACCGACTTCCATGAAGAATGTGATAAAAAGTTCCGACGAATTGAGAACAACAGCGGCAATTTTGTCAATAAATGTACTCTACCAATACTCACTTACTTTATTGTCTAGTGAGATGTTGGGTGAGTGTATTGGCAATAACCCTGGTCCACTTCCGGCATGGATTTATTTATTTATACACAGACTCATAAATATCCAATCCGGGGATTGCAACGCAACTGTTATTAGAAACGAAATAAAATGTGAAAGTGCCGTGTATCATTCATGAGATAGCCATGCGAAACGAGATGTTTTAATAACTTAGAAGCGTGCCGTTGCCGTGTCGTGTCCTTCAAAACCAACAAACAGACAACTAAAGGCCCTCAGAGGACTAAAGTGACCCTTTAGTCCAGTATCTGTGGGCAGGCTGTTGAATCTCTTCATTGTGCAGAATGTACCAGACATTTGTAACATTTGTAAATGTTTTATTTACATATGCAGAGACAGAAAAATGTGGCATGAGCTAGAGGAGGCCTATGTCGTTAGACAGCCTGACCAATATGGTTAATTTATGTACTCAGGAAATAATCTTATTAGTTTAGAAATACCACATGTATATAACGTACATTGTATAATATGTGATCAGGATACAGGGGTTTTTTTTTTAAGTATTTCTTGAATTCAACCCACTTGACAAGAGTGGCGATTCAACAAAGCTACAATCTTTAGAGACTCCAACAGTCCAACAGTGAACGGCTACAGGTTTTTGATGATAAGAACGTAACAGCAAGGATGTTAGAAATGGGTAAGCTGTTAACCTTGAGACTTGCAAGCGCAAATATTATCTACGATAGATTTTTCTACGACGGGACTCGAAACGGCATCTTTTCCTAAAGCCGGAAACGCTCAAACCAACTGAGCTACGGTGGTATTGACACAAATTCCGAAATTTTGTGTCATGTCTTTCAGCAGCCATCGTACGACGGAGAAGCGCTTTGCCTTTATCTCACCTGGTTTCAAGTTATGATAAGGCCGAAGGTAGCGCATATCACCCGAAATCCTCAACAGACTGGCTATCTTACTCTTTTATTCAGGAACACAGATTCAGAATTTAGAATCGTTTTTATATCGTGGTAGCTAGGCCAGGTGACTTTATACAAAATCCTGCCATCAACCATAAGCCAAGCACAATATGGTACCCATGACCTCTGGATGTGACACCGGTGGCTGAACCACTAGACCACAGAGGCACAGGCTTTCCCAGAAGCTGCCTTTTATTTTTTTGCACTGGTACTAACTTAGTGCAACCTGCTACACACATTAGTTTGTAGGGGTGGGTACTAATTACTTGATTTTCAGTAGCTACTAACCTTTTTAACATGCTGCAACATTATGGCTCACTAGTGGTAATGTTTAAGGGATCTATTGTATTTGTAATGTCATAGGTATTTTTTTTATATTGTGCGACGGGGATATGCTTGGACTTCATCTCACCTGATTACAAGTTGAGATAAGGCCGAAGGTGGAGGCGCACGTCACAAGGAACCCTCAACTAACTGAGGAACTGGCTATCTTACCTCTCAATGCCGGAACACAACAATTTTAAGAATAGTTGTTATGGCGACAGTATATTAGGTAAGATGGTATACAATTTGGAGACGGAACCTTGCCAATTAGAAAGCCTGAGTAGGTCATATCCACCAATATGACCTATCTATAGAGGTATAATCTCTGCTGTGTTTATGTCTTGTTTAATAAAAAAAAAATGTACGACGGGTAAGCACTTGGCCTTCATCTCATCTGGTTACAAGTTGAGATAAGGCCGAAGGTGGGGGTTCACTTCACCCGGAATCCTCAACAGACTAAGGAACTGGCTATCTTACCTCTAAATGCCGGAACACAACAATTTTAGAATTGTTATTATAGCGACAGAATTAGGTAAGACGGTGGTAGCTAGCCAGGCGGACTTGTCCTATCACCAACCAACCAAGCACAATATATTGTACTCCCCACGGAGATCGAACCCGGAACCTCTGGATCTGAAATCGGTGGATTGAACCACTAGACCACAAAGGTGGTTAAAAAATATTTTATCTATACCGCACTGGCGCTGCGCACGGACGGGTAGTTTCAAAGTACCTGAAAAAGATCCCCTCTCGAACTGCAGAAAACAATAGCGCATTATAGAAACATTCTGGTTCTTTCATGACGGTAGGTCACGTATACACAAGCTAAGGCTGTGCACATAATGCCTGTAATACAATACTTGGTCCGCACTAAACTGCTATAAGTATTGCAAGTCGACCGGCATTTGAGACTCGTGGCACGCATACTGATTCTGGAACATCCAGCCACGAAGGTCAAGGCATATGCTAGTCATTGTAGTTATTCAACAACTAGCATAATCAAATTGTTTGTGTTTCAAGTGCACTAGGTCAAAAAATTTACAAATGTTATTATGACACAAAAATTCACAAACCGCGACGGGACTCGAACTCGCATCTTTTCCTGAAGCCGGAATTGCTCTAACCAACTGAGCTATGGGGGTACTGAGGAACTGGCTATCTTACCTCTGAATGCCGGAACACAACAATTTTAGAATTGGTTTTATGGCGACAGAATTAGGTAAGATGGTGGTTGCTAGCCAGGCTTAAACAAAGTCCTACCACCAACCAAACCGAGCACAATATTGTACTTTCGTTTAGGAATCGAACCCGGGACCCCTGGATCTGTTATCAGTGGGCTGAACCACTAGACCACAGAGGCGGTTAAATAACATTTGTCATAATAACATTTGTAAACTAGCTTAATGCTGTGCAATGGATGGAAAGATTCGGGTGGTTTCATAAACCAGTATTCTCGCCTCTATCTTGTTTTTATCTGTTTCCATGGTTTCAATAAACATGGCGGCTTGTCTTCTGAACATTTTATTTCAGTTTCATTGAGAAGTCAAAGGAAAGCCGCCTTTTTCATTTAAACCAGAATGAACAGATTTAGGTTATGTGGCACCCGCATACCTAGTGATTCTCAACCGCACGGAAAGTTTTCAGATCGGTTGGGAAACATAACTTTTTGTCGGATTCTACTTAGAATCCGTTGGATTTCAACGCTATTCTGTGACAATTTCTGACAATCGTCAACATTTTCCGGACTCTATCGGAAGCTTCCGAATTCGATCCGATAAGGCTTTCCGAATGTTTGTGAATAGGTATACCGATGTATTTATGCGACATGTAACAATGATGTTTGAGTCTGGCCCAGGCGCAATCTGACACCATTTCGAAGTCGTAGCAATTCAGTCGATTTAATGGTTCATTTTATTTAAACGGTCATCTAATTATAGACTTTGGTCAGTATTTTGTCAGCAAACAAAGTGAAGTAAAAGTGCAAGGTAATTTTAGAACCAATACCAATGTACCAAATATTTATACTAAACCGTTGTAATATGGCTGTCAAATAACGTTTGAGCTAATTTTTCCTATGAATATCAGTATAACAGCCCAAATCTTGGTCTAGTTTTGTCTAATCCAGGCAATTTAAATCCATTAAAAATTATCTAGTTTGTCATCCAACTTCGATGACACATCTCATGTATTTTTCATTTGGCAACATTCTGATCCATAAAAGGTAAATGTAAAGCTGCTAAAACCTCAAATTTACAACTTTGGACGATAAGTTGATGGTGTAGGCTTCAAGAGTAAAGTTCCTCTATATTTTTATGACATGTGCCACATCCAAAGTTTCCAGCTCCCTCTGTAACTTAGCTACTTTATTTCTAAAGGTGAGCCTCGTTGAAAGTGAGATAGTTCACTCCACTCCAGCACTAAGGAGTCAGCTCACGTGCCGTCGAACTTTTTAACCGAACTTCTTGTATAGTCTAGTGATTATGCTGGTGTCGATAAAGTTTTATCCTCCCTTTCCTTTCTTGCAGGTAGAATACAGTTTGTGAAGTGTGTGATGAAATTTTGATGAGCAATATGGCGATGAACTCGCTTTATATACAGATAGATATATAAATATATAATTCATAATATAGATATATAAATGCATTTACTACCATTAAAAAAAATAATTATACAACTAGGAGACGGAATAAGAAAGTAGCCTACCTGATGTAAAGTGCATCTCTTGCCAAAAATAATGCCTTACTGCGTATATCATATACACAAACTACATAGCCTCACGGCACTGCATTGCACCCGTCAACTTGAGTCATAAATGAGTCAAGCCTAGAGTGCCCGTAATTTTACCGGTAACCATACCCTTCAAACCGGCAATACTGCTTGGCAGCTGAAATAGGTTTAGTGGTAGTACTTTCCCGTTCGAGCCCTTTCACAAGGGGCTCTACTAACTGTTAAAACGTAATTGCTAGTATTGTTACGAGCTGGGGTTAGTAAATCTTAAATAAATTAATATTACTCAAAATGAGACACGTTCATTCAGCAGCAAACTAATTACTCCAAAAGACAGTTAAACACTACTAAGTTATACTTAAGAATGTTCTGTGTTTAGGTGTTGTATCATATACTTAGTATGTATGTATTTACAGAAGTATTTAAGTATTCTATCTGTAATCTAGTTCCCATATTACAAGCTATGCTTAGTTTGGCCATGTCGCGGGGTTGTTATGTCCTGTAATATTTATTTATTTATTTATAGAGTCGCTAAACACTGATAACGCACTCAAATATCACTTGATGCTATCTCGCTGTATCGTAATTGAATACTGTCCAGCTTCTAAGTCGCGCGGCTTATATCAAACTCTATAGATTCTTCTACAATCTTACTGTACGTACCTACGTAGTTCATAGTCATTTAAAGACCAGCTATGTGTTTGATAGAATTTCCCATCCGCAGAATCTCAGAAACTTAGTTGTGCATAATCTGTCAGTTAGAGCGTTTATTTGTATACCGGGATTTAAATATCAGGTATATAAAAAAAACGCAATGTTTAGTAAATTAAGTAAAATTAGATCCAGCTACGCAGACTTCACATGTGAGTGGATCTATTTGCATGGAGTTAAGCTAGCTCATCGGAACGGGCATTTAGGCAGGGGATTCACTCCGAAGTTTAGGTACGTTTGGGCGGAGTTCCTCCCGGGGAGAATGACGGCGGCAGGTTGCCACTCGGCTCTCGTCTCGGGTCGCGCGCAATTATTATGAATTCAAAACATAGTAATTCGTTTAAAAATACTGTTATGTTTTGTATACGGGTGTTAAGATAAACAAAAACTAATCTACGGGAAACTACAGTAAAATTTAAAAAAATCCGACAGATATTGAATGGTAAGCTATTTTTATATTCAAACCATCACATTAAAGTCTACCTACTCTGTAACTTTATATGTAACTTATGTAGTATCTAGGTACATAATATGAAATATAACCTAAGTACATACACATTTTAGGATTTCAAAAGGAATGAATAATTGTGTGTGAAATTTTATTACTTAGGTGCCTAGTTTTTTACCTACCTAGTTTCATATTTTTGTAGATTTTCGTATTTAGTTTTTGATTGAATAGATAGTAATAACCTACACATACCTACCACCGTTTCATTTAACTCCGTTTCAAGCCGCGCGGACTTCAACTTAACAGGTCCATACAAGTTTGTAGAACTTGAACCACGCGCTGCGGTACCTACCTCGTCGCCCACCCAGCAATAGTTGCGTATGTTTGTAGTTAACTAGCCAGCCACCTAAGTATATTTATATCGGCGAGACGGAACCCTATGCTCTGACCGCGAAACCGGTTACAAGTCAGCGGTGTCAAACGGAATATGAACGCTAGTATCACACGATAAGATTCAATTTCGCATGCAAGTGGTAAGAGTAGGTACATTTTAATACCTAACCATGACTTTTGTTAGAGAGTGATCCCTCTGTACTTAGTACTATTAGTTATTCTGTGGTTTAGGTACAAGTATTTTGTAGTACCACACGACGCCCGAAGCGGTTGTGGCTGAGCACATATTTGATTATTACCTACTCTTGTTTGGATGCCCCATATTCGCTACCACGTAGATCAATATGTGCCTCGAAATTATAGCATTTATATTCATTTATTTCTAAGTAAATGAAAATCATCACAATTTTAGTCCACAAACGTCCAATCAACGTAGACCTACTCCAATAGCCAGAAATAGCTATCTGAGCCGCCTCTATCTATCGTCTTTCCGCGACCGCCACAATGTCAACGGTCTATCGAGTGGGGTCTTACCACACAACACAAGTAAGTACACCTGATGTTAAGTGCATCCCTTGCCTATCTATTTATTCATCTATTGCCACCGCATTGCGCCCGTCAACTTGAGGCGTAAAGGTATTAAGCCTCACGTTCCCGTAATTTTACCGGCAACCATACCCTTGATACCGGAACACAGCAATGCTGCTTGGCGGCAGAAATAGGTATGGTGGTAGTACTTCCTCGGACGAGCCCTTTCACAAAGGGCTTGGACACTTTCACTGCTATATACTTTTTTAATGTACCGTCGACAATCAAGTTCAATAATTTCAATAGTCAAGAAATAGTCAAGAGATAGGAACGATGACAAAACTACCAAGAAGCATAGGTAGTTAGGTATTTACCTATTTAAAAATGGCTATCATTTAAATGGTCAGAACTGTCAACTAATTTATTTTGTGCCAATACCTAACCTGGATTAAGCAGTGTTTAACAAATAAGTATTATCAATTTAAATAACGGTCAGCTAATTTGTTAGTTTGTTTTTTAACATGATTTGGCCAGCTTTTAAATGTATTTTGTCAAAAATCAAAGTGAATTGAATAAACAAAAATCTGCGACTCGATTTAGAATTTTGAAGAATTCGAAGCCAAAAAAGGTGTTTCTGGATGAAAAAAAAACACAAATACGTAAAGTACAGGTTACGTAGTGTACGTAAAATACTTGACGGTATATTTTGCTGTCAAAATAGCTTTTTAGCAGATTTGCTGACTGCATATAAAAAAAAATACATTTTATTACTTGCCTTTTAAAATGTTGGGAATCAATCTGTGAAAGGAAAAGATATAAGTACCCCTTATAGTAGGTACATTCGGTGGTCATTAGTCGAATACAATTTCGTTCAAGAAAAAAAACTTGGGCAACTTCTGGGCAAGCTTGCTCCATCATTGACCTCATCCTTGCCTATGCAAGTTACGGGTCAAGACCCATTCTTAATAATAAAATAAACCAGCCAAGTGCGAGCACGCACATCGAGTTCCCTGACCCACTTTCATGGCAAAAATTACGTTTCGGGTACGGTTTATACAGCCCACAAACGGAGGAGGCTTGGAAATAGGGTTCCGTTAGAAAACGGAACCCTAAAAAATATGAGTCCGAAGTTTCTCAACGAATCGTCCTTGATCATCTATCAGCTTTAAAAATATTGGTAGACAGATTTCGTGACAACAAAGAGATTCTATCATCTGTACCGTGAAATTGATGAACTCTCAAAGCTTCAAGAGCCTCAAAGCTAAAAATCCCCGACGGTACTATCGCCAACAGAAGCCGTTTGTAACTATATATCGTTCTCCTTGAGCTGCACTTTTAAGATATTGACTCTTCAGACAACCGCGGGTATTATGTGCTCGACTGTACTGAATTTCAGAGATAGTTTTCTGTTTACTACTTGGGTGTCCGTGGTACAGAGAATTCTATATTGCTTAGGTTTTTTTTTATTTGAAATGTGAAGCTCTTGACAGGATGATTGCCTGAGGCGTTAGTATTCTGATATGCTTCTTGCTTTTTTTTAATAGGTATTACGTGAAATATAGCAATTTGACCGAAGTAATGATGTCAATGTACTTCATTGAATGGGAATTTATCGAAATACTTTCCTATAAAGTGTAGCTGACATTGTCAAGTTTCCTGATGCCTATGAACTGATCAGTCAATCAGTCGGCTTATATTTGTATAACATTTCAAATGTATTATGATAGAGCCCAAGTTTACTGTAATATTTTTTATCCCATCTCATGTTGTTGAAAACCCATTTTTATTTTAATTGAGACGTCTTGGTTGTTCTGTCATGTTTTACATTTTTATAAACAGGTTGTTCAAGAACAAACGTTTACAGAAATTGTCCTATTAAGCGTCTGTTTTTTTTTATTACTTTGCGTTGAGGTGTTTTTGTTTTGACTAAAATAAATCGAACGACACGTGTAGCTTTTGTTAGCAATCAAATAAAATGTCAGCTTTTGGATAGAGATGGTTTCTTAATTAGTCGAAAGAGCTACGCTTTGTCTGTGCTCTAACTAAATGGCGATGTATATATATTATTATTGGTTACAGTTACATATATAAATATAAATAATATAATAATATAAAACAAACAAGGAGAACCATCAAAATAGTGTAACAATGTGCAGTCTTATCGCTTAAAATCGTTATCTACCAAACAACCTTTGGATAGAATGGACTGTTAAAAAACAGTTGTGAAGTCACGTTCGAAAGGGATCCTTCTTAACACCCGAAGTCAACAATAGAAAACTAGATTAGGCAATCTACACCTTTTCTCGGAGTTTTTCTGCAAGGCACATTTGCGCCCCGGGTCACGTGTGTATAGAGGGTCGATATCACAGACTAGGGACGATAGCTAGGTTAATATTCACGTGGCATTTAATCCACGATTTATTTGACTATGTGACCAGTGAATTGTATAGGTGTAGTGACACACCTGCGGAAAATACGGCAAACGTTAGTTTCAACACTAGGTTCCATTTTACAGTAAGTATGTGTTTTAGGTAATTCTAAGAGTTTTTAATACATGACATATGTTTATTTTAACAAGCCTCATAGCTCAGTTGGTAGTAACTCTGCCTTCTGCGCTGTAGGTTGTGGGTTCGATTCCCACCCAGGACAAACAATTGTGTGATATAAATGTTTGTTCTGTGTTTGGGTGTGTTATCATATAGTATGTATGTATTTACAAAAGTATTCAAGTATTCTAACCGTAATCTAGTTCCCATATTACAAGCTATGCTTAGTTTGGGGCTAGAGGGCGCTGTGTGAAATTAACGTCCTGTTTTTTTTTTTTTTTAAATAATTTTGGTGTTAAAAGGCTTGCTTATATTTGAAGCCTAGTTGTACCTACAGCACCACTTTCCACCTTTCTGGCTCAGACTGAAAACCAGCGCTGCTAGCCTTATACGAGGCAGCATTGAGCTGAGTCTGGGCCCATGTGGCTGTGCTGCACAAATTATACTGCAAAATATATATTTTATAGATTTTTTGCTATTTTTTTATTATTAATGTATTTCATTTTTGGACATACGGGAATTTCCACGAACCTTATTACTGATGTAAAACACCAACGTTTCGTCCTTGACCGAAGGACATTCATCAGGGTGAGTACGGTTCACGACGCACGCGTTCCGAGTCCTTGCGAGCACTCCGGAGCAGCGCTCTTTCCGCGCGGAAGGTTCGTGGAAATTCCCGTATGCCCAAAAATGAATTCGTTGATCCACGATAGTTATTTTAATAAAATTAATGTATTTATTATCATGTATTGTATTCATTCTTGTATGTATTTCATGTGTCTTAATTCGTGTTTATTTAATTTTTATTGCTGTTGTTGAACTAATATATTCCATTTCATTTAATGTTATAACACGCTCGTAATGTTTTAGAAGTGACTTATGACACTTAGAGACATGTTAAGTATCTCGGAATTTAAATCGATAAATATCGATTATTGTGGGTACATATTGCTTTACGTATCTAAGGCTAATATAATTAATATATAGGCAAAGGATTTGCCTTCCGGTGTACCGCGCATGTCAAAGTGGTCATCAAGCTATACGTCACATCAGCTGAATTTATTTCACGGTCAGCGGAGCACCGACCTTTGCGTGGCTGTTTTCGATTTGATGTAGGTGTTTGGCGATACAACGCAATGCATGCCTCGACCGAAAGTTCGGCGTGCGTGTTTTCCGTCACGTAACGCACTGAACAAAATGACAGACGTGTATCTGGCAAACAAATACTTGTACTGATTATTCAACTGCCGAATTACTTATCAAGTGGCATGGGTACTTCAAGAAAATAACAGAAAAAAATCTATGTGCTCTAAGGGGTAGGCACACAACGGATTTCCATTTACTACGCTCCTTGCACACCTCTTTTGCCTCATTCACTCTCATCACTTTCATCACACATGCTCATCGGTTTAGGGTAGGTACTTCTGAATTAATAATAAATGTTAGATAATAAATGTCCTTCATGAATTAATAAATTAAAATTCTTATTATACATTTATTATATACATTTATTACACAAGAACCTTTAAGCTAACATTAAAATGGGCGTTCTTATCGCTATAAAGCGATCTCTTCCATACAACTTTTGGGTGGAGAGGATCTGAGCACGATTGAATACAATAGAATATTCGTTAATGAACATCAAAAGTAAATAAATTATTAACAAATCCATATTACAGTATATATTGCACAATGGGTGGTATTATCTCTAAAAGCTATCTTCGACCGTATATAAATTTGCGCACAACAAAATATTTAAAAAATAAAAAGGTGCAATATGCATAAATAATACATACCTATTCAATAAACACAAATACAGTTTTAATTTAGAATCTTGTTGTGTTCACGCAAAGCAATGGTTATGGCTTTATCTTTTTTCGCTTTTATCTATAAGTAAAGTCAAGATGTAGCTGCTTCTTTTTTAAGCTACGTCGATACCGAAGTAAGGAATGCGCAAGAATGTTCTGGAATAACGGTAAGTGAATTATGTTATCTCGTTCAGTCGTTTAGTCAATAGTTTTGTTGGGATGATAAAATAAATATCTTTTGTAAGGAAACTATTTCAGTGCATAGGAAAAGGACCTCCTATAATTATGTTGTAGAAGGCAACTAAATTACGAGTATCTTACCATATGCTCACACGGTATACGGACTTTCTCATCACTTTTCTTACACTTTATTCTTACAAGTGATATTCAATCCGCTTACCAAACGTGACGATTTTGGCAAAACCTATTCTAATCGAGGCTTCGATCAACACAGCGAATCTTTCTTTGGTCGCAATTCCGAACACGCGGTATGACTAATTTTGAAACATCAAATCTACAAGTTTCAAAATGAGTAATTCCGAGAATGTTCCATTTGTAATGTCCCACGATGGGACACAAAGGGAAATTTAAATTTAATAATATTTTGATTCCTCTGATGTCCCGTTGTTTTTAAGGTTGAAATGAAAAGCTCACGAAACTGAAATTATTATCAAATAAATAACTTTGACTTTGAAGTTAATGTTAAATGCTATTGATGTGATAAGCATCGTTTAAATGGAAACTAGATTTAATGTAAAAAAAGCTTTACTAAACTGCAATATTTTTGTCTGAGACTCGACCCCACCAACTCAGCCCGTGGATGTCGTAAAAGTCAACTTTGGTTTCACATCAGAAGAAGGGCTTACAAAAGTAAGATGCTGTACTTTTGTGAATTATCTAACAGATTTACTTATCTAATACATTTGGTTGCCTGGAAGAGATCGCTTTCAACGATAAGGCCGCCCATTGTTTTACCAGTGACGCTTAGATTAAGTTTCCACTATCTGTATTTTGTTATGTTATTTTTATATGGTGAACAATAAAGAGTTATCTATCTATCTATCTTTACCGGGATCACTAATCCACCTGCCAAGCGTGGAGATTATGGAAAACCCTCTCATTTTGGAGACGGCTCTGTCCGGTAGTAGGCATTTTATAGGCTATTAAAAGAAACTACAATGTGGTATTTATTAGCTTACGCTGCATTTTTATATTTTATCATTCACATTTTCCGGATACAAACTGTCTGTATGTCCGTAATTTCCTAAAACGTAAGGATTTATAAATAAAATCTGCAAGCATTCGGCATACTTACATTCAATATACGCGCAAAAGCTACTCACCAGCATAATATTATTAGAACGAAAATCTCGTACCGCTTTATTCATAAACCACACAAAAATATAAACAGCTAAAAACAATATTTTTTAGCTGTTAATATTATTTTTGTATTTCAAGTGATTGCACTTGATCACGACATATAAACATGTTATCATGACACACAAAATCATAAGCAGCGTCGGGACTCGAACCAACATCTTTCCCTGAAACGCTCTAACCAATTGAGCAACGAAGGTCCACGACGCATTATCTGATTTTTTGAATAAATTCGCAAACCGCTTCAGGACCTTCTTTGTTCAGTGGTTAGAGAGTTTCCGGCTTGAGGAAAAGATGCGGGTTCGAGTCCCGCCGCGTGTTGTACATTTTTGTGTCATTATAGCGTTTTTTAACACTGCAATATTGTTTTCAGGATTTTGAAGAAGTGTAAAATAATATGCGCAAAGATGATTTCCACATTTTTACGTCAATCAGCTATGTCAACAGTTTATGTCGCGTGATAGACGGGGGTAAAAAAGAAAATGCCAGAGATTTGACGAAAAAATGTGTGGTATTACTGCAATTATTACATGTTACGTCTGATAAAAACTAGATTAATTCAGGATGATCTATAATGTGATTTTACCAGTTTAATTTACATGAAAAGTGTTTACAAACTATGTATTAAAGAAAATACTTACGTTAACATGGATTTTTTTTTATTAAAAGGTTGTCTTGTATGTGAATAGTAATAAATGAGTAATATTACTTCAAATCAAATAGATGAAGTAATGACTGTTCAAAGTGATATACATATTGTTCGAATAATGTTCGAATAAAATCTAATTGTAATGTAATTAACATGAATACATAAGGCCCTCTAACCGAAAACTATACAAATACAAACCAAATGACACAAACAACAATTTATAAGAAACTTTTGTTTGAATTTATAAATAGTTAACTTTTGAGTTTTTTAAGTCAAAAAGCAAGCTTAATGTAAACTTAGCTACAGACATCAATTTATTAAACTTCAAAACATCACTTTAGTAAACTTTCCTTCAAACGTCTACATAAGTAAACTTAACTTAAAACAGTCACTTTTGTAATCTAAACTACGTTCTACGTTCACTTTAGTAAGTGAAAGTTTCACTTTAGTAAACTTAGCTACAAACACTCCCTTTAGTTAACTTAGCAACAAACATTCACTTTAGTAAGCTTAGTTACAAACGTTAATTTTAGTTAGCTTAGCTAAAATCGTTCACTTTAGTAAACTTAGCTACAAACGTTAACCGCCTCTGGTCTAGTGGTTTAACCCACCGATTTCAGATCCAGAGGTACCGGGTTCGATCCCCATGGGGAGTACAATATATTGTGCTTGGTTTGGTAGGTGGTAGGATTTTGTATAAGTCCGCCTGGCTAGCTACCACAATCTTACCTAATTCTGTCGCCATAATAACAATTCTTAAAAAAAATTGTTGTGTTCCGGCATTCAGAGGTAAGATAGCCAGTTCCTCACTTTGTCGAGGATTCCGGGTGAAGTGCGCCTCCATCTTCGGCCTTATCTCAACTTGTTACCAGGTGAGATGAAGGCCAAGCGCTTCCTCGTCGTACAATAAAAAAAACTTCAGTAAACTTAGTTGTAAACGTTCACTTTAGTAAACTTAGTTACAAACGTGAACTTTAGTAAACTTAGTTACAAACGTTCCCTTTAGTTAAATTAGCTACAAACTTTCCCTTAAGTAAACTTAGCTAAAAACATTAGCTTTAGTGAGTTTAGCTAAAACGCGTCTACTTTCGCAGCTCCCTTATGAATAAAAAGGTCGCGTGGAGAATGTGGAACGTACAAGACGGCATTATTAAATTGGCTGTAGACATTTTCAGCTCTATTCAGGAAAAACGTGGATTTCTGAATTGCCTTGAATTCATGCTTGAGGGTGTGGGTATCAAACATTTGCAAGTACCTATACAAGAAGCCCTAAAGGTCACACATGAAAGTCGCGTAGTTATTTTTGTATTATTCTCGTTTTTGTTTTTCCGGAGAAGCGGTGTTTTTCAATATCATTTCAATGTAACGACCACTGGAGTATTTTTTATTTGTTCGACGGGGAACCGCTTGGCCTAGTTACTAATTGTTGGATTGCATAATTTTGATCATGTTTCGGAGTATCCCCGTAACCTCAAATGGTTACCCATCCGTCTTCGCCGAAATTCTCGCATTCTTTTTCTCCTTTACTCCATCCTTTTTATTCCTTCTACTCCTGTTTCCTTAAAGGAACGTTTTCAATTTATTCATCTCTCTCACTCTTTATCGTTACGTTCTTCCAATACCCGCCAATTATATCCCTATGCATTCTTCCACTTTCTATGGCAGTTCATTTACAGTAGAAGCTACTCGGTTATGGAATGATCTACCGGTATCAATACGCTTTGCAAAGTCTCTCCCTATATTAAAAGTTTGGTTACTATGCTGAGTAACCAAACTTTTAATATAGAAGATATTTATCATCATCTTAAATCACATGTGTTTATTTATTATTTTTATCTTTCGTGTGTAACTACTTATGTTAGTATTGTTATAAAATATTTACAGTATATATTTTTATCATTTGTATTTATGCTTATCAAATAGGTATGTATTCTATTTTATATGTTATCTATGTATGTTTATGCATATTGTATTGGAATTTGTATTATAATTATCTGCGGATGCTAGTTTTTAGTAAGTATACTGCGTATTTTTTTTTTCCAAATATTTTATTGTGCGCCTATATGTCCATATTTACATCCTCCTGGTCCTGTCCATGCAAAGGTTGTCTGGAAGAGATCGCTTTTAGCGATAAGACCGCCCATTGTGCATTTTTTTTTTTAATAAGATGAATTAGTTCATAATTGTATTTACATTTGGTGTTCAATAAAGAATATTGTATTGTATTGTATTGTATTATAATTGCAGTACCCAGGATCGACGGCCCAACGTGCCTTCCGTAGCACAGAAGGTACCTACTATCTTACTTATCAAACAATCAGGTGTCCAAACCTTCAATGTCCCTAACGAAACTGAGAGCAAACACAACATAGATGTGACCCGGGAGTTGAACCCAGGACCTCCGTATCAAGGGTCCCTTTGTATCATTTCTGTTTGTTTTTTGTAAATTAGCCACCATGTAATAATTATTATTTTCAATTCATTTGTACCTTAATGTGAGAAACCTTACGAAAAAATCATACAATGTTTAGATTTAGGATTTTCTCGGACATTGAAAGGAACTACAGTTGCTTTACTTTGACAGCCTCATAGCTCAGTTGGTAGTAACTCTGCCTTCGGCGCTGTAGGCTGTGGGTTCGATTCCCACCCAGGACAAACATTTGTGTGATGAATATAGATGTTTGTTCTGTGTTTGGGTGTTGTATCATATAGTACGTACTCGTATGTATTTACAAAAAGTATTTAAGTATTTTATCCGTAATCTAGTTCCCATATTACAAGCTATGCTTAGTTTGGGGCTAGATGGCGCTGTGTAAAATGAATGTCCTGTAATATTTATTTATTTTATTTTATTTTATTTTTACTATTCCGTTATCCCAATGTGTGGAAATAAGCGCCCTATGCGAAAACTAAAATAGTTTCAGTTAGCTGTCAGAAACTCATGCTAAGGCCACAGGACAAACATTTGTTTGTTGAATATTGATGTTTGTTCCGTGTTTGGTTATGTATTACATTATAATTAGGTACCTATGCATTCATATATAAATATTTATTGTATTCTAGTTCCTATATTTACAAGCTTTGCTTAGTGTGGGACTAGATGGCGCTGTGTAAAATTAATGTCTTGTATTATTTTATTTATTTATTTATATATGAACTAACCCTTTGAGGTATTTTTAAGTTTTAGTGATGAAGTCGGTTCCAATTTTATTCGAAAATAACTTACTCATACTTATATTGCCCAGTTTTATCGTACTACCTAAAGTGCGAACTAACTACGGCAAGAAAACAATTAGGTACCTACGAAGACGCTCAACTTTACAATAAGCTACCCTCAGCGCAAAAAAAATGTAAACTCGCTTAACGTACTTAAAACTAAACATGCACAACACATTATTGATAAAATCTATTAATAACAACAATTTTATTCCTAACTACTATTGTTATGAAGTACTATTGTATTTTAAATACGTTAAATGGGTAGTTCTAGGTACTGGGTACCATACACTGATAATTTACTATAACTACCTACCGATAACTAGCTTCTACTCATACCTACTTACTTTAAAAATAACTTCGATAGGTATTAATTCTCATGTAAGTGACTTTATTTGTCTTTAAGAGAATAAATGTATTTAAACCGATATTGATACGAAATATATCTATCTTGTTACCTAATGATAGAACACAGCGAGTATCCTGTTTGTATTGCCAAACGAACCGTGTGGACGAACAGACGAACTAAACAGCATTACGTGATCCAGCCAGCGGCAGGGAACTTCAGGACGTGTGGAGATGTCTGAGGGAAATTTAGGAGGTGAAGGGTAAACTAACGATTGAAATAACGATTCATGAAACATGTGCATGACGACATAAGCGAATGTACACAGAATATAAGAAATTATTTGAAAATGGAATTTAGTCGGATTTCACAACGTCAGCGAATACACAGACTATGAGAAATTATTTGAAAATGGAATTTTGTTAGATTTCACAGTATAAGCGAATATACACAGACTATGAAAAATGATTTGAAAATGGAATTGACTTGATTTTATAACTAAAGCGAATAAACACAGACTATGAGAAATGATTTGAAAATGGAATATAGTTAGATTTTAAATTAAAGAATCAATAATTAGAATTAGAATACCTACCTACGATTTTGCAATTTTCTGTCAACATGCTTTTTAGGGTGTAAGCTTTACATCTCTACACTTGTCTAGACAGAGCAAGGATGATCTACAATGAAGCGAGAAAAGACCAGAAAGAACAGATTCGGCTATATCTCTGCAGTGATCTGCGTCTTTTCATCCCGTGAAACCGTAAGAGGCGACTATGGGAGTTTATCAGGAGTGTTGTAGCTGCCTTAATACCTGTTACCAAACTACGATCACATATCTGCCTGCCAATCATGGTGATTTTGACTAACACACCATTACACTATTATATCGCCAGATGATGAATCGAATAATGGCATAGTCGTATAAAACAAGGCGTTTGGAGACTTCATTCCCATCATACCGAGAGAATGTCATTTAATCCTTTAGTGCAACACAACAAAAGGAAGCTACCCTGAATATTACAAGGCACTAGAGCCTCTTTTTTATATACGACGGAGAAGCGCTTAGCCTTCATCTTATACCTGGTTTCAAGTGAAGATAAGGCCGAAGGTGGAATCCTCAACAAACTAAGGAGCTGACTATCTTACCTCTAAATGCCGGAACACAGCAATTTAGAATTGTTGTTATGGCAACAGACTTAGGTTAGATGGTGGTAGCTACAATGCCACCATTGTGGGTGTGACCGGGACTCCGCGCAGCACACGCTTCAGCAGTGCTCAGCGTGGAGCGTGGAGCGCGGAATCCTGGTCAACAGGATCGGGCAGAACCTCTCTCTGCCAAGCGTAGTGGAAGCTATGGTGGCAGATGAGACGGCTTGGAAGGCCGTGGCCTCTTTCTGTGAGACCGTATTGGTTCGGAAAGAGGCCGCCGAGCGAGATCGGGAGAGGGCCGATCCCGCTCGGAGGAGGCGGCGGCGGGGCGCTGGCAACGGCCGCCCCGCACTGCCTGCCCCATGAGGGGCTTGGGCGGTACCCCCTGCCGAACAGGGGGCCTTTCGGGACTGCGTGAGCGGTTGGAGCGAGGGCTCCGGCTGGTCAGTAGCGGACCCCGGGAGGGCGGCTGACACATTGTGGCATGTGCAGCCGTAGCACCACGAGTGCTGGGGGCGAACCACGAGGGCTGTGGGTGTCGTTCCCGGGACGTGCTTTAAAGGCGATATGCGAGGGGGGCACCGAAATGTTCTATAGAGAGTTGTCGGAGCCCCTCGACACGCATCGAGGCCGGCCACCGGGGTGGTTTTAGTGAGTCGACGAGTCCGTCATCCTCACACTACCCTTTCGCATCCCTCGGTGCGTTAGGGTGTCTGCAAACAGATTTCCCCCCGTTAAAAAAAAAAAAAAAAAGATGGTGGTAGCTAGCCTGGCGGACTTGGATCACCAACCCACCTCTAGTGCTTAGTCACAATTTGAAGTACGAGGAGACCATAATAACACAAAAATTGATAGAATCAAAGAGCTGAGTCATCTTGACATATCAACACCATACTCAAAGCCATCGCAGAACACTTCCCAAAAAACCCAATAAAATGAAACGCCCCCGTATCCCGGCCAGACAAACGATCATTTTTATCTCGCCATTCCCTGGACATTTCCTTTTACTGGTTTCAATGTCTTGCAAAGATTATCGTGACAAGAAGACTCACATGAGTCAAACTATTTCAAAATGGTTGTATAGATATAGGTAGAAAAGCCCTTGGTCAAGTGTTCAACAACCTTAAAAGCCTTCACGGTAAACTTTTGTTCCTTAAGACTTTTAAGGGTTTTCTGTAATCCACACATGGGTCAGATAATTCAGTTTAAAAAACAACACAAATTTACTTTTCAGTAATATGTAGTCTCAGCCTGGCACGGTGACCCGTAAAGCTGATGCTAATCTAAAGATTTGTTACATTTCAACGCTTTACTTTTTTACTTTTTAAAACTTTCGAAGTCCTAATATTCTTCTTTATAAGCATGAGTCTGTACTTACCATCCGCTGCATCCATATCCGTCGACAAATCTATACATGCAGCCAAGGATAGAGTTTGATGGCGCGCTATCAGCATGGAAAAGATCGTATGTGGAAGAAACGACCCTCATAGGTATAAGGATTCAGATGTATCCTCCTTATATCGGAATCCTCTCCATACCATCACCGTCAAGTGATCAGGTTATCATTATGAGATGCTGAGTCTGTATTACATTGATCGTTGTCTACAAAAAGAGTTAATTATTGAAGAGTCTTGTAGGTGGAGAGTTGCCAAAGCAAGGCTTGACACCCTCAGCCATCGTCGCAAGGTTTGTTTGTTGGTATTTTACAGATTTTGTAAGTGTGCCCAAGATTCACGAACATATACCACCACATGTTCTTTAATAGAATTCAGAGACCTATTCTCATCCCCAGGTTGATCCTATATAAAGGAACTAAGTGCTTTCAAGAATATTTCACGAAACGAGAAAAAGTTAACGAGATCTCCGAGTTAATTTGGGCAATCTGGCACCTGTACGTATGTAGGTATGTGACAATGTTTGTGACGGCATACCACTTGAACGAGTTATCCGATTTCAATGTAAATTTAACTGTATAGAGATAATAAAATTATGTATAAATACATATAATAAATAAATAAAAAATTACCATATATTGATAGACCTTAATGTCTTCAATAATAGATGTTATAATGACACAAAAATTCGCAACCCTGGACTCAAACCCGGCTCTTTTCCTTAAGCCGGAAACGCTCTAAGCAGCTGACCCACGAGGGTCCTGACGCAAATTCCGAATTTTTATGTCATACTAATACTCAGCTTGAGCGCTGATCACGCCATCTAGCAGAGATTCACTGAACTGTGATCTGCCCTAGTTTTTGAAATTACACTCAAAAAAAAGAAAATACAAAAGCGCCTTTTCTCGCTAGGAGAAATGGCGCTTTTGTATTTTCTTTTTTATAAAATTTTTGTATTTCACCCGTGTGTAAATGTGGGGACCAAAACAAAAATTTGGTTTAATAATCGAGTCACTGGGCACCTTCTGGGCAAGCTTGCTCCATCGTAGTCTCCATCGTGGCCTACGCAAGTGTTAAGGTCAAGAAGTGTATTTTTTTTTATTTGAAACGTGTGATACGTTTCAAAATACAGTACAAAAGTAATCCATCGGCATGGATCCCGTCACTTTCCTTATTGCCTCTTGTCTTCGGTTAGGTACTTTCACATGTGCCAGTGCAGTGCTGCTGTAGATCAACTTGGTATACACGGACTTCCATGCACTACATGCTATACACTGGTCTGCTGGCAGGATTTTACTGACATTATCAGACGAGCTTTTACCAGTGTCAAGTTTACAGTTCACATGATGATGCTAAGTGACTAGTATGACTCTTGTCCCTTGGAAAATGCCTGCGTCGACACGCTTGTGCCATCTCATATGAGCATAGGATTATACGTACCTGATAAGTATGTATACGCACGCCGACAACCTAGGCTACTTGCTATCCCGAGGGCGAAAACTAACGTCCTGGGTGAGTCCCCGTTCACGCGGGCCCTTCGTACAATGAACTGTCTTCACACAGCCGAAGATATTGATATTTTCAATATTACGTTGACGAAATTCACAGAAACTCTTGTGTTATTTTTAATAATAATAATAATAATAATAATCATCATCATCATTTATTTGCGAACATGGGTTTAACATATATAGATGACAAATTGTAATTAGGTTGTACAGCCATGATCAACTTAACAGCATGCAAATATTGAAAATTATTACAATGTCAAAGTGTAAAAATTGTTAAATTAAAATTGAAATTGGATCAAACTCGTATAAAATATTAAATTAAGAAATAGTATAGAATGTAAATTAAAATGCACATTCATGTTAATAATAAATACTAAAACTACTATATTATGTTACTGGTTTATAATTTGTCGTTCAAATAGTCATTTATACTATAGTAGGCTTTTTGCGTAAGAAACCTTTTTAATCTAATTTTAAATAACATAATGGAGGACAGCTCCAGTTTTTAAGTAGGACCAATTATTATTGATTGTTATGGTTATTGTTTTGTGTAATTGTTTGTTGTATTTCCTTGTCGCCTTGGTTTTATATTGTAATGGCAATGTAAATATTAAATAAAAATAAATAAATCTCATCTGCCTGGGACATCAGTTAAGACTGGTGTTAGTCTGATTTGGCATTACAGAATGTAGTGGTCTGAACAGAGGTTACTTATATGATTTGGGTCTGAGGGGAGCCGGTGCTCGGGGGTTTTGATTGAGGCAACACGTGACCCAAAGGTGTCACATCTCTAATTCTAATCTCTTTTCAGTCAGGGTATTGAGCACACTTCCTTCTGGCACTGGTCTGAAACAGATGAGATACCTATAGACCATTAGTGACGTTCCTAAAGAAACCAACTTCTTCCTTTGTAGGTAGTTGAATTGTACTTATTGTTTCAATAAATTTAAGGATCTTATCCATCGGTCTGATTTCGGATCTACAAAACTGCGATTTTGTGTTTTAATTTACCACCAGAGAGATCTGTAAAAATATAATATCATGTCGGAAAGGGCGTAAAAGTCCAATCCGGGTATTGCTCGGTCATGACCCGTAAACCCGGTTACAGTGCAATCTTATTGTGTTAGCTGATGAAAAATTTATCAAGCCGAAATTATAAGGCTTTCATTTCGGTGAAAACGCTTTTGGTTAAATGTGGATGTTTCTGTGTTCTTTTTTTATTTACGCATCACAAAATATTGATGAAAGAAAGAAAGAAAAAATATTCAGTCATGACTGAATATTTTTTTGTGACCATGGGGTCTGCCACGGGACTGCCGACAGAAGTGGAAGTTTTCACTTCAAGAATATTTATTTTAGGTATAAGTCAAATGAAAATCGACTCATGTAGTACCGACTAGTGTATAATATTGAGCGAGAAGATAATAATGATGATCACGAAATATTAAAATATAAAAATGACAACTACGACTGGCACTGCACTGTGTTGAAACGAAATGATGAATCATCGCCTTCTCGATGGAGCACGGACGTCGCGATGGCAATGGAAGCAGGTGTCTCAGGCTGTTCAAGTGCTATCAGTGACGTCGTTTGGGGTAGCCTATGAGCAGTGGTTAATATTATTATAATTAACACAGTAAGCATCAACGGCCGAAGAATAATCTAAGGAACAGCCAATCAGTCGCTGCATCTTCCAAATAAAATATATTTAATTATACAGGTGAGTTTTTTCCAGGGCCACTGAGGCCAACTCTGAAACCGTGAGAGTAATAGAAAAGTCATGGTTTCAGAATTGGCCTCAGTGGCCCTGGAAAAAAACTCACCTATATATTGTTGCCATACTAATAAAAATAAACGTTGAAAAAAAAACTTTTTGTGCAAGAATTGTACGACAAAACGTAGTTTCCAATTTGATGATTATTGTGTAAAGAGAGGAGTTTGAGATTTAGTATACTTAGCTATTATTTATAAGGCGCAGTAGGTACAGGAAGCTATATAATTTTTACTTTCGAGCTTCGACCACTAGGCCACCGTGACCAGTCGACACGAATCAGTATGAATAGCGTTGGCAACCAACGAAATCGTTCCGAAAATCACCGAAAACAAAAACTATCGTATATCTTGTTTTCAATCAAACCCGCTAGATAGCGGTCGAAGCGCAATAAACACTGACAAAGGGTTACGAGTGTACGGAACCCGACACCACATAAGGGGTAGCGAAAGGTTACCGGAGACCCATGGAAAGGGTTTATGTTCTTTCCTGATTTGTTTCCAAGAATAAATTGAAGAAAAACACTGTTCACGCAACATAAAGTACTTACAAGAAACAGCAAACAGCTTCATACAATGTAGTGATTGTAGTTCTCACATATCTACATCAAAAATCAGATAGGTACCTAGTAATGTTATATTCAAAACAATTACCTTCACAGCGTGAAAAAGCCACTACAAATTAATGGCAACCCCCGAATCACCATACTTTATAGACGGTTTGATGATCGCAGAATTGGTGTTGAGTAGATACTTTTATTTTATTTATTGTATGATGGGGATGTGCTTGGCCTTCATTCACCTGATTTTTTCAAGTTAAAAGCGCGCCCAGTGCCAGGAAAAAATCATATTTCACCCGCGCGTCTTGCACCGCCCGCTCTAGTGCATAAAGCTACCACAGCCCGCCACAATCGCTCGAGGTTGTGACGCTGAGCACAGTAAATGCGTTACACTCAGATAAATCATATAGGTACTATTACTTTACGATTGGGTTCACGATTATTAATAAGAAAAATATTACTGCGAACGGATTTTAATGTAGTTTTGAATGAAGATTTATGCGACAGCCGTCAGTGAATAGTCAGAATAGGTACTTGAAGTATGTACCTACTACCTATACCTACATAACCCTAGAAAGCTAGTAGTCGGTAGGTAGTCGGTATTTATATTTTGTTAACAATTGCAATATTTCAGAACCATACACGAATTTAATTTTATCACAATCATTTACACGGCGTCATACTCAAATTATTGGTGTTTATTTTTTTCTTACGTTTTTGTTCTTGCAACTTCAAGTTATAAATATTTCTTTTAATGAAATAAATGACATTTCATTCATTCATTTCATTCATTTCATTCATTTCATTCATTTCATTCATTTCATTCATTTCATTCATTTCATTCATTTCATTCATTTCATTCATTTCATTCATTTCATTCATTTCATTCATTTCATTCATTTCATTCATTTCATTCATTTCATTCATTTCATTCATTTCATTCATTTCATTCATTTCATTCATTTCATTCATTTCATTCATTTCATTCATTTCATTCATTTCATTCATTTCATTCATTTCATTCATTTCATTCATTTCATTCATTTCATTCATTTCATTCATTTCATTCATTTCATTCATTTCATTCATTTCATTCATTTCATTCATTTCATTCATTTCATTCATTTCATTCATTTCATTCATTTCATTCATTTCATTCATTTCATTCATTTCATTCATTTCATTCATTTCATTCATTTCATTCATTTCATTCATTTCATTCATTTCATTCATTTCATTCATTTCATTCATTTCATTCATTTCATTCATTTCATTCATTTCATTCATTTCATTCATTTCATTCATTTCATTCATTTCATTCATTTCATTCATTTCATTCATTTCATTCATTTCATTCATTTCATTCATTTCATTAATTTCATTAATTTCATTAATTTCATTCATTTCATTCATTTCATTCATTTCATTCATTTCATTCATTTCATTCATTTCATTCATTTCATTCATTTCATTCATTTCATTCATTTCATTCATTTCATTCATTTCATTCATTTCATTCATTTCATTCATTTCATTCATTTCATTCATTTCATTCATTTCATTCATTTCATTCATTTCATTCATTTCATTCATTTCATTCATTTCATTCATTTCATTCATTTCATTCATTTCATTCATTTCATTCATTTCATTCATTTCATTCATTTCATTCATTTCATTCATTTCATTCATTTCATTCATTTCATTCATTTCATTCATTTCATTCATTTCATTCATTTCATTCATTTCATTCATTTCATTCATTTCATTCATTTCATTCATTTCATTCATTTCATTCATTTCATTCATTTCATTCATTTCATTCATTTCATTCATTTCATTCATTTCATTCATTTCATTCATTTCATTCATTTCATTCATTTCATTCATTTCATTCATTTCATTCATTTCATTCATTTCATTCATTTCATTCATTTCATTCATTTCATTCATTTCATTCATTTCATTCATTTCATTCATTTCATTCATTTCATTCATTTCATTCATTTCATTCATTTCATTCATTTCATTCATTTCATTCATTTCATTCATTTCATTCATTTCATTCATTTCATTCATTTCATTCATTTCATTCATTTCATTCATTTCATTCATTTCATTCATTTCATTCATTTCATTCATTTCATTCATTTCATTCATTTCATTCATTTCATTCATTTCATTCATTTCATTCATTTAAGAAACTAGATGGATGCCATATCCACATAAAATCCCTCAGTATCCTCTTACGACGTCGAAACGAGGAAAAGGAGTGGTTAATAATCTTGACCGAAGCATCATTATTATTATATTATATAAATATACATACATTATAATTTTACGAATAAATAAAATTCCCACCTGACATGTAGGTTGCGAATTTCAGAACTTTCTAGATATTTTTCAATGTTATTCATCTTAATTAGCTAGGCTACCGTTTAGTTAAAACAGTAGACCAGCTAGTTAATTTCCCTCGAGTGCGGCTGCAATTCGTGGGACATTTTTCAGTTCTCGTACCTATTGAATTTTACCGGAAAAATATTCTAAAAGAATGAATGCGCCTGAAAAATAATTTTACTAAGCTTTATAATTTTGCTTTAAAATTATTTTTCAGGCGTAAATAATATAATAATATAAAGGCATAAATTTTATTTCATTTGGCAATATGACGCCTACGTCATATTGCCAAATGAAATAAAATTTATTTGCACTACAATTATAAGTAGTATTATATAATATAAATTATAAAATTATTTTTCAGGCGTAAATAATATAATAATATAAAGGCATAAATTTTATTTCATTTGGCAATATGACGCCTACGTCATATTGCCAAATGAAATAAAATTTATTTGCACTACAATTATAAGTAAGTAGTATTATATAATATAAATTATAAATTTATTCACAAATAATAAAAAATCATACGTCTATTAAACTATGTTCAAGAAAAGCACTTGAATCACCTAAGGACCGTTACAATCTATAGGTAACTCAACTGTTCCAGACAAGTACCAGACGGAAGCGGGCCTAAATCTGGCTGCATTGCCACGCTGAATAGCTACGCTAATTAGCTGGTCTAAATTAGAGCTAGCCCTTGGTCACGTGTTGCTTCAATCAGAAGCAAGATGATTGAAAACCCGAGGGGCACCGGCTCCCCACGGACTCAGCCAAGGTCTCGGCTCCATAAGGCTTCAATAAGTAGCTCTGTCGAGACTTCTCTATTCGCGCCTTTTGTGATCCTCGGCCAAATCAGCCGCTGCACCAGTCCTAACTGATGTACCAGGTATGAAGGGGTTTCGACGCAGGTAGCGTCCCTCACGTTACCTAATTAGTCATACACAATATATATATTACAGGACATTTATTTCACACAGCGCCATCTAGCCCCAAACTAAGCATAGCTTGTAATATAGGAACTAGATTACGGATAGAATACTTAAATACTTTGTAAATACATACGTACTATATGATATAACACCCAAACACAGAACGAACATCTATATTCATCACACAAATGTTTGTCCTGAGTGGGAATCGAACCCACAACCTAATGCCAGAGTATTAATATGTAGCTATAAAGAAAGAAAAATAAATTGGAAAGTCTGGAATTCTCTTGTTCCTGTCATCGATCGCAGTGTCAGCTACCCAGGGGGGGTACCACGACCTCTTATAGCATTCTTGTTTTGATATTACTTTACTTTTGTCACTATCTATCCAGAGTATATAAAACGAGAGAAAAGTAATGTAATATCAAAACGAGAATGCTCTAAGACGTTGTGGTTAGGCCCCTGATCCAATTGTGAATCGAAACCATCAAGATACACATTAACACACACTTTTTCATGAAAATTGGTCTCGTCCCAGGAGTTAAGTGACAAACACACGTACAGAAGAATTATAATTACGTAAAGACAAATCAGATTTCATATTACATAAACAAAATATATCGTGACAATCAATTATACTAATTTTAAAAATCTTGCGGGGCGTGACCCAAGAGCTGGCTCTTATTTAGGCCAGCGAATTAGCATTTCTAGCTATTCAGCGTGGCAATGCAGCCAGGGTCTGGAACAGTTGAGTTACCTATAGGCCGTTTGTAACGGTCCTTGGGTAATCTGGCTGATTCCTTTGTACATAGTTAGTTTATTTGTACTTTTTATTGAATAAAAATATTATGCTAATTATTTATAATATTGCTGTGACGATTGGCTGGATGTCATAAAAGCCGACTAAGGGATGAAGGGCAGCAGATTCCATCTGGTGCACCTTTACTGCGATCACTAACCCGCCTGCCTGATGTGATGATGGCAAAACCCTCCAGGCTGTTGATGTGATGTAATTTCAAATATTATTTCGTATCATACACAGAAATTGGAAAATATTTTGTGACAACCCTGATTCGAAATTCGAGGTTCCAAATTCAAAATCGAGCTCTTTACAAGCCGAGGAAGCTAATTCACGTTTAATTAACGGAACCACAGCGCGATCTTCGTATTTCCACCAACTCAAAATACCAGAGCTTCATAAACTCAACAAAATACGCGAGAAATTTGCTGGGAATTCCAGCATTTTAATATTGGAAATTGAAGCTTTCGAGATTATAATATATAGCTTAGATTATCGTGCAATAGACTGCGGCTGGTGTCGTCGGCTGCAGATTAAACAAATATTACCCGGCGATAAAGAGGACTTTAGAATGGTCTAGAGGTGGCAGAAAAATATTACAAATAACTACCGACAACAATGTTTCTTAAAAATATTTTTTTAAAATATAGGTAGGTATGCTAGTCATGAATTTATCAGTAGGTATTTCATGTATAGGTAATAAATAATTAAAAAACCATTTAATTTACATTTAACACAATTAAGCTCGAACAAGAAAAGGTCCATTTAGTTAAATAAGTGACACATATTTTTAGTTTCCATCATTTCGTCCCCGCGACTTTCCTTATTACGTCTTCCCAGCGTGCAGCGTCTATAGGGTGCATATTTTTTCAATTTCTATAAATATACCTTCATACTTCATACTTCATACATGCTTAGTTTGGGGCTAGATGGCGCTGTGTAAAAATTAATGTCCTGTAATAATACATTTTCATTTACATCATTTTACTGGCTGCATCATTAAATTATTATCTGTGCGTCAGAAGAACGAATGAGTAAAAAAACATTGCCTAAATCAGGTGGTCGAAGCTATCAAATCGTTTCTTTTTGAAGATTTTTTTCTAAACTTGGTAGTTGATGAATAAAACGTTATAACGATTATCACCATCACCATCTATTGTTAATCTAATCAAAAATATTGCGGGGCTTCTGATTGAGGCTACACGTGACCCAAGGGCTGTTATTTAAGCCAGCGGATTAGCATCTATTCAGCGTTGTAATGCAGGCATTGTCTTAGGTACGCTTCCGTCTAATCCTGGGCTGGAATAGTTGAGTTATCGACCATTCGTAATGGTCCTTAGGTAACTCGACTATTATAGGTACCCTTGTTTACACTAATTTTAAATGTTAATATTACTTACATTTTGGTAGGTAAATATGTTTTTTTGTAAAATGGTGATTAAAATATATTATAATTAAAATATATACATAGAATCAAATATGATGATGATGTTTAAAAATAAATACTCATCATCTGTAATCGTCAAATAGAAACGTTGACTCACGTTTCTGAAATCGTTATTAAAAATGCAATACGCTCTACATTCCTCGTACGCTATGAAAGCCAACAGCTTTCGGCGCGTAATACCCAGCAATATCAATACGAAGTCGAACCTGAGAAATGAGCGTCGCCTCCCACGCCCCCCCGAAAAGGGTGGGCTTCCTCCGATACCAGGAGCTTAGGCGATAAAGCTGAGAACTACGCAAAAAACATGGTAAAGAAAACATTTTAATTATCTCCCACTCTACCCTACACAGTACCCCACCACATTTCGTCACACAAAAGGTTGCGGATCAGAATTTCAAAACCCTACCATAAAAAGTTTCACTTCAAAAATTATATCTCAATTCACGATACAATTATAACTATCTGGCAATGTCACTGCATGATAGCTGTCAACGCATTGGACGAAATTTCTGGACCAAACAATAATAGCTCGACGTTCACGACGACTCTATCATACATTTCTACTATTTCATATTAAGATTTCCCCATAATAAATCTTTGACGTCTTGCAGGTTTTTGTTTGGAGTATAACTTTTTTATTGTGCGACAGAGAAGCGCGTGTCATTCATATAAGAACAGCTAACGAGCTAGGTATATGAATTTCATCAATTAAACTCAATGCTACATCAATTAATCCTAGAATTTCAGAGCAACTTGTAAACTTTAGGAATTTTTACTCGGATTAGTTTTAGACGCGTAGTTTTTGACTTATCGTTGACGTTTACATTTCACGATTCACGTTTCATTTGGTTCTGGTTTGCTACGCTCGCAGTGGACAGAGGGGTTTGTTGGGGTGCAACGAGGGTAGGCGATATTATTGTAAACTTGCTGCAATAGACAGCTATCACTAAGCATCAGTTGGCAGCGGTCATGATTGCTCGGGGTACGAATATTTGTTATCTAGCAATGCAATTCCACTGTTCAATTCTATTATTTCCATTTAGATATTCTGATTATGGAGTGAAATAAATTTAATAATTTTTAAACTAATGATTTGTGTAAAAATGTTATAATGACACAAAAGTTCATAACCCTTATTAAAGAATGAGCTTACCTATTTGAGCCTTTTGGGGTCGAGACCTTGTATCCGTGGGGAGCCGGTGTCCTCCGGGTTTTCATAAATATTGCGGGGCTTTTGATTGAGACGACTCTTGACCCAAAGGCTGGCTCTTATTTAGGCCTGCGAATTAGCATAGCTATTCAGCGTGGCAATGCAGCCAGTGTCTTGGGCACGCTTTCGTCTGGTACTAGTCTGGAACAGTTAAGTTACCTATAGGCCGTTTGTTACGGTCCTTAGGTAATCTGACTGATTCCTTTGTACATAGTTTAATTGTACATTTTATTTGTTATATAGTTATCCTAAAAACAGGATAAGTAACTCTATAACTTTTGCTCTACACTTTTTTATTTTATTGTTTGTTGAAAAGACAAAGAATCCGTCTAGCAAGAGAATTAGGGATATACAATGGGAAACTAAAATCATAAAATCAATCATATGTTAGCGGCCGTGGCGGTCGTCCCAATAGGCTCACTTTCCCATACAAACGTAGTTCCATTTTCATTTCGAAATCGCAAGTCTGATTCAAAAGATTTTTTACAGGTATAATCGGTTAGGGATAATTTGTGCCTGTCGCGCGTTATTTTTTCTAAAAAACGAATACAAACCATATATGGACAAGGGTTTTTCCATACAAACACTCTTTTCCAAATATTTTCAGATTTTTTAAAAGTTGCACACCACAGACACAATAATCTTATTGCGATTTTACTTACCTGCAAAATTTTATGTGAATCGGACTTACCAGTACTAAATGAAAAAGCTACTACGTTTTTACTGGAGAGCGGAAATCAGCGGTACTCCGGACCCCTCCTCTCTCCGAATCAACCCACTTTTTTTTACATAGAATAGGTGAGTTAAAAACTTGAACAGAAACTTGCATAGGCAGGCGAGAACGAGAGGTGAATGAGTGAATGCATTAAAATACTTTATTGCACACCTTAGAAATAGAACTGGATAACTTAAAAAATGTATATACAATGGGCGGTCTTATCGCTAAGACGCTATTTCTTTCAGACAACCTTTGGATGGAGATGATTTCCTGGCTAAAAAGGTGGTTGGTGGTGCACATATTAATTAGGTGTCTAGATAAATTAACTATAGGTATATCATACATTATAAATAAAGCTATGCTACAAATATACACAAGAAGGTCAAGAGGTCTATGATGGAGCTTTCCCAGAGAGCACAGGCCCCAATAAACACAGCGTACTGCTTGGCCCTGGACTTCGGCAGGTGTTTTGACTGCCGAGCTGCTAGCAAAAGCCAGCGATTTCGTTGCCTGGTGTACCACTAGGAGATTCATCATACCTACCAAATAATAAAACACAATGTTGTGGTTTTAAATACTTATTTCCCTGTGGAAGTACGACGCATGTTAAATCACAAACAAGCAATCAGTACGTTATCAGTCTTATCACCGTGTCTCTGCCACTCAGACTCAGGAAATTAGATTTTTGTCTGCACCCTCTGGAAACGAGCCCTTTAGCGTGCGCAGCCATTCAATTTAAAAGAATAATGGGGTGGTTTTAATCTGAATATATTATAAAATCGTATATGTACGTTTACCTGATTGACATGGCATCACCTTTCATAAACTTTATATTAACTTCCTTTTGCAACACAAAGCATAAAGAAAGTATTTGGGTGTTGTATTGTATGATAAGTATATATTTACAACAAAAAATAAAAAAGTATTCTATCCGTAATCTAGTTTCCATATTACAAGCTATGCTTAGTTTGGGACTAGATGGCGTTGTGTAAAATGAATGTCCTGTAATATTTATTTGTAATTTCGTAAAATAATGCAGAGCTGAATTATGGTATCTTTGGTTTTGGCATTGCAGTCGTTGTTTCAATGTAACCGATTAAAATAGCGGCTTATCACTTCACCCTTAATCCTCAACAAACTGAGGAGGTGGGTAATATCGAACATTCAAAATTCAGAGTTGCTGTGTTTTGTTGTGTATACGCTTGGCTACTGAATATCACGGTACATTAAAAAAAAAGTAGTTTTTACCTTTGCAGTCCATAAATGTTAGTTTATCATCATCAACTGTTATTCTCCTGCCCGTTTCCAAATCGTAAAAGAAAAAATTGACATAATCACCATGCTGGGCAGGCGGGTGGTTAGTCGTACTGATGTCGTCAAGTTCCTAGATATATATACTACTTCTCATCTCCTGGTCGCCTTTTACGACATTTAAGATGGCCATTATCTAATCTCATTTCATTACTTCTGCATCGCGTTTACCTTATAAGTAGGTGGTGCTACTGAGACTGTGGGCAAAGGCAATGTAAAACTATTTTTTTTACTAGACCATTCCTACTAGTCCTTGCTCTGAACAGAACGACAGTCATTGCCACTACGATATGTAAACTAGAGATAGTATGAGCAATGTTTGTACTGGTGTCGATTTTAGGGTTTTGTGTCATAATCATAGCCCAAAAAAGTACAACTGCATGACATAGGCCACGCTTGACAAGCGATTCGGTAATTGCAGTGTTGGTATATAGTAGGTGATCCTCATAAGATCCACGCTCTGTGTAGTGATCCGAGGTGAATCCTCGAAGGGGAAAAAGTGAGTCTATTTATTCGTAGAGTAATGGGGGATTCATTGCCGCTATCCTTGGCAGGTAATGTGTTGGTCGCGATTCCGAACAGGCGGTAGATTTGACGTTTCAAAGTGATAAAAAATCTTACTGAATAAATATATATGACTTTGACTTTGACTTTGAGAACATGGGCAGAGCGTAGCAAGTACGTCAGTATTTGTCGTGTTGGTGTCTCTATGACAACCGTGGAAGACATATTTTTTTATGTACCGATCTTGACCTCTAGATATGCACAGACAAGGATAAGGTATATAATGGAGCGAACCCACCCTGATAACCTACCTATTTAAGTGTATGCTACCACTTGTCTCTCAACTCTCAAGTCTCAATGAGTGTGACCGGGGGATTTGCCAAAACAACCACGCTTGAAAGGCGAGTTGATGGCAGTATTTGTGTTTAGTACTAAAGAGTATGTTGCCCATCTCCCAACAAGAGTAATGGGGGGATTTGCCAATATCCCCACGCTTGACAGGTGAGTTGGTGATCACAGTATTGGTGTCAGGTAGGTTCTTAGATGGATGGAAGGTACTGCTCGCCCATTGCCTGCTAAAATCCCTTAGTTGAATCGAATGACATCCACGGACGGGTCAATAAGTACTTACCTCTGCTAGCGATTTATGTCTTTACCGCGCTGCTGCCGCCACGAACTAGAAACATTGCATTAGATAGGTAATATTTAGGTACCTAATGTCGGTGATGTAAAATCTCACTTCTTTTTTCTGTGGGGTAAGCAGAAGAGATCCATTTTATGTGCAAGTGAAACTGCACTGGTTCAGTTAGTATTAAATATAAATGTCGGAACACATTATTATAATCATTAAAAACAAAATAACCATTTCTCAAAATTTACTTTATAATAAATAACATGTTTCGTTATTTTATGCAAAATGATTATTTGCAAACTTATGTCATTCAATTATACCATTAAAACTTTGCAAAAAAATATCGAAATATAATGGTGTTTATAAGGCCACGTGACTTTTCTAAGGTCACAATGTCATACAGTCATATTTGCTGTAGCTAATCGGAAGTTTCTTTCGTAGCAATCGTCGCAAAACAAGTTACCGCTATGCAGTATTCTTGGTATTCTTGATTGTGTAACCTATACACAATCCTATCCTCATTACTCTAAATATAATTAAACTGATTACAAGAACTTTATCCTACAGGAAAAAAATGTATCGGTCATTGAGCCAAGATTTGTCTTTTGACCTTGAGTGGAGTTAACAGGTCGTGACTGTGATTTAATATTTGAAAAAATAATATGCCAATATAAGAGACACTGAGAGGAATAATATTTTTGACTCAATATGTTTTGTGATTACAATTACTACTAGGCAATTAACAATACATAAGTATTACATGTTCGAGTTTTCCTTGTAACAACAAGATTTATATCAGGAAAATCGGCCAATGCAAAAAATATCAAGCCCGAGTTTCTTGCCTTTCTCCTTATGTTGGTCGCGATTCTGAACAGGCAGAATCTTAAAGAATAAAAAAAATGACTTTTGACCTGGTGACATCGCATAGGCCTTTTCGACATCCACAGCTCAGTTGGAGGAGTCAATATGGTTTGGCAATAAAATATCTAAGTCTAAGCTTATTTTGGAAGCTATGCATCACAATCGAAATGTATTGATTCATGTTGCTCATGGGTCGTCTTCCACAGCATAAGCTGGAGGTTGCCCCTTTCTTTACCAGGGTCGCTCTGCTACTAACGATTCTTGAAAAAATTTTCGTTGCTTATATTTTTCAACAATTTTTCGGCAAAAACATGTGAGAATCACAGCTGGTATATGCTTATAGTGATGCGTTTGAGATTCCTCGTTTACCTGGCCTCTTGGCTTTGAGCTCCTTTGATCTCGTGAGTGGCTGCGTGCGTCCAAGAGTGTCGGAAATCACTGTAATAGATGGGGATGTAGGGCTGCCAACGGAATTACACTTTTTCATGAGAAAAAGTTGTTTATCTTGGTCTTAAGTAAATTGCTGAGAAGCGGGCTGATGAAAACTTCAAGGAATAATTTATGAAATACTTGATGAATTTACAAACGACCTTCGAGCTTAAGAGTCTAAGATACCTGAAATGGCCTAGCTTCAACGATCATATCTTCCACAATTCTGTAGCATTTACTTGGAAAATAATATATGTTATAGTTCAGGATTGATTCTAGAACGCTAGTGTTGCGAAAACACGATTACCTACATAGAATAAAATCCAAAGTTGACCTAATTTGAACCAAAAATTTCGCCATTCAATAAATACGCCCAATTAGGCCTTGACACTTTGTACAGTAAATAAACACAGTATACAGCAGACGCTCTTTGTTTTAGATTTTCAAAATTAATGTTTGTTTTACCGAAAAAAAAAAAAACAGAAATTCGCGCGTAGTTCTGTCATCTGGTGGTCACAAGCGCCGTGGTGTAGCGCACAGCAATGTCACCTTTATTATAACTTTTTCTTAGTTAGAAACTAGAATAAAGTTGCGTTGTGTTGTTAATCTGAGGTAGTATAGGCCGATATACAATACAAATAGTTAATTTGTTATTATTGGGTGATGAGTAGCAATTAGTAGAATTGCTACCCAATTATAGGCCGAGGCTTACAACGTTTTTTTCTGAAATGAGCCCACATAAAATTGCAGTCAAATGTCTATTTTTTTGTATACGATTGATTTTTAACCAACTTCAAAATAAAGAAGGAGGTTCTCAATTCGTCGGAATCTTTTTTTTTTATGTACCTATGTTACTCGATTACTCGAAGACGCCTGGACCGATTTGGATTTATTTTTTTAAAGCGTAACTTCACAGGTGGTCCTATTGTCACTTCAGGCTAGGATCTGATGATGGAATCCTGGAAAAATCAAGGGAACTCTTCAAACATTATATGCACACTCGAAGTGTTTTGGGTGTATTACCTCAAAAGTAAGGAAAAAACGGACCCCAAATAGGATCACGTGTCTTTATGTCTGTCCGTCCATCTGCCATCAAAATAATTGGAAAAAAAATACGTCATCCAGGTAAACGAAATTGTGTCATATTCTTCATTGAAGTCGGTTTTCTTTTACGTTTTTAAACGTAATTTTTGTGTACCACCTTGACAGATGAGTTACTGAATGTAAACTGCTGCTACGGTACGTGCGAGTTTTAGGTTAGACACATTCGGGCGGTTTTTTGATCCAAGTGCTACACCCACATCAACATCATAGTGTCCACTGCTGGACAGAGCCTCCTCCAAAAGTTTAGCTATAGAACAGAATAGAATAGTATTTTTTTGTTAACAATAAATAATAAAAAATGAATTAATAAAAAAATAGTTAGCTAAGTAAGTAAGTGTCGCTGCAAAAGGGTATTTCTCAGCAAAAAGCAGGTTGCGCAGACAACCAAAAAAATCATCAAAAATGTACTAAATACAAAATGTCAAGTGCAAAAACATTTATTTTAATCTCAAATATTTGGCAATTGATCACAATAATAAAGTACCTACCTATTTGAAACGATAATTCATTTAAAAGATAATTATAATAACAAGTTGAAATGTCAAGATATAATTCATTTCAGAACAATAATCACCCCGCTTGGCTGGCGGATTGGTGATTGCAGTAAAGATGTAGATAATACCTACACAGAAGGAATCTGCTGCAATTCTTCTGGTGAGATTCCTCAGTCGGCCCTACACCCATAGGGTTGAAATTGACTAAGAAAGTCCTCAGTATAGCTGGGCCCACTACATTGAATAATGAAGACAAAATACAATCTTTTCCGACAGCCCTAAGCCTCTGTCTGCGGCTAATAGATATCCATTACCGGCCACTTGTCCCGGAGTCAAGCACGCAATGTATTGCCATTGAGAAACTGTGTGGGTTTTAGCTTTTTTGAAGGAAATTATAATGAAAATCTCGTCTTTTTAGGGTCAACTTAACGAGAGCCTATTTTATTTACTTATAACTTCGTTCATCCGTCCGTCCTACCTTTACAGTGGTCAAAGATATTAAGGTATACCTAAGTAAAATTTAATTACTACACTAAAACACAATCTATGCTTTGTAATAAATAAAAATCAAATCAACAGCCCATTTGTGTCTTAACAGAGCCTCCTCCAAAGCTGGGGCTCTTAATCAATACGCTTGGCAGGTAGGATGGTGATCGCAGTAATTGTGTAGATAATACACAGAAGGAAGCTGCGCCATTCTTCTGGTGAGATCCCTAAGACGGCTTTCACGAAACCCATGGGCTGATTTGGAGGAGAAAACGCCACGGCATTTCAGGTTTGTCATACAACCTGAAAAAGAAACAAGAAAAGTGACAACGCATGCACCGTTCGCATTGCAATCCACAGTTGCCAACCGTGGAAGTTCCAGATAATTCCTGTCACTGTCGAGAATGAACCTAATTACCGGATCGTGGCTACCATAGCCTTGGATAGCAATATATTTTTTTTAGCTACCTAAATGATGTGAGATTTCAGCTTATTTAAAGTTAATTGCTCGGGTAGGTAGGAACTTGACCGCCTCTGTGGTCTAGTGGTTCAACCCACCGATTTCAGATCCAGAAGTCCCGGGTTCGATCCTCATGGGGAGTACAATATATTGTGCTTGGTTTGGTTGGTGGTAGGATCTTGTTTAAGTCCGCCTGGCTAGCTACTACCATTTTACCTAAATCTGTCGCCATAATAACAATTCTTACAAAAAATTTTGTGTTTCGGCATTTAGAGGTAAGATAGCCAGTTCCTCAGTTTGTTGAGGATTCCGGGTGAAGTGCGGCTCCATGTTCGGCCTTATTTCAACTTGTTACCAGGTGATATGAAGGCCAAGCGCTCCCTCGTCGTACAATAAAAAATAAAAGACCTATCACAGATAATAGAATACTAACATGAGTAGGTACTAACAAAGACGCAGATAGGTTGCTAAGTTCTATTACGCCATCTTTAATTTAAGATGCAAGTGAGCTAGGACTGAGTAACCATACTATCTTGCTAACTAGGGTGCTAGCTAGGTACAATCTAACTTGCATGAATTCTGTAGTTAAATGACCTAGCATCCTAAATTAAGAATGTTGTAATAAGCGCTTTAGACCTTCTGTAGGCCCTTTTTACGACGGATGGGTTTCTTCTAGTCCAGACACCCGATTTCCTCCAAGAAGACCAGTAGCTCGCCGATGCTGAGTGTCCCAAGGTATCGAGTGTACCTTGAGTGTCCCGTTGAGACAAGACGATAACTGCACTCTAAGAGTAGTACGTGGGCGGCTGTTTCCTCTGCTGCCATGACCATGCACCCTGCATAGAGGGCTGTCTGTAATACCCAGTGTATAAAAATGCTAATTAAGAAGGCCCAGTCTCACTTTCCCATACAAACGTAGTTCCATTATCATTTCGAAATAGCTTATCGAAATCTGTGACTGTGGTGCGTTACTTTTCCTAAAAAACGAACACAAACCAAAATACATGGAAACGAGTTTTTCGATACAAACACTCTTTTCCATTTATTGTTATTGCGTTTTAAGAAAAAGTAGCGCACCACAGACACAGATTATCTCTTTCGGATTATACCTGCGAAATTTCATGTAAATCAGACCAACCACTTTGAAATGAAAAATGAACTACGTTTGTACTGGAGAGCGAAAATCAGCGGTACTACAGGGCCCTCTTAAGTAAGCCAGAGATCCGACGAATAATCGGTATTGTCACACGAGTGAGACAATACCTATAATTCGTCGGATTTTGTCACGTTTCAGGCTGATTGTTTTCGGTTTAATGCCGGGAAAGCCTCCTTCGACTGTCTACAGTCCTGCATACTTGACTCATTGGTTTGGTACTATACCTACGTTTAAACTTTAGAGCAGAGTTATATAATATAACTTTTAGAAGTATTTATCTGCAAGCTCTAAGTCAAGCGTACTCGATCTCAGGCCACATACTCGTATTTATTTAGTTTTTTTTTATTGTACGACGGGTAAGCACTCGGCCTTCATCTCACCTGGATACAAGTTGGAAGCGCACTTCATCCGGAATCCTCAACAAACTAAGGAACTAGCTATCTTATTGTGCAACGGGGAACAGCGCTTGTGTGCATTACTCCAGCAGGACGGTATCTTCTAGAACGAATTGAGTTCAACACATACTTAGAGCGATATATGCTGTATTAGTGCGCCAAGTATGAAATTAGTGCATGTTACCGTTTTAAAAGCGGTAACATGCACTCATTTCGTTCTAGAAGATACTTTCCTGCTGGAGTAATGCACACACAGCGCTTGGTCATCATCCTAGTTTCAAGTTATTATAAGGCCGAAGGTCAAAGCGCTTCACCCGGAATCATCAACAATCTGATGAACTTGCTATCTTACCTCTAAAAGCCTCTCTTACCTCCTTATGTTCCGAACATAACTATTTAGAACTGTCAACTGAGCTGAGGGTCAATGCTTGGCTTTCACTTGAAAAATTAAATAAAATAACCATTTGAAAGAAAGTATACTGATAAAAACAGCGGTGTAACAAGTGTTTCACTACAGCATATTTTCTTCAAGAAAAATATATTATGTACCGCTACGATTTATTTTGTTTTATCCAGCAATATTTTTTTCAGTAACTATACTAAAGCTAAACAAAGGAATAAGCCGAAAATCATGTTTATAAAATTATATGAACAATATTTTATAATTGAAAATACCTGGGATCGTGAATATAAACCGCTATTGTAAAGGCACAAGGAATAAGCACAATATTATAAGTACAAGGATTGTTCCCATGAATGTCTATCTAATTACACCAGGAGATGAGTCAGTTACCTCAGCCGAAGTACCTAGTGCGTCAGGTATGTTTGCTGAGACTTCTTCGCTCCGATCTTCGATCCGTCAGACACAGGATGCTGGGCAGCACCAATAGCTTGCTATGTGTTCTGGCAGACAGACATTGCAGAAGCCTTCAAAGGCACTAGATGTCTTGCCTTGCGCTAATCAAATGTATTATATAAATTAAATTAATTGTATTTTGACCATGTATGTTTACTAATCAAAACTGATATGGATGTATGTGTCTGAATTAATGAGCGTATTTAATTTAATTTAATTTATACTATACCTACCACCAATAGCGATCACCAACCCACCTGCCAATGGTGATCTAATCCAATCCATCATTCACTAGGCGCAGAAACTTTGTAACCTGTCGTATCACCCCCGCCACATAAATCTGCCACCCCATTACGCCACATCCCTATTTATCCCCAAAAAGGCCGTCGATCGACCGGAAGTAGTACACTGTATTTACAACTTCCGCCAGGGATGGCGGGAACCAATTAATAACTTTTATAGCCGCCGGTGGTGGCGGACAATTAGCAAGGCCATAAAAATCTTTACGCCTGATTGGAGACGGGAACCCGGTCTGTGCGCTAATCTTTGGATATCTTTCGGTCGAGTTTTATCGGAAATTCGTATCCTTGTAAACGTTTTCCCTCTTTTTAAAAATAAACAGACTAAGTATACTAATAGAAAGCCAGAAATATCTTCTTTAATTATAATAAAGGTCTCTAGTGCGTATAGTTCGTAAAATTAAAACTATAAGATAAATAAAGTAAAAAAAGTCGTAAAAAGTTGAACGGATGACTCGATGGGATGTTGAATTTATTTTCAAAAGTTGTTGTACTTGGATGCACTAACATGAATTGTATTATAACGTAATACCATGAATGATGCTATCTACCTGTGTGTGAATTTTGAACGTAAGCACACTGACAATAACTCTCAGTCAATTATTTTCGTGGTGCGAGCGCTTAGTTAGCACTTGCGGGGCCCGTGCCGCCATTTTTGTTTTCGTACGAGTACGTCACGATCTTACGTCACGCGCTCGAGTGGATAACATAGCCCTCAGAATCAGCAAGCTGAAGTGGCAGTGGGCAGGCCAATAGTTAAGGTCTCGCATGGCCTCAACAACAACAAGCCTCATAGCTCAGTTGGTAGTGGCTCTGCCTTCTGCGCTGTAGGCTGTGGGTTCGATTCCCACCCAGGACAAACATTTGTGTGATGAAAATAGATGTTTGTTCTGTGTTTGGGTGTTGTATAGAGTGCAGAGAACGGACGGTTCGAAAGTAAACTCTTACTGGTGATAGTTCTCTCTTTATTTAAATAAAATCTGTGAAAAAAGTAATCTTCTACTCGTATAATAACCACTGCACCGCAAACCTAACCTAGAAACACATCTGGGACGAAGATTATTTCGACGAATTTCAAGCCGGATTATCATAATTTGAGCAAATTAGTTGGATGAAATATCGCAACGGGCACAATCCTATGGAGTCATCCTTAGAACAATCACAGCAACACAATAAATCCCCAAAAACTGTGAGTACAAATAGCATCTGTAAATACAAAGAACTGACATAAGAGATCACTATCGCGAATCAGCTGTTCGAATGACTTACATGAAAACTGTCTACACATAGACGTCACGTCAAAACGTTTCGTTCAAAAATAGTACCAACCTCAAGAGAACTCGACTCACAAACGGGTAAGGGCCGTAACATTACTACCGATCATTTCACGAACGTTCTTTACAAGAAAATAAAGTAACATGGATGAAAACAATATAACTATTAGACGACCAATATTACGAAGCAATTCTTTTGTGAACATATCGAATACTGTCCATGAAATAAATCAATTTAACTCGACATTAGCTGATGGAACTCTGTTCGATTTATCTACGAGAAGCACACCAGCCTTACTGCAAGATGGAGATGCTTCTCTATCAGTCAACCTGAAGTAAAAAGTTAGAGACTTAGAAAATGAACTTAGCATAGCCCATGAAGAAATAGTTAGACTAAACTCTGAATGCAATGCATTTAAAAAGGATATTTTAATCAGAACAAACACGTTGAACGTCTTAAAAAAGATAACGAAGGATACAACGTGCACCACTCCCCGGGATACGCCTCGCAAACCAACAACGGCCCCAATCTTGAAAAATAACAGGCACACAAATGAAGGTTCCTCGATTATCTCCTATTAACTGCGCGACAAATTTAATCGTAGAAACACCCAAACAGAAGAAAAACCATTTAAAAACTTTGATTAAATATAGATAACAATTTGAAATTGACTACATATTGATGTTATTTCTAAAAAACTTAACAAATTTTCATATGCATTGCATAATATGTTGGGCAAAGTAGCAAGTTTGACTGCAGTGTTAACAGCTTATAATGCCTACATAGACTTAATACTCAGATATGGAGTGATATTCTGGGGAATGGTACTGATCGACAGAAAGTGTTCATTTCACAAAAAAGATGTATTCGCGCGATAGCTAGACTTAAACCAACAGAGTCCTGCAAACCCGCCTTCTTACAATTTAAAATATTGACATTCTCATCTGTGTACACACATGAAATAGCCGTTTTTGTTAGAAAAATCATAGAACAATTTGGGACCCTGTCACTTCGTAGTGACCGACTTCATAAAGTATGCATGACAACACACAAAACTGCCCTGCTCGACAAAAGTTGTTTGTGTATGGGACCTAGGATATATAATAAGCTACCAAATCATATCCTGAAATTAGACGATTTGGTATCATTTAAGAATAAAATATCCGAACTATTGACAAGCAAAGTTTATTATAGCGTACCTACATAAATATTTAAATGTCAATTTTTTAAATTAAGTTGATTTATGTATTTGATTTAATTGAGTTCGTGTTATGTTGTGTCAGGAGTTATAAGTGCTAAAATAATGATTAGTATCTTAAATGTTTATTTATTAAAATTTATTCATTCTGTCATTTTTTCTGTTTTCAAGAAATTTTGATAAAAAATAATTAGAATAGTAGACCTAAATTTTGCATGCCAATGTGAAAAAATGTGAAACGTAATTATTCAAGACTAAGAACCTGTATGAACCATATTTCTAGCAAATAAATAAACTTTGACTTTAACTTTGATCATATAGTACGTATGTATTTACAAAAAGTATTTAAGTATTCTATCCGTAATCTAGTTCCCATATCACAAGCTATGCTTAGTTTGGGGCTAGATGGCGCTGTGTCAAACTAATGTCCTGTCCTATCCTGTAATGGTGACCACGATTAAACGCGAAACGGAGTGTGGGAAGCCCCCCATGCGATGGACTTTTGTTATTGTGGCGGTTGCGGGGAGACGATGGATGAAGGAGGCTCAAGTCGCTTGTGGCGTCGATCTGGGAAGGTCTATGCTCAGCAGTGGGTGTGAGTGGGCTGATTATGTTAATAATGATGTTGATGGTATACCTACATTATTTTGTTACCTGCAAGTGGTTTAAAGTATAAACTCTACATAAGCGATGATACTATATATTTTAACCGCCTCCGTGGTCTAGTGGTTCGCCCGTCGGTGTCAAATCCAGAGGTCCCGAGTTCGATTCCCAGGGGAGTACAATATTGTGCTTGTTTTGGTTGGTGGTAGGATTTTGTTAGGGTTTTGTTTCTGTCCGCACCATCTTGTTGTTGTGTTTCGGCATTTAGAGATAAGAAAGCCAGTTCCTAGTTTATAGAGGATTCCGGGTGAAGGAACTGTCCTCACGGTTGAGGATTCCGGGTGAAGTGCGTCTCCACTTTGTATGTAAATGGTAATTTACTACTTAAAAACAAGTGTTATGAAATGGCAAACAGAAACGAGGTGTGGTGGCCTTTTAAGCGTTTTAGACCATTTTATTTTATTTTAAATGGGTAAGCTCTGAGCCTGGGCAAAGATACGGTCTATGATAGAGCGAGCTTTCCCAGAAGCTGCCTGCGGAGCTACTAAATAACAGCTGGGCGCCGGACTACGGCAGGGTGATCGCAAGCCAGGCATGTCTGATGCTGTTTCTCAATGAGACATGTTCTGCCTCATGTTTCACTCGCGAATTCATTCGTACGCTCTACCTACATACCTATAATACAGTGCTTTTGACTTGAAGCAGTAATTTAATGAAGGGGTCGGAACGCAGTTTGCGGTACGCCAAATCTACTTACTGGCTCTTTGTATTGCCTATCGCGGTATCATGGAGCTACGAACGTAGGCATATCCACCAGCTACAAAATAAACCGGTTTAGTGGATTCAGAACCGCGCACAAGACCTCCGATCCTCATTGCAGCAAACACCCGAGGTCCCGGGTTCAATCCCCAGGGGGAGCAATTTGCTTTTGGTTTGGTTGGTGGTAGGATTTTATCCCACCATCTTCCCTAATTCTGTCGCCATAACAACAATTTAAAATTGTTGTGTTCCGGCATTTAGAGATAAGATAGCCAGTTCCTAGTTTTTAGAGGATTCCGGGTGAAGTGCGCTTCCACCTTCGGCCTTATCATAACTTCAAAAATTAGATGAGATGAAGGCCAAGCAACACCCCGTCGCACAATAAAAATAAATATATATAAGTATCCTTTGTTATCTGATTTTTCAAAAGATCGTACACAGGAGCCCGATCTATGACTTTTTGGATAGCAAAAATCATCTAGATATTTATCAAAACATAAATAATTTACGTAGATGATTTCGAGATAACGTCGATTTTTAAAAATACTCAGGAAAAATTACACTTTACATTCAAATTTAAAGGGCTTCCGCCTAGCATTGACCATATAAAATATTGGTACACGATTGGTCATAACCATGTCTTAACGGCCTATAGTACCTCAGATTAGCAACACAACGCAACTTCTCTCTAGTTTCGAACTAAGGAGAGTTATAATAAAGGTGACATTGCTGTGCGCTCAACCACGGCGCTTAAGACCGACATGATGACAGAAATACACGCTAATTTCAACGATTTATTTTTTTACGGTAAAACAAAGATTAATTTTGAAAATCTTAAACACAGACCGCCTGCTGTATACTGTGTTAATTTACTGTACGAAGTGTCAAGGTCTATTTGGGCGTATTTGTTGTATGGCGAACATTTTTGGTACAAATTAAAGTCATCGTTGGTTTTTTTTTCTATAGAGAAAATTTTATGTAATCGTGTTTTCGAAGCACAAGCGTTCTAGCATCAATCCTGAACAATAACATATATTAATTCCAAAGTAAATGCTACTGTATAACGCGGGCGCGTTTCGACACGATCGATTGGTCATACAGAATAAGGGTGCAGGTGCGATAAAGGCCGAGCGTTTCTTCGTAGAATAAAGAAAAATAAATCAACCAAAACCACTTCGCCTCATCTGAAGTTTATTACATCCCGCATATCGGATGTGCGCCCGAAGCGCTGCGTAACGACATCGCCAAACGATAGGCTCCCTCCCGCGTCCGGGATTTTTATCTAAACGAGATACGAGCTATTTCATGTAGGTACATATAACTCACATATAGGTATATGGGGGGGTCTTCCCACACTCCGTTTCGCGTTTAATCGTGGTCGCCATGCAAGAACCTTTGCTCCCAGCGATTATCGGTTCTGCTTGCTATGTGGCCTGTCCACTGCCACTTCAGCTTGCTAATTCTGAGAGCTATGTCAGCAACTTTGGATCTCCTACGGATATCAACATTCCGTATTCTATCGCGTAGTGAAATTCCAAGCATAGCCCATAACTCCATAGCATATATTCACTTGTAACAAAGTATATCAAAGAATACCCGTCGTTTTCTTCGTCTGCCCGCCGGCGGCGCGGTAATAAAAGTCAGTAAACGAGAGAACCGTTGCAAACGGGCTATAGGTAACTCATCTGTTCCAAACCAGTACCAAACGGAAGCGTGACCAAGACACTGACAGCATCGCCGTGCTGAATAGTTATGCATTAGCATACATAATGGCCTTAATAAGAGCCTAGCCTAGCAAGATTTTTTAAACATGAAGTAGGTATTTGGAATAAACCGGACAAGTGCAGGTCGATCACGCACGCTGAAGGTTCCGTCCGAAAAAAGACTAAAAAATGCGGATCAATTTAGATGCGTAGATCTGATCTGAAATCGTTCAGATCTACGTAGCAGACGCGCTTAGTTAAAGCAAGTTGGTATTTACGGGACTGCATAATATCACTTAAAATTGTCTGCAGTCTCCTAAGTTAGGTAAGTAAGTACAATTTTTAATAGTTCTCAGCCGATTAGGTTCTTCGCGCCGCGCCATGCCATTGTAACCGCAGAAAACTATTAGATACGTAGTAGATGTAGGTATATGTGGCCATCCCAAGAACGTAGAAAACTTTTCTAATTAACACGGGTCCAAGTTTTTTCGTTACCGTCACTCGGGGCTGTCTTTTGTTTTAGTTTTAATATGTGGGTAGGGAAGGTCTCATATATTTGCCGGGTCGTCACGGCCATACACATTATTGTCACGTTGTCTTTACGATCCTTAGAGATACGGGTAATAACGGTTCAAAGACTTTGAGATGGGAAAAAACCATTGATCTCGTGACACCTTACCGACACCACTTTTGACACATTTGACTTTAAACATATTGTCACGTTGTCTTTACGATCCTAAGAGGCCTCTACCTATAGACAGCAATTGACAGCCGTGACAGGTATCTATCAATGTCAGTGCTTAGAAGTCATTGTGTCAGTTGTGTTGACGTGAAAAACAACCCTCATTAATACATATCACGACCTACTTGACAACATTAAGATTCAAGTACCCATAATCGCAGCTGTTCTCTTCGGTAAAGATCGACAAACTTTAAGTTTTCACTTTTGTCGGCACTCCCGACAGGAGTACCACTCCTTTTTATGTTAAGTTGTACGGGGAAGCGCTTATTGCCTTCATCTCATTCGGTTTCAAGTTATGATAAGGCCGGCGCACTTCATCCGGTATCCTCAACAGTCTGAGGAACAGGCTACATCACCTCTAAATCCCGGAATACAACAATTTAGAATAAGATAAGATCCGAATCGAATAAGTTCGTCAGAGAATCATAATTACCGACATAGCCCAGAGGATTAGCAGGCGGAAGTGGTAGTGGGCCGGCCAGAAGAACAAGACAATCAGAAAAAGCAATAAGAAAGAACCTGAAGAAAAGAAGGACCTGGGAAGAATAAGCGATAATCGCTGGAGTGGATGGAGTGGAGATCGCGCTGGGCTGGCCACTCAGTGGCAAAACTTGGTAGAGACCTATGTCCATATATCAATACGTTGATGATCATGTAAGTAGTTAAATAAAATGTACAATTGAACTAACTGACTATGTACAAAGGAATCGGTCATATTACCTAAGGACCGTTACAAACGGCCTATAGGTAACTCAACTGTTCCAGACCAGTACCAGACGGAAGCGAGTCCAAGACCCTGGCTGCATTGCCACGCTGAGTAGCTATGCTAATTCGCTGACCTAAATAAGAGCCAGCACTTGGGTCACGTGTCGCCTCAATCAAAAGCCCCGTAAGATTTTTGAACACCCGGAGGGCTATGCTCCCCATGGACCCAAGGTCTCCACCCCAAAAGGCTCAAATAGGTAAGGTCTGTCGAGACCACAGAACACATGATAGAGGTTAGAAAGGCCATCTAGAAACATTTGTTCTAGCACCGCTGTGGCAGGCTACACACACTCACGTAGCATGTCAAATTAACAACACATCCAACACTTATCATTCATTGGTCGAGTTTCCGATAATCGAAGTCATTGAAAATAAACCTTTATGTCGACTTGGTTATGGATGTCTTTGACAGTTTGTAGAATCGTGCAATCTTTGATGCTACCACCTTGTGAAAACTGCATACTAATCGTGCAGTTACCATAGTTTCGTGAGGCTACCGAAATTCGCAAAATAGAGAATAAATAATATTTACATAAACGAATAATTCTATAGTGTGTGCTTAATATTTTGTTTAATAATTATTAATAGACAGTTAGTGGATTGTATTAAAATTATAAAATAACTGATAAAATATAAATTGCAATACATTTTAGCTGGTATCCCGGTGATAGAGATGTACCCGTATTCATCGTTAAAAATAACTTTAGCATTGATACTCAAAATTAAGCATGTGGCTCGAAGTAATACCTTACACATTTACTATGAGCACCGATCCATCTACCAAGCGTGGAGATTTTTCTCTATGTTTTTATGACGGGTTACATAATAAAATACAGTTAGCCCGTTGCTCCGTTTTTTATACCAATAATATATACTAACTCCGTTGCTAGCGCCAGCCGCCCGCAGCGCAAGTGATAATATGTAGTCACGTGACGTCACGATCTACACAACAAAATTTAAATCCATGAACGTGTACGAAGTCACGGGCTACAGCTAGTTGTATAGTAAAATGAGATTGATATAAAAACGGAATCTACCAACTTAGCTCAAGTGTGTCGTAAAAGTCGATTGAAGAATCTCACCAGAAGAAGCAGCTCTCATCTGTGTATTTAACACCATATTATATCATTTTACTCAAGATTCGGAGGAGGCTCTGTTCAGTATTGGACATTAATGGGCTGATAATGTAATACATACGATACAAACTATTATTTATATTCTTGCAGTGTATGGTAACAAATAAAGTACACAACTAGTGAAAAAAATCACGGTTCTTGTATCCCTCGCTCCGTTCAAGATTAAACACAAGAATCCCTCGCTGCGTTCGGCATCTTACTTTGAAAGAGATACTTTGACAATGATATTTAACAAACAAATCGTATTCCACTAATTAATTACATGTAAGTATATCGTGACCATCCTATTGCATAATAAACTATTAAGTGATGAAAACCAATTTGATAAAATAAAGCTATTCTTTTCAGTTCAATTCCAGTCAAGATTGACCAGTCACCTCAATAGCACCCAATCACAATCATGACTCATAAGTCACATTGGGTTCTATTGTGGTGACTCGTCAATCTTGACTGGAAGACAAAACATGACATCACTTGCAATGCAATGACATTTTTTGAACTATAATAAGGATATAAGTAAATGAAAGTAAGTGTATATATAAGTAAATGTTGTGAGCATATTGTGAAAGATGATCTAGGCATCCATTCAACTCTGCCCGTTGCCTCAATCCACTTTTTTTTTTTAATATTTACATCTTTTGGGAAACTGAAAATATATTTTTTGTGTCTAACTAAGCGTTACGAACTTCTACATACAAATAAAATGAAATTGTGAGAAGAACTAAATTACTAATAAAGTTAGATAATTTGTGTCAATAAAATATGTGTTGCGGTGAACAAATGAAACAATCCTTTGCTTACAAAATATATTAGGTACTAATCTTCAAGACTATGAAATAGAATTAGAAAGTGATTTGGTGTTATAATATTGCGTGCGCGCGCGTCTGTGGCTTTGTCCGAGCGGCGAGTGATGGTCCCGTCCCCCGCGCCTTGTGGTGTGCCCCGCTCCCCTCACCTCTTCTTTTCATACATAGGCGGGCCTCGTCGCGAACAATATGATAAAACAAAAACACAGACAAATTTTATCGACATGAAACGCGTAAATCTTTGATTGCACGAATCTCGAGCAACACTAGTCGATGCGCGAGCGTCTTGGCCATTACTACTAAATCGTAGTGCAAACAATACCTTCATCGCTGTAAACGCAATACACTGCGCGGTCGACAATGTAAAAATAAGGTGGTATCCATGCATAGTAAGCAATGTACAAAATTACATCTGTTTGCGATTGTATCGTTTTCGTCTGTAAACTACATAATACTTTTACAATATCTTTAAATATCACGTTTATTTAAAGGTTAATGGACTAACCGGTGAAAAGAAATCCCTCCTTGCCTTTTACTACACACCTGGCTTCTTTTCATACAGCTTAGGACAGCGCAATTCGGCACAATCATATATTTTATGCAGAGCTTTGCACTGTCACATCGCCCGAGAGCGACTATTAGCGGTTGAAGCTAGTTTTTTCAATATATGCCCATTTTGAGCATATATGCGGCGCGCCTGCCCCGCCCACAATGCCTTTCTATTAAGTAGATTCATTGTTCTGTGGTCGAGACCACTATATTTATATATATGTAGTTAAAGACATGATTACTCGCTTCAGGTACTTTTCAAATGTCTTTAACTTTATATAATTCGGTAAAAAATAAATCTAAAAAGTTGGGTGATGTAATAAAGTTGTCATGGCGGCTGCGGCTTGGGAAGCGACACCTTCAGCCACTCACCATGGATGTCGTAAAAGCCGACCAAGGGATCTCACAAGGGAAGCAAGTATTTCTGAGTTTACCAGCGTGAGTATCGCAAAAACCCTCCAGCTTTGGAGGAGGCTCAGTCCAGCAGTGGACAATAATGGGCTGTTTATGTGATGATATACTTAATAAAATGCAATTTACGAACATTATTAGTCAAATTGTTTGATATATTTCCATGTAGCCTACCTATAAACTCACATAAATAACATATTAAAGCACATTCATTTATTAGTAATTAACAACATCTTAACGCTACTTATATTTTCCAAAAAGATACAAAATGTTTAGTACACATTTGTGCGATGGCATTGTATTTTCAGGTGGAAGCCTAAAAATTCCACTTATCCCCCCTGGTAGGGATGGATGGCATAGGTCCATAGCTAAACTTGGCATAGCTGAACACCTAAGTTATACATAAGTTTTAGTAGCCACGACAAAAACCAGTACTCGTCAGTTATAAACTAATTATTATTAGCTAACATCCTGGTTTGAAATAAATAAAAGCTTGTAAAATTTGCCTCATGTACCTATGGCCATATTTTTTATGGTACTACAGGGAAACGCCTAGCCTTCATCTCACGCGGTTTCAAGTCATCATAAGGCCAAATAAGGACTAAACTAAACAAAGAATTGAAAATTGCAATTGTTGTTTGCAGCTAGCGTGCGATTGGTCATACAACACAAAATGCTAGCTAACTGCATCCAAGCTTCTTATCCAACACAAATGAGCTTCACGTTTCACTTCTTTATTCCGATTTTAACCATTTATCCGTAATCTAGAACCGTTGATATAATGTCTCTGAAGTTTATTTATTTATTCTGAGTAGGTAAGTACTTTTTTCTTTTTTTTACAGCTGTGAAATAAATCTGGCCAACGGGAAAAACAAATCCCATTTTCACTACTAGTCTGACCATCAATCTGACCACTGGGAAATACTCCTGTAGGTACTGTACTTACGTCCTGCCTGGTGCAGGTACGGTAGGTACCCTCTGTGTGGTTGCTGAGCTCTTGGTGTGATTTTATCAGCACCTAACCCTCTACCCTAGTAAGACTGGGCTGTTAGTAGCAATCTGCAATTTAGCAGTGTTTATCCAACGAGCTAAACTATAATGACAATACACATAGCTCTTTGGGTCTATATAGCTCGTTGGGACTATAAAGCTCGTTGGAACTATATAGCTCGTTGGGACTATAAAGCTCTTTGGGACTATATAGCTCATTGGGTGCTGTAAAACTCACACGCGGTTTTCGTCATTGACAGCTAGGGGTCATTAAAAACACCCGGGTATATCGTGAAGTGCCACCGTGAAAATTTCAAGTCCCTTATACTACCTACTGGTTTGGTGCGTCGATTATCAATCATTCAATCCGCTTCTTGATTATTACACTACTATGATGAAAACGTAAGTTTGTGTGTATGTTCGGCGCTCCTTCAAGCCGAAACGGGTGAACGGAATATTTTTTTTATTGGTTACTTTTTTCCCATAAACCAGTTCCCGTGAGAAAAGGGGTGGAACAGTGTAGTGATCCCGTGGGATAACCAAAAATTCAAATATATTTATCACACAATTACGCTCAAACTGCTTTAAGAATTTGGATGAAATATGGTTTAATAGCATACAATAACCAACGGGCAATATGTTATCTTAGAAATCAGTTCCTGAGATGGGAATGAGACGTCATCGCAAAACGGCTACAATTATTAGCAATTCGCCCCGAACTGAGATCTCGTGATGTCTGGTTTTTGTTTGAGTTAGGTATTTAACCACGGAAACTATTTATCAAATAGAACGTAATTAACAAACGATCAAAGTGTGCTTTTATTACACCTTACTTACCTTACTTAAGCACTCTTTTTCTCAATCTCTCTATATTCACCTGAGTATCCGAGACACTCTCTTGTTGATTACTCTAAAATCTACCCTTAATAATCTAATGTACGTCATCTGTGGGCTGGAGCCTACGGATGTCGTAAAGTCAACCAAGGGGCTTCAACAAAAAGGCAACAGCTTTTTTTCTAGTATATAAACAACACTTTAACTGTGCGCACCAAACTGTCTGCCAAGCGTGGTGTTTATGGCCAAATCTTACAGTTTTAGAGGAAGTTTTGTTCACATTGTGGTGGACAATAATATGCGGTTGATATGAGATATGAGCAGTCAAACCCCTTACATGACATCCTATAAGTAATTCACGTATATTTTCGACGTCCTTGGTTTCACTACCCAATTGAGTGATTTAGAAAAAATAAATAGACCAGTTTTCATGAGATTTCGAATAGGTACCTCTCTTATCTTACAAGACTTGATGATCATCTTTTGCCCCTTCCATCTATAAAAAGCACCCCTATTAAGGGCAAAAACTAATTTGGATTTTGAATTAAACTAATTTTAAATCTGCAGTTTCAACCCCCATTTCAAAGAATATTTCAAGTTTTCACACATTTTCAAGACTTCAATCTTATTCACATTGCAATGCTTTATGTGAATACAGGGGTGGTTTCAGCAAATAAAAAAAACAAGTTAACCCTTTTTAACAGTATATCCTATAAGACATTATTAAGCGTTCTATCTTAATAAACCGCCCCTTTCTTACAAAAACTACCCCTATTAAAAAGTTAAATCTATATTTTATGAATATGCAGCCGATACTCTTTCAAATGATACCCCACATGCCAAAAAACGTCATGTCTCACTTTATTTATCAAAAACTCTAGGGTTGTCTAAAAAATCCTCAAACATATTGATGAGTATTAATATAATCTCTGCATATTCAAAATTATGAATTGAGCCATTCAAAAGATATGGGCAAAAATTTGTATTTCTTTTCACCCCAATATCTCAAAAACTACCGCACGTATCAAAAATCCCCCGCGACAATCACTTTACTGTTAAAATTTCATGAAAATCGGATAACCCGTTCGAGAGTTATGCCGTCACAAACATTGCCACATACATACATACATACATACAGTGCCGAATTTCCTAACTTAACTGAGAGATCTCGTTCGCTTCGCTCACTCCATCAAAAATGTACTTCACGCAAAAACTACAGAACAGAGCTGAAATTCTATATAACTAACTAATAAAACCAAGGATTTATTTTCGGATGTCATGCTTGTCATCAAAGGGGGTTTGACTGCGCATATCCCACATTATTGTCCACCACAATGTGGAAAGAACTTCCTCCAACTGCATGGTTTGGCCATAATCACCACGCTTGGCAGACAGATTGTGCTCACAGTTAAAGTTTTGTTTACACACAGAAAAAAGCTTCTGCTTATTTGATGATGATGTGATATTGGATTTGTTGATTTAACGAGATCCGTGGGCTAGAAATGTAGATTTTTCAACCACGACTACTAAGACAACGGTTTTGAGAGCCCTTTTTCAGTACCAATTATATCATGCTCCACACAATATGACGTACGGTTGGTGTATTGCTCTCATTCTGGCTTTGCAAATAATGAGAGTTACAAACAAGAGAGAGCCTCGAACACTCAGGGGAATAAAAAGAGATTGATAAAAATTAATAACGCTTTTTTTTAGAAATAATTCCGTGGTTATATACCTAAAACCATCACGAGATCTCAGCGAACTACTATAGTTATATGTTGTCATGAGAAAGCTAATAACAGGAAATCATTGTGTGGACACAATGGTACAGTGTAGGTACCTACGCGATATAAATAATTATTTGCACGGTCACACCGCACATTGCAGCAGGTTATCGTATCCTTATCGAGTAATACGCATTAAGTGGTCACTTGCGGCGATAACTTGTCATAATACCACTCAACTCATGCGTTACTTGCCTGTGCGTGTCACGAGACTCATTTTGAGGAGTGAAATGCGCTTTCCGTTGGCCTTACCATAACTTGGCAACTCCAACTGATTACCAAAGTCTGTTACATTTAGGTTTCAAACTGGTTCAACAAAACGAAAAAAAAACAGAAGAAAAGCCACCAGTTTGATGAAATTAAAATGAAACAGAGTTGAGTCAACAGGAGAGATCAGGGCCTTGATCTTGCCCGTCGTAGAATACAAAAATAATATAACAGAACATTATTTTCACACAGCGCCATCTAGTCCCAAACTAAGCACTGCTTGGAATATGAGACCTAGATTTAATGCTTACATATAATAAGTACATATGTACTTTTTATATAAAAAAAGATCCTTATCATACAATAAGTAGTATTACAAAACAAACACAGAAAAAACATGTATCACACAAATGTTTGTTACGGGTTGGAATCGAACCCACAGCCTGCGGCGCAGAGGGCAGACCCACTATCAACCGATTTGTAAAGCTTATAAGTAACAATGGATACTTTTCTAGGTACTTTAAAGATTTGTAGACATGGGGCCATTAAGTACAAAAGACAGCAGAAAAATATACATAGGTACATATTCAGCACTCAAAATTTTTTTTTTTTTTTTAGTGTTGTGTTACAGTAATGTTTTTCCTATGGAAAATATTTTACTCAAGAAAAACAATGCTATAAAGTATTTGTAAACGATAATCAAAAGTATGACACTAAAACACTATTTTCTATTTCTTAATTCGGATTTTACGACATTAGTAGATAAACAATTTTATGGAACAAAACACGATAGGTAATTAAATGTACCTCGATTAATACTCTCATACCTATAGATTAATAATTAGGTACCCAAAAATACCTAGTAAAATAAAATTGTATTTTTTTTAACAATTTTTTTATAAATTCTAACAAAATTAAAAATAATCGTAACTTAATACTACTATAAAACGTAAATTTGTTATCAAACGTATATATGTATACACATAGCCTAGATCTACAAAAATACCTACTAATGAATAACAATAACAACACCGTAAAATCCACGATGGGATTTGAACCTCCTCTTTTCCATACATTTAAAACACGGGTACTTATAGTTCAACTAACGCATTGAAAGTTAATATCAACTACTCTTTCCCTGTAGAACCCGGTTGCAGTTGAGCAACGAAAGACTGTCATAATATCATGATCGCAATTTATACCTACCCTTCTGGGAAGCTCGCGCAAGCCAGGTCAAGTCAAAAAAATCTGATACCTACTCAGAAGAAAACATAATTTGTAGAATGACATCCAGAATAACTATAGTTAAATCTCATTCAGTATTGATCACATTTTTCTTTTTTTTATGTACAGAAGTAAGTACATAATAAAAGTACAAAAGTTACAAAACTACATAAGGGATAACCGAATAAAAACAATATTCGTTATATAGGCAAATAAAGACGAATCCACGCGTCTTTATTGCCAAGTTGTTTTTATTCGAAAAACGGGTATTTATCGCGTATTTTACCTAGGTCATTCCCGACGTTTCGGCGGGTTGCACCAGTAATGTATTCTAATGGCGAAAGCTTAAAAAGGACTAGATACAGTACATACAGATAGAGAACTAAGTTAGATTTTTACACAGGAAGTTTTACATTTCAATGGAAGGATTTAAAGGAAGCTATACCTACATAAATTTATTGATCTCATCAACGGTACAAATTCAAGCTTACATTACATTACGTAATGGTTTAACCGCCACTGTGGTCTAGCGGTTCGCCTACCGGTTTCAGATCCAGAAGTCCCGGGTTCGATCCCCAGGGGGAGTTCTCATAAATCATTGATGGTAATTTACTGATTTAAAAAACACTTTATAAATAAAAGTACACTTATAACACTTATTGCACTTATTACACGAGTATAAAAATATAAAAAGACTTTATTCCTCTCCTATGAGGATCACCTGCTAGGGGGTAGCCAGAGGCACGACCAAACCTACGTTCGAGATATGCCCACGGTCTGCAAGTAGCTTGTATTCAATACGTGACATGATGCAAGCTTATCGCCCCTAAGTGGAATACTAGCCAGATTTTTGGTCTTAGGGTCATGCCGATTTCCTCACGATGTGACCTTCACCGCCAGGGCATGTAGCCTAAAAAGTGTAGAGGTGCACGATTGGAATTTAACCGACAACCTCCAGATCGGAAAGCGAGTCCATACCCACTTGGCCAAACAGCTCGAAAAATGTGAAATTTAAAAAAGTTAATTTTACTACTGTAACGACAAGACTACAGGCCCCCGATTCTACTAAACCAATCGCTTCACTATGACACTTTTGGTATTCTAGTGGCATTTGTTAGACGATTCCATTGTGATAGTGAAGCGATTGGTTTAGTAGAATTGGGGCCCGAGATCTAGTTCATATTCCTATAGCATCAAGCTATGGTATAATGGGTTTGAAACCTATAACTACATCCTCATCGTCTTACTTCTTAGATCGATATCATAGAACACAGAAAAGCGCCACCGTTAAAGTATTTCATACAAATAACTATCTAGGTACATTTTTTTCATACATCCTGACACTTCTGCGCACATAAACACACACTAGCTAATATCCACCGGAATCACAACAATATAACAGGCACTGGGTACTAACCACGATATCACTGATAACCGAAGCGTACTGTTTTAGTCTGACTAACGCTTCATAAACGTCAATGGCCGGCTCTCCGGCCACAACAACTACGGCTCTACCGTCCCTGGACACCGTTCATGAAAGCTTGGATGCCACCACTTCCTAAACTCTTTATAAACTGTGTTTTTTTTAAACTTGACCTGATCGTTGAGCGCGGCACAGACATCGCAGACGTTTTTTACGGATTTGGGATCGCTGTACGTCAGGTGGCCTTTCCATCGGAAGAACTCCTGGAACATCTTTGGAGAGTTCATGATGCGATCCATTATATCGGCCAGGTGATTGGCGTTGTGCTCGCGAGCATCCAGGTACGATCCTGGTGGCAGGAATCTGTAAAATGCAAGAATGCCAGTTGAAAGCAAACGTTCATGCATCAAGAATTGTTATGGATATAACAGGATAAACAAGTCAATTGATATAACAATAGTCATTGGTATTTTGGTGTCATTACAATGAGACTCCCGGTGGATAAATATTATACTTTTAGAACGCGAAACCATAAAGGAGACTGATAGAATGTAGACTCACCTGGAATAATCAGCGCCGCCATAGACGATGGGTATAACATCGTGCTGCAGAGCCGTCAGCAGTTTCTCAGTGACGTAGTCTTCAGCGAACGTGTTCTCAAATGATAGATAGAAAAAGTAATTGTCTTCCAGAAGCTTATCACAAGCATCCTCCTTCTCCCTGGGACAAACCAACGGACCACACTTTCCGTATATGTCCACAGTTTTATTGTACAGTGATAAGGCTTTTTGTAACCTTTTCGCCAAACCCCTTCGATCGTTTCGGCTCGAACAGTGTGAGACGAACCATGCAGCTGTTTTCGACTTGTTTGATAACTTGTCTGCGTATTCTTCATTTATTTTAGGGAAATCCGGCCATTTCATGGACTTTTTCGGTCCGACGATCTTCCCTTGACCGTCCTGCACCGTGATATACGCAAATGGTATGTCCGAGTCCAGTCTGTAAGTAACGGTCCAGTTGAAGAAGTTATCGAAACGTTGTTGGCATACTGGATAGTTGTCCGCTGATTCCATGTTGAGGTAAAGGTATTTTTGTCGCATGGACCGTTTCCTCGGAAGATCGCTCTCCTTCATGTTCCTGCCGTTGAACGTGATGGCATCAAACTTCGTGACGTCACCGCCGAAGAAGTTTCTATCGTCGGTGACGTAACAATTTATCACGGAGCAGTTGTTCTCGAGAAACGCTCGCTGGCCATCTTTAAAGAAGTACATAGGCGCGTACTCTCGATCGGTCCAAATGAGCATATACTTCATCTCCTTGGAGAGACGACTCGTTTTTCTGTATACTTCCGAATAACGGTAGTCTTTTTTAACATTTTCGATGGCTTCAAGAATCAGTCTTTCTGTGGAAGGAGGAATCTCTGGGGTAGTCGCTTGTTGCATCCACAGCAGGGATATCACGAATGAGATGGAGATAGCCAGGAGTAACTTTCTGGCTTGGAGCATCTGTTTTATGGGGTGGTGGAGGCGGGCGGTGAGGTGAGTTGGCCACGACATCGCTGCGGAGCTGAAGCTGACCTCATACCTAGGCGGTGGTGGACGGCTTCAGGCATTTGGAAGTTGGTGGACTGGTCAACGATTGAGAAGAATCTGAAACAAAATTTACATACATTAAAAACATAACTGGACTCGCCACTGATATGAGCCGCCTCTATCCATCAACTCCACGTGACTACCGGTCACAACACAGACCTCGGCGAGGACGCGGCCAATTTGTCTGCAAGATGTGGTGTTATGGACAATGTTACCCCTGTATACCCAGTTCAAGAGCTTAGTATGACACATTGAGCTATTGATTTGTTTTTTGTTTCTCCAACCATTTCACCAAATTTATTGATGAATGTAAAGAGTATATATATATGTATAGAGGTGGAGGTAGATAAATCTTAGTAATAAATTAATGAATGAATGAATGAAATTTTCCTCGAAGAGGAAAAGTCGTGAGTCGATTTATAACTTTTTTTATAAATCAATGCAAATGCATGTGATGAAATGAAGGCCAAGCGCTTCCCCGTCGTGTTATAAATAAAAATACTAATTTCAATCTTGGCATGTTAAGAAGGCCCCAGAGTACTGCTGAATTCACACTCCAGTACAAACGTAGTGCGTTGTTACATTTCAAAATGGCACATCCGATTTAAATACTATTTCGCAGGTGTAATCGGATAGGTATCCGATTTTAACTATGTCACCGCCTCTGTGGTCTAGTGGTTCGACCACCGCTGTCAAATCCAGAGGTCCCGGGTTCGATACCCAGGGGGAGTACAATATTGTGCTTGGTTTTGTTGGTTGTAGAACTTTGATTGAGTCCGCCTGGCTAGCTACCACCATCTAACCTAATTCTATCGCCATAGCAACAATTCTAAAATTGTTGTGTTCCGCAATTTAGAGTTAATAAGGATTCCAGGTGAAGTGCGCTTCCACCTTCGACCTTATCATACATTAAAAAGGGATGACATATGTCTGAAGCGCGTCACTTTTTCTAAAAACAAATAAAATCAAAGTTGATTTAAAACTAAAAATTTAATGAAAATGTTAAACGCTGCAAACCTAAATCCCTAACTAAGTGCTAGATTTCTTTTGATTCTGACATAGACTATCTTTATAGACCTTTGTATGTGTTTACTACGAAACTAGTTGCCAATTCAAATTTATGAAAAACATACCCATTTCAACACAGTCACAGTCTAATTATAAAACACACACACAGAAAACATGAACAAATTACTCGATAAAAATGTAGGTAAGTATATAAAAACATACGAAGCTATAAGACAGAATAAATAATACACTTGATAAACAGAACACTGAAAAGCACTGCTTATCACGAACGCCACACGAACACTGGCTAGCTGATACGTATAAATAGATATTATAGATAGATACGCATAAATAGAGAGGTATTATAAAAAAACGAGTTCAAACTAACGTTAATGCATATATATATGTACGCATGTTACAACGTGCTACGAGTCCCTATGCCTAGCTATAGCTAGATTGATAAATCTGAATGTCATTTTGAATTTATTAGCAGTGGTTTTTATTTTACTAATGTTGCTAAGCTGTTTGAACAAACATCTCTATCTATCTAACGAAAAACAACAATGATATAACAAACAACTTTCAAACTCAACAATAGGTGGGTAAGTACCAAACAAAAACTTTAACAATGCACAGCAATCAGGCAGCGAAAAACAAATCCGAATTACAGAACATTGAGAATCGAACGAAGCAAATGAGATGAAGAAGAAATAATGCTTTGACACACTTATACAGATAAAAATATTGATATTGTATTAAAATTGTTGTACAAAACAAAATAAATACTTCACATTGTTTCTTATTTTATTTTCTTCTCGGTCTCTAGAAAAATCCGGCAATATTTTTGCCCATTTAGAAAAACTACCATTGATTCTACCAGCAAGAAGCAATCATTTTATCTGGTTACCCCAATATTTATATCTTTGAATAAAAAACTGAGTATAGTTACATTTTCAGTAGATAAGCATGTGTTTACGTACATTATTACTTAAACGCGTTCAATACTTTAGACATCACCAGAGTGTCTAGTGCGAATTTCATTCTTGCTCAATACCTGTTCGAACGCGTTTGCGTTAACGACGATTTGTATGAAAAATAATACTTATTCACCATTTACGTTGAGCAAAGGAGAATCGATTGCAACTCGCACTAGATAATTTTAACGAACGAGATCTCCGAGTTAAGTTCGGAAATCCGGCACTGTATTTTTGTATGTGGCAATGTTTGTGACGGCATAACTGTCGAACGGTTTATCCGATTTTGCTGAAATTTAAAATGGAAGGAGGTAAATATACAAATATACATAAATATATAATAAATATATAATAAATATACATAAAAATAAATTGATTGTCGCGAAGGATTTTTGATAAGTGGGGTAGTTTTTGACATATTAGGGTGAAAAGAAATACCATTTTTCGTCCATATCTTTTGAATGGTTGATCCAATTAATTAAAAAATTTTAATATTCAGAGAATATATTACCTGCTTAATACCTACTCAACAATCGGTATAAGCATTTTTGTTACACTAGTGGTTTTGAGAAATAGGGGTGTTAATTGTGACAAGAAGAGTGAAATGAAAATTAAAAATATTTTGTTACTGTAAAACAAGATTAAACAGTTTAAATGGTTGTGCAAAATTTACTTATTAGACAGGTAACTTATTTTACAGACCATGGAGAACAAATGGGTAAATATCTGTCAGCGTCCTCACTAGGCATAGCCTGTATCGAGGGAACTTTCATACGATAGGATTCGGATGATTTCAATAATGAACATTCAATAGATGAATAAATAAATATGTAATCAAATAAAATATGATAAAATAAACGAGTAAATACCTATTGTTTTAATTGGGGTAATTTATAATTGCAATATGTAAATATTAAACCCAAATGAAGAAAAGATAAATTGAATACTAATATTAGGTAATAAATTCTAAGATTTTCTCTGTTTGGTCGTAATTTCATGTAATTAACCATTTCATTACCATTTGCTTTGCTTCGTTGATTGCTTTGTGCTTAATGTCGCAACATTTGACTACTTCATTATACACGTGAATTCTCAACGGCTACCTAACCGTCGCGTCGTGCAAATGAAGTGTTAACAACAGGAGTCGGTAATTTGAAAATTCGGCGGCTTAACAATGACTCGTACTCAAGAGAGGAGATAACAGATTTGTGCATTGCAAGACACGTTTTAAGTATAAAGAGCCGGCGCACACCAGCATCTTTATAATGATCTATTGTGGAGTATCTGAAGGGCTTCCGAAGCATGACTTTCAGAACTGAGCGCTGCGCCCTCTCAGCCTGAATAATGGAAGTTTCAATGGCACTGCCCCAGCATGTTACCCAGTAAACTATTAAAGATTGACACAGTACATAATAAACGGATGTAAGGGTATCAGTGCTTGCAATATACCTCAGATTCCTCATTACACCAATAACCTTTCTGATTCGGGCCAAGAGATACTGGATATGAGTTTTGAATAACAGATTTTCATCAATATGAACTCCAAGGTACTTTAGAGACTTTTTACGGGTAATTAGATCACACATACAGTTTGTACCAGTGCATGCACTGGTGTGGATCCTAATGTTCGCATCTTCATCAGGAGCCGAGGCCAGAGTCTTATGGAAACACAAGTACTGAGTTTTCTTAGTGTTTAAAGGAAGGAGATTTTGCTCTAGCCACTCGAAACCAGCGCCATACCACGAGCTGCGGAGAAGTATGCAGCGGCCCACGTAGGGCCATTAAAGATCAGTGCATTATCGTCTGCATAACACAAAATTTCTGCGTCTTCAATCGTGATATATCATTTATATAGAGTAATAATAGTGTAGATCCTAAGATGCTACCCTGGGGTACACCAAAATTGGTCTGCTGCGAGCTACTGATAGACTGGCCAATTCTTACACTCCGTCTTCGATCGATCAAATAGCTCCTAAACCAGTCCAATGCAAGTCCTCGGATTCCCAGGCCTTCCAGTTTTTGAAGAAGTATATGGATCGAGACAGTGACAAAAGCCTTGGCCAGGTCTTAAAATATGCCAACACAGCATTTTCCAACATATAGGTGCGAGGCCACTGCGCTTGTTAAAACGGTGACTGCATCTTCAGTGCTTTGAGTTTTGGCTGTCATTTGAAAAAGGGGTTTTTGTAACAAAGTGGTGCGTTAAGAGGGTAAAACGCTGGTATGTCTTGTAGGATATACTGTAACACGGGGTGGTCTTCACAATTAACTTTTTTTTTATTTGTTGACACCACCCTTATGTCGACATTAAGGCAAAAGGGGTAAAAAGGGGTAAATAAAATGGAAATCTTAAAAATTTGCAAGATAATAGGTATTCTCATTGAAACTGGTCTATTAATTTTTTGTTATTCACTCAATAGGGTTGCCAAACCAAGATTGTCGATAAAAACCAAGATTTTTATTGGGGATGTCATGCAGGGGGTTTGACTGTGCATATCCCATATTAACAGCACATTATTGGCCACCACAATGTGGAAAGAACTTCCTCCAACTGCAAGGTTTGGCCATAATCACCACGCTTGGCAGCCAGATTGTGCTCACAGTTAAAGTTTTGTTTACAAACAGCAAAAAGCTGCTGCTTTTTGGTGATGCCCCTTGGTTGATTAAACGAATCCGTTGGCTGGAAATGTAGATTTTTCAACTACGACTACTAAGACAACGGCTTTGAGAGCACTTTTCAAAAATATATCAAACTTTTCATGTTAACATGGGGTGACTTATTCACTTATTAATAAATAAATAAATAAATATTACAGGACATTCATTTTACACAGCGCCATCTAGCCCCAAACTAAGCATAGCCTGTAATATGGGAACTAGATTACGTTTAGTATAATTAAATACTTTTTGTAAATAAATACGTACTATATGATACAACACCCAAACACAGGACAAACATCTATATTCATCACACAAATGTTTGTCCTGGGTGGGAATCGAACCCACAGCCTACAGCGCCGAAGGCAGAGTTACTACCAACTGAGCTATGAGGCTTGTCCGTGTGTATTGTAGGTATCTTGCCTACCCACTATGACGTACGGTCGGTGCAATACTCTCATTCTGGCTTTGCATAATAAAAGAGAGCCTCGAACAATTGAGAGATTGAGAATATGAGCTGCTTGAGGTAAGTAGGGTTTGGATAACTTGGATCTTTGGATCTTTGTAACTTGGAAACTTGGATCTCTCCTGCCTATCCCACAGAAAAACCAATTGTGATATGTATTACATCACTGACACAAAATTAACTAATGCAAAGTTTCTAGTTCGTGGCAGCACACCAAATAATATAAGTCCCAAGCAGAGGAATTTATTATTGACCTACCCGTGGATGTCGTTAGTCGTAGGTTTTAAGACTAAGGGATTTTACCTGGCGATGGATGGGCAGCAGCTACCATCCATGTAAGAACCTACCTGATACCAATACCATGTGATCACCAACTCACCTGTCTAACGAGGTGGTACAATATTGTGTTGTTTTTGGTTAGCGGTAGGACTTGGTTTAAGTCCGCATGGACTACCACCCTACCTAAGTGTTTCACCATAACAACAATACGAAATTGTTAAGTAAGTTGATGATTCGGGGTGAAGTGCGCAACCACATTCGGCCTTATCGTAACTTGAAACCAGTTGAGATGAAAGGCAAGCGCTACTCCGTCGTACAATAAAAAAATATCCTCCCACGGTTGTCATGGAGAGATACCAACACTACAATTACAGACTCGCTTGCTACGCGCGGCCCATGTTCTGCAGTATTACAATTTGAGTGATGATGATGTTTCAAATTTCTCAAAACAACGCCAGGAAATAGTTTTGAACTACAGGAAATGTATTCTTCAATTATCTCTAATACATAAACACAGTGGCACCATCCTACACGATCAAATGCAAGGAATTGAAAGTATAAGATTCCAAAAAAGTAACTTATCCAATGTCCCAGCAAATAGCCGTACCCTTGCAGTATTACTTGTACATATAATTACGTTTAAAAAACTAAAAAGACTTCAATGAAGTATTTTTTCCCGTCATCAGATCCTGACCTGATGACGATGGGATTGACTGGGAAGTATACCCTAAAAATACCAAATCACTTCACGTGTGGATATAATATTTGAAGAGTTCCTTCAATTTCTCCTGGATCCCATCATCAGATCCAGACATGATGACAATGGGACCACCTGTGAAGTACCTATACCCTTTCAAACAAAAAATAATTTTCCAAATCGGTCAAGGCGGCTTCGAGTAATCGTGGAACATACAAAAAAAATGGATCCCTCTGCTAACCTCTCGTGGATATCATTAGATTTGAATAACGGGTTTTACCAGGATGTGAGCAGCGGCATTTATCTATTTTAACCGACTTTCAAAAAAAGGAACAGGTTCTCAATTCGTTGGATCTTTTTTTTTTTATGTATGTTCCCCGATTAGAGACGCCTAGACCGATTCGGAAAATTATTTTTTTGTTTGAAAGAGTATACTTCCCACCATTAACATCAGGTCAGGATCTGATGATGAGATCCTGGAGAAATCGAGTGAGCTCTTCAAATATTATAGGTACACTTTGGGTGTATTACCTCAAAAGTAAGGAAAAAACGGGCCTGATATAGCCTGGTATACCTGTCATCAAAATTATTGTGAGAAATACGTCATCCAGGTAAATTAAATAGTTACAAATTCTTCATTGAAGTCGGTTCATTTTAGTTTTTAAAACATAATTAAAGTTACTATCAAACACCTGAAACACCGATACTGTGATCACCGACTCACCTGCCAAGCATAGTGGCTAATAGTAATATGGCAAATAGCTCATAATACACCTACGTCTACCATTGTAGTAGGAACTGGCTATCTTACCTCTAAATGCCGGAACACATTTTTTTTTAAGAATTTTTGTTATGGGACAGACTTAGGTTAGATGGTGGTAGCTAGGGGGACTTGAACAAAGAACACCAACCAAACCAAGCACAATATTGGAAGTACTTCCCTGGGGATCGAACCCGGGACTTCTGGATCCGACATCGGTGGTGGGCGAACCACTAAACCACAGAAATGTTACATAAATATGTTGTATAAATGGACAGTACGGGAATCATACTTACTTTGCTCTCACATCAAACTGATTTAGCATCTGTAATTTACAGTAAGGACGGTGTAATACGCGTCTAAAAAGCTTCATATCCTCTAGGATCCTAATGAAGACTGAATGTAGAAAGGTATAATAAGCGCGGGCTAGATGGCGCTATAAATAATTACCTATGTCAAGTATCTGTGTGTGATATAGCTACCGAGTGTAACCAAATTATCACTATTATAGGTTGGTTCGTATTTACCTACCAATACCAAGGAGATAGCCTATCCGGTAAACAATAGGTAGGTACCTATGCCTACGTAGCCTACTTATTCCTTCCAGTCTTTACAAATAGGTCCGAAAAATAAACTTTCATCTGTTTTCACTTTGTAAACGGTGCCTGTAAAACACAATTTAATCTATCAAAACCAGTTGGTACAAACATATTGCAATAAATAAAAGCATAGGTAGTGTTAACATTTTGCAAAACAAAAAACTACAACGAAAAATCTGCAAGGGGCAAATATTTGAGCAACAATATCGTCGCCAGACAAAATTACTCTTATTGCGATAGAGCTAAGAGTCACACCTGTTGTTGGTACTGTCACGAAACACAACCGACCGAAATTAGAATCACCCAAGAAACGGTATCACTATGGCCGCGCGAGCGTTTCAATTCAGTCGCGTAAAGCACATGCGCACGCCGAGTGTAACACTATAAAAAATCTACTGTAATCGTAACGTTATTCGCGATCGCAAGGCGCATTACATTGTAAACGAAACTCATTTGTTCGCGTGCTGCGAAGTTCTTATAATCATTTGTAATCGCGTTGTTATTGTTAGAATCGTGTTATTATGTCACGAACGGTACCTAGCGCGTGAACCGCACCGGACGGCGCACACTCCGAGACTGCTACTCCTCTTGCCTCAAGGTCAGCTCAATGAAATTGTGCGGACTGGGTGGGGTGACTCACCACAAACCATGAAGCCGTGATGTCATATTTGGTGATCAATAACTCTCTGATAGGTTTAATACATTTATTCATAAAAAGACAAACACATGTCACTTACTTATGAACAGTATGATCTTAGGTAGCAATATACAGTAGGTAGGTATGTCGTCGACAAAACGTGTCAATAACTCTCTGATCGGTGGAGTTGTAGTCAACGAAAGTGATGTTACCTAGGTATATTGTAATGGCTAAACTTTTACAGAACAGGTAGGTACCTATGGCAGCTACTTACGCTTGTTGATATTTCGGTTACAAATCCATTGCGTGTTTATCAAGAATCGAACAAGACTGGATAAATCATGACACGATTTAATAACCTACATACAACGTGAGGACGCTCATAGAAGTAGGTCTGCCGTTTCGGAGGGGTCCTATGAATTGACTGTTCCTTTCATTTCAGTCAGTCTTAAGATTTCATCTTTACGGTTGGATACCACCACGAATAGGTACCTACCTACCTACATACCAGAAAACTATTCAGGCAGCGTTCGGTAAGTTCGAAATATCTTCTCACCAAAGATACCGCAGACCCTCAATATGAAAGTGTTTAACCAGTGATGACATACGGATCCGAGATATGGTCGCTAACTAGAGGCCTTATGAATAAGTTAAAGTCGCACAGCGAGCTATGGAGAGGGCTATGCATGGAAGAAGTGGCAGTGGATAGGCCACATAGCTCGCCGAACCGATAACCGCTGGGGAGTAAAAAAGGTTCTCGCAAGGCGATCACGATTAAGCTCGAAACCGATGGACCAACGACATTGTGACTGTTGCGAGAGTCGATGGATGGAGGCGGCTCAGGGTCTCTATTTGTAGCGTCATAGGGAGGCTTATGTTCAGCAGTCGACGTATGTGAGCTGAGATGACACAGATGACTCCTAGATAGGTATTTACAGTATTCAGATACCTAGGTATTTACAGTGATCTACTAAGTTGCTGTTCTGTAGGTAAGTAGGTAGATACTAAGTGAGATGATGATTTGACGACTGACCTGACAACATTTTGACAGTGTTATTGTTGATCGAGTGAGCGAAGCGAACGAGATCTCTGAGTTAAGTTGGGAAATCCGGCACTGTATGTATGTATGTGTCAATGTTTGTGACGGCATAACTCTCGAACGGATTATCCGATTACCATGAAATTTAAACTGAATAGAGATAACGTAAATAGAATTTGATTGTCGCGGGGGATTTTTGATACGTGCGGTAGTTTTTGAGATATTGGGGGAAAAGAAATACACGTTCTTCGCGCTTCCACCTTCGTCCTTATCATAACTTGAAAAATCAGGTAAGATGAAGGCCGAGCACATCCCCGTAGTACAACCTACTCCTAACGATCTATTATTTTTTAATACCAATGGTATTTGTTTATTATCTGGTAATTAATTTTCTATTCCTTATTTTTTTTTTATTGTACGACGGGGAAGCGCTTGGCCTTCATCTCACCTGGTAACAAGTTGAGATAAGGCCGAAGGTGAAGGCGCACTTCACCCGGAATCCTCAACAAACTGAGGAACTGTCTATCTTACCTCTGAATGCATGAATAAATTTTTAAATTATTTATATGAATATCTTTTTTTTTATAATATTAAATAACCCTCAACCTCTATATAATTCTCTATTCCGATCGTATACCACTCTAACGAATCCCAAAACAAGTTTAATGGTATGAGATACAGTCAGTAATAAAAAATAAATGTTGATATTTAATGTCAACATACATAATGTATGATATTACTTCTAGATAGTAGGTACCTATTTCTAGATAGAGGGTTAAAAATACTTGTCGCCGCCGCCGCCGCTCCGCTCCGGCAAAGCGTAAAAATCAACAAAATTATCTGTAGGTTTCATAATCATCAGTAAAGCCATCAATTTCAGTAATCATATCCATTTATCACCCTTTGTATGGGTGTAAAATTACATACGTTTATATGCTATGGCTCTTGATCTCATACATAATTTTTATGTTACAGACAAAACTGCTCTTATTTTCAAGACTATAAAGTTCAAAATTGATTGTAACTGTGGTCTGCACTAAGCGGCAACGTAACGCGTGGACGGGTTTCTCAAGTATATTTGATTTTTTTGGCGGGAAAAAGTTTATTGCTTATTTCTCTGAAACCAACTGGGTCTAAAGGGACCAAAATTTTGATGCTTCACTAACATCAACATTTTGGTTCACTTCGTTGGTTCACTAACCAATTCCAGACTCAAATTTAAGCTATAAATCTCAATCCAGTATTCAGCCGTTTTGCTAATCCAGATGTGTAAGCTGGGGACATGGGTCTACAGCATGCACGTCATTCTTACCTTGTATCTCTGAAAGTATTATAGCTACAGGCTTGAAATATTTGGTTCTTATTGAACCCATTCTGCACAGAATTATAGGCTATCAATCACAATCCAGTATTCAGCCATTTCGCTAATCCAGATGTGTAAGCTGGGGACATGGTTCTACAGCATACACGTTGGCTTTACCTTGTAACACTAAAAGAATACTATAGCTACAGACCTTAAATCTCTGATGCTTAGTGAACCCATTCTGCACTGAATTATAGGCTATTAATTATAGCCCAGTCTTGACCCGTTTGGCGTTACCAGCATGTGTAAGCTGTAGACCCTGTCCCTGGCCTACACACCTACATAGGCTTGTCTCTACGAAGTTTGATTGGAACCTAAATTTTTAACTAGATTCTCAGATTGAACCAAATTTGAACCAAATATTGACATATTTAGAAATAACAGATTCGTTATGTGCAAGCTGGAGACATGCACATACGTTTTTCGCGTTTTATTCCAAAATGGTAACATACACTTATTTCATACTTGGCGCACTAATACAGCATATATCGCTCTAAGTATTTGTTGAACTCAATTCGTTCTAGAAGATACTTTCCTGCTGGAGTAATGCACACTGATTGAAGCTAGGTAACTTTTCAATGAGATGTAAACCCGTGTCTTTTAAAGCAGTCACTGTTTTCTTATACACTGCCGGTACGGTTTCATTACTTAGCATCATTTCACTAACACTATTGTGGATTATAACGGACAACACTTCTTTATTTGTATCACGAATGCAGGTAGAGTCATGGTCATGTTTAATGATTTCCTTTTCATCCTAAAATACAAAATATAGTAATAATAAAAAAACCGTTGTGAATTTAGGTTCATACCATGACTTGTTAAATAAAGTAATTAGGTACCTCGGAAATTGTAACAGTCCCACTGCATTTGGTTTTCCTGTACATGGCACATCTCCATAACGTTTGAACATTTTTATATTTAGAGAGCTGGTAATATTTTAATCCATTTTCGAGTAATACCGACCGCGTCTAATTAGGTTAAATTCACTCATTAAAATAACAACAACCCTCTTCATTATACTATTTCCCTCATCAAGGCATTCTTGAAAAGCTTGAAATAAAAATTTATAATCGTGACGTTATCAGCAGGAATCATAACTGAAAAATTAATGACCTCAAGTACCAGTACTTGACAATTGATTGCAATAGTTTGAATCACAACAGAACAAGTGTGAATGGAAATGGGAATCCGTTTGTTTTATGCACAGAACTAATCAGAAAAAAAATCCCAGTAGTTCTGTCAACAGAACTACTCAACAGAACAGGTGGGAGTAAACGCTATAATCATCACAGTTTGTGACGCTTTAAGTGGCCTTCTAGGCAACCTGTAGGTATACAATGTAGGTTTGTAAATACTTAATAATAAATATAACAGGACATTAATTTCATATATGTAGGTAAGTATCTCTTTTTGTTTAGATTTTAGCCTCAAAAGGCCCCAGAAACCTTTATAGGAACCTACTATGTTAGTAGTATTAGTTGGTATTGGAAAGTACTATGTAGTATCTACAACAATAAAAACAAGACATTTAGATTACAAAATGTTGTTTTATTTTTAAACCTATAGCTACTTAGGTACCTACATATATATAGCATATAAACTTATAAAATAATGATATCAATCAAATTACAGCAAAAAATCTAAATAAACTCCATTCGGGCTACACGAGTTTGTTATTACGTAGTAACCACTACCAACATACCTACTGTCAAAAAAGGTAATAAGATAATATCGTATTACCTTTTTATGACAGTATGACAGGTAATATGTCATATGACAGTATGTCCTCATAAATATATTACTATATAGGTACCTATATTAATTTTTGTTTATAAAAAATGTATTAAGATAATATCTTATGAGGTACCTTTTTATGAAAGTATGTACGTACATGACACTATGATATAATATGTCATAGAATATCTTCTTACATTTATTTAAGAAGAACAGAAATTAGAGAAATTATTATTAAAAATATGATCGTAGGTAGGTAAGGTAAGTAAAAGGTCAACATTGGCTCAACACAATCACAACTCCCTTTTGTTCTAAAAGACATTCATTGGCAGTTAATTCAAAAATTCAGAAATTTTATTTTCTATCAAATAGAGATTCGTAACGGACACTCACCTTAACATTATCATTCTCCTGCCATTATCCCAATACACTAGGTGGGGTCGGCACATGTTCTTTCTTCCACTCTCTTATCAGCCGTCACCCTGCACCCACGCCTTTCATGTCCACTTTCATACAAATGTCCATCCATCCCTTCTCTCCGGCAATCCTCATCATTTCTACAATCGGCGCCGCCCTCTCCACTTTCAAACGTCCCCATATTATATATACCTAGGTAGGTAGGTTCTCATTTGTTATCTTTTCAACCTTGTCACCCCATCACAACCACTACAACATTTGCAACAACATACAAGGGTAATCGTTAACAATATGCATGAACATTTTTAAGGTACCGGGAAAAAATCGAAGGTATCGATCCAGTAACTGATCTCATCTTTATGATGAAAATCAATGAAATAAATTAAAAATTACTAACACGCATGGTACAAAATTGTACTGAAAACTTTGTGACAACTTTTCGGCTGACGAGGTGCCTACTATACCTACTGCGATTGGCCATTACTATAGGAAGTATCAGTCTACAGTAGTATAGAAAGGAAAGATTATGTTAATACATTCAAAACGAAACTTTTATGGAAACAAAACGACACAAGCAAACGCCGACGGCTGATAAGTGTGTGTAGGTAACATACAAAGGCAAGACGCGTCACTTTGGAAATTTGGCGGAGAGTCACGTGACCTCACACGCGTTCATATGATCTTGGAGGGACTATAGGTATTTGTACCTACCGCCTACGGTGTCTAAGTTGAACTTCTCACTCGATGTCTACCTTTGGTACAAAGTGGCAAAAAGCTTAATTTCTTTGCCGTGTAATATATATTATGCATCTCTATGTACACTAGTGTTCTCATTTGTGACATCACTGCATTCATCCAGAAAATCAAATCCGTTAACAAATATCCATTCCTCCACGTCTTCCTCAGGCATCCATTGACTCAGCTTCAGCCCAGATTCTCGCCATAAGTGTGCTACAGACGAACACCCTATATTCTCATTTAATTGTATAACCAATTCTTTCAGAAACATATTCCCCTGATTCGATGAGATTATGTTTTCGGATAGCTCAAATAATTTAGAAATAGTTACGAAATCCTTGACTATATGAGGTGCGAGAAGTTTGGCTAGGAGGGAGTATAGCAGAGGGATGTCTATTAAAAGGTCAGGCGCATTCAGAAATGTTTCTAATAAACCACATTCGAAATTTTCCGGAGCTACGGTCTCCGTAGCTATCAAGACGAATAAATATTTAACGTTCCAGTGGAACTCCTTGCCTACTTTTTCCAGAGCACAACTAACAATCTCATTTATAACAGATGCATGCTGACAATCTAAGTAATTTTGTTTTACTTCAAGGACTAGCTCGTCATCACATTGGTGGTTTTGATACTCACTGATTGCTGCTCTTACTTGCAACCTTATCTGTATGTCAGTTAACATACTCATTGGCTTAGCGACGTGGGTGTTATGGCGGGTGCTCTTTTTAAACAACTCATTACTAGTGTTTGAGTAAATGCGCGTAGTCGTTTTACTTAAATACGATTCTTCCCAGTTCGAAATCTGGTCTTGATGCTTGTCTGCAAGCATCCCTTGGCGGTAGTCAAGGTGGTCCGGCCTTGAATTAGCTTGAAACTTCTCAAACATTTTCTTGGCAATGTTTTGAAAACAAATTGGAGGAATCTTAATGTAATCAAGAGTTTCTTGTGTCAAATATTGCTGCTTCAATGCTTTGATGGAGTAATTTGTAAGATCTTGCACTCTATGATTGCCACTAGTTCTTGAACCGCAGGCATTCATCATCATTATATTAAGAGTTCTTGCCTCAGCTTCCTTCTGAAATTCTTCCATTGTTTTCGGTAAAGAAATGATCACGTCTTTATTTAAATTTACCCACCTATTTTTTTTTAGCTCGATAACATTTTGAATCTTGCGTTTGACGTTTTTACTAATTTTGTTTGTCTCGGAATCGACTATACCTTGCATTTTCTCGAAAATAGGAGCGGCACGATATGAATCACACTCTAACTGTTTGCCGACAGCAATCAGTAGCTCACAAGCGCACTCCAAGTCTGTTTCATCCAAATAACTTATTAGGTCCTCTAAAATAGTCAGCAATATCTTATATGGCATATATTTTACCATGTATAGTTCACCAATAAACTTAATATTTGCTGCAACCTTGGATCTAACTAAATTGCTTTCCTCGTCGTCCATCGCCTCAAATACATTAGTATCTGCTCTTTCTTTATCTTTTTTCACATGTACATCGGTCTTTCTAGATTCGAAAATGTTTTGGCATTTTTTAAATACACAAGATCTAAACGAAACAATATCTATGATCGGATCGTTATCATAAAACACTTTTAGTGTTGATAATTTACGGGTCAGGTCCGCGTATAACTTAGCATAATCTGGATCTTCTAATACCTTATCAAAAAATATATCTGTGAGACCTATTAATTCTTTTTCGTTTTTAATTTTAAGAGTATGGATTTTGTCAACCATTGTGTTTACATTCAAAATAGTTAGATTATTTAAAATGTCTCTAAACTTGGCATAAAGTTCCTGAGAAGCATCTTCAGAAAGAATCTCGTTATTCAAAGTTAAGTCAGTGTTGTCATTTGAATTTTTAGATAAAATGTCGGGAATATTCTGAAACAAAATAAAATTTAATCGTTACTAAAAGTAGAAGCAGTGTGAGAAGGAAGCTCCTGTTGTAGCATTATTCAAAATGTACCTTGAATGTTTCTGTTAGTTGTTCTGTATTTGGCATAACTCCTAGGATTTCATCGTGGTATTTTTTTTTTAATAAGTTGTCTTTCGATTTTAGATCTTCCAAAGAATCTGGAATCTCCGGTTCCAATAACATTATGCTGTCAGTTGTTCTTTCATTGACAGGTACTGGCACTAAGACCGTCATTTTATTGCAAGTTTCTAGAAATGGTTCTTGTTTTTTAATAACATTCAAATTTTCATCGTTTTCAGAGGACGAAATACTGTCCGTGTTTAGTTCTTGTTCTGACATTAAAGGACACAATTCTTGTGGTTGTTCTTTTTTTGTTAGATTTTCAGGGCACTTATCTATAATGGTCGAAAATAAATTAGGAACAGATAATATTTTAATAGAATCATCAAGGAATATAGAAGCTTTGACGGCATTAGCCACATTTCCACTTAACGCATTGGTTTCTGTAACCTGTTTCAGGTCTACGATATCTTTTTCGTTTTTACTAATGAGGAAAGGACAAATGCCTGGATTCGAGTCACTGATGCATACAGTAACAGACTCTGGATTCAATACTTGCACTTCCTGTTTTTTGTCTACGGTTACTGTTCGATTTACAGATGTTATTATGACTTCATTAGCTTCATTAGAAATGTCCGCTAAACACGTGAGTATATTAGTTTCCTGGTTTAAGACAGCTTCACAATTGTTATCGTCTTGCAAAGGAAGGTCAGAAACGACATCAGGGTTTAAAGCAGATTTGTTAATTGTAGAAATAGAATCAGGAGATTCCTTTGTAAGCTCAGTATTTGATGTTTCCATAGCCTGTTCACGATCAGATGTGTCTGGTTTTTCTTTTAAAATTTTATGGGACATAAGCTTTATGTCTTCGACATCTTTTGGTTTCTCGCTTATGAGGATAGTTTCCCGGATTGATTTCTTGTCAGAGTCACTGAGGAGATCAGAAACACCTACTGGATAAGATACTTGCACTGGAATACATGACAAGTGTGCCTGTTTTTGGTTTATGATTACTGTTAGATTTTTGTCTTTAAGCAGTGAATCAGTTTCCGTGTTTGCAGATTTTATATCGGCGTCATCGGCTGCATTAGAAGTCTCAGCTGAACATGTTTGCATATCTGTTTCCTGTTTTAAGATAGCTTCGGCTTTGTTGCCGTTTTGAAAAAAGAAGTCAGGAGGATTATCAGGGTTTGAAGCAGGTTTGTTGATTGAAGAAACAGAATCAGGGAATTCCTTTGTAAGCTTAGTATTTGATGTTTGCATAGCCTGTTCACGTTCAGACGTGTCTGGTTTTTCTTTTAAAATATCAAGTACCTCGGAAGCCGGCTTTAAGTTTGGTTCATTAGCATTTGATGATGTCATTGGCCTTTCTGGCTCTTTTACTGTTTTCACTGGCGTATCAAGGATATCGTTTATTGATTCTTTTACTGCACGATCGCAAGGATCAACCCATATAAGCCCGTATTTCTCTTCAAAACTATTTCGAGTGTGACTGTCACTATTAGCAATATTTATGAAATTCCTTAAAAGCCCTGGCTCAGGTGTATTACAATCCCTTATGTATAGTAGTTCTGCTCCCACTATTGGATTGCTGATATTCACGTACACTTGATCCTGGAAAAATATTAACATGAATAAGTACCTACATATAGGTAGGTATACCTACTTCACATTATAAATCAAATGGTAATAAAAAAATTGTACCTACACTGCTATTGACAAATCCGAATAGAGAACTCAAAAATAGTGTTCATAAGCTACGACACTCATAGAAAATAAACTTTTTTATTGGGGATATATATATATATATATAATATATATAGGTGAGATTTTTTCAGGGCCACTGAGGCCAAGTCTGAAACCGTGAGAGTTATAGAAAAGTCATGTTAGGAGTTACGTGCTCGATTTCAAAAACAATAAGTTTTGCAGTTCAGAAAATCTATTTTTTTAATAGTTTTTCTGGAAAAGTGAGTTTTTGAAAAAAATATTTTTTTTATTTTTTATTATATTATATTTTGAAAGTGTTCCAAAAACTTTGATTTTTTTTTTCAAAAACTCACTTTTACAGGAAAACTAAAAAATTTCAAACTTGGCCTCAGTGGCCCTGGAAAAAAACTCACCCTGTAGATCTTTACCTGTGTATCTTTGCATAAATGTTTACATAGTACTTACCATCTTATTAGTTAAATCATTCTTTTTTTTGAGAGCACTGCAGCGTAAGAGTAGTAGAGCCTCTTGTGAAAGGGCTCGTCCGGGGAAGTACTACCACCATACCTATTTCAGCCGAAAAGTAGCATTGCTGTGTTCCGGCTTGAAGGGTATGATCGCCGGTGAAATTACAGGCACGTGAGGCTTAACACCTTAATGCCTCAAGTTGACGGGCGCAATGCAGTGCAGTGTAGGCTATGTTCTTTGTGGATGTGACCTACGCAGTAAGGCATTGTTATAGGCAAGATATGCACTTAACATCAGATGGGCTACTTGCTTGTTCAGTCCCCTAGTTGAATATAAAAAAAATTAGCAGCAGACTTGCGCATTGAGATCAACACACACTATCACTAGACCACTGAATTAATAAAAGGTACCTACCGAAGGGAAACGAGTCTTCTGATCGACAAATTTTCTATTACTATGAGTGTGAAAATAATTATTTCTCATATTAACATTATATAAATCTTTTTCTATAGAAGCACAGTAATATGTAAATTCTGAGATAGGTTGCCATTGTTTTGTTGCAATACTATCGTGAATGCTGCCCCAGTTGACATAACCCGAAGTGCGCGCGTACGCTACTTTATTCTCTGTTCTCTGTCTAGTAAGCCCACTGAGTTGAATTGACAGGTTGTTGATTGTCAACAATGCGTTTTCCAAGTTACTTTTTATCTCTTTGATGTAATGCTCTTCCCGCGTTAAGTTTTCAGCAGCCATTTTGTTTGTTTTGTATTAAGTAGGTAGATCCTGAAATTATTAACATCAATATCATCATACAGCCACCAGCGAAGGTTTTTGATAGTCGTAGGTATTCCAGTCTAACCTAATGGATGCATGTAGTTCAAAAATAATATGGGTCACTCCATATCCTCCCGTGGATGACGTAAGAGGCGACTATGGCAGCTTGGTGGCAGGACTTGCCTGGCTAGCCACCTATCTTCTAAGTCTGTCGCCATAGCATCGACTCTACATTGTGTTCCGGCATTTGGATTAGAGGTAAGGTAGCAAAGCCTATTTATGTCTAAGCACTTACACATAGGTACAATAAAAAAAAACTGAATCAGATCACCAACCTTCCTGCCAAGCATGGTGATTAAGGCAAATTGTCCCATTGCATTCTTTCGGATGCTGTGGGGGAGGCTCTAACAGTGGACTATTCAGAATGTTATGATGATCATAAAGATTGGATACAATACTAATTCAATTCATTTATTCCTTAATTTGTGCTTTTGATTGATCACACTTCTCCGGTCCCTAGCAATATGCTTAAAAACTGCTTAGCAGCTAGAAGAGTGTCATTAATCAAAATCTTTCAAAGGTTTTGTGGTTGTAGTGAATCCTTTCGTTACTTATGATGTTTTTACTAGCTTTCTACCACCATCTTACCTAAGTCTGTCACCATAGCAATGGTTCTAAATTATTGAGTACAGGCATTAAAGGTAAGATAGCCAGTTCCTCAGTACATTGAGGATTCCAATTGAAATGCGCTTCCACCTTCGGCCTAATCATAACTTGACATCAGATTGAACACATTAGATATAAGTAGATATACATAAGATCTAATGCTCTGTTGTTTCCTGCTCATGTAAGCAGTCCCGGCACAGAGTGCTGTTTGTGACTCCAGTGTTGAACAGATGTTCATTCAAGATCCAGTTGCAGTCATAGATAACCCCTATATCCCATCCCTATAAGTACTAAACCCCACTGTTTTTTTTTTGTTGAGGCTAAGAATCAACCCCACCCTAGACTTAGGTAGATATCTTACCAGATGATGGACTTACTGCAAAATTGCAATTACTAATCCAGCTGGAAAGTGTTAGGTTATGGCAAGTTCCTTCAATTTTAGAGCAGGCTCTGTCCAGCAATGGTTAATAATGGGCAGTTAAAGTAGTAGTGAGGAAGTAAGGGTAAGGTACTGATAATAGTAATAAATATAGTATATTTATATATAGTTAATAATAGTATACTTAATAGGTACTATATTATAATTGTTGTACTGCCGAGTTGACTGGCTGACAATCAGCACAAGCTCCAACCAGACCAGTTCCGTTTCATATAGACTTTCACGGTACCTAGGTGTCTTATTTAGCAAGCTTTCTTTTGTAATATTGGGGTGCATTGACTGACACTGAATTTGGCTCAATTGTACAAAATCCACAGGAGTGGGGGCTGCAACTTTATATACCTAGTTAAGTACATGCAGGCCTATGCAATAAAAGCCTAGGTCTATCGGTCTATCTATATATAGGTAAATCTATAAAGCGGTGGGACTCCAAACCTCCCCCTCTCTTGCGACTCTCTTCTGCAGACCTTAATTATTATTCGTTGGGTCTCTTTGGAACAAGAAAAACCTGAGTTGCAATGTTCTACCTAGGTATGTGTGTAGAATTTATAAAATGAGAATGAAGTCCTGTGCGTGGGCTAGTTATAGTAGTTTACACCTCAAAGTAGGTACCTAGTTGGGATTGGGAGGTAGCTTACCTACCTCCCAATCGTCGGTAGGATAGGTTTTCGATAAACTTACCAGAAACGTAGGTACGTAGGTATTTGATAAATTATCCGGCGGCGGGTACAAATCTATGTACCTACCTCTTCACTTCAGGTAGGTAATTATACTTACCTACCTGACAAAAAATACATTAAAACACTGCACTGTAAACTACTGAAGACAAACGTAGACCTATGGGAAAAATGAAAGAAGAAACTTCAAACCAGTGCTGCCAACAGCGCAGAGCCTGATGTCGCCATTTTTTGCAGTATAAGTAGCCATATATAATATCAAAAAAGTCAACTTTATGAGAATTCAACTTTTAATGAATTCCCACTAGGCTACCTAATGGGAATTCATTAAAAGTTGAATTCCCTTAGTGTTGACTTTTTTGAGATCACATACCTTTATCAATCACTGTAGTTATTGATCGAGTGAGCGAAGCGAACGCGATCTCCGAGTTTAATTTGGAAATCCGGCACTGTATGTATGTATGTGGCAATGTTTTTGACGGCATAACCCTCGAACGGATTATCCGAATTTCATGTAATTTAAACAGAATAGAGATAACGTAAATAGAATTTGACTGTCGCGGGGGATTTTTGATAAATGAGGTAGTCTTTGAGATATCGGGGTGAAATGAAATACAATTTTTCAACCATATCTTTTGAATGGCTGATCCGATCAATTCATTTTTTTTTAAATGCAGAGATTATAACAATAATCATCAATCGCTACGAGGATTTTTTGACACTAGGGTAGTTTTTGAAAAATAGGTTTGCTAAGTGAGACAAGGAGGTTTTTGGCTTGTGGGGTGTCATTTGTAAGAGTATCGCCTACACATTCATAAAATAAGTATTTTACTTTTAAATATTATTTTAAAATATGGGGTGGTTTTCGTAACAAAGGGGTACATTAAGGAGTTAAAACGCTTGGTATTTCTTGTAGGCTAGGCTGTTAAAGGGGGTTGACATTCGCCTTCAGGCTATATCCACAAAAATTTTCCTCAATTAAAATAATTTCATCAAATATCAACTTAGTTTTTAATACGAGGAAACAATATGAATAATAATTTGAAGTTAAATTTGATTGCAAGCGTACCTATATGCGGATGACCATGATTGTATACGCATGTACCTGTTCACAAATAGACGAGAATTCCATTTCGACGTAATGCTGTAAGTATTATTTATTATTGATGACCTTTTTTCCTACTCGTCCTACTGGCACCTGGCAGTAACAAAGATGTTGATTCGTATGTTATTATGAAAATAAATACACAAAATCATATTGTATCGCATATTTTTGGGTTATTTATCTAGCTAGCATTATTTTAATTTATTTACTTGGAGCACTGGTAATTTTGCTGCTATTCTCGTCATTTACCAATCAGGTATTTTGCGAAAGACGCTGAGGCCATAATTATGCGTATCAGGCCTTATGTGATAGAATTTCAGGTAATTTGCGTATCAACAACCTCAGCACAGGGCAGGGACAAAATTTTTGTCTTCTGTTTTTCTCCACCATTGGGAGACAAAAACAAAAACTCAGAGGTGGATAAAAACAGAGACAAAAATTTTATCCCCTCCCCGTGCTGAGGGGGCAGGTCTTTAACGAAAAAAATCTGTCTAAATTGTTGACAAATTAGATTTCCAGGGCGTGTATGATATTTTACAAAATATTTTGATGTGGTATTTATCAAAATAAATTGTGATGCTACTACGTAGTCGCGTACGTACCAATTTTTTACTACATAATTGATATTATTTATGATGTAGACCTAACGCATGTATTTATCTGTAAATCTATCCAAAACTTGGTGAAAACGGCAACACTGTCTGTCGTTAACCAGAGCTTACGTGTGTGCATTAAAGAACAGTGGGAAGTCCCCACTGTAGACTAGCTGCAAACGATCGGAGAGAAGGGAACGCGATTCGGTGGAGCGCGTTCGAAATGTCGTTCACGGTCATTTATCGTTATTTTTTTTATGTAGACCTAATTAATCATATCGCAGAATAACTCTGAAGAACATTTCTTTATAATTACCATAGCTGTTACTAAAGATCTTGGACAGTACCTATAGGTGTATAACAATCATAGATTTAGAATATACCTACTTACTATCGAATATCTATGGGTAGGTACCTATCTATATCGAATAGTAGGACAAGATAAAGGCATCTTGATACCTAGTAGCAGCTGTAGCACTAATTCAAATTCAAATTATTTTAAGATAGGTTACTTGCTATCCCGAAGGGCGAAAACTAACCTCCTGGGCGAGTCCCCGTTCACGTGGCCCCTTCGTAAAATTAACTGTCCTAGCATAGCTGAAGATATTGATATTTTCAATATTACGGTGACGAAATTCACAGAAACTCTTTTGTTATTTTTAAGTAGGACCAATTATTATTGATTGTTCTGGAACTGTTTACCTTTTTTGTGTAATTGTTTGATGTATTTCCTCGTCGCCTTGGCTTCATACTGTAATGGCAATGTAAATATTAAATTAATTAATTTATTTATTGCACCTAAGTTGTTATCATTATATAAGATGATATCTAAGATGTTATCATTATATATCTGTGGATAAAAGTTTAACAAATAAACCCTGTCAGGGCACAGCAATATTACCTACACTATGAGATGCATTAAACTTAGTAGCTAAATAAAACAACTTAGATAAAAATACTAAATTCAAATCTTACAATATAATTCTATTAATATTCTAATTACCTGTATAATTAAGCTCCTGCACTTTGATCTATAAACAGACATTTCGAACACGATAACCGCACCCATTAAACTTACACTCACACACACTGACGCGGACGTAGGTTAGGTTAGGTAGGTAATAGGCCGAAACAATCACAAACAAAAGTATTTTCGCCAACACCGAACTACCTACTGATACAAGAGGCGGCTCATAAATCCGGTTGTCGTGTTCAACCGGACTACTGATACAAAAATGTATCATCAATAGTTCGGTCAACCGGACTAATAACCGAACTACTGAAAGGTACTAGACCATTTTAAGACCAATAATAGTTTTTTTTAACTTTGGCGGTTAGAACACATTAAAGTTCGATTTCAATAAAGTCATAACATTATTGAAAATATCTAATCTCTCTTTAAAATATATATCAGCGCTATAGCTGAGAGATATGACATAAAAATTCGGAATCCAGCCGTGCTTACTCAACAAACCGATTGCGATATATTCGAAACGATACGATAGTCTTCCGAATAATCGGAAACAACGGTACCTACTCTGAAAAACATCGTAATAATCATCGTCTGTCGAAAGTCGTATTCGAATGCTCGGCACGAATGACAATGCATGGCATGGATAAAAATCTTTTGGCACAAATCCCTATGCTTGATCGTGTAGGTTTTATAGCAAATTTAGTTGACTTTGACATTTAAATGTAGCGTTATATTCTCTGTAGTCTAATCACCGGACGGCGCGCGCGGCACCAACCATCTCGCTGTGATCTTGAGTTGGCACTGTTGGCAGTTTTCTTTTCAGATTTTAGAGTCTATAGAAAGATTTAAGGTAGGTACCGTGAAAATAGGATTGTGAGGAAGAACATAAGCGAACGGATAAACATGAGCTGCACGTCAACGCAGTTGGACGCCCTGCTAGATTTCCTTGACCAGCATAGGGATCTATCAAGGGGCCTGCTAAGGATATCCGATGGCCGCACTAGAGCAAGGAGGTTGTGGCAAGATTTGACACAACTTCTTAACTCCCTAGGCGACATTATTAAAACTGTCCAGCAGTGGCAAAAAGTAAGTAAAATGTTGCGTACCTATTCCTACCTTCTACCTACCTACTTACTTAGTTTTCATATGCTACAAAACATTGTCTGAAACCAATCTCAGTGTAGCTCATAGTTTCATAGCGAATCCATGGAGTCTTAAAAAAATAACGTTGGGGCCAACGGCTAACCAACTACTATAATTTCTAACTACTTAGGTTGTAACTGTCAATAATATTTAATTATTTTTAAGTGTGGACAGACAGAAAACACCAAGCAAAAAAAAATGCTGCAGCAAACCGGCGCTCAACTGCAGCAACAGGTGGAGGACAGAGATGAGCCACTTGCCTCATGGGAATTGCGGGTCCTGTCAATAATGGGTGAGGGAGTTGGAGCACCAGCAATAACAGCTTGTGTGCCGATTTTGCCAACTTAATTATTATTTTATTAGTACCTTGTTAAGCATTTAATTTACTTATATATTCTAGGGCACTTTTTATTTATCATATTTGTTGCTTTACAGAATTCTGAGCACGAGGTAGCCTCATATAATGGGACTCCTGGAGAAGAAAGGGCTGGCCCCTTGTTGACTCCACAACATCACAAGCAGTGGTGGAGCGTTTGAGTCCACCATCTACTTTGCATGTGGAGCACCCTCAAGACACAATAAGCCAACGCCCAGCTTCAAGTAAGTAGTAATATGTTTAGGTAGTTATTTAAAAATGGCTCACAACTTCATATCGCAAAACCGAAAGCTTTTTGTGTTAGCATAATAGTGAACCTTATAATTAACATATATTCTTTAGACTTTATCATACACGACACAAACATACTCACTCGATCCACTCCACACACACCGATCACCCTATTACATGACCACATAATTATTTCATACACATTTACACACCTTACTATACACATCCACACACCATCATCCACTCTTCGACTGACCAATCCTTTTAAATAGTCATATTAATTAAAAATTGGTATTAAATTTTATATCACTTAGCAGTATAATTACCAGATAAGGTACCAAGGTACCAACCTAAATAACTTAAATAAACCCCAATTATTTGATAGTAATTCCCCAATGTCTTGCTTTCAGGAAACCCCACGCGAACAGACTTACTGCCAAGACGCCACTGTTGTCTAGAAATAATAATATCTGCAGTGCATTACTCGAAAGTGAAGAAGAGAAACTCAACAGCATGAGAGGCATCAAAGATGGGGTCCTCGCACCGACAGCAGCAGTGAAAGAACTTGTTGAGTTGAAAAGAAGAGAGTGATAGGTTGCCTATATTAGGTTTAACTTATATTTTGTAAGTTGTGTCACCAGTACTTAAGAAGGCGCAGTAGTATCCTACTACTACCTACCACTCTCTCATACAAACATAGTTTGTTGATTATTTCGAAATGTGTACCAATTGAAACTAGATTTTGCATGTATATTTGGACAGGTATAATATGTCTGCTCCGCATTACTTTCTCTAATAACGCAATAAAATTTAAATGTATGGAAAATAATTTATTTTCTACATATTTAGATTTTGTTGCATTTTGAAATTCATTATTAAATTTGGGTGAGTGGAAACCAGTGGTACTCCTGTGCCTTCAAATAGTGTACATACCTACCTCTGGCCACTTAGATTATTTTGTTATTTGATACCTTAACTTGATGGGTGCTGTAAAACACTCACGGTGTGTTTTACATAGAGAGCGAGACGAGCAGCACCCAACGAGTTAACTCGATGGGTGCTGTAAAACACTTACGGTGTGTTTTACATAGAGAGCGAGACGAGCAGCACCCAACGAGTTAACTAAAAAAATATTTGTATTCCTCTGTCTACATAGATTATTTTGTTATCTTGGGTTTATAGGGCCTAAGTTATAAGTTATAGGGTATCTCTGTCCATATAGATAATTTTAAAGACATGTAGTACCTGAGTAATTATAGGGTCCTTATGAAGTATTTTGCCATTCACTCCCTTAGACAGGGGCTTAGTGGGGATTAAAAAATACTTTTTTTTACATTATGACAATTTTCAAAAAAGATTTGGCGTTTTGCCTGCTAACAACAATCCTGGTCGGTATTGGGTATTATGACAATAAAAATAATAGGTACCTATATGTTTATTTTATATTATCACTCCACATTCTAAAATAAAACAAGTAAACTTTAATTTTTCTCTTAAGTAAGATTTTAAACCGTGAAATAGACAATCAATTTAATGTTTGCTACTTTTTTAAAAAAGTAATTAATAATCGAATTTAAAAAAAAGTTTTGATTGACTAGATAAAACTAGAGGATTTCCTCTTCATTCATAAGTATAATTAACAATGAAATAGTAGCAATACCAACACTTTAAATAACTATGTTAACTTTAACAAATTAAAAAAATCGACTTGATTGGATATCTGCATCTTATTTTTATCTTATGCTTCCAATAAAATTTCACCCTCTTTATTCATAAAGATTTTTAATTCGTCAAGTGAGCGAAGCGAACGAGATCTCCATGTTTAGTTGGGAAATCCGGGACTGTATGTATGTATGTGGCAATGTTTGAGACGGCATAACTCTCGAACTGATTAATCGATTTTCATGAAATTTTAACTGTAAAGAGATACGGTAAACAGAAATTGATTGTCGTTGGGGATTTTTGATAGGTAGGGTTATTTTTCAGATATTGGGGTGAAAAGAAATACAATTTTTTACCCATATCTTTTTAATGACTGATACGATACATTCAAAACTTTGAACATGTATAGATTCACGCACAAAGATTTTTTGACACTAGGGTAGTTTTTAAGAAATAGGGGTGTTAAGTGAGACAAGAAGATTTTTGGCTTGTGGGCGCACCCCACAAGAATTTCATTTGAAAGAGATGGCATTCATCGGGTTAAACGCTTGGTATGTCTCGTAGGAAAAAGTTGTTGACTTCATAATTATCTTTCTATTAATTTGCTGAAACAATCCCTGTATTTAAATTGAGGGTTGCAAAAGGGGTAAATGAGATTAAAATCTTTAAAATGTGTGAAATTATGATATATCATAATAGGGGTTGAGACGACAGATTTACAAGCCTCATAGCTCAGTTGGTAGTAGTAGCTCTGCCTCCTGCGCTGTAGGCTGTGGGTTCGATTCCCACCCAGGGCAAACATTTGTGTGATGAATATAAATGTTTGTTCTGTGTTTGGGTGTGGTATCATATAGTACGTATATATTTACAAAAGTATTTAAGTATTCTATCCGTAATCTAGTTCCCATATTACAAGCTATGCTTAGTTTGGGGCTAGATGGCGCTGTGTAAAATTAATGTCCTGTAATATTTATTTATTTCAAAATTAGTTTATTTTTGCCCTTATTAGGGGTGCTTTTTAAGATGAAGGGGGCAAAGCATCATCAGGTCTTCTTAGATAAGAAAGGGTATTCGGTATATTTTTTTTTTGTTATTCGCTCAATAGGTAAGGGTGTCTATAAAATCCAAGAATTACTTTTGGGGTGTCATGCAAGTGTTTTGACTACGCATATTCCATATCAACAGTAAATTATTGTCCACCACAGTGTGGAAAGAGCTTCCTCTATAACTATTATCACGCTTGGCAGACAGATTGGTGCTCACATTTAAAGTTTTGTTAATACCCAGAAAGAAGCTGTTTAGTTGACTTTACGACATCCGTAGGCTGGAGAAATAGATTTTCAAATCACGACTACTAAGACAACAGTTTTGAGAGCACTTTTCAAAACTTCATCAACCTTTGTTTCATGTTAGTAAGGATATTATAATAAGTTAGCAACAAGAGAGAGCCTCGAACACTTACGGTAAGTAAGGTGTATGTGGAAGTATACTTTTAATTTAAGAAATAATCTCCGTCACAAACCAGACATCACGAGATCTCAGTCTGGGCCGAACTACTAGTTATTCAAATATTTGAATTTTTTTATCACTTGGGGTTTTCTTATACATGAATATGAATAAAAGGGTCAGTATTAGCTTGTTTAAATAATCGGATTGATAATTATTAACACATAGATTATATCACAACAAAAATGGGCAATCGGATTGAATTAAAACAAATTAAATAAAAGTAAAATTACGATTTTCCCCTTAAACATGACTATGTTAGACGTTACGTAATTTTATGTAATTTTTGAAATTTTATGGTTAACAATTGAATATACTATACATAATATAAATAATCAACTATATTGGTAATAAAAAAAATGCTTAATTTTTGTATGTATAAAATGTTAGTCTTAGTGAGCATCTGCAAAACGATGAGCAACCAAGTGTTCTAAATTATGTCTTAAATAAATATCAATCAGCTGTCCGCTAAGACTAACACTTACATTTTCTCAACATGTTGAATCTATTATAAATAAATTTATTAAGATTATTTAGATTATTACTCATTTTTGTAAAAAGTAACAAACATGTTGGTTGTCATCGCGTGGTTGTTGGTGTCATACCTATTGTTACGAGCTGGGGTTCGTAAGAATTACAAACAACCGGTTATTACTCCAAATAAGACACGTTTATTCAGCACTTAACTAATTACTCTCAAACACAGTACAACACTACTTAGTTATACTACCGAATCACTAAACACTGTTATCGCACTCAAATATCACTTGATTTTAACTCGTTGTATCGTAATCGAATACTGACTTGCTTCCGAATCGCGCGTCAAATTACATCCAACTTTATCGAAAGTTCTAGTAAGCGCGGGAACGGTCGCGCCGCTAACTGTTGCGTAATCTGGCACGGCGGTCATGATCATCCTTTTGTGTTATTGATAAACAAGTTGTTATTGTCTTATTTTCTCGGAAGTATGCGAAGGCTCGCGAATATTCTAGAGGTTTCTGACTGGCGTAACACTGCCCCCTTCTTAGACATGCTCGCCCCGAGCATTCTCAGCTCTAGAATATCGCGCCAAACAATCTTCTTAACTGCGAACTAGATTATGTAAAACCTTCTCAGAATCTTTTGCTGTGCCTCTTGTAGTCCCCCCGGGATCGTAGTCCAGAAGATCCAAGTCATCTCGCGATAAGTCCCGTTGACCTGCCTGGCTGTAGTATTTCTTCAAATTGTTACTTCGATCCTTTTTGTCGCTGCACAAGTATCCCTCTTGTTTGTCATAACGCCTGGATCTGCTACAGCGATCTTTGTAAGTTACTAGTCTCAACTTCTCTCTTTGTTTGCGCTATTGGTCTTCATTCTCATGTATCTTGACAGCAGTGCCAACCAACTTCGCGGCTTCACAACTCTTCTCAGAAGTCACCGGCTTGGCTATTTCTACAGGTTTCTTAGCCTCCATATCTGCACTCTCTACTAGCTTGCTGCTCGCTTCGGTGTCGTGTGGTACTATACGACGCTGTAAACTCAGTTTCGGATGCTCCCATGGTCTGACATCTTCTCGTGGTAGATCACCATCAAAGTCTCCGAGATCCCGACTTTCAATTCCAAAGCCTCTGCTTTCCTGGACACGAAAGTCAACCCCTGCATGCTCCAATCGATCAGCAGTGCAGTCAATATCTCGGCCACTGTGCCCGTGATCCTTCCCGCCACGATTCCAATCTTCCAAGAAGCACTGTGGTCCGTACGACTCACGATTCTTGTAGGGCGTCCAGCCTTTCTTCGGTGCCACTCGCTTGCCATCTGTAGCTAGCTTGGGATCCGATGTCCATGTTGTTCCGTTTATTTCCACCTTGATGATCAGGCTGTTCCCATCATTGTTTTCTGCGACTCAAACCCTTGGGGCTTCTTGAACATCAGCCAGTACCCACTCCGCGGTCCTGGCTTTTACTCGTTACCCTGCTGTTGCGGGGCTTTACTGATAGCCGCCCTCTCCCGAGTCCGATTTTCTTCTCTCTCTGCGCTTTGCTTTGGACAACTAGATCGAAGATGCCCTCTGTATCCACAAGTGTAGCATCTTGGGCTAAATCTTTTATAAAGGTCGCGATCTTGCGATGAGATAACCTCCCTGACGCGGTGTGAACAATGGTCTTGCCTTACAGCCCTCACTTCAAGATCACGGATTCCGTCGATAAATACTTGCACAAGATTTCCATCGATGAGTGCAGGTACTGACTGGTATGCTTTTCGAACCAGTTTCTCCACTTCCAAGGCCCACTGTTGTAAGTTTTCACCAGTGCGTTGAACACGATCCTTTAATTGTGCTCGAAAAACGCGTTCTAGATGGGCGTCACCGTATTTCCAGTATTTCCTTACTTCCAGTGCCTCCAGTAGCTGCTCGTATGTCACCTCTTTACCAAGGGCTTCGAGGATGGTTAAGGCTTGATCGCGGAGGCCCAAGGTAAGCGCGGTCATCGCCTTTATTCCATCAATTTGCCTTCATAACGGCCTCAAATTGTATTTTGTAGGCCGACCACGAAAATGTTCAATCAAATGGCGGCACTTTGAATCCACGTCCTGAAGGTGCAGTAACTATTGGAGTTGCAATCCCCTCTCTAGCTTTGATGCTTCCCAACTCTTCTTGCTCCTCTTGGCGACGGGTCTGCTCCTCCTTGTCACGCTGCAGTTGCTCTTCCAACCGGCGGAGCAGCGTCATCCTAAATACTATATAATGCACTATTATATATATATATATATATACACTGCGATTACCAATCCACTTGCCAAGCGTGGTGATTATGGCAACCCAAAGTCACCAAGTCGTCGCAGCACCGCGCCGTCTCCAAGTCACGGTAGCGGCGGTATAAAATCACGATGTTTTGTGGCGCAGCTACTATTAGTTATTCTGTGGTGCAGCTCAAACGAGCACAGGTCCACCTCGTAAGAGAGCCGCAGCCCGAATGATTGAATTGGCAGCGTACTGAGTACTGAGGTGCGGCATATTCTCAGATATCAGATATTTGCTATTTACTTGAAAACTATAATATAAGTTATCATAGATTCAAATTAACATTTGGAGGAACTATATAAAATCTACCTATTGATTAAAAATTTACACGGATGTGTCGCGCCGTTTCAGAGATTGGAAATATGTGCAAAACACAGTGTTTTAGGTTTTTTTTCTATAGAGAAAATTTTCAGCAATCGTGTTTTCAAAAATACCACATGCAAGACAAAACACCAAAGTTTCATGTGCCCAAATATTAGATTTGTAGCTCTTACAATCACCGAGATCTACTCTGTGTTTAAGACCTAAGTATTTTACATAGTACGAGCTCTTAACTCCGCCTTACAGAATATCTGCTTATGAGTTTTGGTACCTTTGGGACCAAACTGAGGAACTGGCTATCTTTCCTATAAGTGTAAGTGTAAGTTTCCTGGAACACAACATGTTTTTAAGAATTGTTGTTATGGCGACAGAATTAGGTAAGATGGTGGTAGCAAGGTGGTAATCAAAATCCTACCACAAACCAAACCAAGATCAATATTGTACTCCCACTGGGGATCGTACTCGGGAGCTGACACCAGTGGGTGCACCCAGTGCCGGATTAGCCACGTAGCAAGAGTAGCAAATGTTACGGGCCCAGCGCTCCAACGTCTGTCTGACCGTAATATTTTTTTTTAGAGAGGAACGTAAAATATCTTGTGCATATTTAGCTATGCTTCACTTCCACTTGCAAATATAAAATCGATTTCGTCACGTTCAATCGTAATAATAAGTAGTTAGTTACCGTTAATGTTAATGTTCTAATGCTTAATTATAATCGATATATTTAGACTAGGAACTATATACCACATTTCTACCCTTCAAGCGGCCAGATTTTTATTTTTTTATATAGGTACATTTATTTTGCGAGTTTCAGTAGCCGAGATTGTTCTTTTTAAATCGATTTTAATATATAGTATAAAACATTTATTCAATAAAAAGTACAATTAAACTAACTATGTACAAAGGAATCAGTCAGATTACCTAAGGACCGTTACAAACGGCCTATAGGTAACTCAACTGTTCCAGACCAGTACCAGACGGAAGCGTGCCCAAGACACTGGCTGCATTGCCACGCTGAATAGCTATGCTAATTCACTGGCCTAAATAAGAGCCAGCCCTTGGGTCACGTGTCGCCTCAATCAAAATAGTATAAATACAATATCGATTACAAGTATTACGAGAAACAGGCGAACTATTTAAACTTTACTAACTCAGTCACGATCCAATCTACTGATTTATTAAAAAATATAGATTCATTTTATGAGTGAATGTAGCTGACCTTTTTGAATCGATTATCATATCGATCATGTTTCGAGATAATTGAAAGCTAGTGGCGGTAGATTAAGAGCATGGTGTTTCTGGTGCTTCGCTGCAGTCGCACTCCACAAACATTAGTATTCTACGCATATACCCGTTTTGTTATGAAAAACGGTCTTATTATTGATCTGTGCATATAAAAGTGTGTGTGGTGTGAGCTGTTGCTGTGTGTGCTGGAAACGAAAAATTATAAAAAAATATTGAAAGGCTGTGCTGACAACATAATATGAACACGAGCCTTGGTAGAAACGAGCGACTTCGATCGAATTCGTTAGCAGAAGTTTACAGCTCAGCTTTTTAGTAGGTGGAGCTATCCACCTCTTTGTTCTGTAGCGAACCACCGTACCTTTTATACTCAGTATAGCGAACAAGATCGGATTGTGACGTCACTACTCACAAAGGCTCTCGAGTCAGCTCGTTGCGGATTATCCTTAGATCTATCTGTGGATTTACTGTGGTGGGAGCGTAGTCAGCAACGACCGCACTTTTGCAGAATATAGCCCTTGGACATCGGGAGTCCGTAATCCTTTTCAATTGATGTGGGCGCGCCTTATTTAACCCATGACGCGAGACAAAAAGTACCTAAGCGGCCTGCTTTTAGTGGCATGGTATGGTAGGTAAGGTATATCCATAGGTAAACCTACCTTTATAAATAATGTAATACGTAGTACTATTTGCGTTGTAATAGTAGGTATCTACTTCAAATAATCATTAAGTATGTATCTAAATATGCCTACTTATATAAAATCACCGCGTAGCTGATGACTGACTGACAAGCATTATAGCCTTTAAAATATATTTATCTTCAGCAGTGCACTAGATCTCCTTCTAGCTGACTTGTCAACTTTAAGAGTTAAAAATAAATTTAACGGAGGCATACCTACAATCCATCAAATCTAAGAAATACATTTTGACGTTTAGCATTTCTTATTACGCTATAGCTTTGTTCAAACGTAGACACACAATATTACAAACAGTAATTCTTATAATGTCGCAGAATTATTTACTCAGATAAAAATAATTAAATAAATTAAACAATTATATTTATTTAACATTCCTGTACAATAATCTATATTTAAATCTCGTAAAATTAGTTTTAAACATAAACAATCAGTGAAGTTATAGTATTGTAGTGCTGCGACAGTTTAAAATTCTTGAATGTTCAAATAATGGGTAAAAATATTGAAATAATTTAATTAATCGAACCGACTTTTTGGCGGAAAAACAGTGAGATAGTTTTGTGTAGTGCGCGAGTGACCAAGTCTCTACGAGAGACCCGAATAGACTTATTCTAATAGTACCTTCACATTCAGCCAAATATAGTAATAATTGTTTGACTATGTTTGTAAATAATTATAATAAGATTCCAAATGACGTTGGATTAATGAATACATATTTATTTAAAAACAAATTGTTTGAAATGGCTGAATGAAAATAACTTTTATGACATGAATGCTAATCGCAGATCTTAATATTATTATGTTACCAATAAGTATTGCATGCTAGACTATATAGTGAAACATGAGAACATTATATAATTCTTCACTGGTTTAAAACTGGTGTCTGCAACAAGCCTCTTCAAACTTCAAACAGTCTTTTCATGATACGCCTCATAGCGTTGGCAGGTGACGCATGTTTTGACGTAATCTGCAATAACGCGACGCATTCCTGGAAATAAAAATCGTTGTGCTAGACTTTGGCAAGTCCTATCGACGCCATGGTGACCAGCAACAGGGAAATCGTGGCATTCCTTCAAAATGTCGAGGCGGAGCCAAGCAGGGACGACTAGCTGCGGCTCCTCACTAGCGATATCAGGATTGTACCTGAACAAGACTTCTTTCTGCGTGAAATAACCTCTTTCAGACCAACGTTTTGCTCCTACGGAAGAAGCGTCAGAGTCGCCTTCAAGTTCAACGACTATCTTCTCCAACTCCGGATCGTCAAGCTGAGCGCGCCGCAATTCAGCTGGACTTCTGGAAGGTAAATCAACTGTGATTGCACTGATACCGCATTGGTCTTTATTTTCTTCATTGCAAGGCGGACGGCTGAGAGTATCAGCAATGAGGTTTTCCTTTTCTGGAGTGTACTGAAACTGTATGTTGTATGACTGTAACTTCAGAGCCCAACGGACAAGCCTACCCGAAGGGTGAGAAGCCGTTTTAGAGGCTGATGATGATTAAAAGCAAATCATCTTCAAAATATAAACAAACAAACAAAATGCCTTCATACTAACAATAATATTTAGTAAAAAGGAAACAACTTTACCTACTGTCTCCTGAAAACTAGACAATGTCTGTCTGAGTCAGTGATAGGTATTTAACACACAAAACATTCATAATGAGTAAATATTCAAAGTTGCTACAATTTTAATTTTGTGACCCCAAGGGCTGGCTCTTATTTAGGCCAGCGAATTAGCATAGCTATTCAGCGTGGCAATGCACCCAGTGTCTTGGGCACGCTTCCGTCTGGTACTGGTCTGGTACAGTTGAGTTACCTATAGGCCGTTTGTAACGGTCCTTAGGTAATCTGACTGATTCCTTTGTACATAGTTAGTTCAATTGTACTTTTTATTGAATAAATGACGAATTTTAATATACATGAGAAAATGTTTACAAAAATAGCTGGTAAGGTATTATGAAGAACAAATATAGGTAAATAAATAAATGAATAATAAATTATTGTACTATTAACATAAAATACTCTTGTAAAATTAAACAAAACAAATGAGTACGAACAGAAATACAATGAGATGCAAACCGGTATAACAATAATAACAGATCGATCATGTTGCGCTTGTGACGTAGGGATGCCAAACTCGTTTCGTCACTACCATAGAGTAAAAAAATAAATGTCGAACCTAGCGCCGTTACGGGCACGGCGACAAAAAGCGGAACTTAATTTTGGTATCTCTTAGGCACTCTTACACTAATCGCAGGCCTAAGGGCTGTGGTACGCGCTATAAATTATTATTTACCACCTTTACACCATGTTTGGATCAATAAAGATATTTGAATTTTGAATTTGAATTTAACAGCTGTCAAAGTGTATTTCTTAGATTTGATGGACTATATGTAGGTACTTGTAACTTTTTTGGAATATAGAAGCCTATATGAAGGAGTTTCTGTTTTTGACCGACATTCAAAAAAAAGTGGAGGTTCTCAATTCGTCGGGGGTTTTTTTTTTACGTATGTTCCCCGATTACTCGAAGACGCCTGGACCGATATGGAAATTATTTTTTTGTTTTAAAGGGTTACACTTTACAGGTCCCATTGACATCAGTTCAGAATCTGATGATGGTATCCTGGAAAAATCGAGGGAACTCTTCAAAAGTTATAGGCACACTTGAAGCGATTTGGGTGTATTACTTCAAAAGTAAAGAAAACCCGGACCCTAAATAGCGTTTATAACGAACGCATTTGTCTGTCTGTCCGTCCGTCTGCCATCAAAATAATTTAAAAAAATCTAATTTAGGTAAAAGAAATTGTGTCATTGTTCTTCATTAAAGTCGGTTTTCTTTTTAGTTTTTATAACGTAATTATTTTAATATAATCTAACGAATAACTTTCATGATTTAATAGAAATCGAAAACTACACTAGTTTTCGGCCGGAAAAAAAATAGGAGCAAAATTCTAACCTAACCTAAGTACCTACCACCAACCAATCCAAGAATAAAATTGTACTCCCCTGGGGATCGAACCCGGGACCTTTGGATCTGACACCGATGGGCGAAGAGTTGATAATCTATCGATACTTATAATAAAATCGTTTAAAAGCTATGTCTGTACATTTAATATTTTCGAGTAAAAATTGGTGCTACCTACTAAAGCTAAGAATTTACATTTTTTAGAATTTTGTCTGTTTGTGCACACGTATTTCCGGAACGGCATCACCGATTTGGATGTGGCGATTTAAAAAATAATAAGTTCTGCATTAAAAAAAAACAATTTTTAGTGTTCCAGCAACTTTGGGCACATAGTTACCATACATTAGTTTTTTTTATTATCAAACAAAGAACTCATAAATGAAAAAAAAGGTTTTTTTTTTTAAAAACTCACTTTTCCAGGAAATCTATAAAAAAATATAGATTTTCTCGAATGCAGAACTTATTTTTTTTTAAATCGAGCACGTAACTCCTAACATGACTTCGATAAGTCTCACGGTTTCAGACTTGGCCTCAGTGGCCCTGGAAGAAAACTCACCTGTATATATTGTTTTCTTTATTCATATATTTTTTTTACACATTTTTTTTATTGTTTTGTATGGAGATTTGTTCTGGAGGCGGTCACGTGACGTCACACCACTTCGATCCGAGCGGAATTGACAATCGAGTTTCATGTATATTGTACATGTAGTATATATTTTTTTTTACGTAATAACATTCATTTATTCAATAAAAGTACAATTAAACTAACTATGTACAAAGGAATTAGCCAGATTACGTAAGGACCGTTACAAAAGTATGTTATAGTATATTGTTTTTTTTCTATATTAAAAAAACAAATACCTTCACAACAAAAAAAAAATGGAAGTCCACCTCCGCGGGCGGCATACAGCTCGCGGCACTACAAAAAAACTAGTTTTTTTAGATAAACATGGATCCCCCCTGCCTACAGACAAACGCTCAAGTAAATAAATATAATTATTAAATAAATATATATTACAGGACATTAATTTCAACAGTGCGTTGAGTAATTGCGTATGAATTTCGCACTGTCCGGTGCGGTTACAGCGCGCGCGGGAACCGGAAGTGGCACGCATCCGGCGCGACTGTCACCGTCACTTCCGGCCAGCTCGAACCGAGATCGACGTGGAGCCAAACATGGCTAAATTTGGAAATCGATGGTTACCAACCCTTCACTGAAATAAAACTTTTTTTATTGTACGACGGGGAAGCGCCCTTCATGTCATCTGCAAGCCTCAACAGTCTGAAAAACTGGCTTCTTACCTCGTAATCGTAATGTCGTAATGCCGAAACACAAAAATTTAGAACAGTTTGTAATGGGGACAGACATATGTAACATGGTGATAGTGGACTGAAACAAAGTCCTACCAACCAAAAATCTGGTTTGGGCTGTGCATTGAATGGCAATCATTCCGTCCCTCCGTCGTCGTCGCGGTCAGCTTCTGTCATGTCATGTCAAGTCATGACGACTTTATACATAAATATTACAGGACATTCATTTCACACAGCGCCATCTAGCCCCAAACTAAGCATAGCTTGTAATATGGGAACTAGATTATGGATAAACTTTTTTTTTAAACACAGAACAAACATCTACGTATATTCATCACACAAATGTTTGTGTTAGGAATCGAACCCACAAACTGCAGCGCAGAAGGCAGAGTTACTACCAACTGAGCTTGATGGCTGTTGAGGCTTGTTAATAATGTTGATTCTAGGTTTATATACATATAAAATCGTCGTAAGTATAAGTTCTAGATATGTTATGTTTTTTTTTTCAAAATAAACTTAAAATTTACGTTAAACTTTTAAAACTTAAAAAAAAAACAACTTCAACAAAGAATAATGATACAATTTCGAATGACGTACTTATATTTTCTAATTATTTTGATTTGAAAACCAAACTACTGAACCGATTTTAATGAAATTTCTATGGGACCAATTTAAAAGTAGATCATAATTATATTCTTTCAAACAAATACAAAAGGGTCGGTTTTTTCCTTAATTTTGAGGGAATACACATTAAAAAAACCCAAATCGCTTTAAGTGTGCCTATAATATTTGAAGAGTTCCCTTGTTTTCTCCAGAATCCCATCATTAGATCATGACTTTCAAACAAAAAGAGAATTTTCCGAATCAGTCCAGATATTTTCGAGTGATCGGGGAACATACATAATAAAAAAGATTCCGACGAATTGAGAACCTCCTCCTTTTTATGAACATAGCTTTAAAAAACCAAAGAGGCTGAAAACAAACAGGCTTACTTATTTATAAAATTAGCTGCTAACAGCAAACCAGCATCTGTAGCATTGTATTGGCATAATCATAAATCATGTAGTGTCACAAAATACAATAAACAGTTTTCATCTTGAAGTCGTAAAAAAGTTGCTCAGAGGGGTATCTTTTTGTGAAGTCGCCAAGGGGCTGCGTCCACAACCGACACCCCATGGGTACCTACATACATAGAGTAACAGTTCCAAGCAGTTTATTCAGAACTTCGCGAGGAACTTTGTCTATTCGCGCAATATGTCGCCTCTCACCCCATTCAGGCCAATGTACCCGCAAACGTGAAGAAAAATGCACTCAGCACAATTCAGGTAAAAAAGTTAATCTCGATGATTTCAAATTAATTTCGAACTCGACATAGACCTAAGTAAGAATCGGTCGATATGCAAGTAGCATTGACATTCCTTTGAAAATCTCCATACATTTTCTCGAAGATTGCCAAATCTGATCCAATAATCAAGATACCAAAAACCACGTGTGTCAATGGTGTATTGTATGCTTTCAAAACAACAACAACTTATTGGTACCTAGTTTTCGACTTTTAAGCTAAAATACTTGTACTAAGCCCGTGTACCAATGCCAACATAGCATGAATTAGCTTCTTAGTGTTTCGTAGACACAACGCTAAATAATAGCAAGTACCAAATCAACTTTGTTATAGGTATAAACATTATCGTTGGTACATTTTGGCCCAAAAACAGAAATAGTTAGGTAGTTAATTTAACTAAACATTCCCATCCCAATTCCTTCATATTTTGAAAAAAAAAACAATTACCTAATAACGACAAAGGTATCTAAAAACATTGCGTTTTTTATTGTTTACATCCTTAATCCCCTTTTATAGCGAGGCTTTCAATAATTTATATGATAACATAACAAATGGACCGGCCTACGTGTCTTTCATGACTAGTATGTGACGTGATTACTTTGTACTTTTGGACTTCCAGCCTAGCCAGGCTTTTGAAACGGTAAGCTATTGATATTGAGACTCGTCTGGGCATAACCTGCAGACTTACCCTGGCCTATGATGAGGACTATAAATTCCACCTGATTTTCAAGTTATGATAAGACCGAAGGTGGAAGCACACTTCAGCCTGAATCTTTAACAAACTGAAGACATATCTTACCTCTAAATGCTAGAACAGTACATTTTAAGAATTGTTGTTATGGCGACAGAATTCGGTATGATGGTGGTAGCTAGCCAGGCTGACTGAAACAAAGGCCTACCGCCAATCAAACCAAGCACAATAATTTTGTCTCCAGCATTGTACTCCCCCTGGAGATCGAACCCTGGACCTCTGGATCTGACACAGGTAGGCGAACCACTAGACACAGAGGTTCCTTTCCTAGAGGCGGTGGAACCTCACGAACCACTTGGCGCCGGACTTTGGCAAGGCAGGTAGACCTGTAGATACAAGTCCTACCACCAGCAATTGGATCTTTTTTTAACTGATTGGTTAAAAAAACTCGTCGTTACATATTCATCATGTAAATTATTAACATTTCTACACTTCCAAAGTCAAACCGCCTTCTAGACACTTCTCTTCTTGGAGACAGCCGCCTCTGTGGTCTAGTGGTTCAACCCACCGATTTTAGATCCAGAGGTCCCGGGTTCGATCCCCATGGGGAGTACAATATATTGTCCTTGGTTTGGTTGGTGGTAGGATTTTGTTTAAGTCCGCCTGCCACCATCTTACCTAATTCTGTCGCCATAATAACAATTCTTAAAAAAATTGTTGTGTTCCTGCATTTAGAGGTAAGATAGCCAGTTCCCCAGTTTGTTGAGGATTCCGGGTGAAGTGCGCCTCCACCTTCGACCTTATCTCAACTTGTTACCAGGTGAGATGAAGGCACAGCGCTACCCCGTCGTACAATAAAATAAAAAAATAAAAAACACAGCATCAACTCAGGAGTCTGAGTTGATCAATCAGCTCTAACCGTTGGTAGGGACTGTAACAGAGGTAGATCCTCCAATGTTATACTATTTGTACTGTTATAGGTACTCTTGATCACAACGAAAGTCCAGAAAGTCGCAGGAATATTTGAAGGGTCCTGGGAAACTGCCTAAAGTTGCCTCTCTTTCTCCTCCTGTTACTCCCAGTATGATATATTAGTCTATAAGGTACGGATGGATGCTGATCGTTGGATGCTCTCGTTCCATAGACAAATGCAACTGTAGAAGCTTCTGAATTATTTTCGGCAGTTAACAATATATGGGGTGACATTTTGACCTTTAAAAAGTCACCCCTAGCGTACAAACACTGGGTCCATGTACCTACCCCATCTCAACGCACTTGTCTCACTGCATTAGCGGCCACTAGACACTAGACGATCGAAGACTCTGGCTGCGCCTACTCCCGAGAAACCCTGGGCACACCCGAATCCCCGTAGAATTGCAGTCGCAATGTGTGAACTGACTGTGACTATTTGACTTTCCAAGGGAGAATAAGGAGGATTGATTGATGTCTTCAAGTGTCTCCATCCATCTCATGTTCGGAGAAGCCATCAAGCAATGTCCGTTTAGTAGAAGAAAGCTATAACTAACGGTAAGGGTCGTGGCACACCTATTCTTTATTTATGCACGCACCCTTATACGGGATCACCTTACGAGGAACTGATTGAAATCACGGGCGGGCATAGACATAAGCGGGGCGAACAGCGTTCTTCTTATAAGCAAAGAGATTGATGATGTGCGTTGATGTATTTTGAACTGTCCATGAACTACGAGATACGGGCAACAACAATAAAAAAATCTCAATCATGGATTATTAACTCCTTTCCGTTCTTGTTGCGGGTTTTATAATTGAGGCGACGCGTGAACCAAATTCAAGGCAATTTGATGGCAATGCATTGCAACCAGTGTCTTAGGTAGGTACTACCGTCTGCTACTGGTCTGGATCAGTTAAGCTACCTACAATCCTTTTGTAACTTTAGTTAAGTTTTCCTTGTAAATAGTAAGTTAAAATGTAATATAATAAAAAATCTACTTACTACGCTTCTTTGTTTACTGCTTTGTTGTAATCAAATTAAATTTTGTCTTCAGTCTATTTTTAACCAAATTTCAAAGAGAAGGAGGTTTGTAAAGTATTTATTTACAAAATACGAAACTTTACAGGCCGCCGCCGCGCTCGTTCCCGCTTATTCACTCAGTTGCAGCATAGCCTCGGCGTAGCCTTACATTATTCAGCTGCCCTTCAAGCATCCCACTTTTGTTGGCACCTCGTTATTACCTTACCTGCCTCTCTGAGCGGACCGTTGAAGAATAATGCTCTTGGCTTCAAATACGGAGGAGATTCTAAATTCAGACGAATATTGGACCGTCAAAATAGAAATTATGCTATCTCCTTTTGTGGCACTTCCACTCCTCAGCCAAATCTCACTGTTCGCAAAAGGGGTACGAACCGAAGTCACGAACCTATTCCGTAGTATTCTATTTTTGACTGGGTTGACTCGCGCTATCGTAGACCTTACTCTTCATAACTTGCCTGAGGGATGTGCTTTGGCATATTGTGGGGAGGCACTGGAAGAAGTTTTAACAAACATCCCAGGGCCTTAAGAGTCCCGGTAAACTCACATAACTCATCGCACTTTCAAGGCGGAGGAGCATCTTGTTATAAAAAACTAAGATCTCATCCTCGCATGTGCAAGAGGACAAGAACATTCCCTACCCACACCCAAATAAATAAAAAGCTTTGCGAATTTCCTTACCTATATATTTTAGTATGCAAGTATGAATGAGAAGGCACTAGATACAAATACTTAATAAATAAATGTACAATTAAACTAACTATGGTACAAAGGAATCCGTCAGATTAGTCAGACCGTTACAAACGGCCTACAATATTTTAATGATTTATGAGGTCTTATTTAATTATTGCAAATTTACCCTGCTCTTTGACATGTAACTTTTTTTTTATATATATTTATATTTCTAGTAATTAAGTGATGTTTGTAAGCCGTAATGGGTTGGGCTAGAGATGCTTAATTTTAAGATAATTTTAAGATCATTTATTACCTAGTTCTACAAACAATAAATTCATTTATCATTTAGGTAACGCAACTGTTCCATTATATAGACATGCGCTGCAAGGAATAGCAGGTAAGTCAAAGCGTCTAAAAGCATTACACCCAAATTGGACGTAAGGCCAGACAAACGGTCTCAGGAAACAATACACTTAACGTGATCGATCGTAGGATATAGGATATGTGCGAGTAGACGAGACGAGATGAGACGTACCTACCTATCCACCAATACATCTGCTTCAAGTTGATTTACAAGTTTAGGTATATTATCGTATCTATTTAGACCGGATAGAGTTTCCGCATCCCGATGATTTGCCCGACTACGGCGAAGCAAAAAGGAGGAGTATGATGTTGACCGGTTTGCGTACCATCTGTTCCCTCTTAACTACTCAACTAGGTACCTTCTAATGATAAACATAATTTGTCAATTTATGATAATGCTATGAAGAAATAATAGACAGTTATTTGACACAAATGAGGTATCCTTCGAAGCGTCTGGATCGACAATTAATTGAATAAGGCGCCCTCTATGGGACATACTTGCATACTTATAAGTCATGAATAAAAAATGCCGTGTTGGGTATACCCATGTTATGCGGTTGCGCACGACGTTGCTTGCATTTATCCGATTATTGGGAATAATTTATAAAGTATCACACACACCAAACATATTTTATCTCCAAAGTTACCCAAAATACGTATACTTAGTACTTATATACACTTATTAACCCCAAATTAATTTGAAGCTTAATTTTATTTGGCAGAGTGGCATACCACCACAGCTCTGAACATCTATGAATATGTAATTACTTAACTACATTATCATAGTTTGTATTTAGTAAAACGTGCATGTTGTTTTTTTTAATAGATGATAAATATTAAATAGTTACCTATACTAATTTCAGATGAAAATAGGTATTTTATTATATTTGTCGTATTTTTTAGAGCGTGCTTTTTCAGTAGGTAGGTAGGTAGTCGGGTTTTAGTTTTATTTTTAGTCTTATTTTTTAGTATCTATGGAATGAGAGGATCTAAAAACATTTTCAAGAATATATACCTACTCACTAATATACTCCACCTACTCTCCACTCTAATAGGCAACTCCTATCTATATTTAAACAAAAATAAGTTTAAAATGAGGACAACCAAGCTTCATCAATAAGAAACTATCTACGGTATTATACTTACCTACCGACTCTTTCGTTTTTCCGTGAACCTTTCAGCACAGAATCCAATAAACCTATTTGCCGAACGCCCAACTATTACTAAACTACAGGACCCAATAACCACTTGACAGGAGTTCCGTAGTTACTGAGCGAATGTATGAGGTGTCAAAATGACCGGGTGCTTTTTACTACGGTACCCTAACTTGCTCTTTAGTGTGGGCAGAGGTTGGCGTCGAATGTTTCGGAAACTGTTTCTACTTTTGTACGCAAAGGATCAAAATAAAAAAAAAACAACTACGTTACATAATTATCGTTCACTCATTAACACAAGAACCTCTGTTCACCTACCTTGTTATATTGTTTATGATCCATTATAATAATAGGTAGGTACCTACCTAAAACCTACTCATTACCTACAATTCATTCGCTGGAGCATAATTAGTTTTTCATGCCAGATAAGTATAATTATAATTCATGTGGCACCTTAGCATATTATGGCTATCACATACACGTTCAGCTAATTAAATATACCTACGGTCAGCTAATGAAACACGCACAGTGGTCAGCTCCATTGTGTTCTAGGGTGCAAAATACAAAACCTCACCACCTACTGATGTTACTCCGCCATAAGTTAGATTATTAGAGATATTCCTATTTATTTATTCAAATTCGGAAAACCAGCAGCTAGGTATATATAAAATAAAACTAAAATAAAATAAAACCATATTCTAGTCAGCCAATAATAAATAGGTACCTAGTGCATGTACCAAGTGAACTACAAAAACAAAATTAAGAACTAACTTATGGTAAACCATACCTTTTGCAGATGTTTCTGGCTGCCGAATATAATTTAATAACATGATGGCATTATACGTACTGTCAGCATTCGAAAACACTCTAAGGATATTTAAAATTAGTTAGCAAACGCCTGTTGCAATGCATCAGCAATTTGCCCATCGTACTAATTGCTATTTTATTTGTGCAAGGAAACTATAAATCAGTCTACGAGAGGTATAGGTATGTATTTATTGGATTTGGTATTTTTCCTACGTGTAGTGATATGCAGTATTTAGTAAGTATCTTCTTGTTTCTTCCGATGGAGTAAAGGAGACCTCTTGCTATGAAAATAAATGCCAGTAAAATATCCTGCTATAAACCAAGACATAAAGTCGCGAGAATTACCCCAGCACTACGAATGTTATTGGTAACATGTGACGGGGAGAGAATATAGAAAACAACCTGTTTTATTTGAATATTTTACTGTTTGTCCAATATACTGGATGGCGAATAAGTACCTACTTTAGCATGAAAAGATAAAAGGGTTAAGTTAAGTATGAAAAAGGTTTTGACAAACTAAATCTTACCGTGTCCGTTCGACCAAGAAGAATATTGCTGGTACCTACTACATCCTTGGCAATGTATAATCGATTCTAGGAATTAGATTTCCGTGGACCAGAAAATCAGAATAACTGGGGAAGATTTAACCGCCTCTGTGGTCTAGTGGTTCAACCCAACGATTTCAGATCCAGAGGTTCGATCCCCATGGGGAGTACAATATATAGTGCTTGGTTTGGTTGATCGTAGCCTTACTTAGCTACCACCATCTAACTAAATTTTGTCGTCATAGTAATAATTCTAATATTGTTGTGTTACGGCATTTAGAGGTAAGATAGTGTTACTCAATTATACTCAGTTGGTTGAGGATTCCGGGTGAAGTGTGCCTCCACCCTGGCCTTATCTCAACTTGTAACCATGGTAGATGAAGGCCAAGCGCTTCCCTGTCGTACAGTACTAAAAAAAAAAGGTGCGATCTACCTCCTAGAGGTCTCCTACCCTGGTGGTAGGACTTGAATGGCCCACCCTCACCGAAGTCCGACGACAAAAGGAAAACCAGTGAAGTTTGGGAATCGTAGACCTTGTCCATACTCTGGCCGCTATCCCATCATATTTTTACAAATAGGTATAGGTCATATTTTTACAGGTACATCTGTCTGTTGCGTGTTTTCAACACAGCGGTATTTAACCTAAGCCCGGTACAAAAATAATAATAATGTAAGTAATTCGGGATTTAGCAAATGTGGGGTGATAATGCAGAAAATGGGCGCGTTTCGCATTAAATTGTTCAAGTCTCGGCGGACCAGGCTTAAGAAAATGGGATTTTGGAAGAGCCTGATCCAACTAAATCTCGTTTGCGAAAATTACGATTATTTTATGGCTTGTAAGTAGTACCTAGGTAGAAACTTTATCACAAATATGGAAACTTCTTACACTTTTGTTATAATCTATTATTACTCGTGTCTATATGCCATACCCACGTAACTAACTTCCAACTTTTTTTATTGTTTGACGGGTAGATGCAAAGTCTTCATCTAATCTGATTTTCAAGCGGCCGAAGGGGGAAGCACACTTCACCCGGAATCCTCAACAATCTGAGGAACAGGCTATCTTACCTTTAATAAAGACCGTTACAAACAGTATCTAAGTTATAGTTTACTAACAGGACCCAGTATCTACTAGACGAAAGCGTGCCCAAGAAACTGGAGATTTTTTTTATATATTTTTTAGACCTAATAGCAATTACAACACGAGCTATATATAAATACCGAACTTTAGTATTTACGCGGGATCTAACATGTTACAATGCTAATCGACAGTAAAATAGAGACGGGCGGGCTGAGTGATAACATTTTACGAAAATACACGAATAGTAGGTATGTACCCACATCTGCATATATATAAAAATGTTTGAGTTTTATGATAACCTACATATTGTGATACCTATGTCAATCGGATTACATTATTCAGGTACTAGTAAAACTCCTTTAATGCACCCCTCTAAGCGACAAAAGGACGTTGAACATCTAGTATCAGTTGTATGTTGATTGTTAGTCAAACGACGCCTTACAATAAAAATAAAAATAAACTTTTAATAAACATCTTTCTTATTTTGTAACTAAAACGTCTCTGTTATTACTTCACTTTCTACAAGTACTTCTTACTACTTATCACAAAAAAATATAAGAAAAAAAAATGTTTACCGATATGAAATGACATGGTGATCTCAGTCATACAGTTTTATTGGAAGGAGATTGAGTATCTAATAATCATCACCTGCGCAGTACAGACCTTTACTGCGTTCTCCAACCTAGGCCGGGATATGATGCCAAAACTCTTCAGTAGAATAGAAGCTCCAACAGAGGAAGGCTGTTAGCGTGTGTCGTGGCTGTAGTGGAATTATCAGTTCAATCAAAAACTGGAAGTTAAATGTCAAACTAGACACGTCAAGAGGGCCTTGACGTGACTTGTTAGGTTACCATGAATACCTACCGTCAGTTGAGAATTTACCGACAGTAATTCGGGGTAAATACCCATTCAGAATAGTGCCGTGCCATTTCCACCACTACGCCTAATGTAGCAATCATAGCACACACCTCGTGTCGACATTGACACATACATGCATCGCACAATCTGTGAGTCAAGTTCGTGATTCCACCGCCTGAATGAGGATTACTGCGAATTACATCAGCGAGCTGTAATCCTGATTAAATCACGTTTGCAGCTACAATAATGTGTGAGGCCGGATTGTTGGATTATCTAAGTACGTACCTATACCTTTACGTCTACAGCTCATAAATCAAAATATGAACTGCTGGACTGTGTCTCATCTAAAACTAGATAGCCAGTTCCTCAGTTTGTTGAGGATTCCGGGTGAAGTACGCCTCCACCTTCCTTGTAACCAGGTGAGATCAAGGTCAAGCGCTTACTCGACGTACAATAAAAATAAAAAGTTAGCTGCTGCCCTACTGGTAAGATCCCTTGTACGTCCTTTCCGACTCCTGCCAAGCGTGGTAATTATGGCAAAACCTTCCAGGTTTATACCCTGTCCCACTGTGGAAATTAATGGGTTGTTGATATGATCCATCTTAGAATACATAATAATACTATGTGGTAATCGATTTATTCTTAATTTAATTTAGATTTAATAAATTGTAATTTTTTTAATTTTAATTATGCTATATTATTAGGTGTTATTATTATTGTACGCCCAGAATGGGTAGAACACAGTGGACATTTTAATTATTATATTTTAAGAACTGTTAACTTTACCTGTGTATCGCAATAAACGATTTCTGATTCTGATTCTGATCGATTAGCATTTTTTTATGTTTGGTCAGCGAGAAAAATCTGCTAAAAAGTTATTATGACAGGGTGGTAATTTGAACTTATGACGAAGTACGTCAACTGTAAGGTTTTTACATTTAATTCACTTTGTTTGTTGCTGACCTAAACCACTTTTAGCTGTTCGTTTAAATTATTTTATATTCTTATATATTGCAGATGAACTTCATCTTGCAATGTCGGTATGGTAATTAGGAGGCTCATTATGGGGGGTATAAGTATCTGCATCACAAAGGATGGTAATGAGGGGTGTTCTTGAGTGTTTCTATTTATATTGATGAGGTTCGTATTGTTTCATTCTGTATTTTATTTGGGTTGACTGTGATGGATGAGCGTGGAGATTCAAACAATGATTTTTAGATTTTACAAACAATTTACAGCCCATTCTACAATAAATTATCTGTATAATATAACATTACAGGACATTAATTTTACACAGCGCCATCTAGCCCCAAACTAAGCATAGCTTATATGTAATATGGGAACTAGATTACGGATAGAATACTTAAATACTTTTTGTAAATACATACGTACTATATGATACAACACCCAAACACCACAGAACAAATATCTATATTCATCACACAAATGTTTGTCCTGGGTGGGATTCGAACCCACAGCCTACAGCGCAGAAGGCAGAGCTACCAACTGAGCTTAGAGGTAGATGACCATTTTGTAACGGTCCTCAGGTAACCGGGCCCCGATTCTACTAAACCAATCGCTTCACTATGTCAATGGTATCGTCACAGAAATGCCAATAAAGGTGACTTTTGGTATTCTAGTGGCCATTGGTTTATGTAATAGTGAATCGATTGGTTTATTAGAATCGGGGCACTGCTTCCCTTGTGAATAGTTTCTTTGTAGGGAGATAGGTAGCATGGCATAGCATACTGGTTCAATCTTCTGATCAATTTCAATTTAGAGGCTACATGTAATATTCATTATCCTTGAATTTTAAATCCTCATTTCTTGAACCTACCTCTAGGTTCAAGAAAAACCGGTTAGTTTAGAAGGTTATTCTTTAAAAATCACAGTAGTAGGTATCCTTGAAATTTATTTGATAGGTAGGTACCTACTTTTACTACCGGAGAGAGGTACCTACCTACTTGGCTAAATATACAATTTGTATTCTTTAATGTAGGTAGGTACCAGTACCTACCTACATTAAAGAATACAAATTGTACTTAACCAGTTAAGTAGGCACATAATTCAATCAAAAAAATGAATGTGAAAAGACACCATTGAAAACTAAATCATCATTTATTTATACTCTTAGGTAGGCAAAACTTCATAGAAAGATTCCGAACAGGCGGTAAATTTGACGTTTCAAAATGATCCTAAAAAATCTTAATGAATAAAGAAATTTTGACTTTGACTTTGACTTAGAAAGTATAACTTTATACTCGTCTACCGCCATCAGTCATCAGGATGAGTCGGTTATACTTACAATTATTTTGACTACCATGGTCGCTAGCACTCAACTCAAGTGCAACCCCGCCGAAACGACGGGATATTGGTAAAATACAAGATAAATACCCGTTTTTTCGTGTGCATGTGCATCAGAATGGCGGGTGTAATGTTACTAATCAGAATAAAGTGTTCTAAGTTCTATTCGTTAAGGTTTAAAATGGCTAAACCACTAGCTAAAGTAACGATAAAAAAACATTAACAGTTTGATGCACCTAACCTTAGGTATCTTGTTACATTTATTATGATAACCTCGAAAATCTTATAAAATTCTCACTGGTTATGTAGGTAGGTACCGATAACATTTTGAAGTAATTACTTACATAACCCTTGTCTTACCTAAGTAGGTCCATTTTAATTAGGTAACTAGGTACCTACTAATCATTTTTAATTTACATAAAAATGGGTACCGTAAACGCGGCCGACTTTAGCCCTGGGAGGTGACTTTAGCCCAAACCGAGAAAAATATTTGAATTCCCACCACGTCTTTAGGGTTTGAGTTATCGTCGTAGTTCCAACGCTGATTGATAGATGACACTTAGGCCGTATGTTTACAATGCATTTTTTTTGCCCCTTTGTTCATACCTGTCAGTAACGGTAAACTACTTGTCAAGAAAGTCCTGGAACTCGGTACATTGGTAAATTCACGTTTTGTACTATTTATGATCTTATTATGTATGTATTAACAGTGAAGCACACCGAAAATTAGAAAGATTTTACACAAGTTTTGTCAACCAAATCCCAAAATACGAAGTCATTGGCCCATGCACAGTTCAAGGCACAGCAGTTGACGATTACGTTCCGGTGGAGTGGAATCGTCGCACCTACCCAGGCCATTTAGTAAACTTGTGAAGAAGGGTCCCTTATAAGTTGCATGAAGAAAGGTAAGACCTGGCGCTGCCCAACAATTAAAAATGAGCAACTGTACACATGGGACCATATAATATGCAAGATAAGGGCTTCTAAATTTGAAAAAATAGGGTTGCTTTTCATTCGTTTCAGTTAAAAGTCTATTATACTTAATCAAAGATTCATATAGGATAGAACTTGTTATGCACCTCACACATAAAGGTAAGACTTTAATCTCAAATTAAGGTTGAAAAAAAAAATATATATTCAAATTAAAGTTTTGATGTGTTGATGTCGTTATTATGATTAATAATGTTGATAATTTGGCTGAAAAAGCTTAGTACCTACCTGGAAGTTAGATGATATTGTTTTGCTTCAGAACTTCATTCATAAAAAAAGTTGATTAACTGTTCGTATTTTTTTATTTTTTTGATATGTTCTAGTTTAAATATTAAACCTGTCTTAGATAGGCTAGTCAACCTGTGGCGGTTGCTTTATCCTATTAATCGATTTTATTCCACAAAAAAGTCGTTGGACAAAGTCACCGTCCTCTCAGAACAACATTGGGCCAAATTTAAAATAAAAAAAAAACTACTTGCAAAGTTTTTGTTTTTAAATGCGCACGTAAACTTGTTTGGTACATGTCACAACTATGAATCAATTCAATCATTATAACAACCGTTACATCGATTTAAAAAAAAGTTACTAAGCTTTTAGTCAAAAATTATCAAAAAAACGGCTAAAGTGACCCGCGTTTACGGTACCTAAGTAGTAGCTACCTATAGCTATAACCTGATAACATATTATAAATTTATGTATTACTTATTTATTAGATATACCTATGTATTTATATAAACTTCTGTAATCTAGACATAAATAAATAAGTTTTACAGGTACACACATTACACACAGCGCCATCTAGCCCCAAACAATCAAAGCTTGTAATATGGAAACTAGATTACTTATGATACAATACAACACCCACAACATACACAACTATATCGCATTGCTGCAAAAAGACCTCGACGAAGACATCTTGGTCTTGGGCGACCTTAGTAAAAAGAAATAGCCACATTTGCCTTGGGATTTTGAGGAGCCAAGCGAACTTCAATCCAGTTTTTGTGAATGGATATGACCAGTTTGAAACTGTATGCGGTTACCTTGAATAAAATAACAAGAGCGAAACTAAACTAATTTCGTCATTTGTCACAATCGAATCGACCACAATCGATAATCTTGTCAAAAAGTCTAAACCCAAACCATATTACAAGAATGTATAAATAAAAAAATCATTTGTAAAAAATTCTCAAAACAAACCCAAACTTACAACAATTTTAAAGTTACAATGACCTACTTATAATATAATTAAATTCATCTTATTTATATGCGCAGTCTAATTTACATTGTGTTCTGTAACCCTGCCTCTGGTTTCACAACGATCTGCCAGTCTTAAGCATCGCTTTCACGCATCACATTTTCGCCCATCTGGTTCAGTAACATATTAAAACCAATATTCGGTCACAAACCCATTGTCCTCTTTGATTATGTCACTGGTTTTCTCCCCTATCATCATGGACGCCGCGTTGGTGTTCCCACTTGATATCTCCGGCATTATAGAAGCATCTGCTACTCTCAGCTTATCTATACCATGCACCTTCAACCTCTCATCCACCACTCCGTCCGGAGCCATTTTACAAGTCCCAACTGGATGCAGCATGGAGCCTACAGTAGCTTTTGCGTAACACTCCCAGTACTCATCAGAAGACCATGGTATGTGTTCACACTCAGGCACATCCAGCTTAGCCAAGTATCCTCCGTTTTCTCTGTAATACGTTGTGTTCTCAATATGCCGCAAATACTTAATACCCTCCCTCATCATCACCAGGTCTTCGCGAGTCCTGAAATATCCTAATTTAATCAGCGGGTCAACTAATGGATCCTTGCTTTTCAATGTTACTGATCCTCTAGACGTCGGATGCAGAAGAAGTACTGACATTTGGTCCAGTTCCCGAATATGATTGTTTTTGGCTAAAGACGAACAGTAGCGGGATTTAAAACCATACGTAAGGCAGCCGTAGTATGCTATAAGCGACGCTGTAGCCCCAAGGTAGGTGTTGAAGGTCTGGTACTGAGGTCTGTCGACAGGATTACTGCCCGGCACATATCCCAACCTAAAGAAGCTGCTCTGGAAAGGTATAGGAAATTCATCTAACTGCGTTGGAACTAAGAAATTGGTGAACGCAGTTTCGATTCCTTGCTTTCCAGCAAATGTGAGTGGGACGAAAGGATGGTCCTGCATGTTTTGGCCCACAGGAAGTTCTGCTATCTGGTGTATTCCATGTTTAGCTAGCTCTTCCCATGGCCCCACTCCTGACAACAACAGCAGTTTTGCAGAATCAATTGTCCCCGCGGAAAGGATAACTTCTTTACGAGCGTAAACGTTAACCCTCTGGCCTTTGCTATTTATGACTTCGACTCCGTTAGCCTGAGCTCGATCAATCAAGATCTTCGTAGCTCTAGTGTACTCGGCCACGCAAAGATTCGGTTTTCCTCGGACATTTCTATGATACGCCTCAGCAGTGCTTGACCTTCTGCTGTTTGCGAAAGTATAATGCGGTCTGGAAATTCCAATTATTTCTGGACCATTGAGCTCCAGAATCGTTGGTATTCCTATTTCATTGAAGGCGTTTAGCCTTATATCGTTTACTTCTGCGTAGACGGCATTGTCTTCGGGCCGTGATATCCTGACGGGACCATAAGTTGAATGCAGCTCTGCGTTTTGAGGCCTTGAAAAGACGGAAGGGTCAGTCATGTTTTCAAACTTTTTGAAATACGGTAAAACTTCTGCCCAGGACCATCCCGGTGCAGTCAGACTCCAGTCGTCGTAGTCCCTGGGTACCCCTCGAGCGTAGACAAGATAGTTTATAGAGGATGATCCCCCTAAAACCTTTCCTCGGGTCATGCTTAACTTCTCCCCTTTTCGAGCCGTACCAATGCCTTTGTCGAAGTAGGCGGTGTATCCCCAGTCATATTCTGTGTTTGCAAGTGTCGCGAAGGTGCTCGGAATCTGAAATGCATTTGGGTTCTGAAGTAGGTATTCATTTAAATGTAGTACTGACCTTAGATATCATCACCATTCAAAGAGATACTCTTGTATATTCGCATTCTTATGATCATGACTCTTATCATTATGAATACTGTGATTATGAAGCAGGGGGTCCAAGATGCTTTGATAGGCTGGCGGCAAAGTGGGTTCGTAGGAATGTTGCTATAAAAATATATCCAACCAATATTTGGAATGGCAATACAACTTCCATTTCATTTCCAATCACACAAGCCAATCATGCAGCTGTGTAACCATAACAACCAATATAATAAACACAATAAAAATGACAAAAAAAGAAAACATAATCAATGAACTTCGTATTTTTTTTATCCAAAATGAATTTATGTAGTTTACTAACATACCGGGACGGAATCTATTATAAATTTCATTGCAAATCAAAGTTCGTTCATTTATGGTGCTTAAATATATAAGTTTACGAAAATGAAGGATTCGACACTAAGTGTGCTAAATGTACACAAACACAAACATCCAAGCCTAATAGTTATCCCTTAGAGTTATCCCAAATTATTTAATTATTGTTTGTGCTAATAATGACTATCACGATTCTACAATCATGAGAATTTGATTTTGTTGGTTGTATTTTATTTTGAATACCAGGGTTCCTACTTTATTCTTCGGATATTAGTGTTCTGTGTTATGAAGCTTCTGAGTAGGCTCACTCCATCGTACATATCCTTGCCTGTGTTGCTATCACTGTTATACTCTTTGCTATGTTGTAAGAAAAAAAGAAGAAGCAGTAGCAATGACTACATTAGACATTAGACAGTAGACAGCCTTCAAGTGCCTAGAGCAAGTAGGTAATTGAACTTTTTAACAAGAGCCGTACCACACTGGTTGCAGGAGGGTTGCCCCCAGCTTCGATGAGAAGCACACGCCATGACGACACCTCAGCTAGCCGCGAGCTTATGATGCCCCCGGAAGAACCTGATCCAATCACGATATAGTCGAAAACGTCGCCGTCTGAAATCACAATTAACGCGAACTAACAGATTGTAGTAAAATTATGGTCGCAGCTTAAGAATCCACCCCTCCAACTCAGCCCATGGATGTCGTAAAAGCCGAATAAGGGACCTCCAGCTTTAGGAGCAGAACCTCCAGCAGTGGACACTAATGGGCCGTTGATGTGGGATGTGACATGAAAAATAAAACTGTCATGGTATCTTCCGTTCAGGAGCCAGGGGATAGATTCAAATTCAAACCCAGACGTGATGACGTTTTCCGTTTTCTAGAAATGTTATGTGCATAGTGAGGAAACCGGCATGTCCTTACTCCCGAGGATAAAACAGGCCTGCGGCGATAGACTTGCTTGTCACGTATTTAATGATGAGAACTAGATATGTGATACGGGACATGTGCCGAACGTAAGTTAGGTCGTGCCTCTTACTATCTACCCACCCGCCCTAGAAGTGATCTCAAGCGATCCTCGCCCCGAGTAGTCAGAGTTAGGAGAATCCTCAAAAGATTCACGCCTGTGTATCTGAGGGATAGGCACTAAGAAGAGGCAACGAATTTCTACTACGATCTTCTCTCGTCACGTTCTGCCATGCCAGTCGAGACTTCTTTCCAAAGGCAAAAACCACACCTCTAAAAGCATTCAGTTTTGGTATTACTCAAATGCTGTCTCGTTTTTTGTACACCTCTGTGGGGTGTGTGTTGTAACCGTGTTACAATCAGAGTGTCAGATCTGGAAGTCCCGGGTTCGATCCCCAGGAGAGTACAATATTGTGCTTGTTTTGTTTGGTAGAACCCTATTACCATCTTACCTAAGGCTGTCGCCATAACAACAATTCTAAGTTGTTGTGTTCTGGCATTTAGAGGTAAGATAACCAGTTACCTCATACAGTTGAGGGTTCCGGGTGAAGTGCGCTACCTTCGGCCTTGTAACTATAAAAACTATAGCTATTTTCACACATTCGGAAAGCCTTATCGGATCGATTCGAAAGCTTCCGATGGAGATTAGATTATTCATTTACTCTAAGAATGCGTTCTTGGACTCCGATATCTAAATATTTTAACATTAGAATTCGTTGCTTCCCGCAGAATCTTTTAATAAATGGTTTGCGTTTTTTTTCTTTTATTGTACTACGGGGAAGTATTTGCCCTCATCTCACCTGGTTACAAGTTGAGATAAGGCCGAAGGTGAAGACGCACTTCACCCGGAATCCTCAACAAACTGAGGAACTCTATCTTACCTTTATATACCGGTACACATAGTTATTACATGCTTTTTAACCGACTTTAAATCAAAAGAGAAGGTTCTCAATTCGTCGGAATCTTTCTTTTTTGTTTGTATGTTCCCCGATTACTCTGTTCTGGATCTGATGATGGGATCCACTGGAAGCGATTTGGGTGTATTACCTCAAAAGTAAGGAAAACACGGACCTCATATTGGATCACGCGTCTTTCTATCTGTCCGTCTATCTGTCATCAAAACAATTGTAAAAATATACGTCATCCAGGTAAACGAAATTGTATCATATTCACCATTGAAGTCGGTTTTCTTTTTAGTTTTTAAAACGAAATTATATAAGTCGTAGTCCCCCTGGCCTTTTTCGAGAAAATCTCTGCAGCTAAGCAAATTACTGGGATTAGATACCTTTTACAATACATTGCTCGGGCCATCCAGTGTTGACCAGCACCTGAGACAGTGCCAACGCACTCAGCAGGGTCCTCACCAGGAGAGAGGAACCGGAGCCTTGCAGCACCTTGAAGAATTCGTTCACCACCACGTTTAGAGAGGTCATCGTGCCCTTCAGGTATGGCACATCACAGATTCAATGGTAGGGGCTGGAGCTGTAGATGGACAGAAGGTTTTTGGTGAAATTAGGTAGGTAGATCACAACAATAGCCCTATCTGGACAGGGCCTCCTCCAAAGCGAAGGTTTTTGTCATAATCACCACGCTTGGCAAACGGATTGGTGCGATGGTTGGTTATACATATTTATAGTTGTTGAAAATGCTTTTGTCCGCTGTTTGTTGGTCGGTTTGTTTTCGCCTACAGGTCGCATTTTTCACCCGATTTTGAGGAAAATTGGCACATATGTTCCTTCATTTTTAAAAATGTTTAGTCTACTGCGATTTTTGAACGGGGGGAAAGAGGGGAAGTTTGCTGTAGCGTTATTTATTAACGGATTTCAACTAAATTTGAAAGACACACTAAGGATTCAATTCTACACAAGATATTGTGTAAAAAAAAGGGGGAGTGGGCCACGGGGAGAATTTTGCTATAGGATTTCAATTTATTATTTTTATTGTATACCTACCTTTACTAATTAGAGTCAAGTCCTATCCGCCTTTGCAAGACAAATCCGTAGACACCAGGATCGATCTCCTCAGTCCAAGGATACGCGGTAATCGCTAAAACTGATAGGTACCCTACCCCTATTTGCTCAAAAGTCTAAAAGGAAAAGTGAAAGAGGAAAGCATCGGTTATTGCATGGTTATAAGGCCTCGCGAGGTCTACTGTTCTTACAAAACCACTAGTTTACATGTAAAATCAGTTTTTAATTAAAACATATGTTATTATAGGTATATTTATTTGCGAACTAATAATAATCTATCTTTTTGTTTGTTTTTATAACCACTTTACGGTGGCAAAAAGGCATCTGGCCCCTCTGGTGGGAGCGGTTACCCTTACCGCCTATGGATTAGATTTAGTTATAAATCTAATATATACGTAAAATAGATAGGTAATAGGTACAAACTAGAATATGGGGTAGGTAAAGTAACGAATCCTATCTATAAGTTTTTCTTAGGAACATTAGGTACTTACCAAAGCGTTAATCCTAGAAAATCATTAAACTTATCAGAACATAGAACTGATATTTAAATCACATTTTGTAAAAAACTCACGATCACATAAGGTTGGTACTTAGGTACGGCAGAAAAGAAGGTAAAGCTAAATTAATATTGCTAAGAAAGGAACTTCGATTATGTACCCAGGCACTACCTACCAACACTATTTATTGTCCTTCAAAATAACTGGAATAGTTAACTACCTACCTACGTGCTGGTAATATAAAGACTAGGTAGTTTTTAAACAAAACGTGTTGAGTCTGTATGGAAAGTAAAAAAATGGATTGGCAAACCTTACGTGGTGTCTGTGGTCACAACAGTTGCTACTGTCAGCTTTTGTAATGTTCAAGACTCACTAAACTCAGAGCTATATTTTTGGAATTTATGTAGGTACCTACCTACGGTCTTCCTTTTGTTTTTTATACGTAGCTAATTTATATTTTTGTACGCTTCATTTTAACAGAAAGTGTTTAATTAAGCGTTGCCAAAATTCCAAACATTTACCTACCAACAGATAGGTAGTAGGTATATACCTAAATGATAAGATACAAAAACATAAGAGAGCCGTGCCGTGGGTGTTCCAGGTGCATTTTTAGTATCCGTACACAGGTGTAAGGGTGCCTAAGGGATCCTTTTACCACTGATATCAGTTATCAGAAATCAGAATACCTACTAACGCTATTACTCCAGGGCTCCATTGTCCCTCCGACTGTCAGCTGAGCGTGCTGTATCTCTAAACCGTAATAGGTAAGTACACAGTTGAAATTTTCAACACCCAAACATAGAACAAACATCTATATTCGTCACACAAATGTTTGTTCTGGGTAAGAATCGAACCCACAACCTACAGCGCAGAAGGCAGAGCTACTACCAACTGAGCTAGGAGGCTTGTTAAAATCGATTCCAAGGCCAAATTTGCTACTATGCAGCTGGGTATCCACAGTTCAATATCAATCGCAATCCAATACTCAAACAATATTGACTAACTGCCGTACTCTTGAAAAACAATTTGATAGCATAGGATAGAAATCGTAATTGCGTTAGTATTGGATGATGATTGTGTTAATACACATGAAGTTAGCTGCATTAGATTCAGCACTAGGGATGTCTGCTTGTATTGAAAACCGGTGAATCAATCATTTAGATTTAAATATACGCACAAAACAAAAATTTGATTGCGAAAATGTTACACATTTGCTATTGCCTTCCGATTTCAACGCAATATCAAACACAATACGTAGATGTAAATTTTTGGTCTCTATTGGATTAGACATTTTAATTCCAATCGTGATTAGTACATTCAGTATCCACACAATATGAAATCAATTTGGCGCTAGGTTCACATTCAAGAGGACCCTTCAAGGGTAAGCCAGCAGGTCCAATCTTGTATGGAGTACCTACCTACTGGTGCCATCTCTAGGATGGCTCAGCCAAGTACCAGCTCGAAGCCCGAGACTCGGATATTCGCTCATTGAGGAAATTTGCGCTCGATTTCTTCGACCTAATCCCTCCTTCCCTTTCCATCACCGGACTAGCAGACATACGGCAGGTTACAACTCGTACCTCTCTACCTTTACTATTCATACTGGTAAAAAATTGAACTCGTTGCCCTCGTCTGTTTTTCCGCAACCATACAATCTTGGAGTGTTCAAGTACAGCAGGTTCCATTTAGACAAGCGTGCTCCATCTTAGGCCACATTTTTACATGTTTTTCATGTGAGCTATTGGCCAAACGATTGGCTATCATCAATAAAAAAAAACTCGCTTAGGTACTTCCCCGTCGCAAAAAAAACCTAAAAATAATAAATAAATGTACCAGTTTTCATCAAATAAGAAGCCAACCCCCACGTCACTATCATGCAAGTCCGAATGATCATCCTTTCGCACCAAACTTGAAAACCAAAAAATAACTCATTTTGAAATTTGCTGTCTAAGCCCTGTCAATTGCTATTTCAGAAGGTTTCAATCTTATTTATCCCCTTTGCAACCATTAATGTCAATACAGGGGTGGTTTCAGTAAATAACTCGACAACTAGTGAATTGTGAAGTCAAAACTCTATATCATCCTGTAAAAAGGTGTCTACTTAAAGGCCGCCGCCGACACTAGCCTTCCGGGTTCGTGCCGGCGCCGGCTGCGGGGATTTTTGATAAGTGGGGTAATTTTTGAGATATTATGGTGAAAATAAATACAATTTTATTCCATAATAATTCCATATCTTCAGAGTGCGTAACCTTTGTTTCATGTTAGAAAGGATATAAGGATGATGTTACGTTAGCAACAAGAGAGAGCCTCGAGAGGTGAATAAAGAGAGTTCGAGAAAAAAGTGCTTAAGTAAAGTGAGAAAGGTGTAATGAAAGCACACTTTTATCGTTGGTAATCACGTTCTATTTCAGAAATGATCTCCGTCACAAACCAGACATCACGAGATCTCAGTTCGGGGCGAACTACTAGTAGTTTAAATTTCAATTAAATCTGATAACCCGGTCAAGAGTTATGTCACATACATATAGTGCTGGATTTCCTAACTTATCTACTCGTAACTCGGAGATCTACGCTTCGCTAACGCTGCTAATTAACATCATCACTTGGTTGATACCCCATTTGATTAGCACTAAACGCTTCAAAAAACTGTTGATCATGCAGTGTGCATGATAAATTTTATCATGCACACTGCAAAACCTTATAAAAGAATGAGCTTCCCGTGTCTTCAAGTCTGGGTACGCTTGCTCTATCTTAGATAGGTCTTAGATAGGTATTCTATACATAATAAAAAAAAAACTCACGGGCAAGGATCCGTCGCACTGCATAGCATTATCTCATCACGAGAATCAAACTCACAACATTTTTAGGAGCCACATGCTTTACATTATGTAGGTGAGTTACCTACAGTTAATCGTTGTGGAAACAATAAAAGATAAAAGTGAAAACTTGAATTGACTACCTAATCTACCAACTTTAGGTTCCGGTACGCTAGTACTATTAGTTATTCTGTGGTTGCGGTTGATTAGAGATCATTAACCTGCCTACCTGTTCACCAAATTCAAGTTTTTGATTGTAGATTGTAGGTTATGGTAGCTAATTATGACCAAAGAGTTCATACACACCAACACACCTCACTGCTGGGTATAATAGAAGACACCGATAATTGTCGGTGCTCACCGAAAATATGTTTTTCCAAAAAACAATACAAAAACTCGTTTACCTTCAAATAGAAAAACTTATCAGAAACAATTTTATTGAAAAATTTCACAATAGAAAATAAAACGTAAAAAAATAATGTTATGATTATGATACATTTGTTTTGTTTTGTTTTGATCTGTAGGCTTCTTAATAGTGTACCTACCTATTGTAAAATATACCTGGATAACTATCACCACACCACAGAACACCAATATCCTAGGTACTATACTTAGTACTTAAAAGTGATTGTATGGTTTATTTATAATTATGTAGGGAGGTATCTACCTATGTAACGGAGGGACGTCGCTGTAGGTACATAGGTACCTACTCAAACGTAGCTGAGAGAAACGGATGAGGGAGATTTCATTGCTTATATGCCTAGGTCCTAGGTACCTACACAACAACAATAACAGTTTAAAATAAGTACACTAGGCGGCCTTATCGCATAAAGTGATAGGATTTCTTCAAGGCAACCTGTAGTAGGAGAAACAGAAAATACACTACAGATCACAAATTACGGAAAATATTAAACTTTTTGACAAAAAGGTCTCATTATCATGACTCTCATTTTGCGCACCTAGGATAGCCTCTAAGTCCACGTGATGTGATGGTAACACCCTATGATGGTCTTTTTAGCAGGTAGGTATACCTACCTAAGTTATTCGCGAACATCTGAAGACAAAAATCCAAAGAAACAATACATTTTCATTTCAAAATCTTGCGAAACTAACACATTTTGGTTGCCATTGCAAGCATGCAGTGTTTTCAAAATTCACGATCACTATCAGAACACAAATTCACAGAACCACTCTTCGAGGAGATCAGTCTAAACGAATATGAACCAGTAGGCACCTACTAGTGCTAAGATGCTTAATGAATAATAACCCGCGCTGATCGCCAATTTGTATAAAACAACTCGGTCGACCACACGATCTCAATAATCAGGACAGCCATGAAAAACACCGTTCACCGTTCTTTAACATATGAGACCAACAGCTAATTATCTGCAAGGACTTGAAGCTTTTAACTTTAAAGGGCTTTTAACAATATCGAAGCTTTTAACTTTAAAGGGCTTTCAACAATATCGTATTATGCTCACTGCAAAAACTTAGAAGCGTCTGTATTTTTACAGTGTTACGATTACGACCCTAATAATAATAACAATAATAATTCATGTATTCATACAATCGACAGGAATCAAACATACGAAAAAATAGAATAAAATTAATACACAGTAATCAAATAACGTCACTGGAAAGTCACGACTACAAAAATAATCAGAATTAATTAAATGGTGAATGACTGTGACTTTGAATACGCATAGAATCCTGTTTGAGCTAGTGAGGACTGTGGTTATGGTGGTTCTGTAGCGCATCGGGGATGCTCGCCAGGTAGCCCCATCAGCACCCTGAACTGATCGCATGTCTTCAAGAGATATATATATATATCCTAATAGGCACATTATGGGTAGGCTCGCTCCATCGTAGAAGTCCCATGCCCGTGCTTCTTACCCCAATTACGAAGTTAGGAGCTATCCTATTCAAAATAAAAAAACAATATGAGCAGACCCACAATCGTGCCTCTGACGCTGCCACGCGCTGCTCACTTCATAAAGTACTCTTTTGCCTCGTAGGCTTACCCACGAGCAATTATGTATATATGAATTGTAGGTATACATCCCCACATATAAATGGTATAAACGTATCCCAGACTCGTGCAGCCTGCGGTGGCGGCTGACCGCAGGCCACGGCTGGCTGCTTTAACACAGTACCGCCGTTTTGCCCTGGGTGAATGGTGGCGCTTCATGCGACGCGGCCGCGGCCAGCCACTCATAAGCTACGTCATTACCGCACGCGATTGAAGACCTAGTTACGTAAGCAACTAGGTCTTTAATCCGCAAGCCGCTTGTGTGTCCTAATATTGGCGAATTGTAGGGACTAAAGCCGGCCGTTTTCGTTCAAACTTATGATTTTAGAGGTAGCAGAGACACCCATCTATATCCACCTAACCTACCTATTATTATAAATTAGGTACCTAGTTTTAATTCATAATTCATTTATTGTCCTGCTTAAATACATCTTATAGCTTAGATGTAAGGTAGCTTAAGGTGAAAGTAGGTACATGACCCTGTCAGGGCGTTGCAAGTCACATCTCCCTAGTTATTACATACAAATTGATTACATTGATGTTAGATAAATAAAATTAATATTAGAATAAGAATCACAATTAAGCACGTCAGTAGTTTATAAATATAACTGACAGTAAATGTCAGAATCAAAGACATATCTATAGGTCATCATAAATTGATAGCATTTTTTTTAATTACCTTTTATCTAGATGGTAGGAATAAAATCGGTATGCAATCTCCGATTTCTCTGTTAGCTGGGGTAGTCTGCTAGCCTAGACTGTCTATGTTTCGGTGAACGCAGTCCTCGCAAAGACCACCATTATGGGCAACCTAGTGTGGTTTACTAGTCCAAGGAAGGCTGGCATTGGCGGCACGCATCGCATTATAATCGCTTACCTACGTCGAGTTCCACAAAATATATAACCTACCACCCAGCCAGCCAGGTAGGTGAACGACCGTAACATTGCGTCTAGGTTGGGATCATTATTACTTAGGTAGATACCTACGGAAGTAGTAACTATGTATGTAGGTAAGGTACATAAGTAAGATGTGGAATAGTCTGCCGATCGATGCATTCGCCCAAGAATACAGTCACAGAATAACTAATAGTACTTCGCTACAGTATGGTATGTACAACGTGTAAGTACCTATTTGGTATATTGTAGCATAAAAAACAGCATGAATTTTTTTAACATCGCATATATTGTACTTATTACCTACTAAAAATATAGTACCTACTTATTACCTACTAAAAAAAATATTGTACTTACTACCTATACTACCTTCAGAATTTTAATAACTGTGCTACATACTGTTTTAAAGCTAACTACAATTTACTAAAAACTGTCTAGTTTTTTTACTATGTAACCCAACCATCATTCCGTTGAGGTTTTCATCACGCTTGTCATCCCGCAGGAATCAAACCTGCGACCGCGACGATATCTTGCCACTGCCACACACGCTGCCGATTATTCCCTGTATTGTTCGACCCGATAATGCACGTAATAGATTTTTCCTCCTAAATGTATAATAATTATATAAGTAATGTATGAAAATATAAAGCCTCAGTAGTACTTTAGGTAAGGTAGGTCCCTACTCAAAATCAAAGTAATATCTAAATATATATTAATATTGATCAGTAAAAATGTTATATTATTCTTTTTAATAAAATAACATACCAGGAATATAACATATTTACACTACAAAAATAAATTGAACAGTAATTACTTAGCTTTGTTAGTTATGACTCTTTGCAAAGTAGGAGCTCCGTTCCGTTCGCCAGACCACACCAGACTACCTTTGTTTTTTTTTTATGAAAAGACAATACGCTGGCCTGGTTCTGAATCTGGAGGGCGACAGCTTTGCGCGGACCTGGCTGGCGCTGAAGGCACGAGCCGAGAATACCTTTGTTCGCCCGACTACAAGCCTTTTATAGTGGCGAGTAAACAGTGGGGCGCCCACGCGTAAACATCACCGGAGCCAGACAGGCAGGCCGGACAGTAACATGGCACAGGTGTTTTCTTAAAATCCAAACTAAATGCATATGAGCTGCGATTTTTGCTAAGGATGATGCTATAACGTCAATTATGAACTTTCTCATTAATACATATGTGTATTTATTGCTATTTACCTAGTTTTGAGACTAATAAAGATGCATGAAAACAACAAATGACGTAACAGAAAATTATCAGGCAAAATAATATTGAAACATACATTAAAAACTAGTAACAACTTAGTAAATAAGCTTTAAAATGAAACTACACATGTTTAACTTTTCTTTGTTCTTGTTTTTATTACACAAATCTATCACACGCAAACAATTAGAATCCACATTTTGTAAAGTTGAAGATTAGCTTCGTGATATCGACTGTACGTACATTATAGGATGTGCAATATCAAAATGTGACGATCATGTAGTAGTAGGACCCGATGCCAAATAAGCTAGGTGTTTCTGGGTGCAAAAATACCTAACAACCTACTATCAACTCAACTCTTGAAGAGAATGTTAGAGCCGATTATTAAAATCCACTTATTTACACCCCCAATCATTTTCTGTGCTCGTGTATTATTGGTCGTGTCGTGCGCTATTGTGCCGTGCATTATCCGGCTGTATACTATCACCAACGACCAGGCTACCACCACCGATGACCTTCAAACGCCTGAGCTAGAACTGTAATACCTACCTGTCTTGCAAATGACAAAAAGTTATAGTCAGGTCGAGGTCAACCATAATATAGCAAAACATTACATTACATATCGTGTAGGCTACCTACTAATGGGTTAGGTAGGTGTGTGTGCCTACTTGTACTTCTTCCTATTCTACTACGACTATTTAATGTAGGTACCACCAAATATTCCAACAGACCCAAAGAGTACACTTTGGGTCTGTTGGAATGTTTGGTGATTTTTATTTTTTTAATTGTGTGGAGATCTCTGAGTTAAATTGGGAAATCCGGCACTGTATATGTATGTATGTATGTGGCAATATTTGTAACGACATAACTCTCGAACGGATTATCCGCTTTTAATGTTATTTAAAATGAAATACAGTTTAAATGGCTGATCCGAACAATTCAAATTTTTGAACATCATCATCATCATTCAACATTGGCCTTTTAAACATCTATTGCAGACGATTTAGGTGGCGTCAGCTAATATCATAATTTTTTTATTGAAGTTTCTTCAATTAGAAGGACACTTTAGTTCGTGACTAAACAGGCCTATGCGGGAGAGGCAGCTTTTTGAGAAATAGGGGTGTTAAGTGAGACAAGAAGATTTTTGGCTTGTGGGGTTTCATTTGAAAGAGTATCGCCTGCACATAAAAAAAAATTATATATTTTACTTTAAATAGGGGTGCTTTTTGTAACGGTTTTGTAAATGGGGTGCAATAAAAGGTTAAAACGGGTGGTATGTCTTGTAGGATAGACTGTTAGAGGGGTTGACTTTACAATTAACTTTATTTTGATTTGCTGTATCCACCCCTGTATTTAAAAGGGTTGCAAAACTCGTAAATTAAATTGAAGTCTTGAAAATATGTGAAAACATGAAATATCATATGTAATAGGGGTTGAGACTGCAGATTTCAAAATAAGTTTATTTATGACTTTTTTAGGGGTGGGTTTTAAGATGAAGGGGGCAAAGGATGATCATCAGGTCTTCTCAGATAAGGTAAAGGGTATTTGGAATCTCCGTAAAACTGGTCTAGTTATTTTTTAATAATTCACTCAATAGGGAAGGGTATCGATACAATCCAAGAATTACTTTTGGGGTGTCATGCAAGTGTTATGACTGCGCATATTCCATAACAACAGTAATTTGAAAAAGACACAACAGTGTGAAAAGAACATCACCAGACCACCAGACATCTGTCACGAGATCTCAGTTCGGGGCGAACTACTAGTATAAATACCTATTATTGTAAGAACAAGCAAAATTATTATTAACCTTTAACTTACGAAGCACTAAAAAATAATAACATTAGATTGACACGCATACCGCAAGCCAAGAAGCAAGATACCGGCTGTAGAAACGCAACTGTAAGCCAAGGACATTGTAAGCCGCTGAAAGATTTACAAGACTTGACAAACCAAGTGACTCAGCAGTCGTTACTGCTGAAGTTGACCCGCTACACGAAACGGTAGAGATGTTGAAGACCGATGATGAAGATTTGGGTCTGTTGCCTTGTTCTTAAATCGATCGGGCCCAAAAAGGTAAACAGACCAAATGTATTTGTCAATGTCACATCACGTACCCGCCTACGGTATTGCGTGATGGTAGGTACTCGTATTAATATAAGGTCTTTACATTACATATATAAAATTGCTGTTTTGTATGAAATCAATGCAAATATTTTTTTTTTGATCTTATTTATTTCCGTCAATCAAAGTAATCTCCCATGCAGTCGACGCATCTTTGCCAGCGCAGTGGCAATTTATCTATGCCCTTCTTAACAAAAGTCTGCTGGACGGGAGGCAACAAACTCTTCGAAGGCATTTTGCCTCCCTTTTGTACCCCTTTTTTCCCGTTAAGAAGTTGTCCAAATTCTGGAAAAAGTAGAAGACGGTAGGCGCAAGGTTTGGTGAGTACGGCGGATGACGGAGAGCTTTCAGCCCCAGCTCTTGTAGCGTGGAGACGGTCTGTTGTGCGGTGTGAGGTCGCGGGTTGTCGTGAAGCAGTAACGGGGATGATTCACCAAAGCTGGTTGGCGTTGTGCGAGTTTCTCCATCATTGTATTCAGTTTTTCACAGTACATATCTGCAGTAATGCTCATCCCGTTTGGTAAGAAGCTGTGATGAATCACACCGGTGGCATTTAGGGCATTTTTTAGGTGCCAGAACCAGGATCTAACCAACTCGATAAGCGCTGACGATTGTCGAAAATGATCCATTTTTCATCGCAGTTAACAATGCGATTCAAAATTCCTTCGTTTTTCTGCCTGTTGAGCAGCGCAAGGCAGGCCTCAAAGAGCACCTCGCGCTGGCGTACGTTAAGTTCGTGGGGCACCCATTTGTCAAGCTTTTTTACCTTGCTCAAATTGACAAATGGATCAAGATTGTTTTGATGATAACTTCGAAAGCTGCTGTAATTCGACAGTAGACTGAGTATCATCAGCTTCCACAATCGCCTTTAATTCGTCATTGTCGACCAAAGTTTCCGGACGACCACGAGGTGCATTTTTCAGTTCGAAATTTCCAGCTCGGAAGCGGGAAAACCAATAACGGGCTGAGCGTTCGTTTGTAGTGTTCTCTCCGTATACGTCATCAATGTTGCGTGCCGTTTATGCCGCGTTGCTACCCCGTCGGTACTCATATTCCATCATAACTCGAATTTAACGTATCCATGATGACGAAAATGACCTAAATGGGATGAAAACATAACGCTTATCAGTAAAAAAAGACTGATTTTGAAAATAGAATGTCATGTTTTAAAAATAAAATTAATTTGAAATTTGAATTCATATTCATACACATTCAGAAATGGTTTTTATTCGAAATGACCAGTACTACAAAATGGCAACTTCATAGGTGAAGACCTATTAGGTATATATTTTGTTCTCTCACACCTTCTCTCCAAATCCCATGGATGTCGTAAAAGCCGACGAAGGGATCTTTACCTATATCTTATTTTATAAGTTCGGCAGATTTTACGGTAGAGTTCCCACACTCTACCGTAAAATCTGCCGAACTTGTGCTACTTTTTACTGTGGCAGATTCTCTATTTTCTCAACGGTCACACTGCTTTGTAACTTTTACTCCTTGTTGTACAAACATAGGAAAATTCTACTGTTTACCTGCTATCTGCGAAAATTCGGAAATTAATCCACGAAAATACGAGGCAAGGCCAAGAAATTATAGATAGAATTTGAGTAGCCTTCTTTGGTCGAGTTTAATTAATCTCAAAGTGCTTTTGCATGTGATAAACAAGCGGCTGCTGTCGTTTTTGTCCCACGAAATAGCACCCGAACAGGCCGGCTTTGTCAATTGCCCAGGCTGACCAGGTCACAGTTGTCGTCTCCGCAGTACGTGATGAACTTGTTGTTTTGACCCGACGTGGTTACCTAGGTCTCATGCGACATTCAGCTGTACGATGTCCAGTTAATCCGCAAAATTAAACTTGCCCGAAAATTTCTCTATCGCACAGGGCCACTTGGCTTTAGGTTCTTGTGCTAAAGCATTCAAATGTCCTTTTCATCCCACCATCTCGGAAAGAGTATTTTTACTATTCGATATCTGAGTGCAAAAGCCGTTTTTATCCGCTAGAGGTTAAAGTAAAATTGAATTTAGAACATCGTGTGCACTAAGTTTGTGAATTCAAAACATCAATAAACCTATTTACTTCTCCATCTATTCCATGGTGCCGAATTCATCATACAACCTTTTCTAATTTGTTAAAAACTCGAAATCGGAACCTTCTAGGTGTATTTAGTTGTTTGTACAGAACACGATGATATTTTCCCACTACTAACGTGTAAAGGTAAATCTGGCTCTGTGTTTGCAGACTGGGCTACAGCCGGTATCTATAAAAGTAGGAATAGACTATATGAACTCTACGCAGAGAGAGAGTTAAGGCTACATGATCTACCATTTATTAGTTTCGTCAAAAAATACTCTAAAATCTTTAAACAGGTATGTCATTCAGCAAAATCTTTGCAAATAAAAAGGAAAATAGAGAACTCAACAAATAAAATAAAGGCTACTTGGAAAATGATTAATAATGAAACCGGTAAAACAAAACCTCTAAAAAAACCAATAGCTTTAAAAGTAGATGATACAATTGTAATTGATAATTTAAAAGTTGCTAATGAATTTAACCGTTTTTTCTCTAGCATACCTAATATTGTTACTCGGCCACTAAACTCATCTGTTGATTGTGCGTTGGCTCTACTTGAAACAAGTGTTGAAAAGTGTCATGTTTCCTTTAGTTTTAGACACGTCAACTCTGACTGTATTGTAAAAGCATTTAAGTCAATGAATATAAAAAAATCCGAAGACCTTTGGGGGATTTCCGTAAATATATTAAGTACGATAGTAATTGATATTGCACCATATCTGGCATACATATTCAATTGAAGCATTTTTTCCTGATCTGATGAAACATAGCAAACTGATCCCTTTATTCAAGTCTGGAAATGAAAAGGATCCAGCAAACTATCGACCAATATCGATTCTGCCTGCATAAAGTAAAATATTTGAAAAACTGATTCTTATTCAGTTACAGTCACATTTTAACTGCAACAGGCTTTTGCATGAAAAACAATTTGGGTTTACTAAAGGCCGTTCAACGACCGACGCTGGTTCTATGCTGTTGAAGTACGTCTTTAAAGCCTGGGAGGGAAAACAGGATGCCATTGGAGTATTCTGTGATCTATCTAAGGCTTTTGACTGCGTAGATCATGACACCCTGATCCCAAAGCTTAAACACTACGGCATCCAGAATCAGGCAATAAACCTCATGCATAGTTACCTATCAAATCGCATTCAAAAAGTGGATATTAGCGGTATCAGATCTTCGGGAACCTCCACTAACATAGGTGTACCACAAGGATTGATCTTAGGGCCTTTTCTGTTTCTAGTCTACGTCAATGATCTACCATCCTATGTAGGGGACCTATGTGACATTGTATTGTTTGCTGACGATACTTCATTAATATTTAGAGTCGATAGGGCTAAAGATAACTATGATTGTGTAAATGCTTCTCTAGCTAAAGTTCTTGATTGGTTTACAGTTAACAACCTCATACTAAATGAGAAAAAAACAAAATGCATCCGATTCACCTTGCCTAATGTTCAAGTCAGCAATGCTAACATTATCTTAAATGGGGAAATACTTAACTTTATTGAAGCAACTACTTTCTTAGGTTTAAATATTGATGCAAAGTTGCAATGGGGTATTCATATTGAGTCATTAGCTAGCAGATTAAGCTCGGCTGCATACGCTGTACGTACAATAAGGCATCTTACTGATAAAGCTACGGCGAGGTTAGTTTATTTTAGTTACTTTCACAGTATTATGTCTTATGGCATATTTTTATGGGGAAGTGCAGCTGATATTTAAAGTATTTTTATTCTACAGAAGAGAGCTGTACGGGCAATTTATAAAATGAAAACTCGTGACTCTCTTAGGGAACGTTTTAAAGAGATTGGTATTCATACAGTCAGCTCCCAATACATTTATGAAAACCTAATGCACGCTCACAGAAACATTGATGAGTTTAGTAAAAGAAGTGATGTACACAGTGTTAATACTAGAAATAAAAATAAACTTGAGATACCTAAGTTTCGCTCAGAAAAAGTAAATAATTAATTCTTAGGAAACTGTGTGAGATTCTATAATAAGCTTCCTCAAAGCGCCACCAAACTCTCTGCTCGTAAATTCAAATTGTATATAAAGAATAATTTAATTAAAAGTGCCTACTACAAGGTTAGTGATTATATCGACGATAAGAACGTGTGGCCCGATGTTGCTATACCAGTTGACAGCAAAATGGTGATTTCTCAATGTTAACAAATTGCCCATTAGGTAGATAGGTAATAACAAATGTTTTAAGATTAAGTATTTAGGTTTTTGATGTATCTACTTAGAATATAATAACAAATTGTGTATCTAAATGTTGAATGGATCATCAAAAAAATTAACCAGCCCGAGGTTCTTGCCTTTCTCCTTGTGTGCTGGTCGCGATTCCGAACAGGCGGTAAATTTGACGTTTCAAAATTATCCTAAAAATCTTAATGAATAAAGAAATTTTGACTTTGACTTTGACTTTATTACTTGTAAAGGCATCGTAGGAGCCATTACACTGAAAGAGCCTCAGTCAGATCCTTGGACTGGCCCTTCTACATCAAAAATGAGCCATTACTAAACACCTAACCATCGCCCTCTCATGCCAACATTTACGCCAAGGGAATCCGATGAATCGGTACAACTATTAAGTATGACAGATAGTTTACCGAAAAACAGTACACAAGTGACTAACACCAATTAACGCTCAGGATTCTAATTTTGAATCACTCGCTGCGCTCGTGATTCAATTTTAGAATCCTTCGCTTGCTCGGTCATCAAAATTGATAAATTTATATTTTTAAAGTAACTTTGCACTCTTGTATAACAAATAACTATTTTTTTTACATACGAGTATACAACTAGGAGCGGAACAAGCAAGTAGCCCACCTGATGTTAAGTGCACTCTTGTCTATAACAATGCCTTACTGCGTAGGTCAAATCCACAATGAACATAGCCTTGCAGCACGGCACTGCATTGCGCCCGTCAACTTGAGGCATAAAGTGTTAAGCCTCGCGTGCACGTAATTTCACCGGCAACCTATCCTTCAAACCGGAACACAGCAATGCTGCTTGTCAGCTGAAATAGGTATGGTGGTAGTACTCCTCCGGACCTGTCCTTTCACAAGGGGCTCTACTACTCTTACTCAACACCGATATAACAAATCCAGTTATGACTTCTTCAGACATCGCAGATTCAGAAAGGGCAATTTAATCAAGCATAATCCTCTTCGAAAGCAATAATTATTGAATTCCTCTTAATATTTCAATTTACACGAACTAGCATTAGTAGTTCTATAATTATTCTTAAAATTGTAATCAGCATTCACTTCACTTCACTTCAATTTATCCGTCAATTTATCAATTCTAAATATCAGTTTCTCAATTTACCGCCTTTATGGTCTAGTGGTTCGTCCACCGGTGTCAGATCCAGAGGACCCGGGCTCGATCCCCAGGGGTAGTACAATATTGTGCTTGGTTTGTTCGGTGGTAGGACGTTGTTTACGTCCGTTAGCTAGTACCAACTTACCTAATTCTGTCGCTATAACAACTACCTATTCTTAAATTATGTTCCGTCATTTAGAGGAGATAGCCAGTTCCTCAGTTTATTGAGGATTCCGGGTGAAGTGCGCATGATAAGCGGCCTTATCATGACATGAAAAATCAGGTGAGATGAATAGGCTAAGAACCTCCAAACACGTTTAAAAAAAAATGGCATGTCACAAAACGATTCGTCGCAGACGACGTGGTGACCTGGCGCCGCCTCCACGTACCAAAAAGTAACGCTGCGGCTAGCTGCCTCGCCTCGACCTCGACTCTTTGTGTAATGAGACAGAGCTTACGTAAGAAAAAGACGACAATATTGTATGTTTTAAATCAGAAGATAGTCGGTAGCGGTTTTCCGCACGAGTATCTTGGTCATTGGATAATCTTGGAGTCTTCAAGTCCAGTCCAGAGTACATAGGTTCCTTTTAGGCAAGCGTGCTCCATCTTGGCCACATCTTTACTTGTTTTACATGAAGCTGATGGTCAAACGCTTGACTATCACCAATAAAAAAAAAGTAAGTAATAATTTATTTTATCCTTTTGCATTTTATCGGTAACGCTATCCACCATATTTGTTTTGTTTTTGCAATCATACGTTTGATAAGCTTGAGAAAATTTTGCCGCAAGCTATGTCTGGCTATGAAGTGTGCAAAGTGTATCTACAAGAGACGATGCAAGCTTGCGTTTTTACAGATTTCCTTTACCCGGAAAACATGGCCCTTTGAAGTACCTAAGTTCTTTTTATTCGTTATTTTTCAATTCCCCTCGAACGAAAAAAAGTCATGTCTGTATGTATAGTTACTTCAATGATTTCAGAGCAAGGGCGTGGGCAGATTTTTGTTACCCAGCTGTTAGCTGGTAAACTTTAAAGTCACTGAAAAGCTCACATTTACAGCATACAATGTTAAGCAATAAGCACTGATGATACTTACTTCATATACCAGCAGCTCAAGGAAACGATTCAACAATTTTGCCATCCCCGCTGCCCTTTGCCAGCACCAGATAAAATGTAATGCTACACCAAGAAACATCACATCACATTAGGCAAGTACCGAAGTTAATTACCTACTTTATAACAATGCAAACACTTGAGAGAGATACACCCTATGCTGAACATCAAAAGACTGCTGACATTGTGTTATAACTGCAAGAGCTGCATAATTAAAGATTGTTTTTCAACTCCAGGCAACACCAATGGAATCATCTACTCAAGATCAGATAAATGACAAGCCACCAGCTGTTGGAATGAAAATTATACACCAGGAGGAAAGTTATTTATATTATATGTGTTTACACAAATTACAAAATCACCTCGAATTTTCGTTTTGTTTCCATGATCTCAGCATTCCTAAAACCCTTAATATCTACAAACCTACCTACGAGTACCTAGCTATACCTACCTACATAAAAGCGCAACACAATTTTAAATTTCGCGCCAAGCAGTTTAGTTTCTGCGTCAATAACGGAAGCGCTAGTGTGCCTCGTGTTTACTTGGTACTTGTATTAAGTCTTGCTTCTTTCCGTTAGGATATTAGTGATCTGTGGCTTAAATAAGGATTAGGAACAGGGAAAGATCTTAAGGCGAATGTGGATTACACGAAGGAAAGGTTGACTATATTTAGTTCTCATGCTCGCGACTTCATCTATCTCTGTATGATGTCACCCGCCCAGTAATCCCACGTCATCTCTCTTCCAAATTCCTTTTATCCTTTTTATTGTTACGCTAATCAGAAAAGTCTAGAATCATCACGGGCCTTCGCGTAGTTAGACGAAAACTGTTTTTTAATTTTAAGTTTGTTTAGAAGTTGAGTTTTTTTTTTTTTTTACTCTCTCTTTTATTTATGTGTCTAGTGTTGTACGATTTGTTATGTATGTATGATTGGGCGATGTGGTCGCATAGCGACAAAGCCCTACCTTTTCAATTAAATAATAAAAAAAATATATACCGCCGCGTCGAAAACACGATATTAAGGGTCCCAGATTACGCAACAGTTAGTGGCGCGATCATTCCCGCGCTTACTAGAAGATTCGATAGAGTTGGATATAAATTGCCGCGCGATTCGGAAGCAGGACAGTATTCAATTACGACACAGAGTGATAACATCAAGTGATATTTGAGTGCGATAGCAGTGTTTAATGATTCGGATGTATAACTAATTAGTGTTTGAGAGTAATTAGTTTGGTGCTGAATAAACGTGTCTTATTTTGAGTAATAACTGGTCACTTTTAATTCTTACGAACCCCAGCTCGTAACAGTAGTAACAGTATAATTGTACGTTAATAAATTTATAATTGTACGTAAATTTGTACGGTATCTATATTGGTTGGTGTAAATAACATTAGAATGTAAATATTATGTTTTAATCTAGGTACTTATTTGAATAAAATAATATGAATAATTCTTAATATACCTACTTATAGTATGATACTTTAAGTAGGTATATTAAGAATTATTCATGTAATGCATGTAAGTATAATATTATATTGTGTTGCCGGCTTCAGTTCAGAATCAATCTTGCATATACCTTATCCTTGTATGATTCTCCCTATGGACCGTACATGTATTTGTTCTCAGACCCCTACCATAATTTTGGTTACCTATTATATGTATAGTAAAAAACTGAAATTGGCAAACTCTTGCGGTTACCATATGAACCATTGAACACTCCACATGAAGAAGAAGAAGAAGAAGAGAATTCAAAATTTCCAATACATATCATTCATTACTCGTGACACTGTCATGCAATAAATAAATAAGTACTCTTTGCAAATTTGCTTTGTGTTTATTTATGTTTTTACCAATGGTACATAGCGCTAATTTACGACGGAATATTAGTTAAAAGTAGACAAAATGAATGCACACGATTTAGCAAACCCAGCACAACAAAATTGCGCTTCACTAATGAACCTGCCAGAAATTGCTGCGAAATTAAGTATATCGTGAGTAAAACATCAGTACTTAACCTAAGTCTTTAAAAAAAGAGGATAACTAATGTATACATACAACACCGTCGAAAGCTGCTTTGAATAAACTCCCATTTCGATATTATCCAAGCTACACCTAAACTGCCTTTTATGTTCAATCAGATAGTCTAGCTAAAAAAATTACAATCACTAAACCTTTCAGAGACAATGCTCAGAAAAAACGGGATGGCTACATCAACTGGCAAGACTATTTCATGGCAACAGCGTTTCTGGCAGCCAAGCGCAGTAAAGACCCCAGCTTCCAAGTTGGAGCTTGTATTGTAAACAGAGACAATATAATTGTGGGTATTGGGTGAGTCCAACCAAGCACTGAACACTCAACCACTGAACACTCAACCACTGAATAGCAATGAATGTCCTAAGAACACTAATAGATGGGGCAGAGGGCATCCATAGTAGACTGCCATCCCATTCTGTTTGACGTACCACACTACATTCATAATATCATCTAGGAAAAACCTACTAAAAAGTGAGTAGGCTCCTAGTCGACTATGTAATTTTATTTATTTATATTATTTAGACACACTAAACACATAACAACCACAAGAAAATTATAGGTTAACAAAAATTGTACAGTTCTGAATTTGTTTGCAATTTAAACATATGAACGCGCAACTAAGCAAAACATAGAATATCAAGCAGACTAACTAATTAACTATAATACCTTATACTTTTAATAAGTTTGGGGATCTCTAAACAAAACTTTTAAATAAACTTAATACTAATTCAGATAAAGCGATTGGGAGACTGAATAATAGAGCTAATAATGTGAGCCACATTATTAGCATCATTGGAATGCTTGCTTGATGCCATGCTTCATCTTAGATAGAATATCTTGTCTCCAATACTTTATTCCATGCATCAAATGCCTATCTTATTATCCATGCATCAAATGCCTTTAATAATATTTCAACCATTTCAGATATAATGGTATGCCGAAAGGATGTAATGATGATGAGTTTCCATGGGGCAAGAACACTCCTTCACCTTTAGACAGCAAGTTTTTATATGGTAATATTTTTTACTTGAAACCTTGGGTTGTAAAACATGCTGGTCTTATGCTCCTCCGTGTGGGCAATTTACTAAAAAGAGATTCAAAGTTTTATCATGGTGGACTAAGAGGGCCTGGAGTACTGCTGAATTTTACTCTCCAGTACAAACTTAATTTGTAACAAATTTAATTAAATTTTGCATGGGTTGTCTGTGGTGTGTAGATTTTTTTTTAAGCTTTTCCTACAATCACGAAAAATAATAATATATGCAAGTTTTGTAGATTGTTTGTATGGGAAAACTCTTTTCCGTATAAGCTTTGTATTTTGATTTATATTCTATTCTAGAGAAAATGATGCACCACACCCAAATTATCTTTGTCCAATTAAACATTCAAAATTTAATTATGACGCTATGCTATTTTGGAATGAACAACTAACTAAGTTTGTGTAGGAGAGTTTTTCGACTGGGCCTTCTGAATTAATAAATTAGATAAGATGTAATAATATAACATAGCACTATATGCCGTAATTAAGTTACATAAAAAAATAAACTATTTTGTATTGTTGCAGTCTGCCATGCTGAAATGAATGCAATAATGAACAAGAATTCTGCAGATGTTAAAAACTGCACAATTTATGTTGGTCTGTTCCCGTGCAATGAATGTGCAAAGATGATAATACAGTCTGGCATTACTGAAATAGTTTATTTGTCAGATAAGAATGCCCATAAACCAAATTACAAAGCCTCTAAGAAAATGCTGGATGCGGCTGGTGTTAAATACTGGTTAGTAATTTATCCAACTTAAATCTAGCTGGCTTTACTTGCTACTTGACTTTACTAAATGACAGGGAATGGTTTGGCCTTTATCTTGGGTGATCAAGTCACTCTTTGGTAGGTACAGTTCAAATCTAACCTACCTCACCTAGCATAGTGAGCAAAAGGGATAGACTCAGTGACAAACAGCTAGAAGAAAGTATATGTGTGTAAACACACAGTATAGCATGGGACCAAAGGAGGCCTAGTTTTAACCGCTGCTGTGGTGGTTCAACCCACTGATTTTAGATCCAGAGGTCCCGGGTTCAATCCCCATGGGGAGTATAATATATTGTGCTTGGTTTGGTTGGCGGTAGGACTATATTTAAGTCCGCTTGGCTAGCTACCACCATCTTACCTAATTCTGTCATCCATGCCATAATAACAATTCTAAAATTGTTATGTACCGTTAATTCTAATTAACGGTACATAACAATTTTAGAATTGTTTGAACCTCTAGGTAAGATAGCCAGTTTCTCAGTTTGTTGAAGATTCCGGGTGAAGTGTGCCTCCACCTTTAGCCTTATCTCAACTTGTAACCAGGTGAGATGGCCTAGTATCAGTAGTCCGATGACTTAGTCCGGTGATCAGACTGATGAGACTTTTTAGTCTCATCAGTCTGATCTGCATACAGATCCTAAAGTCTATTTTTACTTGTTTTCAGGCAATTAAAACCGAAGCAAACTAAAATCGAGATTGATTTGGGTAACGTTGACTGGGAGGTTGTAAGTCCTAGCAAGTAAGAGATTTATAGCTAGTTGTAGCTGTATTGTTTACTATGATGTTAATTTCACTTGAATGCACAGATTGCTTATGTACCGCAGAATGGTGTGTATAGAAATCGCGGGACAAAAAACAAAACAAAAATAAATAGGTAATAGGTACGGATTTTTTTTCCGAGTTCTATGCCATCTGTTAGTAGGTTTTGGTTAAATTTTATATTTTGAAAGGGCAATACTTGTTCTTTGAAGCTAACACTGAACATGTCAAAATTGTTTGGCGCCAATGCCATAACTGACTCCGATCGGAAGTCGGATATCCACATGCGACAAAATAGGAAGTTGTGTTAAAAGGTCTTCTTATTCTAAGCGGTTACACTAAAGGTAAGTTCTTTCTCATATTGCCGTATAATTTACTATAGCAAAACGGGTGCTAAAAACTTACGAAAAATTGGCTGAATGTTAGTTTGAGAGGGGTGAATAGAAATTCGCTATGGGGTGAATTGTAACGTTAAACGGCGGAAAAGAGTTACTAGTGGGGTCTATAAAAATACAAATGGGGTGAATATATTTGTTAGAATTATTTGTGTTAGGGTTGTCATCACTTAAATAAAATAAAAATAAAAAGAGCTTTATTTTCCTATACACTAAACAAATTAATAACAATATTATAAGACTAATAGAGCAAGTTATTAAAAAAACTAACAGTAGGTACTTAAAATTAACTTAATCTATCTATATTATAATTGTTTTCTTGTTCCTGTTCTGTTTGCGTATTAGTATTTATATATTAAAATGTAACCTATTATATTGTCATCACTTAGGTATATAAAATTGCAAAAGCTATTCTCAATCATCATCATCAGTGGTGGAAGTACACTACTAGATTTAAATTTAAAGAACTTTAATTATTTATTTGACAAGTAGCACCTACTTTTTATACGTAATTGGGCAATATTCCATTTTACGCTATTAATGTTTTTACAGGTTTACGATGCCAAGACAATATATACCTTCAACCAAAAACCGATATAAAAAATATGACCCAAACATAATAAAGAAAGCTTTAAAAGAATTAGAAACACCTAACGCTGTGCTTAGTATGTTAGCAAAAAAATATGAAATTCATAAGTCTGTGTTGTACCGACATAGTACAAAAATGATGAAAACACAGGGAGGCCAGACGGCACTGTCGAAGGAGATTGAGGACATTTTAATTGAATATATTAACCAATGCGCTGAGTGGAACTATCCCATGGATACATTGGATCTCAGGTACATTATTAAGATGTACCTCGATAAGGCGGGCATTGAAAATAAAAAGTTTAAAGGTAATCTACCTGGTCCCGACTTCGTCAACGGTTTCCTCAAAAGAAACAAGGACAAAATGGCAAATAGAATCACAGAAAATATAAAAAAAGCGCGAGCGGAAGTATCGCCAATTGTAATAAAAGATTATTTTAAGGAGTTATAAAAATCGTTGGAAGGAGTGCCGCCATCAAACATCGTTAATTACGATGAAACAAATTTGACCGACGATCCCGGGCGCAATAAAGCGTTAGTTAGGCGTGGATGCAAATACCCTGAAAGAAAACTTAACAGTACAAAAGCGTCAGTGTCTATCATGATGGCAGCTAGTGCTGAAGGGGTACTGCTTCCACTCTATGTCGTATATAAGTCTAAACATCTTTACGATACCTGGGTCGAGAATGGTCCAGAGGGAACCCGATATAACAGGTCGTCATCGGGATGGTTCGAAGGAGTAATTTTTGAAGACTGGGTGCTCAATGTAGTGATTCCTTATTTTAAGGAAAAGCCAGGGAGAAAGTGTCTCATTGGTGATAATTTATCCTCCCACATATCCGTAAGCCTTATTCAAACTTGTAAGGAGCATAATATTGACTTTTTCTTCCTACCTGCCGATTCCAAGTACCTCACGCAACCACTTGATTCAGCATTTTTTCGCGCGATGAAAATAGCCTGGAGAAAAATTTTACTGCTTTGGAAGAAAACCGACGGTCGAAACCTATCAACTATTCCAAAGGGTTGTTTCCCTCAGCTATTGAAACAATTTATCGATGAAATCAATGTCGATTCAAAAAATAACATTTAAGCTGGGTTTCGAAAAACTGGCATTAATCCCCTGGATGCCAACCAAGTTTTGGCGAGATTCCCTTTAGAACCACCTAGCGAGTATGAAAATCAACAAATGATAGAGGATGAAAATATCAATAGATGTCACTACATCTATTGATATTTTCATCGACGCCTCGTTCGCCCTAAGTTGTTAAAGTTAAAGAGCGAAGTGAAGTGGAAAATAATATGCTTCCATTTTAACATTAAATTTACATTAAAATTGTATCGGAAAAGATGTTTGAAAATAAACATGTTGGAAAAACAATATACCTAAAGGACTGCAAAGTGTTGGCCCATGAAAAATCTTCTTCAATTGCCAACGAAAACTTATTCAAACTAGTCTCAAGTCAAGCCAACCATAACTATGCATGATAAAACTTCTATAGAAATGAAAAAGATATATTCAAAGATTTCAAAGATACCTAGTGCTTTTTGATTGGTTTTTACATTTGAAAATTAACCTGTGGCTCTGCCTCTATTATTTATCATAAAGATCTCACCTAAGCAATACTAAGTAGTTAGTCAATTTATGTTAGTAATTAAAACTTAATAACAATAGTAATTTAAAGTTAATAAAAATTGTTTGTCGCGGGAGATTTTTGACAAGTGGGGTAGTTTTTAAGATATATTCGCCCATATCTTTTGAATGGTTGATCCGATAAAATCAAAATTTTAAATTTAGCAGAGATTACTCTTACGATCATCATTCAGTATAAGGATTTTTTTGATACTAGGGTAGTTTTTGAGAAATAGGGGTGTTAAGTGTGATAAGTAGATTTATGTTTTGTGGGGTGTAATTTGGAAGAGTATCGACTGCAAATTTGAAATTAATTTGTTTGACGTAACAAAAAAATACTAGGGGTATTTTTTTGTAACATGGGGGCACGTCTAACAGGTGATGATACACTTGGTCTTGTAGGGTAGAATGCAATGTTAACTGAGGTTGGGTTGACTTCACAATTAACTTTTAGTTTTTTTATTTATTGAAACCAGGGGGTAATATTGACATTAAGGGTTGCAAAAGGGGTATATAAGATTGAAGCATAGTGAAATGTCACATAAGATTCCAAGCATCGTTTACTTTTGCCGTGGGGGTGGGTTTTCATGATAAAGAGTTGCATAGGAAGATATCAGGTCTTGCAATATAGTGACATGAGGGTACGTAGGTTCATATTTAAATTAAAACGGCTCTATATATTTGTGTTTTTCAATCAATAGGGTTGCCAAAGACGTCGATAAGATCCAATTATTACTTTTGGGATGTCCATAATGGCATGCAAGGGGTTTCACTGCGCACATCCCACATAACACCACATTCTTGTCCACCATGATGTAGAAAGAACTTCCTCCAAAACTAGGTTTGCCCATAAACACCAAGCTTGGCAGACATATTTGTGTTTACTGTTAATTTATTATTAATACACAAAAGGAAGCTGCAATCTTCCTGAAGCCCCCTGTTTGACTTTACGACATACACGGATGTCGTTCAAGTTAAGGCAACGGTATGAGAGTTACAGAGTCACTTTAAAAAATTGTTCAATTAGACATCAAACTTCATGATAATTAGGGGTGACTAATTCACTTTTTGTGTTCTGCCCACCTACTCGGGTGTAATAAAAACACACTTTTATCGATTGTTAATAGCTTTCATTTAGATAAATAATCTCTTAGATCTCAGTTCAGTTACTACTACTAGTAGGCAGTCTGATTTGTTAATAAACCAGTTTTATAGTCATTTGTATTGTTTTCATTTCATATTAGGCACTTCTTAGTACTATTTAACTTATGTAAATAGCATACGATTCGATAAAGCATTACCTACCCTCTTACTAAAGTTGGTATAATGTGACAACCCTAGTATTATTTTTTGTTTTCACTCCCATAGTTTATATTGACCCCAACAACAGTGTTTAGAAATCGTATATTTTTGTACTTTTACCCGACTGCGGCGAAGCAAAAAGGAGGGTTAAGTGTTTGACCGGTAGGTATGTATGTTCATCTGTTCCCTCATATCTTCTAAACTACTTTTTATTATTTGAATATGGCGCCCTCTAGAGAACAATGATATATATAAGAATAAGTAATGAAAGATAAGATAGGATCGTGTTGGGTACCTATGTATACCCTATCACATGGAAGGGCTTAATAAGCACATTAAAAATAAATAAATATATGTAAATATATGTATAATATTAAGACAATATTATAATAAATGTATAATATTGTCTTTGTCTTACTTTTCGCTTCAGATGTGGCACCTTGCCAAATGTTCAATTCAACAATGCAATTGAACGCTGCTGTTAGAATGTAGGTATTGTTTTGTTAGGGTAGGTGGCATACGATCACGGCTATCTTCTTAACATCAAGTATTAAATACATTGACAATATGTGTGCATTACTCCAGCAGGAAAGTATCTTCTAGAACGAATTGAGTTCAACATATGCTTAGAGCGATATTTGCTTTATAGTGCGCCAAGTATGAAATTAGTGCATGTTACCGTTTTGGAATAAAACGCGTTTCCTGCTGTAGCAACATTCTTCCAACAGGAAGATTCTAAACGAATGACCGTAGCCATAAGTGACATATATGGGCAGATAGCTAACATTTGTGCATAAAAGTACGCGTAAAATGGAATTAGTGGGCCTTAAGGTTTTTGAGATATTTCATTTCCTGCTGGGGGAACGTTTTGCAGAATCGTGTTTCTCGGAAACCATTAGATGTGCACCCGTAAGATATACATACATGAGTAGCTCTTCATTTGTGCGTATTTGTGACCAACACGGTCGAAACTGTCGGGAATATAAAAAGGTACGCGATGAAGACCCGTTTTTGTTATTAATTATGTATAATAATCGCGATAATTTTAAAAACGCTATAGTAATATTATCAAAAATATATACCGTTTTTAAGTAATCTAGCTTTTTTTAAACCCTAAGTTTCTAGCTCTTAAATGTGCAAACATACAAGTTCTTTGCAAAACGGTATTCGGTTCTTGTTGTTATTCTGCGCATCCATATAAAACTTCAGGACAAGCGTTTTTGAATAATATAGCTTAGATATAGATAAACTGTTAATGTCATAACTTTGACATCAAAACGCAAGACTAGGAAGCGCTTGGCCTTCATCTCATATGGTGTATAACAATATAATATAGATATAGATATATATATATATATATATATGTATAAGCATAGTTGATAAACAGACTGTGTGAAGTTATGTCAAAAAAAATGGTATGTACTTTCATACTTTAGACAAAGCAGAGTAGGTACTTGCTGTATCAAGCTGATGTACTAGTAAGGTGAATATTAGATAATATCTAGAACCTAAGTACATATTAATATTTTTTCTATTCATACAGGGTAGGTATGCATATTAAAATTATGTGATATTGCGTCAATGCAACAGTATTTTATTTTTATATGATGGATATATTGACTGTATAATATTCTCCGCACATACAGTGCATTTTTTGTATTCGATTGCATAGGTATTTGATTTCTCAGATAAATATGTAAATAAGATACGTTTGACCGAAAATTAAAAACTACTGTATAATGTATGTGATACCTTACCTAAGAGTGAATATAATAAAACGATTTTCGTTAGTTTGTAAAATAACATTTTATTATAATTATTTACAAGGCGACAGGGTTAAGAACTCTGTTCTAACATTACGTTATACCAACGTAGATTGTATACAAAACTAAGGTCAATCATGTAAATAAAACGAACTTCAATGCGCATTGGGTCGATGCATGAAACAGGTTAAAACGAACATAGTGATGTATTTATTTTGAATACACGAAATATTCACATACAAAAAATTTGGCGAATGTGTCATACGAGTTTCCACTTTTAGGCCCGTATTCTCTCTTTTAAGCGAGTTTTTTCGTTTCGTTACATAATTTTAAGCTTGATATTACTTAGGAATATGGGCCCTAAAGGTAAACTAATAAATAAAACACGGTTTCATCGAAGCGCCAACCACATGTAGGCAACATTTTCTATATAAGTAAAATTATTTTAGCCAACGTATTTTAAAACCCAAAGATTATTGAAATAAAGATGCTTCAACTACATTTTCACATTTTATTTAATTAATTTAAAATGTCCCAGATCTTTCAGTAACTAAGACTAGCGCCACATGCGACAGGTTTTACGTCGCCGATCTAACGTCGTGTTATAACGCTAGTATTGTATACTATGATTTAACTGTTTTCTCATGACATCCATCCAGTCTTCTCCCAAACATCGTTCCGTGTAGATTTTTGGTTTGACCAGTAAAAATTACGAATTAAAATTATCTTCAAAAAATGTTTGTTTTCATAGTAGAAACAGCAATAGAAGCGTAGCACAAAGTAACGTTTCCTACGTTCAATGGAAAAAGAACATTTGCGATGAAACTGTGTATTCATTTAAATAGTATTTAAAATAAAAAGCGGGACGGAATAACCGCTCGGTGTGGCGCTACACTAACTCTTTAAAAACCGTCAGCCAGTGATCTGTTTGCACGTGTAAGTGAACGCTACTTTGAAGTATTCAATTATACAATTTATTGTCCAAACTTTACACATTATCTACAACAAAAATGACCAAACTCTTCATAAACAAATCTTTTACAAAATAGTCATAGAAATGGGAGTTACAATAACGATATTTTACAAGAGAAACTTATCATTTATTATTTACAAAGCGGCTGTTTCCGGTAAAAACGAAAATTACTTTTTTATATCGAATAATAAGTCTATTAGCATGTATATTTATTTCTATAATTATGTCCTATTATACAATCTGATGAACACTCGAGGCCTAACTTGGTGTTATGGATATTGAGAAAAAAAAACATATCTAATAAAATGTGTTGCTCAGTTAGGCTGTTTCCACATCCAGCCTTAGTCGTACACGAGCAAAACTTTATTCCATGATTAAAACCGCCTGTTTCACTACTAAATACTGAGTCAATGATGACGAAATGAACACAAAAAAACAGCATACGCAGATACGCAGTAAAAGTTAACTTTTCGCGTCTACACGTCATAAGTGATGCAATAGCCTATTTTGATAAAAAATAATGATATCCGGTATCAAAATAGGCAGCTATTATATTAAATTCATTAGATTTGCAGCACGCGCATGCATATGCCATTCGTAATTTAGCTTACAAGTCGATATCTTTCAGTCTAATTATTTAAAGAGATTAAGCTATCCGAAGGTATCACACGATTATCCTAAAGGTACTTCGAGTAACGTTTAAACAGGGAAACTATTATTTTTGTTGTTATAGAAAGTATTATACTACGAGTATATAACTTTGTGAAACATTCAGCAATAATTGAAACAACTGTATTTTTTACAGAAAAATCAACAAAATGCAAAACTGTTACAACAAAAATTTATCGGTATTGTGAGACTGTTATAACAAAATATGAACCAATAAAAAAAATCTAATTTCTCGATTGTGACCTACAATTTTACAATACTAAACATGTTAATGAAAATTACTAAAGAACGCAACAATAAAAAAAAAATCCTTAAAAACGAAACAATAAGGAACAATTCACTCTCAATTTACACACATTATTCGAAACAAAGCTGATTTCATCTTTCGGACACATTAGTCATTGTGACTTGATATGAATTACACCTAATTGCCGAAACCAAAATATCTAAAACTAGGGTCCGGGTCATGGCATTTTATTCGGAAAACATCCTGTCCTATACAGAGCCTAGAGGGGGTCAGATCAGCAAGATTTTCATCAGACCAAGTCCAATGAAGACTATGTTAGATGATTATGATACTTCGTTATAATGTAGTTATGTAGTATGTAGGGATTTATAATAATAGATTTACCCCCAGTTCTGCATTCCAAAATTATATCACTTTGCAAATAGAACAGATGTGCTCACGGGCAAAAAGTAACAATGCTTTTTACACAATCAAAAAATATGTCAAAATTCAGTTCAAGGTAACATTAGACACGACCCTAATCAAATTACATTTTATCCTAGAGTCAAAATTTAATAAACATCTCGAGATTATCAATTTTGCGTTCCTACGTATCTTGTTTTACCTCCTTATATTATAAACCTAATGAATTTAGCGTCGGTACATTTTTGTTTTTACATTCGATAGCGAAATAGCTATATCATGAAAAACCAGGTTGAGCCAAACAACTATAGGTATTTCAGTTAATTTTTTTAAAACATCTAAAACTCAAGAACTAAAAAATTCACATGTCAATTGTTTGTTGCTAGTCAATAACATTGATGTAAATCGAACATCACTTTCAAACAAGTAGGAGCAGAGACATAAAATTCGAGTAGGTCCCAATTGTTCTATGGAACATGACGTCATCAAACAAAATGAGACATTTTCTTCCCCATTTTTTTCATAGAACTACATACTAGCTTTTCACACGATTTTCAGGATATAGAACAAAATGCAAATCAGATTTTCCCAAAATCTTCCATGAATCTGCCTGCCTAAATGACACTGATAATGACAATTATTCTGTCATACCTGAATGAATAATAATAAATAAAATACGAATAAATTAATCGGAAACGTGGGGAGGACTCTCCAGATTATGTAGAGGATTCTCAATCTCAGAGCATTCTAGTACCAACAGTTCACAAGAAATATAATCTTAAGAGGTCTCATCTACCTTGTCCTATAGAACAATTTGAGAAATAAAAGTATTACATGTTCATTAGTACAAAATAAGAAAAATAGTCCTATGATTTCATGTTCCATGGAACAAATGGGACCTACCCTAAAATTTCACAGCAAACAGTTGATCGACTGAGCCAACTGGTGGTAAAAGCACAATTGTAACAACCCAAACTCTGCCTGATGAACACATTGTATATCATCTATTCAGATAACATACCTACAGTCATTGATGTTAGCACCAGGAGGAACCGGCCTCATTAACGTGTCTTTGATATTTGATCTATTTAGGTATTTTTATATTAGTCTCTCCTTTCAAAACGAACTGAGCAATCATTGCCAAAAAGAACCTAAGTAATATAAAATCTGGAAATTCAGAAACTTTGTCACTACTATTTACATGTAAACAGGGACCTGATCCTACTAATCGCTCCACTATGGCAATGGTATCGACGCAGAATTGCCACTATTTGCCTTTTGATATTCTAGTGGCCATGCTGAATGGCCAACTAATCCAACCATTGTCATAGTGCTGTGATTGTACGGGTGCAGAAATACAAACGCAGGCAACGGGTTCCATTCCTTGATAAAGGTAGAGACGAATCTGTTTACGGCACGGCACATTGCACCACCTCTCATTTCTTGGACACGTCATGGATATACGCTTTCAAATTAATAACTTTCCATTGTTGGTGTGGATTGGTTACAAAGTACTCATACCTTAATCGGATTTGCTATCAGAACAGAGCATCAACCATGTATGTTAGAAAATCATAACTACAACGACGCGAAAATATATAATACAAATTCGGCGTTCAGGTAAGATAGCCAGTACCTCAGACTGTTGAGGATTCCGGGTGAAATGCTCCACCTTCGGTCTTATCATAACTAGAAACCAGGTGAGATGAAGGCCAAGTGCTTCCCCGTCGTACAGTAAGTAAAGTGCTTATTACACCTTCATAAATAAGAATGCTAGGTCATCTAGCCGTCTGAATTATTAACTTAGACACCTAGCATCGTAGCAAGCAAGTAAGGTGGCTATCTGTGGAGACGGGACAAGCTAGTAGCCCACCTGATGCATCTCTTGCCTATAACAAAGCCTTACTCCATAGGTCACATCCACAAAGAACATAGCCTACACGGCATTGAATTGCGCCCGTCAACTGGAGGCATAGATCACGAACATAAAGCTTTATCTGCCGTAACATCAGTGAAAGACTATAAATATATCAATTAGTGCATCCGTTGTAGCTACGATTCCTGTTAGAACGTTATCTCGTTTGCCAACTAACAATAAAAACTCGCTTTTAAAATGTCAAAAATAATAATATAAGAACACATTTTCACTCACTTTAAGTATATACAAACAGTAGTTTGTTATGTTATCGAGTAACACGTTAAATACCCGCCAGTTAACGCGATGGCTGCGAGTGAAGGCGCAGACAGTTATTTATCATTTGGATGTAATCAATAAAAGTATACCGTTACAAGTATTCGAGAAAGCATCGACATACAGTTTCTCTTTTAAAACGTGGGTACATTTGGTACATTACATGTTGAAACACGGGTTACAAAAGTATGGGGTGGGCCCAGGGATCCAGCACTCCTGCCAAAGTCCGGCTCCAAGCAGTCCGCTGTTACAACGGGAGTGCCAGCTTCCGAGAACGCGACCATTAAAAAAAAAACGCAACAAACTATCGTAAACGAGAATAAAACCCATGTTTCACGGTACCGTCAGCGTCAAATTGATTGAGAGTCTAGAGTAGTCAAAATGATCTGAAAAACATATAAACAATTTGATATACGCAGTTCGAATCACACAGAGAGTTACAGTCAGAGTGTTTAATTGACTACTCTAGACGCTCGTATGGATTTGACTGTATTCGGCAAGGGTTTGAGAGAAAACCAGAAACAGCAAAACCCGAAACATTGTGAACTTTGTCTTTGAATTGAGTATCAGCTGTAGTTACAATCGGTAGGGGGGGGTGGGGGGTTACTGCTCAGTTGCAGACGGCTACCTCCTTGTTCTGCGAATCCTCTGCGTCGATCGCTTCGAAAGGCTTCAAGGGTGCGGGCGGTTTGAACGCGATCGCGTAGGGGAACCGTTTCGTGCACGCGGCCACGTAGCTTTCTATTTCCTCCTCGTACGGTCCGAAGTCCCCCTCCTTGAGACTCCATAGCACGTCTACGCAACCCTGGAATCGACAATGGATAGATAGATAACTCTTTTTTTGTTCACCACTTACACGTTTCTAACCGCCTCTGTGGTCTAGTGGTTCAACCACACCCCCTAGGGGGAGTAATTATAGGACATTAATTTCACACAGCGCTGTCGAGGTCCCAAACTAAGCATAGCTTGTAATATGGGAACGAGATCACGGACAGAATACATAAAATACTTTTTTTTTTGTAAATACATACTTATCATACAATACCACACCCAAACAGAACAAACATTTCGATATTCATCACACAAATGTTTGTCCTGGGTGGGAATCGAACCCACAGCCTACAGCGCAGCAGGCAGAGCTACTACCAACCGAGCTGTGAGGCTTGTTAAATAATCAATTAAGAGTAATATTGTGCTTGGTTTCGTTGGTGGTAGGATTTGTTTAAGTCCGCCTGGACTTAAACAATAGACTTAATAATTACATGACATTATTGTTCGGATCTTGATTGTAGACAAATAAATGAATACAAATACATTGGTGTTGCATACATTAAACTTGAATTAGGCAAGATGGTGGAAGCGCACTTCACCCGGATTCCTCAACCAACTGAGGAACTGGCTATCTTACCTCTAAATTCCGGAACACAACAAATTTTAGAATTGTTATTATGGCGACAGAATTAGGCAAGATGGTGGTAGCTAGCCATGCGGACTTAAAGTCCTACCACCAATCAAACCAAGCACAATATATTGTACGTGGGACCTCTGGATCTGAAATCGGTGTGTTGAACCACTAGACCACAGACGCGGTTTATTATAATAGTCACGTGCCTGTATGGAGAGATCGTCGAAGTGCAGCGAGGTGACCAGCCGCAGCGCGTCCGCGGTGCGGTCGGGCTGCAGTCGGCAGAGAGCGCGCGCGCCCCACAGCGCCGCCGCCTGCGACCGCTGCGCCGGGCCCGAGACAAACTCCTCCGCGATCTGCAGCTCCGCGCGCCCATTCACCATCTGCACGTGCGGGGCAATACCAGAGTTACTAACAACTGAGCTGCGAGGATTTGTCATTGGTTATTCAGTCACCAATGTACTAACAACCAATGAAGACCATCCAGCCGTTCAGCCAGTGACTGAACAACCAATGACAAAGACCTGGGAGTACAACTCGCAACCTACAGCGCAGAAGGCAGAGTTACTACCAACTGAGCTGTGAGGATTTGTCATCGATGTACTAACAACCAATGACAAAAACCTGGGAGTACAACTCGCAACCTACAGCGCAGAAGTTACTACCAACTGAGATATGAGGATTTGTCACCAATTTACTGACAATACAATACAAATAATTTATTTCACTTAATCTGATATACATACATGTTTCATGGTTTGACCCTCTTTTAAGTATGAAGATACCTGTGTTAGAGAGTCCCGCTCTTCCGTTATTTTTAAATTAAGTTAAAATAATAACAAAAGCCAAAACTGATTCAACAAAAAAAAAAATATCTAAAGCTAAAACAAAATATAAATTTATGTAACTAACAGATTTAACTAACAACTAATGACAAAGACCATCCGGGCGCCAGTGACTGAACAACCAACGATAAAGCATGTTATGTGTATTGCGTCTCTACATATTCTTTGCATGTAAATTTAAGAGTGGTATCTATACTAATCTTAGAGTTAAGTTGATAAATTCGGTACTGTGTGTTTGTGACGGCATTTCGAGAGTAATGACTCTCGAACGGGTTATCCGATTTAAATTAAATCTATCTACTAAGCCAATGGCTTCACTATGACAATGGTATCATCGCAAAACGGCCACTGGAATACCAAAAGACTCCTATAGTAGCGCATCATATTAGGTGGTAACTTTGCCCGGGTTGGCCCTATGCTTCTTAAATTTGGAAATGTCCTAGTACCTAACATTGTGGGCTAGCCACATACATCTTATTTACATATATTTATTTCTAATGATTATTATTTATAATGTTACAGTATAGTTTATTGTATGCAAATAAAATATGTATAGTAGATATGAAGATAGGTAGTAAGTATTAATTCTAGGTAATTAGTTATGTTGCTTAGTTTTATTATTAATAGGTAGGTATGTTAGCACGCCAACCTCTGTTTTTTTCTTACAATCTTGGTTTGGTTGGCAGTTAGAAAATGCCATCGGCATTATGCCCACCCATTGTACACTAGTTATTTTGTGCAATAAAGTGTTAAATAAATAAATATACTTACTGGGGATAAGTTGTAGTGGGGACGCTTTGACCTGTGACAGCATTGAGCTTCAGGGTTCCCAATAACGACCAACGTTGGAGATGTATCAGTAACATATTGTGATGTGGTGGACTGGCCAACTTACAGATTTCATCTCTGCGCTAATGACGGCCGCGACATCGGGATGTATGGTGGCATTAGCCTCCGCCAACCACCGCAGACAGCGCAGTAGACAGTCGTGCAGGTGAGCGTTACCGCTGTCCAGTCGCCACGCGCGCTTTAAACTTTGCAGCATCAAAAGGGGTTTGTCTGGAATATCATATCACTAATGTTAAACAAATACCAATGTATATGACGCATCCTATTACATCCACGAAAGGAGACTCGTATTCTTTGGCAGATACAAACATGATCAAATGGATAAGGTAATAACTACGGTCTATTTCTTCTATGGACTATGAAATTGATTAGGTCAGTTTAAATAACTTTTCGGTCTATTTCTGCTAAGAACTATAAAATAGGTAAGGTAGTAGTACAGATAACATTACGGTCTATTTCTGCTAAGTAATATAAAACTGATAAGGTAGTAGTACAAATAACTTTATGGTCTATTTCTGCTAAGGACTATAATATTGATAAGGTAGTACTACAAATAGCTTTACGGTCTTTTTCTGCTAAGTACTATAAAATTGATAGTACTACATAAAAATAATGAATAATAAAGCGCACCTTTTCTAACATAAATTTCGAAGGCCATTAAATGTGTGTCTATTCTATCAGCGGCGAGCGTTTTAAGAGGCTGCAGGAACTTCAGTGCTTGTTCTAACGGATCGTCCACCTGAAATCACAACATTCGTCCTATAAGAAAAGAAAGAAAGAAAAATCATTTATTTGACACTTATACACAATGTTATTATAAGTACCAACATTATGCGACCGAGTCTTTGCTCTCACTTCACTATTCGTATTTTATATAAAATTTAATTAAAAAAAAAAAAACTTAAAATCCGCGACAAAAATTTAATCGAACAACTAAAAATCTGACCACGTTAGCATGTCGGTGAACCCATACCAAAAAATCGCTCAGTGCAAAAAGAAGTTTCCACTTAAAAAATATGTATTTCAACCAGCCAGTACAAATACGCATTACACAAACTTATTAGTCACAATCAATCGCTTTGGAAAAAATCTAAATTTGAAATATGGCAACCGGCATTATTTTCCAAGTTCAGTGTACGGCTGCAGCTGCCACATTGATCAATCAATTATTTCAATTTTAGAACCTACATCATAATCACAGATAAAATAGTCAAGTGATATCAAATAAAGCTTTACGATTGTTTATAGTCGTGATGAAGAGAATCGTGACCGCTCAATGACATAACAAACAATTTTACTCGCACGGACAGCGTCGCCTTAAGCGATGACAAAGTAACAACGCAAAACAACACAACACAACTCCACTTCAGATTTATTAAACAAACTATAGGAGAATCTTCAGATAACAGCACATGCAACCACGAAATAAATAGTCGGGCACTTTAATTAGTGGTATTTTATTTTTATTTTTTGTGTGACTGGGAAGCGTGGAAGTTAACTCTGTTTTATTTGAGTTTCAACAAAAATGACGGCCTTTCTTAGACTTCTCAATGAAACCAAAATATAGTTCAGAAGAAAAGCCGTCATTTTGATTGAAACCAAAATGAAAACGAGTTGGGTAATAGACAACAGGTGGTAATAGGTGTGACGTTATGACGAGGCCGTAGGTGGAAGTCTGCTGATTCACCCCCCACCCCCTTTTTTATGGGTACTAGACAGTATCCCATGAAGCGCGCATACTTACACAGAGGTACACGATCCACATTTCAAGGTTAACCTCTGTGGTCTAGTGGTTCAACTCACCGATTTCAGATCCAGAGGTCCCGGGTTGGATCAACAAGGGGGATTACAATATTGTGCTTGGTTTGGTTGGTGGTTGGACTTTGTTTAAGTCCGCCTGGCTACCCTCTTACTTAATTCTGTCACCAAAACAACCAATCTAAAATTGTTGTATTCCGGCATTTAGAGGTAAGATAGCCAGCTCCTCAGTTTGTTGAGGATTCCGGGTGAAGTGCGCCTCCACCTTCGGTCTTATCTCAACTTGTTACCAGGTGAGATGAAGGCCAAACGCTTCCCCGTCGTACAATAAAAAAAAAGGTAAAAAATCACGCAAGTATGGGTCCTCCAATCATTTTTATATTATTTGTTGTAATAGTGGCACCCTTATGGTACATAACCCTAAATAGACCGAACAATATAAAAAAAAAAGCTTGAAATTTATATTTTTTTTAATATAAAAGTAACAGTACCACAGAATAAACAGTGCATAGTAAAGCTACTTCAATCTCAAAGTGTATATAGTGGCAGATATAAATACGAATTTGAGACACTGAAAAAAATCCACTACGCTTTGCTATTAGTTATTTAATTGCATTGTCATTTTGTCACTCGGCATTAGTGATTGGCTCGTATTTTTAGCTTGTAATAATAATATATAGTGACCTTTTACGGTGATTTGATGTATTAATAGGTCATATTACTTCCTCAAACACAGGAAGTAAGGGAAGTCTGTGCATTATTGGTTCTGCTGTGTGATATTAATTGCATAGTATTAAGGAGTCACTCAATCATTATTCAATTTCCGTATAATGGTAGTGGGCATTCCTTGAAGCTGTATAAAGCATATTATTAGGAATGGTTTAATAAACAAACGAGTTTCAAACGAGTCTGCTGCCCAATATTTTTCATCAACCGATCTGGTCGATGAAAAAGATTGGGCAGCAATAGGTTTACAGCCATTTTGGTGCTTGGTGACACAATGGCAGTATTTTACAAGGCACCTGACGTGGCTGATGTAATTAATTTCCAGTAAAAAATTAAAACATAAAACAATTAGACTTAGTATTAAACTTAGTATGTAGGTAGGATTCACTGTAGTTTTAAGTAGGCATCTGTGTTGGGAGTTCCTCGCTCTAACTAAGTGAAAACTTGTATGTAGAGGCGAGGGCTCTTGCTCTGACTCCTGACTGAGTGACACAAAAGAGTATTGAGTAGGTGCATCACTAAAGATTTGCCTTCTATTGCATATGAAAAATAATAAGTAGGTACTGAACTTATAGATATGAAACCTAATCCTTATTATATAATGTTAGTAAAGTAAATTTGTAGTTAAATTATATTTTTTTTTTATAAGGGTTAGTGAAGGGAACTAAAATAATGGGAAAGTATTACAGGAGGTACTACAACAGGATCTTATACGACTATATGAAATAAGTGCTCTGTTTGGTCGTACGTTAGAGATTGGAGGTAATTGTTTACATTTGTTTTACATTATACTTTGCCCTCCGAAGTACGTAATCACTCTACTCTACCCATCCATCATCAAGTGATTCTTAGGTCTTCACCACTCTCACAACTATAGCGTGATCACGTAATCGTGGGCGAGGACGGTAGAGCGAGCCTTCCTAGAAGCAACTCAACTATACCACGGAGGCCCAGAGATCCTCGAAATCCTTCCTTCCATTGAATTTGTGCCCCGTTTGGTTGACGGTAGGGCTTGTTTTAAGTCTTAGAAGTTACCACCATCACACTCACATGGTCTTATATATATCCCCGCCTCCCCGTTTCCCCGTAGAATAAAGGTACCATACCCTCGCTAATTTGTCAGGTACGAGCTCATCGAGCTGTGGTGCCTCGGGGTCTCCATTCTCTGCTTGCGCCCGAGCCTTGTGATGTTGTTCCCGCTTCACCTGCAAACACAAAACACTTTTTATTTGTAGTTTTAATCAACATATTATTTATATTATTTATTACTATCAGCCTTAAGTGTCCCAATGCTTTTATTTTATTGTACTACGGGGAAGCGCTTGTCTTGGATCTCAACTGGTTACAAGTTAAGACCGAAGGTGGAGGCGCACTTCACCCGGCATCCTCAACAAACTAAGGAACTGGCTATCTTACCTCTACATGCCGGAACACAACAATTTAAGAATTGTTAATACGGCGACAGAATTAGGTAAGATTAGGCTCACAAAATCCTACCACCAAACAAACCAAGCACAATATTGCTCCCCGTGGGGATCGAACCCGGACCCTCTGGATCTGAAATCAGTGGGTTGAACCACGAGGCCACAGAAGCGGTGGAACTGCTGGGCAAAGGCCTCTCCCCACACCATCCAGACCGTCCTATCCTGAGCTGCGATTCTTCAGTTCTCGAGGAACTGGTCAAGCTCGTCTATATATCCGTTAATAACCGTATAAAATATAAATAAACATATTATATGACAAGTCTCAACACTCAGTAGCTCTGCCTTCGGCGCTGTAGGTTGTGGGTTCGATTCCAACCCGGAACAAACATTTGTGTGATGAAAAAATATGTTCCTTCTGTGTTTGGGTGTTGTGTGTAAGATAAGTATGTAAAAAAGTAAATAAGTATTTTATCCGTAATCTAGTTCCCAATATTACAAGCTTTTCTAAGTTTGGGGCTAGGAGCGCAGTGTTGCCAAGTTGAAAATCGACCTTTCCAACTCAGCCCATTGATGTCGTAAAAGCCGACTATGGCATCTGACCACAAGGGCAGCAGCTTCCTTCTATTATTTACAACATTATTGCAATCACCTATCCGCATACCAAGCGTGGTGATAACGAAAAAAACCTTCCAGCTTTGGAGGAGGCTTCTGTCCACTGGACACTAATGAGCTGTTGGTTTGTGTGGCCAAGTGGGTATGGGCTCGCCTTGCGATCTGGAGGTTATGGGTTCAAGTCCAATCTTACACCTATGTACTTCGGTTTTTCGGAAGTAAAAATAAGAAAGAAGCCTCCTGGCCCTGATCGAGAGCCATGCCTGGCCACTAGACCACGGACGTAGATAAATAGACCATTTTTTTTTTATTGTACGACGAGTAAGCGCTTAGCCTTCTGTATTTAAAGCAAAAGTAGGCATTAACATAATAAATAAATAGGATTTTCACCTGAACTTGTGCTTGTAACGCGCTCTCCTGTTCCGCTTTACGTTTGGCTTTCCTTTGTTTATTCCTAAGTTTTTTCAGTTCTGATGGCGCTAGGTTTTCTGAGGACAAAGAAAATCAATATTAAACAGATGGCCATAGTATTTTTTGCTACGGGAACAAAAGATTTCGTTTTAAATGGTCTAGTGGTTCAATCCACTGATTTCAGGTCCAGAGGTTCCGGGTTCGATCCCAGGTGGAGCAATATTGTGGTTGGTTTGGTTGGTGGTAGGATTTTGTTTAAGTCCGCCTGGCTAGCTACCACAATCTTAACTAATTCTATCGCCATAATAATAATTTTCTAAAAAAGCTTTGTGTTTCGGCATTTAGAGGTAAGATAGCCAGTTCCTCAGTTTGTTGAGGATTCCGGGTGAAGTGCGCCGCCAGGCGGACTATAACATAATCCTACAAAGTCATAGTCAAAGTCAAATATTTTTATGCAATAAGATTTTTAGGATCATTTTGAAACGTCAAATCTACCGCCCGTTCGGAATCGCGACCAGCACACAAGGAGAAATGCAAGAACCTCGGGCTGGTCAATTTTTTGATAATCCAACATTTAGGTATACAGAGTTTATAATAATTTTAATAACATTGCAAGTGTTACATACATCATAAACATGAATACTTAATACTATCTTAAAACATTATTACCTATCTACCTAATGGTCCGTTTGTTAACATTGAGAAATCACCATTTAACTGTCAACTGGTACAGCAACATCGGGTCACGCATTTCGTAGTAGGCACTTTTAATAAAATTATTCTTGATATACAATTTGAATTTACGAGCAGAAAGTTTGGTGGCGCTTGAGGAAGATTATTTCCCTACCCTCGGGAACCCGAAACCTCTGGATCTGAAACCGATGGCCGAACCACTAGACCACAGAGACAAACTTTTTTAGAAAGATTTGGACCCACTATCGCTACTCCAGAGTCCCAGTGTCTCAGCTGTATATTGGACCAATCCGAATGGCCGAATTGCAACAACACACAAAATGAATGCAACAACACTCAAAATGCATTTAGAGCTTTTGGAAACCATACTTCACGATGCAGTTATCTTCAAATTTAATCCAAAAAACGGTATGCATATGCTTAAATTGCCGCGATATATTAGCGGTATCAAGATGGAAAACATAAAACGCGAATAAACCGAGATAGTGAGTAGATAACGTAGGACCTTAATTTATCATTTTGGAATGAGTATTGCTCCAAAAACTAGAGACATTGCGCTCATTAGTGGCATTTCAAATGATTTTATGGTCGCGTTCACGAAATAAAAGCGGCCAAGTGCTCTAACGAACAAGGTTGCAGAAAGGAGACCAAAAATGCGGCCCCGTATACCAACACTTATCGACATTATTAACCTGTTTAAGCCCATTGTCTACTAAAGCACTATGATTTTTTTTTTATCAATTCAGGTAAGTATTCAGACTCGTAACCCACCAATAGACCCATGGGTTCAATCCCCAAAAGGGGTAAAAATGTATGCTAGCTACAACCTATCTTACCAAAGTCTGTCGCCATAACAACTATTCTTAAATTGTTGTGTTCCGGTATTTAGAGGTAAGAAAGCCAGTTCCTCAGACAGTTGAGGATTCCGGGTGAAGTGCTCTTCCACCTTCGTTCCCTTATCATAACTTGTCACCAGTTGAGATTGAGGCCAACCCCGAAGTAAAAAAAAACTACTTTGTTGTCCAGGCGTTTTACTAAGCATGTGTACATCTACAATGAGTAAATAAGTATGTCTGCATCAACGGTTCAGTGGACATCATACTTTACACTCGTAATCGGAGGGTGTTGACGTTGACAGTTGACACAAATTACGTCATTTACGTAATCAAACAGGTAATCGATAATGGCCGTTAAATTATAATTATTCATAACTAATCAGAGATATTCACCCCTACTATGTTTTCGATGTTAACTACGGAATTTTACGGAACATAATAATTACTTCAATCACGCGCAATTTATTTTATTCGATATCAAAAATATATTTTAGTAACAAATTGATTCCGCATTGAGCAACGTTGAATTATCAAGACTTCTAACCAAGCAACGCTTACTGCCATAGTAAACGGTGCTTGGCTAAAGTACGACTTTTTTGTTTTTTATTAGAACTAACTTTTTGGGTGGTAACAATCAGAGTGTCAAATTTTACGAGCCACCCCTGTACTTCTCTACTGCTCGAAACTTTGGTTAAAATCCACTGACTTATAAATTCCAAAATGTTTTTAACTAACAGACAGATGGCAGCTGAGGCTTAGTTATAGTACCGATAACAGAACACTAACTTACAGGTACCTCATCTCATGCAACGAAACACGACCGTACTCTGGCAATTCTTCGCGCTGTTTTTTTTATTTTTTATTTGCGATTGTCAAGCGTTTGATCACCAGCTTACATGTAAATAAGTAAAGATGTGGCCTGAGCTGGAACACGCTTGCCTAAAAGGAACCTATTTACTCTGGACTTGAAGACTCCAAGATTGTACTCGTGCGGAAAAACATATGAAGGTAAGGAATTCCATTCCTTATGTTTCCAGTATTAATGATAAAGGTAGAGGCGAAACTGTGTGATCGGCACAATGGAACATTTACAAGGTACGGGTTGTAGCCGTACGTCTGCTAGTCCAGTGGTGGAGGGGGTATGGAGGGATTAGGATTTAGTTATAGAACACAGACAGACTGGCAAACCGTCGTCTATGTTCTAGGCTCTGCGAATTAGCCTTAACAAGCGAATATCACCTATGAGCCTAGCAGCACGACGATCAATCGAAACTAAGATAATAATCGCTACTAAGATGATAGATGGCGCTCATAATGTCATAGTCATAGTCATTTATTGCAATAATTATGTAAAGGTACAATGGTCTTATTGAAAAAGTTATACATAAAAACCCTATTAGGGCATAGCAATAGAGTGAAAGCGGACCGATGCTTTGAACAAGTAGGTACAAGCCATATTAATGTTAAGGTAAGCAGGAGGAAATAAATGTTAAATATATTCAGAAAGTGTAATATATTATCACTAAAAAAGTCGTTCAAATTATAATAGCATTTCTCAATAAGTAGGTATTTCAATTTATTTTCGAAGATAGTGTTATTTTGTTAATCTTTTATACGACTTTTATATGTACGACGGTGATATGCTATAATGTCTACTTTACGCGCTAGATGGCAGTGTTCGCACACGGGGTCCGCGGCGGTGGAGGCGACAACGGCCAACGAAGAATGATAATCACGTTCATTGTTGTTTATTCTGTGTTTTACACATTAACTTTTTGCTCTGACTCACATGGTGTCACGTTGATAATTTTTGGAACTAGACTTTCCTTTCTATGAGTTGGGACCGCAATGGTGATACTTGCGTTTCTATAGTTATTGATCAGACATGCCGCTTTGACTCATTACAATATGTTTTCCAATCCACGCCACTCGTATTATCATTAATATCTATTAGCCTAATTAGTGGAGCCTTCAGATCGTGAATAGATAGGGGTAACGTATTGGAGCGTGCGCGTGCGCCGTGATTCAGGATCGTGGCTCGACAAGCGTGCACAGCGGCACATAGACATGACATATGCACAACTGATAGCAATGAACGTATGCACATGGACGTAGAGTTTGCGACATAAAGGGAGCGCCTATAGCACAGGCTGTTATAGGCCTTACATCATGGTCAAAAACTTGGTGACAAGCCAATAACTTCATGGTGTCGCTTTTAGGTGTCGGATTTGCGCGCGAATTGGTAAAAAATCACTCTCATATTTTTTCCCAAACGCGCCAAAAGAAGTATAACTTCAAAAAATACATAGAACTTGTACCTATGACGAAGGTGGTGATGTTGGCTTGGTTGGTTGGATTCTGAAATGGTGGAGGTCTTAACCTAACAAAACATAGCTACTTCCTATTTTTATTGGAAAGTAGGTCACTTCTAAATTTATAACGAATGTAAATCTAAATGCAGACTATGAATTTTAGCAGTGAGAAACAGCATACAAAAAACATATATACAAGAATGCGCAGTACTTCGCAGGACCATGAAGTTACTGTTGATAGCTAGCTACCTATAACTTCACAATGAAATGTATTCCCAAGAACATTCGCATTGGTGCCATTGGTGTGTTGTCGCTATGAAAACCAAATGAAAGCCTCTATTTGGTAGGATACGTTCAGATTATGGTTTGTTCTAATGATGTTGGGGGGATTGGAACTTCGTATAAAAAAAACTATGTAGGTACACCGCCTAGTTTAGACTTGGAGATTTAGCTCACTGATAAAGGAATACAAGCAAACACCCAATTCGGAAAAACTAAATCGAGCTGACGAGTACGGTAGGTCTTAATAATATAAAATTAATTGCCTTGTTATCCTCGGATTGACGACAAGTGAAACGGCAGTATGAAGGCTGGGATCGCAGTAAATAATAAATATTACAAGACGTTATTTGCTATTTAATAGCAGCACATTTTTAAATAACTCTCTCCTTAATAATGTATAAGCGCCTCTGTGGTTTAGTGGTTCGCCCACCGGGCTGGATCCCCAGGGGGAGTATAATTTACTCTGTTTAAGTCCGCCTGGCTAGCTACCACCATCATGACTAATACTGTCGCCATAGCAACAATTCAAAAAATGTTGTGTTCCGGCATTTAGAGGCAAGATGGCCAGTTCCGTAGACTGTTGAGGATTCCTGGTGGAGTGCGCTTCCACCTTCGGCCTTATCATAAATTGAAAAATCAGGTGAAATGGAGGCTAAGCACTCCCCCGTAGTACAATAAAAAAAAAAAAAAATCTGTTCTCGTATTAGTCTTCTAACGGAACATTCATTCACGATCTGTCGCTTGTCACTCCGGTCAAGGTCCGCCATGTTCATTTCAAAAACAATTTCATACAAATAGTGGCAAACAATGTCCCGTGCGTTACAATGGTACGTTTCATTAGGGGCACTGACCATAGACCATTATTGAGATAGTTTCGCAATCCGTTGCGACACTGCGGCGCATGCCAGAGTAAGGCTGACAGCAGGTACAGTACGTCTATTCGATTGAAAACTGAGTGCCTAGTGCAAGTTGCAATCGAAGTTAACTCATTATGTTATATTAAAAACGCACTGCATAACTTGGAATCCGTTTCCAAGTCTATATTTCTACTGTTGTTCTACTGTTTTTTTACCCTTATGTCACCGAGAAGAGTTAATAGGCACCTTATGGTTAAGCTCGTTGCATCGTAGACCTCAACTTGCCTGTACAAGATTCGAGGTCAAGTGATATAATATTATATATATGAGATGATTTCGAACTCTCTTCAACAATACAAAAAAATGGGTACAACAAAAACCGGATGTAGAGACATCATAAGATAATATTTATTTTACAATTCAAAATAACTGTCAATCAAGCGGAACAGCCATTCAAAAGCAAACTTTTCGTAAAGGTCAAAGCGAGGTCAGAAATATGCTAGCACACGGAAGAATATACTTCAAATTTTGATGTATTCCATGGCGTTTATGTGCTTCGGATACATGGGAAAATATCTCGTGTCTCTCTGAAGCTTATGGTTTTATTAATGTAAAAAATACACTTGAAAAACAATTTTCAAACAGATGCGGCCTAATACGCTTCTCTAAATGTGGTCTATATCTCAATAAAAGTTGTGTGTATGTTCCCTATGGCTTCTAAACGGCTGATTTTGATGTTTTTTTCAGACAATCTTCAGCTTAGCTCAGCGGGGTGATCTTGTATTAAAACTTTGCGCGAGTATAACTGCGCGGGGTCAGGTGGTATGTTTGTTACATTCGAACACCAGTAACATTATAGCTAATAAGCAAGTACGACATATAAAATGGTTAGATATTTGGCCCTCGGTTATATATTGATCTATTATAATCTAGCTTTGGCTCGCGGACCTACGAACAATATTTGAGTAAATTTTCGTTAAAAAAAACATATTTAAAAATAGATCACAACATTTATCAGAGTAGTTTAGCTGCTTGTGAAAAGGCTCGTCCGAGGAAGAACTACCACCATACACATTTTAGCCGCCAAACATTGCTGTGTTCCGGTTTGAAGGTTATGGTTGCCGGTGAAATTACGGATACGCGAGGCTTAACGCCTCAAGTTAACGGGCGCAACACAGTGCCGTAGGTCATGTTCTTTGTGGTTGTGACCTACGCAGTAATGCTTTATTATAGACAAGAGCTGCATTCAACAGCAGGCGTGCTTGTACCGTCTCCATCTCAGCCATAATATCCGTCTAAAAGCCGATCTGCATACAAGCCAGAGCACAATTCGTGCATGATAATAATTTGAGAATGGTAATGCCGGTTCTAGTCATGAATTCATTGCGTTGTTACATCCGGCACACCCTCCGCATTCTGCAGCCTAGCCTGGTCTAGATACTAGTCATTTTAACCTATTAATAAATGCCAATAAACGTACGAAATCACTATGGGGCGTTTACAAGTTGAATTAAATCCATAAAGAGCTCGATATAGTTTACTAACAAGAATATATAATATGTAACCAGGTGAGATGAAGGCCAAGCGCTTCCCCGTCGTACAATAAAAAAAATATATATAAGTAATAATGCTATTCAACCAGTTTGCCAAAAATTCAAATTATTTCAACTTTGTAACTATTAAAAATCTATACATGAAATGAGTTGGAATAATTGGAATAGATGTCTCCAATTATAGGTATTGGTGGATTACAACCGCCTCTGTGGTCTAGTGGTGCACACACCGGTGTCTGACTCAGAGGTCTCGGGCTCCAGGGGAACTTTGTTAAGCCTGCCTAGCTACCATTATCGTACCTAAGTCTGTTGCCGTAACAGCATATAAATTGTAGTGTTCCAAACATTTTGAGGCAAGATAGCCAGTTCTTAGTCTGTTGAGGATTCCGGGTGAAATGCGCATCCACCTTCGGCCTTATCCATAAAGTCGTGTGCATTAGTATCGGTGTGAGCGGGAGGGTTTTAGTCATAATTACCACGATTGGCAGGCGTATTGTTGATCGCAGTAAAGGTGCAGATAATAATAAATATATCAGGACATGAGTTTTACACAGCGCCATCTAGCCCCAAACTAAGCATAGCTTGTAATATGGGAACTAGATTACGGATGGAATACTTAAATACTTTTTGTAAATACATACGTACTATATGATACAACACCCAAACACAGATCAAAACATCTATATTCATCACACAAGTGTTTGTCCTGGGTGGGAATCGAACCCACAACCTACAGCGCAGAAGGCTATAGGCCAACTGAGCTATTAGGCTTGTTATGACCCCTTAGACGGCTCGAAGCGACGTCTATGGGCTCAGTTGAAGGGGTCGATACTTAAGTTGCGACCGTCACAGCAATGTGTGTGCAATAAAGTATTCATACAGAAACTTAGAAATAATTATACGGGCAAGTTCATATATTTTGGAAGGCGGTGCTTCATCGTTATGTAATAAGTCGGTTCCATTGTTTTTTTTTGCTAAAGATAGAATTGTTTTATTTTTATTTTTAAGGTGTCACAAAAACAAGTACAGCATTAGTTTTCCGATAGGCCATGGTAATCACGACGAAGAGTCATGTATCATTGCGTCGATAGAAAGGTATCGGAGTAGGCAGCCAGTGGTAGCGCGAGTGCTGGGTTTGTTCGAAAAGTAGGCGAGGACACGCTTGCGACACAGACATTGATATTCTTTCTGATAAATAAACCGTTAGGCGATACTTTGTTCCACAGACAAAATAGACTGATATGCTTGAATGTCAATTGTCACGGTTTTGCGATTTAGCGCCACCATTTTGTTTATAGACCTCGCGATTGGTTACCTATACACTATCCATGCCAACAACATTAGGAATTATTTTTATTTATTTTAATGTATCTCCCGAAATATTATTTATATACTAGCTGATCCCGCGCACTAACACTTGCGCCGACTTTCTAAGCCCATCACTATAATTTCAGCCCATGCAAGCCAAAGGATTTTCTGGGAATGCTCGCTTCTCAAACTTTTTCGACCTCATTCTTGGCCAGGAAGGCCTCGAGGTCTATGGCTGACAAAACAGGCCTCGCCAGTGCTTATGTGTCGCCTCTATCCATCAACCCCAGCTGACAGCCGCCGCAGGTCATAACACAGCCTCCGCGAGGTCATGACTAATTCTTCCGTGAGTGTGGTGTTTATAACCAATGTACCCAGTTCAAGAGCTCAACAAATGTAAAAAAAAATAGTTTTTAACGAAAATTTTAATAATATGTTATGTTAGCACATTTTTATAAGAAACAACAGCAGGTTTTCCTATATTTGTATTATTTAGGTTTTTTTTTTAATAAATATTACAGGACATTAATTTCACACAGCGTCATCGCGGCCCAAACTAAGCAAAGCTTGTAATATTGGAACTAGATACCGGAAATAATACTTTCATAGTATTTTTTTGTAAATACTTGAATACTTTTTAATTTATAATTATCATACAATACAACACCCAAACACAAAACGAACATACATTTTTCATCACACAAATGTTTGTTCTGGGTGGAAATCGAACCCACAAACTACAGCGCAGAAGGCAGAGCTACTACCAACTGAGCTTTGAGTCTAAGTTCTAGAAAACTTTTCGAGCAGACAGCTACTTACTATTTGGCATTTAAATTTATAAGCATAACTGCGACGCTATTTAGTAGTTAGAAGGCACGTAAACCAAACAGATTTTGGAAATTCGAAAGCCAAGGTTTAAAGGTCTACGCCAAATTGTCATTGTAAATCCTTCGCGTAGATCGTAAACGCCAGTACGTTGTAAATAACCGTTTATCCAATTACACGGAGCGGCACGTGGCTATCATGCACGTTGATTTATCACGCACGGATAATCCGGATCCTAATTAAGATCACAAAAACGTAAGAGGTCCCGGGTTCGATCCCCAGGGGAGTACAATATTACCAAACAGTTCCCCATCATACAATAAAAACTATAAGACAAGTAGAAACAACACTAGCACACTACAGAAAAATTTTTAGAATCGCTGTTATGGCGACATAATTAGGTAAGATGGTAGTAGCTAGCCAGGCGGAGTTAAACAAAGTCCTACCACTAACCAAAATAAGCACAATATTGTACTCACACTGGGGATCGAACCCGGGACCTCTGGATCTGAAACCGGTGGGTTGAACCCCTAGACCACAGAGGCGGTTGAGGACCTCCGTTGCACGAGGTAGACTACAAGGAGGTGGATCCCACTACCCTCGTCACAAAATTTTATCACAAAAAGACATGCTGCCTTTACAGATGCATTAAGTTCCGGGGTCACATGGTACATGGAGTCAATTATAAGCTAACCTAACCAAACGAAATGTTACACTTTTTTGGGAATAAATATTTATAATTGTATTTGTATGATTAACTTTACGTCAACGCCTGAAAACCAGAAACGTATAAAAACATGAACATACAAAAAAAAGTATTTCAGTTTTATATCCGTAATACAGTTCCCATAGTTTTGCTTTGTTTAGTTGGGGACTAGATGGCGCTGTGCAAAAAATTACCTGTAATATTTATTTATGAATAAATTTATTTATAAGTTCGGATCTTACAGATAATGAGTGACATTCATACAGCACATAAAGAGAACCTAAACAAAGGTATACAGAGTGAAAGAAAACACATTAATGAAAGAAAATTCTTTATCGTACACCAAAAACATATAGAACAATTGTCAATTTAAAACAAAAGTAAACGGTACAATGGGCGGTCCAATCGATTAAAAGCGATCTCTTCCAGGCAACCTTGGGGTGGGAAGGACCATAAACCGTATTTGTACTACAAATACGGTTGAAAATAACACCTACATAATAAAAGAGAATAAGTAAATATTAATATTTACAATACAAAACTACTTATGTTTTGTATTGTACGTAATAATAATTTGACTATGTTAGAATATGTACCTACCAACTTACTAACATAATATACACAAGTATATAAATATATCCCACATCAACAGGTAGCGGTTACGGTTTCGTAAGCTGGTATTGTGCTCGCGCCAGCATCCGTCTAGGAGTGTGCGGCTCATAGACCTGCGCGGGCGCACACAAAGTGCCGCTCCAATTCGGGCGCGTTTCGCAAATCTAGCGGCCGTGGGGTCGCCGTGGGTTCGGGGAGGTCGCTACCATAATTAAAACAAAATTGGGCAGTAAAATGAGAGACAATGCGAGCTGTGTGCTCGTAAATATACAAATTGTAGCAAATTGTTGCCATTGCGTGGGAACCTGTCGTAGATTTGAAAATTTGAAAAACATATATAGGTAGAGTCGATTCAATACATTGTATTGCTGAGACAGGTCAGTGTGTACTTATTGGTTTATAAAAATGACAGAATTGGCCATCTTGGTGGTTAGGTGGCTTATATTATACTAGGTATACGAGTATATTGGGATATTTTTTTATTCTTATAGGTAAAAGGACTGTCGCTTAGCGACGTCACATAAAATCGAATAACTAAAACTAACAAACTGAAATTAACAGTGCGATACTAAATAAACCTACAATAGCCAATTTACATAAGATCTCCGCCTCCTGCAATAGAGGATAAGCCAACATATTGATGAGACCAGTGCGAAGGGTATACATTTTTGAAGTGAAAACTTCCTTAGGCGCGTTGGGCATTTTTAAAAAATCCATTAAACTCGCGAAACCTTACCGACACCACTTTTGACACATTGGCACGTTATCTATACGATACTAAACTGTCACAGTCGTGACAGGTATCTATCGACGTCAGTTCTAAGAAGTCATTGTGTCAGTTATGTTGCAAAACCCTCAACCCTCATTAATAAATATCGCGACTAACGCGACAACACTAAGATTCGAGAATCAACAATCTCAGCTATTCTCTTCGGCAAAGATCGACAAACTTCACTTCCGTCGGCACTATTGGATTGCCACTTGTTTTTTTAAACTGTCTGTATTTAGCGTCATGTTCCGGACACATTCCTTTTACGGCCAATGGTAGCAAATGGCAAAGCTCTCGCCTCAAAAACTAGATACTAAGTACATTCCAAGCCAAAACGAATACCAAGCAGGTTGAACAGACAATTTCGAACATAATTATCTTCCATTTATTCTAGGTACTATCAATGAGTCAACGACCAGGCCGACAACACAGCAATAAGTTTAATAGAGAAATGATGCAATCCGCCCACTGTCTCTAAGATTAGTAATCTACTTTACGAGACACACTAGCTATTAACAAGAATTACTCAAAGTACCGCGAAACGGTCATTATTTCGATGACACTACCTATCTGTCACAAGAAATCTTTATATCGTCCTACATCAGCACCCTTATTCTGCATGACCAATCGTGACTTAACGCGCCCGCGTTACGATATGTCAATTCGATGATTCCATGGAGATATCGTAACGCGTTAAGACACGATTGGTCATACAGAATAAGGGCTCAGGGTGGAATGGTGTCAGATCCAGAGGTCCCGGGTATGTCAGTCGTCATAACAACTATTGAAAATGGTTGTGTTCCGGCATTTTGGGTAAGATAGCCAGGTCCTCAGACTATTGAGGATTCTGGGTGAAGCGCGTTTCCACCTCTGCATACCATATCAATATCATACCAATCGGGAAAAATTCACGTAACTTGGATAAAATTGAGTTTCGTACTCGATTACAAATTCAAATTAGTACCCTGACGGAGCCCTACTACCAAAATCACCACCATCGGTTCCGAAAGAGCTGCTGTACCCGTCATGTTTCGCTCTCGTTGTAGCCTCCCAGGTGCGTTTTGTACGCGTTTCGCAACTAACCCTGACTTGCTGACAAACGCTTGTGCCGGTTAATCCAGTTTATGATTTGCCGCTTATTTTGCCAAACTTGAATGAGAGGTTGAAATGCAACTCCTTTGGATGTTTTAATAATTAAATTGTCAATACATGCCGTTGCTGTTTCGTAATTTGTCGAATGGGATTATCGTCGCGACTGTAAAGACTGCCCTGACAAAATGTTATGTAGATCGCACTTTGAGACTAGTGCAGTTTCAAGATAGTTAATATTGATACAAAAAATAGACTTACGACGATATTTTCTCCTTCGAGGACTAGGGGGTAGTCAGAGGCACGTCCAAACTTACGTCCTGCATATGACCAAGGTTTGCAAGTTTCTAGTATTCAATACGTGACAGGTTGCAAGCCCAGCGCCGCTTAGCGAAATACTAACAAATGACACAATATGTCAATCGGACTTTGGTCCTATAGGGACATGCCGGTTTTCTCAGGTTGTGACCTTCACCGTCAGAGCATATACATGTGTCAAATGCGCACATAAACCCACAACCTCCAGATCGGAAGGCGGGCCCAGACCCACTCGGCCACAGCTCTACGACAATTTAAATACAGTGCCTGCTGTAATTATAGACGGTCGCAGGGAACGCTGAGGTAGCAATACTATTAAATATCGACAACGCGAAAAGAGTTTCGGTATAATGATCCTCTTAAAAACTATAGACGTGTGCCAAAAAACCTTGCAAGAATACAAGGCGTGTAATATCAATCTATAAACCCTGACTGCTCGTGTTGATCGCTAAGCAGCACAATAGGTGGATGATTGATAGGTTTCATTCATAGCTCACGACGTTGACAGAGCATTTACATCTCACACCTAGATATTATCGAGATCATTTACAGGTATGCGAGTGAATTCGCATTGCGATCAGCGATATCACAACTGCGTTGGTTGCATTTGAATACAATGACCGCTGAACAGGTTGTATCGATGAGTTCGCGACAAATAACAGGTTGTCCATTGATTTGTTGTGAATTAATACAATGTTATTATAACCTAGTTAAATAATATCAGATAATTCCGTTATTTTCTTCCAGCAAACCTTCTTGATTGACTTATATTATAACTCGATAAGAGAGAGGCGATTAACCGATTAAAGAAATACTTCAACTTTTCATATTATGTTAAATAAAACAAGGAGTGGAGTGAAGGCCAAAAAAACCCTTGTAAATAAAGTGTCTAATACTCCCGTGGGTGTCGTACGAGAAGTGACAAGGGAATAATAACCTACTCCAGGATAAGAGAAGCACCTACCGAGGAACAACAAATAAATATGGCCGGGGCCGCAGCCTACTTCTGTGCATTAAAGTATACGCCTGAGTGAATTCGGGACAATGTGATCTTTCATATCACATTATTCCATGCAGTCGTTATCTTTTAAATTCATTCGTTCTTGTATTTTAAGCGTAATATTCTCGAAGGGTTTCAGACTCAGATATGATAACATTCCTAGAGTAGTTAGAGAAAATTATGCGGTTTAAGCAAAGGCTTACCAATTACCTGCCTAGTGCGCGTGGCTAAACGGCCTAGGCATTAATCCCAATCAACGAGACGATTACTATCAATTATGTATTTATCGTGTCGGTTAAACGCATCAACGTAAATTATAGATTACCAATTTTGAAACTGGGGACCGATTCTACTAAACCAACATCACTATGACAATGGTATACGCTACTATAGCTAGCACTACTTTCTTAGTGTTAAGATTGTGTTTAAGTCCGCCTGGCTAGCTACCACCATCTTACCTAAATCTGTCGCCATAACAATTCTGAACTAATGTGGTGTTACGGCATTTATAGGTAAGATAGGCAGTTCCTCAGTTGGTTGAGGATTCCGGGTGAAGTGCGCCTCCACCTTCGGCCTTATCATAGCTTGAAAATCAGGTGAGATGAAGGTCAAGCATCTCCCCGTCGTACTGTAAAAATAAACCTAATGCCGTTAGAATACCGAAACCGATAGTGGCAATTCTGACGCAACCATTGTCATAGTGAAGCGATTGGTTTAGTAGAATCGGGGCCCAGCACTCTCATCATATACAAGGTACAGGTTCACCCAGTATGGAAAATATATTTCTAGAGAGTCCTATAAGTAATGGAACTTGAATAATGTTTTTCTTTATTTTATAATAATTAAACAACCATCAAGCTGTTAGAACCACCGTAATAGGGTGGGGCTCAAGTCTGTAAACCTGTTGATTAATTAGCGCAGTATTTTTATCACATTGCTGTAGCTAAATGTGATATTTGTTTGAGAATTCTATTTTAGATAGCAGAATTCGTATAATATCGAAATAAATCACTCAATCAGTCACAAACGAAATATCTTTAAAAACAGCTATTTTTATAAGACTACTGTACCGTTTATAGTTTCATTATAATTTGAAATAGTCACAGAAATGGCTGCAGTGGGGCTTGTGTTACATATACGGCATCGTGTGAAATGAACTCCGATTGAGCGCATTAAATTCATAAATAACATATTTATCGCTTCGATAACGATTTGCAGTTATCTGGTCACCGACTGTACCGTCTAGACGAGGTTAAGAGGCAACCCTTATAGCGAAAATTGAGAGGGACGGCGCTATACATACTTGCACGTACCTGAGTGAAACAGATAAATGAGACTCTATTGTAAAACATAACTTTTGGTAATTACGTGATTATAAAAAGAGGTACCGAAAATCCAAAAACCATCAAGCTGTCATATAATAGCTACCTATTTAACGAAAAACGACTCGAAATCTGTAGATAAACTAGAAATGTGTGCAAAACACAGTTAAAAAAAAATATCGAGAAAATTTAAACCAATTGTGTTTCTGAAAACCAAAATTGAAGACAAAACATCAAAGATTAATGTACACAAAAATGAGATCTGTAGCTATTATATGCACTGAGAATTAATCGGTGTATATAAGCCCTATTTTAAATGGCCTCTTCAGAAATGTGTCTGTTGGTATTGGTAACTAAAGCATTTCGAAAATATCGGTACTAAAAATCAAACTACGTACTACTAATGCATATTGTGTTGTGTCTAGGTACTAATTGAAATTCAGTGCCGTTGGTATTATGTTCTAACGCAAGTTATTTTATAGTAGCCTTTGTTACATGTAAAATATTTATAGCTTTTTAACGTCTGACAATTTCTGAGCTTGTGTAATTTACTGACAGTATTAACATCGAACCTGTGCAGTGACAAAACCTACTATGCATAAAGAATTATCTATTTAATTTAATTAGTGTTACCAAAACCATCTTCGTTACAAAGATTGACAAAACAACGAAAGCACCTATTACAAATATTACAGGACATTAATTTCACACAGCCCCATCTAGCCCCAAACTAAGCATAGCTTGTAATATGGGAACTAGATTACGGATATAATACTTAAATACATTTTTTTTTATTTGTAAATACATACTTATCATACAATACACACCCAAACACAGAACAAACATCTATATTCATCACACAAATGTTTGTCCTGGGTGGGAATCGAACCCACAACCTATAGCGCAGAAGGCCGAGTTACTACCAACTGAGCTATGAGACTTGTTAACCTATCAATCAATGCTAGATTGTTTGCATCAACAACCTCTCTGCCATTGGTCCAGCTAGAACAGACAGGCGAGCAGGTGGTCCGCTTTCACAATGCGCCGGCGCGGCGCAGCGCGCGAATGCCATCAATCTCAGCCGCATTATTAATGAGCTCGATACAATGGACCCGGTAAACGGCGGCTGCGCAGATAGTCTGATACTTGATACGTGCAGCAGTTTCACTCACCGAAAGAAGATTATACTTGTGAATCAATTACAGATTACATACACAATTTAGTTGCAGTATTTTGTGAGTCAATCGTAAGTAGCGAATGTGAACACTATAAACAAGGCTATAAGTCGCATTGTACTGGTCGTCGTATGCAATGCTTTAAATAGTTTTTTGATGACCGTATTCTTTCTCAAAATGAAAGTCGTAAAAATGTGGCAGATGCTTCGGTTTCGAGAATGACACATTATCAATTATCATGATTTCATTGCTACTTGCATATGTCAAAAATATTAGAAACTCGGAACACTAAAACATCATCTGTCACATGATTTCACTACTTATATTCAAGTGCTTTATGTGCTGTGAATATCGGGGAAGTAAAATAAACCATGGATCCCGTAAATAATTTTGATAAACTTATGTTACGTATCTAGTTGGCTACTGAGTGGCATAACATAGCGTGCGATCACAGCCCTGAAACGATAGTTACATGCGTCTGAAACTTGACCGATAAACGCAGTGAACACCACCGGGACATTAATTCACACTATTGTAAACTATGGCAAATACCTTCACATCAACAGCCCATTAGTGTCCACTATTGGACAGAGCCTCCTCCAAAGCTGGGGTTGTGCCTTAATCACCACGAGTGGCAGGCGGATTCATCTTACCTAAGTATATATATATATTTCAACAATTCTAAACTCTTGTATTCCAGCAATTAGAGTTAAGATAGCCAGTTCTTTATATTGTTCAGGATTCAATTCCATTCAATTCATTTATTTAAACCGTAGAAACACAAGGAACACTTAGTTTCGTCAACAAATTTAACAACAAGATTACAGATGAAGTACGGCATTATCAAAACCAGGTGAGATGAAGGCCAAGCGCTTCCGCGTGGTATTCAGAGCGTGGATCTAATGGTGAAGTAAAGGTATAGACATAAGGAAGCTGCTGCCCTTCTACTGGTAGGAATTAAGGAGCATCATGCGGACTTTTTTATGTAGACTTGCGTTAAATATGTCAAAATACCTGGTCAGATCCTGGCTGATAAGTTGAATAACAATGATAATAACGATCTACCTATCGCTTCGAGTCTGGTGGAATAAACACATAGGAGAAGGAAGAAGTCTAAGGAAGCGACGCGCAGAGATACCACCTAAGAAAATAATGCAAGAAGTCATGTAATGTACCGCTACGACCTTCCAACGGAAGTGATAGGAACCATTACATTAATCCAATCAACGACTATTCTTTTAAACAATGGATAAAACAACATTGACTACCCAAACCTCGAAGTTGCACACACCTGGCCAACCAGAGGAATTCGTGATATGCCGATCGCATTACAGATAAGTGTTGGTATTAGATATTGATCGAGCTTTTTGCAAACCGGTTTCATTAGCAACTGCGGATTCAGAAGTGGGTAAGTTCATACTTGTATTATCACACTTTTTCGTTTACTTCCAACAATGTGCGCATATATTAATTCGCTAAGAGATAAGTTCAATGTAGATTTCATCGTGTGATTTGTAAAGTGTGGCTTTGCCCTCGTAGAATTGAGTATGTGACTGTATGAGTGTCAGTAATCAAAAGTAAGTTTGTAAACTAAAACCAGACTACTGATAAATCACACGCTCTAAAAGTATGAAACAAGCTTCTCTTGAAATTGTTGTGTACCAGCTATTCAATATTTATCATATATTAAATAAACAACTTACATTACATAGTGATGTTCTAGGATAACCATGGTCGTATAGTAACATAACGTCAAGGAAAAGCCGATGATGGATATATTAGTGTCATCACTTACAATGAGGAGGGATGACAGCCATTTGACTAATAGCACTAAAAGCGAGCAGAGGAAGCCTGAAGAAGATATGGATGGATTGTTTAAAATGCATAGATGGAGAGACGGTGAGAGTGAGTTTATGGCTGATAGGAGTGAGTGGAAGACGAAAACATGTGCCGACCCCTAGCAGGAGAATGGCGACATTAGTGTTATCCATCTTTTACCATCTTCATGAATATGTGTGCAGTATAGTGAGAGGGTATGGTGTCAAAGAGGATGTAGTGACAAACATTTTTAAAGGAATGATAAGAAGTTTTGGGCATCAAACGATGGATGAACGTAGGTTGACGAAGCAAGTATATATGTTGAATGTGAATGGTACTGTTGGGGGAAGACCTCGGCGGACGTTCTGTGACGAAGTGAGAGATGTTCTCGAGAAAGGTCAGGTCAAAAGTACCCGACGGGCATGTACGGAGAACGTGATTAGAGCAAATGAGGAAAAAGAGGTGTGCCAGAAACATATTAAGTGGTAATCCGTCATCGTTTTTTATTGGTGATAGCCAAGCGTTTGACTACCAGCTTACTTCAAAAACAAGTAAAGATGTGAGTTATAGACGAAAATATGTGGTCGGCGCAATGAAATATTTAAGGTACGGGTGGTAGGCTGCCGTACGTCTGCCTACCCCTCTGGGAAACAGGCGTGAGTGTATATATGTATAAATATGCAAGTAAAGCATAACATAAACAGCGGTATTTCCAAGTGCATTAAGTATGCACGACAGCATACTTCATTGACACTCGCCGATCTAGACAAAGTTGTAGCGCACTCAAAGCTATCATTATACACTAAGCACCATAATGTTTTCCTGTTGGCTTTGCTCCAGCATAACTTGGCGTTTCTGTTCCTAGAAGGAACTACATTAATGAGTGTATCAATTGAGCGCTTGTTATCTTACGGTGGGTATTTTCTTTTTGACCGGATGGTAACCATTTTTTTTGGCACTCATGTGCGTCGACTTGACTTGATCAAGAATGAACATGTTTGTTTGGATTAAGTAATTTTACTCTCCTTTCGAAGAATTCTATTGAAGTTGCTCTGGATTACATAAAATCCTTAATTTGAGTAGGATTAATTGGATTAGTTCCGTTCTAATTAAATAATTGCATGGATTACCTTCTTCATGCAAGTATGTACAAAAGATTCAATTAAAAATAAATACTGGTTTTAAATTCTATAGTCAAATGTAGGGCTTTCATGGTAATTTCATCTTTGTCATGGAAGTAACTAGTAGAAAATACTCAATTAAAGTTAATTACTGGGTTTACATTCTATAGCTAAACGTAAAGGCATCGACCAGGAATTTCACAAAGCTCTGTAATAGCCATGACAAGATGCCATTGTGACTTATCACATCATTGGCCATTAACATGGAACCTCAGGGTAAGTACGCGTGAGACTGTTTTATATAAATTGCAGCGTCGAAACAAATCGAGGATTTAAAACGTGAATTACGCCACTACGTACTCCATGCTACACTACACGCTCCATGTAGCTTTGTAGCATGTAGCTCCATGGAGCCTGGAAGCCTAGACTTCCATATTGATTCCCTAACCGACTGAATCTTTACGTGACTCAAGGCTGGCTCTTATTTAGGACAGCGATTTAGCATAGCTATTAAGCGTGGCAATGGAACCAGTCTTGGGCACGCTTCCGTCTGGGACTGGTCTGGAACAGTTGAGCTACCTATAGACCGTTTGTAATGGTCCTTAGGTAATCCGATTGCTTCCTTTGTAGAAAGTAAGTTTATCTTTATGTGTTAAGTTTGCTCAGTTAGGAAACCAATATAAAAATGTAAACATTCGCCGAACATCACCATGCGTACCTAACGCTGAAGAACAACCTTAAACAGCGTATGGTTGAATAATGGGTAAAGTCTCCTAATTTTCACACTTTCACAAAGGATTACATCACGAGTGGCCCTTCAATAATGTGACTTCATCTGCATACCTGTTTGTTGCGTACTCTCTCACGGTTGTTTAGTCTGTGCACATTGTTTTAAGCCGTGGATTGCTCTAGATCCAGATTCATATGTGGCTCAAATCTTTACATATTTCTTGATCTTGGTTCTCATGTAATATAATAATCCATATATTAATACGCTCACGGAGGAGTTTGAGATTTGTCATAGCTAAAGTTTATACGGGGAAATGGAGTAATATATATTTTTTTTTCGATCGAATTTCGACCACTGCATGGTTTGAAATTATTTTATAGCTCGATAGATGCTGGAAAACACTCACGCCTTTGTAAGGCGTGAGTGTTTTCCAGCATCCATCGTCCAGTTAACAAGCCTTACAAGTCATTTGGTAGTAACTCTGCCTTCTGAACTGATCAATTTAGATGCCTCTTCTGTGTTTTGGGTTGTTTATTTTATTTTCCGTAGCAATCGCGGCTTAAGAATCGACCCCTCCAAATCAGCCCATGAATGTCGTAAAAGCCAACTCAGGGATTTCACCAAGAAGTGCGGGCTGCAGCTTCCTGTTTGTGTATGATCAACATGTTTACTGCAATTCAGCTTTGGAGGAGGCTCTGTCCAGCAGTGGACACTAATGGACTGTAATATTATATCCGTTATCTCGCCCATATTACTAGCTTTGCTAGTTTGGGGGCAAGATCGCACGTTATTTAATGTCCTGTAATGTTTACATTTACGTATTTTGTTAATAAGAGTACGAGCGCTAGCAAATCGATTTTGTCTCGAAGCGCAATACAAATTTTGAAAGAGACATCTCGAAAAGCATTTACTATTGCAGTATTCTTTACCAATATTCTGTCCTCATAATCTGTTTACCGTATTGAGATCAGGCCCGAGAACCTTAGTATTCTTAAAGTATAATGCCGTGAGGGATTTTGGCTTCAATATTAAAAGTTAAATTAATTCAGTAATCAGTACGACTGAATATGGCTGCTGTGTCTTCAAAGATCATAAATCAACTTCTACAGAGCGAAAAGTCTATCTTTTTATTATTAACCGCCTCTGTGGTTTAGTGGTTCGCCCACCGGCATCAGATACCGAGGTCGCGTACAATATTGTGCTTGGTTTAGTTGGAACTTTGTTTAAATCACTCCATTAGACCCACTACGATTCAAGATCTAACCCATATTTTTTTAAAAACACCTACTTATTAGTGTTTTGTGCCATAATTTGTTTATCCTTATTTTGGTTAGAACAACAATACAAAGTAATACTGATACACATTGGGCCTGCTCGACTAGTCTAACTAACCGGTTGGTACGTGAAATGGGTCATAAAGTAGCCGTGTTACCATATCGCCGTCGGCCCACATTTAGTGTTCTCGCGGTATGAAATACGTTGTTTGCAAAATGCTAGCTAGCATTTCTGCAGACTGCAGACAGAATAATATGTTTCTTGTTGTAGCAATTCAAATAATAATTAAGAACCGGAAGCATACTCATTGAGGATGAATCTTTTTGGTCAATGACTGTTGTTTTCGCAAAAGATAAATTATCTCCCTGCTTTGATGTCAGGTCTAAAGATTTTTGGTGGCAAAAATATGTGATAAGGGTCACTCGTGCACATAGAGTTTTTAATACCTACAAGCGCACCGCACCCGGAATCCTCAACAGACTGAGGAGCTCAACAAAAAGGGCGGAAGTACGATTTTCTGAAGTTTTTTTTCTTCTGTGATATGTAAAATATACGTTTGTATTACGATTCTCGTCTCAATTTACATAATAGCATTGCTAGTTCTCCAGTCACCAGCAGTCGTGACACCGCGAAGGGCAGAGCCGTTACTAAATCTTGCGTCAATTATGCGAATCGGGCGCACCGACCGCCCCTTAAAACTGTGTAGGGCGGAGAAATAACTCAATAATAATTATCCCGATTTGAACTAGAAACAGCTGTTTAGGAGTGGCGGTATGGCGACCGGCGTAAACGTGTCTTGGAACAAAAGGACACGCACGAAACAGATATTATATCCTACACCGCATCACTCGTACAGAAAACAATGGCCCATTTCAAACGTAGCATGAGCAGTATTTCTCATATACAAATGTCTTTGAGTAATTTGTACATGATGACGACACCTACGAATACGTCTTTAATCGGAATGCCTGATGATTAAACATACATCGCACCGAAAAACCACGAAATCATTCAAATAATCACGAACGCAAATAGCGCGATTAGCACCGATCGCAGTCATACATACATACATCCGTTACAACGTCAGAGTGCAGGAGCAAGCTACGAAAAATGATGAAAAGCATCACTTTTTGGGTTCCTTATACTCAAAGGGTGCCAACGGGACCCTATTAACAAGCCTTCGCTGATCGTCCGTCTGACCTTCAGCGGTCATTATAACATTTTCGTGTCCGCTCTTAGTCGGTTTATTGCAAGGTTATTTTTTTATTTCTAAACATGAAAACATACTTTTTTTTTGCACGACGGGGATGCGCATGGCCTATATCTCACCTGGTTTACAAGTTATAATAAGGCCGAAGGTAGAAGGAGGAACTGGCTATCTCAACTCTAAAAGCCGGAACACAACAATTTTAGAATTGTTGTTATGGCGACAGAATGAAGTAACCACTAGACCACAGATGAAATAGAATAGCTCAGACAAACAGAGAACTACACAGCAAGACCACGTTGCCACAGTATTAGATACACATAATACCTCTAGTCGTGCTGGAGTATGGCCAACCGAACGCGGAAGATCTTGTCCTAGATGGACGTATGTAATAAAAACAGACCTTGAGAACAATGGCATTAAAAGCATCAGGAGAGCCGACCTTGTGCAGGAAAAGCAGAGAGCCATTTGATTTGGAGCAATATATGCCTCTAGCGTGAGAGTTTCTAGACACAATCATGATGTACTTCTTGCCCCTTCCACCCTACTCGTATATTATAAACCCACTAAAACGTAGATTACATTCTACAACGTAACTAAGCAACCATACCCTTCAAACCGGCACAGCAACTGCTGCTTAGCGGCCGAAATACCGGACAAGCCCTTTCACAAGGGACTTAAATAAAATATATTACAGGACATTAATTTCACACAGCCCATCTAGCTCCAAACTAAGCATAGCTTGTAATATAAAATACTTCGTTTAAAATACTTGCTTGGAATACTTGCATACTTTTTTTTGAAACTACATACTTATCATATAATACAACACCCAAACATAGGACAAACATCTTTATTCATCACACAAATGTTTGTCCTGGGTGGGAATCGAACCCACAACCTACAGCGCAGAAGGCAGAGTTACTACCAACTGAGCTATGAAGCTTGTTACTACAACTTAATAAATAATCTTACTCGGACGGTAGCGCGCTTCACCCGGAATCCTCAACAGACTGAGGAACTGGCTATCTTACCACCGGAACACAACAATGAGAATAGTTATGGCGTCATACATAGCCAGCTAGTCAGGTGCACTTAAAACCAGCCCTGCCGCCAACCGCATCTGTGGTCTAGTGGTTGAACCCACCGATTTCAGATCCAAAGGTCCCGGGTTCGATCCCATGGGAGTACAATTAATATATTGTGCTTGGTTTGGTTGGTGGTAGGACTTTGTTTAGTCCGCGAGACTAGCTACCACCATCTTACCTAATTCTGTCGCTATAAAAACAATTCTAAAATTGTTGCACTCCGGCATTTAGAGGTGAGATAGCCAGATCCTCAGTTCATAATCTTCGGCCTTATCTCAATTTGCTACCAGGTGAGATGAAGGCCAAGGGATTCCCCGTCGCACAATAAAAAAAAAAACCTACCACAAATTTGTTCCCCCTGAGAGAACCACAGAGGCGGGGCCTTGCTTATTGCTACTCTGACCGACCGATTCATATTCGGCGTTCGTACATTGTACATGCGGAGCGCCGAGTAAACACAACCGAGAAAAACCCACTCGGCTCCCGTGCGTGATCGCGTACAATAGCAGGGGTGATGAACATGGTGTGACAAATGGTGACGCAGACATACGTAATAGATCAGTATTCCATCTTAGTACCAGGTCCCGGATCTGCTCGAATACACGAAGTATACACAGAGTGCGAAGAGAGCTATTCGAAATGATCTGCATTCATTAGCCGTGATGACGAATGATGTTACATTAATAACCTGCCTTTTTACCCAACTGTCGCTAAAGGAGGGTTATGTTTTTCGAGAGTATGTATGTATGTGAACACGCTTTGCTGCACAGTTTGATGGATTGTTATGTGTGAGGTATCGTTTTCTTTGTCTAAATTGTGTGATATAGGCTATATTATAACCTTCTAATGTTTGTACATAAACAAACCTTTATGGACATACATACGTCTATGTAGATGTTTTTTTTTATTGTTTATTGTACGACGGGGAAGCGCTGGGCCTTCATATCACGGTTTTAAATTATGATAAAGACCAAACAATGTAGCTTTTAAATATTTCAGCTTGATAAGTTAATTTTATTAAGATCCTATTATCCTCACAGCTCAGTTGTTAATAGCTTAGGTTTCTGAGCTATAGGTTGAGGCTTCAATCCCACCCAAGACAAACAGCATGAATATAGATGTTAATTCTGTGTTCGGGTGTTGTATTGTATGATAAGTATGTATTTACAAAAAAAATACTAATAGTATTATTTCCTTAACCTAGTTCCCATATTACAAGTTTTGGGGCTAGATGGCGCTGTGTGAAATGTTTTATAACTACAGTATGGGTATGACAGAGGCGCTAGAATGCGTAGGCGCACGCACGTGGATCGCATCACCACACGGCCTCATCACCGAATGGATCATAAACCAGCGTAGGCGTGACGTAGGCCGTTACAAACGTTTACTCGCATAGAAACGGTAAAGGGTGATATATCAACAAACTCAGAACAATCTGCGCTCGAGTCATGAGATAACACTGTATGAATTGAATTATATGTAGATGTTAGAAAAGATGTGCGCAATACCGCTATTATATTTTTAGGCTAAGAGGTTAGGAGATGCGTGAAAGATAATAATTCAAAAGGTTATCAATTTATTTTTTATGATCATGAATTGCTTTGACGCGTTGCATAAAGAGAAGCAACGATAAAATAAAAGTAGTAGAAGCCCCTTGTGAAAGGGCTCGTCCGGAGAATTACTACCACCATACTTATTTCAGCCGCCAAGCAGCATTGCTGTGTTTCGGTTTGAAGGGTATGGTTGCCGGTGAAATTACGGGTACGTGAGGCTTAACACCTTTATGCCTCAAGTTGACGGGCGCAATGCAGTGCCGTGTAGGCTATGTTCTTTGTGGATGTGACCTATGCAGTAAGGCTTTGTCATAGGCAAGAGAACACTTAACACCAGGTGCGCTACTTGCTTGTCCCGTCTCCTAGTAGTATAAAAAATTCAAGATTCCGTAGATGTTATAACAATGATATATGTGAAAATAACTAAAAGTAACATCATGACTTTTTTTCCCTCCGAGGACTTTATGTGGATTTTATGAGGATCACCTACTAAGGGTAGTCAGAGGCTTAAAGCTTACCATCGGCATATACCCACGGTTTTTTTTAATGTGCGACGGGGAAGCGCTTGGACTTCAACACACCGGGTTTTAAGTTATGATTAGGCCGGAGGTGGAATCGCACTTCACCCAGAATCCTCAACTGTCTGAGGAACATTTAGAAATCATTTAGATTTCACCGGAATTTAGAGGTAAGATAGCCAATCTTACCTCTCCAAGACATAGGTAAGATGGTGGTAGCCAGGCGGATATAAACAAAGTCCTACCACCCACCAAACCAAGCACAGTGTTGTTTCCCCTGGGGATGGAACCTGGGTTCTCTGGATCTGACACCGGTATCCTGGCACCTGGCACCGCGAATCACTAGAGAACCGTAGAGTTAGGTTTGCAAGTAGCAAGTATTCAATAAAAGTTGACAAGTCGCAAGCCTATCGCCGCATAGCGGAATACTAGCCAGTGACACATGCCATTCGGATTTTTGGTCCTAGGGATCCAAAAATCCGAATGGCATGGCAATGCCAGTTTCCTCACTTTCATCCATTGGTACACGATTGGATTTACGACCTACAACCTCCGGATATAATTGTATATAGTGGGACCACCCACTATTATATAATTATATCCGGTTGTGTATTTGGTTGGGTATAGGCCCACCTGTACCCATAGAGGCGAGCCTATAACCAATCATACAGAGCTTTTTTATAACAATGATTACACTCATTTTATGACGACACTCCAAACTCAATTATGCCGTAGCAAATCGAGGACCCCACAAACCACAATGACATCATACTTAGCATAAGACTGATGCTCAAGAGACGTCACAGCATTCCGAAATAATGACGGGTGAAGTGACAATTGAACATTGAAGTATTAAAAAGCACACACTGAGTCACAACCACAACATTTTTTGCACAAGTCAAAGTTGACCACTCATGACTAATTTTAGATCAGACATAATTGCACGAGCAGCGGCAATAATTCAGAAAGTAAGACTGTATAAAAGGGCCAGCGACCCGGACGCGCTATGATAGGAATCGTATCCGGATGTTAAGAATTATAATGCCTTTATTTCTTTGCAAAATGGCTGAGAAAACCCAAGATTATTGCTTTAATTCCATGAATCTAAGCATACATTAAGAACAACGATGCTATTTTTTTCTTATTATTTATATTCTAAGATATTCATTAATCGTTAAGTGATTAATAATGTATTGGTGTGAGAAAACCCGAGATTATAGATTTAATTCCATGAACTTATGGATGCAACCGATGATATTTTTTTCAAATTATTTGGACTGACGAAGTGGAAGTCAATCGCTCCCAGCTGGCGTGAGACGGCGCAAAACCGAAATTCTTGGTAAAATCTTGTATCTGACCTACGAGTAGAACCGACCCGAAGTGGACTTCGGGTCGCAGAGCCAGCAGAGTAAGTTAGATATTCATTGATTCTGCAAACCAGTCATTGTCCATTTATGCGACCGAGTAAGGTATAATGATTTGCATTTCTTCGCGATCTAACTGTTTCTGTGAACGATGATCAATGGTTATTCAGACAGGATATCGCACATGCCCTTATACAGAGACACATGTTTATGATCGATTATGTTAATGATGATTACTTGCAAGGAGTAGAATATACCTGTGTGCAACTATTAAGGTTTAACCCGTGGTCATGGGTTCGATCCCCAGGTGGCACAAATTTGGACTTGGCTTGTTTTTTTACTCCATGGAGACGGAATAAGCAAGCAGCCTACCTAATGTTATGTAAAACTCTTGCCTATAACAAAGCCTGCCTGCGTAGGTCATAACTACAAAAAACACGACCTAAACTGCATGGCATTGCGCCCTCCAACTTGAGGCATAAAAATGTTAAGCCCCGTGTGCCCGTAAATTCACCGGCAACCATACTCTTCAAACCGAAACACAGCAATGCTGCTTGGCGGCCGAAATAGGTACGTTACTCTTAAATGATTGGTAGTAGCACTTTGTTTAAGTCAGCAACAAATTCTAAATTGATGTGTTCCGGCATTGAGTAACATGATAGCCAGTTCCTCAGCCTGTTGAGGATTCCGGGTGAAATTCGACACCAGGTGATATGAAAGACAAGCGCTTCACCGTCGTACAATAAAAAAAATAACATTCTAAAGGCTTAGAGCTGGTCGACAATAGAGTACAACACGGAATCTCTAGCGCACTGCATAAATATTAAAACGGGTGGAAGATTTAATGAGTTCGAGGAAGCGCAGTAATTGCGTGTATGCAAAGAATGGGACATTAGGCACGACCTGGCGACTCCTGGAGATGACACTGTGGGAAAGAATAAATCTAACATTGACAAGGACAAGGTATATTGCATTGTGCGAATTATACAAGTAATGGTTTTTCCGTTGATGTGATCATTAATTTGCATAGACGATTTACAATGGCATTTTTAAAGAATAAGAAAATATGGAAAATCCAAGTAATTATTATAATGCCGTGAAAAGTAACAGCCCATTAATGTCTACGTCACTGTCACTGGAGGAGGCTCTGTCTGGACAGAGCCTCTTCCAGAGGAAGGCTTTGCCTCAATCGAATCACTTGAAAGGCAGATTGGTAATCGCAGAAAAGGTGTAGATATATAATACATAGAAGGAAGCTGCTGTCCTTCTTTTTTACCAAGCTTCATAGCTCAGTTAGTAGTAGGTAACTTTGCCTTCTGCGCTGTAGGTTGTGGATTCGATTCCCACCCAGGACAAATGTTTGTGTGATGAATATAGATGTTTGTTCTGGGTTTGGGTGTTGTATCGTAATATAGTATATCATAATGTAGTATTTATTTATTCTTCTGGAGAGATCCTTTAGTCGGGTTTTACGATATCCATGGGCTGAGGTGGAGGGGTCGATTCATAAGCCTCCACGGCACAACATAATGCTGTGTTTACGAGCTCGAAATCGCCTTCTTAGGGTCGTGTTGTGATCGTGAATCATGAGTGCATACACCGACCAGCCTTACTGGGAGTCATCCGAATCCCACGCACCTCTGCACACGCTACGTTTGTTATTGTCAGGTGAAATGCAAATCACTTTGTCATTCATTTAAATATTGTTTCAAGGGTAAACCGTCTGGGTAGATACCGCCGCGTCGTAGACTACATACTTGCATGTGCAAATTTCGAGGCAAGAAGTAAACCAGGTACCTCTCAGATCAGTCGACTAGCATAGGCATCAAGTGGGTATTTAGTCTCTGGCATTTTATTATTATGTATAAATACCTACTACTATTTTTAACTGTGATTACTTTTTTTATCGTTACATAAGTAAACTCATAAGAGAGAGGGTTAAATCAAATTGATTATGTCATCCTCGAACTTACAACCTAGAATACTTTACTTTATCGCCTTCATTGAAAAATAAACAGTGTCACTCCGGGAGCCTCGACAGAAGTGAAAACTTGAAGTTGGTCGATCTTTGCCGAAGAGAACAGCTTAGATTGTTGGTCTTCTCGAATCTCAGTGTTTTCGCGTTAGTCGCGATAATTATTCATGAGGGTTGGTTTGATGGCAAATGACAATAACTTCTTTTAGCTGACGTTAATAGATACCTGTCACGGCTGTCAACCGCCTATCTATAGGTAGGCAGTCTTCGAACGGTCCTTACCCGTACCTCTTAGATCGTACAGATAACGTGACAATGTGTTTAAATACAAATGTATCAAAAGTGGTGTCGGTAAGGTGTCTCGAGTTCAATGGTTTTTTTTCCATGCCCAACGCGCCTTAGGAAGTTTTCACACTTCAAAAAGTTTACAACCATCGATAGACCTGCTGTGCCCGACAGGGTCCATAATGTTACCAGTAACTTTTTGAACATCTTATGTACTTATGGAATACAATACATGAATATGAATATGACCTCTGCCAAAGCTATTAATGATGCAAATGATTTTTCAATATGTTGCCAATACATGCCTCTCCTTGTGATAAATGAGAAGTACATGCTATTGGCCTGCGTTTAAAAATGTTAAGAAGGTTAGGTTAGGTTGGTATCTTAACATTATTATTATGGAATATACTGTATTTAGCTCGATGGGTGCTGTAAAACGCTCACGGTGGGTTTTAATAGATCGGGAAGCGCAGCATCCAACAAGTTGATTAAAAAAAACTGGCTTTCTTAGAATTGATACATTAGTTTGGACTTTTTAATGGTATTGTAGCTTTATTTAATTATTATTATTGGCTAGAACGTAACGTTTGTAAGCCATTTTAGGTATGACTAACAGATACATCTTAAGATAATTATTAAACCTGTGTTAATACTGAAATACTTTAAAGCTTATCGAGTTTCTAGATACAATAACTCATTCATCAATAAGGTTTTTATAGTTATTCCCGGAGAAAATTTCGTGCAAGGTAACTTTTATGAATAATTTTGCCTGTTTTTACTGGGATAACTGTCAAAAAAACATAAGTATCGTCACAGAATAACTAATAGTACTACATACAGAAGGATCACTCTAACCAAAGTCATGTTGAGGTATAAAAATGTACCTACTGTAATAGTAGGTACATTATTATACCTCAACACCACTTGCACGCGAAATTGAATCTTATCGTGTGGCGCTAGCGTTCATACTCCGTTTGGCATCGCTGACTTGTAACCGGTTTCGCGGTCGGAGCATAGGGTTTTCACTCGCCGATATAAATTTACTTAGGTGGTTGGCTAGTTAACTACAAACATAGGCAATTAGGTATTACTGGGTGGGCCACTATTAGGTACGGCAGCGCGTTCAAGTTATACAGACATGATTGTATCGACCTGTTCAGTTGATCCGCGCGGTTTGGAACCGAGGTAAATGAAATGATGGTAGGTATGTGTAAGTACTTATTTATTCAATTATCAATCTAATTTTATTTGTGAACGATCGGAATACAAAAATCACATAATTTATTTTGATTTATGTGATTTTTGCGATTAGCGCGCGACTCGAGACGAGAGCCGAGTGGCAACCTACCGCCGTCATCCTCCCCGGGAGGAGCTCCGCCCAAACGTACCTAAACTTCGGAGTGACTCCCCCCTGGCATCGTGTGGGTGTAAAAATAATATAATTAAACCATATACACACGTAGGCCTGCTCACAATAGATATAGCAATAATTTGACAGCTGAACAATCACGTGTCAAAGCAACGTTCATGCGGATTAACCATAAATTAAATATTTAGCCTTGTCAAGATTATAACTAAACTTGTATAACATACAATTAAAAACACAACATTTAATCAAAGCTAAGGAACCGTTTATGTATAAAGTACGATTGGCAAACACAAATGTGATGTGTTCGTTTAATGATTATTGTATTGTAATTACTTCAGTCAAGGAGTACAAGGTATTATGGGGCTTGTACAATACAAAGAAAAACACCGATTATTATCGGGGCTTGTAATAGCTACATATTTATTTTTAAGGTACATGAAACTTTGCTGTTTTCTGAAGACATTTGTATTTTCAGACACACACTTATTAACTTTAATATTACACTTAAAAATTTATATTTAGAAAATAGAACTGTTTACTAGTTTTGCACACAAATACAAATTGATGTATAAAATGTCGTTATTATTTTAATAAATGTATCGTTAAAGCTATCATGTGTATCTTTATTCTGGGTATTCAATTTTCGATACCTATATTAGTTATCAAGTAATTATCGAAAGTTGTGTTGATGCAATGAAATCCCGCTCATCCGTTCCACTCTTTTTGGGCACTATGAAAACTATAAATTACTTAAGTCAAAGTCAAAATTTATTTATTCATTAAGATTTTTTAGGATAAATTTGAAACGTCAAATCTACCGCCTGCTCGGAATCGCGAATACTAATGATCGCCGGTGTGTTCGTTCCCGTTATCCAGTAGGAATTCGCGTTTTTAGTCTTATCCACCATAAACTACATAGAGATAGACCTAAAGTCTCTAGTCTAGGCAGTTCCAGCAACTTTTTAGGTAGCTTCCTTTTGTAGTGGTGAGGCGTAATGTAGGATCCCTGGCAGTGGGATGAAATTGATGAAAATGCTAGTCATATCATGCCAATTTTTATTCGAGTGCAGCAGAGCCGCGAAAAGAAGCTAGAAATTTTATCATCTTCCTGACCCTTATCCCACAATAGGCGGTGTCGGTACATCATGTCTCCTTTCTCCACCATTCTCCATCACATCATGTACTCCTCTCTTGGCCATATCATCCCTCACACAATCCAATCTATCTCTTCTTCGGCAATATTAAAGGTTTACAAAGCTAGAGATTTATAAACCTTTAATATCGCAATGTATTTGCAGCATAGATGTTGACTAAATCATGTATTATTCACGTGAACTGATAAACAGGATCTCAGTATAATACAATGATAATGAAATCAGTCGATGTATAAAATTGTGAGCTATTATAGTCCATTAAATGAAGGCTGATATTAGATTCAATGTTGATGCGTTATATATGGTGCTAATGATGGTATGAAGGATGATGTATGGTTTACACTTATTGTTTTATCATGATTATAATTCTAATTAATAGGTCTCACTGATCTTTTTTTATTGTACGACGGGGAAGCCCTTGGCCTTCACCTCACCTTGATTACATGTTATGGAAAGGTCGACGGTAGAAGCGCACTTCACCCCGAATCCTCAACGGTCTGAGGAACTGGCGTGACATAGCCGCTATATGCGGGAGGGAACACAACAATTTTAGAATTGTGGTTATGTGGTTATGGCGACAGAATTAGATAAGATGGTGGTAGTTAGACAGGTCAACTTAAATAAAGTCCTACCATCAACCAAACTAAGCACAATATTGTACTCCCCTGGGGATTGAACCACAGGATCTGACACCGGTGGGCGAACCGGTGGGGGTTAGTCTATAGAGGCGGTATTATGTCTTATGTATATATATCTTGCTTATGTTTTTACCATGGCGTACATAGAGGCGGTATTATGTCTTATGTATATATCTTGCTTATGTTTTTACCATGGCGTACAACCATGCCAAATTTCATTCAGCCGTCATGGTAAAGTACAAACAAACCGAAACACTTTAGAATTACTAATATTAGTATGGATTATAACTCGTAATTATAATTCAATAATCGCGGCTTAATTGCCGTGGCGGTCGCCTAATCGACCCCTCCAACTCGGGCTGAGTTGGAGGGGTCGATTAGGCGACCGCCTGGATGTCGTAAAAAACGACAAAGATACCAGAAGAAGCAGCAGCTTCCTTCCGTGTATTATATACACTTTTATTGCTATCACCAATCTGCCTGCCAAGCGTGGTGATCATGGCGATGCCCTTCAGCCTTGGAGGAGGCTCAGTCCAGCAGTGAACACTATTGGGCTGTTGATAGATAGATAACTCTTTATTGTTCACCATTTACAAATAACATAACAAAACACAGATAGTGGAAACTTAATCTAAGCGTCACTGGTAAAACAATGGGCGGCCTTATCACTGAAAGCGATCTCTTCCAGGCAACCGCTGGATGGACAGAGAAGATAACGGCTTTCAAGGATGGAGTTGATGTTGATGTGATAACTCAACTTAAAGTAATGCTTTTCTGAATAGTCATTGCGCGAGCGCATCGCAAAAAACATTAATCTCGGAAGAAAAACAGCAGCTTATGTATTCCATCGCGGAAAATCTCTTGGCATGTCAGACTGCCGGGTATTCGAACGTCCGCAACACATATACTACACTTTACATTACGTACTTACCTGAGGTGTATATTTATCTCACATTACGGCAACATACCAACGTGTAATTACAATAATGGGGACTATAAAGCGCTGTTATGTTATGTATTAGCACCTCTAGGTGAAACATTATTCAAACCGTTAATACCTCTAACACGCCTATATGCCTTTCAGCGTTTTTTTTTCATCATATAGAACTTAACCTTGAAAAGACATGTTATTATTTCGATCTATATAATAAACGAGTGTATCTGCTTGTCAGTTTGTTTGTCGTTTTAAGCAGCAACGGGTTAAAGTTGTTCCTCAGCTTTAGGTACGAGGGGGTGGCCAAGCGATTGACCACAAAGTCACATGAATGTATATATGTAGAACGCATGTATAAAAGGAACCTATTCACTATAGAATAAGACTTCAAGGTTTAATTGGTGCTGAAAAAGAGAGCAAGAAGCCCCATACCTACCTTTCCCGTACTAACGAAAAAGGTAGCGATGTTCATGAACTTTTTGGAACAACAATGTGTTTTGAAGCTGTGATTAACCGAAATCCGTATTGCACCTAAAGAGTAATAGATCAACGTGATTTTTATCTTATTTCTGCTCTTCGTCTTATGTAAGTATAGCTGAAAGTACCCGTGCTTCGCTACGGTAAAAGACCGAAAAGAGTAAGATAAAAGGAATGGCAGTAGATACCTGGCTATACAAGAGTAAAGAACGACAGGGTTCCTAGTTTCTAAACACAAACGACACGTCCCGGTATTTCTGAAACCTTTAGGCGTTTAGGCGCTTATTTCCATACATTTGGTTAGCGGAATAGTAAAGCAACTGTAGTTCCTTTCAATGTCCGCTAACCAAATGTATCTTATACGAAAAAGAAAATAGTTTCAGTTAGCTGTGTGTTTGTAAAAGGTAAAGTAAAAGCCTAACAGCTCTACCTTCTGGGTAGGCTGTGGGCTCGATTCCCACCCAGGACAAACATTTGTGTGATGAATATAGAGGTATTTTTGTGTTTGGGTATTGTAATATACTCCCTCTGTACTATTACATTCCCATATTACAAGCTTTGCTTAGTTTGGTTGGGATTATGGCGCTGTGTGAAATTGCCGTCCTGTAATATTTATTAACTTCATCATCATGTTTTCAGCCCTCCTTAGCGGTGCTTGAGATCTCATTTACATCTAACGAGAACTGATTTATGGAACAAAATTAGCCGTTACGCTACCGCTGGTCTAGACCAAAGTTTAAGTTCAATCTGTTCAAGTAGTTTTAAGGGATCATCTAGTTTGATATCCTATTCCAATAACCCCAGAAATGACTTGGCATAGATATGTTGATAGACGTACAGGTTAAGGTTATTTTTATCCTGAAAGAATGACGCTCCTGTGTTATCACGAAAGCGAAGCTTCGAGAAACAAGCACGTAAATAATAACTTGTACACGGACACAGCCGTGTCTAATATACTTAATAGTAATTGATGTTATTCTTGACCAGCCCCAACAACACATCATACGTATTTGCATTGGGTAATTAATTTTATGACGTTGTTTCCACACTCAGGACCATGTTCATGTCAGACACCTATTGAGGCGGCTAGTAAAGTCAGATTACCCGTCGGGTAATTTGTTCTGTTTCGCCATTTAGACGTTAGATGGGCAGTTCCTCAGACTGTTGAGGATTCCGGGTGAAGGGCGCTGCATCTTCGGCCTTATCATATCATAAAACCAGGTCAAATGAAGGCCACGCTTTATCCGTCGCACAAAAAAGTATGTCGAAAACCATCGCAATGGGTAAGCATTGTTCTTCTAAATAACTTTAAATAATGCTCTAAAAATCTACTGAAAGAAACTACAGGGGCTTATCTATTGCAATTGTTTGGTCTAATAACATATACAATTGATTCCACATTCCGTACAAACATGTAGGCATATAAGTAAGTAGGTTTTTTATTTTTTATTGTATTTTTATTGCTTAATGAAATCCATAACATTACAAGGTGGAATGCTGGAGGAGCATATATTTAAGACAGGTCTCTCGTTTCTAATTATAAAAAATAAAAATATGTGATGTAACTAAAAGTATAAACTTTTCGGATTTTTCTTTTACGTGCTATTCTATAAAATATTGCATCGTGCCATATTTCAAGATCGACTGGAAGAGTATCCTTTAGGTTTTGATTCCCTTGCTAGTTTCAAAATATGCGACTTAAGTTGCTGTTTCTTTTGATTGCGTTGACATTTCAATATAATACTACTACAAGCGTGCTCCATCTTAGGCCACATCTTTACTTGTTTTACATGGAAGCTGGTGGTCAAACGCTTGACTCTTATCAATAAAAAAAAAACTACGCGTTCATGAGGAAAGGGGTAGTAAGTTTAAAATTAATAATATTTTGATTATGTGATGTAACTAAAAAATTATGTTTTTCGCAATTTTTCCTTTATCTGTGCTATAAAATGTTGCTTCGTACCAAATTTCCAGATTCTGAGTACCCTGTAGGTTTTGATTGCCTTGCGAGGTCGGAAATTTGCGGTTTAAACGGCTATATCTTTTGATTTTTCTGAGAAAAAGGGTCTTGACAGTCACACAGACAGACGGACAACAAAGCTATCCTATAAGGGTTCCGTCTTTTCCTTTTGAGCTACGGAACCCTAAACAAAGGTCAAAATTAAAAGGCAAAAACTTGGAATCAAAAATTGCATCTTTTTCTGGTGTTTGGCATCCAACCCAAGACGATTTTGGCCCTGACTGTGGATGGAATACAAATCAGCATACGAACGACACGGAATGCTGCGGTTGCCCATGATCGCTCTGACCTGTATTTGTAAGTTAATTAACGGGCTAATAATGTACTCCATAAATATAGAAGATATTGCTAGGATTCAATATAAATAGAATAGGACACAGTATAGTTTACAAGCAACCAGTAGCTTGTAATATACATTTATTAATTTACAACGAATATGTTAAGTAATGCTATCAGATAAGTAAACGGCGTTTATTTGAAATCATTTTACGGGTGTGTATCTTGTTATTCCCCTTTTTGAAGTTATTCTACTTTTGGCGCTTGTGAGAAAAAAATAGAAATTTAAAATTAAAAAAAAATCTAATTAAAAATATTTTTTTACGATGCGCGCGCTCACCGACACTATGAAGTGGTTTGCGTTTTGTAAAAATGATGGGAGTGATTTTTTTACGATGCGCGCGCACACCGACACCTAATAGCGACACCATGAAGTTAGTTGCGTTTTGTAAAAATTATGAAAGATTTTTTGAAGAAATGAAGTTAGTTGGTTGATTGTCTGATAGAACAGAACAAATAAGATATGGATCACGTAGGTAGCAGGAGTATCTTACAATTGGCCAAACACAGCTTGAGAATTCGCTGCCTTGATCACTTTAAAAAAACAACTATGACTATAATAATATATTCTCTGTATTTTTTTGTTAGTTAGTTCTGTCCTCACCTTTCATACATCTGAATCTTGCTTTCATTTCATTTTGATACAAAAACTGGTTTATTCGACGTGGTTATGTACCACACATAACACACGATATAAGAAAAAAACAAGTGGTAGAACCGAAAAGTGGTCTACAACAATCTATAGTTTGGGACTTGAACAAATTGCAAATCAAAAGATAGAACTGATATACTGATTAGTCAATATTACCTGATGCTGTGCTTTGGTCACGATCAAGCTTGACACAATAATGGATTCTCCAGCACAATTAATGTCTGAGGCATGGCCAACACGAGTTTAAAAGTCAGCGTATATTATGCCAATTTTAAACCCTAGACCGAGACATAATATAGTAAGAATATTTTTTACTGTCTAGATTTTACTTTAATCCTATTATCAAAATAGTTTTTACCATTTGGTTGGTCATTTTAATATTCTCTTTTACAGAATACTAACATTAAATGCTGGACTAGTATTGACTAGACTAAATTAAAAGACTTTCCATTTTCTTCCCTTCAATGATTCACCTCTGATCACTGTTCACGAGCATATGAAGATCACAGAAAATTACAAAAACATCAAATAAATGTTATGTAAAAAAAACCTTTAATTACATTTTATAAAAAATATACACTATGTCTATCAATTTACTTGTATTATTGCGGAGCATTTAATTGATATTTAATAAACATTCAGGTCTTTGGTTTTAACCATGATGCAAATGCATGATAATAGTATATTTTTAAAAGTTATTTTCAAGTTATTTTTGTCGTATTTATACATTTTAAAGATGTATTAATGTCAGATTCATAGGATTTAGTGTCATTACATTTTATTGTCACCGTGCTGTCCTGTCATCGGCAAATAATGTTATAGGGTGAGTCAATGCATGCGATAAGGTCATTAATATAGATGATAAATTGTATTGGTCCAAGCACGCTACCTTGTGGAACCCCATAATTAATTAATCGTTCAGTTCAGTGGATCTGTATGTGTCATTATATTTAGATTTACAGTTTACAATCTACATATGTCAGTTACATGTTGCCGAAAGTTATGATGATAGTCTGAACTAACTAAGTTCTGTCGTAACAAGCCTCATAGCTCAGTTGGTAGTAGCTCTGCCTCCTGCGCTGTAAGCTGTGGGTTCGATTTCCACCCAGGAAAAACATTTGTGTGATGAATATAGATGTATGTTCTGTGTTTGGGTGTTGTATCATATAGTAAGTATGTATTTACAAAAAGTATTTAAGTATTCTATCCGTAATCTATTTCCCATTTGGTTGGTCATTTTAATATTCTCTTTTACAGAATACTAACATTAAATGCTGGACTAGTATTGACTAGACTAAATTAAAGCAAGCTATGATTAGTTTGGGGCTAGATGGCACTGTGTAAAAATTAATGTCCTGTAATATTTATTTATTTATTCTAAAACATTTCCTCTAAATCAATGAGCTTCAAGTTTATCAGTTAGAATATTATAGTCCACAAAGTCAAATGCCTGTGTCATATTGCAAAACATAACACAGGATTTCTCTTGTCAACTTAACGAATTACATTATATTACCATATTGATTGTTTTATTTTGGCGAAAGCCTTTTTGCTCTGAGCATATCTCATGTCTAATTTTTTTTAAACATTTATTTCTTTCACTATAAAAAAATGTATTAAACATAATTTAAAATATTAATGTATGAGCAATTGGTCAAAATAATTCCATGAATTATTTGTTTATTTTTAAAGAACGGTTTTACAATAGTCACCTTAAAACCTTGAGGGAATTTACCGGTTTTTATACTGAGATTTATGAAATGACTAAGATGAGGGCATATGTACATTCAAGTATACAAGTGGGAACAAAACTTGTATAATAAATCGAAAACTTAATGTATTTGCAAGATGTGTAGTATTCGGGAAAAGTATTAATTATTTTCATTAAATAGGTAATTTCTTGACCTGGCGGGTTTTCTGGGCAAAGATGAGGCCTACGATGGTGCGAGCTATCCCAAAAGCTGCCTATTTAAGGCATTTATTACCACAAAGCAAAGGTTTCTTCTGCAATGCGGCAGGCAAATTTCCTATGGATAAATGGATAATGCGTGAGCGTGTATCTCGGCTAAACTCCCTGTTTATTACAACCACCCACCCGTTGCAACCACCTTGACACAATCAGTGTCATTGATCTCCAAGACTTCACCTTGTCCCTAACAATTAATTACACATGCAATATGTAGGAACACGTCGGTGTATTCGCAGTTAAGAACACATAAATGCATTAAAGCACGGACAGCCAACGAATGTATGAGACAATTAAATATATGAACTGCAGTAAATTTACCCGGTCGATGGATTATATTTAGTGTCGAATCGTGATTTCAATGATAAAAAATGTTTTACATCTACCATTTAAAACCTTCAACGGCTAACAAAATAAAGTGTTATCACATACCAGCCTACGCTCGGCGCAGCATTTCTTTTTTCACTCACTCCTACCAGATTTTCCTATCTGTTATTATTATTGTTCAAACAAATTATAAAGTAAATTACAGGATATCCCAGAAGAGACGTCAATAAACCAGCAGCGGGTGAAAAGCCTGATCATGGGGTACCGGGAAAAAATGTATGGAGCCCTAGTGCCTTTTACATTGTACATAAGTTCTTGTTTGGTTAAACTCTTGACATTATTTTTATATAGGATAGAATAGAATAGAATAGAATAGTTTATTTCTGTCTTATAAAATATTAACACGTAAAATAAATCAAAATCTTACTACTGGCTAAAATTTGGAATGCGAACATAATTGGTTTAACAACAGTAGCAAATTAAACATAGTTGCACGTCTAAGTAAGACCATAAGGCATATTACATGGAGTTCCTCGCTCTAACTAAGTATATACTTGTATGTAGATGCGAGTTTATAATGGATCGAGCTTTCTCAGGGGCTGACTATTGAAGGCACTTAATCAAATAAAACAATTTACGATACACAAGTCAACCTTCGGATATCGTAAAAGTTCGAATAAGGGATGAAAGACAGCCACTTTTTTCTTGATTCGTGACAGGTTTACTGTGATCACACTTCTGCCAAGCGTGGTGACGAAGGCTTAATCCTCCATGCTTGAAGGAGTCTACCCAACAGTGTACATTAACTCGTTGGGTGCTGCCAAATACACCGTGTGTGCGAAAAGCAAGACCGAGTATTCAGCAAGTTAGTGGACTTTTGATTACTATTTTCTTTATAATTTTAGGAAAACTTATAGCTCAAAACTATAGAAATAAATACTAATTAACTCAGGGCTACTTACAAGTTTCCACAAATTTATGAGCCGTACCAATATTATGAATTTGAATCGAAAGTAATGATTATGAAAGTTGACGAAAGTTATGCTCGTTTTCTTTCACGACCAAACGGCTGGACGGATATTAATCACATGCATGCATTGTGTATAGATATCTTGTTCGGTTTCAGTCATGATCATGTTGATTATACATAGACTAACGCCTATTTCACAGAGGTGTAGACAGAGAACGGATTTTCACATACTACGTTCCTTGCACACCTCTAGCCTCATTGACTCTCATCACATTCTTCATAAATGCTCGTCGGTTCAGGATACTTCTGACCTGGTCTTTCCCGTGAACAATTCTCTACTTAGTAAGAGAATGTCGCCAAGTTCTTCCCCTACCAACTGTACCATACACAATCGACAACAGGTCATAAAAAAATCACTACTTGCTCTGTCAATCTGCTTTCATAAAACATAAGCACAAAACATAGGTCAATGTAAAAATCCTTTGCTTGCCTATATCTAAGTTTTGCATACTATTATGATGACTTTAGATAAATAGAATAATCGAAACGCATTTGCTGTATTCAAATGCGTTGCATAAACGCCATTGTTTGTTTGATTGCTCGCAAATTGAACCCCATGCCTTTAATGATTAATTAAAATATGCATAGCGAATTAAATGCAATTATTTTTGTTATTATAATTAAATAAGGTTAACTAGCAAACGCTCGGGAATTCGTTCACGCCATCCCGTTGGAATTTCCTAAATATACTCATATTAAACGCCTGTTGTCTAGTGGTTCGCCCGCAGGTATCAGATCCAGAGATCTCGTGTTCGATCCCAAGGGGAAAGTTGTGCTAGGTTTGGTAGGTGGAAGGAATTGTTTCACATTCGCCTGGCTAAAAAATATTGTTTTCCTGCATTAAGAGATAAGATAGCCAATTCCTCAATCTGTGAAGGGTTACGGGCTTGACATCAAGAGTGACTAGTGCTAGTTTCAATCGATTTTCAATCGATGTTCACTCGATTCGCGTTTGCTCACCGAGAATGGTGAATAGGTTTTACATTTCATATAAATCGTGGTAAACGGAAACGCAAGTAGAAAACTCGCATTAGACACACAGATGACATGAAGACCAAGAGCTTCACTGCCGTACTATTAAAAATATACTGAAAAGAAGCTACTCTGAGTGGTTTGGCCTGTGCGTGATTGTCAGTCAGTCAGCAACACGACAAATGTATGTATTCGAATTTTAGATAACAATTAGCATAACGAATTAAGCATAATTGTTTTCTACAATCGAGATGATATACTTTTGGTTTGTGAACAATGGGTGAGCATCATTGCAATAACAATCACTTAATAATTTGCTTTTTTTAAAACGATTTGTGTAATTGTAGAAACTAGCTATTGGTCGCGAGTCTGCCCGCGCTAGGTACCTGGATAAGAAGTAGCCTATGTTCATCCTATACATACAAAATATTACTGCCAAATTTAATGAATATCCGTTCAGTTGTGAAAAGGTAGGAAAGTAAAAAGCTAATACTTGCGAATTTACAATACTGGTATGGATTGTTGTCTATTGCGAAGCTATTTTTGTACAAGTAGGTAACGATTTTGTGCTGTTTTTGAAGTTTTGTTATAAATTATAGCATTTATATATTAGTTCTATGCATTAAATAAAACTCAAAAAACCGCACACCATAAAATAGACTTAGAGACATTTGTTATTATGGACGGTAGCCAAATGATGATGAATTAGGAGAAAAGCTTCTCCAATATATTTACCTGTTTATATTTACTCATATACATTAAATTATTTTCTCAGTACCTAACGCTTTAGGTCATTAAAAAACCTCGTTTGTAAGATCTATTTATTACTCGATTGCCTACTTACTTATCACACTCGTATAGTATGCGTCTTGTTACATGAGTGCAACTATACATTTTACATACATTTTATCTTGTTTGCTACACGTAACTAATGATGGCGGCCATTACAATTTTTGTGAAAATAAGATTGCATTTGACCTGCCCCTTCCGGTTTCATGAACTCCAGCCATTGTCAAGATGTTAATGTTGAGAAATGCCGCTTACCACTATTACATTACCGTTACGTAACACCCCAATTAAAACAATGCATCGTGATAGCACGCAATGGAATCGTTACATCGAATACATGTCTGGCGAACAGGACGACATGAAAAACTAATTAAACTATGCTTGTATGGAAAGTTGCAATGTGGATAAGGCTATTGTTTAACGAGATACAATGAAGTCGTTTTATTGTAACACCATCATCATAATTAAAAAAAGATATTTTTTCAATATTGAACATGTATGAAATAATGCTGACGCCTGACGGTGTCTCTCTCGGGAGAGTACAATATTGTGCATGGTTTGGTTGGTGGTAGGACTTTGTTTAAGTTTGCCTGGCTAGCCACCAACTAACTTAATTCTGTCACCATAACTACAATTCTAAAATTGTTGTGATCCGGCATTTAGAGGTAAGATAGCCAGTTCCTTAGACTATTGAGGATTCCGGGTGAAGTGCGCTGCCATTTTCGGCCTTGTCATAACTTGAAAAACCAGGTGAGATGGCCAAGCGCTTCCACTTCGTACAGTGAAAAAAAAAGCATGTTTGGATATATTGACGAAAATACAGTGGTATCGACGAGGAAATATTGACCTTTTGTAGATATAAACAAGAACGTGAAGAGGTGATTTGGGTTAAACAACATAGATCTCAAAGAAGAACTTAATCAAACTCGGTGTGTATACCATCATTTGTTCAAAAAGTTGTATTCAATTTACCGACAGTGGACCATATGGAACGATATAAATGTATATATATTTTTTTTTATATAAGTACCTACCAATATATTTTTTATTTTATTTTTAAATATATTAGTTTTTTCGTTTATATATTTTTTTCAAAAATTACTTGTCATATAAAAAAAACCCTCACAACAAATAAAAACTGAAAGTCTACCTCGGCGGGCCAGTGCCAGTGACAAGTGACAGTACTGGTTCCTATGCATTGCCTTGTGTTTTGTATGGGATTTGTATGAAGCTGTGTCGCTGTCGCCTACTGCTGCTGTCTGCAGGCAGCTACCAACTTGTACCTTCCGTCTCCTCAGTCAAAGTTTCGACACCGAATGGTTAATTAGTAATAACTTTGACAAAGCTAAGTTTCACATGATGGATAGTTTTGTTAACTATTCCACACGTAATCGAATAACGTGAATACGCAAAAATATAACCAAGAACCTATTTTCATATTCAGCATACAATTACGAAGTAAAAGTGACAAATGACTAGAACAAATAGATAAAAAAAAACTTTCTTCTCACGGTAATAAACGCGAGAAAGCCACTCAGTGGTCCCAGGTAATTAGAAGAAACAAACACAAATTGTGTGAAGAACTGAGAACTCACAACTTGGCGACGATTACGAACAGAATGCGCATCACTACAGCTTGTCCCAGATCGATGCGCTAAACACAGTTCAGACACAATTATTTTGTTATTGTTCGACGTAAACGCTTGGCCTTCATCTCACCTGTATGGCTATTCTCAAACATTCGCAAAGGCTCATCGGATCGAAATCGAAAGCTTCCGATTGAGATTTCAGGAAGGCTATTCTTAATTCCTTTGATGAGAATAGCGTTTAAATCTATCGGTTTCCAAGTCGAATCCGACAAAAGTGATGTTTTCGATACGAAACTTTCCGTGTGTTTGAGAATCGCTACACATGTGTAATGGTATGATAAGGCCGAAGGTGGAAGCGCAATTCACGAAATCTCGAAATCCTCAATAGACTGAGGAACTGGTTATCTTACCTAGAAAAATAATTTTAGAATTGTTGTGCTGGGGACAGACGTTAGATGGTGGTAGCTAGCCAACCGGACTTAAACAAAGTCCTACCACCAACCAAACTATGCCCAAATCTGTACCTTTCTGGGAATCTAGCCCGGTACCTCTGCGTATGCTACCGGTGAGCGAACCACTAGACCAGAGAGGCGGTTAAATAAGGCTACTTTTGTGTCTGTATCTAATATACTAGGGATCGCGTTACAGCTAGCTCTTGGCTCACCATAAGCTACATTAAGCACAAATTTCCGATGTCGAAGATGGAGTATTCCGTATTGTTAGATGATTAGTTCAACCAATCAAACAAAACGAATCGAAATCATATGTCCCTTATATCGCTCTAGGCAGAATCAGCATGTTCTTCTCCCATTCGCTTCTATCAGCTGTCAGCTTATCATCCACTCCTTTCACAAGCAAGTCCTCCATTACGCAATCCATTACATAGTCATCAGGAACAATGCATAGATCCTCAAAGCGGGTCCGTCAATGCAAACTCTTTGCACATGCACACATGTTCAAAGCTTTACCGCATCATTACTGGTTAACGGATAGTTCTGGGACACTCTGTGTACCACCCACACGAACACTCCACAGAGTCAACAATGTAAATTTGAGTTTGAATCATTCCGAATAATCTTTCAATTACATAAATAGCGGAAACCTTTGCAATTATTCATTTAGCTCCGGTCGTTCAACTTTGTTGTACAATGATACACTGATGATGCCGCATAACTTGTGAATTCAGATCTTCTGACAGGTAAATTGAGCACAGATATTGTTTGCCTTTATTACATGCTTGATGTTTGAGTTCCCAAGGTGATCGGTCCTCAATAGAAGTTTCGGTAAGCCTCTCAGAATCTGATCAGCCTTCGCTCAGCTAGGTTGAGTTTCTCACATATTCCGGACTAGTTGTAACCGATCTCACAATATATTATATGATCATATACAATTTTTTTGAGACATAACTTTTACTACGTTTATATGTCGTAGTAAAAGTTCTGACCCAACTACAACTACTTTACTACGTTTATATAACACATAAACGTGAGACATATAAACGTTGTAAAAGTTCTGACATCGTAAGTAAATATTCATTTATTAACTCTTATAGCACACATAGACAAACATAACAGAACAAAATGGTAAAACAGAAAATAAACGAATAAAATGTGAGTAACGTGTGTGTTTATATGTGTGCTACATAGGCAAATGGGCCACAACTCAGCATTATGCCTCACTGCAACACAGGTCAGCGCTGATATAGATCATACCTGATCGCAACAATATTCCTATCAAATATTCAAAACTTTTTGACCGCGGTTTTATTGTCTATCATTGCATTGCAATCAGTAGCTCCATTAACAAACTTAGCAATTCTCGCTGATAATGGCCTGTGTGTAGCCACATAAGGGTGTAATTTCTAAGCATTGTCTATCTGTATACTTGCGTAATGGATGCAAAAAGGCAATTGTCGATTACCTCTCGCGTCATGAGCTAAGCGGCCGGTATGCAGGTAATGACAGCAACCTACCACAACTTACGGCCGCCATTGTATCGGGACCAGTTTTTATCGATGGCATGTAAATTGTACTACGCTATTGCCGTTACGTGATCAAAGCGTAAAGTGGATGACGTTGGTGCGCTTTCCAGAATTCTGACCGGTTATTCTTCTTCTTTCCTTTCAACGATTGGTTTCTTTGTTGTCGTAAGGCTAGCTTTCTTAGATTAGGCTTTAGTTTCCTAGATCGTACATTTTTTTATCGTACGACGGGGAAGCGCTTGGCCTTCATCATACCTGGTTACAAGTTACGATAAGGCCAAAGGTGGAGGCGCACGTCACCCGGAATCCTCAACAATGTGAGGAACTGGCTATCTTAGCTCTTAATGCCGAAACAATTTAGAATTGTTCTTAGTTTATATCTTGTTTCAATTATTATTAGAGATCACCACAGATCTTTGCTGTGAAGCGCTGAACAGAATCAAACACCAGGTTTATTCTTCCACTGGCTTCTATCAGCCGTCAACTCCTCGTTCACATATTTTATCATACTTTTCATTTCATATTTGAATCACAATTAAACGTCTTTTCAGCTTCCTCATTCATCGTTTTAGTATTAGAAGGATGGTCCTTCTAATACTAAAACGATATTATTGTAGTATAGTCATTCAAAAAACCCCGAATGATATAAAACAAGCTATAGAGAGAAAACGACCTACACCTGGATCATATGTAGGTGTCATAGGAATCTCACAAAATCGTTAATTAGTCACTAAAACGTGCGTACATGAGGGATTTCCTGCGAGAATCAGCATTTACGTAGCTTTACAAAAAGTAATATTATTTGTATACGTAACACAATAGGACAATAACACTAGTACGTGATGTCTCACTGCTACGTCAATACATTTTAAATCAATCAATAAATATTACAACGCCATCTAATCACAAACAAAGCACAGGTTGTAATATGGGAATTACCGATATAATACTTCCACACTTTTTATTTTCATAAAATGACCAAAGGTGCCCAAATATTCGTGGTCTTTAGGTATGAACTGTGCATTCATTGCCAATCAATATTCTAGTCAATCGACAACAAAACGAATAAGTATGCTTAGATTGAATACTACGTATCAATTACGAGTATGTTACATTTTCCTTGTTGATGGCATATTATTTGCGGACGGCTGGAAAATGATAGAGAGAGAGGTTCTAGCTTACTGCGAAAGTAAATGAGCTTATTTACTTCATATATATTATACACTTGTTTATATTTTTATTATTGTTATTTTTTTAATTATGTTAACCTTTGAATAATTATTTTTTATGTCAATGTCTGTATATATGATTTAAGCTAATACAACGCATTGGATGAACATTCTGTAATGTTATATTTAAGAATGTCAATAAATAAATATTAGTGATAAGGTTCAGAGTGAAAAGGCAAGCTTGACCTCGTGGCTCACCTGGTAATTACCTGCGTTAGGATGAGGTCTTCAGTGGAGTAAACTTTCCCAGTTGACTCTCTCTCACACCGACGTAACACATTGAACTGCACTGCGCCGGACTTGGCAGGAAATACAACTATAACCAGCCAGGGTAGACCACTGTAGGTAGACCCCAAACCCAACCTTGTAGTGAAACGCTTCAATGTATCTCAGTAAAAGTATCTCGGTATCTTTTACAACTTGGCTAAGCATCCGTTTCAATGGCGTCGCAATGTGATTTGGAGCACGTTTTATTTGGCCATAGCACGCCTAATTTCCGAGCCACTCATGTCTGACCATGTCTGGCATGACTACAATCGGACAGCTTTTACTGATGATCAACTGGCACAGTAGCATTCAAGCATTTCTAAGTAACGACCACCGTTTCATCACGGCTTGCACGTACGATTTTGATTGTATATTACGTATTAGTCTGTTTGTAAGTTGAAAATAACTACTGGATCAGTTAAAAAACAGGTTTCTATATATCATTATCATCAATCTTACCCTTATAATCTCTTCATTAAAAAGTTGTCTGGTAGAGATCGCTACTTCAGCGATAAGAACGCCAATTGTAACAATAGAGTTTATTTCGTTTTTATGTTAACAAATGTGTAAACGATAAATTATCTTCTATCTACCTCTTATCTTTATTCACATGCAGTTCTTTACTTTTTTACTGGGATTTATTAAGAAAGACATAAATTATATTGTACACCTTCAATGAAGCAACTATGTACATGGGAAGCAGTCGGGTTACCTAAGGACTGTTACGAACGGTCTATAGGCAACTCTCTGTTCCAGACGTGCTGATTCGCTGGTCTAAGCACAACCCAGCCCTTGGGTCACTTACAAAATCTTACAAGATCTTCAATCTGCGATTATCTGTATTACGTGCACGCACAGATTCACATACGTAACGGCCGCCCCAAATGTCCGCGACATCATTTCACCCATTAAATTGATTCGGATCTATTGCGAACCGATACCAAGCAATTAGAAAGGAGGTCGGATAGTGTTTATGTGAGCCGCTTTGGCTAATGTTATCGGCAGTAAAATACTAGAATACATCAAACGGAAACCGCCTTTGTGGTCTAGCGGTAGGCCCGACGGTGTCAGATCCAGAGGTCCCGGGTTCGATCCCCAAGGGGAGTACAATATTGTGCTTGGTATGGTTAGTGGTAGAACTTTTTTTAAGTCTGCCTGGCTAGCTACCACCATCTTACCAAAGTCCGTCGCCAAAACAGCAATTCTAAATTGTTGTTTTCCGGCATTTAGAGTTACCGCAGACTGTGGAGGATTCCGAGTGAAGTGCGCATCGATCTTGTCTTATCATAACACTATGAAACCAGGTGAGATGATATGAGAGAAGGCTAAGCGATTTCCCGTCGTATAATAAAAAAATAACATTGCACACTTCTATTTCTCTAGGTCTCCATATATTGCATTTGCATACGAGCGAGTTTTTTTTATTTTTATGTGATTATAACTCATAAATTAGGCATGAACTCTGTTTTGACAAGAATCAGCGGACTGCGATAAGGTTGTGGTATATATTTGATGCTTAGATGATAGAACTTATGAAAATATAAAATCTATAATTAAGAAACTCCTATGAGGGATGATAATATGACAGAAACTTTTCATTATATCATCCAAATAATCAAGTTTCTATTATAATTGAACGATACATGATACAAATAAACAGTTGAAAACTATGAAAAAATAATATCAAAATATCCATTGCCGCATTGCGCATACATAACCCAAAGAACAACCATGTTAAGATCATCTAATAGTTGGTGATATAATTTTCATTGACTCACCACTTGGATTCGTCAGAAAAAGTGTTGCATTCGCTTACCTGAAACCAATAAGAATGAAAAATAAGTTCCACATGTTATCATATTTTATCCTAAAGGTAAATTGAACGCCCTCGCGTTCAGTTGATACAAGGCTCTTGCCTTCTGGCATGCAGGTTGTGGGTTCAATTCCACCCGGGACTAATATTTGTGTGATGAATATAGATGTTTGTTCTGTATTTATCTGTAATGTAGTACGTATAAATTCTTCCTTAGTTTTTCGGATATGTCTCAAAAGGAAGGTCTCCTATGCTCTGGACCTAATCAAACCTGCAGTGGGCAACAACCTGCACAAATGTCGCAGTCTGTCAACTGTCAGGGCAAAATGGCGAGATATCGTGAGGCGTGCCACATCAGAGCCCTTTATATCTGCATGGAATCATCGTATCGACATATCGTAACGCGGGCGCGTTAAGACACGATTGGTCATACAGAATAAGGAGGCAGCCCATAAAACTTTTACATTCAATTTGCGTTTTCAGAAATTCGATTGGTGAATATTTTTTCAGAATTTCAGAAATAATATAACGAAACTGTGTTCTAGACACAGATACAAATTCATATATGAAATATAATATATGAATCAATAAATAAATTATGATTGTATTAAGACTATTATAAATTATATCTAAATTCTGTGTTATTGACTTGTAAAATCCCGCGCGCGAATGTATAGCGCGTATAAACAAAACCAATTGATCCGAATCGACACAACACTAACGATATCAATTAGCTTGAATAATTTAAACACATTAAAATGTGTCCCTGCACACGAAAAACAAAACCGACCAAGTGCACCAACCCATCCAAATCAATTATTCTAAATAGCACGTCCATTTTCCTTAATCGATACTGATCAAACTAATCGAGTGATTAAGTTAACGCAGCCTTATTTTGTTCAGTATTCGCAGAGAACTATTAGGGTTTGTAACGGGTAGGTATAAACTGTTTTGTGTTTTTCAACAATCTACCTGAAAACAGAAAAATATTAAAAAAACAAATCCATTGAATTAGTTTGAAAAAAAAACAAATCGCAGTCACTTGCAGTACAAAGCTCGTGGCGGCAACACGTCGGCAGAGGGCTCGTCAGTTTAGCATCAAGACTATATTTCCTGAAGATGCCTCGTGTAGAGCCAAAACACGTGTCGATTTGATTTTTTTTCATACGAATTTAGCGGATTTGTTTCTAAATATTTTTCTGTTTCCAGGTTAATATTGAGCAATTTATTTCCGCAAGGAAACGCCTGAAGTGTTTTTGGTTAGTTGTAACATTACTTACTACGTAGTGTGATCATCTGTATATATCAAATTATCGTGTAACCGACTGAATGACAATCAGCGCACAGTAAAAACCAGAGGTGGTAGAGACATGACATTTTCAGGGTAGCTTCCATTAGAGTGTGAGCGTGCACTATGAAAGTACCTATTTCAATAAATTCCCACGGTATTACGGGAACGAATTCTCTGGCATTTCACTAGTGAAATATTTATTCGCGATATATGTAACTGAAAATGGCTCTATGGAAACTTGATAACGGATAGAATACTTATATACAATACACATACGCGAAACAACTATCTACGTATTACAAACTTTCGCGGTTGGAACACATTATTTTAATACCATAAAAACGGGAGCGTATTTCAATCTGCCCGCGACCACGGTTGGTGAGTTAGCCTAGTCAGCCGTAGGACTATACTTACCATCGCGAATTTGACTTACATGAACGTATAGCAATTCACCGAAAACACCACCTTTTGAGTTGAACAACAACATAATTATAAAACTGATCAAATAAACAAACAAAACTATAAATAATTAGTATGGTACGACAAAAAACCTATTAACTCTCTGATATATCATCAGGCAATCGCAAACGAGCGGACAATTTATGGGAGCGCGTTTGTTTCTTATTTTTTTATTTGAAATGGGTAAGCTCTTGACATCATTATCTGGGCGAGGATGAGGTCTAGATAATGGAGCGAGCTTTTCCATGATCGGCCTATTTGGAAGCACCGGCAATCCCAAGCATCCTCGGAAGATAGGAACAGCTTGGAAAACCAGATGAACCTTTTAAAGTCCTATATAGCCACCAGCTAATTTTAACCAACATACAAAACGGAGGTCTGCTGTGTGTTCGACGAGTGTATATAATGTTTTTTTGTTCTCATACACTTATTACGATAAGATTTGTATTTTGGTGTAGAATTTGACGGTGGTATAAAGAAACATTTCTAAAAAATTAACATATGTGTGTGGTTAAATCAAACTGTCTGGGAACAGGGCAGCAAGATAGATTGGATACATATCAAAATATAACCAAATATGGATGTACCACGCCGGACCGGCTGTTCCCGCAATCTTACAGATCGGAATAACAAATTACGCAGGTGGCTTTAGGAATGTAGAGCCATCATGATATAGCCCATCTGAATATGCAGTAACTCATATTCAAATTCATGCAGTGTAGCCAGAGCATCCCACAGGCCAATGCGTATTGCATACACTGTATGCTCATACCAAACGAGTGCAAGTGCAATCAGCAATACCGGTTAGTAGTTATGGTTAGCTACCAGACTCCAGAAATGGGAGTTACCACATTTTCACGCACGACTGAATAGACCAGGCCACTGTCACTTTCTAAGGAGTCAGCACCTTGACTGTGACCATACCAATGATTCTAGGCGTTATTGCTGCTATCACCGGTTTCAATGGCTTTTACTTTTATGTCGATTTGAAAACTAAGGAAATCATATCAATTTCTAAACTGAAATCGTCGTCGTGAGGTTGAAGACCCTAGAATAATGAGTAGAAAGCTACGGCAGCTATCAAGTTCTTATTCATATAAAGATACCATTGCCAGGTATATTTTGTGCCACAACATCTTTATCATCATTACTCCTTTAGGACACAGATTAGCTTGACCTTCATTAATCGAAACTCAATCATCCAATTAAAAGCAGCTTCTCTGCCGTGTGTATGGACATAAAGCTTATGAAGGGTTCGCCAAGGTTTTGTCGTCAGACAATGCTGATGACTTCATTGAGGCATTGGCATGGAAATCTGTTGCAGATAAAAGTCTCCGCCTCGTGAAGCCTTACTCGTGAAGCCTTACGAACGTTGCGACCCTGTGACATTGAACATTTTCCTGGTTCTAAGAAGAAGCCATTAATCACTGTTTTACTTGATTATTATAATAAAACTGTGCTCGAGAATTACAAGTATGTCTAGGCGCTAGAGACAAAGGCCAAGCTTTCGTAACCTTGCCCGGCCAGAGCCGTGATTCATGGTTGATTCGGATACAATACAGCCGCGCCTTGGTCGCAACTCATAAAACTCATTTGCCGAATCGTATTTGGAGTATAATAACTCAGGCAACATTTTCATGGTACGCGAAATACAAGATATGTCTAATTAAATACTCTTTCGAAGTGCAGCGTGCACCAGAAAAAACTAATTGAAGCCCGTGTTTATAAGCCGGATGGATCTCAGAATCCCAAGATATGTTTAAGAAACCAAAGGGTTTTTTTAACGGATGAGCTCTTTAGGGCTTAGCTTACCAGTACTCGAACTTTCCCAGACGCTGCCTATAAATTAAAATATGCAGTCAAAGGAAATCACGGCCTACATTGCTATCTTCATACAGATGTCTCATTATAGCTATTGTATATTCAAAGTTCTTGGCCGCATCAATATTTATAAACAATTCTTGCGATCAATTACAAAATATTGTGCGATACCGAGAAATCGAGGCAGCTGTGTCAACCCATATAAATGGGACGACGGAGTAAACATCTTTGCGAAAGTTCCAACGCATTTGGAATAAATAGAGCGTTGCCAGATTTCACAAATGCAGGCAGTCCCGAATAAGCAAGTACCCATCAAGGACCAAAACTAAATCTTGTTGAAAAGATGAGCGTGAATATAGAATGCATGACAAATAGGACACTGACATGACTGAGATGTATACTTCCATACATTTTGGACATATGCCATTAATTTGATCAGATTTGTTTACAGATTTACTGATTTTCAAGTCTTAAGAATACATTTGATACAAAGCCAATTTGGTCATGTAGTTTATTAACTCTACCTATAATTTTGCAAGTGTTGCATAGTGAACACTAGAGTATATATGTACAGTCGCTTGCAATAATATGTATTCACTGCGTAATGGTACTCTATCCAAAACTGGTGTATTTTTTCTTGTTGTACGACGGGGCTGGAAGCTTCGCTAGCATAATCTCATCTGGTTTCAAGCGATGTATGATAAGGCCGATGATGGAAGGGCACTTCACCCGGAATTCTCAACATATTGAGGAACTGGCTATCTTTCCTCTAAATGCCGGAACACAAATATTTCTAATTGTTGTTCCATTACAACTACCTAGGTAGTTTGTTTGAGTCCGCCTGGACTCAAACAAACAAATATATATTGTTAATTTGGTATTAAAGTATAATATGTATATATCGGGCCAAGCCAAAGTAGTGACAGACTTTACCAGACATTTTTAAAATGAAATCATAATATAATAATTATGAAATGTATAAATATAAATATTATGCAGTGACTGTACCGAAAGAGCATTGACATGTCCAAACCAGGTGTTTAAATATTGTTGCATAGTTACCAAGTCGTGGCCTGGCTTAAACAATTTATATTATGTTCCATTTTATATAAATATATAAATATTACGAAACCGAAACCTATTTTACGTATAATTATTTATGGCTTATGCAGGGCTTTTAAATTAGCTGCATTTGGATTTCTACATTCCCAACTACTTCAAGTAACTGCCGTTTTTTGGTAACAATTTATAAACTGGAATTGAACCAGCACGAACAGAGTAAAAACCTTGAACATGGAATATTAAGAAATCCAACTCTGTAACCGATTACTTCAAACGGTCCATTCGGAGGCGACGCACTCGCAAAATAAATAAAGACGAAATAAACTAAAATACCGTAACTTTACGAACGTATGTCACGATTTTTCGGTTTTTAGGGCAACGGCTTTCGTCGAACCTACAGAGAATTGTAAGTCAGTCACGTAATTCCGGTGCATTTCTGTCCTATTTCTCATGTTTTGCATCACTCCATCGCCCGTACATGGCGCGTGGTTGTGACCTCAGGGTTGTTATATAGAGTGGTCTGTGACGCAAAATGAACAATGCCATATGATCTCGTACAATCTGAGGTTTAATGAACGTTGCCGACGACGCCCACGTGGAGTAACGCACGCTTCCTAATTTGGTAAGAAACACACGAAACCGACGTGATTTGTTATCATAATACAATACCGAACACGAGCTTTAGCGTACCCATTAAAACATACAAGTGCAGTACGTCTTCGATTGGACAGTACTTGTAACACAAGGAAGATAAAAGGTTACAGGAAAAACCTTTTAAGCTCTGACCCTACACAAGCAATTAATCATTCATGTTTTCAAATTTTACACACATTCAAAGGTATATTTTGATCTAATCGAGATCAATATAGATGGGAACTGTCTCCGAATCAGTCATGCCACTCCTACTCTACTTCCTGATGCGCATATCGCAAAATATATACACCGTAATTTGTATCTTGCCAGTTGAAGACAGGTGCTACACGTCACGTGTCAAGGTACGTTTACCGGCAAATTAAATACGTACTTCATCATCCGATAGCAATCTTTACAATTGATGAAACTTCTGAAATATTTAGAGATGATCTAAAAGGCATGTTTTTGCCGTGCCATAAGCCGTGTAATGTAAACAAACTAATAATTGTGAAATGAAAAACATCTCCATAAAAAGTAACGATTGAAATCTGTGGAATGTTACCTTATTCACACGAAATTCTTTTCGTTGATGAACATCCACGTTTGAGGTACAGTTACGCCCGCGTTATACAAACGTAGGCAGAGGCGTCGTAGTAAAGATCAAGATCATTAACCGCTCGGCAGTGACCAGACGGAGCAGTTTCAAAATCGCAGGCTGTGAATTCCCTCTCGTGAACAGAAAGCAGATTGCCAGCATCATTGACGAGGTAAAGAGGATATATGATTGAAGCATAAAAACCTCTTTCAGTGTAAAGCATACGTTAGCTACGAAAGAAGTCTTAATTACTCACTTTAAACATGTGGTTTTACTTTCCATTATGATCGCTTTGCAATGGCATCTACAATACCTCTCCTCCCTTTAGGTTATCGTGGTAATGCGATGAAGGATGAGTCATGTAACGAGAAGATTAATTGAATGTGTGTGGATAGAAATAATGGCTCTACCTAAGAAGTAGACCAAAGAAGAGATGGATAGGTAGTGTGAGGCGTATATATGAGCGAGTAATGAGATGATGTCCGAAACAGGAGAATGGAGGAAAAAGACATGTTGTGCCCACCCCACCTTGTGTGGGTGGGATAAGCAGGAAGATGATGAGACACAAAACGGCGACGTCATCATCACCAGCTGTCCAAGATCCAGAAGATATCTAGCAGGAATCTGTTTAAAACGTAAATAGAGAATTACGCCGTCAGCGCCCGCGCATCCGACCGGTCAAGTTCACGGAGCTAAACCCACTCTTGCGCATCTAATGTGTTTCGCTGCTGCTATTGGGCAATGACCATATTTGCAATGTTACTGAATCGCCGTAATAGCCTGTGCTCGCATTTAAAAACATTCCGTAACAATCATTGCGTATAAATGGTTGATTGTAAACAATCGTGTTTTTTTTTTTATATTGTACGACGGGCATGTGCATGGCCTTCATGACACCTGATTTTTCAAGGTATGACAAGCGCGCTTTTTTGGCTTGAAAGAGAATATTCAGTACGGTTTAATTTAAAATGACCTTACTTTTCTCCGAATACTTTGAAATATATACAACATAAAAATGTGCAGCTTTATATGTGTGCTGTGATATATAGGAAAGACTCGGTGAAACGACTGGCTACAACGTTTTTGTGAATTGCAAACGTGAGAGCTTTCCAGCAAGTTTTGAACACCTCAGTGGGCACTAGTGAAATGCCACAGGTCCAGCGATCTCGGTCACCACAGCACAATAGCCCGCGACCCGGTCAATGGATGCTGCGGTCAGCAGAGCGTGTCGCGAATGTGGCACGGACGCCCTCGAGCGATGCTCGTGAACTTGACCCGCTGAACACCTTGGATTTCGCAAGGGATTGTTGGCTTGCGATGAGTAATGTTCGTGGAGGCGTAAAGCTGCGTGGATGGCGTCTTCGTTTGCATTTTAGCTATTTTAGCCAGGGCCGATCTTGTGAGTTGCCAAGTGGGTATGGGCCCGCCTTCCGAACCGGAGGTTGTGGGTTCAAATCCAGTCGTGCACCAAACGACGTTTCGGTTTTTCGGAAGTTTAATGTGCATTTGACGCATGCACATACTTTGACCGGCATGTCCCTTGGACTAAAAATCCGAGTGGCATGTGTTACTGGCAGTAGTATTATTCCGCGAAGCGGCGATGGGCTTGCAACCTGTCACGTATTGAATGCTAGGCACTTGCAAACCATGGGCCTTACGTTAGTTTGGACGTTCCTCTGATTACCCCCGAGTAGTTGATCCTCATAAGAACCACGTTCTGATTAGTGATCATAGGTCATCCTCGAAGGGTAAATAGTCGTGAATCTGTTACTTTTTTTTCATGAATTAAGTAGTTGATGGTAAAGCTCGCCTGCAATCAAAGTGGACCCACCCAACTAATCATAGCCATGTTTATTTCGAACAGTGTTGTCAGATGGGGGGGATTCCCTCCAGATTTGGGGGTTTTTTAACACTCTGGGGGAATTTTGGGGGGACTAATCCTTTGGGGGTATTTTCGGGGGGGGAAAATTTATGGGTATTTCAATCAAACATCATCAAATAAAACAATAAAGGAGCTCACCCATTCATTCATTCGTTTGACCGTTCGTTCGATGCAAAGTTCGTTCTCGACTCGAGATTTATGATGTGAAACATGAGATGTATGATGTGAAACACAGAGAAAGGAAAGAAAGACTTGCCAAGCCAAATCAAGGTCTCCTCGTCATCGGTCATCATCACAATTAGTAATTGTAATGTGTAAATTGTTGGTTTTACAAAATCTTGCGGGTCTTTTGATTGAGTCGACACGTGACCCAAGGGCTGTCTCTTATTTAGGCCAATGGATTAGCATAGCTATTCAGCGTGGCAATGCGTGTCTTGGGCACGCTTCCGTCTGGTACTGGTCTGGAATAGTTGAGTATAGGCCGTTTGTAACGGTCCTTAGGTAATCCAACTGATTCCTTTGTACATACCTAGTTAGTTTAATTGTACATTTTATTTAATAAATATATGTATATACTAAATGGCGTATATACTAAATTTTTTTTTTTATAATAATTATATTATAAAAAAATACACCTGTATGTAAACACAGTACAATCTGGGTATGTAATATGAATAAAAAGTATGTTTTAGGTATTTGAATGTTGGAGGTTTTTCTTCAAAATAACCTAAATTTGGGGGATTATGGGTGAGATTTGGGGAGAAATGCATGGAGCCATCTGGTAACACTGATTTCGAACATTAACAATAGCACTCAATTTATTTCCTAATAGGTACATACGTCTGTATGATTTTAATATAATAGAACCTTGAGCGTGGTATATCACAGCGATTAATGGAAGTCGCGTATCCGTTTGATATGACATCAGCGGCAAAGCGCGGAAGGTGTCTCGCCAAATATGGGCGGGTCAAGGCGGCTTTTGTCTTTTCTTCTCTTTATCTCCGGAAGCATAACGGTAAACTTAAAAAAGTTCAAATATTTAACAAAAAAAGAAAAGTTCTGATCAAGGTCAATTATTTTTCATTGGTAATTGAGCGAAGCATGAAACGGTGGAATGTTCTCCCGAGGTTTTCCCTACTAAATACATTATGGGGTTTCTAAAAGAAGGCGGCGTTTCGAATTTATATGACGGCAACACGCGAATGATGTTGCTGCTGGCCCTAACTCTGTTTCATTTTGGTTCCGATCAAAATGGCGGCTTTTCTGTTCAGTCTTCTCAATGAAAGAGAAGTCAAAGAAAAGCGGTCATTTTTATTGAAACCGATTTTAACCCAAATTAAAAAGAGTTAGGTTAGGTTATGTTAGCAGGTGTTGCGAGTGTCATTAGGCGTCCATAGTGCCACTATAGCAGTATTAAAAAAAACATAGGTAATATTGATACCAAATCATTGTTTAGGAATGCCATATCATAACACAGCTATTATATTATGTAAATTGCGTTGGATGATATAACAATCATCTTCCTGAATATAAACATAAACATTTATGTAGTTGTTTGGTAACATAATAAAAGTTTATGATTTCTTTACGAAATACAAAAATTCCTACAATTCTCATGGTTGTCATGTCGATGTGACATGGACGTGAGCGAAGGACAAACACCATGTTTCTGTCACCGTGGTTCTAGTAGTTGACGAGAGCCCCGGAGTACCACTGATGTTCTTCTCTAGTACAAACGTTGTTTGTCGTTAATTTAAAAAACGCATGTCCGATTCAATAGCTTAACTTGGTCTTAGGCTCACTTCATTTGCCTACAATATATCTTACCTATTCACTCTAGTCTGGACAAAGCTTTGACACGCTATTTGTGGAGAAAACATGCCAAAATTTATCGATGACAATCAATTCCTTGGATAGTGAGATAAATGAATATTACAGGAATTCCACACAGCTCCTCCGAAAATAAAGCAAAGCTTGTAATATGGGAAACAGATTGCGAATAAAATACTAACTTTTTTTTTTCTTAGCTTCTACCAACTGATCTGTTAGGCTATAGTTAGATAAGACTTCTCTTCTCTTGATAAATAGGATTTCAGCACTAAAGTATGTATAATACAAAGATCTGTATTACAGAAGACAGAGCTTGTAATAACTGAGCTAGAATTTCAGCACTAAAGTAAACCTAATGCCTGTATATTAGAAAAATGTTTTTTATGTATCAGGAAACATAATCCCAGATTGATTGACATAATATAGCTCGATATTATTTGAACTTTGAGTCAAGTTCTTTTGTTCATTCGCATACCGTGTGTCATTCAAACATGCATGTGGTAATGACCTCGAATTTCTTAAGAGTAATAACCGATTATATCATTTATTCACGAACAGTGGTCAACAATATAATAGGCCTTGATTTAAGAAACGTGACTTTAATTTGAGCACACAGGTACATACAATTAGATTAAATCAGAAAATCTTAGGGCAGTCACTGTACGAAAAGTGAATTTTTAGACATGTTACAAACCCTCGACTATTAATTCTCTCGCTACAAGTTTCCTTGATTATGTTTATCTCATGCTGGTCACCTGCAGAGATTGGATTTGATTTTGTTTTTTTACTAAACCAATTATTATTGTTACAAACGGATTCACTTTAGGTCCCAAATCTTCAATAGGATGCTGTTGATTAAAAAGTACCCTGGAACCTGTTCATCATACCCTGGAGTAGAGACTCAAGTTGGTCCAACATAGATGGTTTGGGATATGCCAAATAAACCAGGAAGTCTGCGGTATGGTGACACGCTGTGGCATTACGCTGAGCTACAACCAGTTTCACCACCACAGATATCTAAATGTTTTATGTATTACCTAGTCCTTACCTTATTTTCATTCTTAAACATTTCAAAATGCAATCATATAATGATGAATATCAGCATAGCATGAAAACGGCTGCTCCGCGCTCTACTTGCAAAGCTAAGAGGCCACAGACACACCATCACACACACTCACACAAAAACACACACACACACACACACACACACACACACACACACACACTACCATAGTCGGTCATACTAAGACCTAAAAATTATAACACCTCATTATATGGGGGGTTAAAAAAACGAAAAGGACAATCATTGAAAATAGGGTTACCCACCGGTGATTGTCATGAAATCTAATATTAAATAAATAAAATAAAAACTAAATACCTAGTGAGATTTCTGAGGTAGATGAAATAGCTCAAATAACGTAGGTATAGTAGCTTTGCTTACTCTTCAAATCGAATCTTGGAAAGATGATAAGTTACATATGGATTCCCAACTGCGTATAGATCATATTATTTAAATGTAATCATGACTTTTCCAAGTACTATCCGTACTTGAATCTTAACGATGATAATACTAAATTGTTCTTGAAAATGCGACACTGGCTTTTTGCAGGGCTATATTAAAACTAAAGTATATAGTTTGTATGAATTGTAACTAAGTGATTTTCATTTCCACTATTCTTACCTCAAAAGTAGACGTTCTGAAGTTCTGGTAAAACTTAAGTCAGTGGCAATAATATTTATTTTTTATTTTAAACAATTTTCTTGTATGAAGTTTTAATATAAAGAGAATATATTAAAACTGAAGTGTGTAATAACACACTTCAGTTTTAATATATAAAACTGAAGTGTGTAATAACACACTTCAGTTTTAATATATCCACGGGTAAACGAACTTGCCCTTCGTACTACCGATAGGACTACGGGTAGTTTGAATTGTCCGTGGTTCGATTGATAGGACCATAGACAAAAAACAATGCCTATAGTTCGACCAGTAGAAATCTGCGATCGGACCACCACAATCAGACGGCAACAAACGTTAAAAACAGATTTAAAATTTTCAAATAAAGGTTTGCACAATGTTTGCAAGAACACAAGTGTTATAAAACCTACGATTCCAAATAACACGGTATCGAGTACAAACTTGTATTACAAAGTGAGGAAAATATACAGTTGCCGCCGTGGACTGCACAATTACGTGATGAAATGAGGCGAGCTGCAGAACCTGACCGACTGATAAGTGGAAATGTACCTCAGGACTCGTGATACATAAAACAAGAATCGAGACATTCAAATGCATGCACATTCAAATTCAAATTCATATAAATACTCATTTGATAGAACTATAATACACATATCACAAATAACTTTTTTGTTTAATGGGTCTAGCTTTGACTTTAAGGTTAGCATGTGGGCATTACCTGAGTAAGGTTGAGGACTACGATGTTGCGAGTTGTTTTTTTATACAACTCGCTGCAACAATAACAAGCCTCACAGCTCAGTTGGTAGTAGCTCTGCCTTATGCGCTGTAGGTTGTGGGTTCGATTCCCATCCAGGACAAACATAAATGTGATGAATATAGATGTTTATTCTGTGTTTGGGTGTTGTATTGTATGATAAGTATGTATTTACAAAAAAAAAAGTATTCAAGTATTCTATCCGTAATCTAGTTCCCACATTACAAGCTGTGCTTAGTTTGGGACTAGATGGCGCTGTGTGAAATTAATGTCCTGTCCTGTAACTTGAAGATGGAGCAAAACAGCAGCCCACCTGGGGTTCAGTCATGCCGATAAAAAGCCGCACTGCGTGCGCGTTATTTCATCGGCAACCATACCCTTCAAACCGGAATACAGCAATGCTGCTTGACGGAAGAGGAGGGTAGTACTTCCCCGGACGAGCCCTTTCACAGGGAGATCTACTTCTCTCAAAAGCTTTTACCAGAAGCTGCCTATTATGGCGTTGGCAGAACACAGCAAACTGCTCGGCGCCGGACGTCGGCGGGTCGTAATCCCAGCACCTTAGCATGTCTGACCACAAGCGATATGAGTAGGATAGTTAAGTCGTTGACAAAAGGTCAAATATTCCCTCCCTTGCGCGATGTAGACCACTAGTTGATCCATCCCACCACAAATTGACTCTACATTATATGGTTCAAACCAAATCGAGATGGCATACAAGCAACAACTGACAACTACACATAATGTGCAACGAAAATTCGATACTAAAGCTTCAAAACTATCCACTTTAAATACTTACTACTTTAACACGGATATACGAATTCCATTTTTTTAGCTTTAAGGTAAATTTAAAAATAGATAGCAATTAATTATGCATTCACATAAATCAACATCAACGATTTTAACATAGTAGTCATGATAACACGATAATTGTCAAAGAACTACATGGATCCACTCAAAAACAGCGCTAATTTTGATCTGTCAAGGCCAAGATAATCGGTGCTGACGCTCTGTTATACTACTACTATGGTTTTTTTCTACAATTTCTTTAAAAGTTAAAAATTACAATGTCATTTTCCGATAACGAACAAAACATACAAATGACAAACGAAATCAAAGAAATGACAACATTTTAAGCGTTATTTCGTATGCTTCTGTAGTGAGAATGCGATACATTTATTTCGTACTTCGTTATTACACTTTTCATGTTTGTTATCATACTCCTGTAGATATAGCTTTATCACATAACAGTTTGCACCAATTCGTAACTACATTGCACCTAACAAAATAAAACCAAGGAGCGACAAATTTGTGCTTGGTTTGGTACCAAGCACAAATTTGTCCTCCCCTGGGGACCGAACCTTTGGGTCTGATACAGGTGTGCGAACCACTAGACCACACAGATTAAATATAATTATAACAAAATAATAATAAATAATACAGGAAATGAAATTTACACAGCGCCATCTAGCCCCAAACTAAGCATACCTTGTAATATGGGAACTAGATAACGGATAGAATACTTAAATACTTTTGTAAATACGTACGTACTATATGAAACAACACCCAAACACAGAACAAACATCTATATTCATCACACAAATGTTTGTCCTGAGTGGGAATCGAACCCACTGCCTACAGCGCAGAAGGCAGAGCTACCACCAACTGAGCTATGAGGCTTGTCAATTATTACAGAAGTACATCGACATACGGCCGAATGGTAACGTTGTATCTGAAAGAACGTTAATACCTATATCTGTCGCTTAGCAGCAGAAGCAATACTATGTATGTATTTTAATAGCATGAGCACCAATGAGGTGGAACATCACTCATATTGATATATTTAAATTAAACTGACATATGATATTTGAGAACTAGTATTAGAATCCACAATAATGCTATCAGTGGGAAACAGCGGGAAACAGCGGGAAAGTGGAAAGTGGTCGGGAGCCCATTGTCAGTGCCGAGGTTGTTCCATTGTATGCAATATTCCCATGTGAAAACTCTCGTGTTTGAAAATCAGATAGGAAATAATCAAATTATATTAACGCCCACAAATCTACATCTAGATCTACCAGCTCTAGATGCTCATTATTCATAAGGTTTATAGGACTAGGGCATAGGATTTACTACTCACTATTTGAGCCCGTCTGGGGAAGTATCGCAGTCAAACAGAGACCATAGACTATATATAGACTAGAGACATACCTAGAGGTACAGTATATGAGGTTATGTATATTTTAACAAGCCTCATAGCTCAGTTGGTAGTAACACTGCCTTCTGCGCTGTAGGCTGTGGGTTCGATTCCCACCCAGGACAAACATTTGTGTGATGAATATAGATGTTTTTTCTGTGTTTGGTCATATAGTAAGTTGTTTTATCATATAGTAAGTATGTATTTAAAAAAAGTATTTAAGTATTCTATCCGTAATCTAGTTCCCATATTACAAGCTATGCTTAGTTTGGGGCTAGATGGCGCTGTGTAAAAATGAATGTCCTATAATTATAGTGTTCGTTCGCCAGAGATAGTATTAAAAAACTCAAGTCACTTACATGAGATCAGTTATTTGACTCAAAGTCGATTATACGAGTAGTATAAGATAGGGAGTTAATCGTTCGACTGCGTTGGCTTGGATATTTTTGATAACGTTTGTATGTACCTATAGGTTATTGGTAGTTTGAAAGAAATTTAATAAGTAGATACAAATCAACTCAGTGTTATACTCATTCCACGTATTCAGCTTATCGGTAAGTAGTAAGAAATATTCATTTTGGTTGGTTACCACCACCTTACAAAAGTCGGTCGCCATAACAACAATTCTAAATTGTTGTGTTCCGGATTTTAGAGGTTAAGATAGACCGTGTAGGATTCCGGGTGAAGTACGTTCACCTTCGGCCTTATCATAACTTGTGACCACCTCCGTCGTACAATAAAAAAAAAACATTATTTCAACTCACATAAGTCCGGTGTTGAACATAGGCTTACCCCAATCGACGCCAAAAATAGCGATCCTGAGCCATCTCCATCCATAGTCTCTCGATGACGTCGGTCCACCGAGTGTATTCTTCCCACCATCGTGGTTACAATTCGAGAAACAACTCCCCAGCGGTTATTGGCTCAGCGAGCTGTGGTCTGCCTAATTAGCTTATTTTTAAACCTTTGTCAGTAACTTTGGTTCTACAACGGATATCCACATTTCGGATTAGATCTCGTAGTAGAACTTCAAACGTAGCTCTCTCCGCAGCGCGCTGTTGGAGACGCTCACGCTTTTAAAAAACCCATGAGGATGTTCTGCTACGTGCAGTCGTATATGAAAGATTTTTTTTAGGTATGAATTTGAATGTACATAAACCAACAGTCTGATCAAATAATAAGGTAAAGATTGCCAAAACATCATCCGACGTTAGAATACCTACTCAGAAGTGTGTACTTCATAAAATCTTCCAAAGGCACGTGAGATCCACATGCATAGTTGAAAAACAAAAACAATAAGAAAAACCAAAGCAAAATGATTTGTCTTACTACCATTTTTACAAACTAGTTTTTTCTCGTAATTGGTAAATAGACGGTCGCACGAAAGATTGGCAACAAATCACACAGGCAGACAGACGGCTGCAAAAAGCAAACAGTAAAAACAATATGTCACTAAACTTTTTGATATAAACAATAAACACTTGCAACTCATATGAATACTTAAAAATGATAAAAATGGCTTTAAAAAATATTTCAGGCAGTTTTGAAATACGACCATAAAGTCTGGATCAAATATGAAAACAATTAAAATTGTATTAAATAACCATTAGGTTAATTTAGTCATCCATAATTTTAAAAACCAGTGTTGTTTGAGAACGATATCAATTAGCTAAAGTTAATGTTTTCCGTGATCCCAAAGCTCCAATTTTTAAATGTCACAGTTAAATCAATGTATTCTTTTCGATCGGTTTGTGAACTTTTGATTGTTGCGTAGGTGTATATCTGCCTGATCCAGTTGACAAACCTGTTTTAAAATAATGGGTATAATAAAATATTTTCAACAAAATAATACATATAAAGTAAATGTTACAAAAATACCCCTGCTGTGATATCAAGTTTTCATAAACATAGAAATGTTTTTTCATTGTTTGTCCGTTATGCAAATACAGTAGTCTCAAAAGTATCACATACATTACAATTTTAACGACTTGTTTATAGTTGACCGACATTAATCACATGCAGACGACCACAATATTATTTTACCAAAATGGTAACATCGAGAGATCGAGATTCCGTTTTTTATGAGGATTGGCGCCACTGTATCAATTTCGCGAGATCGGAACTAAGACGCCAATCGATAAGGTGTAGAATCGGTTGTGCGGTGGAGAAAAGTATCGCGATATCACTCGCATGGCGACAGTGTCTCGTGTCATCTTCGCGTCCGAAGGTTGTAGTAACTGGTTTCGTTTGTTTTTCGGGCGGGAATTCCACGGAATTCGGCGTCCTAGCGAGGAATGCGGAGATCGCCGCGCATCGGCTCCGGCCGAGATTAACATAATGCCGGCACCGGCGAGTCGCCAGCCGGCATGATTGACGCACACAATTATAATCAACATTTGATTATATTGTGTAATAGTTCATCAGTGTCAATGCCGTTGATGTTTACGACTTATCGTGAAATATTACACATTTGCTATGGGACTGCGGATGTTGAGACGACTAAAAACTTTGCTAAGTCCGCCTGTCTCGCTACCACTGGAGTCAGTCGCAAAATGACAAACAATTAATAAGTATTGTGCTCCGGCGTATCGAGGTAAGATAGCCAATCCCTGAGTCTGTTGAGGATTCCGGGTGAAGCGTAACTTAACGTTATAACTTGACACCAGGTGATATGAAAGCTTTTCCGTCGTGCAATTAAATAAAAAACTTTTGTTATTATATGCACTGTAATTCTGTCTTGGGATTTATCATCCACTATTCAAATGCCTGACTAATAGGATTGTGACAAATCCGAGTCCAATCATTGGTTCTGATACCAGCAATGTCCATTGCTAGCTCCCGCGGTAAAGCTCTGTCATAGCGCCGCCACCGCCTCCGCAACACGTGCGTGGTGATACGATGATTCAGCGACGGCTCTGCCAGTACGCTGTTGATACAGTTACACAAAGCCTAGTTGCTCACGTGACCGTAACCATGGAGGTCGCAAGGTCGAACCAGAACGGTTACGGCGAACGTGACTCGAAAACGTAAATATGTAATCGAGAATTTAAAATGAAGATTTACTAGCGGAATATCTCGGGTGTAAAGGTCAACCAACGGTTGTATTTATCACTCGTTTTTACATACAATTTGAGTGGAAGGCAATGAAATTTACAATACTTTTTTATAGAGTTCAGAATTGTAACTAACGTTCAATAAGAACACCATGAAGCAAAAGCTTGAAAAGGAACAATGCTCTTCTGCAGAGGTCAAAAAGCATTTACATAAGAATTACAAGTGGAGTGTAGAACGGACATCGAGGGTACTTTGAGAGCGAACAAATATAGCTGAAGAGTATGGAAGTATATTTGCTCAAGATGTAAGGCTTTAAAGGATATCCTGGTGTGTAGGTTTGAAGATAACGGGAATGTGTTTTCTAAACGGTACCTTAACTTTCCAAGGTCCTGTGCATGCACCGGCAGAAGCATAAAAATCTCCGAAAAGGTACATAACCGTCGCAGAACTCACAGTTATACAAATATTTCTCTTGCAAACAATGCGGTAAGCTTAAGTCGTCATCCTTGGCTCACATTGATTAACGTTACTCGAATTACGCAAAATGGCAAGTAGTATGAGCAGCTTATTATTAAAATGTTTAATGAGCTTGATTCCGACGTAGCGTAAACCTCAATTTTGTCAAGGTATTAGGAAAATAATAATTTTACTTCGAGTTATTTCAATGATAGCTAATTCAGGTGGCTTAATACATAACATAAGTGTAAGAAACAAGACCAAATAGATAGTAATCCCCATGCTTGACCGTGGTGGCTCTGGCAAGGGATATAATTGCCTTCCGAAATCCGTGGATGTTGTAAAAGACGACTAAGCAGTCGCACTAGAGAAGAGTCAGTGGTATACACAAGTACTGCGATCACCAATCTGCCTGGCATGTTGGTTAAGGTAAATCCTCCCGTTGCACTCTTTGATACGCTTCGGGGTCCATGGCCTACAGTGGGATTTTTCGAGCTGTAATGATAATGAATCCCAATACTACCATGATCCCGACTACACCTGATTGCAGTTGGCGCCATCCACAACATTTCAAAATATTGCTAAGCTGACGTCTTTGGGTCCATGCTCGCCTAAATTTGCGTGTCCCACCAATGTAGGTCTGTCTCTAAAAGCATGTACCAAGAAGGTTGAGTCAACTCGACAGCGAGCAAAATGCACCTGCAGGTAGCCAATTAAAATATATCTACGACGGACGTTTGCAATGCAAACCCTTTCCCTTCGGTATCACTTTCTATAGCTAGAGTTACTACGTCCGCGTCAACTCAACTGGAATACTGTAATCACACCTACTTGAATGTAAAGGTTAGAGCAAGTAGCTTGCGCGAAGATCGAGGAAAATACTCAGAGCTAGAGACTTAGGAAAAGTATTATGACAGACGAAGTTCTTTCCTTGAATGTTTTGTTTGCTAAAAGTGGCTTGGTGACTTTTTGGCTTGATGCATTGTACATTTCAACACTTTACCTACAGCTGTACTGTAAGCAAAATCATTCGTTAAAAGTATTTGTAAAACTGCTTGCCTCTCGAGGTAAAACTGACCAAGTGCGAACACGCACAGCTATGGGCCCGAACCACATGTCAAGACAAAAAACACCTTTCTTGCGTGAGTATAGTAACAGCGGTAATCTATGAAAATTTCAACTGTCTAAATATTACGGTTCATGTGATACCGCTGACAGACAGATGGGGACAGACAGCGCAGACTTAGTAATAAATAGTCTCCCGTTGGCACACTGGTTGGACTTTGTTTAAGCCCGCCTGACTAGCTACCACCATCTTACCCAAGTCTGTCACCATAACAACAATACATTCGTCAGTGAACCAAAAACACCGACATCAGGCCGGCCACATTTGCCGGAGAACCGACAATCGCTGGAGTAAGCGAATTCTGGAGTTGAGTGGGCACCGCGTCTTGGTAAACGTTATTGTTTGAAGACCAGTGTGTCTAGCACAAACCTGGATGGAATGAGACGAAGTCCTGCTCGAACCGCTGCGAACTTGGGAGACCTATGTCCAGTAGTGGCCTGCAATAGGGTGATCATGAGGATAAATCCTTTTACAAATACAGGTGTTAGAGCAGGCAGTAGTTTAGTCACCGCACTGGCACCGGTTGCGTAATACTAATATCTAGAGATGGCATCTATTTTAGATTTGGCTCATTCACGCTCACTAGCCATTGGTTGCGCCATCTCTTCCTGTTGACTTCATGGTAGAAAGTTTTTGTGACTACCAAGTGATTATTACTAGATGATGTTTACTGCGATGCTGCAAATGTCTGGTTTTAATATTTATGCGTTACTAAAATAACAAGCGTCAAATGAGATATTCATTTGAATAAACGAGATACCCAAGGATGTTATTGTTCTAGAGTAGACAGGTCTGAAGATCGGTTAATACCGCGAGGCCGATGTATAAAAGTATATATTTGTGGACAGATAATAATGTAAGCACCGGACAAGTACGCTGACATTGTAAAACCAACAACCGAGTGACCGTGGGCACAATATTCTTGTTCATTTGACATGTTGTGTCGGTTGTAAAGAAAGGCGTTTTATATGTTTTAACCAAACAATGTATGCGATTTGTCCAATCATATTTCATGAATATTACTTTTTTATTGATACTGGATAATGTTATCATAACATATACTCGTAGAATTATTAAAACTACGTCCTTACATCGATGTCAGAAACATTAAGACCTTGAATAAATGAATAACTTGCATGCACCTCTGTCGTTATAAAATGATATGGAACCTTCAGCGATTTATTCGAAAAAATTAAGTTGTTACGTTTCATTTTACCGCTGCTTTTGAAACTGCTGCAACGACCCGAGTTGAAGTGTTTCCTCTGAGTTTAAAAAAACAGCAACAGACTCACGAGAATCACCTTCTAGGTGGTACGAGGCACATTCAAACTTACGTTCGGCACACGCCCACGCTTTGCAAGTCGCTAGCATTCAATACGTGACTTGTTGCAATCCCATCGCCGCTTTGCAGAATACAAGCCAGTGACACTTGCTATTCAGATTTGGTCATACCGGCCTATACTACTTCAGATTAGCAACACAACGCAACTTCACTCTAAGTTTCGAACTAAGATATAGTTATAATAAAGGTGACATTACTGTACGCTCAACCACGGCGCTTATGACCACCAGATGACAGAAATACGCGCGAATTTCTACGTTTTATTTTTTTACGATAAAACAAATATTAATTTTGAAAATATTAAACACAGAGTAAATGAACACAGTATACAGGAGATGTATTCTGTGTTTATTTACTGTACAAAGTGTCAAGGCCTAATTTGGCGTTGAATGGCGAACATTTTTAATACAAATAAGAGTCAACTTTGGATTTTTTTTTCTATAGAGAAAATTTTATGTAATCGTGTTTCCGAAACACAAGCGTTCTAGCATCAATCCTGAACTACAACATATATTAATTTCAAAGTAAATGCTATAGTATTGTGGATGATATGATCGCTGAAGCTAAGCCATTTCACGTATATCATAGACTCTTTAGGACGTGCCGGTTTCCTCACGACCTTCACCATCAGAGCATATTCCACACCTTCCAGAAGCGCGAAGCGGACCCACACCCCCTTTTCCACACAGCTTTAACGAATTTCGTTCGTATTACACAGTTTTTGATTGATAGTACCTTCAAAACGCATCGCACATTTAAAAAGTGAAATTCGCCACTACATTCTTGCTACATGTGTTACTAACAACAATATTTTTTAAATTGTATGTTTAGGTTTTCCGTGTCGGTTCCTAAGCTGACAGATTTTATTACAAATTTTGCTTTAGTTAGGGTAACAATACAGAAAAAATAAGTAAGGTACCGGAGGCAAATAAGGCCTAGCTAAGGGGGATTTGCAATAAAATTTAAATATCATAGATAATCAACATGTTTTGCAAGTAATCAGTCCTTAAGATAATTATAACAACATTAAAACGGCAACTTGTACTATACACAACAACAAAATGAAACATTTAAAATACTATGCCAGTAGGCCTTAATTTACTCGGGTAGGGTAACAAGGCATATGACTTAAATATACATGATAATCATCTTAAACACTATATTTTAGGAATCTAAATCCATAATTAAATAATTGCACTTATTACACATGCAATATCTTAGCCAGAACTATTAATTTTATCGGCTAGCAGACATTAGGGCACTCAAATGCTTCTCGTGATAAACCGATGCACTGCTCGTGGTACCATTTGCCGCATTTTCTCATGTCGGCCATCCTGTCCTCTTAGTCCCATCCCAACCCCATGGTTGGGATGAAATGGTGGTACTGCCATCAGTACCACCATTTTTGAGGTTGTGAAGCACCATCACTATTTGTGGGGACTGTTTTTTAGCGGAATTGTCATTTTCATTCCCTTTTTTTGTCAAACAAATCTTTCGTGACTGGGAGTTCCTCTGTAATGAAGAGCTTTTTTTGACCATTATGCCCGTTTGGGAGGCAATGTAGTCATGGGACTAAAAACACTTTTACTAGTTACTAAATTTTTTTTACTAGTTAATTTTTACTATACCCTACTAGTTTACTAGTTATTTACATGGGTACACTGAAATGAACAAAGTAATATTTTGAAATACACACGTAGAAATACAAAAATAATTAAAATACGGTATAGATATTACACATTAAAATAGGAGTCTAATAAGGCCCACTGACGAATTTGATAGGCATAATATCCGCCGACCACGTGAATAAGAAAACGAAAACAAAACAATTTAAGAATGCTATACTTAATTCAAACATTTAGGGTCATGAAAGCGTGAATTGGTAGATAAGTAGCGAGTAAATTTACTTTAATAAAAGTCTAATTACTAGAAATACTTACGATTACTACCAACGGATGTTTATTATTCTTAAGACGCGGACGCCTCTCCCAAAAGTTGTCTCACACTCGTAAAAGGTAGCGAGAGCGCGCGCAGCTGCGAGCTTGTTAGGATTTGTCTGAACGCTATTAATGTGTGTACGTGTAGTTTGGGTGCAAGAGACAATTTTAAATACGATTTCTGTTACTTAGGCCTTATTTGCCGACAGGCCTTAGTACCCGGCGGTGCCTTAGTACAAACGGTCCGTAGAGGCAATTTAACATGTTTGATTGCACGATTTGTTTTGAAGCTACAATTTAGCGGTTATGTTATATTATGTTGTAATGAAATAAGTAATTTTACATTATAGAATCAAGAATGAAAGAAAAACATTTTATTGGCACACAATACAGCATAGACAATTTGTACAATGTAAATAAATAAATAAATATTACAGGACATTCATTTTACACAGCGCCATTTAGTACCAAACTAAGCATAGCTTGTAATATGGGAACTAGATTACGGATAGAATACTCAAATACTTTTTGTTAATACATACGTGCTATATGATACGACACCCAAACACAGAACAAAAAGGAGTATTTATATATTCTGGGTTTGGGTGTTGTGTTGTATCATATGGTATGTATATATTTACAAAAATAACTATAAGTATTCTATCCGTAACCTAGTTCCCATACTACAAGCTAAGCTTAGTTTGGGGCTAGATGGCGCTGTGTGAAATTAACATCCTGTAATATTTATTACCTTGTTATCCACCGATGTCAATGAAGGAGGCTCGGGATCGCTGAGGAACTAGATATCTTACCTTTTGGTGCCTGAACACAACAATTCACAATTGTTGCTATGGCGAAAGGCTTAGTAAAATGGAGGTAGCTAGCCACACATACGCATAATACCATAATTCGCGTTGCTCAAGCTCAATAACAACCTTTAGAAACAGAGCTTTCAGCTGTGAGTTCTGTTATTCGGTCAGACCGTATAAAAATAATAAAATGTGCCCGAGCCGCGTAATACTGGCAGCGTACGAAGTAAGTAAGGATGCCATAAATTGGGCATCAGTGCAAAAAGAGGAAAATATGCTAAAAGGCGCCATGAGAGGCGTCTGTCTCGACGGCCAGGCGGCGGCGGCGGCGGCGGCGGCGGACCAGGATCCGCGTACATCCCACTCGTTTGCATTTTTATTCGAGCAAGGAACGAGAGCCGAGAGTGGCAACCTTACATTAACATAGCAGCTACTACACAAACTACATCATTCTTGGAGTGAAAATTTCGTAAGCCGCGTTGAGTTTTTTTTTTTATTGTACGACGGGGAAGCGCTTTACCTTCATCTCACCTGGTTACAAGTTAAGATAAGGCCGATGGTGGAGGCGCACTTTACCCGGGATCCTCAACAAACTGAGGAACTGGATATCTAAATACCGGTACACAACAGTTTTAAAATTGTTTTTATGGCGACAGAATTAGGTAAGATGGTGGTAGCCAGGCGGATATAAGCAAAGTCCTACCACCAACATAACCAAGCACAATGGCAATGGTAGGTTCGAATTTTGTTTTACTTAAATTTATTAATCTTAAGAAGCCATGGAGATGTTAGCATTCCGGCTTTGTGACGTAGGTCCGGCCCGGGGTCCTTTTTTTTAAGTGAAAACTTCTTTCTCTGAATTTTTTTTTATCGTATTATTTTTTAATTATCAATATAAAGGACCTCACAGCTCAGAGAATTGTAGCTCTGCCATCTGCGCTGTTGGTTGTGGGTTCGGTTTAGCGCGTAGCGTATAAACCTTTACAGCAGCTTAATGGTAATAAAACTAGGATAGGCTTTTCAACACTCAAACAGCAATTACGGAAAGCGTTGTATCATGTTTTAAGGAGCACAATAATTTAATAACTTACCTAATTACATTAAGACTCAATAATTTTAATCAAATTTTCAAATTATAAAACATTTATCATAAAATATGAGAACACCCTAAGACATCCGGAGCAATTAAATACATTATGAATAACTTCACTTTCATTAATAACCTTAAGCTTATTTTAAGTGAACTCTGTTGTTCTTTTTGAGTGTTAAAATTCTTTAAACCGAATTAATTTTGGTTTTGTGTTACCAAGGTACGGAAACCACCACCAGCTCCCGCACTAATAGTTTCCAGTGCACGGATCCAGATCCGCAATCCCGACAGTGCGACGACCTTGGCTCTTTTACGAGCCGTTACGAACCCGCAAGGGCACTTCGAAAAAAGGTGATAACTTTGGTTCGCACGTATTCGCTACTTATTATTGGTAAGCGAAGACTTACCTCATGAGAACACATTCCGAAATTAACTAACTCAAGAGTAACCAAAAATAATCATCATCAGTTCAAAAAAAAAACAAAAAAAGTGGGAGTGGAAATTAAGAAGAAGAAGACAAGAAGAAAGAAGTCGAAGAACGACGAAGAAAGAAGCTTCCACACCTACTTATGGTTTTACCTCTCGGTTACCAACACGAGTCGAGGAGTGATCCGATTAAAAAATGTGAGATTTACAATATTTTCATCCCGCGGAGATAGCTCAATATACGTTCTTAGTAGCATGCATCATGAAGCTATCCTGAAAAAGAGATATGCGCCGATTTGAGAACATCTGTTGATTTACCCGCCTCAGATCCTGAGGTCCCCGGTTCAATCCCCACAGAGAGTAAAATGTTGTGCAAGGTTTGGTTGGCGGTTGGACCACCTTACCTAATTATGTCGCCATAATAGAAATTTGTGTTTTTTTGTTGGGCATTTAGAGGTAAGATAGCCAGTTCCTCAGCTTCTCGAGGATTCCGTGTGAAGTGCGCTTCCACCTTCATCCTTATCATAACTTGAAAATCAGCTGAGATGAAGGCTAAACACCTCCCCGTCATACAAAAAATAAAAAAAGCTTTTCAGATAAAGTAAACTAGAAGTGAATTTGAAATGTTTCATCATGTTTTAAATGTGTTTCCGAACGTTTTTTTATGTATTTAGGTACAAATTATACAAATAGAAGAAATTATCACAGACTGACGGGAACTAAGGCCCCGTTTTCTAATAAAAGTTAAATCCATTATTGAATTATGGCTGACGGAAACTAAGCCCCAGTTTCCTAATAAAAGTAAAATCCACTGTCGATGAATTACCAACGCAATGTTACACAAATTCATAGCGGTACAGGTGAAGAAACCAGCAAGCTCTACCAATAATTAAAGAATGTCCATTGTTTATTATTTTGATGAGCAACAAAACCATGGTCTTGCGGTCTAGTATGCATAACTTGGACATACACCGTTATGTAATGCTGGGTTATAGCAAACCGCGCATGTACAGGAAGGCTTGAACGCGATCTTTGTCATGGAACATTTAACTTTGCGACAGCTTTTCAATTGTATGTGTCGATTTTACACAGGCCAACTAGTCATTGCTTGTACTATTGGAACTAGATTACGGATATAATATAAATATATATAATGGTTTTTAGGGTTCCGTTTTCAAAGGGTGCCAACGGGACCCTATTAAAAGTAATAGACTTTTTCCCTTTCGAAGATTCACCTATCACCACTACTCAGACCATGGATCTTATGATAATCACCTGCTAGGGGAATAAGAATATAAATATTACAGGAACATAAATAAAAGAGATAATAGTGTATATAAAAATATAAAATATTAAGTAAAGTTGATAAGGAGGGATGAGGATACTAATGTCACGGGATACCAATGTGTCATAGTAAAAATACACATACATAATATATACTCATGCCTGTTTCCCATAGGTTTAGGCTGTAGGGGTAGGGGAGATACCACAGATTTCGATTTACTACGCTCCTTGCACATTTATTTTGCCTTATTCACTCTAATCACGTCAAAAATATAATAAAATCAAAATCAAAGGGGGCGGGCCCAAGAAACTTCATTTGACTTTTTTCCGTGAAATATGGGTCTTAACCCTGTGTGCGTGTGCGCACTTGGCTGGTTCTATATATCTGTCCCGCATGCGAATCAAGCCTACAACCTGCAGCTTAGGAGCTACCATCAACTAAGCTGTGATACCAGTAATGCATTTAAGTCCTGCAGAAGGCATCATGAATAGTAATCAGCAAAAAACAACTAGAAACATTATAATTTGCATAATGCATGAGACATGCAACTTGAAAAACCCTAGCACAGATCACAAGTAGGTTACGTACCCTTTAATCATCGTTTAGCCACACAAAGACCTTTAGGTCGAAGTAATCTGTAATGATAGCGCGTCTAAATGATGAATAGACATTGTTGTCGTTGTAAGCCAAATTGGTAATGACCCAGATGAAATTCATTTTAACATACCTATCGTAAAAACATAGGCTTAAGTAGTCTTTTTCTTCCTCATGTAGGCGCGTTAAGGTATTTGAAGAAAAAACAATTAGCATTCGAAATATTATCATAACGCCACTTAATCACAAAAACATGTTAATAGTCGCGAAATGCCATCAATTTTTAACTGTCTATAATGAAAAAGTTTTTACAATCAATTGCGACTATAGCTTGGTTTTACCCATAATAAAACTATAAATAAAGATATGTATTGATTGGATTCGACAGTAAAAAATGTGGACTACTTAAAAATGTACGGTGATATCATCCATTTTGGAGCACAAAGGTGCAGTTTGGTTTTCGATTTAGTTGTTTTTACCTTGGAGCGATTATGTTATGACCTTATGGAGAGCGTGTTGGCGAAACGGAGAGATCCACATGCACCTCATAATCGAATGGTTATTCTATCGATAGTTTTATTTCCTAGAAACATCTGAACTATTTTATGAAATGTGTAGTGAAATTATAATAACAACGAACGACAACGTAATTAGCATAATTTCTAACAATAATCAATATTACAGGACAATAATTCCACACAGAGTCATCGAGTCCCAATCTAAGTAACGTCTGTAATATGGGAACTAGATTACGGAAATAATACTTGTATTCTTTTTTTTTTGTAAATTCATACTTATCATACAACAACAATTCCCTGTTCACACCAGCGTAAAAGATACTTTCATAAATAAATAAGCTTCATATTTGAGTTGCTTCACTAAGCACAAATTTAAGTAACTTATAGATAAGAGACTTTCATTACTAGTAAGTAGGAATGTTACCAATCTACACGAAATCATTTGCGATCAAAAATAACTCGAACATAAACCTTTCATTTTTAAATATCTATTATATTGAATCGAAATTGGTCTCTAATTGCCGGGCCATAAAATGTATGCTATAAATCACGAAACGTATAGAATGATCGAGTTATTATTTCAAAAGTACAAAAATAACGGCTTTTAAACTAAATATCGGCAGGCTGAAGTTATACGTAGTAGAAAGTGTTTTTACTATATTTCAGGATTACTACTAAAGAAAACTACGCTGACAATATTTACGGTAAATACCTACATACAAACAAAGCCTTACGCATCTTTCCCAGAAGAGCATTTAGCTTGTTTCAAGTCCGCCTGGCTAGCTATCACCATCTTAATTACGTCTGTCGCCAGAACAGCAATTCTAAATTCCTGTGTTCCGATGTTAAGAGGTAAGATAGCCAGTTCCTCAGACTGTTGAGGATTCCGGGTGAAGTGTGCTTCCACGGCCTTATCACAACTTGAAACCAGATGAGACGAAGGCCAAGCGCTTCCGTCGTACAATAAAAAAACATACAATGGTAGTAATTGCTAAACATCGTAAAAATATAATGATAACGGAAAGTTAAGAAATATTTGTGCAGAGACCTTAGTTCCAAAGCTAAACAAGGTGAGCATTTATGAAACGTATAGTAAAATATTTAGTTACGATTATTGGGCAAGAGTGCAACGGACCATGTCGTTTGCAAAACGGACAGTCGACAAAAATACATTTCGTATTTTTAGCTGGCAAATTGTTCACTGGGTGCTTAAAGGATTGGGTGCTGGACCATAGCCCACCAAATTGAATCAAGAGAAACTTTACGGTATTTTTCATATTCCGTAAGGATTTGAAGAGAAAAAAGTAACAAATCTTTTTAATATATGTAGGCGGCTTAGAATTAGTAACATGAGCCAGAAAATTACGAAAGTATAGCTACTTTCGTACTGTTTGTACCGCCTCTATGGTTTAGTGGTACTCCCATGGGTATCAGACCCAGAGGTCCCGGGTTCGAACCCCAGAGACTAATTTGTGATTAGTCTTGACTTGATTTGGTGGTAGGATCTTATTTAAGTCCGCCTAGTTAACCACCATCTTTGGTTTCCAAGACTACGATGATTATGAGAAAGAGAACACTCGTCTTTTACAGGTCATTAGAATATCTACGCGTAGATATTCCCACCTGCCATCAATGGGCGTTTATAGTCAGCTAGCTATATGAATGTTGGTATTATTAGAACGGGGTTAAATGCCCGGTACCTTGTCCCCGCCATCCCGGGCGAATATCTTAAAATCCTTTCTCAGTACACTAAAAAAAGACGCTACCCTCAGTGGATTCCAAGCTTTAGCAGTGCGCGTCACAAAATACTTTTGAAAGCAATAAGGAGAATAAATCTTGAATCTAAGAATCTGATTTTTAAAAATATTGCGGGGCTTTTGATTGAGGCGACACGTGACCCAAGGGCTGGCTCTTATTTAGGCCAGCGAATTAGCATAGCTATTCAGCGTGGCAATGCAGCCAGTGTCTTGGGCACGCTTCCGTCTGGAACTGGTCTGGAACAGTTGAGTTACCTATAGGCCGATTGTAACGGTCCTTAGGTAATCTGACTGATTCCTTTGTACTTAGTTAGTTTAATTTATTGAATAAATTTTGTTATAAATGTCCATTAAAAATAAAAATAAAAAGTATCTAATGCAATATGATTATAGAAAAACATTTTGTAACAAATCCTTTGAAAATATAAATTCGACACGAGTCTCACGAGGCATCCTCGGGAAATATTGTCTTGCTGCTAAGTTGACGAGCCCCCGGATTTTTATTACTAACTTTGCATGTTTCTGTTTTCATCAATATATCTTATCTTAAACAAACCGCCTAGGTATTTTTCATGGTTACGGTACGAAATCGTGTCAGAACCTCTAGAAGGTTCCGAGTTCGATCCAAGAGAGTACAATATTGTGCTTGGTTTGGTTGATGGTAGGACTTCGTTTATCTGCACCTGGCCTACCTACCATCTTACCTATGACTGTCGCCATAACAAAAAAAAAATGTGTTCCAGCATTAAGAGGTAAGATAGCCAGTTCTTCAGACCGTAGAAAGCATAGTTAAATGTTCGATCCCACGAATAATTGCATTACTATCAAAGCTTCAAAAGAAAACAACTAACAAGGTACTTAACAGGTGGAGATGTGCTAAAAGATCCGCGAAAACCGCCTAATTAGAACAAGGCCTTGCGTTGCAACACCCCCTGAGAACATACATTGAATTGAACAATCGAATTTTAATGTATTTGAGTGCGAATTATACACACAATTCAATACTTCACAATTATTTTTTAACCTTACAATGTTGAGTTGACTAAAAGACCATATTATAGCGGATCAGATTTTTTATTCAGAATAAACAAAAGACTTGAACAGGTGGCGGATGTCGTAGGACCAGCTTAGAGATCTCTCCAAAAGAAGAGCAGCTTACTCTCTACTCACTCGTGTGTTTTATCTAAATACCTACTTACAGCGCTCAACAATCCAGGCGGATTGTTGCCCATAGTGATTATGGAAAAGCCCTCCAATATTGGAGTCTCTGTCCAGCAATATACTGCTAATGGAATGTTGAAGAGGTAAGAAGTAACAAACAGGCCAATCGAGAATGAGATAGCGGTAAGGTCGGCGGCACTGAAGACCATTGCAAACAATTTGGCGCTAGACTTCGGCAGGAGAGTAGTAGAGCCAAGTGGACATGTCCTACCAGTATTGTCATCATTTACCCATTACCGGTACTGGGATGTAGACCAAACCTTCCCCAAATCTAATATGTAGTGGGATCATCATCAGGGACTTATCAAACCTAATCGTTCTACCATGCACTAACAGTGACTCTTGAGGCTTCCTCTTGGACTTCGATGGGAAGACGGTGCTCTCAGGTTTTTAAAAGATCTAGTGGGCTTTTAATAGACGAGACACGTGACCCAAAGGGCAGTCTCTTATTAAGATCACAGAATTAGAATAGCTATCAAGTCTTGGGCACGCTTCCGCCTGGCACTGGTCTGGAACAGTTTAGTTACCTATAGACCGTTTGTAACAGTCCATAGGTAATCCGACTGCTTCTTTTACTTTGTTAGTTTAATTGTACATATTTTTTTTGTGCGACGAGGAAGCGCTAGGTCTTCATCTCACCTGGTTACAAGTCGAGATAAGGCCGAAGGTGGAGGCGCACTTCACCAGGAATCCTCAACAAACTGAGAAACTGGCTATCTTACCTCTCAATGACGGAACACAATTTTATTTTAAGAATTGTTACTATGACGACAGAATCTGGTAAGATGGTGGCTCTAAATGCAGGAACACAATATATACTTTTTTAATTGTTATTATAGCGACAGAATTAGATAACATGGCGGACTGAAACAAAATCCTACCACCAACCAATTTTCAAAATACTTTTAAACATTGAATTATAGATTTGCAATTTTAAAGTTTGTGCATAAACATATACAGTGACTATAACCACTTAGAGACTGCGTGGTCTGGTCAGAGCTAGTCAAACGAGCGAATAAATACATAAATACATAGATACAAAGTAACACAAAGTAAGCCACAACGAAGGGAGTATATGTGTTCCCAGCAGGGGGCTATTATTCAAGTTACCGTTAATGATATCGATCACAATATATTGAGACATAAATCAGGCATTGACGCGTGTAAGCCCAATCAGCATAATCGTGTCAAAGTATCGCCATTTAAAATGTTTAAAATTAATTCACAATCATATTTTGATCGCGAGATAGCCAGACGTCACGGAATAATTTCAACTGATTTGCGATTCTAATGTAAAATGCTGCGAATTTGAAACTCAATCAAATAAAATACAGTTTGTTTATATGATTGTGTCAAGCAAGATATGATAAGTAGGTTAGACCGATTATGAACAGATGACATAATGAAAAAACATACATACCGGTCAAAATCATAAACCTCCATTTTGCTGGTAAAACTATATCCACCAGAAGTTTCATTGAAATAATAAATGAAACTTCTCTTGGATATTAGTTATATTTCATTGTCAGTGTTGTTCCACTGCAGGGTTGTCCCTTGCCGTAGGGGGCCAGTCTAGTAGGTTAGGGGCACATTTAAGTGTCTTGTGGTGAGAACCTTAAGTCGGGTTTTACGACATCCATGGGCTGAGTTGGAGGGGTCTATATACAGGGTAGCTGTAATAATCGAGAGCAAAAGAAAACGTTTTTTTTATTGGAACTTTTAATCTACGGCTTAACGTGCCCTCCGAAGCACGCAAACATCTTGACGAACACCTTCGCAGTAGATAGCTCGACCCAAAGAGACTCAATAACGCGTTGTGTCTGTAGTCGAGTCAAATGATGACTCCACCACAGACACGACATAGATGTCAAGAAGTAGGATTTTTTATAATTACGCACCTGTGTATTATGTACCTAGTACGCTTATAGATTATAGTTATTTAAGAATGAGGCCATCGCTGGTTCTCGTGATGTAGTCACCCCCAAACTGAGTCCTTACTGAAAACCAGCGATGCACCGTTAATTTTGGTGCATTTTAATGTAATGTCCTGGCCTGCCCTGTAATACAATACCCAAACACAGAGCAAACATCAATACTAATCACACAAATGTTTGTTCTGGGTGGGAATCGAACCCACAACCTACAGCGCAGAAGGCAGAGCTACACCAACTGAGCTGTGAAACTTGTTATAATGAAAACTATCTATTAGCCTATGTACATACGTTAACTGTTTCTACCTATTTATATAGTTTTTAAATTTATATGGGATAAATAAATGTGTCTTTCTTTCTTTCTTTATCTTACATATTGGATAATTTAGGTGATTGAAGCTCGCTAAAGCCCTAACCCAACTGCGAACAGACATCACAAAGATGTGCCTGGGGTTGTAACCCACGACCTTCTAATCGAGAGCACACGCTCTACCACTAGACTATGGAGGTGTAACGGTCAATTGCATAAACAGGCTAAATAAAAATACCAAACCAATATCTTACATAAGCAAATAGGGTTCTATAGAATTGGTTTTGATAACGGATCGTCTTGTAATCGATTATAATGTCGATTAAACCTACGGAAATACTTTTTAACAAATAGTTAATCGAGAAATCGGAACACGTTACACATTTAGCTCGATATAATTAAGTAGCTTAAGGTACTCAGGGTTATGCACGCGCCAACATGGTTTTCGGTAAATGATAGCAAAGCAAACGTGGATATGACAAATTCGCCACTAAAAACGTCTGGGCTCGAAGCATAATCATCAAGTTTATTATGTTTACTAATTAGGACAGGATCATCAAGTTTATGATGTTTACAAAATAGGACAAATGATAAGGGGACATAATCATCAAGTTTTTTATGTTTACTAAATAGAACTGATGATGAGAGCACAGGATCATCAACTTTATGATGTTTACAAAATAGGACAAATGATAAGGAAACATAATCATGAAGTTTATTATGTTTACTAATTAGGACAGGATCATCAAGTTTATGATGTTTACAAAATAGGACAAATGATAAGGGGACATAATCATCAAGTTTATTATGTTTACTAAATAGAACTGATGATGAGAGCACAGGATCATCATCAGGATAAATAGGACAGGTAATTAGAGGGCAGGATCGTAAGGTGCACAATTAATACATAATATTTACTAAATAGGACAGATGATGATAGAAGTGAATGGAAGAGAAGAACATGTTGTGCCGACCCTGCCTATTAGTGGGATAAGGACAGGAACATGATGACATGATGAAATAGCACAGATAAATAAGACCTGTATGTACAGTTACATATAACTGGACACAATGTGGATTTCCTCCCACGTTACGGTAACCGGAGCCGCGGGTATTCGCTAGTATCAGCACAAGAATGCACCAAAGAATCATCATGAATATTCGATTACATAATTTAAGCGAATCGCGTTGATTTTAACGCGTACTGGCCGGCTGGCGCCTCGCCGAATATCGTGGACCCTACTACTGTTACCAAAAGTAACAAGAATCCACCATAAAATTACACAAAATATCGAACTGCACACCAAGAGAAGAAGGCTTACCGCTCATTATAAACGAAGATTTTCGTCCATTTCGAAAGGCACGTCCGATTCAAATGAATTGCTGGTATAATTGGATAAGGATAATCAGACGTGCCATTTCTAAAAGAACGCCACACTACGGTTGTACCGGAGGGCGAAAACAGCGGTACTCCGAAGATTTTTTAATATCTACGAAATAGCATATTCTAAACCGCCTAATACCCAAGGGTATAGAAAAGTTTTTATCTTTATTTATTAGAGGGTTTAATCAAAATTATGTCACCCTCGAACTTACAACCTAGAATACAATAAAATAATTAAATCACTGATCGCCTGCGTTTAATACCTATGGTAACAAAGTTCACCAACATTTTGGCTTCCAATAAGGAGACAGAAAATAGTTACACGTTCCTATATTGAACATATCAACATCATTTTTATGAATAAAATTAATTCTCTCGGCTTCGTTCCAAGCACACTCCGCAATAATATGCTATTGTTTGGTTGGTGGTAGGACTACCACCAGCTTGCCATGCAAATCTGTCGCCATAACAACAATTCAAAATTTTTGTGTTCCGGAATTCAAAGGTAAGATAGCTATATCCTCAGACTGTTGAGGATTCCGGGTAAAGTGCGCTTTCACCTTCGGCGTTATCTTAATTTGAAATCAGGTGAGATGAAGGCCAAGCACTTCTCCGTTATAAAAAGAATACTGTATCTACGTCTGATTACGTATTTTTTTAAGTAGGTACGTAACTTATCCTAGCATTGCCAATTGTTGTATTAGCTACGTGATTCATGAGCGCATGTTGAACCCTTAGTCATTTTTTAATTGTTTTTTTTAAGTAAATTTATGTGTGTTTAAAGTGAATAAAAATGTAGGGCCCAAAATATAACCGATGGAGACGATACAATGACAAGAACTATACAAATAAATATAAACGAGGGCCAAAAAGAAGTTATTCATTCGAAAATAATTTATAAATATGACTATGACAGTGACTGGAACACAAAAGATTTCGCTATGATAAACGAAGCTAACGAAACACAGTAAAAACAGATACAATGTTAAAAGCTACGTTGAATATAGTAACTCGACGCAAAAGAACAACAAAAACTGTAGCCAGTGTGGCCAATTATTATGAATGAAATTAACAATGCAATCTTATGAGAAATATACAATGCTTCGGTGTACAGTGGTTATTCTACCACAGTGAGGAAAATGATAAAAAAAATACTAATAGACAAGTCGAACTTTGAAATAAGCGACCGCGAATTAATTTTACTCTTCCCAGAACAATAACAGCTGCTCGATACACAAAATGTCAATGACACGGCCTATGCGTAAGACTATTTGAATTACAATTTCGTAAGAACTCATGAGTTTGGTTCTATATTTGGTTATGCCCAAGCGAACCTCGAAATCAAAAAATTAAGAAAATTTTTAAATGGGTAGCCATTTCAAATTAAAAAAAAAAACACTGGTGTCAGATACTGTTGATCGTCATAGTTCTAATGGAGGCGACACGTGACCTTATTTAGACCAGCGAATTAGCATAGCTATTCAGCGTGGCAATGCAGCCAGTGTCTTGGGCACACTTCTGTCTGGTACTGGTTTGGAACAGTTGAGCTACCTATAGGCCGTTTGTAACGGTCCTTAGGTAATCCATCCGACTGATTCCTATGTACATAGTTAGTTTAATTGTATATTATATTTAATAAAATACCGATATGATAAAATTCTAATTAAAAAAAAAACAATGTTTAGAAGTAGACGTAGCTAAAACGACGAGCTTTCGTAATCAAATAAATAAATATGACAAAAAAAATTACACAGCGCCATCTAGTTCCAAGCTAACATAGCCAGAAATCACATTACATCAACATCCATATATGTCATAATCACCACGATGAGCAGGCGGTTTGGTGATCGCAATAAATATGTAGGTAATACACATAAGGAAACTGCTGCCTTTCTTCCGTTAAGATCCTAAAACCAGCGCTACACTTAACTATGCGTGCATTTGCTGAAATTACCCCAATGCTCAAACATAGTGTGTGCTTATATTTTATGTGTTTTGTAGTACATTGTTTTTTTATAAATCTCCTTGTATTTTTGGGTTTTTCTATGGTTTTCATTTTTTGGTTTGCTTTTACGACGGCAAGTAGCTACTTGCCGTGGCAGTCGCGGCTTAAGAATCGACCCCTCCAACTCTGCTCATGTATGTCGTAAAAGCCGATTAAGAGATAAAAAAAAACAAAAAAAAATAAAATGTTATAAACAATTATAATTACACGTTTTACAAGTAAGTCTCGGTTCCCCGTAAGCCTAGGCAAGCCTCAAATTCACACTGACACATCTTGAATGTGTTTTAATCACGTTTTTATAGCATCGCAGGGGTTAAGGATCCTCCTTAACCCCTCCGATGCGCTCATAGCGTTTCTCGCTTAAGAGTCTATGATACGTGAAATGGTTTAGCTTCAGCGATCATAGCTTCCACAATACTGTAGCAATAACTTTGAAATGAATATATGTTATAGTTCAGGATTGATGCTAGAACGCCAGTCTTGCGAAAACACGATTACATACAATTTTCTCGATAGAAAAAATTCCAAAGTTGACTCAAATTTGTACCAGCCATTCAATAAACACGCCCAATTAGGCCTTGACACCTTGTACAGCAAATAAACGCAGTATACAGCAGACGCTCTGTGTTGTAGATATTCAAAATTAATATTTGTTTTAACGTAAAAAAAAAAACTTAGAAATTCGCGCATAGTTCTGTCATCTGGTGGTCATAAGCGCTGTGGTTGAGCGCACAGCAATGTCACCTTCATTAAAACTACATCTTAGCTCGAAATTAGAGTAAAGTTGCGTTGAGTTGCTAATCATAGGTACGTTAAAAGACACTCGATACAACAAATCTCGAAGATAAAGACACCAAGCCAATGGTAGGATCCCCAAAGTTATGAAGTGGTCAAACGGTCAACGCAGGCGGCAAGCGCCGTCGTGTCGCGGAATGCGGTACGGTGCCGCCTAAACCGAACAAGATTCCGAGAAAAAAAATACACAATCAAATGGAAAATAACAAATGTCGTCGCGACGAACGAGGATATCGAATTCCGCGTGTGATGATAGTACCGTATGCAGATGTCCCAAATAGGAGACGTTTTTATCGCGGAGATAGTCTTGTACAAGGCAGTGAAAACAACGCTGTTTGTGAAGGATGCGCATACGGAATGTGACCTTAATGAGCCGGTTTATCTCATACAGTAGCTGAGTCACATATACTTTGTGAGTACTAGATCAGTAGAGCTATGTGGTAACTAAAAAAAAATGTACCTATGCAAACATCTCTACAAAAGGTAAGACGTTTTTATCGCGGAGATAGTATTTTACAAGGCAGTGAAAACAACGCCGCTGAAAGATGCCATTTTATGGAATGTGACTTTAATTAGCCTCTTTATCTTATAACCGCCGCTGTGGTCTAGTGGTTCGCCCACCGGTGTCAGATCCTGAGGTCCCGGGTTCGATCCCCAGGGGAGTATAATATTGTGCATAGTTTTGTTTGTAATTTAGAAGGAAGATAGCCAGTTCCTCAGAGCGTTGAGGATTCCGGGTGAAGTGCGCTACCATCTTCGGCCTTATCAGAACGTGTAAGCCAGGTGAGATGAAGGCCAAGCGTTTCGCTGTCCAACAATTTAAAAAAACAGTAGCTGAGTCACATATACTTTGTATGTACTAGAGCTATGTATTATAATGTATGCAAACCTCTTTACGAAAGGTATTCAATCCCAATTCCAACAAGTTGTCTGGGATTCACCAAACCGGCGGTCAAAAAAGGAAGCAAAAACGATCCGCATTCCGTGCACCTTTTTTTGAAACTAAGTTTTGATTCTTTTTACACAAATCGTAAATTGCCAAACCGAAATCCCCTAACCCAAATACAAGAGAGTTCATTAATATTTTACGCCGACGGTATGCCGTTTATATCAACATTTTGTATCTCGAACACTCACGATATCAAAAATATATGAAAATAATTTCTCGCTTTGGGGCTTCTAGAGCTCCAAATGAAATCTCAAACGTGAATCGCAAAACAACCTTTAAAAAACTAGATCCGGGATCCAGATGGTAAACAAACGATGCGGGTGATAAGCCGGTACCGGCGTGATCAGGCCAGGCCTTACTTACCACGAGTTGCTGCACTAAAATCGCTTCACGTGACTAACTGTAGTCAATAACAGTAGTATGCCGAAGAATAAGGCAAAGTAACGCCGGTCTCACTATCGAGTTCAGTTTCCATTCGGCGGCATTCAAAACGATTCATTACTTTATTTATTTTTTGTACTATGGATAGGTGCTTGGCCTTCACCTCACCTGATTCAAGTTACGATAAAGCCGAAGGTGGAAGCGCACTTCACCCGAAATCAAAACTGAGGAACTGGCTATCTTACTGAGAATTGTTGTATTACGGGGTAAGCCGTCAGTATATATACCATTTTAGTTCCTAACTATCCGCTAGAGGCACTGTATAAGTTTCCAAGCATATTTTTAGTAAGTAGTAGACGTAGACGCTGTGCACAGTTTGCTAAAACGCATGGTAAGGCCACAGATATTATGGTAATACAGAATCGGTCGACCTTCCGAGGACACCCGCCGCCGGTGTCGATGACTCGTCTCGGACACTTGCGCAACCGAACCATCTCGCTTCTCGCACACTGCGATCGAAAGACAACATCAAACAGTTTGTTGAACTTGGGATACCCAATAGTTATGTTACCGTTGACTTGATAACCATGACCCTCATTGTTATGCCCCTCTACTGTGCTGGTAGCTACCAACCACAGGTAAAGAGTTTTAGATATGTACTTCCCCGAATCAGAATCGTATTTTTTGCATAGGTATTGGTACTGTGTAAGGAGCTTGTATTAAGCATCAAGGATCGCTGCTAGATTTTTTGTTCGAGTTATGTTCATGTCGTGACCACTTTTTACTCTTGTGTGATTACTAACATAATCACGTAGATGAACATATTGAACCGACAGTTATTAATGTACAAAATTTGTATTGCCTTTAATTCGACTTTCCTCAATGTTCAGAATGCACAAAAAGAGAAATCTTTATTCAAAAATTTCCAAACACTCTTTGCTGCCAATTCGGAGATTAACCGCAGAAGTTGATGTAAATGTAAAGCCCACCAGTTACCTGAGCATTTCTTGTAAACCATTATGTTTTTTACGGATATTTGACGGAAACGTACAGATTCCCAATGATTTACGCAGAAATACTGTTATTTTTTCACTTCTTCAAAGACTATTTTCATGGTTACTAAAAATATCTTAATACTATCTCTCGCTTGCTGTATTCTCTATCATTATACCGATTGACCGGCTGAACTGTGAAATTCTCGTCATGATTCGCATCTAAATCGTGACCAACGTTTTAGATATTTCCATCCGCATTGACAATCATAACATCCACAGTAATTCAAATATCCTCATCCGCTTTTCCACATGCTACGACACCGTCACCAACACGTGCTAGTAAATCACAAAAAACCCAAGTCCTTATACGAGTCCTTATACGTTCATAATTCACATCATAACATGCATTATTCAAGTACGTAATTCTACGGGTACGTAATTCTACGGTCAACGTACATCCGCTTGTAGAGGTATTAGGGTTCTCCGATCAATTGCATCTCGATAGCCGTCATTAGATATGACAATCTGGCGCATCGCGGTGTGTCTACAGGGATGTGTTTGGCTGTGTGCGCAGGAGATGGGTCGGTGTGCGTGGGCGGCGCGCACGCGCTACGGCGGCGTATTTACACCGTCGATCCCTTCTACCTCCAGCACTCATGCGCCGCGCGACCTGCGGAACACACGTCCCCACCACTGACCGGCGCGGTGACCCTCGGGACCAGACCACCACGCATTCCACCGCCGAGCGACAACCGTGACACTACACTGTCCCCAGTATGTGCCAGTGATCGGACTCCAGTGAACGAATAGTGAAGTGACTTTAGCACTCATGTGCGACTGACGGTGATGAAGAAGTGTGAATACAGCTGCAGCCTCAACCGTTTATCAGTAAATGTAAGCTTGTGTTTTGTTTATGAGTTAGTAGGCGCATGCGGACAATAGCTATGTAGCCTCCCGATGGTCCCCGACCCAGATCACACGAGTCAGGCGGCGGCGGCACAAAGAGCTCGCCTCCAGAAACAATGCTCTCCGTATCGCGACACAAATATTAAAGTCAACGTTTCACAGAGCTCAGCCTTCGACATAAAACTCAATGACGTTGGGTAAAGAAACACCTGTGAGAAAATGCAAACAAAGTCTGTGTTTCGGACGGTTTTGATATTGTAATACGTGTACTCTACGAATTTAATTGTTGCTCAACATTACATTTTATGTGCGACCGGCTAATTATGTTCACTAATGTTGTGATCATATCTGGATCGTTGAAGCCGGTTCGTTTTATAATAACAAACAGTCTCCGACCTACAATCCAACTCAATCAATGCAATAACAGGTATTATTTTATAAATGAGCGATAAAAAAATTGAGAAATCAAAACAAAGGCATAGATGATTTAATTTCGAATATTTGAATTGTGAAGAAAATCAAATCATTGAGAACAAATAAGCATGAATTGTAGTTATGTTTTCAGTTAAGCATAATGCATTTCGTTGCAAGTAACAATAGTTAATTGAATTGCCTCATAACGAAGGTACTAATCCTAATACTAAACATACTCATGATCGCGTTAGTCATCGATGCAACCTTTCCATTATACTCAAGTAAAATTAGCAGGACTTTTAAAAACATGGGGAATTCCGCGGCGTTTAAGATTGATGCATGATAAATACAGGTCTTTGGGTTTTACGACGTCATATCAAATGGACGCTAAAGCATTCGGGTTTCGATGCTAAAGATAACGGAGTCCCAACCGGACCTACAGAACGTGTTCAAAATACGATTCGCGATTACGTGCCAGCGCTTGATATTCAATTGGCTAAAACAAATGTGACTTGAAGTTATATCACGTACTAGTTAATAGCTCTTCAATGAACTACGTAATCTACTTAAAAAGTGGTTTCAGTCACGGTGACCGAACATAATTTGCATTCGCGTAAAAACCGGCCTGTCTACTTGAACTTTCAAGTTTATTGTTATCGCATCGCAAAGTACACCACAATTATCTAATGAGAATAAAATTTACTAAGAACATACATAGGCGAATAGTTTATACATACCTAGGCACTGGTATGCATTATACATACTGGTATACATAGACATCATCGAAAGTCGAACAAACTTAACATGAATATGACTGACTGACATAACACCGACAGTCTCACGCGGACACAACAATTCGATTCGCACCATTTTAAACACGCCGCGCAAAACTTCTCATCCGGATAATAAAGCCGTGTGAAATATTCAAATGTTCAATTATATACACGGACAATATACAACATTAATTCGTGTCCAGAGTACGGAACAAGTTAAATGCGTGGAAAATGATATACACAATAACATTTAGATAACATCTCGAGCCTACATAACAACCTTGTTGAGGCTATAAATGTGCAAGAAATATCAGCGATAAGTTTGCAAGAGGCTGCGAATACTTTCTAACTGAATTAAGTGTGTTAAATCGACAAACCTGATAATTCACAAACTGGATAACAGTACCGCTTTTGCTAGAAAGTAAAATTTATAGCTAGAAGTAAAGATAAACGAGTCTAGCCAGCATTTTATCGATAAAAGCTTTTCCACATTGCTATCAGAAAATAAAAATGCACCCATACCCCAAAACCCTTAGTAAATTTTCGTATTCAGAATAGATTCAAGAAATAATAATCAGAAAAAATCCTATAATTAACTCATAGTAGAAACTGGCGCTTATTGTAAATATCTCTTTCTATTTCTATCTGCTACATTGCAAAGCATCCTGTTATGCAACGTCCTAAGACTTAATCCAAAACTTGTTTTTAATGTCTTATGATAACCTTTAATTGTTAATAGAACCTCTTTTATATAACTCATCTGCATATCACAATAATGTGATATGGTTATACAAGTATGAGCCACTGTGAATGCACTTTGCAACTTTATCGACTAAACAAGTCTCATAGCTCAGTTGGTAGTAACTCTGCCTTCTGTGCTATAGGTTGTGGGTTCGATTCTCAGCCAGGACAAACATTTGTGTAATGAATATAGATGTTTGTTTTATGTTTGGGTGTTGTATCATATAGTACGTATGTATTTACAAAATGTATTTTAAGTATTCTATCCGTAGTCTAGTTCCCATATCACAAGCTATACTTAGTTAGGGGATAGATGGCGCTGTGTGAAATTTACGTCCTGTAATATTTATCGAAAGTGAATTTTATAGTCTCCGTGCAATTCTAGCAAAACAATTTCAATAATAATAGCGCTTGCACAAAGGCAATTTATGCTTTCTTGTAATAGCGAAATTCCTTTCAAGATTACAGTAATCATCGTTAATTTCTTTTTGCAACCAAAACTTTTACATCTCGGGTCAAAAGTTCAATAAATACCAGTAACTTACAAGTCAATGAACGTGTATTAACTTAAGCTGGGCATACAAAGTAGCATGAAATTCCCCAGTACAGTACCCTTTGAAGGAATGCATTCGATGGCATAAAGTTTATATCCAGTTTCCAAGCGGTTCACCTTTAGCACCCTCGGAATGTCACACCCTTGTATTCACATCTTAACTCACCTTGACCTTACTGATTCATCGCGAGTAAAACAAATCGAATTTCCGCGTCGTTTTATTGGACATTTCTATTAAAAGTTATGACATCCGGATCAGGCGTCGCGTAATTTGCTCTTCTGATTTCGGCGAAGACATCACGCGCTATGTATTTGTCACTGTTTGTATTCGCACTCAATTTGTTCAATGAATTTGGGAACGTTTCAGATATAACGTGAACATAAACAAAGTTGCGTCATACGAAACATTAGGTACATTAACAAAAACCGCGTCCGGTTCGCTGGGATGAGTACAAAAAACTCGAGTACTCGAGACCTGGTAGGTGCAGGTACTTGTGATTTCGTCGTATACGCGGAGAGCGGAGAACAATAGCGACAATGATTCGTTTTATTTGTGAGGCCGATTGACGCGAGTGCAGGTAAACAATCGACGCGCTCGTACGCGCAATTAGCTGCGCGTACGCATCGCCAGCTACGATCTAATCACCACGACGAACAACACTCGTCATAGCAACCACCCCGCACACAACCACCTTGAATATAAATGCCCAGCTATAATCTTTGCGATAGCAAAACGATCGCTGGCGCAAGCGCACAGTATATTACGAAAGTATCTATTAAAATATGCAGCTTTTCCTTGCACGACTTTGCGAAGGACTCAGGCGGCAATCTAAGGTTGCCTATTATCCGCCACGCTCCGAAAAACATCAAAAGGTAACGGCAAAACGGCGGAAAGTTTTGTAACGTGTTTCACAAGAGACTCATATTAAACAATACAGAACTAATAGAGGCGATTATCTAGCCGAAATCAGCTAATTGCTGGCAGCATGCGGTCGACCGCGATGCTACCGCCCTCTGCTATCTTCCAATTACGAAGCACTTACCGAGATACCCGCGAGCGATAGAGCCTTACCTATAACAAACAAGATACAGGTTAATTGGAGTCAACAATAACAACCAGATAGCAAGTTCAAAAGTTAACAAATCCCACGTAATCTTCATTAGAGATCGCAAACAATGGTAAAAAGAAAAGCCAAATAATGCTGTAATCGCGATAACATGTGAACGTTCGACATAACATGAATTATTATGTACAATAACATAGGACTTTTGCGAAATGACGAAAGAAAAGAAAAGAAAGTGCATTTCAAAAGCACAGCACGTACTGATAAGTCTCATGAGGCTTAATGCTAGTTAAAAGTCAATGGGGCACATGCATATTCAGGAGTTTACAATATATTCGAGTTATAGCATAATGGTTATGCGTTAGTTGTATAACACACTTGTACAAGTTACATGTCCACGTTTTAAGTACATCCTTATTATCCTGACTCGAGATGATTTTATTAGCCGTAGTATAACAATTATAACATTTATATCTTGAGTGATGTTCTCAAAGCTTTGCAAATAATATCGAGAGAATAAAATGTTTTAATTTTACACAGCGCCATCTAGCCCCGAACTAAGCAAAGCTTATATATGGGAACTAGATTACGAAGTATGTGAATATTTAAATTAGGTTTACTTTTACTTTTTTTATAAACACAGATACAGATACAATTTAACACCAAACATCGTACAAACATAAATATTCATCACACAAGTACCGGGTGGGTAATCGAACCCACAACCTACAGCGCAATGCTATGAGGCCAGTTAAGATTGATTGATTGATTGACAATCAAGCAACTGCCAGTAACCAAGCAAGCGACGAGTAAGGGCACTAAGACATAATTTCGGGTAAAAAGTTTTTTTTTAATCATGTCAAGTTAAAGCTCAAATAAATCAATATTACAGGACATTAATTTTACACAGCTCCATCTAGCCCCAAACTAAGCATAGCTTGTAATATGGGAACTAGATTACGGATATAATCTTTAAATACTTTTTTTGTAAATACATACTTATCATACAATACAAAACCCAAACACAGAACAAACATCAATATTAATCGCACAAATGTTTGTCCTGGATGGGAATCGAACCCACAACCTACAGCGCAGCAGGCAGAGCTACTACCAACTGAGCTGTGAGGCTTGTTCTAAAATAATAATCAAAGAAAATATTTCATTTTACGAATGAGGCACGTTATTTTATACGGATCAAGTTTTGCACGCTTCCTTTATCTCAAGGACTTGAGACTCAGCTTTGTTGGAATAATGACATCTTTGGATAATATGGAGCGCGTCGAGACCGCTTCTATACGCGGAAGCTCCGTTTATATCAAAGCGAAGGTTATCGTGCTCTCAAAGAGTGGGATTATCATTGTATGCGTAATCCGAGCTGTTTCAACTATATTTTACCGACATCCCAAAAAGGTAAACATTTTATGTCAAACGTGGCCTGTACAGCCTTGAAATTCCAGTCTCCGCACAAAGAAACAGAGTTACTATGACAATTTATGTAAAAAAAGTATGAAACCTTTCTTATCGCGTAAACTTTTTCGATCATACTATATAACAAAAAAAAACACTGTCGGTATAATCATCCGAGACAAAGGCAAGTCGTTAGCTTTTTTATTAAAAAGCTAATACAAAGCTTCACCTTGAATTTCCAAAGGCAATAAGACATAAATCAAAAATCCCGGCACAATAGAGCACATGACAGTAAATATTCCGCAGAGTGGCCGCCATGCGTCGCGTGCGCAGACCACGATCTGCGGTCACGAATTCGACAAGTAGATCAATTTTTACGACCTCTAAATTCCTACAATAACAAAAGAACATGTTTCAGAAATACATATCCCAAACAATCAACAAATAATAAATAAATAAACAAAGTTATCTAGTTCCATATTAAAACAAGCTATGCTTAGTTTGGGGCTAGATGGCGCTGTGTAAAAATTAATGACCACGGCTGGTGCAACCCCGCCGAAACGTCGGGATAAATATAGGTAAAATCCGCGATAAATACCAGTTTCTCGAATTAAAGTAATGATATACTTACATATAATACATTTTGTTAATAGTACCTATTTATATGATATATCCCGATATACTTTCATAGTGCATCTCTACACGAGAAACGGAAGTTACCCTTAATATTTCAAGTCACTAGGACTACTGGTTTGGACTACGCGTTCATCAGTCCGTCAGTCTATCAACTCGACGATTTATGTTTTTAAATGTTTTTTTTTATGTGTGTGACAGCCCAAGCAGATGTCTGGCGGTCTTGCGCAAACGCATTCAACTCTAAATACCAGTATATTAGCACAAAGCAAACAAGTTACTTCACAATTTCCAAATTCGAGATAATCTAAATTTGAACTAGATCTAACGAGTCGGCATTTTATAAAGAATTCCCACGTTATAATGCAAGGTCGCGGTAAATGACTACTTATTTTCGTATTACGTAATACAGTGACAAAATGAAGCTGTTTTAGATACATTATTTTGATACGAAAAACAAACAGGTAGTTACAGTGTTTTTTATATTAAAAAAGGTTTTACATTCGTTCGATATGAGTATAAATATCAGTTTTCTATCTGGTAATACGAATGGATCCAAATGCTATAAATCGATCATTAAAAAGACTTAAAACAGATAATCATGAGTTGGATATTTAGATGACCAAAACAAACATTATGAAGGTCATAATTTGGGTTGCCAAAAAAAATTATAGACACTATAAATAAAAAGATACGTAAAAATATTATCAGCTATAATATTATGAAATAGCCACGGAACCTTTTTTTAATTTTGGGTTAGTTCTTGAGTGGTTATACCTTCCTCGCGCATTAAAAGCTGTTTTCTTTCTAATTTATTATGCGCACCGCGCTAAGGAATGGAACGCTTTGCCTGAGTCTGTGTTTCCCGAACACTACAACGTGGAAGTCTTCAAGTCAGGAGTGAATAGGTACCTTCTAGGCCAGCGTGCCTCATTGTAGGCTGCCTCATTGCTTAGCATCAGGCGAGATAGCAGTCAAACGCAAGCCTATCAAATAAAAAAAAACCCATAATACCACAAAACTCACGTTGATCAATGCATACTAAGCACGCATTTATCTATGGATGTCTGTCTATACCTAGATAGGATGCTCCTACCTTGACCGATAACGAGTTGCATTACTATAAACGCAGTTGAACCATGACACTAATAAATTCTTGGATCCATAGAAATGTCGGATCGCTTACGGCATTTGTGTAAAAAAGTTTATTCGCGTTTATCTGCAAAATTCCAGTCCCATTATGGCTGTAGCGTATTTTTAGATTGCAGCAAATGACAAACGCCCAACAAACAGCTCTTTTCATCTCATTTTTTTGAGTTCACGATTTTCCCATTGAACCCACCGATTTCAGATCCAGAGGTTCCCGGGTTCGATCCCCAGGGGGAGTACAATATTGTGCTCGGTTTGGTTGGTGGTAGGACTTTGTTTAAGTCTGCCTGGCTAGCTACCACCATCTTACCTACTTCTGTCGTATATATATATATATAAACAGTGACAATTCTAAAATTGTTGTGTGCCGGCATTTAGAGGTAAGATAGCCAGTTCCTCAGTTTGTCGAGGATGAAGTGCGCCTCCACTTCGGCCTTATCTTAACTTGTAACCAGGTGAGATGAAGGCCAAGCGCTTCCCCGTCGTACAATATAAAATAATATAAAAAAAGCTCTTGACCTGAATTTTTTTTTGAGGAAGATGATATCTACTATTGAGTGAGCCTTTCCAGAATATTCCAATTAGCTTTCTTTTTGAACTAGGTACATGTTTCGTACTATAATCCTAATTAGAAGCCATGAAGTGTACGAAAGTAGACCGTTTTTTTTTTTAATATTACAGGACAATAATTTTACACAGCGCTATCCAGCCCCAAACTAAGCATAGCTTGTAATATGGAAACTAGATTACGGATAGAATACTTATTTTGTTTTGTAAATATATACGTACTGTATGATACAACAGCCAAACACAGAACAAACATCTGTATTCATCACACAAATGTTTGTCCTGGGTGGGAATCGAACCCAGCCTACAGCGTAGAAGGCAGAGTTACTACCAACTGAGCTATGAGGCTTGTTAAATTGTTTCTGCTCTCTTCCAAATAATCTTGAACTATGCCAAAACACACACTCCACTGTGCGCGCAATATGCTTTAGGGGGGACCGCAATTTTATATTTATGTATATATATATATGTCTTACGTTTTCCGACGTTCCGCTGATTCGGTACACTTCGCAAATTGTCTTACATTTCACACTTTCGCAGACGTTCTCTCTTACCTTCGCTAGCCTATCAATCGTAGTGTTGTGCAAGAGTTGCTGATGAAGCAATAATAAAGCTCTAAATTGAATCAAGGAGTCATTAATATTACCCGCAAACAAAAGATTACTGATCCACTTTAGAGGTGCTTCGCAGTAGATAATGATGTGGATCAGTCAAACGGCACGCGCCGAGATTTCGTGGGTTATTAGGGTTGCCACGGCAAGACATAAAAAAGGGGAGATACATAAATAATCTTAATATTGTTAATTTTTTGTTTTATCATGATTTATTCTTGTAACTCCCCTAGAATTGAAAGTCAAATAAAAACATAACAGTGAAGTAGAAAATTGTTACACATAAAAACTGTACCGCAAAAGAGGCAGCCCTGATTGCATTACACAGCGAGTAATGATGCGCGCGCGCACTCCGCATTATCATTACCATCTGGTTAACTTAGTGCTTACAGCTGATTAATCGCTGCAGGCTATTTCGGCACAAGCTTTAAGAACCGAACTGTACCTACCTAATAGACTGTTTATTGTTACTTGGACCATAATGGTATAATTAGCTCGAGGGTCCCAATGTCAAACACTGTAGCAGATCAAATTCACCACGGTTTCGACACGATATGTCTTTATTGATTGGATAGTAATGATTATTATCCATTGCGCAATGGCATGCACGCCGGACATTAAGGTGTGGTCAACAAACAGTTATGTCGCCACAACTACCAGCAATAAATAAACGGTTGCTAGCTTTCCGTCGTTCCGCGACTGCAGGAGATCACATACAATTTGCGAGACATACGAGACCTGAAGTATATGCAATTACGTAATTTGCTATGTCCCCAGAAAAAAGTGGAGGTAGCACGTATGGAATATAGCGTCAAGAGATATTCACAAAGGATAATCGCACTCTGGTTGTAGAACTAGAATAATCAAACGTGTGGTAATAATGGTAACAGAGATCAGCGTATCCTAGTGCTTAGTGGCGTGTCGTAGACAACAAAGGCTGATGGAAAGTTGGCACTGCAAGCCATGAATACAAATAGCGACAATGCATCACCCGAGAGAATTTCCCAACGCTGTTACAGTGAAACTAGATCGTAAAGAACGCAAAGAAAGCCAAGGAACGATTTGTCTCTTTAGTTATTAGCGCAAGGCTGAGCGAAAGCGGGCAACGTGACACTCACAAACCACTAGTTGGTTAATCACTTCACGTTTTGAGTGACCGCAAAAAAATCGGGCACCTTGCGGCGCAAGGCCGTGCGTTTCCATCATGTTAAAAACAAAAATAATGCACTTCGAGTGTAGAAAAAGAACAATCGCGACACATTTTTGCGAAGGCTAACAACTACCTGGCTAGATATCGAAAGGAAGCCAAGATGAGCCAAATGCCACGCTTGCAATGAACTTTAAAGCTCAGCTTCAGCAGTAAATACCTTTCAATACCTTTGCGTTTGATGCGATATGTTATTGTTTAGGCATTGTTGCCCGATCAAGCAAAACGCATGAAAAGGAACATAAATCATATCAAGGCCGATTCTTATAACCACTGCAACAGAGTATATTTCCGACTTTCAATTCTCAAAATTTTGATACGTATAAGATAAGCAAAATGCTAGGAAAAAGGCCACGGTGACCTGCCGCGGTACACAATCGGAGTCAATTAAAATGTCGATTCGGCTAAACCACAATCAGCTGCCCTAATAGACAATTATAGAGTAGGTTATCGAAGGCATAATCGACCGCGCAGTGCGGCCGCACCTTTCACGGGCCCGACACGCCCACCGGACGCAGACCGAAGCCCTGGCAACTAGGCCCATATCATTCTCTGCTAAAGTTGGTGTAATACGCCTCCAAGCTCAATTCCAAGACCAATTAAGACCCCAAGCAATAATTGCAAAAGCTTAAATAGACTTAATTTGCCACCCACGTTCTGTATGAATATGAATAGCTTAAAATCCCCATCATTAAAAATAGTTATTATGCTAAAGACCTATTCGTAACTCCGTGTTGGGGATCACTTCGTGAAGCTCGTGCCGATCAAACTGTTTCAAAACTCTCGCGGATTTCTACGCCATTATCAACTCTGATAAGGCAATTTAGCATTTCTCTATTGAAGTTGTTGCATCGACTTGAGCTACGTATACACCCCCCGTCGGTAACCATTTAAAAACAACAGCAACAGTGTTATGACAGTTGTAATTTTTCGTGGCTATTTAGCGCGGCCTTCCTGTCTCGCAGGCGTTAATCCGCCATTCAATTTCGAATTAAACGCTTGATTCTCAATGCCAGCCGGGTCGGAGGTGGTCGCTCGACTAAACTTGATAAAAGGCAGGTGGTGGCGCGCGGCGCGCCAGTGCCGAATCACTTGGCCAACGTTTTTGTCTCCGCGGTCCTTTCACTTCGCGCGCCCATGAACGTCGAAAGAGTTCGTTTTATTAACAAAGAAAACCCTACTTAGATAAGTTGATCAATGTGCGGTGATTAATCGGTTTTGTAATTGGTGAATTTGTGCTAAATGGTGTGTCTGTACGTTTCAGATGGTGAGAGGGGCGGCGATAGCGCTGCTGCTGGCGCTGGCATGGGCTTGCGAGTCAAGCGCGAGCGTCCTCGTGCCCACGTACGTGCTGCCGCCCGACTCGTTCGTGCGCGATCAGCGCAGCCTCGGCGCGCCCGCTGACACCAGCGCCGCCGAGTCGCAGCGCACTATCAAACGCCTCGTCGGCGGTCACATGAAGATCAAGTACGAAAAAGCGCACGGTCCAACAAAAAACTCCATCATCTTCGACCAGAAGAGCGAAACGGGGAAGTATGAACCGATCGCGCCGGACCAGTCGGGCGGCAACGTGGGATGGAACCAGGGCATCTGGGATGACGGCATGCTCATGTCCAGCGCGGGGGAAGGCAAGGAGACCGTAAGGAAGGAGGTAGACGAGGACAAAAAGACACTATCGGATCAGGTGGCCGAGGGAAAATATGGTCTGCTTCAGAACGAGTTCTTCGCCAAAATACCTAAACGACCGGGTATCTTGAGCTACGAGCCAAACTCTGAAACGAGAACGAAAGATAACCTGCAGAGTCTCGGGGGTTTGAAAAAAGATGAGATTTGGCTCGCTGAAGATCATTTGCTTGTGCTAAAAGGAGGCTCGTTCCCGGAGCGTACAAAAGAATCAGACCACAAGCCGTGGCCCCCGATCGACGACTACCAAGCGCCCAACAGGCAAGTAAAGCTTCCGCAGAGACCGAAAGTGCCACCGCCCTTTCCGGTACGACTCTCCGACGACGGACCGCTCGTCTTCCTCACGCCGAACGGTAGTGTCCCTGCGGCCCTTTTCCCTCCCTATTTTGCGGGAGAGGGCGAAGGAGCTCTACCTCCTCCGTCATACCCCTACGCGCCGGGAGCGCCCTACCCCGCGAGTGATAATCAGGGAAACTTTACTGCCGGGGGAGCGCCGCAATCAGGTCCTCCGTTCCCATTCCTTCCCGGGAATGCGAGCGAAGGATTCCCATTCCCCGCATCCATGAACGGCTCTTTTCCAGAAGGCTTTCCACCGGGCGCCGCGTTTCTACCACCACCGAGCAACCAAACAGACCTTTACGACGAAGACGACCCTTCGATTTACTATCCGCCGCCTTACAATTTTTCCTACCACGCTGACTACAAGAATAATGTACCTGCAGGGCCATTGGTACCGGGTATTATACTACCCCCTCCTCCGGATTTCTTCGCACCATTAGAGGAGAGGACAACGACAGAGACAGTGAAAACGACAAGGCCAGCACCGACATACATGAGACCAAAATCGACGACGAGACCGCCCACTGTGCTCAGAAATAAATACAAGACTAGGCCAACAACGACTGAGAATACTAGAACTGAGGTACCTTCAACTGTCACGACACCGTACACCGAAGAGCCGACCACGCACAGAACGAGGAAGCCGCAGCGCATTCCTTCAAGGGCTCCAGTACGTGTCCACAACCTACCAGATGACGTTACTATAAGGCCGAAAACAGAGAAGCCAGTGTTCAAAACCAGGACGAAAGTTACATCGAAGCCTCTTTCAGTATCGGTTATTTACGATTATCCTGAACCAATCCATGAGCACAAGACGACTACTGAGAAACCTTACCTCGTATACCGTGTGCCTCAGAAGGTACCAGTCGATGAAATAACCTCTACCCCTGTACCATTGAGGGCTTATTACTCTAACACTCAAAATAATATCCCCACAACAAAACTGCAGCCTGTGTACAGAAAACCAGTAGATAACGGACTGGCATCGTTCTATTTCTATGACGAACAGCCCAAATCTTCACCAACACCATCAACATTCTATGACGGCAGGAATTATTACCAAACTGTACCCTCTAAGCAACCATACACAGCATCAAACCAACAGTCGTACCAGCAAAATGTGAACACTCAGTCCGGTTTCGCACCATCTGTGGACGTCTCATACGGTGCAGTAGACCAGGCCGATGCATTCTTCCTGTTCCCACAAAAGCAAGGAACACGCACTTTGACACAGGAATATTTCAGTATCCAGAAACCAAGACCTCAACCCGTATACGTACAACAATCCAAACGACCGGAAAACTTCTACCAACAAATCGCTGACATCCAACAGACCATTGATTTATTCACGACGAACAGACCTAAGTCGCACTCTCACAGACCACACACTCACAAACCAAAGGCTATAACAGCGAGACCCGTGTACCAATTCAGTTATCAATCTAAGCCGACGAGAGAGCAATTACCGTTCAGAGCGCCCAAGTTAGACCCTGAACCTTTCCGGCCAATGGTCAGTTACAGCAAGCCTTTTAATTTGGCGAACGAATTCAATGCCATCACGCCATCTGTGTCACCAGGTCATCGCCACCATTATTTAGTTGAGAACGTGCAAGTTACGACGGAAACACCAACCTCGACCCGCTACTACCCTAAAACGAAGCTGAGGGAGGAAGATTACGACGACAGTCACGTGGATAAAATTAGGAACAACAACAGGAATATCATCCAGAACGATAGGCCGACGCATCACGTGACGAGGCACAATACGACACCTAACCCGATAAGCCACGGGTACTACACCAAACAAGACGAGAGCTACTTCGATGACATCACAAAGAACTCTTTCGATATCTTCGGGAAGAAACTGGAGGATAGCACTCAAGACGTAAACGGGATCGCTGTGACGGCTCCTCTAGACACAGTTCGCACGCCGATCGATAACAACATAAACCTGCAATACGCATACGAGATCCTCGAGTCACAGACAAACCCTCCATCCTTGGACAGAGATACGCTAGTAAACGACAGGCACCCCAGACCGCCTATCAACCCCGACAGCGAGCCGATACACTACAATTACAACGCAGAGTACGTTCAGCAGAAGCCGCCATCTCTCGCCGACGATACCCTAGTCAACGACAGGTTACCGCGGCCGCCAATCAACCCGGACAGCGAGTTCATACCGATCGCAAATCCCGCGTACAGAACCCTTCAATACAGGGTTCCGACGCAGGTACAAAAGCCACAATACACTGGGGAGCAATACGACTTGAACGCGCCGTCATTGGCCGGTGACACAGCGGTCAACTACAAGAGGCCGTTGCCGCCTGTGAACCCCGATTCGGAGTGGATCGGGCCTGTGAACGCCGCCGGGGAAGGGCGGCCGGGGTCGTTTGTATCGTACAGGTTGCCCGGGGAAGGCGCCCACGTGTACTTCCTGACCCCGCAGGCTGCGCAAGCGTCGAGAGAGAGGTACAGATCACCCGGCTACGGCCGGTGAGGCCCAACGCTCTAGTCTGAACAGTCTGAACTCACCGCCGCGGCGCACGCGACGACCAGTGTAAATACAAAGCGCAAATGTGATGTTAATGTGTCCTAAGTAGTGTAAGAGACTGGCGGGAAACGCCCGCGTTGCCATAATAAGTAAAAGTGACTTTTCTGCGTGTTGTGAAACGAACGCTTCATATCAATAGTTATTTATTAAATTATTTTAGGAGACTGTGGTGTATTAGTTAATTTATTTATGTCAGTATTCTAAACGTACTGTAAGGATGTGATATAAGCGTGTGTCGATTGTGACATTGTTATACTGATTATAATGATGGCGACAATTATGTTATTGTAAATTGTTATATAAATAAATCGTTGTGATTTTGTAACGTATTTTTTAAACAAAGATTTTTTTGAAAATCAAATATGAAAAATGTTTATTACCCCTGTCTTTTATTTCGTCCGGATGCAAACTAAATGAAAATAGCCAGGTAAAAATCGATAACATATAAGTGGTAGTAGGAAGTTAACGAGTTAGATTGGCTGCAAAAAAGTTAATCGAAACAGGCAGGTACAAACGTAAAAGGAACTGAATTCAAGGCCGCTTTAAAGTTTATCTAGACCGGGTTATAGAGATACCGGTACAAGAGTAACTGGACTGATTATTGGTTTGTAATTTAACTTTGTCTTTTTTTTTAATCTTTATTTATTAGAGAGGGTTTAATCAAAATGATTATGTCACCCTCGAACTTAATACCTAGAATACAAAAAAAAACTATTTAAATCACTGATCGCCTACGCTTAATATTTGACCAATATTTTGGGCTCCTCCGATGAGGGGAAAGCCAGAACATTGTTACACATTCCTAACTATGGTATCTTGACTATATCTATAACTTGATATCATCAAAACCACTCCATTTTCATCACGGTATTAATAAATCAAGTTTATTCAATACAAGGCTAAAAGTACTAGCTTATAATGGCATCCTGAACTTCCACTACAGAACTATCTGGAGTTTTGCCTTAATATCTACGCTCAGGCTGGGAGAGACAAAAATATGCTAGTGCCCAGATCTGCTAGGTCAAAGACCCGTTAGTGATATAAATGATCAACAAAGCTTTATAAAACGAACTCGTTATCTTTTATTTTTCCATGGGTCAGACTAGACTCAGGACTTGCCTGGGCAATAATGAGGTCTACGATAGCAAGCCTTAAATAGATAGAGAAAAATATTTATTACATTATAGTGAAATACACGGGCGAACTTGATATAAAGCAACACAAAAAATGAGTATTAACTCTCTTCACATCAACAAATATATTCGAATACCTTTAAAATTATGTTATCTTTCTCAAATTATTGACCATTACTAATATTAGAATTCGTTCAAATTATATGAACGCCTCATTGCTAACTGCTGATTTTTGATCTCTTACACAAATGTACATATTACTCAAACATTCGTTTGATTTTTTTGTTCGAATGTTTGACGTAAGACATTTTGCAGACGTGACATGATAGATTTTAATCAAGTTTTTAGACAGAAGTTGTTTAAACTTGATCAAAATCGAAATTCAAGTTAATTAGTGTTTGTATGATAAAATTATTTTACATATAAATTTGATTTAAATTAAGTTATTAGGATAAAACATAACCCTACAAACCTAAATTTATGCATACCTGCAAAATTATTTTTGGAAATGCGATATCGAAACGAATGAATAATTACATTTGTAACAAACCCTAGCTCAGAAGGTAGCTCTGCTTTCTACGCTTTCGTTTGGTTCGATTCCCACAAAGGACAAATCTATGCGATAAAATCTCTACCTAGGTTGGATGGAAGCGAACTCTTTTCGGGTTTAAGCTCGCCTTTGAAATACTTTTTTGTGTGTGCAATTAAGTATAAAGATAATATATCTTTAACAAGCCTCATAGCTCAGTTGGTAGTAACTCTGCCTTCTGCGCAGTAGGTTGTGGGTTCGATTCCCACGCAGGATAAACATTTGTGTGATGAATATAGATGTTTGTTATGTGTTTGGGTGTTGTAGTGTATGATAAGTATGTATTTACAAAAAAAAATATGTGTTCCATCCGTAATCTAGTTCCCATATTACAAGCTATGCTTAGTTTGGGGCTAGATGGCGTTGTGTAAAATTTATTTATCTGTTCTGTTTTTGGATGTATTTAATGAAAAGTATATGGGTACCTATTCTATCCATAATCTAGTTCCAATAACACATATATATGCTTAGTTTGGGGCTAGATGGCGCTGTGTGAAATGAATGACCTGTCCTGTTCATGCTTGGGAGAGTTGTCGAGTGTACTACTAGGCTTTTTTAGTCTTAAGGTAACCAAAGACCAAAGACACAGACACCTAGTCGAGCTCTCTATACCTTGCGAACCGGCCATAAGTAATTTATTCATCCGCTACGATTTCCTGCAACCGTCTTGCAGGCGTCTTGATACGACAGTTCTGTAACCATTTAAATGGTAATTTCGATCATATCAAAGCTACGATCGGGGATCATATATAACGCTCGACAGACGCGAACTAAAATAAGCTTTGTGCCATTGGTTTAAGACTTACATTTGCTGCATTCAGAATTGGTATCAATTATATTTCAATGGTATTTCTCCCGAGACCACGTCGTGAAATGTACAGAGGTAGAAAGCAAATAATGAAAGTAAAAAAAGAAATCGGGCCGAAATCAAAACCATATTGACCATTTCATTGTTGATAGTATTTATTTATATTACGATGCGCTTAGCCTTCATCTCACTCGGAATCCTCAACAAACTGAGGAACTGGCTATGTAGGCCTCTAAATGATTTGATTAGAAACCACAAAAAAAAAAATTGTTGTTATTGCGAAAAATTTTAGCTTTAATCTCTGAACGCCTCTATTGCCTATGCATTCTCTTCCGTTCCCTTTTTTTTTATAATGAATGGAATAGCATGTATGTATACATAATATCCTACAGATATATCTATATACAGAATATCCTACACTCATCTACTCGCTGTTGTTTTAACCGCCTTCGTGGACTTCATGGACTTCGTGGACGTTCGACCACCGTTGTCAGATCCAGAGCGGGATCTCTGTTCGATTCCCAGGGTGTGCTTGGTATGGTTGGTGGTAGGACTTTGTTTGGGTCCGCCTGGCTACCTACCACCATCTTACCTAATTATGGCGCCATAACAACAATTCTAAAATAGTTGTGTTCCGGCGTTTAGAGGTAAGATAGCCAGTGCCTCAGTTAGTTTAGGATTCCAGGTGACGTGCGCTACCTTCGGCCTTATCTCAACTTGTTATACAATTAATAAAAAAAACTTGACTGCTTAGCTTGTTAGCCATTAGAAATCATTAGAAATGCCCAAAAGGGCAAGCCTCCAGCTAAATTATTATTCATTTCATTAAAGCATTACGATTCGTTTTTTAATTATTTATTTAGTTAAGTTGTCTAGTTGGCGCTGTGTCTTTTATGTTATTTAGTATTAAGTTAATTTAAATAAGTAAAATTAAAGTAGGTACCTATGTTTTTGTGAATTAATTTTGTAAGTACCGATAGAGGTAGATCATGTGCAGCATATTGATTGTTAGATTAAACATCAGCTGTAATAAAACATTTTTATTTTTCATTTTTTCAATAATAATCATCTATCTTTTCTACATTTTAATATTGTACGATTTCGGTGATATTTTTTTCATGTCCTCAACACATTATTACGGTAGTTTAAACGTCGTATTTTTGCCAGTTTTTAAAATCACTTTACAGGGACAGTTAACCAGTGATGTTTTTGCACTGAAACTATGACCATTCCAAGTTAATGTTTTGCCAGAACCAAAAACTTTTTCGTGAATAATAGACCGTTTAAACCTAAAATACATAACAATCAAGCGATTGACACCAATAACAAAGCATTTTGTTACAATTTAGCAATACATTTGCAAATACAGTTTCGGTATTTGATCTTCTTAAAGTCAGAGATTACGTTGCCCGTAGACCAATAGGTGGTAGATAGCCCCCATACTGCTATTATAAATTTATTAATGTCTTCGTTTGTTTTTGTTCGTAAACTTTTTTATGACTACACTGATATTCAAATTTGGCTCGGATATAGACAGATATATTAACTCTTTTTTTACACCAAGAAACAAAACTAAACAAAAACAACACACAAACTATGCAGTGTTTGTTGTACCTATTGTTGCCTCTTCCAGATAACTTGTGGATGTTTTTAACCGCCGCTGTGGCCTAGAGATTCGACCGCCGGTGTCAGATCTAGAAGTCCCGGGTTAGATTGCAAGAAAGCTCAATATTGTGCTTGGTTTGGTTGGTGGTAGGACTTTGTTCAAGTCCGCCACTAGCTACCACCATCTTACCTAATTCTGTTCTGTTGTGTGTTGAGGATTCCGGTAGAAGTCATTTTCCACCTTCGGCATTATCATAACTTGAAATACAAGTGAGATGAAGGTCAAAAACTTCCCCATCGAACAACAATAAAAATATTATATACATATTTATAGATAGATATCCTTGAGAAGGACATAGGCTTTATGCATATACATACATACATACATACATACATACACATATATATGTATATCCCTAGACGTGAAAACCTGTTCTTAGCTTTCTGATTCTATAGCTTTTGTTATTTTAACTTTAAAAGCTGTTGGTTTTCCAATAAATAAATAAATAAATATATATAAAGCTATAATATCAAATAAAATTCAGACAGTCGCGGCTAACAGCCAGTCTCTGATATATAAAAATCGAGGTATGTTCCCTATGTACTACAAAATAGCTGGATCGATTTAACGGGACTTTCATTGGCAGATAGCTGATAATATGGAGTAACCTAGGCTACTTAAAAAAAAAACGAGGGTTCCGCGCATAAAAATAAAACCCCTGAAACCAACGACATTTTTTAAAATAGCTCCCTTTCGTCGTCCAATAATAGTTTTGGGAAATTCCCACGGGATTACGGTAAAGTTTCTATCGTTTCGCTGGTCAATAATGAGAACATACCTGTATCTGGTTCCGTGGTTTGTTGGACGTCTTGCAGTGGATGTGAGTAAAGTCGCAGGTACACTTGTATCGCCACCTGCGGACAAATAAACATTATCAACTGTGTCCAACAGTCCACTGTTGGTCTTGGGTCTCCTCTATAATCGGAGAGTTATACTACCGCGCTTAGTAGGGCCGTAGGCTCGTTTTTTTTAATAATAATGATATTTGTTTGTTTAGCTGCATAAAAATCGGGCGTTCGTGATGGCAGTGAATAAAATATCCATAAAGTTAATAAATCGTTCATAGGCCAAACCATACGCTTCAATAATAAATTGCCAAGTGATGTGCTAAGCTTGTCAAATAATAAATTCAAATACATTGTAAAACAAAAGCTATCCAGGAAAACTTATTAAATTAAAACCTAGAAGATAAGAAAGCCTGGCATGAATAAAAAGAATTTGCTCCAGTAAATAAATTGTTATTAGTATTAGATAATTTTAAGCTATTGTAATGGATCATAAAACCTTTCTCCTTGTGTCGCGATGCCGAACATGCGGAATAAAAATATTTGGCTTTGACTTTGAAAATTACAACAGAGGCGTTTAATTATAATATGTAAAATATATGTTTAACCGCCTCTGTGGTCTAGTCGTCCAACCCCCCGATTTCAGATCATCCCGGGTTCGATCCCCATGGGGAGTAATATATTGTGCTTGGTTTGGTTGGTGGTAGGACTATATTTAAGTCCGCCTGGCTAGCTACCACCATCTCACCTAATTCTGTCGCTATAGCAACAATTCTAAAAATTATTGTGCTCCGGCATTCAACTTCGGCCTTAACTTGTAACCAGGTGAGATGAAGGACAAGTGCTTACCCGCCGTACAATTAAAACAAAAAAAAAGTAATTTATAAATTAGATACCTTAGCACACCGGAAGTAGAACGGATGAGCTCTGAGGACATCTTCCAACCGGAGGAGACCAACGTACGACCGCAGCGTCATCTTCCTCATGCAATACGAGTGGAAATCGAACTGGTCCTCCATTATTTCAGCGAAATGCTGAAAACAACCAAACAATAGTGGTAATAAATCTTTTTATATACACTCAAATCGAAAAATTCGAATTACGAATTCAAAGACGGTTCTATACAGACGCACTTTATAAACGCATATACATAAAATTAAGATTAAAACTCATTATAGTACCGCCAACTGTATCATAAAACTCATTATAGTAGCGCTATCTTTTTTTTATTATTTCTTTAAACTAGTCTATGGTTTTAGGCTGAATTTGAAAAAAAAGCGCACGCATGCGCAGTTCGAACTGTGAAAAAAATGGCGCACGCATGCGTAGTTTGAACTTAATTTCCCGCGCTTCCCATAATTTTTTTTATATGGGAACTAGATTACGGATAGAATACTTAAATACTTTTTGTAAATACATTCGTACTATATGATACTACACCCAACACAGAACTAAAATAGTTGATTTGGAAAAAAGGCCGATAATTTCGCCAAATGCTTACAGGATTGTTGCACGGCTGGATTTGAACCCACGACCTCCAGATTATAAAGCGAGCGTCTATCTACATAGCTTCACAGCTCTTCTGAAGAATGAGTTATGTTTGGAGGTAGGACTTTGTTTAAGTCCTACCTCCAAACATAACTAATTCTGTCATAATTCTGTCGCCATAATAACAAATCTTGACAAAAAAATTGTTGTGTTCCGGCATTTGTAAGATAGCCAGTTCCAGTATGTTGCGGATTCCGGGTGAAGTGCGCCTCCACCTTCGGCCTTATCTCAACATGTTACCAGGTGAGATGAAGGCCAAGCGCTTCCCCGTCGTACAAAAAAAAAACCGAGGGTGGGTTCCACATTTTAGGGTTCCGCTAAAGAGGTGAGCCACTTACCCTATCGATTTCATGCGCCTTTTTGAGCGCTTCGCCCCACAGCTGCGCACGTTGGTACGCCGCCGCCGCCTCCGTTTGGAACCACATACATTGCATCTCGTTTAGATTCTCTGTGGCCGCCACACCTGACATTAGAATACCAAAAAACTTTAACACTCATTCTTTTTGCCCTAATTTTATTTGATTTATTTTCTAGCCAACAATGATAATTTTTGTGTGTGTATTTTATTTTAATGTTTGAACTAGGTATTTTTTATTTACAATTGTTGTTTAATTATTTAAAGTTATATAAATAAATAAACAGCACTGACATTAGAATACCAAAAAAACTTTACCACTAATTCTTTTTGCCCTAATTTTATTTGATTTATTTTCTAGCCAACAGCGATAATTTTTGTGTGTGTATTTTATTTTAATGTTTGAATTAGGTATTTATTATTTTGTTTATATAACTGATAGACAGAACAAGCAAGCAGCCCACCTGATGTAAAGTGCATCATTTGTTTATATAACAAAGCCATACTGCGTAGGTCACATCCACAAATAACCTACGCATACCTACGCGGGTAATTTCACCGGCAACCCTTCAAACCGGAACACAGCAATGCTGCTTGGCGACTGGAATAGGTATGGTGGTAGTACTTCCCCGAACGAGCCCTTTCACAAGGGACTCTTCTACTCTTGTACAGTACCGTTGTAGAGTACGCACACACACACACACAGTGAAGTGTACATGTAATTACCTTCTCTGGTGAATTTGGCGCACATTTCCTCGGCCTTGGTCACGTGACCGGCCCGCAGCATGTACCGCGCACATTTACTGTTCACGTAGCGATCCGCCGTGTCCATCGCCTGCGCCTCCTCCAGCCACTGGTACGCGGCTATCGGGTCGCCGGCGTGCTGTCAACACAGACGAATATTATGTTGACTTTTTTGAAGAAAGAAAAAAAAATAAGAAAGAAGTTGAAGAAGGTTTTTAGCTCATAATAATAGGGTGTACTCCCATTCTACTTGGCAAGACCTCTCTTGCCAAGTATAATGGGAATGCCTCTCTTGAATAATAATATACAATAATAATATAATATAAAATATTAAATAATACTCGTATATATCAAAAGGACGGTCCTTTTCTGATAATAATATGCATAAAAAATACTTTTATTCAAAGATCCTCCATTCTTGTCTATTATTCTGCTATTTATACTTTTTTTATATACATCCATATTACAATGTTCGATATATCTATGAAAAGGTTGGTTGGCTCAACAAAAAAAACCTTCAATATCCACCCTTTGTTAAAAAACAATTCGATAAGCGTAGGTGTAAGCTTTAAAGCCGCGTCTATCCCATATACATGGTCATAAATTACAGGACATTTAGGCCAAGCGTTTCCCCGGTGTTTTTTTTTATTGTACGACGGGAAAGCGCTTGGCCTTCATCTCACCTGGTAACAAGTTGAGATAAGGCCGAAGGTGGAGGCGCACTTCACCCGGAATCCTCAACAAACTAAGGAACTGGCTATCTTACCTCTAAATGCTGGAACTTAGAATTATTGTTATGGCGACAGAATTAGGTAAGATGGTGGTAGGACCCAAACAAAGTCCTACCATCAATCAAACCAAGCACAATATATTATACTCCCCATGGTGATCGAACCCAGGACCTCTGGATCTGAGATCGGTGGGTTGAACCACTAGACCACAGTCGTCCAATAAAAAAACATTGCGAAGAAAATACCTTGAATATCCGTCCTTTGACAATAAACAATTCTATAAGCGTAGGTGTGTGCTCTATCGCCGCGTCTATCAGGTACAGAGCTTTCTGCGTCTGTCCCAAATGGTCATAGTGCTGAGCCGCATAGTAATACGCCCATAGCAACGCGCTAGCCGGCTGTTTCTCTTCGGTGGGATCGGCAGCGAAACAGCTGTTTTTGTTCAAGTTCTCTATGTACTGGATCATTAGCTGTTCTATGATGTCTGCTTTGGCTTTGTCCTTGTATAGTGTGCTGGAAGAAGAACAAAGTTTACATGACTATTAGTGAGCGTATGTTCAATTGTTGAAAGGTGACAGGAATTATGATGCTAAGGCAGGACAAAGTGCTATCAACTGCCATTACCTTAATCCTCATAAATTAGTATAAGGACTTTTTTGTTCTATCACGGTAATTCTTGAAAAATAGTGGTGTAAAGTGTAGCGAGCAGATCTACATCATGTTATTAATTAAATCAATCTCCTGTAATATTTATTTATTTATTTATGTGAGGTATCTTTTGAAAGAGTATCGAAAGTTATTTTACTTATTACTAGCTAGATTTTTATAGTATAAGGACTATTTTGTTCTATCAGGGTAATTCTTGAAAAATAGTAGTGTAAAGTGTAGCGAGCAGATCTACATCATGTAATTAATTAAATCAATGTCCTGTAATATTTATTTATTTATGTGAGGTATCTTTTGAAAGAGTATCGAAAGTTATTTTACTTATTACTAGCTAGATTTTTATAACAAGGAGGTGCAAAAAAGGTTTTTTTAGCTTGGTTTTTTTTTGTAGGGCTTATATGACTAAGTATTTGTTTATGTATTTTAATAAACAATTAACCCCTGTTTCACAATATTGGTTGAAAGGTGGGTAAATGTGATTTCGTTTATCTAGTCTTTGATTGGAAAGGTTACGAAGGTTTTGATGATCATCAGATCTTGTAAAAAGTCACTGAGTTATTTCGTTCGTAAATTATACACATCAATACCTACCAAGAGAAAAAATATATATGTCAGAAAGCAAATAAAGCATTTCCAATTTCCGTTTATATCCGCGAGTTTCCCGCTACTGACTGAATAAAATGGCGGCTTACTAAAATATTTAAAAAACATATTGTGCCGAACCTTTCTTGAGCCTTTTCTAGAGCCATCGCATATATACAAAATAAATAATATTACAGGACATTAATTTTACATATCGCCATTTAGCCCCAAACTAAGCATAGCTTGTAATATTTATTTATTGGAAAACCAACAGCTCTTAAAGTTAAAATAACAAAAGCTATAGAATCAGAAAGCTAATAACAGGTTTTCACGTCTAGATAACAGTATGAAAACAAAAAGGTTAACAAATGATCGACTTAAATAGTACCTATCTGTGATCTGTGAGTTTTAGGTTTCAAATAAAGTTGATACAATGTAATTATGAAGATGTACATAAGTTAACTCACTAATTAACCTAATTAACACCGAAAAATTCTGAATTCAGCCGCTGCCTTGCTGAACTGACGCTCGTACAGAATAGTTCAAAATCTATTCGCCTACATAGCTCATTGAAATTATCACATGCTCGCCACAGATACGTATTTTGCCGGTATGGAAACTAGATCAGTAAGTAAAGACAAGTCTATACTTAGTTTGAGCGAGGAATTCCTTGTAATGAAAGCCTTATGGTCTTACTTAGACGTGCATCTAGGCTCAATCGGCTACTGTAGTGCAACCCTTCCACCACCTATGTCCGCATTCCTTATTTTAGTCAGTGGTAACACCTAGATTTATTTTGCGTGTAAATATTGTCACACCGAAATAAACTATTCTACTCTATTCTATTCTATGTGATGTGTAGATGCGGTACTTACCTCATGTCTACGAAAAGCGGAGGGATGCCTTTGTGCAGCCCCTGCCTCAGGTACGCGTCAGCCAGTCTCTTGAAGGTGGGAAGGGACAACGCTTCCGTTAGCTGCAGCCGACGTGGTGCTATCGCTCGGGGGTACTCCTTTCTGAAAGCCACAACAATCACAATTCAATCTGACGCAACATTTTCGAAGTGAAGACGTTGGGCATTTTTTGAGATAGTAAAAAACCATTGACCTCGCGACACTGTTACCTTACCGACACCACTTTTGACACATTTGACTTTAAATAAACACTTCACGTTATCTTTACGATCCTAAGAGGTACGGGTAAAGACCGTTCGAAGACTGCCTCTACCTATAGCCAGACAATTGAGCCGTGACAGGTATCTATCAACGTCAGTTCTAAGAAGTCATTGTGTTAGTTGTGTTGCAAAAACAACACTCGTTAATAGATATAGCAACCAACGCGACAACATTGAAATTCAAGTACCAACAATATCAGCTGTTCTATTCGGCAAAGATCGACAAACTTCAAGTTTGAACCTATCTCGGCACTCCCGGAGTGCCACTAGCTTTTTATTAAACTACCCTTAGCGTCACGCATTATCATTAGAAGCCGGTATAACTTGAATGACGCAATGACAAGAACGTAATTTTCTCATCTTTTCTCCGCCTGAAGTTTTTTATTCCCATAACACGTCAAAGAATTAGTTAATGCTGTTATAATTATTTTATTACGACTCATCACAAATTGTAGATACGACTTCAAATTTCATGTGACCGATATTACCGTCTAAATTATTTATTGTACACCAAGAAACACAACAAAATAAACAAGCAGACAACAATACTTAAACTAGGTCCAATGGTCGGCCATATCGCTAAATTCTCTCTTCCAGATACATAAGAAAGATATAAAATAACAGCAGTAGGTAGCGAGATGATAACAAGTTGGTGGAGGAAACGTAATGACAGCGTAAATTATGTTAAAAATAAAGTAACGCCACGGAAATACAAATGCTGAAAGCTGATAGTTTTTGCCTGAGACTGCTAAGAAATGTATTCACGTAGGTATGCGCTAATTGTATTAACTTAATTAGCGTAGAACCTAAAAAAGTCATAGCACTTGAAAGGATTCAAATAAGGTCTGCGTTCTATCTAGGTTGACAAAAAGAGCTAAAAAGCTTGCTCGTTTGTCTTTTAAACCACTCTTAAAAAACACATTTAATGACAATAAAACTTTGGCAAGGTAACATACTAGCGGAAGGTTTCCGGGGATAACAATAAACCGGCCAAGTACGAGTCGAGTACGCACAACACGGATTCAGTAAGATTTATTTCAAGGCCAAATGTCGTAATTTCTGAAGTATTCGCGTGGGTCACTCACGCATGGCTAGATTTTAGTATTTGTTGTTATACATCAAGGAAAGGTCTATAATCGCACCAAATTTGAGCTTTATATAAATTACCATTTATACAATAAGATCAAACGTGTGATTCTTTATTATTATTGACCATTCCGCCAAAATAACAAATATCGTCTGAAAATTGTAGCTCTTACGAATTAAAAGTTACAGCCCTTTAACTAGATGGTTGCTGTAAAACACTCACGGTATGTTTTACATAGAGAGCGGGACGCGTAGCACCCAATAACCTCAGATTAGCAACTCAACGCAACTTTACTCTAGTTTCGAACTGAGATACCGTTATAATAAAGGTGACATTGCTGTGCGCTAAACCACGGACCACCAGATGACAGAAATTTTTTTTTTTTTTTGTATTCTGCTTATTGGCCATCTGTCAATGGTGACAATAATCCAATGTGATGTTGATGTCTGAAATCTAAGAATTTGTCGCTGTATGAGAGACCAGCCCAGTGACTCTTCTCTCACTCTCTGTCAGCGAATCTCATTGCGAGACTCTGTATGCTGTGCCGTTTTAGTCTTGAGAATGTAAGACTCCCCGACCCTTCCAGTTGAGCGGCCAATTCATTCCTGTGCTTGTTCAGCCTTGATTGGTAGTTTTTACTGTATGTCTGCATTTCTTGTTTTACAGTTCTCAATGGTATATCCATGTATATAAACTTGTTGCTTATGTGTTGTGGGATTTTAAATATGTTTCGTATGGTTTTGCTCTGGAACCTTTCTAGGATTTCTATATTGCTGTTACTGGCTGAGCCCCATAGTTGGATCCCGTATGTCCAAATGGGTTTTATGATCGTTTTATATATGGCCATTTTGCTGTTATAAGTCAGTTGGGATTTGCGTCCAATCAGCCAATTCAGGCTGCGGATTTTGGTGTCAAGTTGTTTGCGTTTTGTCCAAATATGTTTACGCCAAGTAAGTCGGCGGTCAAGGTGCATTCCCAGGTACTTCGCGTCGTCCGCCTGGGGAACTTGTTCGTTGTAAAGTAAGACAGGTGGGCATGTTTTTTGTCTGAGAGTGTAGGTTACTTGAACGGATTTGTCTTTATTCGCTTTGATGCGCCACTTATCGAACCATTCTTGGACAAGGGTGAGATGTCGTTGAAGATTTTTTGATGCAGTGTCAGGGTCGTCGTGGACAGACAATATTGACGTGTCGTCTGCATACGTAGCAGTGGTAGTGATGTCATCGAGGGTAGGTAAATCCGCAGTGAATATCAGGTACAGCAGCGGTCCCAAAATACTGCCTTGCGGCACTCCAGATTTGATTTCGTGTAGTTTTGATAACTCGTTGTTGTGTTTTACTTCAAAGCATCTTTTTTCAAGGTAGGATTTTATGATTTGGAAGAAGGAGTGTGGGAGTTTTTGTTTGATTTTGAAGAGAAGTCCCTCATGCCAAACCTTGTCAAACGCCTGGCTGATGTCTAGGAATATGGCAGAGCAGTACTTTTTATTTTCAAGGGCTCTTTGAATAATATCGACCAAGCGATGAACTTGCTCGATCGTACCATGTCCTTCTCTGAATCCGAATTGGTGTTTAGGTAGGGTTTCTTCGAGGTATTGTCTCATTCTAGATAACAGTACTTTTTCGAACAGTTTTCCTGTAATAGGTAACAGGCTAATGGGTCTGTATGAAGCCACTTCTTGTGCTGGTTTACCTGGTTTCAGTATCATAACAACCTGTGCTATTTTCCATTGGCTGGGAAATGTCAGAAGTCTTAAGCAAGCATTGAATATCTGGACTAAAGAGAGTATTCCTTTCTTTGGCAGGTTTTTCAGGAGAGTTGCATCTATCAGGTCATACCCAGGAGCCTTACTATCTTTGAGGTCGCGGATTACTCTGGCGAGTTCTTTTGGCGAGACACTTTTCAGGGCAGGGCTCATTTGTATGGTTGATTTAAGATAGTGTCTTATTTCTTCGTCAGATGACAGAAATACGCGCGAATTTCTACGTTTTATTTTTTTACGGTAAAACAAACATTAATTTTGAAAATCTAAAACACAGACCGTCTGCTGTATACGGTGTTTATTTACTGTACAAAAAGTCAAGGCCTAATTGGGCGTATTTATTGAATGGCGAACATTTTTGGTACAAATTAGAGTCAACTTGGATTATTATTTTTTTATCGAGAAAATGTTATGTAATCGTGTTTTCGAAAGTAGCGTTCTAGCATCAATCCTGAACTATAACATATATTAATTTCAAAGTAAATGCTACAGTATTGAATATATGATCGCTGAAGCTAAGCCATTTCGCGTATCATAGACTCCTAAAGGTCCTACCTTTAAGAGTCTTCTGGACAGACAGCATAGGCTTAGTAAACGAACCCTTTGGGTACCCTAAAAACGGCAAAGTGAGAGTGAAGCTTGAATATTGGTTTGTTTCATCTTCTTTGCATTCCTACACGATACACAATTCATACTATTACAGTGAAACATTCATTAAATGTTGCCTCACGCCTTGTTCGACGAAAAGACTGAAAGACGACGCATTGCTTCTCATGCACCGCTAATAATACATTCGGAAATGATGAATAAGATAAACACCACATCATTTTTTGACATCCCTTAGTCAACTTTCACGACACTGGCCTAAAACCTAGTGTGAGAAAATTAAATGTAAATATCCACAGGCAGAGAAAGAGAAGGTACAGAAAAAAAATTGTCTTCCCCGTCGTACAATTAAAAAAGAGAAGTGCTTACTATAAGGGCAAGAAAACTATGGTTACACATTGAGACAGATAACATAGAAATGTTGTTTGTATTGTACTTACTTGTAGGTTTCGAAAAATTCCACTTTCTCATCTGGTTCTGTTATTTGTTTGGCTTCTAGTAATTTGGCATAGTACAACCCATTCTCAGGATTTCTCTTTACTAGATCCTCAAACACAGTCTCTGCTTCTTTGAACCTGCAAGCAATAATTGACTAGCTTATACCCCAAGCAATAGAAGATATATATATCATAGATATATCATAGATATATATATATCATATATCGCCATAAAGATATATATAAAAAAAAGTTTATAATATGTGTATATTGATACATAATAAATTACTGGAGAAGCTTAAGGTGTTAAATGGCAATATTTTTAAGAGTAAAATTAATGATTGGTTAATGTATTATTGTTTTTATAATTAAATTGAATATTTTGATTATTATGAATGAAAAAGTATTAATATTTGCACGCCTGCATGCAGGTCGAATACATGTACCTACTGACCTTTAGCACTTAGATCTGCTACTGTAATATTTTATGTATTCTAGCAAATAAATGATTGATTATGATTAGAAGGGATGCAATACCTTTTTTTTATTGCATGACAAGGAAGTACTCAACCTCAGCAGTCTGAGGAACTGGCTATCTTAGCTCTAAATGCCGGAACATAACAATTAAAAATTGTTGTTATGGCGATTGACTTACTGAGACGGTGGTATATAGCCGGGCAGACTTAAAACAAAGTCCTACCACTACTACACTACCACTAACCATACCATGCACAATATTGTTTATACTCCCCTGGATCTGACACCACTACAGAGGCAGTCAATATATTTTATCTTAGGCATTATGAAGATTGGAACTTATGTTGACTCTGTGCTGAGCAAAGAGTGTGTTCAAGCGTGACAACTATCTTTCAGAGTTGTTTTAAATTTGTTAAAATCAAAACAACTCTGTACCATTACTGTACCTTATACATTACCATACCTTATACAGGGGATGAGTTTATTAGTAACCACTCACCTCTTCAATTTCAAATAATATTCCCCAGAGGTCTCTTTTATAGCTAATTTATCCAGAATTTGGCTTTCAAACTTGTGGAGATGCTGCAGAGCTCGCTCATACTGTCCCGATTCCGCCAGCACCATGTTTTGGTACAAAAGCAGCTCTGAATGTTCGTAATCATATGGCCCCTTCATTTGATTGGTACGGAATGAGTCGAGGATGCTGTTGGCTACTTCAAAGTCACCAAGAAGGTGGTAGCTCATGGCAAAGCCAATCCACGATGCCCTTTGTGTGGGTCGGAGCATGAACAGCTGGTATCGAGTGTCCTGGAATGCACAATGGAAAAAATTGTTTCAATAAGAATTTTCAATATACATCTAAGCAAGGGCTAGTGAAATGGAATATTATCAATTCCATCTATGTGGTTAATATATTATTGATATTTGTTTAATTTACTTTAACCAACTCAGGTATTTGATCTCAGAATACTAATCTGATATCATCCTAATATTAATTGATAGATAGATTATCCTAACATTGAGAATAGGTATAAAGCTTTAATTACTTTACTATTTTAGCTTGCTCTATTAAAGACCTCATCCTCACTAAGGTAATGACCAGGCAAGGCAAGCCTCAAGGTCAATTGCTTACCCATTTTGTATAAAAAAATTGATACAAGATAGGACCAACCCAATATACCTACAGCTTGTCTTAGATATACATAACTTCATATAAAGATTATTTTTGTCAAGGTCACATGTAATCAGATATTTGAAAGCCTTCAGGTATATATTTTGTGTCTTACTTTGTAACCCTCAAGATCCCTCATCTGAATCTGAAGCAGTGATAAATCCCTGAGAATTTGAATATTCTCTTTCTCCCACTTCAGGGCATTTCGATAGCATTTGATGGCCTCATCATACTTCTTGTCAGATCGCTGGAGTAATCCATAAACATGCCAGCAGACTGGGGATTTGAGGTCATTACGGAGACCACGACGGACATATTCATATGCCTCATCTTTGCGACCCAGGCAGTTTAGAGTTAGACCTTTCATGGCCAGAGTTTCTGGAATAATACAAGAAACATATATAATCTACTGAAACATAGAGCTCTAAAGATTTACCAGCACAGAGTTTACTCAATAAGTAGCATTATCACCTCATCATCATGATTTTGATCAGGTCTCAGATCATCCTAAGATTTAAGGATACATATAAGAATACAAGTAAAACTTAATCCCTCATAACGCAATAGAATGTGAAGTACCTACCTAATAAATGTATAGCTACAAGGCTCAGTATTTACATTATTATATTTATTTCTGTTTTACTTACCTCCATGTTCTGCAAATTTTGGGTTGGTAAGGATTTGCTTAGCAAACTTCAGCCCATTTTTGTATTGTTTGTGTTCATAACAACGCTGTAAGGTAAAATTATGGATATAAAAAGATTTAACCTCTATTTATTAGTAGATAGGGCGATTCCAAGACCTAAAACTCTTGTCAATTTTACAGAATAGAACTTGATGCCATGGTGAAATTATGTGTTCTAGTTACCATCTTCCTAGTTGCCTAAATGGAGCTGTTTGTTTAAACGTAAATGCATCACAAAATCGAGTCGGTACAGAGGGCATTCCTAAAATAATCAAGATTATCGCCGAGAATGACAAGCCATCTAAGTTCAAGTCGTGTTTACACCTTTACATACCAGGATTCTTTTGAAAAGTGCATTTTCTTTGGGTGGTAGAGGATTACTGGGTGGCATTTTGTTGCAATAAACTCGTGTGCTGTTGTTTTTCTTCACTAAAAATTGAATTATTTTCTAAAAACCTCGTGGCTATACTGGCTATGAACCAAAGAAGTCGATGAAGGATAGCAATCTATCTATGGTTCATAGACGAAGAGGTCACGTGACCCTATACGTGTTGCCATGCCTATGCTATGCTTAACTGCCCATTACTTTTCTACCAGACCTTTTGGTAGAAAATGCGAAATTTTCCCCAAGAAATATAAAATATCCTGTATGACCAAGATCCTGACCTGACTGTGCATAATCCACCCGCATTCTGTTGGCAAGCTACGCACAGATGCGTTTGTGCGATGATTATAAAACCCTATACAACTTTAGTACCGGGACATCAGTTAGGGCTGGTGCGGCGGCTCATTTCGGCCAAGGACCACAAAAGGCGCAAATATAATAATCACGGCAGAGCTTTCTTATTTGAGCCATAAGAACATTAATTTACACAAACATGCAATTTTAATGTTGGTAAAGCAATGCTGGTGGCATTGCTATTCAGCGTGGCAATGCAGCCAGTGTCATTGGGCACGCTTACGTCTGGTACTGGGGCCCTACCACAATAATATTAGTATTTTTTCAATGGAATGTCCAATTTCAATAATTCAAACAATCATCTACAGGTACCTACTGAAACAGCCTTGAATTCGAAGTGTCTTTGATTGGATATAGGCAGACTAATATACCAAAGTCAACAAGAGCAGAGTTGCATGTGAAAGTTTTTTTTGCTCACTGTACTATTGCCAGTACTAGCAAGTACTGGCTGCCATTTTAGATTCGTTTCTTTTCAAGTCGACTTAGACCAAGGCAGAAAATATAACGTGGTGTAGTTCCTACCGGCGTTTCTATAAACTTTTTAAGTATTAAAAAACAGGTAGGTATAGTATAACTATAGTAGTGTGACTTATTAAATTGAATTAAATTGTTTTCGCGCAGGTTTGACAGGTCATTTTCCTTCACCTTGGGTTACATCGTTGGTATTTTCGTAAGGATCCTTATCACCTGATATAAAATAAAGACTATGTTATTTAATGATATTATACTTAATATACTAAAACATTTCCACTAGAACGCACTAACACCCATTACATACTACGGGCGAAAAAGGCTATTTGGAAAATAATGCTATATAGCACTATGCAGTTGTAAGAGAAGTATACAGTAGTACATGGGATGACAAGTATACTTCTCTTATAACTGCTTCTAATTTTTTTTTTTTCGGGACTGTCGCAGTCTGTGGTGAAAGACGTCTACACACAGATAAACATATGAATGTGTCCAAATTTTACAGAACAGCTTTCTTCATCTAAATGTATTGTGTATTTGCTTCACACACATAATACCCGTTTTGTTTTAATGCAAAAGGGTCTTTCTATGAAATCAACGTCTTTTCCATTCGGATCCTGTCACTCTATAGACTTCAGATCCGCGCCAAATTGCTCGGGGTTTATATTATTGATTGCTTCAATGGCTCGCAAATTTTGTGTTAGATAAAAAGATGATCAAAAGTATTGTATTTTATTTTTGTATAGGACCCTACGAATGAATAATGGACCGCTACATTATATATCAATATTCTTAATATTTTTTTTAATGGAAGCAATATTCTGAGGTGATTAATGTAATATTTTTTTACATAAATATTATTTTCTTGATACATTCAATATGTTGGCGTGCTTATTTATTACACTTAAACTAACTATGTTTATTACACTCAAAGTGGAAAGAGTATATCCTAAGTCGAACTTTTATTTTGTACCTATTTATTTTTTCAGTTGTTAAACAGAAGTTTACAAAATTTAAATTACAAAGCATTTGCACCATATTACGTAACAATATATTAGTAAATATAAGATTTTTTAATGTAATATATCATTATCATAATATATAGATATCATTATATATTTAATGAAAATTATCGTATCCTGCAGGATACGATATTTTGATCCTTATCTATACGAAATACGATAATTTAACGGCCCTGCCTGGTACGATAGCAGCCTCGCTGGCTTTCACTGGATGGTCCCAGTGTTTACAATCTGAAGCACCAGCCTACGTGTATGGGCTTAGTTAGACCTTCTAATATGTGCTACGAATCTGACCTACCCAGAAACTGACAAGATAAGAGTGACTTCCACTGTTAGTCGTATTCGTATCCAGAAACTGTCTGATTTAGACCGCAGCAGACCTAAGACTCTAAGACCAATCGCAATTCAGACTTGGCCAGAATCATACCTACTCAGTTTTTGTCGTAAAGATCAATTCACTTGGGTTATTCCGGATACTATGACCTGCCCCGCTAATAGGACGGAATAATTATTTATACTTGAGTCTCGTAGCCAAATGCTTAAATATTCTATTCTCTTTGCCAGTTACCTCTTCTACCACTGATCAAAGAGTAACTTTAACTTCCTCTGATCATAAGATCTGATCTGACTTACTTATAGTAAAAGTAATAGTATTCTATGATCCAATCTATGTGTTGTATTGTAGTAATGTAATAGCAAATAGTATTCTATGGATTTATCTGATTGAAACAAATAATAAAAATAAATGTTCATTGTGTGGAGGGAGGTTTGTAAAAAAGTTAAAATCCTTGGTATTTTGGGCGAATTACATGTATCATCTACTAACAAGCTTATAGTAAATTGACTGCGAAGATGGGCATCGAAAATATGCGTCGTTGGCCCATGTATATCGTGTTTGCAATGTGCATTCTGCTCACCCTTTCACTATTTAATAGCTGGAGCCTAGAGACAGAATTACGAGCCAAACTGGCGGCAATGGCTCAACAGATGCACGAGTGCACTCGCCAGTCCTCTACTTGTATGGAGGAGTCGCTGACACTCCTAGAACAACGCGACAATTACCTCAGTAAATCCAACAACCTGGAAAAAATAAAAATAGAACTACATTCCAATTTGACTGAGCAGAATAGTAAGCTGATGAAAGCTGAGATCCAGGTGAACCACACGCGAGTTGACGTCGACCTCTGCAAGACAGAACTAACTTCACTGAAGAATCTACAAGTAAGTAAGTCGGCAATGCTTGAAACACTCAGAATGGACAAAGACATGCTGACTTCCCAATTATCTGATAAGAAACAAAAAATTGAGGATCTAGAGAAAGAGGTAGAGAAGCTGAAGTCTGCACTGACAACAAAGAGCATCCCAGTCTCATCACCTTCAAAGATAACTCCAGCAGGTCAGCCTCTGAAACTCAGCTCAGCTCTAAAAGCCCACAATCCTTTAAATGAACCAGTTTTAGAGAATGATGCTAAAGAAGAAATTGAGGATGTTAATTCAATCAATGAAGTTGGAGACTTTGATTAGTACCAGTAGATGTTAAATTTTGCCTGTTGATATTACCACATTTTTTGTAGTTGACAATTATTGCCTTGATGACTCAATAAGGTACATTATGTATATTATGCTACCTCTGATTGTATTTTACATATATCCTATTATTTGATATGGAATGTATAATAAGTAGGTACTTATTCAACAATTGTAATGTTATTATCAAGATGCAGTATTGTTAATCTTTTGTTCTAAAATGTTGTCAATGGTTTGCAAAATTGTGCAATATACATATAAAAGGCAGAGGCATGCATTTCCAGTTTAGGTATTTTTATTCAATAGTTAATTATACCTACATATTTTATAGAGAATTAGTGAGTTAAGGTTAAGTTGCAGTAAAGGGTGACAGATATTTGATAATTATAGGGTAATTTGCCATGAAGGTGCCACTAATAGATAGATCTTATTATCATTTCACAATTCATTTTATTGCTCAAATTATTTTGGCTTCAGTTGAATTCATCCAACTATTTTTATTGACACTTTGTAGGATTCTTTTTTCGTTTTTATTGAAACCTAGTGTTAATTGTCCCTAACAATGAGTTATATACAAGTCAGAAGATCTGTAACAAAGGTCTTAATTTTTTTATCACAATTTCCAGTTGTTCTCGGTAGCTTAAGGTATAATAATTATTTGTGATAACTTCTCAAAACCCTTAGATTTAATCTCATACTATTTTGTTACCTATGTCATGCAATATTCTCGAACATATACCCCTGTAACCACCTGTAAAGGTTACATAGACAGTTCAGGATGATTTTGATAAAGTTGTTGATAATGTTTATGTAGGTGTTTAGGTTTATTGGACAAATAAACAGTTTTATACAACAATTTAGTGTGAAATTAAATTTTACCACGTAGTCTGCTTCATTAATCAATTAACTGACCCCGCACAGTTTATCTTGCACAAAGTTTTCACTATCGCAAAGTCCAGCCCAGTGGTGTGTTGGTAAATGTTTTTTACAAATTTGAAAATAATTTAATGTGAATTGAGTAGTGCACATTACAAAGCGAATACAAAATTTCTAAATAGGTCAATATTTGGTTCAATCTGAAAATTGTTCCCATAATCACCAAATCTCCTCAGTTAGTTGAAGATTCCAGGTGAAGTGCGCACCTTCTGCTAATCTCAACTTGTAACCAGGTGAGATGAAGGCCCTTCCTCGTCATACAATAATAAGAAAAAAAAAACGGTAGATACCTACCTAATAAGTTCTTTTTTATTGCTCAGTGGGGAGGTTCTTAATAAGTATTATATATACATAATAACTAGCAGCTAGCCAGGCGCAATATTGTATTCTCCTTGGGGATCGAACCCGGAACCTCTGGATCTGAAAATGGTGGGCGGACCACTAGACCACAGAGGCGGTTCAGTACTCAGAAAGTAGCTGTTACCCATCTCCTAAGTTAATCCCTTAGTCGTCTCAGTATACAATTGAATGCAATCTACAAAACGATTTTTTTTTGTAGATACCTATTGATGTCTTCTTTAAAACTAGAACTTTTCTAAGTCTTTCATCAATAGGTAGTGTTCGCATAGTACGCAATGTTAAGAATTTTATGGGTATAATTTAGGGAGGTACCTTTACCATAATGAGAGTTTACGTAAGAATTATCTAATATAGGTAATCTGATCAAAAATTACCTACTCAGTGACACTAAAGCATTCTATAGGTGAAAGAATTGCCAAGGCCTCAGGACTCATCATCTGTATGATGACGAGGTAAGGAAATTATCGTTTACCACTTTTCCTTGATCAGAGTTTACCACAAATAATATTTACCTAACACCAAGTTTCGTGTTCCAAATATTTTCTAGTAAAAAGGTAAAAAGTTTCATTCAAGTTTTTTAGGGAGGCACCTACCCCTTTTCACACTTCAGAGGGAGTGAGGGGAGATAAAAGTTATCTATTTCTAGAAGATACTTGCCTTGAATGTTATGTAATAATTATCTACTTACAAAGTTTCATTCAAATCCATCTACCTAGTAGTTTCAGCATTAGGTACCTACCTACTGTGCGTTCTTGAAGCAGACTAACAGACAAAAGTTTAAGTATTTTTTTACACTATTGTTTTGTCTTCGGTGTTTTCTCAAATTTAAATTTATTTATAAGTACAGCTTTGGACCCATTTGTTACATTTTATTTAGGTATGTATAGATAATGGCAGGTACTTGTAGTTGAGTAATCCACATCTATATAATTAAATAAATAATATAGAGCATTAAGACACAGTGCCATCTAGCCCCAAACTAAGCATAGATTGTAATATGGGAACTAGATTACCGATAGAATACTTAAATACATACATGATAAATATATGATACAACACCCAATCACAGAATAAACATCTATATTCATCACACATACCTATGTTTGTCCTGGGTGGGAATTGAACCCACAGCCTACAGCGAAGAAGGCAGTGTTACTACCAACTGAGGCATTTCAGCCCTGATTTGTAAATAAATATACGGAATAAACTAGTTTGACCATTAGGCAGAATCCTGTACATTATCATGAAAATGAATCATAAAATTATTTATTCTGAACAATTTTTATTTATCTTATACATCTCTAGTACATAATTAAAACAAAAATCTCCTCTGTTAATACTTCTAAAGTAATTTCAACAACATAGAACTTATAAGTAGTTAATATTAACAATAGGTATATTGAAAAACCTACCTACATTGAAAATCTCATAATTTCCAATAAACAGCCAAAAGAAATTATTGTATTTGTATGGCATTTTGTTGAAAATACAAAATTTTTCTTTAAATGAATCCCTACTCCTGACACAACCACATACTTGAAAACAAAAATTGCACATTAATGAATAAAAAATATCATTACATTCATTATCTATAAATGCAATGTTAAGTTTTGTATTTGGCATCATCAGAATTGGAGTAAAGCTTTGACTGACCAACTCCAACTTCACAAGCACCTTGATTAAGACACAATTGGTCATACAGAATCAAGGGTGCTGAATAGAACTGAACAATGTTCAAACAGGTTTGTCACAAGAAAGCTGCACTAGCGAAATTATATTCCGTTATGAAGCCACTTGACTTTGGGTTGAATCCAATCGGACAAAGTAGCGAAATTATATTCCATTATGAATCCACTTGACTTTGGGTTGAATCCAATCTAAATGACATCACGGACAATGATGGCTATCACCTCAACAGACCCTTTTATATGTGCGAAAAGGCTAAGTCAACATGGGTGTGTGATTTCTTGCTCTCAAGTTTGAATTGGCTGAAGGAAAATAAATTTCATAGTACCTACCTAACCTAAATTAGAAGCACAATTAATAAGTTCATACAAAATGATAAAAATACCAACTTCACAATAATTATAACTAACTAAAAGCTATCCCTTATATAAACTATCAAATCGGTGGTCCCTAGGGAATGACAGTACAGATCTTTGTAAACCAAATTTGTAAATTATATTTTGTTACCTACGCAATATGGTAAGCAAGAAATATAGTCACATAATTTAAAACGAAAAAATAAAACTAACCAACATGCAATTTAGTTCAAGTAGCAATATGTCCACAGATAGTATAGTGGTAGGAAACAATACATTTCCGCATTGCGGTCTACAGCAGAATCTTAAATAGTAACTCATAATACTCTAAGGTACATTGGTCAAAATGTAAACAGTTTCAATATAAACAAAATAAGTTCTAAACTAAGAAAAATAAAAATCTTTGTATCACATGGTTATCTAAACAATAAAACATGAATGTAAGAGGCAGAAGTAATGCATAAAACAAAAATAAAATGTCAAGTCATTTGTGAGTCCTCTCTAGCAACTTCTTCAAAAGCAGCCAACAGGTTCCTACGACACTTTGTTTCATCAGTGTAACGAATCATCCAAATTATGTACTCTCCAATGTTCAAAGGATCTTCAGAATAACTAATTTGGATCTTGCACTTTCGCTCCCATTTCATTGATTCGTTGCTACGGCTGTTCCTGGTTCGAGCAAATTCAATGTAACCATTGCATTCCACTGCTAACTTTGGCAGTTGGGCATTGAGAGTGTCATGAGAACGGTCAGAGTCAGTTGTTCCACTGGTCGATGGAAGACAATCACCTTGGCCTACCTCTTTGTTTGGAGGAGTTATAGTGGTATCAATGTATTTGCGTTTAGGTTTGCTTACTCCGTCTCCTTGGCTAGAAATTTCCTGATGTTCATCTGAGAACAATCTCTTACGTCCATTGAATGGGATTTCTGAATGAGTATCATGATTTATGGTTATCTTTGTTTCTGTTTGTGGTTTATCTGGTCCACAACCTTCTGCCCACTCTGGGCTTTGGCATCTAGATCTTCTTCTAGGTCTCTCAGACTTTAGCATTTCAGGCGAGTATAGTGGGCTGGCCAAGATTAAATCCTCTTTTCTGCAAGACCACATTAAATTGAATTTATTAATGTTACAATCCAAATGATTCATATGCTATTTAGCAAGCCAATATGGAATTTTGCTTAAACTGAGTCCGACTATTTAAAGTGTGCAAGGCAGGATTTAAATGATATTGAATAAGAAAGCAAAGATTAAATTTTTCAAGTACACTAACCTTTGAAGTCTATCACTCCTCAACTGAATCATTTCTATATTTTCAACAGTGGTGAAATCATGGCGAGAACACTGCATATCATGCTTAAGGAATGCTGAAAGCTTTTTACGAGTTTTAATAGTACGGCCAAACCACTCCATTATGGCATCGTCAGAGAGGTACAATGAAAGGTTGGAACGATCACTGTCAATCATGTGCTTGAACCAGGATATGAATGTGCGTGCCTGTTGCAGTTCTGATGATTTACAAGAGTTTTTTACATCAGCTTTCATTTTAACGAATCTGGAGTTGCGATTGTACATGGAGTTTGGTGATGACATTTGTAAATCTCTGCAAAAATTAAAGACACTTTGTTACTGTTACTTGTTAACCTTAGATATTATGATGATAGGAGAATAGTTGTAGGTATAGAAGGTACTTACAGCCAACGAGTATTTTAACAATTTTTTTAGTACTTTTAGCTTCGTCAGCAAGGTTTATATGAAGACCCTTCAATCTTTTCTGGCTTTCTTCTATGTATGCTGTCAGGGTCAAGTTAATTTCTAAAAGCTCCTTGTGCAACGTAGTTACTTTTTTATTGTTACTGAATATATCTTCTGAAAAAGATAAAATAACCACACAACCATCAAAAATATGACAACAAACAACAGAAATTAGAATCGAATTCGATTTTTGAAACATAACCTACCAAGACACTTTGCAGTCTCCAGAGCTAAGTTTTCACGGTTCAAATAGTCAGAATTTTGGGAATTCATTTTACAACAGCCTGGGTTTAAAAACCATTAGTTGATTTGAATAATTAAATCACAAATTTAATTCAAAAAATATGTATAATAATCACATCACAATACAATGCAAGCAAGCAACCAAACCATGGAAAATGCACAATGCACAAACAACGGTTGGCGTCACAAAATGGCGACTGTCAAAATATCCTAAGACATAAACGCTACAAAATCTTTTAGTTTATTTAGCATGAGACGGTGAAAGTGACCCATAGTCAAGAAAGATTCAGAACGACTTATAAAAGCTAATTTGTCAGGTCAAACTTCATTAGAAGGTAATGGAACAAAAAGTATTGTTTGAAGTTCAAGCATAGACAATTTCGAGTATGGTTATACTATTGCCATTACAAAATTATGAACCTTTAGGTTTTGGTATTGGTAAGAGATTACCAAATTATATAATGAGAGATATGGCGATAGTTTGATCTAATACATTCAATATTGGTAAAAAAAGAATTCGACCATATTAGGATCCTCTCAATAAATTGAAGGGCACCAATAAATATTGAGTGGTAGTTTTTTGAATTTCCCGCTGATTGGTTTACTTTACCATAGACAACGCATTAATTACGTGAACGATTGGATAGTTGCCCTTCAGCGCTTCTTTGGGAGTGGTAATGCGCCGAACCAATCTACTGCGTTCTTGCGATCATTGACTTCGGCCATTGGTCTATCTTTTGTCAACCAATCATTGAAATTCCTGTGAGGACCCAATGTAAGTGAACAATCTATTTTCGCGGATTATTCTTTGGAGATGGGAGGAGGATTGCCGGTGTATTCAGAAAATTCGGGATTATTTGTGTATTCCGAAGTATTCCTGCCCAAAATGTCTGATGAAATGAGGAGTCAGCAGCCATTTTGGTTACGTTGCCTTTCCTCGCCTCGTACGTATGACGTGTTATTTTGCCTGAACTCATGATAGGATATTTCGGCTTCGCATTACATTGTTTCATTGTTTACAAAAACATTAAATCCTACGATACTATGATTTCTGTCTTTAGGTACCTACTTACGTATCATTGAGTTGCATTGCATAGTATTCTTCTGAAATAAATACCTATCTAAAATCTATCATAGATTATCTTCAAGCTTCACTTTAATTTGTAACCTATGTACCTACATGCCTTCTTACCATTTGGTGTCACCACACAAAGTAGGTGATGTATGTACTAATAGTAGATAATGGAAGAGCACCATATTTTTTTTATTATATGAAGGGGAAGCACTTGGCCTAATCTAAACGGGTTTCAAGTTATAAGGTAGCACACTTCACCTGGAATCCATCAAACTATGGAACTGGCTATCTCACCTCTAAATGCCTCAAGAATTTAGAATTGTTGTGACAGACTTGGGCAAGATGGTGCTAGCTAGCTTGGCGGACTTGAATCAAGTCCTACCACTGAACCACCCCTACTACCTTAAGTTTTGCAATCATCATTGCAGGAGGATGTGTAATTGCAGTAAATGTGTTACACAGAAGTGAGCTGCTGCCCAGTAAGAATGTAATTTTTTAAGACATTTGCAACTGAAGTAGTGTACTTACGAGAAATTTCTGACCAGAGTTTGATTAAGAACCAGCCTTTAGGGCACATGTTACCTCAGTCATAAGCCCTGCAAGACAAGTCTTTTATTTAAGTCAGCAAGTTAGCATGGCAATACAGCCAGTGTCCTGGTAACCCTTCTGACTGGTATGATTCTGGATCAGTTAAGTTACATAAAGACTGTATTGTTAGTATAATTGTACATACATAAGTAGAAATTTTCTATTATGTAATATATAATTTAAGATTTACCACTGTCATGATAGGTAGCTAGGTATAATCACTCTAGCGCCAAACTGTAAGACATACCAACCTGAATTTTTTAAGAAATTCCTCCCCTAGGGGGTGAAATGGGGTAAAATGCAAAATCTTTATCAATAATTTATTGAGATGAAATTTAGTAAGTGTATTTGTAAAAACTTTCTATTTAATCGTAAAATGGGGCAAAATATTTTGAATGCAAAATCATAATTTATGATCCAATTGAGTTGAAAATTTGAATGTGTATTTTTAATACTATTGAAATGCTAATTATAATAAAAAGTTAGAGATTTTTCCTCTAAAAGGAGTGAATGGGGCAATACTTTTTGAATTGAGATGTATTTATATTTGATCCGATCAAGTTGTTCATTATAAATGTGTATGAGAAAAAACAACTGAAAAATCTTACTACTAAAGGGTAAAATGGGGCAAAACAGTTTTTAAGCAAAATCTTTATTAATCATTCGATTGAGTTGAAAATTCGAAAGTGTATTTATAATAACTATAAAATGCTAAAAAACTTTGTAAATCCTTCCTCTAAAGGGTGAAACAGGGTGATGCTTTTCATAATAACATATCTTTTTATTTGATCCGATCGAGTTGAAATTTTGTTTATTTGTGTTGATTATAACTAGATGCTCATTAATAAACCATTTTCAGAAAATCATACTATTAAAGGGTGAAATGGGGCAAAACATGTAGGTATCTACAATCTTTATAATTTGATTAAGTTCAAATGTTTAATGTACTACATTCAACACATATTTGTATTTCAAAGACTACAGATATTTATCATGTATTTTTTATTATTTCTCTAAAAGGGTGAAATGGGGAAAAAGTCTTTAAAATTATAAATCTTTATTTTCATTATATCAAGTTGAAATTATGCATATGTATGATAAATATTAGGTATTTGAAAATTTCAATATGTAGTAACTTTGAAATGCTAATTATGAAAGAAATATCTTGAGATTCTTCCTCTAATAGGAGTGACATGTGGCAATACTTTTTGTGAGCAGATATCTTTTCATTTGATTTAATCCAGTTGAAATTAAGTATGTGTTTTTATTATAATTTAACGCCTATTTAGAAAAAAAAAACATTTCAGAAAGTATCAAAGGGTGTAATGGGGAAAAACTCTATGCATCTATAATCGTTATAATTTGAGAGGTAAATATGTAAACTATTGAGATTATGATACACATTTTTTAACATCCCTCTTAAAAGGTGAAATAGGGCAATAGTCTTGAAATTTTTAATCTTTGGTTTAATTTATTAAGTTGAAATTGTATGTATGATAAATATTACGCAGGTATTTGAAAATGTATCCGCTTAGAAGTGAAAAGGGGGTAATTATTTTAATTCAACTTGTAATAATTTATTTTTATTTTTGTTGAATTTGATTTTCATACTGTAATTTATTTGTCTGTTTAAAATTACTTTGAAATTATTTGAATATTTAGTCCAAGAGACAAGCTTCATACTGCTTTCGTCAGGATAAAGCCTTCATTGTTATTAGTAAATGTTTATGTCTTCTCCATCTGGATTCAAATGTTTCAAAACATGAAAACCTTCCTCAACCAGCAACATCCACTGCTCCACGGGGCATAGCGGGCAGGAAAATAGGTGCGCGATACTTTCCTGTACAGGAGCTCCACACTAGCAATGTGCGCTCGAGGAGTATATTATGCCCCACTGCATTTTAGCCAGGTATAACAGCCATTCCGTTTTTCTTATTTAGCCATAGCGAAGCCCGGGTCTCTTCATTTGAGTATTTTGTAATAGTTTTGGTGTTTCAGTGATAAAAAATGGAGCAAGCTCACATCACTACATCGGACGGGACACAAGTGATGACCATCAATGGTCAGCAGCTTCAAGTTCTTCAAATGGGTAATACTCCACACATGCTTCAAGGACCTAATGGACAACAGATTGTGGTGCATGCTATGTCTTCCACTCCTGCTATACAGGTAATCTGATTTCCATGGTACAATTAGCAATGGCACTTATTTTACTAATTAACTGGATATCTTACCTCTAAATGCCGGAACAACACTTTAAGAATTGTTGTTATGGTGACAGAATTAGGTAAGATGGTGGTAGCTAGTCAGGTGGGCTTAAACAAAGTCCTACCACCAACCAAACCAAGCAATATTGTACTTCACCAGAAGATCAAACCACTAGACTAGAGGTGGTTTTGGCACATGTATACTTTCTCTTATTGATAAAGGTAAAAACAAAAAAAGGTTGTTAAAATGTTGTCTCGCATAATACTTGTTTTTGTAAACTTTCATGCTATCAGATCGGAACACCACAAATCCAGGTAGTAGTATAATGGACTTTCTTATCAATCATTATTTACAAATTTATAATAATGTGGGTCGAACTCTGTACTATAAATATATGTTGAAAATTTCAAGTATAGGAAACACTTATCAATAGGTACAGAAGCCAATTGATCTGAGCTGTAGGTATCTTGAACACACATCACGAAACTATTGGATGTATTAGAATGAAACTAATGATAACTGATATCATTGGGAAGGATCATGTAAACTTTTTATCTCCCCTCTCTGAAGGGGTGAAAACTGAAAAGGGATAAAAACTTTCGTATGTAACTTTATACTGGAAAGGACTCGGAACACGAAACTTTGTACAAATAGATCGCCCCGAACTGAGTTTTCGTGATGTCTGGTTTGTGACGCATATTATTTCTCAAAAAAAAGAAACGATAGAACGATACAAGTGTGCACCTATTCTCACCTTACTTAAGACTATGATATGTGAAATGGCTTAGCTTCAGCATTCATATCTTCTACAATACTGTAGCATTTACTTCGAAATTAGTATATGTTATAGTTCAGGATAGATGCTAGAACGCTTGTGTTTCGAAAACACGATTACATAAAATTTTCTCTATAGAAAAAAAAATCAAAAGTTGACTATAATTTGTACCAAAAATGTTCGCCATTCAATAAATACGCCCGAAATCGTTTCTAGTTCTCATGAAGCTAATTTTAAGCCAATGGAGATCGGCTTCGCCGTCGGCGGTAGCGTCCCAGTTAGGGCTTGAAACTTTGAACAGTAAATAAACACAGTATACAGCAGACGGTCTGTGCTTTCGATTTTCAAAATTCCTATTTGTTTTACCGTGAAAAACAAAACGTAGAAATACGCGCATATTTCTGTCATCTGGTGGTCATAAGCGCCGTGGTAGAACGCACAGAAATGTCACCTTTATTACTATTATATCTTAGTTCGAAACTAGAATAAAGTTGCGTTGAGTTGCCTAATCTGAGGTACTATAGCCCGTTAAGCACTTTTTTCTCGAACTCTCTTTATTCACCTGAGTGTTCGAGGCTCTCTCTTGTTGCTAACGTAATTTAAAATCCTTACTAACATGAAACAAAGGTTGATGTCGTTGAAAAGTGCTTTCATTTTGTTGCCTTAGTAGTCGTGGTTTAAAAATCTACCCCTCCAGCCCACGGATGTCTTAAGGTCAACCAAAAAGGCATCAGCTTTTTTCTTAGTGTAGGTAAACAAAACTTTAACTGTGCGCACCAATCTGTCTGCTTAGCATGGTGATAATGGCCGTACCTTACAGTTATAGACGAAGTTCTTTACACATTGTGGTGGACAATAATGTACTATTGATATGGAATATGCGCAGTCAAAACCCTTGCATGAAACCCCAAAAGTAATTCTCGGATTTTATCGACACCCTTCCCTATTGGGTGAATAACAATAGATAAATAAACCAGTTTTCATGAATTTTAGAATACTCTCTATTATCTAACAAGACTTAAGTACTTATAAAAAGTATTATCTTACAAATTTTCGTATCATGTACCTACAGGTGGCGGCGTCTGGCGGCCAACAAATCCAACAGCTGCAGGTCTTGCCTATATCTGGACTAACACAAGGTATGTGTCAGAGGGGTATTTAACTGTCTATGTACTTTTTGACATGATTTTTGTCGTTGACATGACGACAGGATAAGGTAAAATGGAACCTCCCTCGGGGATTGAACCCGGGACCACTGGATCCGACACCGATGAACCACTAGACCACAGAGGCGGTTGTTCCTGGCGGGAGTAGAGTTGATTGAAACCAATGTCGTTTGTTCGATTGACAGTACAATTTTTTAATGGCAGGAACATATAGCTTCACTGAAGGTGTCAAAAGTTTGAACCATACGAAATAAAAAATACCAAATACAAAATACGATGATTATCATCTACACAGGGTAGATGATAATCATCGTATTTTCGTTAATTAAACCAACTTCACACGGTTTTACGAGTACTAGTTATAGTCATTTGAATGCAATCTCACTGATATTTTACTTACGCAGAATGTTGTTGGCTACCCCCCTTTGCTAATTGTCTAATTCTTGAATTAATTAATGATTTTTTTTTTCACCAAAGACATATAGAACAATTGTCAATTTAAAACTAAAGTTATCAGTACAATGGGCGGTCTTATCGCTTAAAAGCGATCTCTTCCAGACAACCTTAGGATGCAAAGGATAGTAAAAATACGGTCGATGGTAGGAGGGTGTACCTACATAATATCAACGTAGACTTCATCTCACAGTTTTTTTTTAAGTTATGATAAGGCCGAAGGGGGAAGCGCACATCACCCGGAATCCTTCAACGGGCTTAGGAACTGACTATCTTACCTCTGCATGCTTGAACACAAACATTAAAATATAGTTGTTATGTCGACAGACTGTACAAGTAAACATTTATATTTACAATACAAAACATATCTAAATAAATATGTTATAATAATTTGACTCCTGTTGCTCGTTGTGTTTATTTAGCAATAAAGTAAGTTTGTAAATCAGATGGCCTACATGGTTCGAATGAATGTTATTACAGCTGGAGCCACCAACAACATTCAACCGATGCAGTTGGTTCAAACCCCGGATGGTCAGACATTCCTCTACCAGCCAACCGCCCAACAATCTACCATGGATCATCAGATAATCCACCAGCCTGCAGGTAACCGCTTCATCTACATTTTTACTTAAAATGAATTCCTTAAATTTTTTTGGATTAGGTTGTTAGGTAGGGATTTTTACCTCCAATTCTTTACTTATATAATTTGTATTATAACTTTTTATACATTGTATCTGTATGTTTCCTGAATAAAGTACATAAAACTTGCTACCGCATAACATAAACATAGACAATCATTTATTTACTTTTGTAAAACATACACATTAATTTATTTACTTTTGTAACACATACACAAACATAACAGAACGAAATTGACAAACAGAAATATACTAGTACAGTGTGAATACAGTTTGTGCTGTGCACTATAGCAGCAAATGGGACACAACTAAGCATAATGTCTCACTGCAACACAACAAAGGTCAGCGCTGATATTATGTTGTAACCCAGCCCAGTCAATCAACCCATTGTCTCGCCAAAAACCTACATTTTTTTTAGATATATACATATATACATTTTTATACAACTGCGAGAGTGCTTCTCTTGCCTGTAACAATGCCTTACTGCATAGGTCACATTCACAAGGAACATAGCCTACACGGCACTGCATTGCGTCAACTTGAGGCATTAAGGTGTTAAGCCTCGCGTGCCTGTAATTTCAAACACAGCAACGGTGCTTGGCGGCCGAAATAAGTATGGTGGTAGTAATTCTCCGGACGTGCCCTTTCACAACTTCTTCTACTCTTACAATTACTCTTTGCTACTTGCTAAATTGATATCATAACTGTATTTTATTGTGTTTTTAGTGATCAGTTTGAATGGTAACTTGGTACAAGTCAACAATGCAGTGCAGCAACCGCAGATAGTCAATCAGCCCAACATTGTCATGGTAAGACTTGCTTCTGCTCTTTGGCCTTTTGCCAATTTAGACAATAATCAAATCTGGGCCCTTATAGTGTAAGTCAACTGGTAATCAACATCGTCTTCATTGACTTCATTTTTGACATTTGAAACCTAGTCTAGGCTTCAACTGTCACCTTATTTTTGTAATTTTTTCATTGTTCTACGGGAGGTGCTTGGCCTTCATCTCACCTGATTCAAGTTATGATAAGGCGGAAGCGCACTTCACCCGGAATCCTCAACAAACTGAGGAACTGGCTATCTTACCTCTGAATGCCTGAACACAACGATTAAAGTATTGTTGTTATAGCTAGCCAGGCAGACTTAAAGTCCTACTATCAACTAAACCAAGCACAATATTGTATTCCCTCTGGGGATCGAACCCGGGACCTCTGGATCTGACAGCGGTAGGCAAACCACTAGATCACAGAGGCGTTTATGGGAAATAGATAACGAATTACTTAAATACTTTTTTTTTGTAAATACATACTATATTATGATACAACAACACAAACATCAATATTCATTACGCAAATGTTTGCTTTTATTCATTGAATGAGTTTGGGGTGACGTCATTGTTGTAAATATTTATGGATCTAATTTAATCGCATTTTGATTTGTATGTTTGACTTTGATTTCTTATTAATTATGAACTTATTTGAAATTTATTTTATTATTAATTCAAGTTACTTTATTAATAACATCAGTTACACGTAAAAAAATCAGTCTAATAAATGTAACAAACAATAAAAATAATAACAAACAATGATAAATTATGCAATAAAATAACAGACTAATACGTATAGTGTTTTTCTTGCTTGTCTGTTTATTTTTGTTTTTTGGTGTACAATAAAGACTTAATCTATCTATCTATCTATACTTACTATATAAGTAACATTGTCGGAAATGGTGCATTTACAATAAAAATGTGTACCTACCAATAACTAATCATAATTATAAAAAAAAATAGAAATAACTAATATTCAATTGAATGTCATTCAATGTCAAAAATCACACGCAAAAAAATCGGGTACAAGCGTCAAATTGTCAAAAAAATAAGTTACCTAATTTATCTATATAGTATCATGTCAATAAATTCATTCATGGTATAAAACGCATGATCGGTGAGCCATTTTTTTAATTTAAACTTGAAGGATTGCGTTGGTGGCGCGTCTGTGTATTATGTGCCCACATTGAAATACGATTTGTGAAATTGTTCGTGAACAAATAAATTGAAATTGACCAAGTACGACCACTTGCAATACAAAAATATGAAACAAGCAAATCGCCACTGCAGATGGTGAACGGCAACGCGTCGACCACAGCCGGCGCCACCGCCGTCAACGAAGGAGCTTCCTCATCAAACGGCGGCGGTTCTGACGATGAACCGCTTCTGTACGTGAACGCGAGGCAGTACAAGCGGATACTGAAGCGGAGGGCGGCCAGGGCGAAGCTACACGAACAGGGGAAAATACCCAAAGAACGACCTGTAAGTACAATCACTCCTTGTCTTTGTCTGAAAATACCTAAAGAACGACCTGTAGGTACAATCACTTCTTGTCTTCGTCTGAAAATACCCAAAGAACGACCTGTAAGTACAATCACTCCTTGTCTATGTCTGAAAATACCCAAAGAACGCCCTGTAAGTACAATCACTCCTTGTCTTTGTCTGAAAATACCCAAAGAACGACCTGTAAGTAACATCACTCCTTGTCTTTGTCTTAAAATACCCAAAGAACGACCTGTAAGTACAATCACTCCTTGTCTTTGTCTGAAAATACCCAACGAACGACCTGCAAGTACAATCACTCCTTGTCTTTGTCTGAAAATACCCAACGAACGACCTGTAAGTACAATCACTCCTTGTCTTTGTCTGAAAATACCCAAAGAACGACCTGTAAGTACAATCACTCCTTGTCTTTGTCTGAAAATACCCAACGAACGACCTGCAAGTACAATCACTCCTTGTCTTTGTCTGAAAATACCCAAAGAACGACCTGTAAGTAACATCACTCCTTGTCTTTGTCTGAAAATACCCAAAGAACGACCTGTAAGTAACATCACTCCTTGTCTTTGTCTGAAAATACCCAAAGAACGACCTGTAAGTAACATCACTCCTTGTCTTTGACTGAAAATACCCAAAGAACGACCTGTAAGTAACATCACTCCTTGTCTTTGACTGAAAATATCCAAAGAACGACCTGTAAGTAACATCACTCCTTGTCTTTGACTGAAAATACCCAAAGAACGACCTGTAAGTAACATCACTCCTTGTCTTTGTCTGAAAATACCCAAAGAATGACCTGTAAGTACAATCAAATAGTTTTAACCGCCTCTGTGGTCTAGTGGTTCAAGTCACCGATTTCAGATCCAGAGGTCCCGGGTTCGATCCCCATGGGGAGTACAATATATTGTGCTTGGTTTGGTTGGTGGTAGGACTTTGTTTAGTCCGCCTGGCTAGCTACCACCATCTTACCTAATTCTGTCGCCATAATAACAATTCTAAAATTGTTGTGTTCCGGCATTCAGAGGTAAGATAGCCAGTTCCTCAGTTTGTTGAGGATTCCGGCCTTATCGACCTTATCTCAACTTGTTACCAGGTGAGATGAAGGCCAAGTGCTTACCCGTCGTACAAAAAAATAAAAAAAACACTCCTTGTCTTTGTCTAAAAACATGATCGGACTGATCGGCATCAATAGCGCAGGTGGCCATTTCTGTATCATCGATAAAAAATATGATTAATAAAACGGTCAAGCGCGAGACGGACACACCACAGTCACGCTTGGCCGGTTTTCAGTATATATATATCACCTTTTCACATCTGTTATATGTCTGTTTCATTTTGGCTTTAAAAAAAAATGGTGGCTTTTCTTCTGAACAAGTTCGATTTAATTAAGAAGTCAATGAAAAGCCGCCATTTCGTTGAAACCGATTAAAACTCAAATGAAACAGAATTTAAGTAATACCAGCTTATTATGTTGACTGATAATTCAAAGCTGTATCATCAGAAGAAAACATCTTGGTAAGGATAAGTGTATGAGATACAGGTGAATTCTTTAATGTTTCAGCGACAAGCATGATTAATAGTTCACTGGGCAAGCCTGGGCAATACCGGGCAAGGTGACATACCAAGTCTTTATCTAAGATATAGAAAAAATAGCTTTCATTCATAAATAAATATTACAGGACGTTAATTTCACACAGCCCCATCTAGTCCCAAATTAAGCGAAGCTTGTAAAATGGGAACTAGATTACGGATAAAATACCTGAATACTTTTTTATTTTGTAAATACATACATACTATAATGTTACAATACCGAAACACAGAACAAACATTCATCACACAAATGTTTGTCCTGCAAAAGGTAGAGTTACTACCAACCGAGCTATGAGGCTTGTTGTTAAGACCGCCCATTGCATTACCAGTGTTGGTATTACTTAATCTAAGATTAAGTATATTTTATGTATTTAGTAAGCCGTAAACATAATGTATATTAGATCCGTTGTAAATATGTATACCTAAATGTGTTCCTAATAAATATTTTTGTATTTAGTATATCTATCTACCGCCTCGTGGTCTAGTGGTGCACCCACCGATATCAGATCCAGAGGTCCCGGGTCAGATCCCCAGGGGGTACAATGTTATGCTTGGTTTGGTTGGTGGGACTTTTTTTAAGTCCACCAGGCTAGCTACCACCATCTTACCTATGTCTGTCGCCATGACAACAATTCTAAATTGTTGTGTAATTACGAGGCAAGATGCCATTTCCTCAGAGAGGATTCCGGGAGATAATGAAGGCGCTGCCCTGTAATACAAATAAAAAAAATGACTAACCATAAGTACCCTTAAAACAGTCTTGTATGTTGTTCCAGAAATATCTCCATGAGTCAAGACACAGGCACGCTATGAACAGGATACGCGGCGAAGGCGGCAGGTTCCACTCCGGCAGCAGGAAGTAAGTTAATGCACTTTACATCTTCCTTTGTTTCCAAGAAGACTTCATACCTGATGTGTACCTACTTCTACCCGCTTTATGTACCTAAACTATTAAATTAATGTACCTACTTAAGTAATAAAGGCGCATCTAGTCTATACTTACATTGTTATATGTAGATGTACCAGTCTAAAAATGAATGCTACATAGATTCCAAGAAGCAATACATATGCTTTGTCATTGGTTGTTGGTGGCCATTGGTGACTGAACATCCAATTACAGATGCTATGTTATATTTATGTAGGTTAGTCTAACCTACAAAAAATAACCTACTACAATTATGGGTACACATACAACATACAGATTTTCCACATAAAGCTTTTTATAAATATGTTTAACTGAATATTTTGATTCGAAAAACTGGTATTTATCGCGTATTTTACCTATATTTTTTCGAATCATAATAATGTGTTCTAATCCTGATAGTTTAAAAAGACTATGTTTAACTGGCCTCACAGATCAGTTGGTAGTAGCTGTACCTTCTGCGCTGTGGGTTCGATTCCCACCCGAGACAAACATTTGTATTTGAATACTGTATGTTTGTTCTGGGTTTGGTATATTATAAGTATGTATTTACAAAACAAGTATATGAGTATTGATATTCTTCGTAATGTAATTAGCATATCACAAGCTTTGCATAGTTTGGGGCTAGATGGCGTTTTGTTAAATGTCTAGTAATATTTATTTAATATCTTTTTAACTGTCTATATTTACGGACACAATAATTTTAAAAGTCAATGGTTGTATTTTTTTTATATCTTCACATACAAAAAAAAAGGCAAACCATGAAGGTTTTAGCAAAGATACACGTCATCAGCATCAATTGTATCATCAATTGTTGGAAAATGATAAGTATGTAAGTAAAAATGAATACTATGTGTGTAATAAATAATACTAATTACAGAAACCGCGGCTGCACCATCATGACAGATTTGGTTGAAAAACCGGAGACCATTTCAGATGACCAGAAGATAATGGAAGACATCAAACCTGATACCGTCTCCATCACAATCATTCAGGTTAGTATTGCCATTGACCAATAATAGTACTAGAAGACATAAATAAGTAAATAAATGTAGCAGGACATTAATTTCACACAGCGCTATCTAGTCCCAAACTAAGCATAGCTTGTAATATGGGTCTAGATTACGGATAGAATACTAAAATACTTTTTTCTTTTGTAAATAAAGACTTATCATGCAATACAACACCCAAATACAGAACAAACATCTATATTCATCACACAAATGTTTGTCCTGGGTGGGAACCAAACTCACAACATGCAGCGCAGAAGGCAGAGTTACTACCAACTGAGCTGTGAGGCTTGTGCCATGTAGTGGTCAATTTTTTATTGTACGACGGGGAACTGTTTGTCCTTAATCTCACCTGGATACAAGGTGATAAGGCCGAAGGTGGAGGCGCACTTCACCCGGAATCCTCAACTAACTGAGGAACTGGCTATCTTACCTCTAAATTCCGGAACACTATTTGTTTTAGAATTGTTGCTATGGCGACAGAATTAGGTAAGATGGTAGTAGTTAGCCAGGCGGAAGAAGCTTAAGCAAAGTCCTAAAACCAACCAAACCAAGCACAATATTGTACTCCCCTGGGGATCGAACCCGGGACTAATGTGATCTAATGTGAACATAGGGTTACCGAATGTCTTAGAATAGCAGATATCATGTTAGTATGTTTTGTTCATCGGCTGGTCTGCAAGCGTTCATTGCTGACCGTTTTCTTATTTACTAGTCGCCTAGCTCATTATAGAGCTAAAATAAAGACATCTAGAAAAGTATGTTTCATCTACCTACAAGAATCGTTATTGATAATATTATTGTGAAATATGATATTTGATACTTTATAGTAAAGGTCCCTTAGAGAGAGAGATTTTTTTTTTTTTCTAGAAAATATTTGTATATATCTGGGCTTGCAGGAGTTGTTTGATTCCAATTTTTTCGAATAAAAGTTGAGCTGTTACTCGTGAATATTTGTACTAATCATTCATAACCTTATCAACTTTTTGTCACGTTGAAAATGTCACGGCGATGGTAACATTACAGATCAGAATGTAGAAGTTACAAAATAATTTGTAGCATGCACTTCGTTAGTTTTGACTTTGACGTTGATATTTCCAAAAAGCGTAGGTACGGCAGGTAACGGTGGCGTTACAATGTTGAAGAACAGTAAATATTAATAGGAACATCCTAAGTTTGTATGCATGATAGATATAAGTTAGATGAATCTATTTATATCGTGAATAATTAACATTTATATTCTTTTCTAGGACGAGGAATCAGAAAAACAAGCAAACCAATGGAGACGGCTGGCGCCACAGCAAATGCAGCACACGTAGCGAGCTGCACTTGACCTTGAACCACCAATTGACACTATAAACGTGGGTTCCGCAGTTCTGTGACATGTGAAGTGTGTGGAAAAATGTAAAGTGACTATTGTGAATTCATGTTATGCGTATATTACTAGGTATTAGTCGACAACCCTAAGTAAAATCATTTTTGTTTGCGATATGGGTTGGTGTAATGTGGTGTTGACAGTTTGAGTCCAGCCATGGCCAGCTTTTCAGCAGTTCAAAACAGTGATAAGACTTCCTGTATCGTGTTTAGACGGGTGAGTAAAAATGGTACTAACAGTGACGCCATTTTGAAACATCTGGCATTGAAAAGTGATGCAACTTATCAATCGCAGTTGAATTATATTGCGTTTTAAATTATTAAAGTCAAATTGATATTGTTCGATCGTCATTGTATTGCCAGTTGCCATTGCCATAATGGAATTAAATGTGTTTCATGTTAAGCAAGTAACAAGAAATGTTTTAAACGGCTATGAGGTCGGACAATAGGTTCTTTATAAATTTAATATAATGTATACTACCTATCTTCCAAAAACACTGATTTATAGTTAAGTTTAAGGATGATGGTGGAAGCGCACTTCACCCGCAATCCTAGACAAGCCTCATAGCTCAGTTGGTAGTAGCTCTGCCTTCTGTGCTGTAGGTTGTGGGTTTGATTCCCACCCAGGACAAACATTTGTGTTGTGATACATATAGATGTTTGTTTTGTGTTTGGGTGTTGTATTGTATGTATTAAAAAAAAAGGATTTAAGTATTCTATCCGTAATCTAGTTCCCATATCACAAGCTTCGCTTAGTTTGGGGCTATAGCGCTGTGTAAAATGAATGTCCTGTAACATTATTATTAATCCTCAATAGACTGAGAAACTGTCTGTACCTCGCAAATGTCGGAACACAACTATTGGAATTGTTGTTATGACACCTGACTTAGGTAAGATGGTGACAGCTAGCCAGGTGGACTTAAAACAACCAAAAACCAAAAACTAAGTTTACTAAATATGATAGACATGGGGTGTTTTTAATCAATAGCAGTGTAAAATGGGGGGGTGTTAAAATGAATGAGACTGGGTTGTGATTGTGATATGAGTATTAGCATAAGTTACTTGGCACAGTTAAAGTAATAGCATGTAGGCTGCTTTTTCTGTGTAAGTAAGGAATTTCAGATTAACAATTTAAAATTTCTGTAATTAATTTTGGTTAAGTACTGTTTTGTTGAATTGTTCAAAGAATATGATAAGCTTTGTTTATGTTTATGGTAAGGAGAATTTAAATCGTTGTTTAAAGCCTCGTTTCACTAGCGTATTTATCCATACAATATATTGGTATATAAATATGAGTGATTCATAGTTTGCTGTCCAGAAGTAGGACTTATTCCATTATAATCCCATTAATCTATATATCATAACAATATTCACATTTCGTGTGAATTTAAAACAAGAGTGCATTATTCTCCAAGTATGTAATGGATACTTATTTTTTTTTATGAAAAAACGAATCGCTTTGCTGTGCTTTTTTATCTCACCTGGTGCCAAATTATGACTAGTGGTTCTGTAAGAACAGTAGACCTGCAATAACCGATGCTTTACTTTTTCACTGTTCCTTTTAGACTTGAGCAAATAGGGGTATAAGTTTTAGCGGTTACTTGCGTTCCCTTGGTCTGAGGAGATTGAACCTGGTGTTTTTCATTTGTCTTGCAAAGTCGGAGAGGACTGCGTAGTCTGATTAGTAAATGTAGGTATAAATTTTCCGAAAAACTATAATAATAATTGAAATCCTGCAGCAAACTTCTCCCCTTTTCTCACCTCCACTCCCCCTTTTTGTTTTTTTTTTCACAACAGCTTGCGTAGAATTAAATCCTTAGTGTCTTTCAAATTTAATTGAAATGCGTTGATAAATAACGCTACAGCAAACTTCCCCCAATCTTGGCCAAAACTGAGACTGAAGGCAATAAGGCTGAAGGTAGAAACGCACTTCACCCGAAAGACTCGGGGACTGGCTATCTTTCTGAATGCCGGAACACCTACAGACTTAGTTAGAGTAAGATGGTGGTAGCTAGCAAACCAAGCGCAAATTTGTACCCACCTGGGGATCGAATCCAGGACCTCTGGGACTGAAATAAGTGGGCGAACCATTAGACCACAGGCTGTTTATTGGTTCGCCCACTAAGAATCGACCACACCAAATTGCCATTCGATTTTCCGCCCTAGGGATATAGTATAAGCAGTGTGGTGATGACTTGCAACCTGTCACATATTGAATACTAGCTACTTTGAAACCGTGAACGTATACTTACACGTGCCTCTGACTACCCCCTTGCTGTTAGGTAGTGGAGGTGAATCTTCAATGGGGAAAGTCTTTTTGTCTCGTCTCTTTTTGAAGTGTTTCTTGTCTATTTCTGTTAGTGGCTTAATGACTTTAAAATTATTATCTGATTACTGATTTTAAAGCACTCTTGTACATTCTTCTATTTATATAGTCTACATCTAAATAATGTCATCAAATATGGGTCATAGTTTATTGTTACTGAACCAGATAACAAATTTTATGCAACTTATTTATCAACAAAAGCTCTATATTTTATTAAATAAATATTTTACTTATTAATTAATTTATTACTGTAAGTTATGATACTGTCCTAAGTTTATCATGGTAGGTAACTTAATAAGATAATTATTATTTCATCTCAATGCCTTACATAATGATTATTTCTTTATTATGGTTTTCAATTAACCAAGAAACAGCATAGGATAATTATTATTGTGTGAATGATTATGTAAAGTGGTTGAAGGAAAAAATAATGGGATAATAATGTTATATCCATATTTAAGTGGTTGTATTAATTTACTTTATGGATTATTGATATATCACGAAATAGTGCATAAGGATTTTCTATTGAAAATATTACTTTATCGAAAATATATCGTAATGTTTTATTAAAAAAATGTTAAACCTTTTATTTACTTTCTATTTACTATTTCTTCAAAATCAAACACAAATTAGTCAGTGTAAAAGTTTAATATGAAGAAATGAACACATTTTTCGAAAAACATCGTTTTAAACCATTTCATTGCAAATTGCTTTAGGCTGGAAATTCATATGATTTAAAATTACAAAAGTACTTTCCATTTTATAGGTAACAACAATTATTATACTTATACCACTTATCTATTTCATCAGAATACATTTAAAATTCAATATTCAAAACAAAGTTATAAAAATCAAGCATTCCATGATAACTTCATAACTACTGAGGTTCTTACAACAATAAATTGCACTCCGTTTACACTTATTATTCAAATATGACACTATGCTACCATATTATCTACCCTTTGATCTAACCTACTCAAAAAATATCGAAAATTGTTACAAGTAGTTATATAATAATTAAATTTAGTGTGAGGTGTCACAAGCAAATATAACTTCTGTTCCGGCTCAAAGGGTAGTAGATGAAATTACTGGCACATGAGGTCTCCAAGTTACCGGGCGCAATGCAGTGCCATAGGTCATGTTGATAAAATTCGCTACTCATGCTAATTTTGTCATATTATTCCTAGTTATTTTTGGCAGCGTTAACATATTTATTGAGTGGTTTATGTGAACGCTAAAGTTAGGCTCTTGCCAGTGAATCGGTATGATTTAGGCTCAGATCACGGAAAAAAAGGAGATATACCTACTCGTAACACCGTCATTGTCAGCAGTGAAGCCAAAAAAACCAAGCTCTTGTGAATACACGCACTCACGCACACATGAAAACCAAGCGCATTTTCGCCAGTTCGTCTCCGAGTGTCGTGCAGTAGATCTGCCAAAAAAATGCCGTCTTTCGTAGTTAAATGGTGCAATTATAACACAAGTGAATATAAAGGCGAATGGGATATCGTTTTATTTGTAGTAAATCTAAAAACACATGTTTTTATTAACCGGCAACACTGACTGACTCACACATCTTACGAAAAATGGTTAGTTTCTTATTACCTGTGTTACCTATATCTACCATTTTTCCTTGATCTGAGGACGTAAGGTAATATTACCGACCTAGGATCTATAAACCCACCGGTGACCATATCTAAAATGATACAATACGGATTGAGAACCTAAAGCATTTTTGTTTTACTTTAATTACTTTTATTTTGTCCCATGTCCATTGTAGAAAAACAAGTCAAAATTAAAATATAGTAAACCAAGAATGCTTTAAGAGTTCGTGGTTACCACTTTGATCTTGACCATGTCGCACACATAGTGCAGCTACGATTGTGATGAACGTAACAGAGGGCGCCAGTCTCGTTGCCAAACTGCAGAAGTGACGCTTTTTGACTTGATTATAATTATAATGGAACCACAACCTCTAAAAGCATTCTTGTTTTTAATGTCAAATTAATTTTGGTTTCTTCGAAAATGGATAGATATCCAGCCTTTAAACCTACTTTAAATACTAATGCCTCTACATGAAATCTAGATAAATATAGTTAGTTTTTCATTTTTTCAATTGTTTCTTAGTTTTTCAAAGTAAGTGTGTAAAACAAATATCTAAAAGTACTTCTTTAAATCTAACAAATAATAACAACAGCCCAGCAATATTCGCCGGTGACTTTCGCTCTGTAGTTCAAACGTAGCTTCTCAATAATTTCGAAATGGCAAAAAGTACTCAAGTACTAACAGAGTTTTATTATTTTGAAATGACATTTCAAATCGAATGTAGTTTTGCGGATCCGTGTTTGAAAAAGTAGGGCACCACGCTACTTTTTCTAAAAACACAAAAAATATATGGAAAATAGTGTTTGTATGGATTTGTCGTTCAATAATAATATACTCGTATAATGAGAATGATATATTAAACGACAATTTGTAGTTGTTGTTATATCGACAGATTTAAGTAAGATGGTCTTTGCTAGCCAGGCGGACTAAAACAAAGTCCTACCACCAAACAAAATGAATGTACCTATTCGCTCAGAAAAAGTAACACAACACAGAGATATTGTCCTTAAGCGATAATACCTGAAATATATATATTTTTAATAGAACTTGCCTAAGCGAAGAACTGTTTTAGTATGGGAAACTTGTCGGGAATTTACCTACCTTAATAATTTTATGATAAGAATGTAACATTTTAACGTAACAAATCATATAAAAACAAGAATGCTTTTCAGGGTTGTGGTTTCCCCCTGCCCCTTTCGCACGGGGATAAACTAGGAGTCCGGTTTGTACTGAGCATGCTCCCTTATTCTCTGTATCTCGCTCTTGATAGCCGATATGATGGGAATGGCGGGGTCATCGGCCGACAGCCGTCCTTCCCCCATCAAGACTGGGTTCACGGTGAAGCGACCTAGGGACTGTCAAATGATCATCGTCTTGCTGTCCCATTGCTGTGTGGAAGAAAGTGACATGAAGCAGTGAACAACAGATAATGAGCTAGGAAATTACTGTGTTGTTGGTGATCTTTGTAGCGATTCTCAAATAACACGAAATCGAACATTTTTGACACAAAAAAAAATTAAAAAAATATATGAGCATAGAATCTCATAGAGGTTTTAACATTACATTAAATTTAATATTTAAAACTCTAAGAATTGCTGGGCAGGTGTCGCTCGCAACAACGGCTTGTATAAGGGCAGTCCATTCTACCAGCAATCATTCTCAGCACTGTTGAAGCTGGCGCGCAATCTGCGCACCAGGGACGCGGTATTTCAAGGAAGATTATCAATAATGTTTTTTTTTTATTGTTGACGGGGAGATGCTAGACCTTCATCTCTACTGATTTTCAAGTTAGGGGAAGCGCAATTCACCCGGAATCCTCGGAGGAACTGGCTATCGTAAGATAGATCTTATAGATCTGATAGATCAGAGATCTTAATGCCGGAACACGACAATTTTAGAATTTTTGCTATGGTACAGAAGTAATGGTAAACAGTGATAGTTAGCCAAGCGAACTTAAACAATGTCCTACCAACAACCAAACCATGCATAATATTGTACTGCCCCTAGGGATCGAACCTGGGATAAGATCCTAGGGATAGAAACGGAAGAGTTTTATACCAGGACTTGATGGACTATCACTACGAGGTCATTGGTCCGGACACTTGGACCCACTATGAGCACAACGGGAATGGGAATGTGCTCGACATAGTGGTCCACAAAGGCCTCCTCCAAACTATAGACCTCACAGTGCTCAGCGATCTACCATCGGACCACAGGCCGGTGCTGCTGGAACTAGGGGATCCACCAACCAGAGTCCAACCAGAAGATCTGCTGGGAAACATTCCAAAAGGAAGCCCAGAACAGAACCAGCACAAGGCCAGTGGAATCACCGGAAGACGTCGACCAAGCCACGACAGCTTCGCACACCACCCCGGTGGCAAGGAGACGAGATCCCTCCCGCCGAGGATACGGATCCTACTCCGCGACAAAAGGGAGAAGAGGAAGCTATGGCAGGAGACCAGTTGCCCACGTGTCAGAACGGAGCTAAACGCGATGGTAGAACGCCTAAAAAAAGCACTCTACGAGCACGCTGCCGAAGGATGAGACAAGCACGTAAGCTATATAACTGATGACGTCCCCTCGGTCCATCGGTTATGTCGACAGCTAGCGGCTACCCCGAAACCCGTGCAACCTCTGATAGGACCAGACGGCTTTTTGAAATTTGAGCCTAAAGACAGAGCGGAGAACCTTGCCGAGAGTCTGCAGGCTCAATTCACACCAAACCCATCAGAGTACCAGACCCATGTCGACTGGATCGAAAGACAGGTAGCCGAATACCTCGTCACTCAGACACCTGACGAAGCAGCCGAAGATGCAGCAGTGACGGATGTCGAAGATACCGCAAGCCAACCCTTCCTGAGCCCCAGACGAGTCAAGCGATTTATCCAGCGGCTCCCGAGAAGAAAGGCCCCCGGATTCGACAACGTCACCAACGAAGCTCTCAAGAACCTGCCGCTGAAGACCGTCGTCGCCCTGACAACGGTCTACAATGGGATCCTTCGCAGTGGCCATTTCCCGACGAGCTGAAAGATCGGAAAAGTGGTGATGCTCCCCAAGCCAGGGAAGGACGCCAGGAAACCGGAGAGCTACCGGCCAATCGCGCTACTGAGCACGATGTCGAAACTATTCGAACAACTCCTGCTACCGCTCTTAACGCCACACATCATGCCAAGAATGGAGCAATTCGGTGATGAAGCTCGTCAACGAAATGGCCACCAGCCATAACAAGAAGGAGTACGTGGCGGCCGTGTTTTTGGACATGGAAAAGGCTTTCGATAGAGTATGGCATGAGGGGCTGCTGTACAAACTGTCGAAGTCCACCGCTCCGAAGAGGATCGTACAAGTCGTCGCTAGCTTCCTGAAGAACCGAAGATTCTCCGTTACTGTCGAAGGCAAGATATCAACAGAGAGAACTGCAAAGGCCGGAGTACCGCAAGGAAGCTGCCTCTCCCGGTATGCTACGCCTGGTACACCGACGACATCCCAGTCGTCGGGCAGGCGAAGCTCGCCCTGTACGCAGATGACATGAATGGCTGCAGAAATGGAGACTGTCGGTTAATGTGAAGAAGACCCAGGCGATCCTATCCGGAAAAACAGCGCTGCCAGCCGAACTGAAGTTACAGAACGAGGTCATCCCGTGGCAACTAGATGTCAAATATCTGGGGGTCACCATCGACCGACGCCTGTGCTTCAAGAAGCACACGGACCAAACCATACGAGTGGTGAGGTGTGCCCGCACCAAACTTCGCCCGATTCTTCACTCGAAGCTGCCTCTTAGGACAAAGATTCTCATCTACAAGACCTACCTCAGAACGCGGCTGACATACACTGCCCAGCGTGGTACCCATGGTACCCCTGAGCAGAACCAACAAGGCCCGACTAATCCAAGATAATCTTGTCCTAAGGGACATCGTAGAAGCCCCGCGATACGTGAGAAACACGACTATCAGACGGGACCTTGAAGCACGAGAGTCTCGACGCCTTCATGCGGAGACTTGCTACCAACATGTTCGAGAGAGCCGACAGATCGGGGCATGACCACTTAGTGGAAATTGCCCCGCAACACGCCAGACCACCGGACGAGAAAGGCAAGAGAAAGTTGAAGGCCTACTCCCAAGACCTCTGCACAAAGGAAGAAGAAGAAGCCGCAAACACCACGGGGACGCCAACCCCGGTAGCCACGACCGCGGTCGCTGATCGGTTCCCTGGGCAACCAATGAACTCACCCGGCAGGGCCTGATCACACCGAAGGTACATAAGTGGCTCCGGGGGAAGCATTCCCCAACGACCCCAGCAATTCCCCAACAGACACGCCCATTTTCATGGGCGTAGACTAGCCTGGGCAAAGGGGATCAGCCCTGCAAGCCCATTCCCCACCCTAGAGGAGTGAGAAGAAACAGATGCTGCTAAGTCGAATCGGACAAAAAGTGATGTTTCCGATCCGAAAACTCCGCGTGTTTGAGAATCGCTACACCTCTATTTCGGTCATCAGTGCACAAAAGTTAAAGAATGTACATAATGAGTTAGTGTCATTTGTTAATCTATTTATCTGTCTATATATATAATAAATCGATGTGTGAATGTTCCCTATGGGCTCAAAAACGGCTAGACTTATTTTGAAATTAGCTAATATTCAGATTAGCCCAGCTGATGGTAATTTTTGATTTTGTGATGTTTGCTAGCGATCGGATCAAGTTTTCTTTTTGGCAACGCAATAACATAATGATCAGTCTTTAGTATTGCAAGTAATTACCAAAATAGTACTTTTTTATATTCATTAAGCAAGAAAAATTAAAAGATGTGACAACATAATTGATCGAGCTGAGGTTGGTAGTGGAATATATCAAGTCCATATCATAGGACCTGATATATCTTGACTGGGCTGAGCATTCATTGTCATTCATATACAAAATATAGACAAAATAAAATTGATATAACAAAACTATACAATCTAGATACATCAGAATCATGTTGGCACAATACCTATACCTACTAATGGATGATTATTCCGCTACGTTCAACCAATATGAACTAAGTTTTTAATAGTACGTTGGTACCTATATCCTAATTAGATAAAAAGACAATGGATATCGCACGATATGCACTGTGAAAGTATTAGCATATTTAATCATGTGATGCTAGTAAAAGATAGCAATATACATAATTACTGCTATTCAAACAAATATCAACTCTAACTAAAGAAGTTAAGGCTTCAAATGCAAAATAACTGTTCGTTACGAGAGACAACGAATAAAAACTTTTAGGTAAGGCACATTCGGGCGGATTGCGAAATCCTTTATTTTTTATGTAAGCCTATATCTAAATAGTCTTTATGTACCAATACAACATCAATAGCCCTTCAGTGCGTACGTGTGAGTTGTGTAAAAAGTTATTATATCTAAGTTAAGGTTGGTGCATACCTAACTAAACCTTGAATACCTGTGGAGCCTGCTGTGTTGGTCCCCAAGCCTTAGTCGGGGGGACTTTCCGTTCGCCCACGGGTCGAGCGAAGGACGTCCTGGGCCGAGAGTCTGATGGACCAGGGGTGGCTGATGGACTGGCTCTTCTGGCGAAGACGTTGAGCCAATTGTAGGTATATTTGTAAGTTTCTACCCGTGGCTTACATAAAAAATAGACTGACCAGGATAAAAAGTAGTATTTTTCTCGCCACTTGCAGAATTTCATCAATCCGTTCAGCCGCTTAACTTAACAGCTTTTGATAAAATACCACTACTACCTCATTTCAATCAATATACTTGCCTCTAATTATATTTAAAATTAAGGAATTGTTAATATGGCGTCAGAATTAGGTAAGATGGTGGTAGTTAGGCGGACTTAGACAAAGTCCTACCATAAACCAAACCAAGCATAATGTTGTACTCCCCATGGGGATCGAACCCGGAACCTCTGGATCTGACACCGGTGAGCGAACCACTAGACCACACGGGGGGGTTGATGTAGTCTTACCCTGGATCAGCAGACCTGCCTCGCACGGTGTCCATGGCGGAGTAAGGGGATCCAGGAAGGCGGACGTTGTCGTTCCTGGCTTGTGTTAGCTTCTTGCCGCCTTCTGGAATATTGAGGAATATATTTTAAAAGAAAGATAATGTTTTCATGTTTTGACGATGTACCTATAGATAGTTAACCACTCATAAAAAACAACGCCCCTCCATAGCGGTTACGCTCACTTATAAAGAAGCTATATAGACGCAATATACCAATAAATAAAAGTTAATATTACTGGACATTATTTTTTACACAGCGCCATCAAGCCCCAAACTAAGCACAGCTTGTAATATGGGAACTAGATAACGGATATAATACTTAAATTCTTTTATACAACACCCAATCATAGAACAAACGTCTATATTTATCACACAAATGTTTGTCCCCTGGGTGATTGTGGGATTCGGACCCACAGCCTATATAGGCTGTGGGTCCGAATCCCACCCAGGGGCCTTCTGCGCTGTGGTATATACCACAGCGCAGAAGGCAGAGTTACTACCAATTCAGCTATGAGGCTTGTAAATATGGTTTGTCACTGGTTGTTCCCAAATGCCCGTGTCGAAACAACCAATAACAAAGCATATTTATGTGTATTGCGTCTATGTTACCGCTGTGGATTTATGTTTGAGTGTATATTTTATTTAACATATCCATAGTTTTGTATCCAGAAAAATGCCGTCAATTTGCCGTGACGGTCGAGCTTATGAACCGACCCCTCAAACTTAGGAGATTGGATATATCAATTACGCTCTATATCCTCCAAACTCAGTTCCGAAGCCTTGCTGACGTAAAAGCGTTTCCGGTTATATGAGCGCTCAATTTAACCTTATCGGCTCAATCATCAGAATATAATATATATATAATCAGTAAAATTTAGCTATGACTAGCCTGGTTTCTCATCCTCTTCTCATCTCTCTATTTTAACAGAATTCCCTGCAAGAAATGTACCTTGTTTCTTCTCATCTTTGCTGTCTTTCTCCTCCACTGTATAAGTGTTATGCGAATCGGGACTGGACCCTGCACTTCCAAAAAGTGTGAAGGCGTCATCCATTAGTTCATTGAACCGCAGCCTCATGCGGGACGGTCCAGGATCCTTGTGGATGGAGGCGGTAGATTTGGCAGGGCTTGGCGGCTTCGATGCTGGGAATTACCACATATTAGTCTTCTCGTTGACTTAAAACCCGTCGCAACGTGATAGATAACTGCAATATGCAATCGATGGCGGGGGCGCCGAAAAGAGCGGCGACGTCAAGTGGAGAAAAAGTAGAAACAGCGCCATCTTACTATATTTAATTGAACGACAAGGGCAGAAAAGTTCATAATTCTATTTTAATTCTGGATAAGTTCATAATTCTGGTTCATAATTCTATTTTAATTCTGGATTTGGAACATTTATTGACATCTTACGCCATATAAAATAATTAATTATCAAGATACGCTCGATAAGAACGCTGTCGGCCTATTTTAAATAGGTCCATGGTACAACGCGTCCAAATAGTAGAATATGTAATTCCAAATTTGGTTGGTTTATCTCACGTGCGAAAAGTAATACCTATTCACCATTCGCGGTGAGCAAACGCTCATCGAGTAATCTACATTTGTAACTTACACTAAGCATTCTGGTGTCGAGATATGATAAGGCGAAGTTGGAAGCGCACTTCACCCGGCATCCTCAACAGACTGAGGAACTGGCTATATTACCTCTAAATTCCGGGGAAAAAAAGAGTGGCACTCCGGAAGTGCCAACAGAAGTGAAAACTTGATCTTTGTCGTCAATAGGTAGGTACCTCTAGGTAGAGGCAATCTTCGAACGGTCATTACCCGTACCTCTTAGGATCGTAAAGATTATGTGACAATGTGTTTAACAAAAATGCAAAACCCGCGACGGGTTGTGAATTCACTATCATTTCAACATTTTTAATGTTGTGACCAAGTGCATTCACTTGAAATACAAAAATTTGAATGTGTCAAATGTGTCAAAAGTGGTGTCGGTACGGTATGGTGTCGCGAGTTCAATAGTTTTTTTCCTCAAAAAATGCCTAACCCGCCGAAAGATTTCACATCACTTCACTTTTACAACAAATAGAAATGTTATTATGGCTTCATTTGGGTAAGTAAGATGGTGGTAGCTAGCCATCCCTACCACCAATCAAACCGAGCATTAATTTGTCGATCCCCTGGGGATCGAACCCGGGACCTCTGGGTCTAATACCGGTAGGTGAAATCTTCCTCACAAGAGCAAGTGCCAAAATAAGAGAATATTGAGACTTGCTAAGGGCATAAAGGTGTTGTGTGTGTACAATAAGATATAATGTCTTACCATCTTTTATTCTCTGACAATGCAGATCCCACACAAGGGGCCCTATCACTCCAGGATCTTTGTCTATACTCCCGAGACGTACCAATTGAGAGGCCATTTGCTTTCTTGGCACCACGTCTTTGCTCCTGACTTCTTTGGACTTTCTTGGCGTTGAGACTGGAGAATCGATGTCTAGGTGCCTTACGGAAACTGGTTCTAAGATTCTTGACAGGGGCTCAACTATATTTCCTCTAAAACAGCCACGAACAAAATTAACATATAAGAAAGTCAGCCCGAAACCTGTTCTGGACTTCTCTACCTTCCCAGGATTTTTTGTAAAAAACTGGAAACGCTTGCTACATCGTAGATCTCTAGGCAATCCCCGATGGCAATAGCTGATCCATCGTGTTGAAAAAATAGTAACATGTAAACTAAGAAATATATTGGTTCAATTTAAAGTCATTAAAAAGATCTATACCTTGGGAAAGAGTTGACGGATGGCATCGAAAGGTATGAAGTCGGTGTAGGCGGCGCGGAAGGTTGACCACTGTCTGAACTGTCCAACCCTGCAGCTTCTAAGAGGCTATCCGTTGTCCCTACTGGAATAATTAGAGAATGCATAACGAACAAAGTAGCTTCGTAAGATGGAAACAGTAGCTAGCTACAATTCTACCTCTCTTCTTTTGAGGCATCCGCAACGCATGCGGCTTTTTCGGTCGCCTTCGCAAAGCTGACGGAACTTCCGAAACTCCTGAGGAGGTGGTAGATGAGCTAGATGCACTGGCCGCTCTGTAGATCGGCAGCAGTGTACTGCAAGGTCTGGTTCTACTCGGTGATACGACACTGATCAGCTGAAAAGGAACATTGTACTGGAATTTACGCTCCCAGTATCCGCCGTGAAGCACTGTGTGTGTTTTAGGCAGTCAATGAATTTAATGGTGAAATGCATTTGAGAAAATTCCTTTGAGGAAGACTCAGCAAGGAACACTTAAAACCTTATTTCTATTGCAGTAAAATACAATAAAAAGTACAATTAAACTAACTATGTACAAAGGAATCAGTCAGATTACCTAAGGACCGTTACAAACGGCCTATAGGTAACTCAACTGTTCCAGACCAGTACCAGACGGAAGCGTGCCCAAGACACTGGCTGCATAATAATAAAATACAACATTGTAACACGAGTATAAGTAATTGGAAGAGCTAACTAGAACTTTCTAGGAGATCTCTATATCATCTAAAATCAACACCGGCTCACCCTTCCATCCTTCTCCTCATGCACTTGCTTCAGCTGATTCCGCTCCATTTCTCTCATCAGCTCATTTCTATACGCCCGAAGCGACTCCGCAGACTTGAGTGTCTTTTTCCTAAAAAAATTACAAACGGTACCCATTATTGTCAACCTTATTAACTACGTCTACATGAGAACTGAAAAAGGAATGCAATGATAATAAACCGTGGTAATAAACCCTAAGCGCAGAAACTCCTTAGACACTAAGACACTTAGCATTAGCACAGCTCGATGCTAAAGGACAACACTGACGTTGACATACCTGTGAGCAAAACACAGCAAAGCTAGCAGCACAAGCAGTAATAGAATGGCTGCTGTGGCTCCAACAGCCAGGGCCCAAAGCTCTGTGCCATGCATGCCTCCAGTCTCCATCTGCCCTTCTAGACCTTCGGCCGCTTTCAGGTACGCTGCTGGGAATATTGGTATTAATAACGTTAGAATGTTACACCCTGGGAATATTTTCTGATATTAGTAAAACATCATGTCAGCGAACTTCAACTGCTAGGTTTTCCTCCCTTAACTTGCCTCATAGCCTGGACCTGGTTTTGACAGCATATTAAATTTAAATTGTGTTTTTAAACAATGTCACGGCTGATTCGCAAAATTCGTGTTTTTGCTATGTCCAGCCTTATGAACCTAAGTATTAAAATGTTCAGTTTCAGTATTGCTGTTATTTATTTGGAAATTGTATACGAGTACGCTATTATTGCATTCATAATATTCTCTATTATATACGTAAAAAAGTTGTTATTAATTTCTAAATTCGTAAAAGCTAACTTCTTTGGCGTGTTGCGACACCCATATTTGCATTCAATCGCGTATTACGCAATAATTAAATACAAATTGTCACTATTTTATTTCGTTACATTAACATAGAGGTTTTTAACTTTAAGGGTACCGTGGATCAAATTTCATGCTACTTTAACTCCACATCACTAAATGAAAAAATAATAATTTCTGTGGCGCAACGCACAAACGTCTATGCCACGCCAAGTGAGCAAAGCGTCACGAGTTTTTTAAAAAAAAAACCGTACTCAAAAGGACTTTGGTCACGTAAGTATCTAATTTCTTCGGAAGTATTTTAATCGCATTTGTTTGTGTTGTCAGCTTATTATTTTTTTTCTGTTAATTACTTGGGTAATTGGGTATGCATGTGACAATTATAAGTATTATAACATTATTTAGTATGTTTACCTTAAGAGAAAATTATAATTTTATGTGGGTTTCTTTGTCGCTAACTTCTTAGGATTTCTTTGGTCTTTCATACCAAAGAAATTAGACTTGGCACAAAGAAATAAGATTTGGCACAAAAAAATGGGATGAATCGAAATCAATTTTCCAGTCCAAAAGTAATTGGCTATTGTTGCTCCAACTGGCCCACTGCTGGGCCAGGGCCTCCCTAGAGTAGGAGAAATACTCACCATATTGTGAATTTTATTTGAGTAGTTTTTAACCATTGCCCATTCTTGTGTTTTTTAATTAGATGTCTATTGTATAAACCTAAGCTATCACCAACTCCATAAAACGTTATTATTTTTATATCTGCGATCTCTTCCAGGCAATCTTTGGATGAAAAATAAGACGGATGCAGAAAGAGGCGGTGTATTATATAAAATAATAGAGATAATTAGAATAAAAAAAAACTAAATTCACTTAGATACCTATTAAGGTAGTATCTAATATCTGTAATATAATACCAAAATAAATAAAATAAAAAACAAATAAATTTGGAATGTTATATTGCTACATAAATAAGAGAAAATTTATTATTATTGTGAACCCATTATATCTTTAGAAGATTTTGCTTAACGCCCCAGGTAAGTAAAGTAGGATAGTCAAACTGTGTTGGTTGAGTATTTTTTTTGTGAATGTGTATTTTAGATTGCTCAGTTCAAATTTCTTGATAAATTCGACGTTCTTGGTGTGAAATTCTAATTTATTTGGACTATTTCCAATTTCTTTAGGCCGAACCTAATTTCATTGGGCTCGATATATTTAAACCACTATAAATTCAAAACGGCTTCAAATTGAGGGCGAGGATCGTTTAAATGAATGTCATTGTGTGCTTATTTAAGTATGTTTTGAATTGAAAAATAACAAAAAAAAATTGCTCCAATGAAATTATGATTTTCAGACCGCTTTTTGCGAGTCACCCTCACCTGCTTTCCTATCTTGCTTCTCTTAAACCAGAACCAGAACTACTACAATATAGTACTGAGTTGCCCAGTTTAACACTCCTTGGTACTCACGCTCAGCCTTTGTAGTGACCACAGCCCCCAACTCCTTAGCCACCTCAGCATCTCTGACCAGTCTCATGTCCCTGGCTGCCACGGCTGCCGGCACAGCCCTTCCACCCACCAGTACCACGTATACGATCTGAACACTGCCTGTTTCTGCATACTGCAATTATATAAATTATAATTTAATATTTCGTATATATTTGTATTTATTTAAAATATAATCATCATATTTATGTTGAGTTTTTTATAATCGAGAAAATATTTTGTGCGACAAACAAGCAATCTAGTCTAGTCATGCTTTGTGGTCTCAATTTCTGCTAATAAGAGCCAATAATTATTTAGTCTCGTCTGTAGAACAATAATAGCAGGCTTACGTTGCGTTTATGGTGATATCTGGTGGAAAATATAATATGTCCATGAATTAACTTTTTTAAAGATGAGACCTACCTCTGTTATGTTTTGAATGTGAACTTGAACCGGTGGCTGCTGTTCAGGCTTGATGATTTCTCTTTTGAACAAAAGTGTCTCATTTCCATCCATCTCTAAAGGAATATCGATTAAATCCTCTTTCTCCTCTTCATTTTGGTCCGAAACATCTCGTTTCCTAATCGAGACTGTAGGAGTAGCTAATATCCACGATTCTACATTGATGACCTTAGTGGCTTGTAGTTCAGATTTTATTGATTTTTCCAAGGTATCAACTGAGAAAAACTCCACATTATCTGCAGACTTATAAGCACTTAATGATGGATATGCACTTGAGAGCATATCGTTTTCTATCCTGGTCACTATATCTGATGATGTCATAGAACTGTCGATGTCGAGATATTTAAAAGGCGTGAGTGAGCTTGGAGCCAGTTGAGTGTAGTCCTTATTGACTACGAACGAATGTACGTCGTGCTTCTTTCGAGGAATCGGTGCGTCCAGGGATTTGATTATGCCCAGATGTCTTTCTTGTTGCCTGAAAGAATTGTTGTTTTATGACGAGATGACCCTTGCAACTCGTTTCCTTGTCGTTGGAGTAATGACAATAGCACTTTGGTGCCAAAGTGTAAAAGCACACACAATTTATTTGGTCTTGCTTGGTCACCTTACCTCAGGAAAGCCTTCTGGTATAGCCTAGCGAGCTTCAACTGTAGGCTGTCAGGGGTGGAACCCTGGATGACAGTGAGGAGCCAGTAGCGGCGGTCCTCTGGGATCTCAGGCTCCAAACTCCCCGGGGCTACGGGCTCGCCGCAGTTAAGGACGCAGTCCCCAGTAGCTCTGTCTGTCACCGCCTGTGGAGTTACTTAACCTTTAATGGAAGCCTTGTGTGTATCAACTTCATCTAGTTCAGTCAGATTTCATCTTGGATTGGGTTCATTTTAGTTACCTTTATCTTGTCAACTGCGATGCCATTAAGTAGTGAGCTATTGTTACGAGCAACGCATATTTATATCGTACCTAGATCAATACTGCTCTCCATTTCTTCAGCAACTACTTTAGTGACCAGTTCCTAACCAAAGATCCTTTCTAAGTTGACACAGTAGGTACAGTGTCTCCATAATGGCGCCCAAATTTTGTATTCCCGGCCTTTATACCTGAGCTGCTGAGGATAGCATGGATCCTTGATTGTGCAGTAGCGTCAATATTCGAAATATCTTCTTTTGCCTAAGAAATTCTAGATCCAATGGAATATAGGAAGAATACTTAACATTAACCTGAGGTGGATACGAGTCCAGATAAACCGTCGCGAGGACCGTGGTAGTCTTAACGACGGGTCTGGTTGGTGCCACGGGGGCGGGCAGCGGAGGCTCGGCCGGGGGCGGAGGCCCATCTCCAGAGCCTGTCCAGAAGAAATCCTCGAGACGAGGAGTTTGCTGATGCTGGTCCGATGATACCAGCATGTATACTGAAGCAGAGTTACAAAGGTTGTGTCAACTTACCTACATCAATCAAACCTTGCACCACCTAGGTACCTGGTATAATAGGTATTCCACTTGCATGAAATCATTCGAGATTTTCTTTGTTAGATACGTCGATTACCTAATTGACGAAACGTTACATAGGTGCTTGGTACTTGGTAACTGTACCTACCTATTTATATTATCAGTCAAAGATAAATTCATGAGATCAGGAATGTTTTGATGTTTATATCATTATCATCATAACGGCCCGTATCATCCACTGCTATAGATAGGCCTGTCCAAATCCAAGAAGACACCACAAATAGCGCTGCGCAGAGCGTCCTTCATCAAACATCATCCACTCCTTGTGACTATTTGCAACCCAGATGGTCCACATGTCAATCAATTATTATTGTCACATAGGTACCAACAAATTTATCTTGATTTAAATCGTTGATGCCATTTTAAAAACTTCTTCGATACCTACAAAACCAAGTAGACTAGGTAGGTAATTGTAAACCTTATTTATTTGCTAGATAGATAGGTAGGTACTTATAGTAGGTAAGGTCCCTACCCGATGCTCTTTGTGTTACTGCTGTATTGAAATGAAATAACCTTGGATGGCAAGGTTGTGCAAAAATTAGGGTGAAATAAAGCAATAATTTCAAAACATTATGGGTTGAAATTGTATCTCCAATCCAATCTCGCGTTTGATCACATCGATGTTGTTGGTAAGCCGCGTGCGTGTCGTTATGTAGATAAACCTTAAACGATACGGTGTTTGCGGAAAAAATATTCTCAGTTCGTACCTAGGTAAGGTATCTATACTATGTATACTACACATGTTGTGTCCCCTAGAAGACGAAATCTTTACTAGGTTAGTACTTATCCCAAGGTTCAAATACCGTTGCCCATTTGCTTCTTTAGATGGACGGTAGGTAGTTCGGTAATTTAATTATTGAATATATGAATTACAAACATCCATTTGTTAGTACTTATATCTAAAATACTTAAAACATAATGTTAGAAGGAAATTTTTATATTGGAATAAAGTCCTGAACAATTCATCAGATCAGAATCCGAAGAAGAGCCTTCATTGTTCAAGTCATGTCTGCCAGGTCCACCCAAGTAAAGACCGAGTGCGTTTTTTCCGATTAATCCTTTAATCAGCTTATCTCAAATATCCGTAAAGCTTCGCTGAAAAAAAGCACTAAAGATGGATCCTGCCCCAACGTCCATCGATTAATTTCAGGATGACAAGTCAACAAACGGAACGTAGCATCGCGTGTTTCCCGGATCCAGGACAGGGAGTTACGGTTTATTCGTACTAGCAGGTAACTTTCAGTTGCCTGCAGCGTCGCTTGGCACAATTTACAAGCTTTTAAATAAGAGTATGTATACAAACATAAGTACGAGTCCGAAGTAAGTAGTAGGTACAATAGGGCTGCTTATATATAGGTACCAGTAGGTAGGTCTCTTCGTAAAAACCATAGAATCAAAGCGCACTTCACCCGGAATCCTCAACAGTCTGAGGAACTGGCTATCTTACCTCTAAATGCTGGAACACAACAACAACACCAAATATTTTTAGGTTTCCGTACTCAAAGGGTGCTTACGGGACTCTATTACTACGCCTTCACTCTCCATCCGTCCTTCTGTCTGTCAGCTGGCTGTATCCCGTGAACCGTAATAGGTAGACAGTTGAAAATATCTGCGTGTATTTCCATAGCCACTAAACCAACAACTAATAAAAATTTACAATATTGAATTGTTGTTGTGGTGTGAGACTTAGACTTAAGGTAAGATGGTGGTAGTTAGTCAGGCACACTTAAACAAAGTCCTACCACCAACCAAACCAAGCGCCATATTGTAATCCCCTGGGGATCGAATCTTGGACCTCTGGATCTGACACCGTCGTGCGAACCACTAGAACCCGCCGCCCAGAGCTTTTAACACGTGGTCATGAGCTTGTGAGAGTTCTGTTAAATTCGCCTATCGCTTGTTCCACAAATACCAACCCGTACCAGCCTCGGTCTACGCTTAACGATATAAAACGCATTTCCTCAATTTCATACAATACCTTCCACCTTTACCTATAGGTACTCATAGATATAGGGCTAGTTAGGCAAAGTTCTAGCTTAAGGTATGAAGGTGGCTGTATCATGTTTCTATATTATGTGAACGCCTTTTTTCTCAAAAAAAATAAGTGTGAAATAAGAATTGTTACCGTCTGCCCCCACGAACGACCCCCACGTGGGGGCAGACGGTAACACTTATGGCTAGCAGTAGATACCCTCTCATTTTGGAGGTGGCTCAATTATGTAAGTAGACGAGTAGATCTGCATAACAGTATTTATTTTCACCCCAATATCACAAAGTTTTTGTGATTCCCCACTTATCAACATCCCCCGCGAAAATAACTTATCTATTATCTATTTACGTTATCTCTTTACTTTTAAAATTTTATGAAAATCATAACCCGTTCGAGAGTTATGGCGTCACAAACATTGCCACATAGATACATACATACAGTGCCGGATTTCCAAACTCGACTCGGAGATATCGTTCGCTTCGCTCACTCGATCAAAAATAGTTCTACTTCTAAGTATTTGCTGGAGAGACCTTGAATATTTTGATGGTCTATGTGTGTTTTTGGCTCAAGCATATCAGTAGACGGCTATGGGCTGTTATGTTCATTTTGAATAAAATAGAAAACTCGTTCCTTACCCTCGCAATTTGGCGAAGTTTATTATTATTACATTAAGCCGTCAGCACAGAATAACTTATATATAATGTGCAAAGACCTCCCCACACTACCTCCAGACTTCCCGATCTGGGGGAAGTTTATTATTTTATCTAAGTAGCTTCCTTTTGCAGTGTAGGGGCGCACTAAGAAATAATTTGCAGAAATTCTCACTAAACTCTTCCTAAATGTAGAGTAGAGCCTCGCAAGTCACAAACTAGCCCGATAACTAAATCCTAACCGCAAGGCACTAAATGTAAATAAGTACTTAGTGGGAAAACGTAATATTGTGAAATTGGCGTGATGCACCGCTTGGTACCGGGTTTTATTATTTGTCGTCACGATAGCTCCCTGCCTGCTGTTGTAGAGTATAGGTAATTTCGAACAAAACGCTTTGGTTCCAGTTTCACAATGCGAACGGCTAAGGAGTGGAAGGAAGAGGAATTTACAATAGGCCTCTTCAAAGACTTTTTTTGTTTTTTTTATTGTACGACGGGGAAGCGCTTGGTTTCATCCCACCTGGCTACAAGTTAAGATAAGGCGGATAAGGTGGAGCCGCATTTCACCCGGAATTCTTAACAACAGGAACTGGCTATCTTACTAATTGCCGGAATACAATAATTTTAGAATTGTTGTTATGGCGACATAATTAGGTAAGATGGTGGTCTAGCCAGACTTAAATAAAGTCCTACCACTAACCAAACCAACGCACAATATTGTACTCCCCTGGGATCGCAGCCGGGACCTCTGGATCTGAAATCGGTGGGTTGAACCACTAGACCACAGGCGGTTAAACAGTGACAGAGTGAAGCCTACGCCTACGGCGGTGGCTCGTAAAGCCTAACAGAAAGGCTGTGTTCCAACTGACTCAACACAAAGAAACTGCAACGGATAACGGAAAGTCTAGCTTAGGGCAGGTAATGTAGAGAAGTAATATCTGGCATATTGTATTGTAGTTATCATCAAATTTTAGACCGTAAATCCTGTCCAAACAAATCTCGTGACAACTACAAAAAAATCACAAAAAGGCATGTAATAGTGGTTTTATTCGGACATGCGTATGCGCACGCTTTTGTTCAAAGCGGATGTAAGCCTACAGTCCTCATAAAATAGAGCAACAAACGTGATTCTTATTTCTTAAGTGATAAAATTCAAAATCATGATCGTTGTATAGTGCGCATAAAATGTTCGGTTAGTCTCTACTATAGAGCCTTATTTTAACGTGGTAGAGTATAAAAGAATGTGTCGCTGGGAAGCAGCCATGCGTGAAGTGATGTCCTGTCCTTAGATTTGATTGAAAACAATACATGCCTTACTAAGTATGTATTGTTTTCAATCAAATCAAATTAAGGCATTTGTGCTGGTACATTTATCTAAGATAGGTGGTAGGTAGGTACCTACCTAAGTAATAAGGTAAATAGGTTGGTCAGTACCAAATAAACAAGAAGGTAGGTAGGAAGTTTCGTAAATGTAAATGTGGCAAAACTACATACAAGTGCAAGATGTAGAGTTAAATGATGTGCAAAGATCGATTCATTGAAACTGAAAAGTTTACTTTACACTATTAACTTACATGTATCGTCATTCTCGTAGTCGTCAGCAGTAATAAACGTAATTAACAATAGAACAAATAGCAATGTATTTAATTTAGTAAATACCATCCCGTAAAATCTTTGCATTTCAAAAAACCACAATGGTACAGGTAAAAGTAATTCACAGTTTCATTTTAGGCAATTTTGTTCTCTAAACATAGAATATAGAGTACCTATATTCGAAAACTTAGGGAAAACACGAATCACTGCGTGAATTTTACCCTCTTCTGGCATGCATGAAACCGCAATCAGAGCTAGCCAAATACTGCGTTACATTATAATGTAGGTAGGTACTGTATTGTACACACTGGTGTGTGGTGTGCTTTGCTTTTGAAATACTATTGCAGTTGCTAAGCAACACAATTGAATAACGCGCGCTTAGCCATAGACAGCAGGATACCAGAAAAATATTATTTGACGAAAACATATTAATGTTGAGACATGTTAAACTACATTATCTGAATTTTTAGTTAGTTGTTTGGCCATTTTAACAAATATAGCCTTAGATAATAGATTAATGAAAACAAGAAAACGAAATTTTATTTTGTCCACGCTATGGAATCTTCATCAAAAAAAAAATAACGCTATGATTTTGACAGCTCGATACACTATAGAACCGCTCGGCGATAGAGATAGCATTTCATCTATCTTTGTCGTTGAACGCCGAGCTTGGCCGACGTGCATCGAACGTTCTCTTGACTGAGTTTCAATTTTGTTTTGTTTGTTTGGATCTAGTTTGTAATTACAAAAGTTTAATTTTTTTATCAAAATGAAAGTCTTGTGGGGGCTATGACAATAATGGTGGTCATGAGCGAGTGAATTGATTTTTATATGTGTTTAGTTTAGTTACTGTGATCTACATCCATTCATGTCGAACAAGTGTTGAGTTCCAGGCTGTACCAGCCATGTATCTTCACGCCTTTCCAAGAAGTGAGAAAAGATTCCAGGCATGGTTAAAGGCCGTAAACGATCCCGGCAAAATTTTATAAAAATGTGATTGTATTAAGACGAAGAATATGCCGAAAACATTTTGAAGCTACGTACAAGAGACAACGTGGAAGCCGCTTTGTTCTGACTCCTTAAGCCTACCTACAATAAGTTCTCCGGTAGGTACCTACCTAAGTTTTGAAGTAAAATAAATTTAAATGCGTTATATTTTGAAAATGGTTTAGTGATGCCCTATACCTAAAATAATATATCGATAGTTTTTTAATACCTAATGACTATCTTTACGTAAAAAATAAAATGTAAACAATCCTGTTAATTATTTTTATATGGCGAACTAGTTATGCTTTGACGAGGGCTTTCAAAACTGTATCAAGCAAGCCCAAGACTTGCCGGTGGTAACGATAAAATAAAAATCTTAAACAAATAAATGTGTTTTATTTAGTAAGTTATGTTAGGTGATACTGGAAAATATCATCATTTATAGATTTTTCAAAAAACATATATACAGGTGAGTTTTTTTCCAGGGCCACTCAGGCCAAGTCTGAAACCGTGAGAGTTATCGAAAAGTCATGTTAGGAGTTACGTGCTCGATTTAAAAAAAAAATGAGTTCTGCACTAAAGAAAATCCATTGTTTATAGTTTTTAGGGAAATATTGAGATTTTGAAAAAAAAAATGCATTTTTGAGTTCTTTGTTTGATAATAAAATAAATAATGTACGATGACACACATAGTCTGATCGCTTAAATTTAATCATTATCGGACTAAAAAAAATTCGTTTTTCGTGATAGTGCAGCTGATGACAAGGCACGGACACCCTAATGGCACATGAACATTTTAAATATTGTCGTACCCACAGTACAGTTGCAGATATAAAAGAATGATTGACAAATATTTTTTAAGAACTAAACATTTTACAGTATCTCTTATTTTCCAGTTTGGCACAATGGCGTTGTGTAAACCTGGAGAATCCAGTAATTTGATCCATGACAAAAAAGTTTTTTTTTTCAAGAACTCACTTTTCCAGAAAAACTAAAAAAAAAGATTTTCTTATAAGTATGCAAACATATTTTTTTTATCGAGCACGTAACTCCTAACATGACTTTTTGATAACTCTCACGGTTTCAGACTTGGCCTCAGAGGCCCTGAAAAAAAACTCACCCTGTATATATATGGGATAAGGGCAGGAAAATGATAAATTATCTTTATGTCGAAAAGCAAGCCTGAGCACGTCCCTACAACGGTATTGCCGTTATGTGAAACTAGACTCCGAAGATTTTTCTCCACATGCAGCACTAAGAAAATGGCGACTTACAGTGTATCGACCTTAGAATAATAATAAAAAGTTATATTATATATCGATGGTATCGACATCGACCCCCCCGGCCCCGACCCTGTCGTTATACTCCTCGCCTGTTGAGTTTCCAGTCTGTACCTAGTACATTATAGTAGTCTGTGATTTTGTTTTTGTTTTGTTTGTCTTTGTTTGATAATAAAATAAATAATGTACGATGACACACATAGTCTGATCGCTTAAATTTAATCATTATCGGACTAAAAAAAATTCGTTTTTCGTGATAGTGCAGCTGATGACAAGGCACGGACACCCTAATGGCACATGAACATTTTAAATATTGTCGTACCCACAGTACAGTTGCAGATATAAAAGAATGATTGACAAATATTTTTTAAGAACTAAACATTTTACAGTATCTCTTATTTTCCAGTTTGGCACAATGGCGTTGTGTAAACCTGGAGAATCCAGTAATTTGATCCATGACAAAAAAGTTTTTTTTTTCAAGAACTCACTTTTCCAGAAAAACTAAAAAAAAAGATTTTCTTATAAGTATGCAAACATATTTTTTTTATCGAGCACGTAACTCCTAACATGACTTTTTGATAACTCTCACGGTTTCAGACTTGGCCTCAGAGGCCCTGAAAAAAAACTCACCCTGTATATATATGGGATAAGGGCAAGAAAATGATAAATTATCTTTATGTCGAAAAGCAAGCCTGAGCACGTCCCTACAACGGTATTGCCGTTATGTGAAACTAGACTCCGAAGATTTTTCTCCACATGCAGCACTAAGAAAATGGCGACTTACAGTGTATCGACCTTAGAATAATAATAAAAAGTTATATTATATATCGATGGTATCGACATCGACCCCCCCGGCCCCGACCCTGTCGTTATACTCCTCGCCTGTTGAGTTTCCAGTCTGTACCTAGTACATTATAGTAGTCTGTGATTTTGTCTATGGTTATGCCTGATATTGGTGCTGCCATTAAATTAAATTCTCTCAAATCTAGTTATAGTTCTTGTAAAGGGGTGCTATTAAAATTCCAATAAGCAACCCTAATTGATGGTGCAGAACATGCGTGCACAATTAATGATTATGATTGTGGTCTCGTTGTTATTAGGTAGGCGAAGGCACCAGCAGACATGTATTTTATTTGAGAATTGCCTTATCAAACATGACGCCCACGATAGGGCGTCTTGCATAACCCCTGATTGATGATTGATGCCAATTAGCTTGTTTTGAAGGTTGTTTTTATATAAAATATTTAATGCTTTATTTTTTTTTATCTGTCAGTCTCGCAACAAATGTAAGTAGGTAGGTAATCAAACATTGAAATCAAATTATTGTCTAGGTAAATAATTTTTATTTTCTTTCAGTTCAATTATTGAATAATCTTTGATTATATATTAAATGTAGATTACAATAATTTGTAATAATTTATATGAATATTTTTGACGTGATGTATTTTTTCTCTCAGACTTCAAACTCAGAGTTTTGGGACTACGCGACAATCGCGAGAATGTTCTAGGCACGAATTTTACTTATATGTATCCACAACGTTGTATTGAGATTTATAAAGGTGTTGCTGACTTTTTTTCATATGTGATTCTGCCATTCGTTTATATTATAAATGAAATGAATAATTTAGTATTTCTGCTACAACTATATAAGGCGGTGGTTTTCTAATGGCTTGTTAAATAAATAAAAACTGATACCGGCGGTATCACAGTTGTTTCAATTGCTTGCTATGGTAGAATTGTCTTTAATGTTCTGGCAAGTTTTTATCTTTCGAGGCTCACTTCACGCATAGCATTGATTGGTTGGTTTCTTATTCACGCGAGTTCGTCTTCGTCGTCGCTTCCGTCCTCGTCTTGTCCGTCCGTCAGGGACTTAGTGCGACGTAAACGGGTGTGTACGACGAAAATATGAAGTGAAATCGTACCTAAAAGTGTGTGAAATGTTTAGTGTTAGTTTTAATTGTGCTAAAAGAACAAGATGAGTGCGAACGGCTAACTGTGCTTTCTTTTATTGAGTCCACAAAGTACTGTTTACGAGTACACGTAACATTTTCCCAGAACGGTTTCAAAATGGCTGTGTTTTGAAAGACCCTTTGTCCGCTTTCGTGTGCTTCTTTCAGCATGATAGTGGGATCATTTGGTCAGCAAGTTTACTTTACAAGGTAAGGAAAACTTCTATCTATAGTATAACGTTGAAATCTTCGTAATAGCGAGTGGAAAATTACGGTTTCCCGCCTATGTTAGGTATCGCTTGATTGCTTTCTACGCAAGCGGTACAAACGAACCATCACTTTTTGCTACGTGTACGCTTGTAATAACCTTTTAAATTTAAATTTTAAGCTACGTTACAGCCGCGCTATGCATGCGGGCTGTAAATGTGTCACTTTGGTATAATTTTAAAACCTGGTATTCATATTACAGCGTGAATTTTGTGCGCCGTCCAAAGGTAAACACATGACACCACTTATTTTTAGAATTCAACTCAGAAACTCCAATTGGAATCTTATATTACTCCATTGACTGTGTTTGCTGGGGGTATAAGTTAAGCTATTATTCTGTTTGTGGCATGAAGGAAGGAGATCTTCATTATTTGTAGTACCCACTTTATTATTATGTTTGTTTTGAAATCCGCCTTGGTATATGCATATCTATACCTACTTGATATGATTTATAGTAAAAGACCCCATAATACCTTTTGATTTTCGCTCTCCCATATAAATAGTATGCAGTTCATTCGAAAATTACAATGACAAGTAAAAAAAATCGCAGTTATAATCTGAACTTTCTTTTGTATCAGCCATTCCATTTGAATTCGAATTCTATAGTAATAATGGACTAATCAGACTTCTTTTATGACCATTTGTTTTGGTTTTGCCATGACAAAAGTATAATAAGAATTAATGATTATAGTAGATAATGAAAATAGTAAAATATAAGTACTCACCAATTATTTTAGTTACCACCTATTGATGAATAAAAAAAAATGCAGAACCTAATGAAGTATTTTTTGTATAATTTGCTTATGAAGTATTTTTTGTATAATTTGCTTGCAAGCAGAAGGTATGATAACCTCGGCCCATAATCTGTATGACATACAAGATTTCTTGCCAAAAATCTGTTTTACCCGATGGTGTGTTATAACACATAAGTCATATTTGGATCCTGCTTTTTATGACATTTAATCATAAAGATTAAAAGGCTATTTATGTAAGACAGTAATAAAGAATTATTTTAATTACAAATGTTTGCTGACTCTTACTAAACATTTCTGCTACTATATTCCAATCATAACATGTTTTTTCCTCATACAAAAACCCAGAACAGTACTAGTTTAAAGCACATGGTTAACCTTCACCAACTAAGCACATGGTAACAATAAAAACCTCCATCACGATAATTTGTGATATAAACGAAATATATTCTTAACAGCAATAGGTTGGATATCATCATCAACCTATTGCTGTCCACTACTGGACATAGGTCTCTCCCAAGTTTCTCCACTGAAATCGGGAGTCTTCTGCTCTCCTGATCCAGATTATGCAAGTCATCGCTCCTTAGTGCTAGAAGCCGTCCAACACTATGTTTGCTAATACACTGTCTCCATCCCAGATCTAGCTTAACCCAGTGATTGTCAGTTTTCCGGAAAATATGGCCGGCCATAATATGGCAGTCCTACTTCAGCCAGTGGATAAGTCTCTTTAAAACTTCTTTATGTCGTTGAGTCTTTATTCATGGGACAACGAATTGTAGTGTATGAAATGTCTGAAAAAAATGTCACTCAAACATTCATATACAATGAAAAATAAGTTTCAAACATGGAATTCATTAGTTCCTATGCTGTTTTACTCATTTTTCTATTGCATTCAATTCTATAATTCCAATGCTATGATGAAATGTTATAGTTGGTGGTTTATTGCAAGTCTTTGCAGATTTGATTGTAATGCTGGTAAGCTGACAGATTTTTTTTTTATTGTACGACGGGGATGCTCTTGGCCTTCATCTCACCTGGTAACAAGTTGAGATAAGGCGGACGGTGAAGACTCACTTCACCCGGAATCCTCAACAAACTGGGGAACTGGCTATCTTACCTCTGAATGCCAGAACACAACAATTTTAGAATTTGTAATTCTAAAATTGTGGATTGGAATAGTGTAAACCAACCATCAAATCTTGCTGTTGAGGGAACTACTAACTTTAATATCTGTATGTTTAAGACTCAAGGCTTAAGTAAAATATTTTGGGAAACAACTTTTTTTTTTAAAGATAAAGATAATTTACTTATTCAAAGTAGTGCTGGTACATATTACATTCTATTGTAAAATCGTAAGGAAGTTCTTGTCCCCTACACTAGGACTAAAGCCTGTATTGTAGGGTCACAAGGTCTGCCATCCTGCCAAACACCTATCCTGCTATGGTTGTTGTTGAATTCACACAAGTAGATTTTACTGTAATTACCACCTATAAACTTATCAACACTGTGATCACCGCCCCTTCTTCCAAGCAGAGTTATTATGGACTATCCCCCAAATTGCTCTGTTTGAAGTTCGATTATGTTTTTCAGCTGTTATGATAATAATGATATTCACACCAGACCAGAAGCATTTGTCTCGAGCACTACTTAACCTTTCAAATGGTAATAACCTAAGCTGTGACTGGCAGGTCAGACAAAAACAAAATAGCTTTCCAATTCTTTTACAGCAGTTGTCAACTTATTGTGCTAGCATAATGATACCGCTGCTCTTTTCAAGCAGCAGCCATTCACTGATCAAGAAATGTCGTAAACACCGTTACGTACCTACTCGAGTGGTACCTACGTGTACCTGCCATTGTCGGATGCACGAAAACCGAAATGTAACGGGTATTCATTGTGCACGCATGTTCTAGCGCTTTACTGGAACCTGCATCTTGGATTGAAGTTGAATGTCTGACTTCAAAGTGCCCACTGCCTAATAAGCAGTAGGCACTTTGAAGTTAGATATTAGGCAATGCCTATATCTGTCATAGCTGTCTGATGTTCAATGATTCCTATTTTTCCTGGCCTTGCCTTTCTCCTTGTGTGCTGGTCGAGATTCCGAACAGGCGGTAGACTTGACGTTTCAAATTGATCCTAAAAATCTTAATGAATAAAAATATTTGACTTTGACTTTGCCTCACAGCTCAGCCAGCTGTGAGGCCAGGAAAGAAAAGAAATGAAAGAAAGGTAAATAAAACAAATAGCTCACCATCTTGTTGTGTGTTTGATTCCCAACTGTGACAAACATTTGTGAATAATATGTTTGTTCTGTGCAAAGCTACAGATCACTTGATTACATTTATACTTGTGATTGTGAAACAAAGGTTGGACTATAAAGCTAATGTCGTACTATCGCGTTCAGCCCTCGTCCATGGTTTGGCTGCGATTAGTTAGTTACTGCTTTGGTTATCGGGTCTTCTAACTCGATAATTTCGCGGGCGGCCGTAGGTCTCGTTACATCGCTGCACAGCTGACATTTATGGGCTGTTATGACGATGAACCCACTAGCTCATCGCATTCTTAAACGCCGCGGAACGGGCAGAAACTGAACGCATTAGTTGGACCCTGAAAACCCGGCAAAGTGCGAACACGCATATTGTTTGGGGCCCCCATAATTATTAACCGCCTCTGGTGTCTAGTGGTTCGCCTACCGGTGTCAGATCCAGAGATCGGTGTTCGTTCCCCAGGGGAGTACAATATTGGGATTGGTTTGGTTGGTGGTAGGACTTTGTTTAAGTTTGCCTGACTAACAAACCACCATCTTACCCTAAGTCTTCTCAAGCCACAACAACAATTCCATATTGTAAATTTTATTAGCTGTTGTTTTAGCGGGTATGGAAATACACGCAGAAATTTTCAACAGTTAACCTATTACGGTTCATGAGATACAGCCAGCTGACAGACAGAAGGACGGACGGAGGCTTAGTAATTGGGTCCTTACGCTTAGGGCGCTTACGCCCTTTGTGTACGGAAACCAAAAAATATTTTCTCTTAGGTATCTTATTACCGCTACAATTGAATGGAGCTGTCCATTGCGACCTAGTTTTAGTATCCTGTCCTCTCCAATTGCGGACAAATATGACGGCCACTGTATAACCACGAGACGTAATTATTGTAGCAGGCCTTGGTTGTTCTAAAATTGTTTGAAAAACTAGGTATTTGCGTAGGTAGCTGTACCGAACTAATCATCTACATGGGGAGAGTGCAAACAAATGTTCAGCATCAGTACTTCAGAGTTCTAGTACATTGACTAGTAGGCTTTTGTTGTGAGGTTTTCGACGCAAAGAAGTATGTATTTAATTTATAGCTTTATTAATATTACGTTCCAAGTTCCTATTTCGGCCCGGTCAGTTTTTATGAATTTTCGGCTGTTGCTATGGCATATCGACTTGGAATTATTTTTTAAACGTGTCGAGTGTGTTTTACAACTTACAATTAGACTGATCTATCGTATTGTCGACCTAAACTGAGCTGACATGACGTTGCTTATGCGTGTCAGTGTAGGTTCAGTTCTAAAAGAGCGACTCAGCTGAGAGTTAAATCGCAAGCAATGATTTCATTCGTTCAATTCATACCATGACTTACGATTTCTGTGTAAAGTGGATTGTATAGCTGTCAAAATTTACGATTCACAGTAAGTTAATATTTTCTCAGGCTGAATTGATTTGTGTTCGATTTGGTATTCAAGACAGTCATAGAAGGTATGCGCTCAAATCAAATGATAAAATTGTAACAATCGTTGCCTTCTAAAATGTATGTACCAGAGAAAACATTATGAAGAAAAATGAAAACATTCCCAAATTAATTTTGCACGAATTTCAATACCACCTAACCTATTCTTACTAAATCACCTATCGACATGTTGGTTTGGTGCTCATTTTGTGCATAGTTGCTAATAGACAACAATTCAAATGCCAACCAGCTCTATAGACGTCGTGGTACCATTTTGACTGAGAAACCTACACTGCACTGTTTATGTTATGTAGGCCACCTGATTCTCTTCTTAACTTGATCGCTGAATATGTGTATTCAAGCAAGTTTGACCATGTGCCGTAGCAACATCCGGGAACCACGCTCGTGGTAACATAATGGTTTCCTTATTTGCGTATCTCAAAGCATACGAGAAAGCGGACCGATCAATTGTCTCATTGAAAACGGATTGCATGTTATTATTCACTGTCGTATAGTGTTGTCGTCACGTTTTCGCCATAAACCGCCCGATTCGTATCGCGATTACCTATTATTTCGTGCGATACTCTTTTGGGCGGCTAAAAATACTATTATCGCGCATAAACAGGCATAACTTTTTTATATTAGCTCTATAGTTAAAACGGTAATACATGCATAGTTCAAACTTTGTGTGATAGTAGCCAAATCGACCAGTAACCACCCATACAATGAATCCTGGTCCTTTCCCACCGCCCGCCGCACGACAGCTTATACTTCGATCGGGCGGCGAGAGAGAGTGATACCACCACCCGTCCTGAAGGATCCCGTCCTCTCCAACACTAAATATTAGCCTGGGCACAGCGCCCAGACCCTCTACGCGACCATACCCCTAGTCTTGTTCTTGTGCCGTAGTCACTCAGTTGTGAGAAGTGGGAACAGTTGATTAAATAAGTCACATTGACACAACAGTTGATTAAATAAGTCAAATTGTGTACAATATCTTTGTAAATGTACACACACGAGATTGTTTTTTGGTTGCAGCCCGTTTCACAATTTCATGTTGGTATATGTAAAATATCAATCGAGTCCAACAGAACGGATTCAAGTTTGGTTTGTAACCCCACGCATTTCGACAAACCAGTGGTTGCGCGACGGAATAGTTCGCTGTAACAACTTATAATTTACTACTATACAATCGAACTAAGTAAATTCATGATAAAGTTATCGTATCGTAACAGGTCATTTGGTTGCTTATATCTAATGTTACTTGTACTGGGTACTTTTCCGTCCCCATCTTCTTCAACAGCCCATTAATGCCCACTCGTTCACTGCTGGACAAAACCTGCTCCAATATTGGAGGATTTTGCCAAAATCATCACGTTTGTCAGGCGGTTTGGCGGTCGCAGTAAAGATGTTAGATAATATACAGAAGGAAGCCCTTGTTCTGGTGAGAACCCTTAGTCGGCGTTTACGATATCCGCGGGCTGAGTTGTCGGGATCCACTCTCACTAACATGACCAAGGTTCATGGAATTATCATGTTGTTTAAAAAAATGCGGGAGATGATGCGAATGCGTGATGGAGTACATAAAGAAGAAGAAAAACGAGAAATATAGGTAAAATACGGGATAAATACCCATTTTTCGAACCAAAAATTGAGTACAGAGCTCAAGACCTAAAGTTTTTTTTTATCGCCTCGCTCGTAAACTACACTGGCTTTGGTTTATATTAGAAAGTAGATAGATGTGGGTTGAGATAATGACAGGTTTCGGCCGCTGCTTGGTATTGTTCTTTGACCACAAAAGGATTAAAGGTATCGTTGCAGTTTTCTACCTATTATATGGTGTTTTGAATTTAGCTTCTCTCTCTATCTTAAATGAAAATGGCCAGACGTATTTTTATTTGATTTCATACTAAACATAATTTTGGATCGTAATCAAATTGATAAGTGCTGATAGCCGAGTGTTTTAAGACTAGAGCGAGCTATTTTGAGCATAGGTTCCTTTTACCTTTTTTTAGTTCATTGCGGACGGATTTTGATTAATGTTTACACACTACCGGTAGTTTTTATTATAAATGGGGGCATTTGTAATATATCGGCCAGTGTCAGAGCATTATGTTTTATCTCGTCTTCACAGAAAAAATGCAAGGAAACCTTTGCAATCCTAACAAGTGCCAGGTCCCATAACCTGTCTGGCATATGGTATGCGAGTGCAGTGTACAGTACCTTACAACACAAAGCGTTTATAAAAAAAAAACATTTACTCGGTAAACAGCATCTGCTTTGCTTTAGATTAGAGCAATCTTGCGTGAATAAATTGCAATATAAGTTATCAACAAACTACCTGAGCAGAACTGATAAAACTTTGCGATAGTGGATTTCATGCTAACCTCAACTAATTCGCCCTAATGTCACGAGTAACTACTCTTAAGAGGATCATGTACCGTTTGCCTGTCTATACAAAAAGAAATACATCATTTCTACCTCTTAATATTCCGATTTCGGTGATATTTATTTCATGCAATCAACACATTATACATAAATTTAAATGTCTTATTTTTGCCAGTTTTTTTATATAACTTTATAGGTACGCTTGTACCTTTTTTTTTATTGATAATAGCGTTTAACCACTAGCTTACATGTAAATCAATTAAAGATGTGGCCTAAGATGGAGCACGCTTGCCTAAAAGGAACCCATTTACTCTGGACTTGAAGACTCCAAGATTGTACTCGTGCGGAAAAACAGACGAAGGCGAGGAATGCCATTCTTTACCAGTATTAATGATAAAGGTAGAGGCGAAACGATGTGTTCGGCACAATAACACTGGTTAAGATTTATATAACCTATAAATCTTAACCAGTAATGCTTTTTGAATTTAAACTATGACTTAAAAAATATTGTCATTTTTTCAAATTCAAAAACTTTCATAATAAAATGATTAAACCTTTTATTATATATTACTTTTTATCCGTGGCTGTCGCGGCTTAAGAATCGACCCTTCCAACTCAGCCCATAGATGACGAAAAGCTGACTAAGGGATCTCGAAGAAGGGCAACAGCTTCCTTCTGTGTATTATGTACCCCTTTACTGCGATCACCAATCGGCCTGCCAAGCGTGGTGATTGTGGCAAAACCCTCCAGCTTTGGAGGAGGCTGTGTTCAGCGGTGGATACTAATGGGCTGTTGATGTAATGTCAAAGTCAAAGTCAAATATATTTATTCAGTAAGATTTTTTAGGATCACTTTGTAACGTCAAATCTACCGCCTGTTCGGAATCGCGACCAGCACACAAGGAGAAAGGCAAGAACCTCGCTAGTTTTTTTTTTTCATGATCCATTACAATAGCTTAAAATTATCTAATACTAATTACAATTTATTCACTGGAGCAAATTCATTTTTTTTAATGCCAGGCTTTCTTATCTTCTAGGTAATGTGTGATGTGATGATCTGTCATTAGGGCGTTCATTATTAAACTGGTTCATCTATACCTACCAACTAATCCGAAAACTAATCCGAAAACTAATCCGAAAAAATACAATGGATCAGCGCGGTGAAGGATATGTTTGTCGGTGAAATTACGGGGACGTGAGGCTTAACACCTCTATGCCTCAAATTGACAGGCGCAATGCAGTGCCGTGTAGGCTATGTTCTTTGTGGATGTGACCTACGCACAAAGGCATTGTTATAGCCAAGAGTGCACTCAACACCAATCAACATCAAGTGGGCTACTTGCTTGTTCCGTCTCCTAGTTGTATAAAAAAAAGGTCAGATCTGATGATGGGATATTGGAGGAATCGAGGGAATTCTTCAAATATTATAGGTACACTTGAAACAATTTGGGTATTGTTATGGTGTTTTTACCTCAATTCCTTCCCTCCTTCATTAAAGTCGGTTTTCTTTTTAGTTTTTAAAACGTAATTATTACGGAATCGTTTACTGTGTAACTTGAATAAGACTTCCCTGACACTGGATAATTGAGCCATGATCTATGTTCTTGTTAAAAACACGTTTTTGCGCTATGTAAGAAAATACGCGTACCGACAAATAATTTGCGGTTGGAAAAGAAAATCAAACGTAAAGTTTTTCTATTAGTGTAATTAGGTTAAAGGAATTATTACTTCGCAGCTCCGCTAGGTTCTATCAAAGGCGCAATTAGTATGGAAATTCCGACCTTTCGGGCTCTCGCCTGTACTTTTTAAATGAAACTCGTTTCTATCACGCAATTTCTATAGACCTCTGGCTCTATCACTGCTCGCTGCCTACTTCAATGTAGCCTCGTGTTGTGTCTCTAGGCTGCTTCGCGACTTTAAAAGACCATGATGGCTCTGGTACCCTGGAAATATGGTAGTCTGTATGTCTCACGAGGGTACCGAGATTCAAGTATTGCTGTTGGTGACATGCTCTACCGTAATTGGTAATTTTGTGCTACCGATCGGTAGGAAAGACTGTAAAACAATAGCATTGCTCAGTGCCTGAGGATTGTTTAATGACTGGTACCTTAGTAAGAGACTTGGAATTCGTTTTCGGATAGGCGGTGACAAGGAAACCGTTTCTACTTGACTCCGATCAGAAGTTGGTAATGGGCAACGTTTTCGGTATTGGATTTTCTACACTGCCATTCCAAACGGCCTGCCAAAGCGATAATACAAAAGTCTACTTCTTTGTGGTGGCTTTTATGCTATTGGGTATTTTTGTCAACGTTCGAATCTTACCACAACTATTTTTATTGTTTCTACGATGGGTCTTCAAAGGAAAATGGAAGGGTGCTTGGCCTTCATCTCACCTGATTTTCAAGTTATAATAAGCCCGAAGGTGGAAGTGCTCTTCTCCCGAAATTCTCGACAAACTGAGGAACTGGCATCTTACATCTAAATACCGGAACACAATATTATTTAAGAATTGCTGTTATGGCGATAGAATTAGATAAGATGGTGGTAGCTAGCCAGACGGACTTAAATAATATCCTACCACCAACCAAACCATGCACAATATTATACTCCCCTGGAGATCGAACCTGGGACCTCTGGATCTGTCCCCGTTGGGCGAACCACTAGACCACAGAGGCGGTTAAAATACCTAACAAAAAGGTAGGCAAACCTAGTTTACCGTTTCTACGTAGACGTCTACGTAGTATTCTGAATATTTTAGCCAGAGCCGAGGGTAATCGAATTCCACAAAATCGACTTTTACCGAAAGTTGCTGCCATTCTAATTTCGTGGGCTTTTTTCGTAAATTATTTGGTATCTATATGCACGTACGTTTTCCGATATCCGATATGGCAAAGTTCGAAGCTGGTGCTTACGACTCAAGTTTAAATTAACCGTAGAATCCGTTCGGCGTGTGTGCTGGCGGAAGTCGGGGCCAATAGTTTCCCGAAGCCGACCAGTTACATGAATATTGCTGACGATGTACGTACATACATGAAAACTTGAACCTAGGAAGTCTACTAGCGTCCGTCTATTCTAGTGCTTTCCACTCGATTAGAGCGAAATAACGAGTAGGTACCTTCTAGTAGTAGTTTTGTGCGACGGAAAGCGCTTGGCCTGTGGCCTTAGTATGAGTTTGTGACAGCTAACCAAATGTATGGAAATAAGCGCCCTGTACGAAAATGAAAATAGTTTCAGTTAGCTGTCAGAAACTCATACTAAGGCCACTGTATCTAACCTAGTGTCAAGATATGATAAGGCCGATGGTGGAAGCGCACTCCACCCTGGATCCTCAACAGACAGTAATATATTTTATATTAATATTATTTACTTTGGCACTATATGTTTTTGGCGTAATGTCAGGTATGTCGATTCTACGACATATCCTAGTTAATCTGATTGAACTGTTGTTTTTCACGACGCTATCTTTTTCAGTTTTATGCTAGGAGTGAACTATCTTGTTTTGAGCAAACAAAACTGGGGTTGCCGCCGGGGGCGTATACACTTGACATATGAAAGTGGGGGCCCATGTCCACATGCCATCTAATAGTTTACCTAAGCGAAGCCTACCTTTGTCAAACTGAAGTCCTCTGAGACGGTTCGTTTTCGCTAGGGAGATATTTAGGTAGCAACACTATTTGGACAGACATGACAGCCTCCGTGGTCTAGTGGTTCAACCCACCGATTTCAGATCCAGAGGTCCCGGGTTCGATCGCCAGGGGTGTACAATATTGTGCTTGTTTCGGTTGGTGATAGGACTTTGTTTAAGTTCGCCTGGCTACCTACCCACCATCTTACCTAATTCTGTCGCCATAAAAACGTTTGTTAAATTGTTGTGTTCCGGCATTTAGAGGCAATATAAGTAAAGTAAGTTTTCCTCAGTTTGTTAAGGACTCCGGGTGAAGTGCGTTTTCACCTTCTTATCATAACTTGGAAAATCAGGTGAGATGAAGGCCACTTCCCTGTCGTAAAATAAAAAAAACAATACCTACTTAACATCTTAAGTTCAAATATCATGCAAAAGGTGTGTAAGACTCTGGATATATTTCATGTTGAATTCAGCTTATTTCAATAGAATCAGGAGTGGTCCCTGCTTTTGTTTATTTTGCTGTATTGATATAACTAGGTACCTACCTAATTTCTGTTGTGGTTAGTCTCGTTTTGTTGACTTTTAATATATCAGATACCGGCGTTTCGCTCGAGTCGAATTCATAAACAGTATATTTTGCTTTTATTTATTATAATCCGGTTGTGAGATACGAATTTGTTATTAAATTATGGAAATTATTGCAAAGGTTACATTTTCGCGTGTAGCTTGTTATTCTCCTCAGCTTTTTATCCGTCCAAATTCTTAAGTTCTTTAAAATACAAGCAGAACACAACTCGAAAACCACCAGCCTTCACTGATACTTATTTTTAGCCATTTGCTTAACGTTGCAAGGAAAGCAGCTTGTGCAATATGAAATCGTGTCGCATGAAGACACGCCGAAAGGTCTTGGAATAATGTAAACGCCTAGCGTCTTTTAAATATGCGCATATCATGCGTACTCGGAGATGGCACTTCGATTTCAACCTAATGTCAATTCGTGAAAGAAATTCAAAAACAAAAACCAATCGTTTTTGTTTTTGTGGTGATGAAGTTTATGGTGCCATCTAGCCCCAAACTATGCTGAGCTTGTAATATGGGAACTTGATTACGGAATACTGACATACCTACTTATATACACATGACACAATATAACAACAAAACACAGAACAAACCGCCTCTGTGGTCTAGTGGTTCAACCCACCGATTTCTTCAGATCCAGAGGTCCCGGGTTCGATCCCCAGGGGGAGCAATATTGTGCATGGTTTGGTTGGTGGTAGGATTATGTTTAAGTCCGCCTGGCTAGCTACCACCACCTTACCTAATTCTGTCGCCACAATAACAATTCTTAAAAAAAAAATTGTATTCCGGCATTTAGAGGTAGGATAGCCAGTACCTAAGTTTGTTGAGGATTCCGGGTGCAGTGTGCCTCTAACTTTCGGCCTTATCTTGTAACCAGGTGAGATAAAGGCCAAGTGCTTACCCGTCGTACTATAAAAAAACATCTATATTCATCACACAAATGTTTGGCCTGGGTGGGAATCGCACTCACAACCTACAGCTCAGAATGCAGAGGCTACTACCATCTGAGCTATGAGGCTTGTTGTCACAGTGAAGCGATTGGTTTAGCAGAATATTCCAGAACTACAATTATAAATTTACGAATTACGACGGTTTGAGTTACGAGTAATGTACTAATAAACGTTCTTGTAAAAACTTCTCCAAGAATACACGTGTATTTTTGGCGTCGACCGGGCGGGGTACAACAAGAAGTGAATGCATTTAACCTAAATCCTCAACTTTTTAAACGCTAAAGCTAAGTACCTAGAGTATCGAAGAATTTGGAGTTGGCGGTCAGGGTTTATTCTGACTCATCACCATTATTACATCCAGAGAAAGTCATTTGTAGAATTTGGATCTTTCCCAAAGCGTCATAACGAAATAAATTGTGGGGATTTGCCGTAGTCACCACATTTGGCCGGTGAGTTGGTGGAAGTTGATACTCAATTGGCTCTTTCTGCCTGTTCTTTGTTGTGCTAAATATATCGTAATTTTTTTTTTTATTATTTAAACCAAAAGTAATTATTTATTTATATCCTAAGTTACCTCTTACGATATCCGTGGTAGGTTAGAGAGAGGCCTATCTAATTTGCCGGGGCAGCCACTGACGGCATCATCCCTGTCAATGACTTGCTAGCTTCCTTTTTATAAAAACTCCCAAACACAATATACAATCACCTTTAATAATATGTCACACTTAAATATATTTTTTTTCCACGTAGATATCTTGTTAATTTGTCATTCAAGTGTGATTATCTATCATCATTAAATACAAACGTGATGAAAGAATTTACAGTATTGTAGTGTATTCGGTATTTTTTTATTTTTCAAGCGTTTGACCGCCGAACTTGAAAAACATTTAAAAATGTGGCCTGAGATGGAGCACGCTTGCCTAAAAGGAACCTATTTACTCTAGAAAACTCCTCTCTCTGAAAACTCCAATATTTTACTCGTGCGGAAAAACAGACGAGGGCAAGAGTTCGATTCCTTACCAGTATTAATGATAAAGATAGAGGCGAAACGATCATCCGAGGTTTATCCGAGGTTTTTAATAAGCTCCTTCAAGTATTTGATATCCTTCTTGTCGTGGAGTTCGTCATCAGAGTCGTCGGGCCACGGGCGATGATGAAGATGAGTTCGGCACAAGGACTGGTTGCAAGCCCTGCCGTACGTCTGCTAGTCCGGTGGTGGAAAGAGGATGAAGGGTCAAAGATATCGTGCGAGCACTTGCCAAAGTGAAATTTATTACATAGAAAAGTGTAATGTAAAATATAAACCATGCTTAGTTTGGGGCTAGATAACGCTGTGTCAAATTAATGTCCTGTAATATTAATTTATTTATAAAATGTAATAGAAAAAATATTAAATGTCTATAATCATTGCAGACGTACTTGATCTATGTAACATAAATTCGTGCTTGTGACAAAGTAGACGAATGACCGAATAGACCGAAACCCCACAACGTTATCCGTCTACGATTTTATTTTAATAAGTGGATTTCGTTCGACCGGGGCTTGGCTGTCGCCGTTCAAGGCAGCTCGGGTTTCCATGTAAGTCTAGATTGTTTTGCTCTGCTCGTATTTCTAAGGCCTTTCCAACTACGAGCTAGTCTGGCTTTGCGACTTTGAACTGGAAAACGATCCAGCTAACGCCTTTATAAATGTAGAATAGATAGAGTAAGATGTATCATGGAACACAGGTATAAATGTGATGTTTACGTGTATTGAATGTTGAGTGCTCTGAATATTTTTGTCGTACAATAATTGAGTAGAGTACCCACTTAAAATCTAAGTAATAACATAGTAAAAACGAAAGTTAGGTATCGGTGGAGAATACGTTTAAATTAACCAGACAAGTGTGGACACTTTTCTTATAATGATGTTATTTTATTTATATCATTTGTTATCATAGCGGCAATATAAATATACTCTGTTCTGTTTTCAACTCTACTTATTACGGTTCTAGAGATACATACAGACAGGTGGACAGTTGGACGGGCAGCGGAGGTTTAGTAATAGGGTCCCGTTAGCACCCTTTGGGTACGGAACTAAAAACATAATTTGTCAGTCTTTTATCTCTATTCTTTCGCCTTAATATTAACGGATCGAACCAAGTTCTTTCTACTAATAAGATTCGTTTTAAAAAAAAGAGTGAGTTCTAATGTAATCTTGTTTAAGGTATTCAAATATGATCAACGGTATTCTTTTAGGAAGAAATTAGTTATTTTTTACCGAACAAAAATTATTAAAATAAATCGTATCTACACCCTCTAATTACCAAAATTGTTACAAACCAGCTGTTAGTAGCAGTTGTCAAAGTCATTATAAATTATATTTCATAAATCCTCGAGATGTTCATATGTTTCACAAAATCGCACCTTAAACGAAATCTCATTTAAACGAATTTGAATATCCCGCCGTTTACTGGAGTAATCCTGCAAAGAGGCGTCGTCGTAAAAATCGAGTTTTCATTTGCTAAGAGCCACCATTACTGCCGCGGCATGTCTACGTCTACTATCTGCGAATTCCCGAGGAAACACGGCCACGAAGACCAAGACAGTTCATTAGGGAAATTGGGGCTAGGCATTACGCAAGGCAGGTAATTATAATCACTCTCCCGAGTCCTTGATACGGGTTTGAGATCACATTATCTTGATAGGTAGCTGGTGGCCTACGCTCGATGAGAATAAATAGATAATTATTTCCCATCTTGAACTTCGCCATTTCTTTGGTGTGAATTTGTTTTGACTAGCTAGAATGAGGGTATTGTAATTTATGCTAACGTCGGATGAGCACGCACATACTACGCAACATTAACATTGCGCTTATTTCTCCTTAGGTAGGCAATTACATCTGAGCCCCAATTCTACTAAACCAATCGCTTTATTACAATGGCAATTCTGCGACGATAGCGTTGCAGAATGGCTACTATGCCTTTTGGTATTCTTATAGATAACATTATATTATATTGTATAAAGAGGCTATACATGTAAAAGGAGTGAATATGAGAGGAGTAAAATGAAGTAGGGGTCATGCTATTAATGTGTGTCTAGTCTTCTTCTTCGTGTCAATGAATCAATAATAAGTACTTAAAGTTGCCTGACTCTGTGTGCAGTTCCACTCAATGGGTAGGAAAGAATGTGCGGCATGTCCTGTGTGGAGCCCCACCAGTGTGACTAGTGAGATAAGGATAGAAGATTCTCGAAGTACCTTGAAGGTGAACTGACCGTTGCTTCCCTCTCCAGGGAATGCTTGTCATGTACCCGGTGTCGCCGGCGCAATATCGCAGCAGTCAGCCCCAGAGCGCACAGCTCGAGTACCAACCGGCAGTACCGGCCAAGAAGCGACGTGTGCTGAGCCCATTCATACAACACTTGGGAACGCAAGCTATAGACAACACCACCTACAAGGTAACAAACACTCAGAAATAATCGCTATTTATATTTTAATTCTGTCGCCATAATAACAATTCTAAAATTGTTGGGTTCCAGCATTTAGAGGTAAGATAGCCAATTCCTCAGACCGATGAGGGTTCCTGGTGAAGTGCGCTTCCACCTTCGTCTTATCATAACTTGATTCTAAGTTAGATGAAGACCAAGCGCTTCCCGACCCACAATAAAAAATAGTAGTCAGACGTAAGTTAAGACTCGTGGCAGGGGTATAGCAATCCTCAAAACATAAGAGAAGATTCCATTATATCAAGCATCCGTTAAGTAAACACCCGTCGGGCAATAAAATAAAAAAAATGTATGTAAATTCCTAATATTTAGCCATAACGACAATTCTAAATTGCTGTGAGGTAATTTTAGAGGTAAAAGTTCCACAGTCTGTGGTGAATTCCGGGTGAAGTCCGTTTTCATCTTCGGCCTTGTCACAACTGGTTTTAAAGTTACGATAAGAAGGAAGGTGGAAACGCAATTCACCCGGAATCCTCAACAGATTTGAGGAACTATCTATCTTTCCTTAAATGCTGGAACACTACAATTTACATTATGCTGTTATGGCCACTAGCCGGGCGGGTTTAAACAAATTCCTACCACCAACCAACCTAAGCGAAAATTTATTTCCCCCTTCAGATAGGGAGATACCGGACCGGATAACCCGGTACCTCTGGGTGGTAACCGGTGGTAAGCGAACCACTAGATCACATAGGTGCCTTTCGAGTGTATTCCTTTGTTTCACGGGGAAAATGTGTGAACACACGTGACGGGAAAGCAAATAATCAGCACTTTCTATACTCTGTTGTTTATAACTCCGTGGAAATCTTAACAGATGCATGAGTCGCGCCAAGAAAAGTTTAGTTGAAACGATATAATAAAACAGGCCTCGTAGCTCAGTTGGTTGTAGCTTGCCTTCTGCGCTGTAGGTTCGATTCCCACCCAGGACAAACATTTGTGTGATGAATACAGATGTTTTTTCTGTGTTCGGGTGTTTTATTGTATGATAAGTATGTATTTACAAAAAATAAAAAAAGTATTAAAGTATTCTATCCGTAATCTAGTTCCCATATTACAAGCTATGCTTAGTTTGGGGCTAGATGGCGATGTGCGAAATGAACGTCCTGTAATATCTATTTAATATGGACGCGTATAAACGATGCTGGTTTTTAAGGTCCCGTCACCAAATGGTGATAACGGCACTCCACTACTATAAGTACTTGTGCGTTCCTTGTTTCATCGTTGTCGCGCATATTTTTTGTGTTGAAATCTGAACTGGTTCCTCGGTGTGCGTGTCCAACTCGTACTTGGTCGGTTTCATAAAAACATATTACTTGTCTCTATATTGCTCTAGCCTTCACCATTGATAACCAACCAGTTTTATCGGCCATGTTTTGACGAACTTTTTATACAAATCGACGGTTTATAAACATATTTTTATCATGATCATCCGAAAAGCACCGGCTTATGAAACGTCCGATCGTCATGAATATTATAATTGACAAGATCCTAGCTGTGATGTTTAGTTGTAGATAAGATAGGTACATGAACGCCACGAGTTCAAGGTATTACAACCGCTTCCAAATATAGTGGTTCGTCTTCTGGTTTCAAATCTAGAGTTCCCGGGTTCGATCCCCTGGGGAGAACAATAATGTGCTTGGTTTGGTTGGTGATAGGACTTCAAGTCCGTCTGGCTAGCTACCACCATCTTACCTGAGTATGTCGCCATAGCAACAGTTCTAAATTGTTGTGTTCCGGCATTTAGAGGTCAAGATAGCCAGCTCCTCAGACCGATGAGGGTTCCTGGTGAAGTGCGGTTCCACCTTTGCCTTATCATAACTTGATTACAAGTGAGATGAAGACCAAGCGCTTCCCGATACAATAAAAATAAAAGAGTATTTAGCCGTAAGTTAAAGACTCGTGGCATAGGTGTAGCAATGCTCAAAACAGGATTACAAGTGAGATGAAGACCAAGCGCTTCCCGATACAATAAAAATAAAAGAGTATTTAGCCGTAAGTTAAAGACTCGTGGCATAGGTGTAGCAATGCTCAAAACAGGATTACAAGTGAGATGAAGACCAAGCGCTTCCCGATACAATAAAAATAAAAGAGTATTTAGACGTAAGTTAAAGACTCGTGGCATAGGTGTAGCAATGCTCAAAACAGGATTACAAGTGAGATGAAGACCAAGCGCTTCCCGATACAATAAAAATAAAAGAGTATTTAGACGTAAGTTAAAGACTCGTGGCATAGGTGTAGCAATGCTCAAAACAGGATTACAAGTGAGATGAAGACCAAGCGCTTCCCGATACAATAAAAATAAAAGAGTATTTAGACGTAAGTTAAAGACTCGTGGCATAGGTGTAGCAATGCTCAAAACAGGAGAGAAGATTCCATTTTATCAAGCAACTGTTAAGTATACTTAATAAAATGTACTTAAATATACTTAGTAAACTTACTATAGTATATGGTAAAGATGCAGAATATCACACTAAATGTTGTATAAAAGAACTTTGATAACGATACGTTATAATCAACGGACAATACAACAAACAATAAAATAAAACAATAAACAAGCCTCATAGCTCATTTGGTAGTAACTCTGCCTTCTGCGCTGTATGTTGTGGGTTCGATTCCCACAAACATTTGAGTGTGATGAATATAGATGCTTGTTATGTGTTTGGGTGTGAAATTTACAAAAAGAGAAATAGCTTATTTAAATATTTAATCCGTAATCTAGTTCCCATATTACAAGCTATGCTTAGTGTGTGGCTAGATGGCACTGTGTGAAATAATGTCCTGTATTTTTTTTTTCGAAAAAAAAAAAAAGAAAACATGAAATTGTAAAAAATAACAACTAATACAACTGGAAAGTCAAACTCCGCGAGCTGTATGCAGCTATCTGACTCGCGCCGATCCAACATAGTGGAAGGAAAATCGATGTGAAGTGTTGCCAGAGTCATATTTCCAGTTAATTTCCCTTGACATTGACGCCTGGAGCGAGACTCTAGGCTGATACCAATGAATATGCAAGCGCCTCAACTTACAGCTATAAGAAGTTTGTGTTTTCAAGGAAATTGCTCCTTAAGAGGGCCCTGTAGTACTGCTGATTTTCGCTCTCCAGTACAAACGTAGTTCCTTTTTCATTTCAAAGTGGTTAGTTCGATTCACATTAAATTTTGCAGGTATAATCGGAAAGAGATTATCGGTGTCTGTGGAGTACCACTTTTTCTTAAAACGCAATAACAATGAAAATAAATGGAAAAGAGTGTTTGCATGGAAAAACTCTTTTGCATATATTTTGGTTTGTATTTATTTTTTAGAAAAAGTACCGCACTACAGACACATTATCCCTATCCGATTATACCTGCAAAAAATCTTTTGAATCAGATTACCATTTCGGAATAGAAATGGAACTACATTTGTATGGGAAAGTGAGACTACTGGGCCTTCTTAATACCTGACTACGGCGAAGCACAAAGGAGGGTTATATGCTTGACCGGTATGTATATTTATATGTGGGTATGTTCATCTGTTCTTTACTTCAAAACTACTTCTCACAATTCGACAAATGAGGTATCGCTAGAAGCTTCTTGGTTATCCGCTGGTTATAGGCTGTATGCCGTCACATAAAATTGAATATGGCGCCCTCTTGAGGGCATAAAGTCAAAACTTTATTTACTTGGCCTTCATATCACCTGGTTACACGTTAAGATAGGCCGAAGGTGGAGGCGCACTTCACCCGGAATCCTCAATAAACTGAGGAACCGGCTATCGTACCTCTAAATGCCGGAACACAACAGTTTTTAGAACTGTTGTTATGGCGACATAATTAGGTAAGATGGTAGTAGCTAGCCAGACGGACTTAAACAAAGTCCAACCACCAACCAAACCAAGCACAATAATTTTCCTCCCCTGGGGATCGAACCCGGGATCTCTAGATCTGAAATCGGTGGGTTGAACCACTAGACCACAGAGACGGTCAAAATTAACTTTAATTTACTTTAAAATATATTTTGTTAGCTGTTGCACGCGGTTTCGCTTGCATGTAAAGGGATTCATGCCTATAAAATGACGTCTCAGATGTGAGCCAAACATGTTCGATCTCTTTAATGTTATAATTGTCTGAATAACTGATAACCCCAAAATAATTTAATTAAAAATTTAGTTCAAAACCTAAAACCTGACTACTGAAAAATCACGTTCTAAAAAGTATGAAACGAGAAAATATATCATCTGAAATTGTTTAGTACAAACTATTCAATATATATTATTGCATAATAAATAATCAACATACTTGTAATATTTATTTAGGCCAGCGAATTAGCATAGCTATTCAGCGTGGCAATCCAGTGTCTTGGGCACGCTTCCGTCTGGTACTGGTCTGGAACAGTTGAGTTACCTATAGGCCGTTTGTAACGGTCCTTGGGTAATCTGACTGATTCCTTTGTACATAGTGAGTTTAATTGTACTTTTTATTGAATAAAAAATTATAGTGATGTTTAGATAATAGCCGTGGTCGTATGCCACTTTCCCGAAAGCCTATGATCGCTTAATAGTTTTGAACTTATTTTTTTTTCTTCATGTGCGAAGCTCATAGACTTTTCGAGCAATACATTTTAGAAAGTGGAAATTCTATTTTCCAAAGTCACATCGGGACGTAATTTCCCCGGAGTCAGGTGGATACAAATTGGCTTTTATGATATTAATGTAAGGGAATTGTTTGCTGAGTGCGATTGTTGGTTACCTTGTGTGACCGAGATGAAAACGCGCAGTCTATATTTCAAGTAGGTAAACTTCCGGAGAATTCACTCAATCAATACGTACTTACAGAACAGTAAAAACCCAATAGAACTTGATACGTAAAAATCCAAAATCGTTAATGTGTTATATCAGCCGGTTCCCTTTGAGTTTTCAAAAAAATTGCAGGGCTTTTTTTTTATATTGTAGGTACGACGGGGAAGCGCTTGGCCTTCATGTCACCTGGTAACAAGTTAAGATAAGGCCGAAGGTGGAGGCGCACTTCACCCGGAATCCTCAACAAACTGAGGAACTGGCTATCTTACCTCTGAATGCCGGAACACAACAATTTTAGAATTGTTATTATGGCGACAGAATTAGGTAAGATGGTGGTTGCTAGCCAGGCGGACTCCACAAAGTCTGTTTGAAGTGACACGTGACAAGGGCTGGCTCTTATTTAGGCCAGCGAATTAGCATTGCTATCCATCGTGGTAGTGCAGCCAGTGGGCACGCTTCCGTCTGGTACTGGTCTGGAACAGTTATGTTACCTATAGACCGTTCGTAACGGTCCTTAGGTAATCCAACAGCTTCCCTTGTACATAAAATAATAAAAAAGCCCCAAACTAAGCATAGCTTGTAATATGGGAACTAGATCATGGATAGAATACTGAAATACTTTTTGTAAATACATACGTACTATACGATACAACACTCAAACACAGAACAAACATCTATAGTAATCATACAAATGTTTGTCCTGGTAGTTTAATTAATTGTGAAGAAATATTTATTTACATTTTATTTATGGCAGATACACCTTAAAAGAGCACAATTAACCAAAACCCTGTGAAATAACACCCAAACCAGTTAACTTCCGAACACGGCGCCGTGACCAGTGAAGGCAATCTTTCGCATCAACGATTTTATATTGAATTTTATAGCCTTCAACACCAACAGCCGTAATGTAATGTTGAACGCGCATTTTTCTACAGTAATCGCAATCGCAGGCGATATGCAAGCTACATCTGTCGCGTGATGTTCTTTGTACCGTTAACCAGCATCTGGGGCACTTTTGAAAGTATCGCCTGGCAGGCAGACCCCACCGACGGCTGCACGGACCAGCCGAAATTCAATTGAAGTCCTTGATTGCACGTCAAAAAATATCCTTCTTTCGGCTTACGATCTAAGTTTCCATTTCTGTGGGTGAATGTTTGCTTGATTATAAAAATAGTAATAAAATAAACATTTTTTTTTTACCGCCTCTTTGGTCTATTGGTTCAACCCACCGATTTCAGATCAAGAGGTCCCCTGGTTCGATCCCCAGAGTACAATATTGTGCTCGGTTTGGTTGGTGGTAGGACTTTGATAAGTCCGCCTGGCTACCACCATCTTACCTAATTCTGTCGCCATAATAACGATTCTTAAAAAAAATGTTGTGTTCCGGCATTTAGAGGTAAGATAGCCAGTTCCAAAGTTTGTTGAGGATTCCGGGTGAAGTGCGCTTCCACCTTCGGTCTTATCTCAACTTGTAACCAGGTGAGATGAAGGCCAAGCGCTTCCCCGTCGTACAAAAAAAAACACTTAGCGCTTATTTCACGATTTCTGAGTAGCGTTACCCGATGAATCAAAAATAAAACTATCTTTCTTTGTGACATGTAAAGAAAGTGAGAGTATGGTTTCGACTTCGTGAAATTTCGTGAAATGGGGGCTTATACTTAACATATTATAAACATAACATACAAAAATCAAAGATGAGGCATAAAAAAAACAGTCTACCTACAAATACATATATCTTTAGTAGCCACACCAAAAATTATCTGGCTTCAGCTAACTATACCTATATTATAAAACAATGTTTAGTAGATTCGGCGTAAAATTCTGGCAATTCCAAAGGAGTGTTTGTAAATACCTTTTCAATGTGTGGCAACACCCGATTGTTAGGTCATAGGAGTCACGATCACGTTCTAGTCTACCTTTGAGACAGTCTATTGTTGCTGTCTTACCGTTCAAGTGCGAGTTGGTCTCGCGCACCGAGGGTTCCGTACTATAAGTTCAATAGTTCGCCCATCGAAGACTTTTTCAACTGAGGACAAATTTAACTTTACCGTGCGATCCCTAGACACGGTTATCGCACCAACCGCATATAATAATGTATTTTTTGTCATGTATTCAAATGCAGGTTTTAATTTTGCAAAAGCAGTAAGAAAAAAAATGTGAACGGTCATCTTTTATAATGATTGATCCTCTTTCTTTTAGACCTAAAATAAATCAAATCAATCGCTTTTTTATCTGTTTTGAGCTACGTAAATAAGTGGTGGCAAAGTATTTCTGGGTCAAAATTACGAGGTTACTCTACTATCTTCTGTCCGCGTGTCGGTCTGGCGGCTGGGCTTCGATTAGGTTTTGTTTTTTTTTTTACAGCGGAAAGACATTGTAGTAACCTTAGTATTTAATTTAAAATTTAACTTGATATGATACCTCTACGCTTTGCTAAGAAACACAGACAACAACAAAACAACGACAACAAAGTAATCTTATTAGGGTTCCATTATTCTGTCGAGGTACGAAACTCTAATAAAAACTAGCAGTTGCAGTTAGTTGAAGTTGCGCTCTAGCACCGTTTCGTAATTCATCTGAAACTCTGAAGTATTCCATCTTGAAAATGGCAATTTCATAAGCAACTGCGCACTGGAACAGAATTGTGAGGCAAATGAAGCAGACACGAGATTCAAATTGAGTCGTCTGAAAAACAGTTGAAACTGAGTTTACGTAACAAATTGTTTGCGCAACCGTCTGAAACACGTGCCTCGGCCTCGTGAAGGCACAACGTGATCGGAGCGACCGGGCCCAGCCAAACCACCCTGGGTTTCATCCCCCACTGCGAAAATGTCACGTTGGGCCTTGTTTTCCACACCCTACCACGAGAGGTCATAGCAGGATTTCTAACCTAACCTAACCTAACCTGGTTACAAGTTGAGATAAGGCCGAAGGTGGAGGCGCACTTCACCCGGAATCCTCAACAAACTGAGGAACTGGCTATCTTACCTCTAAATGCCGGAACACGACAGTGCTATGACCAACCTTAAAATATTCAGTTTTGGTAACGCTCTTTCTCTTGTAGATAACTTATCTAAAATAAAATTTCTAACTGATTGTACAAAAAAGCTTCAATAGTTTGATGGTGTTGGAAATGTCGCTAAAAATAAATAGAAATTGAATGTTTCATTTCGGTTCTAAGCGTCGGAAATGTCCAAGCCGGCAAAGCGATTGATGTTTTTGGTGTGGCGAGATCTATAGGCGATGGTAGCCACCTTCGATCAGGTGGACCTTAGTAGTATAAAAAAAAAGTTTTTATATACTACTAAAAAATCAACTGTTGCACGTGCTGTTTAACAAAAGCTGAATTACTCTGATACAGGGTCAGTGATCGAGAGATTCTACCGTATAACAAAACAGCCTTGTGAGTTTGTGAGCGCTACGTTTACAGACGAATGCTTGGTTTTCATCTCACCTGATTTTCAACTTATGATAAGGCAAGGTGGAAGCGCACTTCACCCGAAATCCTCATCAAGCTGAGGAACTGGCTATCTTACTTCTAAATGCCGGAACACAACAAGTTAACATTGTTGTTATGGCGACAGAATTAGGTAAGATGGTGGTATAACCAGGCGGACTGAAACAAAGTCCTACCGCCAACCAAACCAAGCAATATTGTACTCTTCTTGGGATCGAACCCGGGATCTCTGGATCTGACACCGGTGTGCGAACCACTAGCCCACAGAGGCGGTTAAAATGTTGAGTTTGAGTTAAATCTAGTCTCGAATATTTTTACATCAAAACCTCGTGAATAACAGTTTAATCAGCGTGGTTTATCGCGGACAGAATTCGACTGTGTACCGTTTGAGGTTAGGTGTGAATTTGTCTGAAGCAGTATGTGACGCAATACTGTTTGTTTACGTGGAGCCAAGTAGGTACGTGCATTTGCGAGCGACCGGGACGAACGCTTGTGCCAAATTCGACGTCACGATCATGGTTACCGACCGCCTGGTCGGTTTGGTTGGAAGCTTTTTCCTTGATCAATTAAACCGCCTCTGTGGTCTAGTGGTCCGCCTACCGGTGTCAGATCCAGAGGTGCCGGGTTTGATCCCCAGGGGGGGGGGTCCAATATTGCTTGGTTTGGTTGGTGGTAGGATATTGTTTAAGTCCGCCTACCACCATCTTACCTAATATTGTCTCTATAACAACGGTTCTTAAATTGTTGTGTTCAGGTTACCCAGTTCCTCAGATTGTTGAGGGTTCCGGGCGAAGTGCGCTTCGCCCGGATCAGGTGATCAGGTGAGATGAAGGCCAAGCACATCCCCGTCGAACAATAAAGAAAAGTGATGATGGTTTCGAGGTGAAATGAGCCATATGCTATGGATGCGTGTGATGCTCGGGCTAAACATTCATATCGAAGCATTTTTCAAAATACGAATCTTCACTTATTCTGTGCGGCATCACGGTTTTGATCCGTATCTAATGTCAATTAGAGGGGAAAAACGACGAAGACGGGCTCCCGGATGTCGCTACAGACTAGACTAGTCTATTATTTGTTTCGTGTTTCCTGTTTATTCTCATTTACTGGGAATTTGTAAGATTCCTCAGACAAACATAATAATATTACTTATTTAAGTTTCCTGTAGCGCTGATCTCTACCTTCGTTACTACAATAAAACCCTTATTATTCATTAAGATAATAAAACGATTAGTTTATCACAGTATCACATTTCAAGCCAGGTTTAAAATGTAAAGGTTTCTCTTTGAATGGTACAGTGCTAGAGTTGGTACAAGAACATTGTATGCCTTGACATTATTTCACTCAGCGAGCGGTTGCTAGTTTTTGCAGGGAATTTCAAAGTAGCATCGTGTTTCTGCAATTGAGATTTCGTGATGTGATGTGATGGGCGAATTGGCACCGACGGACCATACAGGTCACTCACCTGCCTCCGCTCCTCCCCGTTCCTCGATTACGTAACTCGTCGCGGTGTTGCCACACTGGCAGCGACATTGCCAAAGTTGAACCTCCTTTTCGGTTATAATTACCTGGTACCTCCTCAAAGTTACCGAGCCTCTTTTTCCGAGAACCTGTTTTCGCCATCCGCTTTTAGCACAACAAATAGAGAATAGGTCGACAGTGGCATGTAAAAAGATTACACTTACTGAGCCAAAAATCCGCGAAATTGCTCGCTTTATTTCATAGCGATTAGTCAGTGTCACAAACTTTCACCTCGGTGCACTGTAGGATATTGTATCTCCGGGTCGAAACGTTAAACTTTCACAGTTGTTACCGATATGGCTTTTGTGCTCGTTTGTGCTGTCCCATCAAATGAGGGTCATCAATTCGCTTAATGCGGTTCAGCTACAAGGTAAGTTTATGTTCGCGTGTAGGGCCTTTTCCCAAGATAGGTGTATCACGACCTGGCTCTGTTTCGATCGATGTCAATCGATACTTGCTCTCCAATGTGTGTCGATTGCACACGAGTGGGCCTACCTGCTTACCTGCTTACCTCGTTGTAGTCTACTGTCTTTGTAAGGCTGACAACTATGAGAGTTCGATCCTACTTTAATTAGTTCCCACATATCACAGAATAAATTGGTCACCGAATCGATTTATGGATGATATTACTCGAGTGAATCAATTTCGGGAATTAAGATAGCAAATTTGACGGTTATCTTATTTAGCAGCCAGGCCAGCTGATAGCTAAAAGGTTGATAAATTATATGAAGCCACGAGTGGCTCTATCTATTTTGCTGGATGCCAGTGAATCGATGTATTTATAAGTTGAGATAGAGGTGTTACGAGATGGCAACGTATTGTAGCCATTTTAGACATTGTGGAAGCCTTGTAATGTTTGTCAAGCACCTGTACCATAATATGTTACGCTTTTCGAATTTAGAACAGTATGCAGTCAGCGAGTCCTGTGTTATATGTGTTACATTCGTATATGTGTGAGTAAAATTTACTCGATAACTACCTATCAACTTCGAACGAGACTGATTATGCATATAATATAACTTGATGTAAAAAAAAGCTGTATAATTATAATAAAAAAAATCTATCAATGAAACTTACCAACATATAAGATCCAACGAAGTTTACATATTAAAATAAAAATAATAAAGGGTTAATATACACAATTGCTAAATATATGGAAAAGAGTATGTATAGGAAAAGTCTTCTTATACATATATTTTTTAAGTAATGTAATACAGATAAAGATTATCCTTATCCGATTATACACTGCGAAATTTTATTTGAATCTGACATGACATTTTAAAATGAACAATAAAATATGTTTGTATGGAAGAGCGATTTTAATGAGTTTTAAAATACTGGGGTTCTATCAAACATGTTTAAAAGCCTGAAGTAGAGGAGTCTGAACTGAACTAAGCGCTATGTAACCAACCCAGGCCCAGATTCTACTACTAAAAATATGTTTTTTCTTTCATAAAAGATACCTTCTAACAATCGGGAGTCATCACTACGGTATTTTGTGTAGCGTTGGCTGAGCAAGACAAGACAAGACCTAGTGCGAGGATCTGTTCGATCTGCTCGTCTTGTAAGAGCCTGTGCGTCGAGGTTATAGCGATCCGCTTTGGACACTGTGCCATTGGTTGTTCTGCCACGATACCATTGTCAAAGTGAAGCGATTGGTTCAGTATAATCGGGGCCCAGACATCGGTACCATTGCATTGTCGTGGATACGTCCGTTATTGTAGGTATAAGTAGTGTGTATATTTGTAGCATAGCTTTTCATGTATTATATATAGTCAATTTATTTGGACCCCTAATTAATATGTGCACTACCAACCACCTATTTATCCATGAAATCCTATCCATCCAAACGTTAACTGGAAGGAATCGCTTCTTAGCGCTTTTTTTAAGGTGTGCAATTAAGTATCTTCATTCATTCATTAATTCATTCATTCATAAATTCATTAAAATATCACATTGTGTTGAAGTATGTCGCCTGCTCCATTGGTCGTACATTTGAATTCCGCTTGTGTACGCTTGTACATTAATACTGTTATACATTGTGTGAATGTGGTCCGTAATATCGATAACAATATGGATGGCATCCTATGCTATGAATTTGTCATAGTCAGCACTAGGTTTTTACCGCGTAATCGTCCGCGCGCTTTGTGCCTAGTACTAACTTAGTTTACTTACTTACTTACTTACTTACTTTACGTACTTTTTGTTGTACGGGGAGGTGCTTGGCCTCATCTCACCTGATATTCAAGTTATGATAAGGCCGAATGTGGAAACGCACTTTACACGGAATCCTCAACTGAGGAACTGGCTATATTCTCTACAGGAACATAACAATTTAAGGCGGTGGTAGCTAGCTAGGCGGACTGAGCAAAGTCTTACCACCAACCAAACCAAGCACAATATTGTACTCCCCCTCTGGGGATCGAACCCGGGACCTCTGGATCTGACATCGGTAGACACACAGATTCGGTCTTCTTCTCTTCAAATTACGCCCTCAGCACTTCATGTACTAACTCTTGCAACCGTTTTTATCTACAAGCTAAATACCTACTGAATAAATCATCTGCACCAATTTCTTATAACATGACATTGTACGTGCTCAGTACTGTTTATTCGTAGTTTTAATAGTTTATTCAAATTTATTTTCGCCGTTTGAATTTTTATGAACTTCTTATTAATGCTGAAGTTTCCAAACGTAGATAATATAAACGCGGTTCATTGTCCCGCTCTTTGCAAAACAGTTGACTTTATTCGAAATCTATTTGTGGTTTTACTATAAGATTTTTATTTATATGATAATTAAAAAGTTTAAAAAAATGGTAGTAGTCATCTATTGCTATTTAATCTTGTTTCTATCTCTACTTATGTTTGCTGGAAAATAAGTCTTTTCAGGGTGCCAAAATTTAAATTTAAGTGAATAATTAATAAAATGTATTTACAGAAATTATTTCTTATATGCGGGACATTTTATTTTTACGCAACGCCTTCTAGTCCCATACTAAGCGTAGCTTGTAATACGGGAATTAGATTACTGACAGAATACATATACTTACATTTCTTTTGTTAAAACATACATATAATACAACATCCAAACACAAAACCAACAAATATATTCATCACTCAAACGTTTGCCCCAGATGGGAATCGAACCAACAACCTCCAGAAGGCAGAGCTATTACCAACGTTATAAAAATAAAAAAATTAATGACAAGACATTGGGTAAAATTACCAAATGTATTTTTTTTTTAATAATAATCGAAGTATCAAAATAGTGCCATTATTCTAGGTAAGTATAATGTCAAAAATCGCTGGAGTAAGTGAGTTATTGAGTGCGTCTCAGTCTCGTGTCTAGGCAATCGTAGACCGGCACGATGAAACAATGGATTTTAAGAGTAGTAGAGCCCATTGTGAGAGGGCTCGTCCGGGGATGTACCACCATACCTAATTCAGACGCTAAGCAGCATCACTGTGTTTCGTTTGAAGGGTAATGTTGCCGGTGAAATTACAGGCACGTGAGGCTTAACACCTTTATGTCTCAAGTTGAGGGGCGCAATGCAGTCCTTTGTAGGCTATGTTCTTTGTGAATGTGACCTACGCAGTAAGGCATTGTTATAGGCAATAGATGCACATCAGGTGGGCTACTTGCTTGTGTCGTCACCTAGTTATAAAAAATGGAGCTGTGACTTGCGCAAGGTGTCTGTCTGGCACACACTGGATACGGAGAGCCGAAGATAGGACTCAGTGGCGAAACTTGGGAGAGACCTATGTCCAGTGGACTGAAATACGTTGTTGATGATGGTAGTAGTTTACTGTACTCAATATTGTAATCAGCCGCAATACGTGTGCTACCGCCTTCTTTGATACACCAGCCCACTCGTTTTTTACATTTTAATTAAGTTGACTGTTAGATTCGGTTTCCGCACATAAAATAAACAAATCAATAAATCTGATCGTTATTCTAATTTTATTCAGCAGGCAAACAACTTGATTTTAATGTAAATTGACAAATAAACGTTAAATTGTTTTTGATTTCAACTAGATTATACTGATAATTTCCATAAAAAACTGGTTAAATTTATTTATAATCATCCGATTTATGTTGGTTGTTATTTTGTAAAAATCCTGTACTATTATTCTACTCCATACATAGCTTAGCAAAAAAACATTATGTAACTCAATAATATGTAAGATTGGTAGCATTAGTTACTATCACTAGGTGTGTTTCATTATAGTAGCTCGAGAAAACAAATATTTCTGTTCAGATTCCAAATCACCTGGGATCGGCGCAGCTGCATATTTTCTTCCCCAAAATCTTAAAATCGATGGCAATCCCCGGGATTAATTAAAGAGACAGCATAGCACCTAATACAAAACGCATCAGTATTTTATCAGCGGCTGTTAGGTGACGCACGTCGAGGCCGTTGTGACTGCATTGTACGAGTGCATTGCTCCCTAGAACTGAACTGAGTATAATGCGAACACAACTTGAATGTTCTCTCATTTGCTATATTCTAAGATAACAATTGTCTAGTGCCTGTACTCTTGTTTAATGCTTGTAAAGTGCGATTCCACTTTATCACAGGCTAGCGCGCTATAAAAGCTTTTCTAGATTCCACGCCAGCTTATAATTTTGACCTGAAAAGGCTTTTAATGCGGATTTTTTTAATTTGGTAGTAAAACTTTGTTTAAGTCCGCCTGGCTATATACCACCATCTTACCTAAGTCTCTCGCCATAACAATTCGAAATTGTAGGCTTCCGGCATTTAGAGGTAAGATGCCAGTTCCGCAGACTGTTGAGGATTCCGGGTGAAGTGCGCTTCCACCTTCGGCATTATCATAACTTGATACCAAGTAAAGAAATGAAGGCCAAGCGCTTTCTCGTAATAAAAAAAACAATATAAATTTCCAATCGAGATTATTTATGAGCTGATCGTATTCTAATTTTGAGCAAAAGGTTAAGTCTTCTTCAGACATCTCGATTCTGGACCACATCTGCCCAATCAGTAACAGTTCATACCAACATCTCAGTCTGAACTGCCACTGCCTCATCGATATTTTCTAATATGTATATTCTTACTACACTCGTCTAGTACTTAACCTACCCACTGAGTATTTTGTTGAATAAACATGAAATTGCTCGTGTCCAAACTTGTGAGGTGTTTCGATAATACACAACGATCGAATGTGTCGTGTCTGAAACTATTAGTGTCTGCTTTCACCGCCCAGCTGAAGCCAGTACGGTGTACCGATTTAATCACGCTTTAACGAGATTGTATAGAAATTCCCTGACCGACCCAGTAGTATGACATCAACACCATCCGCCTCTGTGGTCTGCTGGTTCTCCCATTCTATCAGACCCAGAGATCCCGTGCTAGATTCCCAGGGGGGCACAGTAGGGCTTATTTTAATTCCGTCTGACGCCTCATCAGCAATTCTAATTCTTGTGTTCCGGTATTTAAAGGTAAGATATACCAGTTCCTCAGTCTGTCTTCCGGATAAAGTGTGTTTTTACCTTTGACTTTAACTTAATTTGACACCAATAGAGATGAAAGCCAAGTGCTTTGCCGTCTTATACAAAAAAATCCTAACCTTTTTTAATCTCTATAAAATACCTAGACTAGATTTGAATTGAAGTTAAAAGATTTTAATAGGTAATGAAAGACTCTTATACTATATCAAGTCCAATAAATCTTGTGAGCTAAATGATTGGTGTTTGTAGATGTGGATAGAAACCACTGAAGCCAGAATTTTGAACACAGCACGGTACAAAGACCTCATATTTTATGCTCTACAGCTCAAAACTGGCTCTCCGAAACGCAAAAGTAGCCGTGCTATCTGATCAAACGGTTATTTTATGTGCATGTCGTGATCGATATATCCTGCATGCCAGATTCTAAAACTAGATTAGACCGATATGTAGAGTACGATCTTGATCGACATGGTTTTGTTACGTCTTACGTCAGACTCTACTGAGGAACTACCAGCTAGCTTTCTATACCGAAATGTTGCCGGCGCCTTGAGCGTGGGCGATGCTGATTGTCAAGATAGGTTAGCTTTCCATTCTAAAGAGTTTACTCTATCGCATCGTCGTACAAAATGTGGTACATTGCATCTAGCTTATTAGCTAGACATTTGTAATGTACCACTATTTGTAGTAGCTCAATCTAATGATTGAACTATCTCATTAAATAGGCAGCTTCTGACCTCATCTCGTATTATCGGGTGAGCGTAGAGGTCAGACGCTTATCCATTCAAATATAAAGATAATTTTGTAAGGTTTGCTGACAATTCACCCACCTTCCTCACAAAATACCTTGAACCAATGTATATTTATTTTGTTTCTAGCTACAAACAATTAAATACTGCACTTTCCCCAAACAAAAAAGTGTTAAAAAAACTATCTTTGTGCAAAGTTTGAGCTCAATCTATTTTGCAGTTTTTACGTACAACAGCAACAAAGAACCAATATGTTTTGTATTATGAATATGTATTATTTGGCGATAATTGACATCACATTTACATCCCGCGGGAACTGATTCAGAGTATAAAATGTAGCCGATGTGATAATCTAGTCTTAGGGTATAAACTATATTTATATTTTACCAAATTTCGAGCGCCAATCATACACACAAACTCTCGCTTTATTAATACTAGTGTCTGATGTGATGTATGATCGTAAGATTTACATAAAACTACTTAATTGTTAATATCTAAACCCAAAATTGATAACCCCAACAGGGAGTTGTGAGAAAACCCTTGAAAAACACATTACCTGAAAAGCAGAAAAAAATCAGCACCATACTAAAGGTTTACGTAGCGACATCTGCAGACGTCAAAAATTATAAAAAAATATTACTTAGGCTCTCTTTTAAAGATGCGATTTAACATATTCTATACACCAAATGATATTGTAATATTGTCGGTTTAATTTCTCTAAAATTTATTCTGGCCTTCAATTCAAGTCTGTCGTAAACACATTACAATGCAAGGGGCAAAAACCGAGCCATGTTACAGAAATTAATACATGTACAGAAGTGCATCTACTGTTGTGGCCGGCACCACATACCGCGCATCGCAGATACAAAACACAAAAGGAAAATTCTAAGTCACACAGGACAAACATTTGTGTTATGAATAAAGAATGATTGTTCTGTGTTTGGATTTACAAAAAAAAAATAGTATTTATGTATTCTATCCGTAATCTAGTTCCCATATTACAAGCGATGCTTAGTTTGGGGCTAGATGGCGCTGTGTGAAATGAATGTCCTGTAATATTTATATTTAAATCTTATAGACCCGCACCTAAACACCCAATACATTACCATGTATCGCGGACTTCCCTGCTTTGCTATATTAAACTTTATGCCACGGCAATAAAGCACAACATGCCGCATACCAATTTAAGCATACATTGACAATTTCATATTTTCCCAATGCAGTGAAATACTGTGACAAAGCACACTTAAAATCCAAGAAATAAACAACTAAAACGCCTGCCTACACATCCTAATTTTATGATGATATATCAGTATGATGTGTCCTAAGTTTCCGCCTTCTAGCTTGATTGACTGATGTTTGATCTGCTCTTCAATACTCCTACATATTTTTTCTTGCGGTTCTTATTGTCTGATTTGCTATAGGATGACCTTGTTGGTGTGCGTTAATCTATGTTAATAAATAAATTTGAAATATCTGCTTGTAATTTCAAAACTACAGCATTTTACCTAAGGCGCTTATATCTTTTTTTTATTTCTGTTTGTTCTGGCTAATCTCCGATACGGCTGGACCGATATTGATGGAACTATGACTGGTAGATAGCTGATGTTATAAGGCTAGTTAAAAAGTCAAAATCCATATAATGTACAATTTTGGAGTAGCTACTTTCGTGGTATAGCGGTGCTATGAGAAAGGATTTTGGGAAATCCCACGGGATGGCGGGAACGAAGGGGCGCTAGTATATCATGTAACAGTAAAAATATTAGACTCACGACTTTTTCTCCCTTTGAGGATCAACCTCTGATCACTAGTCAGAGCGGTAGAAAAATATTAATATTAGGATCACCTACTAGGCGGTAGTCAGAGGCAATTCCAATCTTTTTAATTCTTATTGTACGACCTTCATCTCTCTTGAGGTGTCAAGTTATGATATGGAAGCACACATCATCCAGAATCGTCAACAGACAGAGAAACTGGCTATCTCACCTTCAAATGCCGGAACACAACAATTTAGAATTGTTGTTATTGTGACAGTCTTAGGTAAGATGCTACAGGCGGACTTAAATAAAGTCCTACCAAACCAAGCACAATTTTGTACAACCTGGGGATTGAACCCGGGACATCGCTGGGGTCTGATACCGATGGGCGAACCCCTAGACCGCAGACACGGGTTAAACTTACATCCTTACGTCCTTACTTACTATTCTTAAAAAATCCACGTACTATTTATCATATAGGGTGTTATTATGGCAGCCGATTCGAATCCAAACATAATCACCTGATAAGAGTTAATTGACGACGAGTCACGTTCAAGTCGAGATATGACAGTGGTTACTGATGGCTGCATTAATGTACTTGGCACTCGCCTATTCGCCGAGGTCGTCGGCCTGCTCCAAGGCTCGCCAGCTCACAATACAAATGAGTTAGTTCAACTGCCATCGCATTAAAGCCGCCTCTGTGGACTAGGCGGTAGCCCAACTGTATCAGATTCAGAGATCCCGAGCTCGATCCCTTAGGAGGTACAATATTGTACTTGGTTTGGCTGGCGGTAGGGCTTTATCCTATTTTCTTTGTTAAGTTCGCCTAGTCTCTAATTGTTGTGTTCTGGCATTTTGAGGTAAGAAACAGTTCCTCAGTCTGTTGAGGATTCCGGGTGAAGTGCGCTAGGTGAGATGAAGGCCAAGCACTTCCCGACGATCATTAATAACGCGGTACGAATGTCTTTGAACAAACCGCCATAATGGATCTCTGAACAAAAGCAGTATACCTACATGAATTGGCTTTAGCTTTTCAGCGCTGGCACTACGTTTAACTGTGGAGCTCGATTACTTTTTAGCGGTACTTAGCTACTTGCTACAGAGTGAAAACTATCCCTGCTAGACAACTAGAAAGGGGAATAACCTTACGGCGTGGCAGTCTGTGATCCCCTAGCTAATTCCTGAGACTCACAAATGACAGCCAATGGACTCACGTCTAAACTTCCCAGCTATGCACACACTCGGTTGTACATCTGTTCCTTAGTTATCTCCTACTAACCTGGCTGGACGCATACACATTACTAACGTATGGGCGCTACACGGTAATCGTGATTCTGCGGCTGGCCGTGCGGCTTATATAATTTTTGAAGGAATTTTGAATACCTACCGGTGCCCAGTTTTAGCTTTTGGTTATTTTTGCATGTCTTTAAATACAGATGAGTAATTTAAATAGTTATTTTACGCTCGCGCCTACTCGGTGCATGATTTATCACTGTGAATTCACAACATAAAGTAGCGCAAATTATGTGGTCGAGCTGTCGTCTCCATACACGTTAGTGGCTGGACCCAATGGCATTATTTTTACGTACGGCTATAATATTAATAAAATAATATTATGTTTTCATTTATTACATATTTTTATAAACGTAATTGTACCAATTTTTGCATAACTTATATCTTTATACCTTCGCGCAACGTAAGGGTTAAGAGGAACTTTCTCCCGCTAAACCTTAAAATTGTGGAATGGTTTCACTGCCGAGGTTTTCCCTAGTAGTACCCTACATTTTTAAATGGTTTAAAGAGTAGGCAACGCGCGTGTGATGCTTATGGTATTACAAGCGTCCATACGCGACGGTAGCCCCTTACGATCAATATGGAATACAAAATATATTTTGCTTACAAACAGAGCCATCGTTTTACTTTTTGCTTCAATAGTTTTGATTCATTGTCTAAGTCACCGCTTTCCAGCCCACATTGGCTTCAAACTTTAAATGGAATTATCCAAATGGTTGTATTTGATTGTAAATGTATCTTTATTAGATAGACAAGTTAAATGACGGATGTAGTGGGCGAGCATAAGTGATGTCTTTCTAAATGCCTTCTTCATCGAATGAATCAGTGTATGTTAAACGTTAATTATAGTTATAAATCATAAAGAAAAAAGCTTTATGTCCTAAATGCCCTTGATTGGGATCTACATCTGTGTTTCGAGAGAATCCACGATAATGGAGCCAATAAAAATAATTGTTCATTATTAATTATTGGTCCTACTGTTAAGTAATGGACCTCCTTGCCCTCGTCTGTTTTATCGTACCAATACAATCTTAGAATAGGTTCCTTTTAGACAAACGCTTAAGCCACATCTATACATGTTTTTCAAGCGAGTTGGTGGTCTAACGCTTGGCTATCATCAATAAAAAAAAATATTTTGCCCATCAATGAAACAGCGCAATGTCCACCCCACACGCCGCGAAACATGTGAAAAAGTGAGACGTCGTTTTTTTATTGGTTTTCTTTCATTGTCTACTCTTTAATGGCCATCATTCGCTAATTAAAGAGGGTTTGGTAAGCTTATAAATGTAGTTTCAGGCCGTGCGATACTAACACGTGACGAAATTATGCATAGTATTTCTCAAGCCGTATTTCTTGCCAACAAAATATTTATGTGTTCCTGCCAGAGCTCCTGTAATCGAGAAATAGGGCATAGGAGGTGTTACTACTCGCTATTTGATCCCGTCTGGGGAAGTACCTCCGCCTTACAGAAAATCGCAGCCCAATAGCACTTTTTAACACAAAACTTTTGGGTATCGCCAAAAACCTAAAATTATAATTATCACAAGTCTACATGCATACCTTTATTGCTATGGGTAGTTTGAGAACCTTGCGCTATGAGGTGAGGTGATGAAAGATGTTTTATTTACCTCCGAAAACATTGATTGTATAATTACCACATTACATAAATTGCTGCCTTCAAGTTAGATAGTAATCCATTTACTGACACCTTGACCCCGAAAACGAGCGTTTACAGAAATTACTCGCCGAAATCATTTGATTTGTCTTCATTAATTCGCTGTATAACCAATTACATTTATTTTGTTGCAGGTAAATATCAGTAAACAAGCCAGACTCGTAAATTTAACGGACAGCAAGTAAAGTCGCGGGACTGGGTAAATATTTAGTTTATGGTTATATCAGAGGGCTTTCAAGTTAATTGCGTTTGCCGCAAGTGCTTGATATTTAATTATTTACCTACTGAACTAATAAAATTGTCCGAGGTCGGCGGTTCAGTTCCTATTGGAAAGTTGATTGGTTTGTGAAACGCTTTTAGTCTGAAATGAATATTTATTATCCGATATTTGGCATTGTAGTGCAAGGCGGTGAACAATCTCCTTCTTTTTTTTTAATTACAACTAGGAGACGGAACTATCAAGTAGCCCACCTGGTGTTAAGTGCATCTCTTGTCTATAACAATGCCTTACTGGATAGGTCACATCCACAAAGAACATAGCCTACGCTGCATTGGATTGCGCCCATCAACTTGAGGCATAAAGGTGTTAAGCCTCGCGTAATTTCATCGGCAACCATACCCTTCAAACTGGAAAACAAAAACGCTGCTTGGCGGCCGAAATCGGTGTGGAATTCTTGCTGGACCAGCCACTTCACAATGGGCTTCTACTACTCTTCTTTGCTCCCGTGGATGTCTCGAGAGGCGGCTAAGAGATACACTGTGAGATGAGCAACTTGGGGATGGCTCGCATCTCATGAAACGTAATATATAGACAGTTTTTCTGATTATTCGACAACAGGATTGACAGCGAATCAACCGGCCGTTAGAATAGCTAGAACCTATCTATTCACATCAGGTAATTAAGGCCAAACTCCTTTTACTTCAATTGGCTGGTATTCGCCTACGTTTTCTAGCAAAAAAATTCAGCTCTAATCTAACATATGTCTAGCGCTCCCACGGTGAACAATGAGGCCGTTGTGAAAACGCCAGTCGGATATAAGAGTGGTAAATTATCCGACATAGATTGTACGTAAAAGCGGCTATTAGACAGCGAACGGTAATTACCGCCATGGGCCTTATTGGACCACGAGAGATGTTCAAAAGGAAAGCCCTTTGACAGTCGCTCATGACGTTGAAGTACACTAGTTGAATGTTGAAGTAACTAAAATCGTCTCCGTGGTCTAGTGGTTCAGAACTAGAACCCCCCCGGGTTACCTGGTTAAAAATTTGTGCTGGGTTTAGTTGGTGGTAGGCTGGGTGGTGGTAGTTGTTGCCAGTTTGTTGAGGATTCCGAGTGAAGTGCGCTTCCACCTTCGGCCTTATCATAACTTGAAACCAGATGAGATGAAGGCGCGGCACTAACCCGTCGTACAATAGGTACATTTTCTAGAAACAGCGTCAAAAACTGACCAAAAATAATTGGGAATTATTAAGAACTGCGCAGACATAACGGTTTTATTTCAAGCGTCTGTCCATTGTTTTTGAATTTTTTAACATTTGTTAGATGTGAAACTTACAAAAATATAGAGTTAACGAAAGATTTTTCATGTGCTTCATGTAATGAGTCAGCGCTTGACCATGATGCTTACCTGGGTACAGATAAGGTGAAAGATGGTGCGAGTATTCCCAGAATATGCCTTAACCCTCATTTCGAAGGTGTATATTATATAGGTACTTTATAATTATACTAATGTGTGTTCTCAAACTATTTAGTACTACTAGCGCTGTGCTATTATGTTATCGACATCATCAAATAAAAACACCAAAGGTAGAGAGAAAAAGTATAAAGGGAGTATCCTTATAAAAGTCCCAAACGCTTCCCCGTCGTAAAAAAAAAATCTAAAGCATTTATTTTACACAGCGCCATACATTCTCACATATATTTAAACAAAACTTGTAATATGGAACCTAGAATACTTACATCCTTATTTTTGTAAATGCATTAAGATCACAAATGTTTTGTCCCAGGTGGGATTCGAATGCACGACCTACAGCGTAGAAGGCACAGCTCTACAAACTGAGCTGTGAGACTTGTCCATATATCTTGGAGTATCTTTCAATAAACCAACAATTCGCATTGTATCACGTGTCGTGTAACTGGAATATAATATATGTTACCACAGAATAACACAACTAAAGTACAGTTTAGCGAAACTATTGTGGCATGAATGCGGTCGTTGACATCTAATCAGCGCCGTCAGACAAAATTAAATACAAGAGAGAGACCTTTGTCAGTATTATAAAACTTTCTCTCTCTTTGTATTAAAACGTAAGGGAATGAACATTTAAATATTAAATCTACCAGCTTACGCCCACTCCGTTGTCTACATCAAATACTTTGTACATCACGTTATTCTATATTAAATTTTCTTAACCGAAATATTGTAAAACCTTCGTCATTTTTCACATAATCGATACAGCTACGAGAGAATAGCAAAAATCTAAATCCGATTTCACGGAGTGCGGCCGCGCGATACGAAATTTTCCATCTCAACGACATTGAACAAGAATCCAACCAACAATATGTTTCGCTCTCGGTAGAAGTAGCGTTTCCAACCCGAGGTGACTGTAGGGCGGGAAGGACGAAGGGTGTCAGCCGTGACGTCAGGCCTCGAAGATCCGCCCCGGACCCCTAAAAATAGACGCCGTAGCCCGGGCCGCTCAATGAAGGCTTTCGGGAGGAAAACCCACCAACCAATCTTGAAATATATCTACATTAGTTACTACGTTATTCATTTATTCCGGCGGTTATATACAGCGTAATAAAGAAATTGAATCGGATCTTAATATATTGCCTTAGTTTTTACGTACATAAAATTTTAGTCTCATCGCTTGTAAACAGAAATATAATATTAGTTTTATCTTTTGTTTTTGTGCCAGCTAAGTAAATTCCGCTGCGATCTGATTGCTGCTTTATTATGATAATAGCTTCTTTAGAGATAATTCTTGTTTTATTGACATTGTTTCGTGGATTTTTTCTGTTCTTGATAAATTTGCAAATACTTTGGCGTGACGTCAGATAGTAACATAATATCTATTATCCCTTTAGTAATACTCCATTAAAATTAGCTTATTCAGTACAAAGGCTTACCTTACGTGCGTCTGAATAGCCATCCCGGCTTTTGAGCAAAAAATAGTATAATAGGAATTTCATAAGTGAAGGTAGGGTGGAGAGATAACCTTCAGTTCAGACGAAATTACTGTTGCTCAATTTCTGATAGTAGCTTAGCTAAAAGTAGAAAAAAGGCACTAATATGATGTTTACTACAACCAGAGTTGTCGTCAAGTCAAGTCGCCACTATGAGTGCCGATTACGCGTTATACTAAGATAATAGCGTAAAGATTTATTGGTTTATTGACTTTATGTCCAGCTTTTGTCACGGCCCAAGTTATTAAAGATAAAGATGACTAAAAAAGATAGACCTTTTCAAGTAAAAAACACTTACTTACTGAATTACTTCTCTGGTTCAGTGACTCGAACTGGATCTTGGCTTCCGATACAAGATTTTTCCAAGCTAGGCATCCATACCCTTCAAACCGGAACGAAGCAATGCTGCTTGGTGGTTGAAAGAGGTATGGTGGTAGAACTTCCCCTGGACGAGCCCTATCACAAGGGGCTACTACTCTTAGAACTAAGCTTCTCGTTTAGTCTCACACCAGCTTCAAAAAGCGGTACCTAGGGCGGCCGACTGGTCTTTGTTCGGCTCAAACACCAGATCCTAGACCTATTGACTATCCCAGGCTCGTCACGTGCCATCTAGTTGATCTCAGTGTCTTGCGCAGCACCTTGCATAGTAGATTAGAGCTACATTCGTAACACGACCTTTTCCCTTTGAGGATTCACCTCTGATCACTTCTCAGTGCGTGGATCTTTGAAGATCACCTACTAGCCTAGTACGTAGTCAGATGCACGAAAAACGTAATGATCAGAAAATCCTAGCAAAGAGTCTTCAACAGCCCATTAATATTCACTGCTGTAAATCGCCTCCTCGAAAATTGAAAGGGTTTTATGATAATCAATGAAATCTGCTTGGCAGTATATAGTTAGATAATACTCAAGAGCAAGCTGCTGCCCGTTTTCTGTTGAGACCCCTTAGTCGACTTTTACGACATCCGTGGGCTGAGTTGGCGGGGTCGATTCATAAGCCACGACCACCACGGCCTAAATTGTATGGCGGGCAGGTGCTTGGCCTTCATCTCACTTGAATTTGAAGTTACGATAAGCCCGAAGGTGGAAGCGCACTTCATCCGGAATCTTCATCAAACCGAGGAAATGGCTCACCTCTAAAAGCCGGAACACAACAATTTAGGAATTGTTATGGCGACAGAATTAGTTAAGATGGTGGTAGCTAGCACTACCACCAACCAAACCAAGCATTACCCTTGGGAGTCGAACCCCGGACCTCTGGCACTGACGCTGCCACTAGACCACATGCGGGTATCAATCTTATAAATCTTACCAATGAGTAATTAAAAATAATTCTAATGTCAGCAAACTTTTTTTTTTTTGTACGACGAGGAAGCGCTTGGCCTTCATCTCACCTGGTAACAAGTTGAGATAAGGCCGAAGATGGTGGCGCACTTCACCCGGAATCCTCAACAAACTGAGGAACTGGCTATCTTACCTCTGAACGCCGGAACACAACAATTTTTTTTAAGAAATGTAAACTTTTATAAATAAACATATTCGTAGTCGTAACATTTCGATTCCGCAACCCCTACTCATTACCAGTGGCTTCGTGAAACAATGCCTCTCGTGAACAGCGTCTGGAGTCCATAACCCCCCGCCCAACCCACAGCCCCCGCCGCCGCCGGCTGAAAAACTCCGCAACATTTAAATGTTGGAATGGTAATGAAGACCTTTGTTTTGTTATGCGCAAGGGATTGTTTCAACGACAGAAATAAACCGCACGCACGGTAGTTTAAAGGACTTCTAGCGGTACTGCGGTCTTTCGTGCCTGCGTGGTTTATTTGGGTATTTCTAAGCCTTTGGCTATTTTATCTAACGCAAGCTCACACACGTACTTTCCGCTCTCACCATGATTTATATGATGATATTATCATCATCATATAAATGCGATATCATAGCGATCCTGAGGCGCTTCTAGGAAAAGTAGTGCTTTATGCTACCACTAGCTGTGTCCGCGTAGAATTTGGTTGTACTATCTCAGCGTTTCAGCTCGGGCAAAAATGCTTTCGTACACTTATCTGTCTGGTGGATGTATGTTATCTACAGGTCGCATTTCTCCAACAATTGTCGTGAATTTTTGATCCGATAATGATATGTTTTTTTTTGTTTAATTTTTAATGACTGAGATATGGGATTTGAAGCCTGAAAAAAAAATGTTACAGACATTTCGAAATATGTTTAACAAAGCTTTTGTTCGCTACTTTACTTGCATTTGGTGACCAATATCCCCGTAGGTTTTGTACGCTACTTTTCTTGCATTCGATCGATAATTAAATTAGGTTATATAGGTAATTACTTGTTTTGACTGGTTGTTTATATACTCGTAATACGAGTGTGTTAGGTAAGTGGGTACACATCACGTCACGTAGAGTAATAAATAGGTCTTACTAACTTTTGAAAAATAAATTTGAAAGACCTTATTAGCGTTAGGTGCTTCAGTGAGAAATAAATAGATTGTTGAAGCTTTTGTCGTAAAGGTGGTAGCGCCCATATTAACTAATGTCTTTCAGTTTATTGTCTTAGATGCGTGTTGAAAATTTATTCAATTTTAGGCTATGCAAAGACAGATTCACGAGATTTACAGCTCACAGAGCCACTAGTAATATTAGTGTAGAAGTATAGATATCGCAAATGTGTTTTTGGGGTTTTTTTTGCAAAACTAACCCATATATTTTCGTGAAGATATAATACATAGTAGTAGTTTCTACTATTACATCTTTTCTTTCTACTATTATTTATTTGTTGTATATTAAGAGGCTTCTGGAGAGAGATTCTGTTTTTTTTCTGATTTCTGAGTCAGACCTCCTATATATTTTCGTAAGGTCTTCAGAAATATATCACTGTCATGCGTGGCAGGTACTCCACCATGTTTGACGTGAATTGGAGGATATACGACACAATATCGAAGACATGAACAGAGAGGTAATAAATCACAGCATCTACATATCATCCGATAGCTTACATAGTGCTCTGTGCACCTGGGGTCATCCCTCAAACCGTCAAATAGATATATCGTGCGCACTTTTATGATCACCTTATTGAGAAAGCATACTCGTGTTTCTCGGTCGAAGAATTTGGAAATGTAACATCCAAATCTGAATTAAATCTTGTCTACAAATATTTCCTACCATTGTTGGATGAATCAAAAATGGCTTGACATCATTTGCATTGTGCTTAATATTTGCCTTCTCAAAACGACGCCACAAATAGCGATCCTGAGCCACCTCCATCGTCTCTCCGCGACCGCAAAAATGTCGTCGGTCCTTCGGGTCACCTTCGAGCCTGAGAACGTCAAGCCATTTTTTATTCATCCAGCAAATTGTCCTTGGTTTGGTTGGTTTGGTTTAAGTCCGCCTCGCTAGCTACCACCATCTTACCTAATTCTGTCGCCATAGCAATTATTCCAAAATTGTTGTGTTCTGGCATTTGGTCTGACTTATCATAACTTTATCTGGTGAGATGAAGGCCAAGCACCTCCCAGTGGTACAATAAAAAAAAGAGTTCAAATGAAGCTGATGCTATCCGAACTGCCCAGTCTTCTAGTCATTGAGGTAAAGGTGAAACCCAACTGTGCGGCCTCGTTCAGTGTATTGGGCAATACTCCGTGCTTCCGTTTACAATGCACGCTTGCTTGCCTACGTTGGAGGGCAACGGTCACTCGAAATTGTGATTTTACTATAATTTCATTTATTAATGGTTAACCATTAATAAATTAAATAATTTCATTGTATGTACGTAGGCGAGCTTAACCCTTTCAATGATATGGATAGGTAATGTGTACATATGGACATTAAATATCTGTAGATATGAGTAGGTATTCAATAAAATAAACATACTTATTTAAAGCCAAATAAAACAATACAAATTAACTTACATACAAATAAGAATACACAAACATTGTAATAATATACCTATAACGAGATAGATACCTATTACTAGCTCGAACGACATAGGGAATTAATTCTTTCTGGAAACAATCACCAACCTAGCCTATTTTGTTAAAACCTAATTGGAGCTCAATGTGGAATGTCTTCGGCTTTTCAGACGTTCCTACTTTCTTATCCATATGATTCATCATACAATCCATTCAACACCTTTTGCTACCACAGCTGTTTCGCACCACACACAGGATCTCGCAACAAATTATTTTTTGCCGTTTTTTCCTACTAATATTATAAATGCGAAAGGTGACGTTTGGCGTTCCTCCACGCCAAAGTTAGGTACTGAACGGATGCAGCATGATATTTCGCACAGATGTTGCTCTAGACCAGGAATATAGGATTTGTCAACGGTTCCAAGCGTGCAGAAGCTAATCCATTCTAAAGATTTTAGGATTTTGTTATTCTATCACTATATCTTCTATATAATCAAAATCAATTGGTGTTGGTTTGTCTCGCCTAAACTCGAGAACGGCTGGGCCAATTTAGCTGATTTTGGTTTTGAAATATTTGTCGTAGTTCAGGGAAGGAATAAACGTTGAGAAAATATGGAAAAATTGCGAGGAATATAGTAAAAACAACAGTTTTATTTTCCCATACAAACTGTTCTTCGTACTTTCCTGTCAAACATTTGACGTTCGTCCCTTCGGTACGATAGACTCGGGTCCACTAAAATTGACTTCAACTTCAACTTCTTTGATAGGTATGGTGTGCAACCGTTTTATCGATTCTGCCAGTGTCGAGTATTGTTAGTGTCACAAACAGAAAAAGTGGGCCATAACTCGAGTGGAATCCTCAATTCCAATCGAATTCAATCAATTTTAATATTTTGATGGTTGTTGTTGAGTCGAAATTCTCGATAGAAATTTTTGACATTGTATTGACATATTTTGATTGTTAGCATTGTTTGGAATGCAAATAAAAAGTCTTTATTGTGCTATTTCACACACTTAATATTTGTTTTGTTGAAATATTTTTATATTAAACTCCTCCGAAACGCCTCTAGACCGATTCCTATAAAAAATTGTGTGCATATCGAGTAGGTTTGAGAATAGGACGTAAACTATTCTTCATACCCCTAAGTGATAAGGGTGGTCCACCGCAATTTTTTTTTTAATTATTTTTTTTGGACAATTTTTTTCAGCATTAACAAATACATACAAATATAAATTTTGACTCTTCTACCACCAACCTCTATTTTTTAATAGCGATATACTTTAATATGTTCTACTCTCGGCGGACAATAATTGATCAGTTACCACTCGATCATTTATTCCGAGGCGTCTGGCGATGTTACTTCTCACCCCATAAACAGCACAGAGTAGAGATGAGAACGAAGCCGGTCTCCTGTATTTCTCACACAATAAGCTTTCTCTCACTCACCTTAGTTTAGGGCCTAAACCGTTTCAGCCATTATTATTGATTGCTATCGAGGATCATTGCATTGTCATTGCCAATTTAGCACTCAGTCAAGTATGCATTCGCCAAATCGAATCATCTAATTTTATGAACACTGAAATGAATCGTGAATTTCAGTACCTACAATACTGTAGAAATAGCAGCGATTGTTACTCGTAATGTCCCACTACTGACTAGGGAACAAAGAACCATTTACGACCGCATTATGCTCGCAGTTTCGGCAGGAAAAGTGGATTCATTTTTTGGATGCACCCACAGCTAAAAGTAAATATGCGCGTTCGTATGCTTCAAGATCCATCCGCTGAAAAATTCTAAAAACAACTGTTAGATATCGGCGATGTTCAAGTAGCTGTACCTACCTACATGAATGAAATAATGAAATGAATACTGGATGCATAAAATTGCCGACCGATTTCTGCACAATCATTGATTCGCATAACGCTCTCACAGGCCAGATATTTCCTGACAATCTCACACAATACTTGAATCAGAAACAGCCATTTTGTCAGGGAAAAATTTGGACGTCAATGATTTGAATTTCAAGATACCAACAACAGTTGTTGCTTGGGGACTTGGTGTCAACAAATCTATCGATACAGTTTGCGATACCAACGAAGATGTAAATTATCCAGCAGAGTTTTGGAACTCATCGGATTTGCCAGGCATGCTACCGCATCATATACAACTGAAAGTTGGATCTCCAATTTTACTTCGTAATTTCAACCCACCACGGCTGTGGAATGGCACGCGATTAGTGATTAAAAAATTGATGAAAAACGAAGCGAAGTCAGCATTTTGAATGACAAGTTCCGAGAAGATTACTACCACGAATCCCTATTATACCCACAGATGTGCCAATTGAATTGAAACGGGTTCAATTTCCACAGACTTACAATTAGCTTAACAATCAATTTGCAATGATTTTCAAATTGCTGTTTGTGGCTTAGATTTGGGAAAACCGTGTTTTTCACACGGACAATTATAAAATAAGCAATAAGTGGCATGTTCTCGCTAAAGATGACGAATATAACTATCAACCAATAAATTTAACTAATATTTAAAATCAACCATTATATTCAATAATCAGAATTAACATTATCGAATAAATATATCACATCAACTTCAGCCTGAGTTAGAACTAACATAATTGAATGCATTGAAATTTAAACTTTAACTTGCTATAAATAAGAAACACTTTCGTATGTTGCTGCTCGCAGAGTTTTCAACTATGTACTGGGTTGACTTCATTCAATTGTATGCTTTCGACTCCTCACTATAGAGATGAAATTTCTGATTTGCTGTATATGATATTTTTATTCAATACAAAGTGATGTGATATTTTAAACAAATACCCATAGTGCTACTATGATAGAGACGAATTAGCGGTTACTTTTATTTGATCAATAGAATAAAATATTCAACTGCATTAACATCAACCAATAACCAAATCGTGTAGGTACTAAGCAAATAATATTAACTAATATTTTCAACCAATAAAAATATCGATATATTTTATCGATTTATTTATATGGCAAAACAACGTTTGCCGGGAGTACTATATATATATATCACTACAGCTAGCACTAACTTACTCAAGTTTGCACATTAAGTAAAAACTTGTTCCAAATGTCTATGTGAATGAAGTCACATTGAGTGATTTATTATAGGAACTATACCGCAAGTTATTCTTTTTTTTTAACTTGGACCCGAAACTTATCCACAAATAACGAACGTTAGCTGTCCCCATCCATCTATTCCTCGCGGTTACCATATTTTGAATACTTTATGATAATTCGTTGTTGCTACGTATGTATACCTAAAGGTCTTCCAAATAAATCATAACGTGTATTTTACAATATTAGCATCGGATGAAACAGTGCTATTCACGAACTAGGAAAAAGTACTCACAAAGCCGTCAGGACAGAAGCAATATATAATATAATCTAGCAGTACTATTTTGACTATACCTTGGCGACCGAAGTGAAAACACAGTCATTGTCTCTGCTATGACTGTATTGTGGCGCTCAAAACCTTGAACTGTCTACTCCACTGTTATAAACCGATATGTCATGTGAATAAAGGTACAAGTTCGTATAGCCGTACAAGTTTCAGCTCACAAGACAATGTATAGGAAACAGTATTGTCACTTGTCACTGTTGCGTGCTGCAGCTGTCTGCAGTTGGCAGTCTTGTACCTTAACGTGAAAATTTATGATGATAGCAAAGCAAGGTTTTAAAAAGCCCTTACAATTTCGATCTAGCCTCTTCTTGACAGACTAGTGGTTCGTCCACAGGTATCAGCCCTAGAGGTATGTACACATTTGTGCTCGGTTTGGTTATTTATTTATTTACTTATCGTTGTGTTTCGGCATTTCGAAGTAAGTCAGAATAAGCTAGTTCTTCTGAAGCGTACTTCACCTGGAATATTCAACACTTCTTAGAATCTTAGAATAACTGATTCCAGTTATTCTGTCTGTTGAAGATTCCAGGTGAAGTGCGCTTCCTTCCACGTTTGGTGTGATGAAAGACTTCACAAAATGCGGTTTCCTTTTGTATCATTTAAGTCTTGATTGTGACGATAGCAACTCTACGAGCGTGGTCCAGTATTCGATTTTATACGATTTACCTCTTCAATTAATTCCATTTGCCAGTCCCTTCAGTACACATTCTGGTACAGACAAACGGTTTTATCTGCTTATCTGTAGCGATATGCCTGAATAAGTAATATGCTCTCTGATAACATTATCTTTCCATGTAAGTGTTATGGGTTTTACGTAAGCTGTTGGAAATATTTACCGTTATTCTGGTGTGGAGGAGACGCGAAATATTTATATTAGAATAATATTTCTATCAAGTATTTTGTAAAAATATCCGCAGATATTCAAAGACAATCTGACAATCCTCACAGCTCAGTTGGTAGTAGCTCTGCCATCTGCGCTGTAGGTTGTTGGTTCGATTGCGTGATGAAGGGATCCAGGAGAAAACGAGGGAACTCTTCAAATATTATAGGCACACTTGAAGCGATTTGGGTATTTTTAGGGTGTACCGCAAAAGTAAAGAAAACACGGACCCCTTATAGGATCACCCGCGTGTCTGTCCGTCCATCTGTCGTGAAAATAATTGGAAAAAATGCGTTATCCACGTAAACGAAATTGTATCATATTCTTCGTCGTTTTTCTTTTTTAACCGACTTACAAAAAAAAGAGGAGGTTCTCAATTCGTCGGAATCTTTTTAGTTTTTAAAACGTAATTACACGACATAAAATAACATCTCGCTTCCTATATTTATTTGTATAAAGCTTAGTTTAGGAAGAGGAATAGAAAAGGTACTTTTTATCATACTATAAAATATAATGAGAGCACGTTGCGTAAGACAAAAACTTTGTAAAAAGAAATAACGTTAATCGCAAATAATGTGAAAACCGTTATTGGCTCACCGAAGTCGACAGGCGGAACCCAATAACAATTTACGCTTTGTCAAAATTATATGAAACTTTACAAGGTTTCCCAGTTAATGGAATTGTTTCCCGGGACCTTATGGAACCTGATCGATCACAGGGGCACGTGGCAGGGCAGCTCCTTGAAAATGTGCTTGAATAATGGAACAAGCGGCCAATTGTTTGATAAGCACCTAGAATAGATTAGGTCGCTGGTAGAAGCGCTAGTGTGAGTGGAGTTCCCTTTGAATGGCTGTATCGACGCGGGGGTGAGAGGGCGGGGCGTGGAGGGGGCGCGTCTGACCTTGGCCATGACTCCCAGTTCATCTCGGGATCCGACGAGCATTCCACTAATGTATAAATTCTATATATAGGACTAGAGTAAACGTGCCTTATCCATACGTGTATTATCATATCAGTCGGACACGCACGTCCACTACTGAACGTAGGCCTCCCCGAATCGACGCCACAAATAGCTACTGAACTTCCTCCGTTCATCGACTCCCCGCGACCGCTAATGTCGTCGGTCCATCGAGTGGGGGTCTTCCCACAATCCGTTTTGCGTTAATTCGTGGTCGCCACGCAAGACCTTTATTCCCCAGCGTTTATCGAGCTATGTGGCCCGCCCACTGCTACTTCAACTTGCTAATTTTGCATACGTGCTTAGATGTTTGTAAAGGCCAAATGATTTTGGCTGGTGGTAGGGCTTGTGTTAAGTCCGCCTGGCCTACCACCATTTTACCTGAGTCTGTCGCCATGTCGTCATAGCAAGAATTTAATTGTGCTGCATTTAGAGGCACGTATTTTTTTAAAAAGTAGACAAAGATAAAAGCGTTCCGGCATTTAAATTATTATGGCGATATAATTAGGTAAGATGGTGGTAGCTAGCCAGGCAGACTGAAACAAAGTCCTACCACCAACCAAACCGAGCACAATATTGTACTCCACCTGGCGATCAAACCCGGGATCTGGTGAAATCGCCACTCTAGGCCACAGAGGCGGTCAGAGCTTACGCCTTGTGGCACCATGGACTATTCCATCGCTATCATCTTCCCGTCCGTTATTCCACCTTTGGTGGGGTCGGCACAACATCATCCTCCATCCTTCATCCTCCACTCTCCGCTATCACTTCTTTCTTGCCTATATTATCCCTCACACAATCTTTCTTGGCCTACCTCTACCCTTATATCCATTCACATCCACCCACACTTTTTTTCCCTGGGAAAAATGCATTACGCATACCATCCCATCAGGGGTGCGAGGGTTATGCGGGACTCACCGGTTATCCGGCATACCCACTAAACAACCCAGGGGCACTCCCGCATCGTCTGTGTGAGGGGAGGACTGGGAAACTGGAAAATGTAAAGGCTATGCCTTTACATTTTCGTTAGTTAGCATTCACCATCTCCCCCCGGCGGTAGGCCCGAGTAGATATCTCGGGCCACCCAGCGCCTTAGGAGGGGCAACCTTACCGCCCGCGCCTAATTCAACACTACTCGATATTGTTTTCATGCCTCCTCATTATAGCCTAACTTTACCATTACATTGCTTCTATAGGTAATAATACTTTCGGATGTGGCCTACGATGTAGCACGCCGGCTTAGAAAACATCTATTCTCTCTAAATTTCGCTCTCGAAATCATTCACTGGAACCATAGCTTTTAGTGCGGATGGGCTGGACGTCAAGCTGGTACGGCTGGTAATGCTCCGTGCGTCTGCTATACCATTATTATATGCAATACAATGGCATGTTTACGAACCTTTCTGCATGTTCCTCGGTACACATTGAATTCAAGGCTTAAGCGATAACATTCGCAATGCCTCGCTTTAATGAAGTAAAGCGAGGCACAGAGTACACATGAATCTGTACGTTATTTTCCATTAAATACACTTTACAGGACATTAATTTCACACCATAACCGCCTCTGTGGTCTAGTGGTTCAAGCCACCGATTTCAGATCCAGAGGTCCCGGGTTCGATCCCATGGGGAGTACAATATATTGTGCTTGGTTTGGTTGGTGGTAGGACTTTGTTTAAGTCCTCCTGGCTAGCTTCTTACCTAATTCTGTCGCCATAATAACAATTCTATAATTGTTGTGTTCCGGCATTCAGAGGTAAGATAGCCAGTTCCTCAGTTTGTTGAGGATTCCGTGTGAAGTACGCATCCACCTTCGGCCTTATCTCAACTTGTTACCAGGTGAGATGAAGGCAAAGTGCTTACCCGTCGTACAATAAAAAATATATTTATATATAATCCCAAACTAAGCAAAGCTTGTAATATGGGAGCGAGATTACGGATAAAATACAGTTTTTTTTTTTATATACATACTTATCATACAATAAAACACCCAAAAACAGAGCAAACATTATTCCTATATCATGAGCTGTGTGGTACGTGTGGGTGGACTGGCCTTGCAATCCGGAGGTTGTGGGTTCGAATCCAGACCAATGGACTTTTCTCGGATGTTTATGTGCGCATTTGACACGTGCACACGCTCTGACGGTGTCTCACAAAACTGAATTCTTCCAATTTTCAGCAATCACTAACTAAACTAATCAACATGTTACGCAGTCGACGTCAGTCACGAGGTGTCCATAACGAAAATAGACGAAGCTGAAGCCGTATCTTTGTTGGAGGCCGTCGAGAATTATTCTCATACTAATAATAGTTGTGATGTGAAACGCTACGCTCATCACATCACTTCTCGCCGTACGCGGCCCTAAAAACTATCTCGTGGTGGTCCCATGTTTACACACAATTCACAAACTTTTTTTTATAAGAGAGAACAAGTAGAGATAGTTGTAGTAGAGTGGTATGCCGTGTACGGTTTGCGATTTGATTGGTGTTAATCCGCCTGGCTGGAATTGAATTGTTGTGTTCCGGCCTTCAGATAGATAGCCAGTTCCTAAGTCACCTTCGGCCTTGTCATAACTTGATATTAGTTGTGAGTATGATGAAGGCAAAGTACCTGCCGGTCGTAAAATAAAAAAAAAAGTGTGCCGATCATAGTTATATGTGACTATTTCTAATTATAACCAGCTTCGATTCGTTCCTAGCGCGTCGAATATATGCACTTAAACTGACATAACAAAACAGGAAATTTATTTTAATACCGCGCCATCTAGTACTAAACTAAGCAACGCTTGTGCTATGGACAGATACTTCCCTTTTTTTTACCTACACTGTCCCACTGCAGGTTAGGGTCTCCCCAAGGCGTAGAAAGAATATCGCAGTTCAAAACTGCAGCACAGACATAATCCAGTACAAGTTCTTATCTAATCTATTTACATTGGAACTTAAAGTCAGGTCGAAACATCAAGTGTAAAATGGAAATGTAATGGCATACACCGGAAAATGTTATGACATGCAGGTTTTCGCGGCCTTTTTGTTCGGATGGTATGTACTTAAGCTAGCACGTTGAGTGCTGAGCCCCTAGCTATCTATGAAGAACGCCCCGTGTGTGTTTCACAGCACCCAACGAGCTTAGCAACTAAAAAATATTTAGAAAAGTGACAAAGGAAAGTCAAATTTAACACGTTTTTTCATTCTGAGAGATGTTATTTCAGTTATTTGTTATTTCAAGTAGTTCGTATCATTTTGAAACTGTTACGTTGCCATGGTGACGCAATATGCAACGCAACTCAACCCTTTTGTTTTACTTTTCTTTGCCTGAAGATTTATAAAAGAACTTCGCGGGGAAGTAAGTTGGTAAACCAGTGTTGCATTGGGTTTCATGTAACCAGTTTTAACTGAATTTTGTATACGTATTGTTACGCGAAATAGTGAGTGTCTTTATTCCTAACAGTATGACTAGATTTGGGAAACAGCGGGCGGATAAAAATCGTGATATTTTTTTGGGTCGATTATATATCCTTAAAGAAAATGCTCTTATGTTCATTTGAAACTGTTCAAACCGTCAGTCATCTATACATGTTCTATCTATACAAATAAATAAATTTGAAGTGTCTGTTTTTGTTATGCTAATAAATAAATCAGGACATTTTTTTACATTGATTTAACACAGCGCCGTCAAGCCCCAAACTAAGCATAGCTTGTAGCATGGGAACTAGATTACGGATAGAAGACTTAATTACTTTATGTAAATAAATTATACGTACTATATAATACAACACCCAAACATTTACATTTTACATTACATTAATTTCACACAGCGCCATTTAGTCCCAAACTAAGCAAAGCCTTGAATACAAATGTAACTGCTGTAGACATATAGTATTTAAGGTTACTTATTAAAAAAACGTTTCACCGAAACGGATCTATAAATCGGAATCGAACTATTTTGATCGGAAATGGACTTATTTCAACGGTACATTCACTGGCAGATAGCTGATGTTATAATGAATGACTTTGGCTACTTTTATATGTAAAAAGTGAAGAAAAAAAATACATGCAGAGTAGCCTCCTTTCGTGGTATAGGGGTGCAATAAGAAACGAACACGTTTTTAAACCGACTCTGTGGTTCGCCAACCGGTATCAGATGCAGAGGTCCCGGGTTCGATCCCCAGTGGGAGTACAATATTGTGCTTGGTTTGGTTGGTGATAGGACTTTGGTAAGTCCGCCTGGCTAGCTATCACCATAACAACAATTTAAAAAGATTGTTGTTTTCCGGGATTATGAGGTTTGATAGCCAGTTCCTCTGACGATTAAGAATTCCGGGTAAAGTGCGCTTCCTTTTTCGAGCTTATCATATTATAACTTGAAAACCAAATGAGAGCAAATGATCACGGAAAAGTGCTTCCCCTTCGCCGAGAAAAAGAAAGAAGTCCCGTGTGTTAGCTAGTTCGTACCTTTGTGATTTGTACTCGTCGACACGACTCGAATACCTAGTTATCTGAATACACGTTCGTAATTAGAAAACTTCTGACATGAAGACGATAACAGTGCATCCAACATACACCGGTCCGGGTCACGACGCTGTACTCGATACCTCGAACTCATTGTGACCTGAGACAATGCGAGGGTTCCTGAGATAATCGTCTTGTAAGCATATCTGGCAGATTTCAGTGGAAACCTTTATCGCAGTAAGGTTATTTGTTTTGGTACTGTTTTTTAAATGAAACTTTTTATGGGAGGGTTTGGAAGTTCTGAACCGCAACCTTTTTGTGTGACGAAAACTGGTGGGCCACTGTGTCGTGTAGTTCCTTAAAACACTCTGTTTTTTTGTTTTTGTTTTGAAACGCTTGGCATTTATGTCAATGTGCCCTTATTCACTATGACCAATCGTGTCTTAACGCGCCCGCGTTACGATTTCTGTTTGGAATTCACGTAGCAAATATTGCGGGCGCGTTTTTTTAAATTTTCGCGATTAGAACACATTATTTTAATTCGAAAAACGGGTGTTTATCGCGTGAGTCTACACGGCTGGTGCAACTCCGCCGAAACGTCAGGATAAATATAGGTAAAATACGCGATAAATACCCATTTTCAGAATTAAAATAAAAAAAATATGTCGGAACACAGCATTTTATAATCGTTTTATTTTATGCTACTGACTCAGGTAAGATAGCGGACTTTAAAGGAGCCCTACCACTAAACCAAGCATTTGTACCCCCTTTGGATCCAGCCCAACGGTAGCCAACCTCTCGGTCTGCTACCGTAGGCGCACCACTAGACTGAGGCGGTTATTTTATAATCTTCACATTAACATTACAATAACCAAATCTAGCTCTCACCTCGGCGGCGCCGTTTGTCTGCCAACCTGGACCGCCTTTTTACAGCGGAAGCTAAGCTCATTCGTATCACACAACACGTCTGCAGTACAATGGTGAAACTGCTTCGTATGACGGAGCGTGAAGAACAACAGTGAATCTCGAAACAAACGAACAGCATTGTGTTAACTAAAATGTACGTGTACTTAGCTGATTTATGGTTATGAGAGTCTAGCTGCAGCGTTGAAGCGAACAAAGTGTTTTCGCGATTGATTAGGCGTTACTGTTCCTCCGCTTTGTAAATATGTCTTAAAACATATTTTTTACAACAAAAGTAGCTCCCCTAAGGAAGGCCTAGTAGTACTTACCGATTTACAAGTTTTTCGATAATTTCGAAATGCCCGTTTCAAAGTAAATTTGGTACGAACTTTCAAACTTTTGCATGTCTTCATTTTAATTATGTGTTTAGAAAATGTCAAGCTCTACAAACCAGTGTAGCGTTTCTCAAACACTCGGAAAGTTTTCGGATCGGATAACTTTTTCGGATTCGACTGAGAATCTGAGATAGATTTCAACGCTATTCTCAGACCAAGTCAATGTTTTTATTTTGGATTTTCGAAATAGCGTTTCCGAAAACTCCATCGGAAGTTTCCGATCGATCCGATAAGGCTTTCAAGCCTCACAGCTCAGTTGGTAAGTAGCTCTGCCTGGACAGAACCCAGGACAAAGATTTGTGTGATGAGTATTGATGTTTGTTCTGGGTGTTGTATTGTTTAATAAGTATGTATTTACTAAAAAAAAAATATTAAAGTATTACATCCATGATCTAGTTCCCATAATACAGGCTTTGCTTAGTTTGGTTCTAGATGGTGCATTAAATACCAATCAGTGGACGCTAATGTGCTGTTAAAAGGTTACCGATGATCATCTTGATCAACTGAAGCACAGCAATACGCTATTAACATTATCTCCTGACGTGTTCTTAATTGCTTCTGTCAATCCTTATATCATTACTTTCTTGGATAGAATGCGTAAAAACGATAACCACATTAGTGAGGTTCAGTTCAGCGCATTTCGTATTACAATGTTCATTCAGCAAGAAGCACATTATCTCTTAGAGTGCTTCGTCATTGACGTTTCTAAAGTATTTTTTTAGCTAAGTAATCACTGCTCAAACGAAATGACATCGTAACGTATGGCAGTCATAGGTAATTGCTTTAATATCAATATGTATGAAAGAAAGAAAAAAATGCTTATTACTAATATTGGTTGGTGGTAGGACTTTGTTTAAGTACGCCTGGTTAGCTACCAATATCTTACACAAGTCTCACCTTAATGACAATTCTAAATTGTTCTGTTCCGGCATTTAGAGGTAAGATAGCCAGTTCCTCAATATGTTGAGGATTTCGAGTAAAGTGCGCTTCCACCTTCGGCCTTATCATAGCTTGAAACCAGGTGAGATGAAGCCCAAGTGCTTCCTCTACGTACGATAGAAAAAGAAAAAAAACAGCGCTACTGTGTGTCAAGGAACATTTTCCTCGAAGCATGTAATGCAAAAATAGAAATCTGTGCATACAAATATATTTATAAAATATCGGTTATCCATGCGTGACTTAATATCACGATTAATGGTAAACACTTGAAATAAAAAATAAAAAAACACGTGTTCGGAACAAAGTTTCTTAAATTTCTAACCTGTATGTTTTCCTCTCCTCTCGCCGCGGTTCAGATACGCGTGTTCTTATAATCACACACTTATCGCTGACCGGGCAGACACGAAACCGGTCGCTGGGAGGTTGGCCAGTATAAGTTGGCTTACCACGTCTACATCACCAGAACTTGTTGTTAGTTAGGCAAAGAACGAACTGTTGCCTTCAGAGATCCGACATTATTGGTTTTGGTTGTATCTCAGCAAAAGCCTGCCTTGGCAACAAGCATATGCTCGGGAGACAGCGGGAACCGGACGCATCACTTTTGATGTGTACTTATGCTAACAACCCGTTTTAAAATTACCTGAAATATAACGAAAGCCTGTTTATCGTGTTTTCAAATCGACACTCGTTTCGATGTGGTTAAAATATCAGGAGAGGCACACGAAAAATTTACCACAATCTGTCGCCGACAAATTGATATGTAGACCAATATCCGATAGATAGTAAAGTGACCTACCGATACAGACTGAGCAGTGACCGCAGACCGTGGTTACATTCGCATGAACTACTAGCCAATGGTGCGATGACACCGCAAAAATCATTCAATCCGCCAGTCCATGAATCGAGCAGCACCTAATGCTGATCAGACATTACAATTCTGTCAAGCACTGCATCATTAATAAGTAATGAATTACTTATGCTTGTTGGGAGCCAATGCACGCTAGGTTTTCAAAAATATTTTTTATACCTTTCTGGACACACACGTATGTATGCAAACAAAAAGCGTAGTAGAGCCCCTTGTGAAAGGGCTCGACCGGAGAAGTACTACCATATCAGCCGCCAAGCAGCATTGCTGTGTTCCGGTTTGAAGGGTATAGTTGCCGGTGAAATTACGGGCACGCGAGTCTTAACTACTTTATGCCTTAAGTTGATGGGCGCAATGTAGTGCCGCGTAGGCTATGTTCTTTGTGCAAGAGATGCACTGAACGTCAGTTGTATATAAAAGTAGTTGTATAGAAAAAAACATAAATGTAAAAAGAGTTTTCTACGTAGAGAGATATGTCTTGCCAGAGGGCTGGGTTTTGTTTAGGGTAGCGAATTAGCATTGCTATTAAGCATGGCAATTCAGTCAGCGTCTTGGACACTCTTCCGTCTGGTATTTGGTCTGGATCAGTTATGTTGTCTATAGACCGTTTGTAACGGTCGTTAGGTAAGCGTAATAGTAGTACTATTAGTACTACTATTACTAATTACTTTTTATTATTTACGTTATAGTAGTAGTAGTTCCAAATTAGCACAAAAACACAAAAATGTGAAGACCAATTTTATTATAGAAAACTGGTGTTGACATTTTATCATTTTGTGCTCTATTTTGTGGATTAAATGCATAAAGACCGACTTTTAAAACTGGTTTATAATATCGCGAACGCTGCTCTAAAGGTAAAGACAAAAATATACATTAATACACTTTTTTGGTCCAACATGAGTTAATGCAATAAATCCATGTCTTGCTCTATCTGAAATGGTTTTGGACGGGTACACTTAGTGATATCATCGATACTCTAAATAATGTGTATTCCCGATATCCCCATTAACTGTGTCCACGTTATTGGGAACACTGGGATTTTAATAAAATAATGAAAAAAACATTCCCGCTGTCCCCATTGTCAAAAGTCTGTTAATGGGGATAGTGATATTTAAATAAAATAATTAAAAAATATTCCCGTTATCCCCATACAGCCCCCTCACATGGGGCGGGGATAAAAAAAAATGTCCTCTGTTTTTATCCACCATCGGGAGACAAAATGGTCTCCCGATGGTGGATAAAAACAGCGGACAAAATTTTTATACCCTCCCCGTGCTGAGGGGGGGGCAGGTTAAGAAATTGCTATGGAGAGGAGTAGTGGATATCATTGAATATACATTCACCCCTGCATACCAGTGTACATTTCAATGTTTTATAGTACTTCCCGGTTTATTTTCGGCCGTGCAATGTGCATCTTAGAGTTTCTGGCAGTAACTGCGATGATAAACGTGTTAAATTTTAGTAGTGCCATTCTCTTAGGAATTTATGCGGGTTTATTGTCAATTTGCATCACAGAATAATGGGCTTAGTTGTGATGGGTTAAGATATAAATTAATTATCGCCTAGTTACGCAGCTCATTAATGTGTGCGCACAATATGTGATTGTATATGCTCGTATTTTGTATATTTTTGTATATATTTTGTATATAGTGTTTCTTTTTGTCTTGGATTAAACATTCCATCGTATTCCAAATGTAAAGACTCGGACAGCTAAGTAACAATGCAGCTAAGTTCAAAATGAAAAAACCTAAACATATATTTCGAATGAAATGTGTTAATAGTTTTATGAAGACTGCATGAAGTGGCGAATTCCACTTGTTTAAATCAACGATGTGATCTAAATAGTTGGGTGCTGAGCATCCCTTCTCTATAAAAAACACACTGTGAGTGTTTTACACTGTAAAACGTGTACCTAAAGCTGAGGGACACCCTGAAATAATATGTAAGCAAGCTTCCGTCTGGTACTGGTCTCAAAACAGTTGGGTTACCTATAGGACGTTTGTAACGGTCCTTGGGTAATCCGGCGGCTTCCTTTGTGTGAAGTATAATTTTTGATGTCCGTGAAGAAACATTACAAAAAAAAACGAAGTAAATCCAAAGTATCGTTAGTAATTGACACTAGGCTGGCTGTGTTCGTTGCTCACTGGTAATACGATACTTACTGCGTAGCCGGGTCCATGTCATGCGCATGCGCATACGAACCGGCCAGTCAGGTACGTTTAATGGTGCACATTGTTACGAACCCTCATAACTCACGCTGGCATATGACATCATGCTATTTCACGACCACAAGGTGAAGAACGCCATCCAAGGAGATGCATTATGCAAGTGAGGGGTAACGGCTTTCTTTACTAGCTATAACTCCACAGCTGTTGTAAAAGTGTTGAAGGCCTTGTATAAAACTCCAGGGCTATTTGAAATTTAATGTTGCTTAGGTTGGAATTCTAAATATATGTTTTTGATATTAAAATGTTTACCTACATATTCATTTAGGAATAGAGTAGTATTTGGAAACGGCAAGTGCTTAATCACCTATAGACATTATTTTAACAGAATGTACGCAAACTAATATTTTTTAATTTACTGAGTTTGCTGAGAAAATGCATAGTATTGAAGCTGAACAACTTTAGTTTGCAGACCGTTTAAATGATAGCCTTTGGTGAACAAGTCAATAATGAGATATCTAATTTATTCAGGCGCTACTTTGCGGTGATCAATTTTTCAATTTTTAACTGAAATCGGAAAAATATTAAGTAACAAATCGACACTTGTTTCGCCCCTACACGAGGCATCCTCAGGAAATAATAGTAGTAGCTTAGCAGCAAGACTATTATTTCTTGGGGATGTATTTTTCTGTTAACAGGTTATTTTTTTCTATTCTTAACATCAATTCAATTTATTCATATAACAATTTGCAATTGTGTTTGAAATTTTGTATATGATTAACTTAACTAATTATCCTTATCCTAACATGCAATATAAAATTAACAATGGATGTCAATTTGAACAAATAATTATGGGAGACAGACAGACATATCGCCTTATAAGCTTGGAAACGAACTTATATGATTTATCTTATATTTTCTCGTAAAACTCTTCAACTGAATAGTAGCACCCCTCCAACAAAAGACTTTTCAGTTCAGATACAAAATTGATACTATCTAGTAAGTCTAGTAAGCCATTACAGAGGTTTTCTTGCAGTTCAGTTTGTGCGTCACAACACCAAAGGCATTTCACGGATTTAAGGGTTCTAGGAAGTTAGTCGATTGCTTTATCGAGGATTAACCCTTGACCTTTCAGTAACATGACATGACTAGAAAGTATATTCAGGTACTATGTGACGTTTTGATCGATATGTATGGCTTTGTGGCTCGCTGGCCTTGGGATAGCTGTTGTGGAGTACGCTTTATGATAAGGTCATGGTTCATAGCATGACGAACTCATTTTATGGTATTGTAGTCTCGCTGGCATTTTCCGTTTGCTAGTTTAGCCCCTCTACTACAAATCGTTCCCTTAAGTATCTAGCAAAGATGTTATTTCTAGTCATTTAGAAAGCTGTTAGTTCTTTGTCTGACTTTCTTTGAGAAAGCTACAGTAAAATCCCTTTATTTTAGCACCGCAATTTCAGAACACGCCTCTTACCATCTCTAGTAGCATTGGGGTCCTGGGTATCGATATATCCAGCGATTTTCAGTTCCGTAGTCAGCTAGAGGATTAGGCAAAGCTGGCATCCAAAAAGCTCGGTGGGCTCAATAGGGCAAAGTGGTATTTCAGTGCGGGGCAGAGACTGCTTCTTTATAAGTCGCAAGTCCGACCCCACATGGAGTACTGTTGTCTGTCACCTTTGGGCAGGAGCACACCTGAATACCAGCTTAAGCCGTTTGACTCGGTTCAAAGACGAGCTGTGAGAATTGTTAACGATCCCATACTCACAAGTGGTATTGAACCTTTAAAGTCTCAGGAGAGAATTTTCCTCCCTGTGTGTTTTACCGCTTGTTTACTGGGTTGTGTTCTGAGGAATTGTTTGATATGGTGCCTGCAGCCTCTTTTTATCATCGCACCGCTCGCCTTGAATACAATACCGTCGCGCACCGTGAGGTTCAGGAGGAACTTCCTCCCGCGAACTATTCAATTGTGGAATGATCTACCTGCAGAGGTTTTCCCTACTAGCTACATTATGGGGTTTTTCAAAAAGGGCGTTTTAAAATTTTCAAAGGGTCGGCAATGCGCAAGTAATGCTTCTGGTGTTGCGAGCGTTCATAGGCGACGGTAACCGCTTTCCATCAGGTGGGCCGTATGCCTGTTTGTCACCTTAAAGGTATAAAGTGCATCTGCGCAGTGTGTCAGCTAGATAACTTTCAATATCTAGTTAGCTCTTTCACTTTTTCCCGCGATGGTCGAGAGTCATGCATTGACAACATTCTAACCAACCTTCCAGAACGTAATATTGCCACTTGTAGAGTCGATCATAACGGGATTGGCGATGGTCACGCCGCACTACTGTGTAGTTTGAATATTGAAGCCACAAACTGCCGCCGTAGAGAAGCTAACTCTTACAATACACAAAAAAGATGTTTTTCGGAAAGTAGCATGAATAAGTTTAGACATAAATTACAGTTATACGATTGGTCAACATGCAGTAATTTTCTCAGCGAATTTCAAAACATTTTTGACACGTCTTTTGAAAAGAAAAACGTATCGATAAAGTCAAACAAAAATAATAAAATAAAATGGATTTCAAAAGGTATCAGAACGTCGAGCAAAATGAAGCGATTTTTAAATACATTTGGTAAAAAGGATAGTCATCCGTCTGTGGTAGCTTATCGAAACAAATACATTAAAATATATAAAAAAGTTATCACTGCGTCGAAAAAAAACGCAGTATCAATCGAGGTAGCGGAAGCAAAAAATAGTACTAAGCAAATTTGGAATATAATAAATAAACATAGAAATAAGAATACTGAGAAGACACATGAAAACTATCTGCTTAAAATTAATAATGAAATTATCAACAATACCCAATATATAGCTGACATTTTTGTAAAACAATTTGACTTTTCCACCGATGATCCTGACATTATAGAAAAACGAGGTCTAGCATTAAAGTACATGACTAATCATTCAAGTAGAATTAATATTGACATGGAAATGAGAGAAACAAACAGAAATGAGATTAAATTTATTGTTAAGAAAATGGAAAACAAACGCTCATATGGTCATGATGAAATACCAATTAAGGTATTTAAAGATAATATAGATTTAGTAGCTGAGCCTTTAGCAAATTATTTTAATGAGTGTATAGGAACAGGGCTTTTTCCTGACGAGCTTAAAATTGCTAAGGTTTTGCCAATTCATAAAAAAGGTAAAAAAACGGATCCAGAAAATTTTAGGCCTATTTCGCTGCTACCAATTGTGTCCAAAATATTTGAAAAAATAATTAAAGATAGGATTTTATCTCATTTAAACTTAAACCACATATTAAATGACAATCAATTTGGATATAAAATAGGTGTGGGGACTGTTGATGCGGTTGATTTATTGATTAGTGAAGTTCTCTGCTATCTAAACAGCAAGATGAGGGTTGCAGGTTTATTTTTAGATCTGTCCTCCGCTTTTGATACAGTGGATCATAATATACTCATTGCAAAGTTAGAACATGGAGTAAGGGGTAGGTCATTGGATCTCATACATTCATATTTAAATAAAAGGAAACAGTTCATTGAAATCAAGGCCTTTGACAATAGGAATAGGAAGGAAACTGTTACCAAATCAAAGGTTTGTACCATAGGGCGGGGAGTCCCACAAGGCTCTATACTAGGACCAATTTTCTTTGTCATATTTATGAACGACCTCATCAACTTTATAAATAGCGCCGTTCCATGTATAAGGCTGATTTTATATGCAGATGACACGAATGCAATCATACCTGCCACCTCCACTCAAGAACTTAAAGATAAGATCGACGTTGCACTTGAGGCTTTTAATAAATGGTTCTATGCCAATAACCTAAAATTAAATATTAGTAAGACTCAAGCAATTCTTTTCAATACTACGGCACGAAATCATGAAACAATCGATGTATGTAATAGCGGTATAAAAGTTAAATTTGAAAAATGTGTAAAATTTTTAGGAGTTCATATTGATGCATTTTTAAATTGGAAACCTGAATTAAAAGAACTTGAAAACACGATTAGTTCAGCTTGTTACGCAATTAGGAGCTTAAGAGAAGAAATAAGTCTTGACCAGCTTAAATCGGTATACTATGCTTTAGTAGAGTCGAAATTCAGATACAGTATCAAGTTCTGGGGAAATGGATATCAATACAATATTGACAAGGGTTTTGTATTACAAAAGAGGGCTATACGAACAATGATGCGGATTCCTCCTTGGGAGTCATGTAGGGAGAAATTTAAAATTCTAAACATTCTTACCCTTCCTAGTCTCTACATATTAGTGGTCCTCATGGACATCGCTCGACATCCGCTTAAATACGAGTCAGCACAACAGAGAGCCTTAAGACTAAACACAAGAAGGAGAGATATTATGTGTCCAATGCATCCCAGGTTAAATGTAGCAATGCATGGCTGCCGGTACCAAGCTATTAAACTTTTTAATCTCTTACCCCTAGATATGAAAGTGATCGATAGTCCTATTTTATTTAAAACTAAGTTAAAGAAGCTTCTGCTGGAGGGTTGCTTTTATTCAGTGAATGAGTTTGGTGTACACTAGGGTGACATCATTGTTGTATTTATGTAACTAATTTAATCTCATTTTGACATTTTGTAATTTGACTTTGATTGTTTATTAATTATCGACTTATTTTTAATTTATTTTATTATTAGTACCTACATTCAAATACGATTACTGAAATTGTTTGTGAATAAATAAATTGAATTGAAATTAAAGAGCATTTTAAAAATCTTAATATTCTAACGGTTCCCAGTCTGTATATATTAGTAACTGTAAGTGATATTGTTAAAAACCCATATCGCTACGAAACGGCTGAGCAAAGGTTAAAACGCCTTACTACTAGACGAAAATATATTGGGACACCGTATTGTCCAAGACTAGAGATAGTGAAGCATTGCTGCAGATACCAAGCTGTCAGATTATTGTTATGATGACGCATGAATAATATTAATTAATTTAATTGTATATTCTATGTTTCTATCTATGTTTAATTCATATTTGTGTGCATTTTTGTTTTTAGTTTTAGAGTTTTCAGACACGATTGTATAATTGTTTATGAATAAATAAAATATGAAAAAAAAAATATGATAAAAAAATATACAAGTTGTATGCGTCCATATAAATGAATAAGCTGTTTCTTTGCTGCATTGCAAAATGATGACTCTCTGAATTTTTAGTGACATGGCAGTCTCTAAGAGTAGTAGAGCCCCCTGTGAAAGGGCTCGTCCGGGGAAATACTACCACCATACCTATTTCAGCCGCTAAACAGAATTGCTGTGTTTCGGTTTGAAGGGTATGGTTGCCGGGCACGCTAGGCTTAACATCTTTATGCCTCAAGTTGACGGGCGCAATGCAGTGCCGTGTAGGATATGTGCTTTGTGGATGTAACCTACGCAGTGAGGCAATACTACAGGCAAGAGATGCACTAGTTGTATAAAAAAAGTCTCAGTGAGTGGCTTTCTTAGCGAATGAATAAATTAATTGGTGTGAACTGTCGTAATCCTCCTTTGGCACTCCTTTGTCAATACGTAGGCGAACTGTACGAGCCAGATCCAAAACTACTACAAGTTTAAATATGTTTCGTAGAATGTTGTCATTTGGCATCATAATATCATAAAATATAAGTGTATACGTGATATCATGATAAGCTTGATTGAAACCTCCCAGAATTAAAGTATTTTTGTTATCATTTTTCGTCCGTAAGTATGCAGTTTATATGCAGAAGTGGTCCTTGGAACAAATTAAGAGATTTGTAGCAAGATTTGTTTATAGTGCTAGAAGAAAAAGGGTGTAAAAAATTACTCTTTCAATTGGTGGGATTGCCATATAAATCGAGTTGATCCAACTATTGAGACAGTATTATTTTGATACGAAAAACTGATATTTATCGCGTATTTTACCTATTCTAGTGTGCCCGCGACAACGCCTTAGTGCAGCCCCGCTTAACAGTAATGTATAGACAAAAATACTGTTCTACATATACCAAAATAATGTTTTCTAATCGTGAATGTTTAAATAAGACTAATAGACACAATGTTTATGATAGAATAGTTCATTAATATATTACAGGACATTAATTTCACACAGCGCCATCTAGAATATATTATTGATACGCTAAGATCTTCGGAACCCGTTTACGAATTTTGCGTGCGCTCGAAGAAGTGTGATTTTGTTAAACTTAGTATATTCAGGATATACTAAGGTTTTGTATTAGATATACTAAGTTGCTTATTATATTTCTACTTGTGCATGGTTTCGAGTAATAATAAATTCTAGTTTCAGACAGCCTTAGTAAATTTTGTATAGCTTCACGCAAAAGCCAACCCAATTCCTCAAGTTATTACTCAGTTTAATCGAATTAGACTAATCCAGCTCTCCTAATACAATTGAATATGGCCGGTAATAAAGTTAAGTGGTCTTGTTAGGAATAGGCGCGCACCCACTTCAACAACGTTAAATGTTAAAACCATTAGTTTGATGGGAAATTATGACCCGCATATTATTGTGCTGCAACGAAACTGTAATCGATATGCCTCGTTATTACAGCTTTTTGATTTGCACTTTGATCTAGTTCTTGAGAACCTAAAAACTAAATTTAAACTTCAGTCGAGATTCAAGCGCAGATCCGTTTGGCTCCTAACCACAGTATAACTAATAGTACTAGTCCTAACTGACAACTAACTTGTACTCTTACGTCCAGCTCGAGACGGGTTAGGCAAAACCCGGTCAGTCTACGCGGGTTGCCGCGGACGAAGGAGATCCGAGTATTGGCATGACCAAGCATTTATAAAGCTTTCAAAAACCTTTCAAAAGATCTTAAAGAAAGATAATAGATGTTCTAGTCTAAATTTATGGTTATATACATTTTACATGACATCCATTTCACACAGCGCTGTGTGGCCCAAAACTAAGCAAATATTGTTATTATTATACCAAATGTGTGTGTAAAATATGAATATAAATATTATTATATGGGAATAAGATTACGGATAAAATATATAAGCTATATCTATATTCATCACACAAATGTTTGTCCTGGGTGGGAAAACAACCCACAACCTACAACGCAGAAGGCTACTACTAACTGAGCTGTGAGGCTTGTAAAATATTATTATTGTTTACTGCTGAGATTTATTTATTGCCAACCCATGATATATATCTCGATATGCATAATTGATTCGATTTTCAACTTTACAATGCCTGATAAACAACTTTCCAATTAATTTCGAGACACAACATCAACAGAAATAACCGAAGTTCGCTCAACTGTTATCACAAAGACTATCATCGCTTGAACGTTTTGTACCACGCTCGATTTTATTAATTCCATCCGATGTTCAATGATTTATAATGTCTCATTCTGTTTTCAGGTAATGAAGAGGTCTCGCATCGCGTATTTTGAAACGAAACTGGGAATTTTATGAGAGGTAAATTGAACAAATATTTTGCAACTGTTCGCTTCGACGCACAAGCTAATAGCCACGAAAAATCACATACATATACAGTCCATAACACTCGTTTTAATATCACTGTATTCACGCTAACTCGTAGATACGTAAATATTTCATTATTTATATGTATTCTTCTGTGTACAGTGCAACATTAATTTTCATACCAAATCGTGTAATTTCTTTTTTTTTTGTGTTGTTGTTTTGATTTGTTTGTGGTTTGTTTTGATTTTATGCCCATAAATGGTAACCCATATCATGTGCTAGTTTTTGGGTTGCTGTAGCTGTTGCGGCTTAAGAATCAGTCAGACCAAAGATGTCATAAAGTTCGAGAAAGGGATCTCATCAGAAGAAGTGCAGCAGCTTCCTTCTGTGTATTATCTACACCTTTACTGTGATCACCAATCAAACCCTCCAGCTTTGGAGGAGGCTTTGTTTAACAGTGGACACTAATGGGCCGTTAATTATTATGTGATAAGCATTTTTAGATAGCGTGTGTCATCTCATCATCATTACAGACCGAAAAAATCCACCGATTGAGATAGGCCTACCCCGAAGCAGCCCAAGGGGCGCAATTGGGGGGTTTGCCATTATCACATTGTTAAGCCGGTGTTTTTTATTGGTATAGCCAAGCGTTTGTAATATCGAACATGAAAAACAAGTAAAGATGTGGCCTAAGATGAGGCGCGATTGGCATAAGTCCATTTACTCTGCACTTAAATACTCCCAAGATTGAACTGCATTTAAATCCATGTTCCAGACAATGTAATCTGCCGTACGTCTGATAGGGTTGGTGATCGCAGTATTGGTGTACTAAGGTGCTACAGACCATCCCCATGTGTTTACAAACTCTAGTCGATTCTTGTTAAATCCATCCATGGGTGACATATGGATAGAGATTTTTAGTTATTTTTATACTACTATGGTATGTACATACAGTATGACTATGTTGCATATGGGCGCTTGCAACACCAGAAAACAATTGCGCGTTGCCGGCCCTTTTAAAATGATCTGGTTACCTTACCGCAGGTACACAGCACTATATAGATATGGTGTTATTTGGCTGCGATACTCTGTAACGCGGATGTATACGGGCTGCTCTAATATTCAGTAGGAAATCTTGGTATGCCCACCTCTCGTGAAAAGAATTGCTGACCACAACACGAATAAATCAATGAACACAACAGAGAGATCATTTCGCTGATTACCGTGCTCGATTAAACAAGAACGGAACGTGCTCAGAATTCATACATTTTATTTCCGTCATCTGAACTGAACTCCACTATAATAATACCGTGAATGTCTACTAAGGGATCTCACCAAATGAAGGGCTGTAACTTACGGCAAAACCCTTCAGTTCTACGGAAGGCTCTGTAACGTTCTTAATAATTAGTCTGTGGTTACATATGGATGTTGGTGTGCATGGTATGGTGTTTTTTTTTTTATTTATATGAATACAAATAAATAAAATGGTCAAGTCAAAATGACAACTTTAACTTTTGCAAATGATTTTCATTCGGTTATTGAAAAAAAAACATCTATCTGTTTGTTCGGCTAATATTCGAAACGGCTGGACCGATTAACGGGACTTTCACTGGCAGATAGCTAATTGTATAAGGAGTACCTTAGGATACTTTTATAATAAAAGAAGTATTATGGTTCCGCGCAAAAAAAAACCCATGAAATTCAATGTAATATGGGTACTAGTTTTTTTTGGGCAGCATCCTTTTAAGTTATAGGGGTGTAATAAGAAAGGATTTTAGTAGTCCCGCGGGATGTTGGGAACGAAGTCTGGTTAATTCTTTCTGTCTTTGTGATGGATATTGATATTTCCATCACTTGAATACCAAATTAGTAACATTCAGATGTGTATACATACCCATTTTCATAATGAAGTGTATGTGTATACTGTACAGGCTATTGTTCTTCCTTACATACTTCTGCAACTACGGCTGATAGGAGTGAGGTATATAGAGGTACAAAGGAGACGGTATTCTCTTACAATCAGGTGGGCTGCATGCTTGTTTGTAACATTATTGGTAAATGAGTTTAAATGGAAAACGTGTGCCGAACTACCTAACAACCTATCGTGGGATTAGGGATGACGATGCTGCAACCACCATTTTAGGTATATAGTGGGCTTAATGAATCGAATAGTCAACCGGTTGTTGCTTCAATTAGTACCACGTTTCCTTGTTAGTCGAGACTGGCAGACGCCATGTTTTACCATTGTTTTTATGTACGTAGAGATGACAAAGGAATAGTAATAGTTGTAGTAGTAATGTGTAAGCTTGAAGATACTAGGCCTTGAAATTTATATCATGATACTAGTTGGCAGCTGTGTGGCCAAGTAGGTATGGTTCGCCTTACGATCCCGAGGTTGTGGGCTCAAATCCAGTTGTGCAGTTGAAAAAGCAAAAAGTCCATGGGGACTTTTCGGTGTTTCGAAAGTTATCGTGTGCATTTGACAAATGCTCTGACGGTGATGGTCACATCGTGAGGAAACTGGCATTTCTCTTGGATCAAACATCCGAATGGAATGCGATAGTGGCTAGTATTCCGCTCAGCGGCAATGCGTTTGTGACCTCATATATTTAATGATTCTTGATACCCGTGGACATGTGCCGAACGTAAGTTTTGACGAGCCTCTGACTAGGTGCCCCCTAGTAGGTGATCGTTATAAGATCTACGCTCTGAGTAGGAATCAAAGGGGTAACCACGACCTCTAAAAGCATTATTGTTTTATTTACTTTTGTTGCTATCTGCGCAGTGTAGAAAAAACGAGACATACGTCAATTAGTAATATCAAAACAAAAGCCCGGTAGAGGACAGGGTCACTCAGGGTTAGGCTCACTCAGAGGTCAATCCGCGAAGGGGAAAAGTCGAGAGTTGGCTACTGTTAAATTTCTTAGTTTCAAACTCATTGGGTAACTCCAAGGTGCCTTTTCAGAACAGATCCTTTGATATTTGTAATTTGGAACTGAAGACTTTGAAACGTTATAATGTTAGAAGTTGTTTTCGTTTGAACTAAGTTATGAGTGCGAATTCGTTCAATGCTGTGCTGGTCGTGACCGGTACATTGCTACGAAACGTTTTGTCAAATGTTGCCATGAGGAAATCTTGTTGCTAAACTTACTATTTTCCTGCTCTTTGCAACATTGCTTGGCATTCAAAACAAAAATTCAAGTTTATAAGTACCTAAGTTCAAGTTTGTTTATATTGCTTAACTTTAACTAACCAGTATTAAGTCTTAATCTAAGTATATTGAACATAAAAAAATAGTATATCCGTGAGGCGGGAAGTGGTACTGTAACACAGTTTTATGTAACTTTATTTCGATCCATTACGCTTCATGTTCAATAAACACAAAAGAACACTCACAGTGTTCTTTGTTATTTAGTGACCTTTTCTTTTGTGATCCAACCCAACTTAATATAATTGATAAACTAAGCTAAATGCAGTTTAAATTATTATTTGTTTTGGTTTGATTAGCACTGGTTCTCCCGCGCACCGAAGGAACACCCTTGTGCCTTTCCCAGGGAGCCAGTGCTCTCTGGGAAAGCACGCTCCATCGTAGACTTCATCCTTGATCTGTTCTAGAGCTAAACAATACTAGTGGTCAAGGGCTAACCCATTACTTAATAAAATAGGTGCCTATTTGACCACTCTGCTGTAGTAAGAGTAACAGACTTTTTCCCCTTTTTCGGATTCACCTCTGATTCCTTCTCAGAGCGTGAAGATCACCAACTAGGGGTAAGTCAATTCAATTTCAAGTTGAACCTATTGACTACTGACGGCTGGATTTGAACCCACAAACTCCGGATTGAGAGGCGGGTCCATACCCACTTGGCCACACAGCTCTTAGTAATTAGTATTAAATTGCTTTTCAAATATAACGTCCACCAATTAAAAAAAGTCCTGATCCTAATTTCAAGGAACGGAAAGACTCAAAAAGCAGTTTATCTTATTGATAGCTTACCCAAAGTATCTTCGTACACAAAAACTGTTAAGATTCTTGTCTTATTTGTGATAATACATTTAAGATACATTTGTATTCTATTATCACAAATAAGACACCACATAAGGACACACCCTTATGTGGTGCAAATAATAATATAATAAAAGCCGTTTATTCCGAGATCTTACTAATTACTACATATTTGAGACAAATAATTTCAAAATTATAAAAAATACTTTACTTTACTTATAAAATATCTCTAGTCTCGGTGTGCCTTTTGGCATAGGCCTCCTCCAACGTTTTCCATTGCCTTCTGTCATGTGTTACCGTCCTCCAGTCCGGCTGCCATTTTCAGGTCATCTTCCCAGCGCTTCGGTTGCTTTCCCCGATTCCTTTGGCTGTCTCTAGGGTACCACTCCGTTACTGCTCTGCTCCACTTATGAGGTGCAAATACCCCTGTTTAATTCCATGATCTTAGCAGAATTACGTATTCGTGTCTTATGTTATCGTCTTGAAGAACTATAACAGCTTGGCATCGTTGTGTCTACGCCGGCATAAGTTTAAGCGAAACAATACATCCGATGGTATTCAGGTGAACGTTATTAGTTGTTTGTGCTAGATGCTATGCTTGCACTATAATCATTCTCGGTTACACTGTAATTTACTGTAAACTGTAAACTCATCCTGTCTGGAAGATCATTTCGCTTGAGTGCCATTTGCGCGTAGTTCGGAATTATTTGTTTAAGTTCGCCTGGCGAACTGCCACCATCTTACCTAATTCTGTCGCCATAACAACAATTCTTAAATTGCTGTGTACCGGCAGTTGAGGATTCCGGGTTAATTGCGCTTCCACCTTCGGCCTAATCGTTGCTTGTAAATGAGATGAAAGCCAAGCACCTCCCCGTATTAAAAAAAACGCGACAATCTAGTTTGATCGATCACTAAATCCTCTGGTAATCTCCTTTAAACATCATCATCATAGCCTGGAAAAATCTTCAGCCCTCTTGTGGAGTTGATCCTTCTTTACTTTTCTTTTACTGATGGATGAATGGATGAAACTCCTTGCCCTTGTCTGTTTTGCCGCACCTGTAGAATTTTGAAGTCTTCAAGTCCATATAGCCCTTTAGACAAGCATCTGTAGAATTTTGAAGTCTTCAAGTCCTGTGTGAATATAGATCCCTTTTAGACAAGCGTGCTCCATCTGAGGCCACACTTTTTCACTTGTATTTTCACGTGAGCTTTTGATCAACACTTCGATATCACCTATGAAAAGAAAACCTTGCTTTATCATTATCACTTCGTTGTTTTACAAGGTTTTTACGCTAATCACGTACCTACCCTACCTATAAACTGTATTGAGATAAACAACAATTAATCGATTTAAATTTAGAAAGGCATCGGGGTTTCAATGAGCTGATAAATCGCCGTAAATTTAGAAATTGGTAAACCGTTTCAAGTTCTAATGACTCCATTGTTATCTCACCCGGAGAAGTGGGTCTCAGGCCTTGGGGCAACATGATTGATTTATCCATGGAAAGTGCCAATTTAACTTGTAATCGAGAGGCTGACTCATTCTCTAGCATAAACATTACTAGACTGTCACGCAGTCTAAGGAGTGGTAAAGCATCCTCAAGAAGAGAGATAATAACCTTCTGAATGGGCTCACTCTACCGTAAACCTCATCCTTGCATTTTAACCGCCTCTGTGGTCTAGTGGTTCAACCCACCGATTTCAGGTCCAGAGGTCCCGGGCTCCCCATGGGGAGTACAATATTGTGCTTGGTTTGTTTGGTGGTAGGACTTTGTTTAAGTCCGCCTGGCCAGCTACCACCATCTTACCTAATTCTGTCGACATTACAACAATTCTAAATCATTGTAAGATAGCAAGTTCCTTCGGCCTTATTTTAACTTGAAGCCATGTGAGATGAAAGCCAGAACGCTTCCCGGTCGTACAATAAAATTAAATAAAATTGTCTTGAGGGTTGAAAAAGAGAGTTGAACGGCACCTTTTGAGTAGGCTCGCTCGCAAGTTTTGAAGCCAAGAGCTGACTCACAATAATTTAAACAAGGCATACATTCCTCTTAAATCTAAAAACAGTTAATTCCAACCAAAGGATGTCTGGTTGAGATCGCTCTTTAAGCGATAAGATCGCACAAACGTTGCTTGTTACAGTGGTTTTTAATCATTAACTAGAATTTTGTTATTAAATATACTAAAATAAAGTATATTCTATCTATACATTTTAAGGTGCTCAGCTTTCTCAAAGTGAGAGATGAAAACAGGCTTACGGTCATATTCCACAAATATAACCATTAAAAAAATATTTTTTTATTTAATATAAATGTATGATTGAAATGATTTATTATTCCATAATGTCAAAACTCTTGTTCAACGCTGTTGTTGGCAGTCTTAACCGAATCGAACGCGCCTCGTGTGTTGTGTTTCTCGCGTGGGTGTCCATCACATGATTATAATGGACATCACGTATGGCAATTTGATTTTGTATAATTAACCTGACAGTAATGAACTGTGTTTTGGAGCGCGTATTAAATGCCATGTTAGGTAACGAACGAACACGCATGTCAGACAGAGATAGGCATATCATGCACGCAGGAGAGACGAAAATGGCTATCATTTAAACGGTCTGCCTTAAATTAGATAAGATAAGATAAATTTATTTCGCAGAGCTTACGTTAACATATTACATAAATTAAGAACAAGTCACATTTAACATTGTAGAATACAAATTTTAAAAGCTTGGGTACCCAAACTAGGAAAATCCTGTATATCCTTCCTCCGTAAGAGTGTTATTCATTACATTACGTTTAGCTACATATAAAAGTACCAAGTAATTTTATGGTAGTTATGTTTTTTTTGATAAAATTATATATATATATAAATTAAATAATTGTAAGTTGTCAGCAAACAAAGCGAATTAAACAAACAATAATGTCATCATCATCATCATCATCAGCCCATTCCACTACTGGACAGAGTATACTACAAAGCTGGTGGGTGTTGGTTTAATTACCGCGCTTAGCATGCGGATTAGTGATCACAGTTAATGTGTAGATGGTACACGGAAAGGAGCTGTTGCCCTTCTTCTGGTGAGATCCCTTGTCGGCTTTTACGACATCCAAAGGCTGAGTTGGAGAGGGCGACTCTCAACAATTATATACGACCTGATAATTCGAAGCCAAAAGTTATCAGCGCCATAAGATGTGACGAAATATTATGCTGTCAAAATTTAAGTGGTTTTTTCTGGCTGAATTAATATAACAAAAAAATACCATGTAATTACTTAAAGAAAATATTAGACTCATTAGCACTATCTTACTCAAGCGGTAGATTTTGTGTTTCAAAATAATAAAAAAACCTACTGAATAAAATTATTTTGTCTTCACGGACTCCGAGGAGGCCCAAAGCCATGCAATTTGGGGCTCTGCCATATTTAATAATAATAATAATAATAAACGTTTAATTCAGGTAACATAAGAATAGTACATGATGTTAAATACTAATTCTAGGACCCATAAGATGTTTGCCAATACTTGCCACGCTTCACAAGCTGATTGGTGATTGGTGCATGCAACTTCTCAGCTCCTGGTGAAATACCTTAGTCGCCTCTTACGTCATCCATAGTATGATCAAGAACCCAATGTCTTGCCAGGGCCTCCGGGACTTCTAGACCACACATTTATATAGCCAACTAAATTAACAAGCCTCACATCTCAGTTGGTAGAAGCTGTGGATTCGATTCCCACCCAGGACAAACATTTGTGTGATGAATGTTTGTTCTGTGTTTGGTGTTATATCATATAAATAAATAAATAAATAAATATTACAGGACATTCATTTTACACAGCGCCATCTAGCCCCAAACTAAGCATAGCTTGTAATATGGGAACTAGATTACGGATAAAATACTTAAATACTTTTTGTAAATACATACGTACTATATGATACAACACAACAATACAACACATGATATAGTACGTATGTATTTACAAAAAGTATTCAAGTATTCTATCCGTAATCTAGTTCCCATATTACAAGCTATGCTTAATTTGGGACTAGATGGCGCTGTGTGAAATGAATGTCATGTAATATTTATTTATTTATTATTTGTATCGACAAATACGTGTACCTATTGAGTTTGAGAAAGTTTAACTGCCAACAAAACTAGTTCCAAGATTTAGGAGGAAACATAAGCTGAACCTTTCACTTAGCTCTGACAGTAATCGATTTGGTCTGCGTTAGGCATGCATTGAGATTTTCTATCAAAAGCCACCCGTAGCAAATTGTTCAATGCTAATAGCAACGGTGTTAGAGTTGTTTTAAAAGTATCTTGGTTTAGTTTAGCTTACCAAGACCAAGGCGAGTGATGCTGAGCTACTGTGATGAACGCAGCTCAGAGCAGGGTAGACCAGGTTTTGTAATGTGGACTGACCTGAATAACAATGGAACTGAGTATGCGATGCACCACACGTCAAAATACGTAAAGCATTACTTTTAAAAAAAGCGATTGTTGGGTCTAGACTGGGAGAAGGACATAGGCTATTTATTATTCCCATAAATCAGTTCCAGTTGGATGCAAATGGGATGTCAAACACAATACAAAACTGATTGGGTTTTCTGTTACACCTGAACGCCAAAATTCTGCTGCAAAATTTGCGTAGATATTGTTTTTTTCTTTTTTTACGACGGGGGAAGCGCTAAAGCCAGGCGGACTTAAACAAAACCCTATCACCAGCCAAACCAAGCACAACATTGCTCCCCCTGGGGATCGAACCCGGGACCCCTGGATCTGAAATCGGTGGGTTGAACCACTAGACATATGAACTACTTTTATTCGGGTACCAAGCAGGTGAATCCGCGAACATATGCTAGTGCGAAACTGTTTTATTTACTTAGTTCACGCACAAAATAATCAGTTGAGTCGCTGGGTTGCCCTTTGTGTTTCTCAATCAACTAGTAGATAGATAACATTCATTCACTCAATAGCACACTCCACAACATGAAAAAACTATGGAAACAGTACATAAAACCATGGACAAAATATACGTATATTTTGTCCATGATAATACTAATATAGAGCGATAGACTTCTTACATCGTGAAAATACAGAACAGAATTCATGCACTATCAATTTCAATTCCTCTCTTTATTCCTGTATGATAAAATAATTACATCAATAAAAATCTTTAGCTTATCCACATGAAAGCAAGCAAAGGTATGATGAGACCCCTGTGGTGATCTTTCAAAATATTATAAATTACCTTAGAATACATGGCCATCTCATTCTGCCACGTGAGGTCTCCTGTGGCTCAGACTCTTATGAGACTGATGTCCTCAAGTAAACCTTCCATAAGCACTCACTACCATTGGCACACACACACACAGTCATCACATGACACGCGAGGTCCCCTTCGAACTAGGTATCTTTATATTATCCCTGTAGTCTGAAAGAGGGAGTTGAGTGCCGGGAAACAGATTTTTTTGTCCGGTACCCAATGCACAACATAATTTTAAAATTGTATTCTACCTATATACCTATATACTTAGTCTTAATTCTAATTTAATATTAATCTTAGATTTCATCACTTTTATTGTAAATGTAGGTAGTTATTAATCGAAATAAATAATAATAATTATTATTAATATCTTTTGTTTAACAATTATAATTTTAGGCAACTAGAAAGATGAAGAAGGTGAGATGAAGGTCAAGCGCTGCACCGTCTTACAATAAAAAAAATAGTACTTCAAAATAAATGAGATACAAAAGGTGTGTGTGCTACATAAGCAAATAAATGTATCAGCCTGGACCCTAAACGGTCCCTGTGAGAATATAAACAAATTATTCTATAGAATTGGTACCTAGATAAGTTATATTTAGATTATTCGAAAATTACACATAGACAAAAAATCACATAGGTACCAGTGAGGGACAAAGATTTGCAGAGAGCAATGTGAGGTGGGGGCTAGCTCGCAGAGCATGGCTGAACAGACAGCACTACGGCATACCACGTGGCGTATTGCTCTTGTTTGACCATGCCCACAATATTGCAAGTAACCCTGAATAAGTCGATATTTTTAACAGATAAATGAAGTCAATGTCTCTCTCTCGGCCTCAGTCGCGTTTCCAAATACCGCTGTCACTGCAATGTGGACCTTATCGCAAAAACTTGAGATCTTCAAACGTCAATTGACGGTTCGTTTGAAAACTCGTCGCCACCTTGAAACCCGTTATGAAATTAGTCGTAGGTAGTCGCGACTAGGTGTCGTCGCTTCTTCCTGGTTCGAACATGAAGGAATTATCTGATCACCTCGTTTAACCTGTTATTCAAAGGTATTATGGTTACACACTGTCAAATCTAATACTGTTTCTTGTACTACGAGTACATAGTTGTAATTTACATTAGTTAGGTACGAAAACAATCTCAGGTGTAGGTTTAAGATAAGAATGTTATGCGAGTCCAGTACAGTGTATGGGACCTTGAATTTTAAATGTTTTATTTTGGAACATACAATGAATCCGTACCGTCGTTGCCGCATTGTTTATACAAAAGAGCTAGAAAAAAGCAAAAGAAAAAAAAAATTAAGTCATCACCTAGAACTTAATGGGTTTCGAAAGGCAAATAAAATGGCTTTGAGTGCGACACAAAAAAATACGACTAAAATATTTTATTCACATATTTTTTTAAACTTTGAGACAGCCATAATATTATTTTTATAGAAATAATGAGCCAATTACAAGCAAATTACGGTCTACTTTTATATAGGGGTAAGTTGTAGGGTTGCACGGACACTAAATAATCCCTGCAACCCTTTAACTAGCTTTCTACTAACATCTCCCAAATAATGACTTTGTATGCTTTTTGAATCTATGCGTTATCGGAAACAGCTGCCCTTATGCCCCTGTGACACTACAATAGATAACTATTTGAAGTGCATACGGGTACTTTGTATTTGTATGTGGGTTGTGGGTGGGGTGGAATTCCCCATTTTGGTGTGTTTGGTGCGTGTTTGTGGGTTCACAATACTCACGATGTTTTTCACTCAATTTTGGATAGTGTTGACGTCATTCGCGAATAATATTTGCTCTGTGAAGTCAATATCAGTCAGTCTACAATATGGAAAGACGGGCGACACTGAAGTGTACGTAGTTTAACGTTCTTATTTGGCATATCAAAATGTATTTTTTTTTAGTATCTGTGTGATTGTTAAAACTTGTGCTTAGAATCAAAACTATTTGGATAGCGGCTAAGCGAGTGTACCGGCAATAATAATGTGAGTAACATTGTGTTTTTTAAATGCTGCTTGATTTTATACTGAGACGGAATATGGAGAAGTAATGCGCAATAACGGAAGAAAAAAAAAAAGTTAATTTGGGTAATTGGTTGCTGCCACAATCTAATTGTATGAATTTCATTAAAAATAAACATAAACCTGTTCTTCTTTAATTAGGGCGTTCTTATTCCCAAATTTTGCCCTCTTTTAATAGGGTCGTGCCAATGAATGATTCATATTTGACCGTTGCGGGCACTGGTCGTTTCTGAGTCGTAGGTAGCCCAGAACTGTCTTATATGAGCCCTGATTCAGACCACAAAGGTAACTGCTACTCAGTGGGCAATCAGTAAACCCTGATCAAGAAGTGATTCATCGTCTGTATCCATTTTTGAACATTTAAACCATGCCGGTGCCAATACTAACAGATGCTCCATAAACTAGGCACTGACTTTTTCAAGCACGCGAGACCTAGTTGACCTGCTTCACCAAATATGTAAGAAACTGGATTGTAGTTAATGTATTTAATTGGATGTGGTAAATATCTAAAAGGTAAACACGTTTAAAATTTAAATTAAGACACGATGACGGTGTAGTTTAAAAGTAAAACGTTATTTCATGTAGAGATTAAAATTTTGTTGCTTTTTCACGCAAAATTGTTCTCCAAAACCCATAAAATAGAAGTGAAAATAACTATATATGTATTAATAATGGGTGCATCACATAGACAATAATTGATGGTGCCATTTTCCGCAAAACTAATGTACGGCGCAAATTGCACTATTGTTTTGTGTATGAGAATGTAAGGACTCAGACAAAAACATTTAAATTAAATTGTTCGACGGGGAAGCGCTTGGCCTCATCTCACCAACCAAACCAACCTTTGGGTCTTAAGACGTTATGCGAACCACTAACCCACAGGCGGTTTATCGTGAACGAAATCTCCGTAGATAGAAGTACAAAATAGACTAACAATAAGAACGACGATTAGTTCATTGATTCAGGCATGACTTTGAGAAATATATTTAGAAACAAATCCGCTGATTTCCTTTCAAAAACTCAAATCTACACGCGTTTCGCCTCTACACAAGGCATCCCCATCGAATTAGTTTAAGATTTTTTCATAGGAACTCAGCGGATTTGCTACGAAATATTTTTACGCTTTAATTTTACTCCAATTATCAGCATGATAATGTACTGCTGTCCTCTGTATTTCAAGGGCCTGATAAAGAGCGTAACGTCCTCTGCAATCGGTGTATGCAAACATTATAATAAGCACACCACACCCGAGATAATGTACAAAGAATTCAATTTTACCTTTGTGCGGTACGGCAAGACTGGCTGACTGAATATAAAAATTGCCCTAGTTGAGATCCAGGATGAGCGAGCTTTCCCAGATGGCGCTGACTCTTCCGCGCACCCTCGGAATACATGCAGGAATTCGACTGGTTGCCAGCAGGTGGTCCTCTACAGGTCCTACCATCAGCGGTGTGATCATCCAGCCGTTCCATGGTTGCTAGCGATTCCATTACCCGGAGTCTCCTCCGTGAGTACGTCTTCGAGTTCTATCACTAGGACGTAGATCTAACCTAACCTAACCCAAAATATCGCTTGTGTCAAATTTGATGGGGTCTATCAGAATGATGCCTAAGTAGTTCGTAATTTCACTATATCTAAAATGACAAGTTTCCTTTGATACCGTAGTAATCCTATCCCACGTCGGTAGTCTCAAAACAACATCAATCAACCGGGCATGATAAACGTTGGAAGCCGAACCGAGTTCGGCTTCCAACGTTTATTAAAGCGGTCGAAACAGAATTAGCAACGTGCGTCTATCATACTAGAAACAAGCTTCTAGTTCATCATCAATATCAATACAATTACAAACTAGTAGATGCCACATCTGACTTTTTACGTGGCCTTATATCTTATCACTTCGACATCGATTTATCAATTGAGACACTTGAAATAGTCGAGTCTGTTTGGATAGAACCTTTATATGAGCTTTCTGCAGGACAGCTGGCTCGCTTGGCTGCTGCCCATTTTCTGCAGCAAGGACTTATTTAGAGGAAGCCTCTAAGACATGGGTCTTGTGGCTCGTGACTGGGTCTTGTACAAGTACAAGCGTAGGGAAAGGAAGGGTGTATGCTTTTCTATTCTGCTTGGCTGGCAATCGTAGTGCAACTCGCAGATGCAAATAATAAATGTGTACTCTCGAGATGGCGGCGGTGGCGCACACGCATGGCCTGTCATATTCATTCTGATGGGTAGTGCAACACCATCCAAACCGAAGTTCCACGTGCAAGCCGCAGACCACAGCGATAACCCAGTACACACGTCACCGCACTGCATTGTCTTGACTATTTTATATGTATCGAACGCGTGGGAGAAAAGTGATGGAACCATTAGTGTCCATAAATAATGCAACCAATAAAGACTGCTCGATGACGTCATTGCTCTACCAAGCTGTACAGATTTAAATGGTTTCAAGCTCAGTACGTAAATTCTAAATGCCATACCTCGTGAATAGCACAAACATCTCTTAATAGATAAACATGAAGTTACGATGGGCGACAGGATCATTTTATCAATGGCTTGACGGATTTCAAAGCTTATCCACCTACACTACATACTCCATGGCAACATAACTCGATTGGCAGGCAATCTCGCGACGGCGCCGAACGTAATTACAGCCTGGGCTTCTGCTCGGCTCGGGGCTCGGCTGGTGCAAGCTAAAACGGCCCTTCCTTTCACATCGCAATGAAATGACTTTTATAAACGCTCAACGGCGCTGAAATATGGTCTGAGTTCTGACGCAAGGGGAAGGAAAACGGGAGATCGTTTTGCAATTGAGTTGCTGGTAATGACGAAACCGGTTTTTTCCCCTTCGAAATTGACGCCCGAAATACGCTTCTCTGGGAGTGGTCTTGGGCTAAGCTTCGTCTTCAAGTTTTTATGTTACCTACCTTAATGTTTATGAAAGCCCATAAGACCAGGCTAGATTGCTGTGCTCGTCTGAAATATGAATGAAGTTTTTTATGCTGGGCAATTTAAACTTAATGATGCAACGGTATTAGGAAACAGAGAGTTTCCTAATACCGTCTATTTCGAGAATGTAGCGTTTATCTCGCGTCTTTATTTTATTTGTTATCATGCACGATTAAAGTGGATGCGAAAGTAAATTGCTTCCCTTCACATAAAAGGGTATTCTTGGATTGATACTTGTACTTGCACCAATTCCAATCTGAATTACATGGTTCACCACGTGTATTCCATTTGCGCAAATGATGTTAACTCGCAATCTGGATGTGTTTGCACTGCACACAGAGCTGTCTTCACCCAGCTATACAAACGAGAAGTGGTTTGAGCTAGTCCTATTACATGATCTAGTCTACTTACAACAATTTATTGCTTCACGTGAAGGTCAAAGCAAGCAACATAACACACTCATTCGTACGATTCCCATACCCACTGATAAATTTATATATATTTTTTTAATGTATACGACAAGAGGTGCTTTTAGTTCATCGCACCAGATTTTTCAAGTTATGATAAGGTGGAAGCGCACCTCACCCGTAATCCTCAACATACTGATGAACTGGTTATCACAGTCACGGTGTATGTGTGTGTGTGCCTGAACGTGAATAGTGATAATATTTAAGGGAGTACTCAGTATTCCAGTCGGATGACTCTGATGGTCGCGAATTCGCTACCGTCACGCCGCTTTTCATTACTTTTTGATATTTTATGGACGTCGGGAAACATCCTTGGAGTGTCGTTATACCGAGCGATAAAATCCTAAAAACGCTCATTAATCTGCCAAGTTGTTCGGTTAGACATAACAGGAATTTAAACCCTACAAAAGCTCGTTATTTATAAAAACTATTCATTTTTTTTCATCAGTAACCGAGAGAACTTACTTTAAAAATGGTAGTTGATTTGCGTCATTCTAAAAATAAAAACGTACTCTCTTGTTTTTTTAACTTTGAGCCATTTGTTTTATTACTATCCAATTTTATTCAAATTTGTTAGTCGATTTGCGTGATTCTTTAAAGAAACGTACTCTTATGCCCAGTTCAAGTTCCTTCATTACAAAACAAAACAAACAAAGGTTACACAAAAAAAATAATTAAACTGACACATAATAGTTTCATTACAAAAAAGCAAACTTTGTACAAATAAAATCTTGCTAAATTTTACATACACAAGTATCCACCATTGCTCGATGATATTTATATGTAAAATATGCAGCCTACCTATACATTACAAGTAATACTCCGTCTGTTGATTGTTTTTGCTTTAATGAATCCAGTGTTCAATACCTATCAGTGTATCTTAACCAGTGGTCCGGAACACCCCAGGATGTGATACGAATCCTCCCTCTTAAATTGTGATATACTATAGCACATTGAAACAGTACAGCAGTCATAGGGATCTCTGATAATGTTGCCCATTGCATTTTGATGCGTCTGGTCTCGCAACGCATTGTAGCAAGCGTGATTCAACGTGGAGCTAGACTTGTTCAACTTTGGGCCAGGTATGTGGGCCGTTTCGAAAGTGCAGGCGCCTGCCAAACTTTGATACGCGTTGCCAACGCTCTATTCAATTCTACCGCACGTCGCTCAGACAAGTCAGACACTTTCACAATGGGTAACGCACACGTTTCTAGTCTTTAGTAATGCTATCGCTGGTGTACACTCGCCTCGGTTTAACGACTGAGCCAGGAAATTGCTTGTGATATTGGTAAAAGTTTAGGGGCTTACCGTTGAGTGTTCGACGACCATGAAAATTGCCATCTTTTGATGTTGCCACATTATATTGAGCAGAGCAGGGCAGATGCGAAATGCTTTTCCATTACGCGGATGGCTTGTTGTTCGAGGTGTGATCCATCCTTATGTGAAGATAAGGCTATTATACTCGAACCACTTGGTAAGTGGTTAACTATTAAATGCGGACAAACATGTGACAAACTCGTTGTTTTGCACGCAATCTTTGGAAACTACCTTTTTAGTAGGGCTTTCGTATGACTCGATTGGCCGTAGACCGGTTCATACAAATCAATTGCGTTCATACAAATCTCCTTAGCTTCATGTGCAATGCTCGGTTCATAAAATAAATAGTAGGAAATACTAAAGCGCTTGGACATGACTAAGCGTCATTTCCGTAAACGAGTAAAATCCTCGGCCTAGGCTAGGCAGTCGGTTGCACTAACTCTTCTCGTTCCGTGAAGTGGAGTCACGTCAGCGCGACACGACGCCGGCTTCATGGCATTCATACACTTGAATGAACTGGGCGCGACTGGATAAATGGCTAACTAACGGTACTGCTCGCCAAGGTTAAATGTGCTGCGGGATCGTGGATCATGAACTAGACTGCCAGTAACAAAACTCGTGGTATGCATGTACTTCATATATTACAGAGAGAATAGTAAAGCAACTGTAGTTCCTTTCAATGTCCCCTAACCAAATGTATGGAAATAAGCGCCCTATAAGACAATGAAAATAGTTTCAGTTAGTTGTCCGAAACTCATACTAAGGCTTCAGAGCAAAAGCTGTCACGTTTTATTCAAGACTTTACTCCGACGTCCTCGTCAAGTGTTATCACCAGATACGCTGTGCGAATATTAAAAGCAAAAGGCCAAGCTTCGGTAGGCGTGCAGTGACGCATAGCTTACAAGCTCCGAGAAGGTAAACAAGGGGTTTTATGCTCCGACAGGGACATTCGGTGCCGATGTACCGAACGCGCTTCGTTGTTTCCTTTGAATTGTTGGTCTGGAAATATTCCGTCTGCCCTCTAATTTTAAGGACGTGATCAAAGTCACACGCAAGTTCGGTTGGATAATTAAACGTAGGCTTTATGGCTTCAAATGGGCTTTACTTTGTAGTTGCTTTATTTACGCTTTGTTTGAAGTGGTTCGTCTGTTGGTCAAATAAAATATTGAGTTTGCTCGCGATATTTAAATTCGTTTTCCGCTATATTCTGATTTTGATTGGTGGATAACTGTAGTTATACTAAAACAACACATTTTCTACTAGTTAACCGACTTCCCAAATAGGGAGGAGGTTCTTAAATCAGCAATAAAACACGCGCAGGTAAAGTTTCACTTATAAAAGAAAGTCGGCTCGCGAGATAAATCTAATCCTAACAATAGTCGGGTATCGACTCAAACCCACGCGCCAAAGAATAGTGGTAGGTAAGCCGAGGTCGGGTAACCAGTCAACCAGCGGAAAGCGATAATGGCCGCCTTTCCCACAGGTGAAAAAACTTGTTAGTACCTTGCTTTACTCGAGTTGCCATTGCCACAAACGAATCGAATGTCTCAAGGAAACTGAAGTATTGGAAACTTACTCCACGTCCCTTGGCGTAGGCGTTAGCGCGATCGGTTTTATGTATGTTACCGGCAACTTGTATAGTTCACGTATTCTATACAATAACTAGGCGATGTATAGAATACCTGGGGCGCCAGGCAATGTATGAAAAATTATATACGTAATCCAATACATACTTAATGAATACTATTCCCAGGGATTGTGTAGAGTACCTGCAGGTCCACCAAATGTGTAAAATAAATAGATGGTCTAACCCATCCTAACTATAAAATGACGGACGAATAAAACACGTTATAACATTTGCTCAAAATCAATTTACTTACCAAATTGAGCTAAATCGGATGAAAACCTACTGGTATTGTCATTTTTTATTCACTGTTCAAACATAACCTTTCCTAATTACTTTTTATATGGTATTTCTTACTTTTGTTACCGGGTGCACATCTGGGCAAAGTAATAAATCATATTTAATACATTACCTAAACGTTCTAGGTACCTACTTATTCTATACATTGACTAGGTACTGTATAGGATACCGGATTATACAGATTGCTGGGGACATTTATATGTGTACCTAACCTACCAACTGTTAGATACGCTATATATATATCTTAACATGATTACTGAGCCCGTTTCCATCATTGTCAAACGACGTCGCAGGCCTTATATCTGTGCCGAGATATTTTATTGTCTGTTCGTCATAAACCTGCGAATACGTCACTGCTCTGATTTAGATATAACTCGAATCTAATCCACCATTATGAATTCAGGACAACACACACATCAAACCCGTTTCGCAAGCACAAACTGCTGCCAATGGTTATAGCGGGTTAACTTCTCTATAGCTCACGGCGCGGCGTGTCTTTTGAGCACACAAATTGTGAAATGGACGAGGATGGATTATTGATAACCGTTTCGATTCTACCGAGCCAATACTGGCAATAAACAAACCTATGGGACCGTCATCCGAACCTATGGGAAGCTATGGGTTGCCAATACTCTTGTATCCTTTAGCCAACATAACTATCAAAGTTATAACAATGCTTACAATTACAGCAGTTGCGCAAACACACGAGGCTTTTGTTCGGATTGGTCAACTCATTATGCATCGCGCCACGGCGAAGTGTTGCGAAAAACAACATCTGATACAGCAAAATGAATTCTATCAATTTCACAATCGAGTGTACTTTGATACGAAATATATAACAAAGCAATACGCAAAGCGATGAATTTCATTTCGAAAATTTTCTCTGCGGCTGAGGTAATTATGTCATCTTCAAAAATGGGTCTACCCGCTGGGCTAAAAAATCTAGCTGGATTTCATTGGTTTTTATTTTCGTCCCTTAATCCTATTCATATAATAAAAAGAGCTTACATGTTACTCCTCCTTATAACATCAGCTATTTGCTAGTGTAAGTCCTGTCAAAATAGGTCCAGCCGTTTTGGAGTACGTAGTGAACATACAGACACTGTTACGACCCTAATGTCTTCAAGAAGATAGATACCTTCTAGGTAGGTTCACTCCAACGTTGATATCATCCTTGCCTGTGTACTATTCTAAACAAAAAGATAAAACATCGATCATTATGGCTGTAATAATGTGTTTCAAGCAGATCCTTGAATTTAAATACGCATGCCTACAATTGGTCTCAGTATGTTGGTTATCAACCTATCGAGTGAACAGTAATAATACCGCGGCATAAAAACTAGGACCACTAACAATTACCGCGGTATCAGCTCGCTTGAAAACATCCGCTCCTAATCAATAGCTTGTTAGCAAATCCGATCCAATTTGTACACAAAGAACGCACCAGAAAAGGCAATCTCCGAATAATTCGTTTCTGAATGTACTTATTTTCACATATCCACTCTCGAGACGGTTCGGCGTCGTTGGCAACAAGGAGAGACAAATAAAGTAATATAGACAGCTGTATTTGGAGAGTCTAGCCGGATTTCATTGGTTTTTATTTTCGTCCCTTAATCCTATTCATATAATAAAAAGAGCTTACATGTTACTCCTCCTTATAACATCAGCTATTTGCTAGTGTAAGTCCTGTCAAAATAGGTCCAGCCGTTTTGGAGTACGTAGTGAACATACAGACACTGTTACGACCCTAATGTCTTCAAGAAGATAGATACCTTCTAGGTAGGTTCACTCCGAATAATTCGTTTCTGAATGTACTTATTTTCACATATCCACTCTCGAGACGGTTCGGCGTCGTTGGCAACAAGGAGAGACAAATAAAGTAATATAGACAGCTGTATTTGGAGAGTCTAGCCCCACGCTCGGGAATTATACGAGTCGCGCTACCCATATATAGACAGGCAGACTGGACAGTCGTAACTACTGAGGTACTGTCAATATGGCTTCAACTTCGGATGTTATGATACTTGTACATGATTCCGAACAGGCGGTAGATTAGACATTTCAAAATGATCGTAGAAATCCTAACGAATTTTGACTTTGACTTTGAATACTTTGTGTTTTTTTGTGCCATGTGTTGTTTACTATCAAAATCTAATGTCAAAAATCAAAGTGCCAATATTTTTGCCCACTTTTTCTGTTTATGACACTTACAATTACAATACTCTACACTGGCAGAATCGATAAAACGGTTGCACGTAAAATCAAAGAAGTTGAAGTTGTACATCAACTTCAACTTCTTTGATTTGGCGTGCGTGATTGTGGCCTAACATCGTTGACGTTCGATAGAATGGAGAAAGATGACATATTGTGCCAACCCCAAAGTTTGGAATAATGGGCAGGGAGTTGATAATAGACCATTGTTTGTGACCTCAGTCAGTATTTAACCGCCAGAGGTCCCGGGTTCGATCACCAGGAGTACAATATTGTGCTTGGTTTGGTTGGTGATAGGACTTTGCTTGGCTACCACCATCTTGTCTATGTCTGTCGCCATAACAACAATTCTAAATTGTTGAGTTTCGGCATTCAGTGGTAAGATAGCAAGTACCAGATTGTAGAGGATTTGTGGTGAAGTGCGCTTCCACCTTCGGCCTTATAACTTGACAACCAGATTAGATGAAGGTCCGGCGCTTCCCCCTCGGAAAAAAAACCTGTTGTTATATGTGACGAAGTGGCCAAACGACGAAGTACGATAGTTTAGAACTAGGAGCTAGAAGACCTATTCAATCTTGCCTAAAATTACCAAAGTTAACATCATCAGTGGCATGAATCACTGAGGGTTCCACACCTTGATATTATATAAAAAGTTTTGAATCTTGATGCTAGCTGATTTCTGATAAAAACGATTAAACGCCAAAATTTAATTGACTTAACATTTGTATAGAGAGTTCAAATATTGTACTGGAAAATTAAACATTAACTTGAAACTTGTATGAATTGTGAGTAAAGTTTTTTTATTCAGGTGCTGAACAAATAAATAACAATCAATTATTTATTTGTTTGTTTTTCTCATTCCGTTTACAAATATTTTTGTTATCGGAATTTAATAAATTGCCACTTCTATATTCGTATCGCTTGAATGTATAAAGTTAATATTTCTATTCGTGTTTGTTGAGTTTGTTTGTGGAGGTTTGTGTTTGTTATTGGTCCTGAAAATTAAACCTGACGAACCATGTTTAGAGTGCTAACTAGATAGAAATAACTAGAATCCAGCCCCCTCAGCAAGGGGCGGCAAATATTTTGTCTCTGTTGTTATCCCCGCTCCGTGCTAAGGGGGTAGGTGAGATGAGACCCAAGCGCTTTACCGTGGTAATTTTTTTTTATTGGTGATAGACAGGAGTTTGAGCACCAGCCTACTTGAAAAAATGTAATGGAGCACACTTGTATAAATGGAACCCATTCACTCTGTACTTGACTACTGCAAAATTGTTCTTAAAAACGAGTTCCATTCCTCAACAGTACTAATGATAAAGGTAGAGGAAATCAATGTGTTCGGCACTATGGAACATACATAAGGTACGGGTTTTATCCGGCCGTACGTCTGCTAGTCTGGTGGTGGTGGTGGTGGAAAGGGGAAGGGTCGGGTTTTTATTTTCCCCACGAGCTTAGTGAAGTTCGAAGGTGAATTATATATATAGGATCCATTGAAAGATACAAAATCAAATCTCACTCGTTGATTGCGAATTACTATGCGATTCTAGTTGATTGGAGTGAAAATGTGAGCTGTAATGATGGCGCTTCGCGATCGCTGGCTGAATACATGATGAGCTGCAATTCGATTTGTTTATGCATGTATTTGTTTTGTTTGACTAAAACTCGATTAATTACAATGCTGGTGAGCCGACAGAGTAAATCTAATCAACGTTGACAATGTATAGTCGCCTTCACGAATATATATACACTTCATCATTTTCAAAATGGTTTGTAACCACATCTGGGTGGTAACCACGACCTTTTGAAGCATTCTCGTTTTGATATTACATTACTTTAGTCTCTACATTGTACAGATAGTGACAAAAGTAAAGAGTCTATGATACGTGAAATGGCTTAGCTTCAGCGATCATATCTTCCACAATACTGTAGCATTTACTTTGAAATTATTATATTTTATAGTTCAGGATTGATGCTAGAACGCTAGTATTTTGAAAATACGATTACATATTATATTCTCTATGGAAAAAAAAAACAAATTTGTCTCTAATTTGTACCAAAAATGTTCGCCATTCAATTAATACGCCCAATTAGGCCATGACACTTTGTACAGTGAATAAACACAGTTTACGCAGACGGTCTATTTTTTGTTTTACCGTAAAAAAACAAAACGTAGAAATTCGCGCATATTTCTGTCATATGGTCGTTATAAGCGCCTGAGTTGAGCGCACAGCAATGTCACCTTTATTACAACTATACCTTTGTTCGAAACTAGAGTAAAGTTGCGTTGTTTTGCTAATCTGAGGTAGTATAGGCCGTTAGGAGGCCCTGGTATTCAATGTGATATTTAATCAAAATATATATTTGTATAGATATTTACAACGCGCGATGCAGCCCAGCATTCTGAGTATGAAGCGTACACACAGACTCCGAAACACCGAGTTGCGCTTTTAAGCTCAAATCGCAGATGTAGCTACAAAAACCGCTACGCTAAAGTGGAACTAGAACCACGTCTGTCGTATGCCGACTCAACATAAAAACATAACAAGCCTCATAGCTCAGTTGGTAGTAACTCTGCCTTCTGCGCTGTAGGTTGTGGGTTCGATTCCCATCCAGGACAAACATATATTTTATGAATATAGATGTTTGTTCTGTGTTTGGTTGTTGTATTGTATGATAAGTATGTATTTACAAAAAAAAAGTATACAAGTATTCTATCCGTAATCTAGTTCCCATATTACAAGCTATGCTTAGTTTGGGGCTAGATGGCGCCGTGTGAAATTAATGTCCTGTCCTGTAACATTGGGCAAGGGTGGTCACGAAACGCAAATGACCAGTTCTTCGAGAACTGGAGAATTACATCTACAGAGTTTTCAGGATGGAAGGAGTCGGGAGAGGACCACCACCCAGTAGTGGGACACTTATTGCAGATGATAGTTTAATACAAAAGTAATGATATAATTGACCTATCGTAAATATAAATAAGGCTTCAAAAAAGAGGAGGTTCTCAATTCCTATCTTTTTCTTTTTTTATGTATGTTCCCGATTACTTAGTAGTACTTGGCAGGTGGTCCCATCGCCATCAGGCTAGGATCTGATAATGGAGAAATCAAGGGAACGCTTCAAACGTGCTTATAAAATAAGCACACTTGAAGCGATTTGGGTATTTTTATTTTTAGGGTGTATTACCACAAAAGTATGAAAAAAACCGACCGCTTAGATCACGCGTCTGTATATCCCGTCCATCTTTCATCAAAATAATTGGAAAAAATACGTCATTCAGGTAAACGAAATTGAATCAGTTTCTTCATTGAAGTCGGGTTTCTTTTTAGTTTTAAAACGTAATTATTGAGAATTAAGAAGTGTATACATGACCACAGATGATGTACCTTTAATATATAATAAAAACCGCTATACGACGTTAAATTTTCCCGCAACTTCAGCTCTTTAATTTTATAAATGATAGGTTGTCTAGCTCTAGGCCAGAGCGAGGATAAGGTCTACGATTGAGCGAGTTTTTCCAGAAGACGCAAGCTGCACGGGACACGGCAAACCGTTTGACGCTGGACTTTTCCAGGAGGGTTTCACACAGCGCCATCTAGTCCAAACTAAGCATACCTTGTAATTTGGGAACCAGATTACGGATTACTTAAATACTGTTTTTTTTGTAAATACATATATGTACTATATGATACAACACCCAAACACAGAACAAACAATATAGTAATCATTATATTCATCACACAATTTAATATTCATTCGTAAAACGGGTATTTATCGCGCCTATAACAAAGGTAAATCTCGTTTTACGAATCAAAATAAAATTGTATTTTAATCCCGAAAGTTTATAAAAGGCCAAAACACAATTGTTTGTCCTGGGTGGGGATCGAACCCATAGCCTACAGCGCAGAAGGCAAAGTTATTACCACCTGAGCTATATGGATTGTCTCTCGATATTTTTTTATTGTTAGATCGATATTGCAACATTTTTTATCACCGCACAGCAAATTAATTTCTATAGGTAGTGAATATTAGCAAAGTAGTTTTAATGATCAACTTCCCATATATAGTCTTAACGCTAATGGAAAGTTGATATTCGTCACACGTGCTACATACACGCTACAGATTCAGTATTGACAATACTGATATGAAACAATCTAGCTTATCAGTATCTACTTCTACCTTATATATTACCAAGTATACCTATTGGGTTGGTAGCTAGTTGCTACCTACGCAATAGGTACTTTTAAAATTACTCTAGTCCCCTCATCTTAACCTTGAGGGACGTTGCGCAACTTAGTTGATCCTTTTCGCAATGGTCCACTTTGTGATGCAATTGATTGCTGTTGTGTTTAATTAATGTGTGCGATGTGGCCTACGGATCCGACTCGTGGTAGCTGACTATAGGCCTTATCAATAAGTTTAATAGCACAGCGAGCTATGGAGAGGACTACGCTTGAATAGCCAATGTTACTGATATAGCTCTCAGAATTAGCGAGCTGAAGTGGCAGTGGGCAAGCGACATAGTTCGCTCGCATAGCAACCACGAGTGTGGGAAGATCCGCTAACCGATGGACCGACGACATTATGGTTGGTGGGAGTCGGTGGCTGGAGGTGGCCCAGATCGCTATTTGTGGGGTCAGTGGCAGGTGCCTGCGCTCCGTCACCAGTTCGGACAATCGACGAACAATGAGCTTCTTGACGTAACATAAGCTGTTATGTAAACTCTATAACGCCAGTGCGTTTTCAGCAAAGCGAGAAACAAAACTGGTGTAAAGCGTCACTACTGTAAATTGAACAATTGGCTTACATAATATTGTGAGTCGTAAAAGCTCATTACAGTGCTCAAACGGTGGCGGGTGGTGTTGTGGCTCGGTGACGTCACCATCAACACGCGGGCTTTCCTTGGCTGATTCATGGAAGTGGCCATGTGGCATGAAACGAGTGTTTGCTTTACCTATAAATATAATATTACAGGACAATATTATCATGTGTTCCGGCTTTTAAAGGTATGATAGCCAGTTCCTCAGTTAGTTGAGGATTCTGGGTGGAGTGCGCCTCCTCCTTCGGCCTTATCTCAACTTGTAACCAGGTGAGATGAAGGCCAAGCGCTTACCCGTCGTACAATAAAAAAAAAGATGTATAAATTTGAATAAATCTTAATAATGACTTAATTCATTGTTCATCATGAGCCTAACGCTTATAATATATTATTTCTATAAACAGTCGAGGACATATTCTTAAAGAATTGAAATTGTCCATTTCAGAATGTTTACAATGAGCCAGTATCGCCAGAAACTTCAAGTCCTATATTTTACCGGTTACCCAAGCTGATGCAACCTTCTGAAATTTCAATATCTGCATCCAGGCTCGGAAACTACTTGGGATGAGTCAGCGCGTTGCTCCCACAGAGTATTATCAAGCTCAAATATAAACTGGCCGACAGACCGTTTTTGGAATCGTGCTTCAAATACCATGAGCACCTTACGATGTATGTCTGACTAAGACTAACGATCTGTGTATATTACTTGCTACAAATAGAATTACGTCTTTAGGAAGTCTTCTCGAAACTTGTGGTTAGGAAGTTAGTGTTATAACATTAAAATATCGATACAACAGCCAAGGTGATGTTGCAAGTAAAGTTCAGGGTTTTAATTCGGCTAATGGCGAGCGTCCACAGCTCTATTATTATGTATTTATTGCTCAGATACCATGAGCTGTAAGTAATAAACTTGAGGGCGATATCAACTGAAGATGTTTTGCTTTTTAAAAAAATACTTTTTTACCTTATCAAAGACAGCGAGATAGTAACGCAATAGTTTAAAAAATATGATGAGATAGTACTATTATTTGGTGAGCAGTGACGCAATTTAACATTGTCATGCTTATGAGAGACATACAGGTACCTAAATAAAAATAAGTTGGTGGCATGAACAACACTTTGATTCTAAATAGTAAACCAAATAACAACATCGCTAGCAAGATGTTATAAAAATTAAAACACCGAAGGATTTCTTTTTGTTTATATACATTTCTTATCAAAAGCTTTGCCAGATTTTTTATTCGAGAGCCGCGTGATCCAAGGGCTTGTTTCTTTTTTGGCCTTCAATATTAAAATTAGCATTTTTTCATTGATAAGATACAGACATGCAGTCTGTATCTTATTCATATGTATCATTGATTTTTCTTAACTATACAAAACTAAATTTCACTGTCTTTATGACAACCTTTCCTGTTTTTCTTTATTTTTATTGTACGACGGGGAAGCGACACCTGGTAACAAGTTGAGATAAGGCCGAAGGTGGAGGCGCACTTCACCCGGAATCCTCAATAAACATTTTTTTTTGAGAATTGTTATTATGGCGACAGAATTATAATTAGGTAAGATGGTGATGATGGTTACCAACAAAAACAAACAATTATAGTATATTGCTACGTTGTATTTGTTTCAAAATAACGTGTAAAATACACTTCAGCTGCCTACATTACAAGAAAAGAGGGTCGACCTCAATTTTGAATGGCTCCTATACAAACCCAGCTTTCCCGAGGGTGTGGGTGGACTGGACAGTTCTCCATTCCAAGCTTGTAAGTGACATGTCGACAACCGTTGTTATCACAATAATGTATTTACTTTGTTTATGTGTCACGACAGCAGGCGGATGAATATATTTTGTACGCATTGTGGCACTTTTATAATTATTTGACTCGTTGCTCATTATTTTGAGCCATTTAGTTTGTTGTTGAGTTTAATACTATACGAATCTCATGTTTATTATTAATATTAACATCAAATATTAATTCAGTTTATTAGTGTGTAATTAATGTTTTGTTTGAAACCTGAATATGCCAATCAAATATTGCCTTACGTAATTCGATAGATACAATCAGAATTTTGTGTATATTTAGGACTACTTTAATTCTGAGTGCATATAACATTATTTTTTTGTTTATTTAGCTAGTATCTAAACGTTTTACTAGCAAACATGTTCGTCATTATCATGACAGTGAAAATAGGAGTTTTGAAGCGTTATCCTGCCGTGACTCAGTTAAAACTATCAAGGAGGTTAAGGTTTTTTGTAATTTGACTTTATGTACATAGATACAAAATTGTGTTACGGCTAAATTGACCATGTAACTTTGGAAATAAATAATCTTTATCTATTTATTACGATTCCCCTGAGATAAGTAATACAGCTTAAAATCGTTTGCGAGGCAAGGCAAGACTTTCTGGCATCAAGTACGGTCTGTGGATGTGTGAATCTTCTAGCATTTGTCGTCGCCGTATTCGCTTCGCATCCGGTTCTCCGATGCTGTAGCTTTCCGATTAAATAAATAAACAAATCCATTCTGAACCTCGGCCTCGGGTTTACTGACAGATAAGCTGAAGGGTTACGGAGCGTGATTCATAGATAGGTAGAAGATACGCACTTGCGTAGTACCACGCAAGGACCGCTAATTGAAGATTAGTTACGTTACGTTTTTGCACAAAATAATTCTCGTTGAAATAGTTTTGAAGTTGTGTTAGGTGGAATTGGATAGTGCCCGCCTTCCGATCTGTAGGATGTGGGTTCAAATCCGTATAAAGACTTCCAATCCAAACCAAGCAAAATATTGTAGACCTGTCGAACCCGGGATCTCTGGAACTGATACCGGTGGGCGAATCAATGGACTACGGAGGCAGTAAAAGTTTGATGGTGATCACTTGAAAAACAAGTAAAAAGTAAACATGTGGTCTACGACTTTCCTCCGGTGATGGTCACATGTGTAAAACCGCATTGAATGAGTCACGGGATAGTATTCCGCTAAGTGACTATTGGTTTGCAACCTGTCGAGTATTAAAGCCATCTGTTTGTTGTACGTAATATTTGGAAGTGCCCCTAGCAGTAATCCTCAAAAAATCCACGCTCTATGTGATTAGAAGTGAATCCTTCAATGGGTAAAAGTCGTGAGTTTATTTTTGAAGTGAAAACTTCTGTAGGTGCGTTGGACATTTTTTGATATGGGAAAAAAACATTGAACTCGCGACACCTTACAGACACCATTTGTGACACATTTGAATTTAAACACATTGTCACGTTATCTTTACGATCCTATTAGGTACGGGTAAGGACAAGTGACAGGTATCTGTCACTTGTCCTTACCCGTATATAACTTACTCGTATATAAACGTCTGTCCTAACAAGTCATAGTATCAGTTGTATTGCAAAAACAACCCTCATTAATAATTAGAGCCAGTTCCTCAGTTTGTTTAGGATTCCGGGTGAAGTGCGTCTCCACCTATGACCTTATCTCAACTTGTAACCAGGTGAATTGAAGGCCAAGTGCTTACCCGGCGTACAATAAAAAAAAAGATATCGCGAACAACGAGAAAAAAATTATATTCCAATACTGAGATTATTGGAATAGTTCTGTTCTCTTCGCCCAAGATTGACAAACTTAAAGTTTTCACTTCTGTCGGCACTCCCAGAGTGCCCCTGTCTTTTTATTCCCTGTTGGCATCACAACGATAGAACGTTCTGAGCGTAAGTAGCGGGGTCTCGTGTACTCCTTTAAAGTCAAGTCTTTCTAAACACTAGTCTGTCGTTGCGAGTCGAGATCGCTACGATCCTTGACACGGTTCCTGGCTGCCTTTGAAACGTACTATGAATGCAGCGAGAATACTTTTCCCTCTTACGTGGAGTCTTAGATGTTCTGCACACATTTTTTATTTGTGTGCGATGCAGAGTTTTATGATGAATTCCATTCATTTAGATTTTGGTTGCCTATTTATCGAATAAATTCGTTTGCCGAACGTTTTTTATGTCTTTCTTCATATGTATATTCAGTGTTATTCCAACAAAACCTGTATATTTTCACAATTAAAATCAATGTTAAGTCACTGTGATCGAAATCAATGTCACTCCATTATCAATTGCGCTTGAAGATTCTATAGCATTCATTATATGTGGGTCACATTGAAATTTATGTAGCGATATTGAATGGAGGATGTTTAACCGGTTTTCTCATAAAAAGTAAACATAAAACCAAAACGATTAAAACGAGACTTATATGTCTGATGTGCAACGATGGCATATGAATTTGTACCACACATACGCCACAGCTAGGTATTTTTTGTGTTTATCTAGATTACTATCGTGCTAGTTTCCATAATTCGGAGCTCAGTGGGCGACTAGTTGTAGCCCACGTTTTTCAGAGACTATAATCTCATCGTTTCTACAGATCAAATTAAGATGTACACTTTCAGATTTCTGCATGCAATATTTAATTGTACCAGGTTTTCCTAAACGAAATACGGTTGAGATCAAGGTATATCTATCATTATCTTTTGCGAACGGCGTCACATGAAATATAAAGTGCCCTTAGTAGGGATAGCGTTTGGGGGAGACCTTATTAAAACTATTATCTAACCACCTTCCCTGTGCACGTTTACATGATTATCGTAGAATAGAAGTGTGTTTTGTTTGAATTAACAGTACTTATAGTACCAGTAGTGAGTGACGCTTTGTGATAGATGTTTGTACAACCGGTGTGCCTCAGGGTACTTCGGCTCTTTTGACATTTGCGTCGATACTAGCTGTCCGCAGCGTTATGCAGCTGGTCAGATTCCAAGACGCTAAAGCAAAACTGAAAGTCAATGAAGTGCATCGCGATCTCGCCATGCGCCATGGAGTTTCGGGACACTGCACGCCTCACTGATGTAAGTAGTTTGCTTGCGCTTGGTAGTCGAAAAGTGAAACATAGTTTGCATACACGCATGTTCGAGTGCTGTAGTTTTTGTTATGTGTTAACGTGGCATTTTATCACGGTCTAACCAAGTTTCTACACAGTTTTGCTGCAGTTACCTGCGTCAATCAGATTTGTAATCAGCTAAGAATCACGGAAAACTTGTTAGACCGTGACAGCGTAATCACTTAACTTGGACGTTTTGACATGGTGTTTGTTTTAACTTTTTTGTGGGTGTTTATTTATTTGACACCTAAAAGACAAGTGGCAGAATCAGATTGGCCGTAACAAATATTCAGAATAGAATATTAAAATTGAGGCATGTTTAGAATTGTAAATAAGTTTGTATTCATAGCCAAGTCTCTGTACGCGGGTAGTCAATAGTGATAGTTTATGCTGAAGAGGGAATTATTATGTCTGAGCTTGGACAGGTGTTCCTTTGACGAGCTTAGTCAATTATGGTTTCCATTTAATGTTATTGCGTGCAGCTAACTACTACCCACGAGGGCTCAAGTAATAGAAACAATGAGCATCATCGTTTCGTTTAAAAGTTAAATGTTGATGTCAAACCAGCCGCACCACGCATCACTCGCCCAATGATCTCAAATGATATGATCTAAGTAAGCACTTTTGAAATGAACATTCATGTTAGGCTGTACCTTGGGGTGTTGGTCAAGGCGCTTCGCCATTAATCCGTTCACAGACACTTATGTTTTTTTAATGATTATACATGCAACATCACAAATTCTGACGGGCAATATAACGATCACTGCGAATTTGTCATAGACAGAACATCACAAATTCTGACTTGCTATATAACGATCACTGCAAATTTGTCGTAGACGGGTTGCGTGCGATGTTCTTCTTGAATTGATTATGCCTGCCTTCGAAAGTACATTTGCCCATCGATATTACTAGTAGCGTTTTCGAAACTTATAAATTACCTTCCGCTGCTGTGGAATCTTATCACACCGGTGCTATCCGTCTTCATTTATCAAATGGCTTATTAATGGAGTTTTAGATTCTGTGCTGTTGTACTGTGAAATATTCATTGGCAAACGCATTAACCTTTAGAGTTAGTTGTATTGTGAGGTATTGGTACCTTCGAAATGCGCGCGTTGTTTTGGTGACCTTAGAGTTGATTGATTTAAAGGTGACTGGAGTTATTATCATTTCGTGTTCATGATTTTCAAATCGAACGTAACAATGTTTTTACTAGTGAGTATAACTTAACTCCTGCCATACATTTTCTGCAAATTCCGTAGGTGGGACTGTCCGGAGAAAAGTTGTGCAGGAATAAACCAATCACGATGTCGACGAATCCTGACAAGATGTGGGTTTGAACAATGTGATTGGTTGATTCCAAAGAGCGCCTCTCACATCAGTTTTTTATACTACCTACATGAAGACGGAACAAGCAAGGAGCCCTGATATAAAGTGACCTACGCTCTAATGCATTGCGCCCTTGAGGCATATAGGTGTTAAGTCCGTAATTTCACCGGCCACCATTTCCTTCAAACCGAAACAGCAATGCTGCTTGGCGCCCGAAATATATATGGTGGTAGAACTTCCCCGGAAGAGCCCTTTCACAGGGAACTCTACCACTCGTAAGTAGTCTATGGCTACGCGGCCTTAATAGTGCGATAATGATTCTGAAACTCATTGTCTGCCATAGTTGTGGCACAAGGATTGCTTTAGCGGCTTTTTAAAACAATGCCACATAGTGATCCTGCGCATTATAATTGTATTCTCACTATTGATGTACCGTACCGTATTCAAGGTGCAAATAGTAGATTCCATTCCATTTGTATGATATTTTTTAAGTTAAAATAAAACGCAGTAGTCGGCGTTATTAACGCGTGAGTGAGTTGTTTTCATTAACACTTTTATGAAAACAACTCGCTGTTTCTTGACAAACGTTTTCGTCAATTTTTTTTAATTTTTTTGCCAGTTTTATCTGAGATAAAAGTCTGACTAAATGACTAAGAGCAGATTTGTGGGAGGAAGGTAGGCACGCGAAGAATTTAGCAGATTTTTTCCAAGGGGATTATATACAATAATTTGCTTGGTGGTAGGACTTTGTTTAAGTCCGCCTGGCTAGCTATAACACCATCATACCTAATCGTGTCGAATAACAAAAAATCCTAAACTGTTGTGTTCTGACATTAAGAGGTAAGATATCCAGTTCCTCAGTTTGTTGAGGATTCCGGGTGAAGTGTGCTTCCATCGTCGGCCTTGTGAGATGCAGGCCATGCACCTCCCCGTCGTACAATAAAAAGAGCATTACTGATATCTCTTTAAATGTGGAACAATAACACTGCACAGAGCTTGGTAGCTATGAAACATGTTTTTCTCACTTTGAGTCGTGAATTTTTTTCAGTGCCATCCTTGAGATGATGATGATGATCTATGTAATTCCATTATTTACCTTTTTATTACCTTTAACCAACCTAGCTATAATTATTCTACGTATCCTAGTGTTTTTTTTTTAATAATGTTAATAGTATATAATATAATATAAATAATTAGCATGTAAGAAAAGTAAAGGTATAATGAATAAGAATAGTAGTTTATTATTGAATTTAGTATTATGTATAGTTTTATTTAGCTATTAAGTTTAATGCGCCTCCTAGTGTGATATTGCTGTGCCCTAACAGGGTTTATGTTTGAAACTTTTATCCTCACAACACCTGTATACCTAATAACAACATAAGTGCAATAAATAATTTGAATTTGAATTTAAATATAATACACGGTATTACAAAAGAATCGTGATCTACTATTGATTTATTTTCAATATTTTGACATTCTATTGAAGTTTATAAGTACATTACTCTTTGTTGTGACAAAACCATGAAAATTTACCCAACCATGATTTTCATTTCACGTTTACGATTACATTTACATGGTGCTCTTAATTTGTGTAATGTGTATGTTATGTTTAACAATACGTATTTACGTTCCATGTTACGTTAACGGTCTATTCGTGAGTTCATGACGCACGGCCCTATTTGCATAGGTCGGTCGTTAACGTGAACTGTAATGGGCTGAATTGTATAATAGTTTCATGAGCATTTTTTACGAGATGAGATCTTAAACGTTTAAAATATCAGTTTTTCATCTAATTCAGTATTGATAATTTTCCTACCCCTTTATTCACGGCGTAAGGGTAAAGACTGGTGCTCCTCTAGACCTCAAGGTTACACAAGGTGGAAAACGGGCGCTGGCAACGAATTCCAAGTACATGTTTTCTTCGTCCATTCTCCTCGGATCCATATTTTGGTCTTCCTTACCCTGATCACAGATAATAAAATACTAACGTACGCCTTGATATTATTCCACAATCATATTCATTGAATGTGAGTGTGTAATTTTGTTCAACATTCTTCCTAGGTTTTTTATTCAGAACAGGTGTATTATGTTTATAATAAATAAATAATAAATTTAATTCTTCAAAATACTAGGATGCATAAAATAATATACTTCTAATTTTGGTGCCCTAAGTTCCTTATTTATAGATTTTGCTATAGCGAATATGGTATATTGCTGACGAGTATTACTTGTACATACATTTTGTAACAACAGACTCACGACTTTTCCCATATTCAATACGTGCCAGATTGCAAGCCCATCGCCGCATAGCGAAATAGCCAGATTTTTCGTCCTAGGGCATGCCGGTTTCCTAGCGATTTGACCTTCACAGTCAGAAGCGTGTGCATGTGTCAAATGCGCAAATAAACTTCTGAAAAACTGAAAAGTGCTCGAGTGAATTTACATACATTTACGTATACCTACGAATAATCCTACTCACCACAAAGATCACAAACAGACCTACCCAGGACCTACCCAGTACCCACCCATGTATAGTTATCACTTAGGTATCGATATTTTGATATACTATCTACATGCACACGTAAACCAATGAAATAGTAAATGAGGAGCGTATTTTACTGTTTATTTACATTTCGTGTGTTGTTTCTGTGATATGCGATAGTATTGTATTAACGCAGTCGCTGATAATACAACTTTGATAAAGATTTACTTGCCTTTTCGAAATATTATTTATGGTTTGCTTCTTTCGGAATATGATTTGCACAAATCTATGTTTCTACTTATGTGTATCAAAAATTAAATCTAAAATGCTTTATATAAATATACACGCCAGCTGAACCACAATCATCGACATTTACAATTTTGTTATTAAAATAAATAAATATTACATGACATTCATTCCACACAGCGCTATCTAGCCCCAAACTAAGCATAGCATGTAATATGGGAACTACATTACGTATAGTCTCAAAATCACATATTAAATTCCACAGTCCGTAGCTGTCCTATATATGACGAAGGCCTCTCAAAGACACAGGTATTCGCATCTCCACCCCTAAGAAGGCCTCGAAGACCGCCGATTTTTGCTCTCCATTACAAACCTAGTTATTTTTTTCATTCCGATATGGCAAGTTGGATTCAATAGAAATGTTGAAGGTAAACAAATAGAGAAAATCTGTGTCTGGGGTGTTTTACTTTTGTCACAGTGTTAAATTATGTTTCTATGATAAAATTGTTTCGCATATATTGATTTTAATTGACTAGTACCACTGTTATGTACCTGTATATATTTATATTCTATTGCAATGTAATTGTATCCACGTCTAATTTATAACAACGTGACTGCGGTCGCGTGCGCAATGCTACTGCGCAACTAGCTTACACCAATCAATGTACAGGCGTCTTTATGACATTCCCATCCATTAAAAGTATAGAAATAAATAAATACGCATTAATTCCTAATCGGACACCATATTTTACTTTAGTTTTCATATTTTCTGTTTTGTTTAAAAAATCGTGATGTGATGCGAAAAGTAAATTGACATTTAAAAACATAATTACGAGTATATTGTCACCGTCGATTATTATTGGTAAAGCTATATAAGTTCTAGATTATATATATAAGAGTTAATTATTGATTTCGTTAGTAATTCAATACTCTCCTAATATATAAAAAATATTGCCGAATTGTTTTAGTTGGCACCCAAGTTTCCCTTATTACTCTTAGTGTTGGCTGGCATTAGTAAACTATAACTTTTCAATGGGAATGGTAGGCTAGTGAACTCGATTCAACGTATCGCGTATTTGCGTAACGTAGTACCCCGCCCACGTTCTGTGACTACGATACCCGCCCAAAATCATCAACACAGGTTCCTGATCATACTAAACCAATCGCTTCGCTATGACAATAGTACCGTCACAAAAATGCCATTATAGGTGCCTTTTGGTATTCTACGGTTGGTGGTAGGACTTGGTTTAAGTCCGCCTTTTTTTATTTTATTTTTTTATTTACGATGGGTCGGCTCTTGACCACGAAACATACAAAGGTAAGAATGAGATCTACGAGCGAACCTACCCAGAAAGGTGTGCCTATTAACTTGAAGACATTAATCGAAACACAGCGGAAACACAGACGCTGGGAGCCTATTTCAAGTTCTTGCAGTGCGCACAAAAAAAGATTCTTGAAAGCGTTTAGTTTAGTTTTTATACCAAAAACCAGGTGGCATCCCCACCTGGTTTTTGGTATAAAAACTAAACTATATAATAATAGGCTGTGTGTCTGAAATTTCTATTGAAGAACGACGAAGGCGGTATAAGGTCGTGAAGCCCCTGAGCACACTCACCGAAGTACAATCTGTAAAACCCCGACAAACACGCAACCTTGCGACGATGGCTCAGGCTGTCGAGCCTTGCTTCGGCAAGGTACTCTTCTCCTATGAGCCTCTTGGCTCTGCGCTCCACCGAGTCAAGCGCGGCAAGTTGATATTTGGATGAACCATGCCCAGCTTTTTGGCCGCAATTTGCGCTTTAGACTCGATGGAGGTGCCAAAGTTGAGGCTAGCCGTCAACTCCATGCAAGGGAGGGCAAGGCTGTCAGTTATTTTAACAGAAGTACCTTGAAAGTGTCAGGTGAAATTGACGCTTTTTCGCCGAAAAGAGACATGCCTGAGTTTTGGAGGTATCGAAGCAGACTCAATTACCGATCCCCCAATAGAAAACCAGACTTAGAGTCTTTCGTCCGCTCAACCATGGCCTCTCAAAGAACACACCTCCAGATTGGTAGAACGTGCACTAGATATGTACCTCTCTGTAACAGTACTGTCATCTGCAAACCCAAAAATGCCTAGCTGGAGCAAGTCATTAATTTGCAGCAGGAATAGAGTTGCAGAGAGAACAGACCCTTGAGGAACACCAGCGTTGATGCAATATAGTCCGAGGAGCAGCCTGGCTTGCTAACTAATTCTGACGCCATAACAACAATTCTATAATTGTTTTGTTCCGGCATTTAGAAGTAAGATAGCCAGTTCGTCAGTCTGTTGGGGTGTACGTACGGGCATCCATCGCCCATATCGTAACTTGCAACCAGGTGAGATGAAGGCCAAGCGATTCCACGTTGTACAAGAGAAAACAATGTATAGAAAAGCAGACACTTGATTGTTTATCTATAGCATGCGTATGATTTGAATCCTAGAGCTGAAGGATACTAAGAATTAGCAAGAACAAACAACAAATCGACGAATCTTATCGCCTAAAGCTTGTGATGTAACAATGTGACTCTGGCCCAACGATAGATCCCATTTCTATTATCGTATTACAAAAACTCGTCCACCTACACCAAAAGGGTCAATTTGTCTCTGCCCACGCATAAAGGGAACTTAGATGAAAGAGCTTGGTATGGCATTTACGTAGTAATGAAGCCTCTAACAGACTGAAGCTAGAAAAGGTTAGGTAGGCTTTAAGCATTGGCAATATTGCTACAAAATTGCTACATTCGGTAAATCTGGGTTAACCCATATACCTATATAGACAGGCACAGGGTATGGCAATGTCTTTTATATTTTTTTGTTCAAACAAAGAAGGCTAAATCGTATTGCTTGTATCATGAAATATTTCCTAATATTGATTCAGTAAAACTATACAATGAAACTTCCTTGAATGTTGCAGTTACACTACGTTTTTTTTTTTAGGTTTTTCAGTTTTTTTTTTATTGTACGACGGGGAAGCTCTTGGCCTTCATCTCACCTGGTAACACGTTGAGATAAGGCCGAAGGTGGTAGCGCACTTCACCCGGAATCCTCAACAAACTGAGGAACTGGCTATCTTACCTCTGAATGCCGGAACACAACAATTTTATAATTGTTGTTATGGCGACAGAATTAGGTAAGATGGTGGTAGCTAGCCAGGCGGACCCAAACAAAGTCCTAACACCAACCAAACCAAGCACAATATATTGTAATCCCCTTGGTGATCGAACCCGGAACCTCTACCTAAAGGAACATTCGTATCATAATGAACGTGGTAAAAAAAAATAACTCAAATAAAGCGAAGGTTATAAACTTCTCTTTTAATGTTTAGAGTAATAAGTAAGAGCCCACTCACATTAAATATGCTCTGTGAAAACACTTTTTTTTCATTATAAGTCTAGTATCAATGAAAGCAGCATAAAGACGGTAATCGATGATTCATAATGAGGTATTTAGCATTTACCTTTCAACGATTTGCAAATTAACTCGCTGACATTTAGATTAATGTTCAGTCAAGATAATCGTTGATTGAATTTTGACATTATTTGAAGATGGTTGTAGTAATTAATGCCAGCAAAAAATACGTCAATTTACTTGGAAATAGTTAGGTTGAGTCAGTCAGACGTATAGCTGATTATCATCCTCATCTGGTAAGTATCCCATTTATTATGACTAAACACGCTACCAAAAATCATTTAGGTTGGTATGCAAATATGTAGAATCGCCTATCGTCTGTTTTCTTCTAACGTACGACCCTGACATCTTCAAAAGGAAGTTAAATGTGTATTTTCTGGGAAGGCTTGCTCTAAAAAAAAAATATATAAGAATTAATATTATCTGTAATCTAGTCGCAAACTAAGCAAAGCTTTAATATTAAATGAAATTGATAAATATTAATAGTATATTTACTTTTTTTGTACGAATAGGTGGCCTTTTTCTCAGCTGTTTTTTCATATTTCACTCGGAATCCACAACAAACTGAGGAACTGGCTATCTTACCTCTAAACAATTTAAGAATTGTTGTTATGGCGACAGAATTATGATGGTGGTAGCTAGCCAGGCGGACTTGAACAAAGTCTTACCACCATCCAAACCAAGCATAATATTGTACTCCCCATGGGGGTCCAACCCGGGACCTCTGCATCTGACATCGGTAGGCGGACCACGAGACCACAGGTGTTCGAGTTACACGACTATTTCCAATGAATAGTTAACCTTATCATTTAGCACTGGTAAGCTTATACCCTCGTGTGAGCGAAGTAAGGCTTTGCCATAGGCAAGAGATGCACCTTACATCAGGTGGGATGCTTGCGTGTACCCTAGTATAAAATACAAAAAAAAACCTGCTCTCATGCCCACTTCCTCTCGAATACATCTTCCAATTAACCGCTTTCTCATCACAGTTCAGCGTCTTATTGTAATGGATATTGTTGCTGCTGGCCATAACTGGTCAGTGATCTTAGCAGTATCTGACTAGCAGTAAGTTGGCTCCAAGCAATGGGCCAATTTAGCTCCGCCCACGCGCTAGGGGAACTCAATTGAATGGGAGAATAAGATTGTAATATTATGGTTCTTATTTTTATGTTGTGCTGTCGACCTTTCTAGCGAGAAAGGGCCTTAGAAACGTAACGTTATGCACATTACTTAAGTCTGTCGCCATAGCAACAATTCTAAAATTGTTTTGTTCCGACAGTTAGAGGTAAGATTTCTCAGTTTGTTGAGGATTTCGGGTGAAATGCGCCTCCACCTTCGGCCTTATCTTAACTTGTAACCAGGTGAGATGAAGGACAAGCGCTTCAATGTCGTAAAAAAAAGTCGTTTTGTAATTTAGATTGATAGGTCAGTTATTGACCTCTAAGCATGCCTGGTCAAGGATGAGTTCAACAACGGAGCGAGCCTTTCCAGAAAACGCCTATCAACTTATACGGTTCCAATTTACATTGGACGGCTAAGACGGCTTTGTGGATCCCGTATTATAATTTTCCCCCGCAGATACCGTTTACATACTAGACAGTAGACACCCTCGGTCTGCATGCAAAATTGCACTGTTGAAACTCGATAAAACGCTGCATCGACCTTATTTCGAATATCAGCATTTACATTCACCGCTCCTCGAGTTGCTATGTCTGTTAGGTGTCTCGGTTGCGATTCCTAAGCTGCTCCTAATTGAGCTGACTTGAAGTCTTGTATATTATTTGTAAGCATTTTGCTTACTTTATATTTTTGAAGATTTATATGTCTATTTGATGTCAAAGAAGGTATATAGACGTAAAGACATAAATATACTTTGTCATTGGTTGTTCAGTCACCAATGATGAATAACAATCAATAACAAAGACCATCCGGTCGTTCGGCCAGTGACTGAGCATCAAGTAACCGCTGTGGAGTGGCGTAAATTCTTAGACTGGTACATCTATACTAGGTATATGCGGTGACTCAGGTGTTTTATTTCTTTTCTATTATGCAAATTTGAAATTGCTATCGGCTAGTACTGATCCGTATGTTATGGTTGTTCATTCTTTATCATTCCTTGATTGTATATGGTGATATTATGGTGAAGAATACCTAGTGCCTATAATCCCCGTTGATAGAAAATTAACTATTTGAAGAATGCATCGCTCTTATTGCAATGGATTAAGGTAGGAACTGCTTAGCGTAAGTAACCCTATCAATTGGTTATGGTTTCTGCGGTGTTGTACGCCTGGAAACCAGTTTGTGGATGTATGATTATCGTCAAATAAATACTTGACAAATGAATTAATGAATGAAAATACCTTATTTTACACCTTCAAAATAAAACTGGATTTCTTAAAAATACAAAACAGAGATTTCTTCCAGACAAACTTTGGATGGAGAGGTGGTTGGTGGTGCTCATATTTTAAAAGGTTTCTAGCTAAATTTACTATATGTTATAGGTACATTAAGCTAAAGCTATAGCAAAATGATTTCACTATCCTTACTTTACTTTTACCCTTTTATTTTAATATAGCCTATATCCACCCTGAAAGTCCATAGTAAATATTGGTGAAATAATTTTCCAAATCGGACGAGTAGTTTCAGAGATAACCTCCTGCATACAAACATATAAACATAACTTCTTTATAATATCAGTGTAGACTACGAGTATATATTTGACGAACACGACAAAAAATTTCTCCGTTTCTTGAATATAAACCTACTTTTCACTTTACCAACATTCAAAATTCATCAATATCGAATTCAATAAACGGATATTATAATCTAGGACGCAGCATTAACTAGGTGGCGTGGCTCGTACGATTATCGACTGTAATTAGCCAATGAAAACAACACTCATTCGCTTTGTTAAATAGCACTAAATAGGGACAACTTCTGTTGAGCTGAGCACGATTATGTTTGCTATATTTAGTTTGCGTGTGTAGGAAAACATTAATAATTGTACTCGGCTTGCTCTAACCGCCTCTGTGGTCTAGTGGATCAACCCACCGATTTCAGATCCAGAGGTCCCGGGTTCAATCTCCAGGGGAAGTACAATATTGTGCTCAGTTTGTTTGGTGGTAGGAATTTGTTTAAGTCAGCCTGGCTAGCTACCACCATCTTACCTAATTCTGTCGCCATAATAACAATTCTAAAATTGTTGCGTTCCGGAATTCAAAGGTAAGATAGCCAGTTCCTCTGTTTGTTGAGGATTCCAGGTGAAGTGCGCCTCCACTTTCGGCTTTATCTTAACTGGTTACCAGGTGAGATGAAGGCCAAGCGCTTCCCCGTCGTACAATAAAAAAAAATGGTTAAAAACTGTAAATCGTGCTTAGATCGCCTCGTAAGTATTGGACACGTCAAAACAAACCTCACAGCCGAAACTCCTTCAACCATTTGCCAATCAGATGTTCCTCTATCTACTTCCCAGCTACGTCAGCAGATCAATGGTACCAAATTATTGATTCGTCATCCGTATGACATGTAGGCTTTTTTATACAAATAGTGTTTTTTTTTCACAGCGCCATTTAACGCCAAACTATGCAATGCTTGTAATATAGGAACTTAATGGATAATTCCTTTTGATTCTAATTCTCAGCATCTCTTATTCTCAATAGTATTTTTTACATGTTTCGTGTTATTTAAAATGTCTTTACATAATGATGTACAGAAGGGTCATTCTATCCTGCATTTTATTAATGAATGTCTATAAATTAATAAATTATACATAATTAGATATATAACACCCAAACACGGAACAAACTAGAGCTTAGCAAATAACACAGCTTGCAAAGTTTGAAGTCGGTCGGAACCATTTTTTTTTTTATAGATAGGCTTCGGGAAATACATCCTTATGACATACAGGCATTCCACTTGGCACGGCGGTGATGCTCATTGAATTAAGGTTTAGGAATTAGGTTGAAGAAAACCGCTTTGTGCGCGAGTTATGTGTATCCATACCCACCACGAACTGACAGCGCAACGCCGAGCTTCCGAAAAAGAAGTGGATGATTTATTTACCAAGTCTCATAGCTCGGTTGGTAGTAACTCTGCCTTCTGCGCTGTAGGTTGCGGGTTCGATTCCCACCCAGGACAAACATTTGTGTGATGAATATAGATATTTGTTCTGTGTATGGTTGTCGTATCAAAGCACGTATTTATTTAAAAAAAAAAGTATTTAAGTATTTTATCCGTAATCTAGTTCCCATATTACAAGCTATGCTTAGTTGAGGGCTAGATGCTGCTGTGTGAAATTGATGTCTTGTAATATTAAATTATGATAAATCAATAGACTTCCCATAATTTCTTATAAACATATTCGACTACAGGCAAGAAGCGAATAATCGCCTTATAAATGCTAATAACTGGTATAGTTTTCTAGTGTGTAGATAAGCTAAGCTATCTAGTGTCTGCTAGAACTGGTCCTGAGCCGGATGCCTTCGTGGACTGCGTTAGCGAGGTTCACGGGATGTCATACATTATGAATAGCTGAAGCAACATTGTATATCTTGCTCTCCTTACGATTATACCGCTGCTAACTTCACGGGAGTTTGTTATGCTTCCAACAATAATGTAAGCGTGTAAGTAGCAAATACGGTCAACGAACTACTTTTCACTCTTTTTGATTATACAACGGGGAAGCGCTTGGCCTAAATCTCACCTCGTTTTAAGTTAAGACGGAACAGCGCACTTCACCGGGAACCCTCAACAGTCAATCTTATCATAATTGCCGGAACACAATTTAGAATCGTTGTTATGGCGATAGATTTAGGGATGGTGGTAGCTGGCCGGGCGGACTCAAACGAAATCCTACCACCAACCAAAACTCTATGTAATGTAATGCTATTGCCCGTGGCTTCACTTGTGTACCAACCGGATACCCGGATAAAAAATAGACTATGTTGTTCCCCATGGCATAATCTCCAAATTTCATTAAATTACAACCCGTTCAGCTGTTAAGTCGTGAAAAGGTAATAAACAAACAATTAAAAAAACATTGCTACGTTCTCATTAACAATGTGAGTACGGATATATAAATTCTTTTATTTCTAAATACTAGTGGTGTGAGAAATTATAACCTGGAGCTAAAAATGACTGAACCCTGAAATCACTTTATCGAGTTGAAGGAGATATTACTGGTATCAGACATACTGGAAATCTTTTGATTTCAAACTTTAGAAACGTTCATAATTATTTGTTTTATTTAATAACTGACTGCGAAACTTTAGAACGGGTGTTTTAATTTAAATTTTGTCCAACGTTGCAGCATATCAATATCGAACTATAGCTGATATAATATTATTGAGTAGTTTCATAGTTATAGGTTATTTGAACTCGTGATAAATAACTAGGGAATGGACACTCTATAAGGAAATGCTCTTGGTCTACGCATTAATATATATACCAGGGACATAGTTGCCGTCATCCTGTGGGTATTTCTAAAAATAATATAATATTTCTTTATATTCATATATCCCAACGAAGGCAGCGTTAAATATCACATTCGATGTACGCATATTCACCATATTAATGCGGAAAAGGCTCTAATTAGTATAAAATATTCCAATTAGCGCTGATAATCTAAACTGAACAGACCCTTTTGGGAGAAGTAGAATGTTTGGAATTGTGCAGCCGCCGTTGGGCTATGCTATTAACTAAATATTTTGATTCGAAAATACGGGTATTAATAGCATATTTTACCCATATTTATAGCCTAGCTGTTGCGAGCATGGCTGGTGCAACCCCTCCGAATGGTCGGGATGAATATATTTAAAATACGCCATTAATAACCGTTTTTTTAATCAGAATCAAATTGCATTGTTCTAATCACGAAAGCTTAAAAAAGACCATGCACTAAATATGTTAGAAATTCATGTCTGGCCTTAGGCAGGTGGGTATGTATAAGCTTTAGCGATTAATCCACTCTACTATTAAACGTGCAAAGTTATTCTGAAGCTGTATTATAATAACACACACACACACGATCGGTAGGCGAAATATTATTTAATTACGTACCGGAAACAGTTAATTTTCATACTTTTTTTCTATGCCTAAAAATTGGCAGTCGGAAGAAAATAGCGCAGTCTCCTCAGAGAGGCACTAGCTGCAAAAAACTTCAGACTGACGGAAACAAGTTGTGTACCCGAGGACATGTCACTGTCGATGAAAATACCCAAATCCTTGACTGACTTACTGAATGGAACAATCACATCATCAAACATAACATGAGGGAGTGTTGTCCAATCTAAATATTAGAGATGGTACGTGAACTACCAACTATAATAACCTGGGTTTTTCACGGGTTGATGTTGAGACCGTAAGCCTTGCTCCACCCACGAATGCAGTTAGGGTCAGAATTCGTACAGGCACTTGCACCATTCAGATTGTCAAGCGAAAGGTGGGAGTATGTTATAAGCTTTAGCGATCAATCAATTCTAGTCCTTGACTTGCAAAGTTATTCTGAAGGTGCACATATAATAAAATATACGACCGTTAGAAGAAATATTATTGAATTACGATCCGGAAACAGTTATTTTTCTTTGCATCAAAATTGTGCAGCCGTCGTTGGGCTATGCACTAAATATATTAAAAACCCATGTCTGATTCTAAGAATGTGGGGTATGTTATAAGCTTAAGCGATTAATACATTCTAGTCTACCTGCAAAGGCGTTCTGAAAGTGCATACAATAACACTATCTTTTGAAGAAATATTATTTAAATTTATTTTTCAAGATTGCATTGTTTTGTGTATTGTTAATTTAACGGAGTAGTGTTGAACAATTTTTTTATATGTATAATTTGTTCCCGGTTGTTAACAGAACAACAAGTGTTGGTCAGGCGTCGGGCCGGTCTGCTGTGCCGCGCCCGTCGTGCCGAGTCGCGCGTGCGATGCGGAGCGGTCGCCACCCGCACCGCCACCCGCTCCGCCTGTGCTTTGCACCAGACCTTGCTGTCGCGACGCAACGTGAGTACTGTACTACTTTACTTAGTTTTAGATGTTTAATCTAGCCTAGCGGCTTCCTCGCACAATCGACCTGAAGAGTCTACGGAAAACAGTTGTTTTACATAAATTACACTAACCTAGCTGTGGCGTAGTCTTCCAGCAGTGCCAGGTTTCTATCCAGAACCATAGACGTCATTTGACAGAGATTGAATATGGTACTTTGAAAGTAAAAGCTGGGAGTAAAATAAAGAAAAAAAAATATGTTGCTTTGATTTGCTGTCCGTAACGAATATGTACGATTGTATCATTTTACTTTGTGGCCCTTTGTCAATTTTCGTTATTACATCAATAAATACTCGCTAACGTTTAATCCGACTTCCAAACAACTTAGATAATTTCGTAGCAACTTAGCTGAACTGTATTGGCTAAACTGACCGATTAACTGAGTGAATGTCAAAATTGTGAAAGTCAAGTCTAGTTTCAAATAAAAATATAACTGCTTGTTTTCACTAGGCAATTTCAAAATTCAAGTTTCTTCGCCGACAGTTACGTAGCTTAATACCAGTTGGAACTACAGGCAATCAAAATTAAATTACTAATGAAGCCATAAATGACTAACTTTTGGCTTCATGGCAGAAATTACTATGTATGTTAGTTATTATTATATCGAAGAAGACTTGGAAAATAAAATGCTAGAAAGTAAGAAAATAATTATATTCAATGTCCCCGCGATGCAAATCTTATTTTATTTTCTAACGGCCGGCAAATTCCTAGGCAACTACAATAGCGTATGATTAAAAACAAACATCAATAGAATTGCCTGGTTCCATTACAGTTGCAAAGAACCGTGCTGCGGCGCAGGTTCTTATTATTAATACCGAGAACTTTGGGGTATGCGACCCCCAGCTACCTGGCATCCCCTTCGCACAACCCTCGGCTCGCTAGTCAAGCCGCGTCAAGCCACCCCTGCTAACGTGAATATGCGTAAGCGCAGAGCGTCGGTGTTAGTTTTAAGTGTAGTTTTATACGGTCCATGATATTTTGTGATTCAATGTAGTGTTCTAGTGTTTAAATGTACAGTGATTATGTAAATATGGATCTTACTATACCGAGGCTCAAGTTTGAGTGTGATGATGACGAGTACGAGGAGTTCCACTTGGGTGAAGTGTGAGTAACTTTTTTTGTGCTGCGTATAATTATAATATTAATTGAAGCGTAAGGTAGCCGATTCCTCAGTTTGTTGAGGAAGCCGGGTGAATAGGGGGTGGTTTATTATTTATCATAACATGAAGATCAGGGTGAGATGAAGGCCAAGCAACTCCCCGCCGTACAATAAAAAAAATGGAATAGTCAAGCATTTTTTTTAAATCTTTGTTTATTAGAAAGGTTTAATCAAAATTACTATGTCACCCTCGAACTTATAACCTAGAATACAAAAAAAAAACAGCAAAGTTTTGGGAGAATTATGTTACAGAATTGACTGTTGAATCCTAATAGTATCCTAGTATTTTTATCATGATTTATGAACGATCAGTGTAAATTATACGATTTTTTTAATGTATACGAATATGAGCTTACAGTAAAATCTCCTCCAATATAGTTAGGCAGTAGAAATATTCGCTTTATAAATACAAAGTAGAATAAGGCAAACAATAAACTGTTTTCTAATCACTAATTGCTGTTTGGCACCGGAATGCGCAGGCATTTTTAGATGGGTGTTGTATTTGTAGGACGGCGGACTTCTTTCGCTTCCCTGCTATTTTTAGTTGCATGATTTTTTATCGTTGTTTTAACATGTATTATTTATAAACGCGTGTTTACTACTTTTTGAATACTTGTGAATGTATGTTACACTCAGAGAGATAAGTAAGATGACCGTTTCTTGTACGAATTTAGTGAACAGGGGAAAATCAAATTCTATTATGACTTAAGCTATTATATAAGTGATATGGTTTTCGGTAATTTTTAGTTTTATCATTATCATATCGTGGATTCGAATGAATGAATTCTCCACTATATTCAGGCTACGTCTAACAACAAGCAACAATATTTATGAAGTTTAATTTACGAGCAAACTTCGTTAAGTTAGGGAACCTAAATGGAAAGTCTACATTTGTAAAAAATTGTTGTATATGTTATGATTTATCAATAATGTGTTGTGAAGCTAAAATTTACGAAAACTTCTATCACTCTGAGGTTCCACCTTAGTGTTAAATATAATTTATGTAAAGGTAACCTTTAAAAATGGTAAACTGATTAGCATTTTTTTCCATAGTATGTTTTATTGTCATATGACACAGCGAATTGCGATACAATATGGCATGTCGCATCCCTAGAAATCACATCGTTGTTTTGAAAACAAAGTTAATCATGCTTTAGATTCTATGATATGTGAAATGGCTTAGCTTCAGCGATCATATCTTCCACAATACTGTAGCATTTATATGCTACAGTATTGCATGTTATAGTTCATAATAATATATAATAATAGAATTAATATATGTGTTCAGGATAGAGACGCTTGTGTTTCGAAAACAGGATTACATAAAATTTTCTCATGCAATAAATACGTTCAATTAGGGCTTGAAACTTTGTACAGTAAAAAACAAAGTATACAGCAGACGGTCTGTTTTCGATTTTCAAAATTCATATTTGTTTTACCGTAAAAAAAAACAAAACGTAGAAATACGCGCATATTTCTTTCATCTGGTGGTCATAAGCGCCGTGGTTGAGCGCACAGCTATGTCACCTTTATAACTACTATATCTTAGTTCGAAACTAGAATAAAGTTGCGTTGAGTTGCTAATCTGAGGTACTAAAGCCCGTTAACTAGAATTTGATATATTGTCAACAGCGTCGGAGATAGCGGAGACCAGCGTCGGACGCAGGTACACAAGACGGCGCCTTCGGCCGCAACGACGACGGCTCACAGCAAGCAGCTGGCGGCGGGCGGTGCCAACCACCCGCCCCAGCCGCAAGGTAACCACAAACGTAATGTCAACCAATTGTTGTTACCTCCTACACCACTCCACATTCGCAACACATATCTTAAACTCACCACACATACATTGGACTTACCGAGCTCGGAAAGTACCTCGCAAGGTAATGTCAACCAATTGTTGATACCTTCCACTCAACATTCACAACACATTCTATAGACTCGATATAATCTATCATCACATTACACATGCCTCGGACTATACGTATATCAATTAGATCCTAATCAGTCCTGACGTAGCAAACTCATAATTTAACAACTTTCTATTGATATCGAAGTATTTATCTTCATTTACAATACTTGATTCATTTATATTGTGATTAGACAATCAATACACTCAACATAATACTAACTACTAACACGAGGGCATATGCACCAAGCTTTCAAACATGTGACTATATAAAAAAAACAATGATACAAATCTGCCAATGACATGATCTAGCTTGGTGCATACGCCCAATCATTGGAATGGATTCGGAATGCTGTGTAAAAATTCAACCAATCGGACAGGAGGTAACAATGTAACAATACTCCTAAGCCATGGAACCCGAACCTGTAGTTTGTTTGAACTTTCATGCACCATCCTTTTTCTCATGCACTCTCTGAGTATCTTGAAACTGCCGCTCGATTTTTGTCAATTGCTGCGTTAAGGGGTAAGCTACTGAGGCTTTCTAGTAAATTTTTTCCAGCTAATGTCACGGCCTCTGCCCGTGTTTTCATAAGCATTGCTTTGATTCTCTGCTGACAGAGTGCGATTGATACAAATCGAGTTCAAGTCATGTTAGTACACAGAAATAATTATCGAAGATATTCAAACTAAGGTTTGGCTGAAATTTCACCCAATAAATTGCTGGCACAAAACCGTTACTGATATTTATATATCAGTAACGTATATATAGATATACTTGTCAGAAGAACTTCCGTGTTCCCGTAATGAACAAAATCCCGGGTGCAGAGTTACGGCTCATTCTCCTAACAAATAATTGGGAAATAACTAACTTTGGTAATGTTACCTTCCGATATTCATTATGTGTGCAAACTTTGCGAACGCCCACGTTATTTTGGAACAAACTTTAGCCCCATTGCTTATCACCCGATCGACTACCATTATAGTAGTTGTTCATTCCCCCCGGTTTTATTGAGAAAAATGAGGGAAACTAAGATGAAAACATCCCAATGTCAGTTGGGTTCATCGGCTGGAATCATTTCACGATATTGAAATCGAGTGGCTTTCTTTATATTGCAATCCAAGTATTAATGTCTCGCCGTCAAGACTTTGTCATAAAGTGGTAGCCGTAAAGATTTATCTTTAAAAAGCACGGTACCGCTTATAGTTTTCCACTAAAACACTTTTTCCCGTAAATTTAGATTTTTATTATGTTTAAAAAAGAATAAGTAGGTACTTACCACAGACACAGATTATCCGTATCCGATTACACCTGTAAAATTTGCAAAATTAGCGGTATTACGAGGCACGTGGATCTCGGCACACGCATACTTCAGTATACCAGCCTAAAACGCTTTTGCCACCGTTGGCGACTGAACAACCAATTACAATGACCATCCGGCCGTTCGGCCAGCGACTGAACAACCAAGCTTATTTTAATCGAGCTCAACCGATGTGGAGGGCTTCATTTTTAGGCTGGTATATCTATTATGTAAGATGGGAGATCGATGAACTCGAAATGTTATTAATTATTCTCGCCCCATCAGTTAGAACATTGTGTTGTCCTTGAATGTAAGTTGTAGTGATATTGTGATTAATGTTGAACTTGTCGTTGTTACCATGCCACGGACAACAGGCTCCGGTTGCGGTGCTGATGGCGACTACCAGCTGGTTCAGCATGAGGTTCTCTACTCCTCGTCCAATAGGTAAGTCATCAAACGCTTGAACCTCATCTTATCTGGTGTCGATTTATGAAGGGCGATGGTGGATGCGCCATTCAACCGGAATCCACACAGTGTGAGGAACTCTAAATGCCGGAACACAACAATTTGGAATTGTTTTTATGGCGACAGACTTAGTTAAGGTAGTGGTAGCTTGCCAGGCTGAGTTTTTGTACCCCCTGGCGTTCGAACCGGGGACCTCTGGGTCTAATACCGGAGGTCGAACCACAGAGGCGGTAAACAAGCAAATGTAATCCCTCACCGACCACATTCTTGTTGTTGGGTAGTAAAAAGAAATAAGCTACTCATTGAAAATAATATTAATAATAATGCCGCGTTGTCCGAAAGTTCTTATCCCTGAACCAATACAGGTAATTTATTGGTTACCTTATCAACGATTTTTCGTTTGGTCAAAAGCCCGCGATATAACGAAAGTTCTGCCTAGTGTGAGACTGTAAAATATATGATCATAATAATATTAATTTCATACATCGCCATCTAGAGCCAATTAAGCAAAGCTTGTAATATGGGAACTAGATTACGGATATAATACTATGTTTTTTTAATACCTAACTTATCATACAATACATCATCCAAGCACAGAACAAACATCTGTATTCATAGCAAAAATGTTTGTCCTGGGTGGGAATGGAACCCACAGCAATATTGTTTGTGGTGTGATCAAGTTCAATAGATCCTTATGCAAAAGTGGAGTACTGCTTTCTGTGGCGGTCGTGGCTTAAGAATCAATCGAACCCTCCCACTCTGCCCGCGGACGTTGTAAAGTCGACTAAGGGATCCAGGATCGGGATCCAACAAAATAGCCCTTTTTGTATTATCCAACAACATCGTGTAATTACCACGTTGTTATTGCACTGAGCTACAAAAACGTAAGAATAGATATTATTGAGCTGTTGATGCAAAAATAGAAAATTCCCAATGAAGTGGTCGATGGTATCTTGGCTACCAGCTGAGCGCTCTTTAATGCATTAGATTGGACATTCCCGATCGGCAAAAGCCTTTTCAATAGAAATCCCATTTAAAAGTTATTGGAAAGCGATACTGGTGTGATACAGACGCCGCCGCTTTGGTAGAGTGCAATTAGGAGCACGCGTCATGGTGGAAACAATGCCATTGTACCACTAATTGGATAGAAGTGAATAGGCAGACAATACACTCATATTGTTCATCACATAATGGTAGGAAGCCTTGATTTTGGCCGTGGAACTGTTTTTGAAGAATGTAAGCTATGTCATTTATATCAAATATGACGAAGGTCTAGGACCTATTGCCATTCTCCTTGTGTGCTGGTCGCAAATCTGAACAGGCGGTGTATTTGGTGCTCCATAATGATCGTCATTTTTTTTGTGGAGGATTTTAGGTTATGATAACGCTGAAGGTGAAAGCGCACTTCACCCGGAGTCCACAACTGTCCGAGGAAATGGCTATCTAAACTCTAAATGCGGGATGGCGACAGACTTAGGTAAGATAGTGGTAGGTAGGTAGGTAAATAAAGTCCTACCACCAACCAAACCAAGCACAGTATTGTACTCCCCTGGGATCGAACCCGGGATCTGACACCTGTAGGCGAACCACTAGATCACAGAGCCCGTCAAAATCATACTGAATCAACGAATTTTGATTCAGTATATCATTCTTACTTCTATAACCCATTATATTTATATAGATAGATATATAAATAACAAATAAATAAATAAATATTACAGGACAATAATTTTACACAGCGCCATCTAGCCCCAAACTAAGCATAGCTGGTAATATGATAAACTCTTTATTGTACACCAAAAAAACAAAAATAAACAAGCAAAAAAAAACCTAGGTACAATTGGCGGCCTTATAGCTAAAAGCGATATCTTCCAGGCAACCTTTGGATGGAAAGGATAGCTAAGAGCAGACAAAGCGGTGTTTAGTACACCGCTTTGTCTCACTATATTCTCACTATATTTTATATAGTGAGAATAAAGTATAATTTAAATAAACATTAATTTATATAGGTACTTATTAATAACAATGAAACATAAAATACATTACAAAATATGTAATGATACATAAAAAAAATTAAACTAAACAGCATATGACGACATACGAGACAATTACAAGTTGGTCGAGGAAAAGTAATGACAGCGTAAATTATTTAAAAAAATGTTTATTGTTTTGGACGATCTAACCGAAACAGGTAGTTAGTTCCACAAGCGCACAACCTTTACAGTAAACGAGTTACCATATAACACTGTGGTGTGACTCGGAATCGCAAGTATAAATTTTTTCGAAGAACTAAGTACCTATTGAAAATCGGAAAAACAAAAGCTATTATACTATTTCCTTAAAAACTTATACAGTTAACATTGCAATAATTAAAAATACGAACATCTCATCTTACTTAAATTTACAAAATATTTAATATACAGTGGAGTTGCATGAAAAAAAAACAGCAAAGTCAAGGGAGGCGTAGGTAGTTTGATTGGATGGAATATCCACCTTGTGCCCGTTAAAGTAGCGTAAATGTTTATACATCATAACCGCCTCTGTGGTCTAGTGGTTTAACCGATTTCAGATCCAAAGGTCCCGGGTTCGATCTCCATGGGGAGTACAATATATTGTGCTTGGTTTGGTTGGTGGTACGACTTTGTTGAAGTCCGCCTGGCTAGCTACCACCATCTAACCTAAGTCTGTCGCCCATTATAACAATTCAATTTTTGTGTAAGATAGCCAGGTCCTCAGGTTGTTGAGGATTCCGGGTGAAGTGCGCCTCCACCTTCGGCCTTATCTCAACTTGTAACCAGAGATGAAGGAAAAAAACATGGTTTTTAGCAACTCTATCTTGGTTGGCACAACATATCTTCATCATTTTATCAACTCTAGATAGATGATATATTCTTTGTTGTACACAGACTTATATACTTACAACTTTCTCGCGTCTTCACCCGCGTGGCAGATTAACAAAGCCTATTATCCTGTCTAGAGCAATATATAATGTGCCAAGTTTCAGCTCGATCCGCTACGTAGTTTTGGAGTGAAGGGGCAATATTCAAAGCAACTTTCGCATTTATGATATTACAAATAGTATAATATAATAAATGCGAAAGTTGGTTTGGATTGGATGTTCAGATTGATATTGTATGGATCATTGTTAGAATACAACTAACGTGGTACGACCAAATCACCCATGGAAAAGATAGACCAGTTTTATTTATTGGAAAGGATGACAAAATTTACCATTTACGCGAAAAAGTTTCTCGCCAACTTATTCTATTATCACAGGGAAATATTACGTAATGTACCATAAGGTCATTAAGAGGTCAAAGAGACTGAAACTGTGCTTTTTCATGGCAGGTACGAGGTGTTGGAGTTCCTGGGCCGAGGCACCTTCGGGCAGGTGGTCAAGTGCTGGAAGAAGGGCACCAACGAGATAGTCGCCATCAAGATCCTCAAGAACCACCCCAGCTATGCTCGCCAGGGGCAGATTGAGGTAGTTATTCCCATGTTCTTATCATATCTTCAATGGAAGAAGGTAATATGTTATCGACCAAAATATACCGTGTCTGTGCGAAACTACTTTATCGTTAGTGGTAAGGAACATTAGTTGCAAGGAATGGAACTCGTTGCCTTCGTGTGTTATTCGGCACCATTAATCTTGGAGTCTTCAAGTCCAGAGTGAATAGGTTTTAAGACAATAAAAAAACAGTGTATCGTTTCCTTTTGCCAAAGTCATCGGCTGCAGTGCATTTTCAGGGAAGGAATTAAATGTTTTTATTCTATATTCCTGGATGACCGTATCATCCAGAAATAGAGACTAAAAAGTTATTTTGACAGCATGTAATTCAAACTCACGGTGGATTACGTCAGTTAGGTAAGGTTATTGCCTTTTTTTTTTGCTCCTAAAACGCTTTGTTTTGTTTAATGCTCTTTGTTTGCTGACAAAATTCATTTTAAAACTGACCAAAACCGCTTTATTTTTTAAATGGAAGCCATTTTTTATCGCGGTCCCCATGCATACCATTTACCTACCCTACATTGCAATGCGTCATAAACTAATCACATGGCAGAATTCTTCTGCGCATGACTGGGCTGAGTACGATCTCTGATAATCAGTATTTGAGTCATACACATACCCGAATTTCTGTATGTTTGTGGAACCGCAGTTATATTAATATTGCATCAAAAAGATTAGTATACTTACCATTTTTTTTTGTTAATGTTCGACGGGGAAGCTCTTGGACGGGGACCTTCATCTGATCTGGTTTCATCAAGTTATGATAAGGCCGAAGGTGGAGGCGCCCTTCACCCGGAATCCTCAACAGTCTGAGGAACTGGCTATCTTACCTCTAAATGCCGGAATACAAATGAATTGTTGCTATGGCGACAGACGGTAACCAGCCAGCTATTTCCCTTAAGTGTCGTCTAGCGTATTCAACAAAGTAACATAAAGAAGTCAGGGCTCTCGTATAGAAGTTTTGTGAAATCTTTTCCGGTTAAAATGTCTTTCTGCTCCGCTTCGATTCCCTGCTTCCGACAGCGCATTGCACAACACTACGTGTCAAAATTCAACCTGAGAACCGTTGATATCGTGCCAAAGTATACATCAAGCAACTATCCGACCAAAATGGCTCCTCCCAGACAAAAATAAGCCGAAAAACTTATCCGATACGCCTTTGCATATAGAACAACATTCAATGAATCTGTACACTTTCTCCTATTTATTTTTTAAAGATATCCGACCTCCTCGCTTCCATTATAGCGTGTTGGCAACGCGCCAGTCGCTGGTTGTTTGTGTTTACACATCGTACTGGCTGCAACACAATTTATGTATGAAACTCCTTTGATGATCTTATAAAGTGGCCACAATTGGTGCTTATTTTTGCGCGACCTCAATTTGTCGCCGCCGAGGCTAGATACCGGCTACCAGCTACCGACTCACACAGTAATACAGTATACAGTAGATGCCTACGTTGAACGGTTGATGTGAAAATCACGTGGATTTTGTTTGTATTTCGCGTCTCGCTCGCACAGAATAATATTTTGTTTATAGAATAAAAACAAACAAACAGACACGACTTATTCCCCTTCGAGGATTCACCTCTGATCACTACTTATCATCTTAAGAGGATCCTCTATCAATAAACACTTAATATATTGAGTCAAGGGTATGGTTACTAACGAATTGTTTGGTACTCGTGCTTTTAATCAACGTGTAACATAATATTTTAAACGCGAATTTATTTATTTTTTGATTTTTATATACAAAAGTTATATGATATGAATTCATTATTGTATGTATGTAACAGGCCCCAAAGCTCAGTGAAGCTCAGTAGCTCAGAATTAGAGGTTTGTTCTGTGTTGGAGTGTTGTATCGTAAGACATTGTATGAATGTTTACATATTATAAGCTTTGCTTAGTTTGTGGTTAGATGGCGCTGTGTGATATTAATTATAAAAGTCTTGTAATTTTACACACACATTTATTTTCAGCGATGTTTGAAACTTGAAAATAACTGGGACCTTTCTTTGATAATGATAAAATTTATTTTAGATAAAAAAAAAAATCCTTTGCATCCGACATTATCATTTTATATACTGTAGGTCACGATCGAACGTGCTTGGCACACGTGTTCTATGCAAAAACGAATGCAATATAGTGATATATTGCAGTTTTGCAGTACCTAATGCTCATTGATACTGTATAATGATTAAACATTTTTTTATTGTACGATGGGGAATTGGCCTTCACCTGGTTACAAGTTGAGATAAGGCCGAAGGTGCAAGCGCACTTCACCCGGGATCCTCAACAAACTGAGGAACTGACTATCTTACCTCTAAATGCCGGAACACAACAATTTTACAATTGTTGTTATGGCGACAGAATTAGGTAAGATGGTGGTAGCTAGCCAGGGAGACCCAAACAAAGTCCTACCACCAACCAAACCAAGCACAATATATTGTAATCCCCATGGTAATCGAACCCGGGACCTCTGGATCTGAAATCGGTGGGTTGCACCACTAGACCACAGAGGCGGTTCAATCAATAAAACAGCTGTACGCCAACTTTTATGTCTTTGACCGCCATAATAATATACGTATATGTACCTTCACCGACGATAAGGCTCCGTTGAGTGGGGAGTTTCCCACATATGACACAGACGGTATATTTAGCAGCACTCGTTTGTTACCTGACTAGGCTTAGAAAAGTAATATCTAGGGGTTTTTTTTACTTACTTAGGTTTGGCTGTATTTATCTGTAGTGATTTTCGAGTCTCCGTTTCCGTCATACCTTAAATCCCAATAATTTGCGAAATGTCGATGCATACTTCTTAGCAGAGTAGATTCTATGCTTACTTTTTGTATCTTCAAGTATTTCTCAAATACCTGTAATTTTCTTAGACGGTTTACTTAGCGGCACTAAAATAAGTTTGTTACTTGACCAGGCTAAAGATGGAATATCTGGGGATAATCGTTTTCCAAAAGCACTTGATTTGACTATATTCCCAATAATTTGTTGTTACTAATAGAAAACTTCAAATTCTGATGCATTATTTCTAGCAGTCCATTCAAGGCTAACTCGTATCGTGAATTACTTCGTAAATATCTATAATTTTCTTTGAGGACATCACACATGCTATCATCCAATATTATTTGAATACGTTTCTCGTAACACGACACTCGGCATTGACGAGAATAGCTGGCCACCTTCTACGGTGCTCGTGTGTTTGTCATTTCACATGAACTGAACTGATATGCGAGTGACGATTTGTTGAAGTTCGCCTTCTCGGAATTTGTCGTGATCTGTGCTTGTCTTTGACAGATGCACTGTATTCTTCTATTCTAATCGCTTCACTATGGCAATGGGATCGTCGCAGAATTGCCGTTGTGAATTCTAACTGCCATTCTAGTCTAGTTGAATCGACGCCCAGATTGTCCCTTTGATTTCGTGACACACATATAGCGTTTCATTGTTGATTTCTATTCTATTGAGCCTAAACTGGTGATAATGATGCTGACTATCATACTCCGAACAGGCTTTGTTTTTGCAATTCTTACTAACCTATTTTTATATTGACTTATTTACCTCCTAACAAAATGGATGTCTATGTTATATATTATATCCGAATAAATAAATTTTCAATTTAAATTTTCAGTTTTCAATTTATAGTTTGCGTAACAAAATGTTTAAAAAATCTGATAAAAACATTGTATCATATTTTTGTATATCAAATGATTCAAGTACACTTGGTCACAACATTTTACAAATGTTATTGAGACACAAAAATTCACAATCCAATCAAAATAAGATGATATTTGTGCATAACCAAAGTGGGTAGCTATAAAATTGTGAACTGCGGTAAACCAGATTTATCATAAAGAACAAAACAGTCCGCTTAGGCACAAAGTACCATTTCGTCATGTCTATTGGACAGGACTTAAATCTCGCCTAGACTACAGTCTTGTTGTGCCATAATTTCACGCTCGCCTGGCGATTGGCGATCACATTGTAGCAAATGCAAAACAGATAACGCTGACCCCCTCTTTTTGATGCGTGAGTGAATACGGTGGTAGTTTATACCCCCAGCAAAGGAACATGGGCTTTACGCATTGTGAATTATGATTATTTAAGCCTTTATTTCAGATAATGACGTAGTAGGTAATTAGCTAGTTGGGTGCTGTGAAAAACACACGTTGCGTTCTTCATAGGTAGCTAGGGTCTCAGCACTCTTAGTGTTAATTTAATATTTTACGCGACATCGACACTCATCTGTTTGCACTTTTTGGCACATGCCTCCTCCAACTTCTTCCACTCCTCTCTGCTCTCGCTATTCTTATCCATGTTTTCCCTGCAATAAATTTATGCTCGTCCTCCCATCTTTTGTGCTGTTTCCCTCTTTTACGTATATTATTGTGATTCGGGAACCAATTCATCAGGGTCCTACTCCATTTCTCTTTTCCCCTTGCTGTATGTCCTTCCCATCTCAATTTTAGTTTCATTATTTTAAGTGTAATCTTCTTTTTTTGTATGTCGTCTTAGTTTTTATTTTGTTATATTATTTAATTTCCTTTTTCCGAGCATACTCTCTCCATGGCGGATTGGCAGACTTCTAGCTCCTTGGCATGGGCTAAGTCTGGCACCCGTATGCTAAAACTGGCAAAATACAGCTATCGTAAAGTTTACTCTTGAAGTAGATGTTTGTATCGTATTGTAAATTTTAAACGCCTCTGTGGCCTAGTGGATCCCCGGGTTCGATCCCCAGGGGAGCGATATTGTGCTTGGTTTGGTTGGTGGTATTATTACCACCTGGCTAGTTAGCACCATCTTAACTAATTCTGTCGCCAATTGCTGTGTTCCGACATTCAGAGGTAAGATAGCCAGTTCCTCAGTTTGTCGAGGATTCCGTGTGAAGTGCGCTGCGACCTTCGGCCTTATAATAATTTGAAACTCAGTTGGAATAAAGGTCAAGCAAATCCCCGTCGTACAATAAACCAAATATATATGATCGTTTCCAGGTGTCCATCCTCTCTCGCTTGTCACAAGAATCGGCGGACGAGTTCAACTTCGTCCGCGCGTACGAATGCTTCCAGCATCGTTCACACACGTGTCTCGTGTTCGAGATGCTCGAACAGAACCTGTACGACTTCCTCAAACAGAACAAGTTCTCGCCGCTACCGCTCAAGTACATCAGGCCGATACTTCAGCAGGTGCTCACTGCGCTGCTGAAGCTCAAAGTGAGTTGCGTTACCTTCTTACTTGTTATGCTCGCCTGGTACCTGTACCATCATCGTATATGTTTTTTATACCGCTAAGGTGACAAACAGGCATACGGCCCACCTGATGGAAAGCGGTTACCGTAGCAACACCAGAAGCATTACTCGCGCATTGCCGACCCTTTAAAAAAAACAATTTCATTTTTGAAAAACCCCATACTGTAGCTAGTAGGGAAAACCTCTGCAGGGAGATCATTCCACAATTTAATAGTTCGCGGGAGAAATTTGTATTTGTCAGCTGCCCTGGTAGATTGCTGATGCTGGACGCGTTGTATTATTTTACAAGCCAGGTAGGTTGTGGGTTCGATTCCCACCCAGGACAAACATTTGTGTGATGAATATAGATATTTGTTCCGTGTTTGGGTGTTGTTTTGTAAGATAAGTATTTTTTTACATAAAAAAAAAACGTATTTTATATTTATTTATGACATCCTAGTGATAAATAAAGTTTGTGTGCAGGTTAACTGACATATCGCCATCTCTTTCCAGCAACTTGGCCTTATACACGCGGACTTGAAGCCTGAGAACATAATGCTTGTGGAGCCGGCGCGGCAGCCTTACCGCGTCAAAGTGATCGACTTCGGCAGCGCCTCGCACGTGAGCAAAGCCGTGTGCAACACCTATCTGCAGAGCCGGTATTACAGGTAAGAAGGTTCTACACCAACTCCCTGTTATTTATCCAACACTTATATTAATAGCAACAAGCCTCACAGCTCAGTTGGTAGTAGCTCTGCCTTCTGCGCTGTAGGTTGTGGGTTAGATTCCCACTCAGGACAAGCATTTGTGTGATGAATATAGATGTTTGTTCTGTGTTTGGGTGTTGTATTGTATCATAAGTATGTATGTACAAAAAAAAAGAAAAAAAAAGTATCTTTGTATTCTATCCGTAATCTAGTTCCCATATTACAAGCTATGCTTAGTTTGGGACTAGATGGCGCTGTGTGAAATTAGTGTCCTGTAATTTTTTTTTTTTTTACTTATTGCATATTATTATGGGGAAGTGCAGCCGATATAAAAAGTTTTTTTATTTTAGTTACTTTCACAGTATTATGTCTTATGGTATATCTTTATGGGGAAGTGCAGCCGATATTGAAAGCGTTTTTATTTTAGTTACTTTCACAGTATTATGTCTTATGGTATATCTTTATGGGAAAGTGCAACCGATATTGAAAGCGTTTTTATTTTAGTTACTTTCACAGTATTATGTCTTATGGCATATCTTTATGGGGAAGTGCAGCCGATATTGAAAGCGTTTTTATTTCAGTTACTGTCACAGTATTATGTCTTATGGCATATTTTTATGGGGAAGTGCAGCCGATATTGAAAGCGTTTTTATTTCAGTTACTGTCACAGTATTATGTCTTATGGCATATTTTTATGGGAAAGTGCAGCCGATAATAAAAGCGTTTTTACTTTAGTTACTCATTTCACAGTATTATGTCTTATGGCATATTTTTTATGGGGAAGTTCAGCCGATATTGAAAGCATTTTTATTCTACAGAAGAGGGCTGTACGGGCAATTTATAAAATGAAAACTCGTGACTCTCTTAGGGAACGTTTTAAAGAGATTGGTATTCTTACAGTCAGCTCCCAATACATTTATGAAAATCTTATGCTCACAAAAACATTGATGAGTTTAGTAAAATAAAGTGATTGATGTACACATTGTTAATACTAGAAATAAAAATAAACTTGATATACGTATCGCTTAGGAAAAGTAAATGAATGAATGAATGAATGAAAATACTTTATTGCACACCTTAAAAATAAAAACTGGATAACTTAGAAATAAATGTATATACAATGAGCGGTATTATCGCTAAGAAGCGATTTCTTCCAGACAACCTTTGGATGGAGATGATTTCACCTATACGTATATCATACATTATAAGTAAAGCTATGCTACAAATATACACACTACTAATCATTCATTCTTAGGAAACTGCGTGAGATTCTATAATAAACTTCCTCAAATCACCACCAAACTCTGCTCGTAAATTCAAATAGTATATAAATAATAATTTAATTAAAAGTGCCTACTACAAAATAAGTGAAGTCCCAAAAGATCGTGAGCCACCACCATCCGTCGATCGAACCTTCACTCTCCACGAATGTAGTAAAACAACGAAATGGTGTAATATCCACAGGGCCCCGGAGATAATCCTAGGGCTGGCGTTCTGCCGATCGAACCTTCACTCTCCACGAATATAGTAAAACAACGAAATGGTGTAATATCCACAGGGCCCCGGAGATAATCCTAGGGCTGGCGTTCTGCCGATCGAACCTTCACTCTCCACGAATGTAGTAAAATAACGACATGGTGTAATATCCACAGGGCCCCGGAGATAATCCTAGGGCTGGCGTTCTGTCGATCGAACCTTCACTCTCCACGAATGTAGTAAAATAAGGAAATGGTGTAATATCCACAGGTCCCCGGAGATAATATTAGGGCTGGCGTTCTGTCGATCGAGCCTTCACTCTCCACGAATGTAGTAAAGTAACGAAATGGTGTAATATCCACAGGGCCCCGGAGATAATCCTAGGGCTGGCGTTCTGCGAGGCGATCGACATGTGGTCCCTGGGCTGCGTGGTGGCCGAGCTGTTCCTCGGCTGGCCGCTGTACCCTGGCTCCTCGGAGTACGACCAGATCCGGTACATCTCGCAGACGCAGGGCCTGCCCACGGAACACATGCTCAACAGGTAACCACTGAACAGTTCAATACCGCCTCTGTGGTCTCACTAGACCACAGAGGTTCAACGGTTCAACGCACCGATTTCAGATCCAGAGCTCCCGGTTTCGATCGATAAAGTCCGCCCGGCCTAGCTACCACCATCTTACCTAATTCTCCGCCATAATAACTATCCTTAAAAAAATGTCGCGTACCGGCATTTAGATGTAAGATAGCCAGTTCCTCAGTTTATTGAGGATTCCGGCTGAAGTGCGCCTCTTGCAACCAGGCGAGATGAAGGCAAAGCGCTTCCCCGTGGAACGATAAAAAAAACATGCGGCCAGCTGGTCCTGACGCCTTAGTATGAGTTTCTGACAGCTAACGGAAACTATTTTCGTTTTCGTATAGGGCGCTGTAGTTCCTTTCAATGTCCGCTAACCAAATGTATGGATTTTTTTTGTGTTTGTTCCCAGTGCGAGTAAAACGGCCAAGTTCTTTTACCGCGACGTGGACAGCACGTACCCGTTCTGGCGGCTCAAGACCCCCGAGGAGCACGAGCTGGAGACTGGCATCAAGAGCAAGGAGGCCAGGAAGTACATCTTCAACTGCCTCGACGACATCGGACAAGTACGTACCTAACCCTTGCGAACCGGCGGGCGGTTGTCTGCCAGCTTTAATTAATGAATGAACGAGTGAGTGAATGAATGAACGAATGAGTGAATGAATGCATGAATGAATGAAAAATACTTTATTGCACACCTTAAAAATAAAAACGACGTCTCGCTCTCTATGTAAAACACACAGTGAGTGTAATAGCCAATTCAAACGGGCTAAAACTCGAAGCATAGCTTTGCATTAGCCGAGATTTGGCATAAACTATAAAATGTTTTGATTTCTCGTATATGTTTTGCAGGTCAACGTACCAACAGATCTCGAAGGCGGCCAGCTCCTGGCCGAGAAAGCAGACAGAAGGGAATTCATCGATTTACTAAAGCGAATGCTTACAATGGACCAGGTAACAAATCATACGCAATTCATATAAAAAAAAAATCATTGTAGAAAATAATTAAAAATAATCTTCATTCATTGTTTTATATAAATAAATAAATATTGCATTAATTTCACAAAGCGCCATCTAGCCCTAAACTAATACAATTGTTGTATTACAAGTGGTTGGTTGCACTTGGTCATAACTCATAATTGCCATGTAAATTTTGTTTGACATTTATAATTTTATTTTATTTTGTGACACTTATTTGATTGTTATTTTTAATTATTTTTGAACTTTGCCTACTACTACATAATCTAAAATAAATTTTATAAGTTTTAATTTTATTTTTTTAAAACATAGTTATGTAATTAGTGTAAGTGGCACTGGCCGTAGTTATTAATAATAATAAATAAATAAATAACATTTACAAATGTTGTAATGACACAACAATTCACAACCCGCGACGGGCCTCGAACCAATTGAGCTATTTGTTATTTGGATTTTGAGCCATTGTAACATTAATGTAACATTGTAATATCTAGTTTTTAAAAAAATAAACAGTTATGTTTTTGTACCTCTGTACTTTATTAGTCCGAGGTCTGTAACTGAATGTAATGTGGGTCTCGATTAGTACGATGCCGCTAACTGAATGTAATGTTGGTCTCAATTAGTCCGATTTCTCTACCTGAATGTAATGTCAGTCTCGATTAGTCCGATGTCGCTAACTCAATGTAATGTCAGTCTCGATTAGACTGATGTCGCTAACCGAATGTAATGTCAGTCTCGATTAGTCCGATGTCGCTAACCGAATGTGATATAAGTCGATTAGTACGATGCCGCTAACTGAATGTAATGCAAGTCTCCATTTGTCTGATGTCGTTAACCGAATGTAATGTAAGTCTCGATTAGTCCGATGTCGCTAAATGAATGTAATGTTTCAGGAAAGACGAATAACACCCGGCGAAGCTTTGAACCACGCGTTCGTGACGTTAGCGCATCTCGTTGATTACGCGCACTGCAATAACGTGAAGGCTTCCGTGCAGATGATGGAGGTATGTTGTGTTACCTCCAAAGTGGGGGGTGGGGAGTCTGATGCCCTCGCTGACGTGGTCTACGGACCAGGGCTCTGGGCTGTTGAGTGACACTTGTTAGGCATCTGTTCTATATTGAACTCGGCTTTTTAACCGACTTCAAAAAAAGGAGGAGGTTCTCAATTCATCAGAATCTTTTTTTTTTTATATTATGCATGTTTCCCGATTACTCGACGACGCCTGGACCGATTTGGAGAATTCTTTTTTTTGTTTGGAAGGATATACTTCACAAGTGATCCCATCGTCATCAGGATCTGATGAATCCAGGAAACTCTTCAAATATTATAGGCACACTTGAAGAGTTTTGGATATTTTGAGGCCCCACCCTCAAAATGTATTACCTCAAAAGTAAGGAAAAAACGGATCATTATAGGATCTCGCGTCTGTCTGTCCGTCCATCTGTCATCAAAGTAATTGAAATAAATACGTGATCCAGGTAAACGGAATTGTATCATATTAATCATTGAAGTCGGTTTCTTTTTAGTTTTAAAAATGTAATTATCCTAGTATATATACCACAACCAACACAAAGTGAGATGAAGCCCAAGCGTTTCCCCGATAACAATCACAAAAAAAAAATAGGTATGTTTAGGTTAATTTGGGGCGAAATAGCTTCGTGTTTTGGTTGGTGGTAGGACTTTGTTCAAGTCCGCCTGGCTATCTAACCATCTTACCTAAGTATCCTCGGAATGTTGAGGATTCCGGGTCAAGTGCGCCTCCACCGCCTTATGTTCTTGTAACCAGGTGTGATGAAGGCCAAGAGAAGAAAGAAAGAAAGAAAAACATTTTATTGGCACACAACAACACAGCACAGACAATTTATACAATGTAAACACTTATTATATATCCTAATTAGTAAATGATTAATAAATAAATTTTATACTATATCTTTATTCAATAAAAAGTACAATTAAACTAACTATGTACAAAGGAATCAGTCACATTACTTAAGGACCGTTATAAACGGCCTATAGGTAACTGAACTGTTCCAGACCAGTACCAGACGGAAGCGTGCCCAAGACACTGCATTGCCACGCTGAGTAGCTATGCTAATTCGCTGGCCTAAATAAGAGCCAGCCCATGGGTCATAAATAAATTGGTTGGTAGATATCTACCCACCCAACCCTCCTACTGCAAAGAGGTGCTAATTAGTTTGCGCTGATGTATAATGTGCCAAATGGCACCAACTCAGCTTAAATTCTGCTCCACTTTCGTTGCTTTACGAAAGCGCTTGTTTTCAAGTGGGGGCATCGCGAGTGGTTCCCCGTCGTGCAATAAAAATATGAGATAATAAGTGTCTGCGTATCCTTCAGGTGTGCCGAAGGTCTGGCAGCGGCGTGGGCGGAGTCGGCGGCGCGGACTACGGCGTCAACGGAGTGGTCAGCGCCGCGGCGCCGCCCGCCCATCACCTCGCCCTCACGATCAACCAGCAGCGGCTCAGGGCGGCGCCCTACGATAACCTGGTGAGTTGTACATTTACAACATTATCATTACCCCAATTTGACAATGAATTTGATCTCTTCACATGATAGCTTTGAATACATACTTGGTTATTTGTATGGGTCACGTAAAAAGAACTGGAGGGGATGAGTTGCGAGTGGGTTACAGCTACGCACAAAAGTAATTTATATATTTGCCTATTGTTATATTCAGCTGGCAGCTTTGATTAATTGAGAAGTCATAGATCGTAGAGTCGGCATATTTTTTTAAACCGATTCGAAACCCGAATGCAAGAAGGGGTAATTTTTTTACGAAATTACACTTACATACGTACTTGGAATTTGCTTATGAACAATTAGGTTAGTTAATTTTTGCGGCACATGGAAACCAGATGAGGACCGAGGTTGAGATTCGTACCTACCTTTAATTTTTATCTGATTTGTGGACTGGACTTAGTGGCCTTTTTGAGAGAAATAAAGATTCTCGTCGGAATTTGGCATGGATATAGTGTATGCCATGTGATAGGACACAGGCATGTATTCGGATTGGTACCACATGGGCGAAGCCCTAGGCTAAAGCTTGTGGTATTACAAATATGTATCAGTGTTTGGGTGTTGTATTGTATGATAAGTATATATTTAGTGACCATAATACAACCATTGGGATTAGAATAGTTTAGTAAAATATAAATTTATTAAACTTTAATATGAACTAATACAATGTTTGTAATTGCAGTACCAGCTGTACCAAGGCGGGCGGGTGGCTGTGGGCGGGGCGCGGCAGTACGCGACGCGGGCGGAACCCTTCCCGCACCAGTTCGTCTCCTCGATACTCTGCCAACCTGCGTACCAGGTAACTACATGAATATTTACATGTGCATTTTGAACACCGGACTTACCCACGTATATGTTTATGTCGATGCAGGCACCAACAGTTTCAGCACATTACTTTCTTTTTTTACGACTGCGAATGTTGAAGCCTTCATCTCATCTGATGTCGAGTTATTATAAGGCTGAAGGTAAAAGCCATATGCCGGAATACAATATTATAGAATTGTTGCTGGCGACAGGCTTAAGGTAAGATGGTGGTAGATAGCCAGGCGGACAAAACGTAGTTAAGGTTTATATGGAGGAGTGCAAAAAGCTAAAACCATTTTCGGATAAATACTAGACGACAAGTACTACTACTTGTGGGTAGTGTGGAGTTTAGCAAAAAATGTCGCTGTGGTTGTCATCCACGCCATGATAACTGATCATTGGCGCTTCTAGGTCCAACAGCTAGCCGCAGCGGCCGCGGCCGCCGCCGCCGCCCATCACCAACACGGAGTCGGCGGCGACGTCGGCGGCGTCGGGGGCGTAGTCGGCGGCGTCGGCGAGTGGCGCGCGCCGCTCATTGTGGAACCGGCACCGTTAGCCGAGCCCGATGTTTGGGATTACCATCCGCATCATTTGCACCATCACTCGCATAAAAGGTAAATAAACTCAAATAGATTGCCTTCTGCGCTGTAGGTTGTGGGTTCGATTTCCACTGGGGACTGATATGTGTGATGAATGATTGTTCTGAGTTTGGGTATAATAATGTGTTATAGGTATGTATTTAAAAAAAAATGGTTCTATTCATATTTACGTAATATAGTGTCCATACAACAAACTTTGCTTAGTTTGATTTTCAAATTTTATTTTGAAATGGAAGAATTTTGCCCGTGTACTCAGAATGGAAAAAGCTAGGTTCGTTTACTACTGGGCCTTAGTATATGTGCGAAATTTCAGCTCAAATATGATGTTTTTCGCCAAAGTGTTGTTTGGATGATTTTTGATGTGTGGGCTTACTTAGCTATGGTGGTAGCAGAGTCCATGTTCTTAAACAAAATAATGATTTTTGTTTATATAGAAATTCAATATGAGTTTTTTTCAGTGGTGTAATATGGTTTGTCAACAGATCCACCAAGCAACAGACGACAGCAGTACCGCATTACCAGCCGCATCACCAAACGCACCAATACAGGTAACTATTTATTTATTTATTTATTAATTTATTTATTTATTCATTTATTTATTCATTTATTTATTCATTTATTTATTCATTTATTTATTCATTTATTTATTCATTTATTTATTTAATTATTTAATTAGCACGGCTCTCGCCACTTACACTAATTAATTACCTAATTAAATTACATACATAACACAACATTGAATGAAGTCAAAATACAGTAATATATAGGCAGTTAATAAGTACTTAAATTAATTGTTAAATCAAATTACAAATTACTAACAAACACAAATTACTTAAGATACTGTCATTATTAATAATTGGGAAAAAAGATTAATATTAAAAAAAAAAAAAAAATTGTTCACTCACTCATCTCACAAAACCTCAAACATTCACTCATGATTGCCTTCCATCCATCCGCAAACATATCACAGTTAGGGTTTAACTATAACTATACTTAACCTATCTTACCTCTTAATGTTTTAAGATAATATTAAGTATTTAGGTTTATGATATAGGTAACACTTGTAATGTTATTAAATTACTATAAACTCTGTATACCTAAGTTAAATGGATCATCAAAAAATTAACCAACCCGAGGTTCTTGCCTTTCTCCTTGTGTGCTGGTCGCGATTCCGAACAGGCGGTAGATTTGACGTTTCAAAATGATCCTAAAAATATTAATGAATAAAAATATTTGACTTTGACTTTGCCGAAACACTACTATGTACTATTATTGTCATGGCCACAGAATTAGGTAAGATGGTATAGGACTTAGATCCACGAGGACTTAGATGATCATATTCCGAAGTATTTTTCGTTTTGCAGGTAACCCCTAAATTGTAACAAAATGTTGTGTTATTGGAATCAATCGCTTGGATACAATGTATTTAAGGTATACGTTGCTGCATTATTATCGAAAAAAATATTGGTTTTTGGAAAAAATGTCTATCAAAAAGACTTTTAATAGACAGTTTATTGCTGGTTGTCTTAGCCATTGAGACATGCCATTCCAAATAATTTCAAAAAACGACGGGGAAGATAAGGCCGAAGGTGGAGGCGCACTTCACCCGGAACCCTCAACTGACTGAGGAACTTTCTATCTTACCTCAATTTTTTTTTTGTGGTCTAATAGTGATACGTTTTCCAGTATGGCAAGCAGTAGCGGCAAGAAAGAGCCGACGCAGCTGTCGCCGGTCAAGAAACGAGTGAAGGAAGGCACGCCCCCTTCGAGGCACAGACACCATCATCACGATCACACGTTAGTTCCTCTATTACGTCAGCACGCCTTGTGAAAGCTAAAACTATTCATCCTGTAGCCGAGTCTGCCTGAAACGCGACAACGAATTTATTTATTTTTTATTTATTTAATTAGCACGGCTCTCGCCGCTTACACTAATTAATTACCTAATTAAATTACATACAACATTTAATGACGTTGAAATACAATAATATATAGGTAGTATATTAGTACTTAAATTAATTATTAAATCAAATTACAAATTACTAACAAACACAAATTACATAAGATATTGTCATCATTAATAATTGGGAAATGAGATGTCAAAAAGAAGCTGTCACAACATGTTTGATGGACACCGAGGAATTCGAGGAATACAGCAGAGTTCGGTCAAAAGTGGAAATGATTTTATTTCGTGATATTGTTTAGAATAATTTTGAAACGTTCAAGTCTACCGCCTGTTTGTAATCGCGACCAGCACACAAGGAGAAAGGCAAGAACATTTGGCTAGTTTGTACGTGTGATAAAATGTATATTCGTCACACAAATGTTTGTCCTGTGTGGGAATCGAACCCACAGCCTACAGCGCAGAAGGCAGAGTCGCTACCAACTGAGCTATGAGGATACAACGATTTGTCTGAAAATCTTGCCTATACTGTCAAGATTACGTAGAAATGATCAGCGCAGTGGCAAACGCGCGGCCCGGTTTCAACGCTAGCCCATCAAATTTAGACTCAATTCGTATGAGAATAGGGTGCTACCATTATCAACTGTTTGCGTTGATGTGATGTTGATGTATTTGTGGTATCGCTTAGGAGCACTCGTCAGCAGCCCGCGGCGCCGCAGGTGTGGGACAGCGCCGCGGCCGGCGCGCCGTGCCCCGCCGCGCACACGATCACCATCCGCGACACGCCGTCGCCCGCGGTCTCCGTCATCACCATCTCCGACTCGGAGTCGGACAACGAGCAGCCGCGGCGGCCGCGCAACCACGCCAGGGGTACGTCTGCACACATTACTACGAACTATCTTGTTCATTATGATGTAATGATGATGGGATAATGGTCATGATGAGATGATGATTATGATGGGAATTATCCCATCATAATCATCATCTCATCATGTTCATTAGAACACGATGAGATGGTGATTACAATGTGATGATGGACATGATGAGATGATGATTATGATGGGATAATGAACATGATGAGATGATGATTACGATGTGATGATGGTCATGATGAGATGATGACTATGATGATGACGATGATAAATAAATAAATATTACAGGATGTTAATTTCACACAACGCCATCTAGCCCCAAACAAGCATAGTTTGTTATATGGGAACTAGATTACGGATAGAATACATACTTATCATATGATACAACACCGAAACATAAAACAAACATCTACATTGATCACATAAATGTGTGTCCTGGGTGGGAATCGAATCCACAACCTACAGCGCAGAAGGCAGACTTACTGCTAACTGAGCTATGAGGCTTGTCAAATACAAACACATTCCAAGGATCTAATAAATGATTATGTGATGATGATGATATGATGATGACTATGATAAATATTTGCTACTTTTACTTACTTCGTCAACCTGCTTTCATCCATCCTCTATATATCCAAACCATCTTACCATACCTTTCTCAATATTTGTAACTACATCCTCTTTTACACCACACCACTACTGTTTCTTACTCTACCCATTAAAGTGCACATATGCTTAACAAAGCTCTCATCTCCACTGCATTTATTTACTTTCATTCATCTCCTCCCACACCCAACTTTCGCTTCCATACATTAAGAGTCTATGATATGTGAAATGGCTTAGCTTCAGCGATCATATCTACCACAATACTGTAGCATTTACTTTGAAATTAATATATGTTATAGTTCAGGATTGATGCTAGAACGCTTGTGTTTCGAAAACACGATCACATAAAATTTTCTCTAATGAAAAAAAATCCAAAGTTGACTCTAATTTGTACCAAAAATGTTCGCCATTCAATAAATACGCCTAATTAGGCTTTGACACTTTGTACAGCAAATAAAGACAGTATAAAGTAGAAGGTCTGTCATTTAGATTTTCAAAATTAATGTTTGTTTTACCGTAAAAAATTAAAACTTTAAAATTCGCGCGTATTTCTGTCATCTGGTGGTCATAAGCGCCGTGATTGAGCGCACAGCAATGTCACCTTTATTATAACTATATCTTAGCCCGTTTAAGTTTGCACTAACACTCCACTGTGTTAGACAGACGAGCCTCATCCGAGACTTGCCGGCTACTCATAAAGGCGTTAAGTCCCGTGCTGGCTACCCGCATTTACTCTTTCAATATCCCTTTCATATTTTCCATCTCTCGTAAAAAGCGTTCCCAAATATACAAACTCTTTCGTTCCACTTTCTCTTCCCCAAACACTAAACACGGCGTCATACATTCATTTTTTTCATGCACCATTACTTTCGTTTTTCCAACATTGACTTTCATTCCTTTACCTTCTAAAGCATCATGCAAGTCTGAGGCATTGTCTCTGTTAAACTAAGTATAAATAGTATGAACTTGGGTCACGTCAATGTTTATGCTAGCGTTAGTTCCGCCACTAGATGGCGCTTTGGAATGCTAGATCGTTCTGACAAAAACCAGCGCCTTGACTAGCATTGTTTTAGAACTGAATAAACATCAATAAATATTTCGAAGTATATCCACCCCTTAATCTTTTTATGGAAGGGTATCGAAAAGTTCGTACTGAACAGACTCTGTGGCGATTTCCAGCTACTTGAACAATGTCATGTGACCATTTGAGGGATGGTCAATATAGATACTTTAAGATAGATTATTTAGTAGACAGAAAAGTAACCCACATAAACAAAATGGGTTATTAGATGATTGTCATGTAATAGAGACACGGGATATATAAAACTAAAATATGATTTAAACTATATACCTAAATATAACACAACAACCCCGATATAGACCTATTCGATGATGTATGGATTCTTATTGTTTCTGTGTGTTTAAGGTATATTTAATACATTATTATTGTACAAGCTTTACATTTAATATTGTAAATAGTTTTTATAATAATAATAATAATAATAATAGTAAATAAATATTACAGGACATTCATTTTACACAGCGCCATCTAGCCCCAAACTAAGCATAGCTTGTAATATGGGATCTAGATTACGGATAAAATACTTAAATACATTTTGTTAATACATACGTACTATATAATATAATTTATGATGATTACAATTTATTTAAATGATATACCTAACTAAGTGTGACTGAATAATCATATGTGACTCAATATTCACTTAATTGATTATATTTAAAATTATGATTATTACAGATTGTATTTAGCGTAAGTGATTTTTGGCCGTTACTAATTAAATAGAAATAGAAATATTTCATTTTGCTATAAGTATGGTAGTACATGGTTTTTAACTAAATAAATGCGTTTACAAAACACAGTAGATACGTAAACGTGATACTATAATTGTTCAAGCCATTCATTTGATTCCTAAACATAGTTGTGTGATCGTTAGTTCATAATATTTAACTAGATGTCGCTACTAAATTTGGTACGCTTTCTAGATTGCGCAAGCGTTGTGTTTTACGAATCTGGCATAGAACGTAAGTTATGTTTTGTATTGAGCTCGTTTCGGTGATCTTTTGATTGCACAAATAAAGCAAGTTTGTCATATCGAAAGCGCCTTTTTATTGGGAAGTGACCCTGTTCATTCAATAATTGTGATATATGATGTGGTTTAAAGATGGCAATAATGGTTAAAATTAAATATTAGTTAACTGTTAATTGATAAAAAAATATATTGATATTTTTATTGGTTGAAAATATTAGTTAATATTATTTGTTTAGTACACGATTTGGTTATTGGTTGATGTTAATGCAGTTGAATATTTTATTCTATTGATCAAATAAAAGTAACCACTAATTTGTCTCTATCTAGTAGCACTATGGGTATTTGTTAAAAATATCACATCACTTTGTATTGAATAAAAATATCATATACAGCAAATCAGAGAAATTTAATCTCTAGTGAGGAGTTGAAAGCATACAATTGAATGAAGTCAACCTAATGCATAGTTGAAAACTCTGCGAGCAGCAACATACGAAATTGTTTCTTATTTGTACCACTTTAAAGTTAAAGTTTCAATGCAATCAATTATGTTAGTTCTAACTCAGGCTGAAGTTGATGTGATATTTTTATTCGATAATGTTAATTCTGATTATTGAATATAATGGTTGATTTTAAATATTAGTTAAATTTATTGGTTGATAGTTATATTCGTCATCTCTAATGTGGTTGTGTTGCAGGCGGCGGTGAATGCGCGACGGTAACGTCTGTGCACGCGAGCGCGGGCCAGCAGGCGACGTCCGCCGGCGTCATCTGCAGCGCGCGCACGCCGCCCCGCACAGACAAACACGTCAAGCACGAGCCGCAGCCGCAGCCGCAACCGCAGCCGCAGCCGCAACCCGCGCACCACACGCACCATCACACGGTAATACTTTGCCAACTACGTTTTTTTTTGTTTTTTTGTTGGGTACTTTGCCTTCATCTCACCTGGTAACGAGTTGAGATAAGGTGAGGAACTGGCTGTCTTACATCTGAATGCCGGAACAGAATAATATTAGAATTGTTATTATGGCAATAGAGTTAGGTAAGATGGTGGTAGCTAGCCAGGCGGACTCAAGTAAAGTCCTATAACCAACCGAGCACAACGTTGTACTCCCCTGAAGATCGAACCCGGGACCTGTGGATCTGATCGGTGGGTTGAACCACTAGACCACAGAGTTCAAGTTACTTTATTAATAACATCAGTTACACGTCAAAAATCATTCGAATAAAAGTAACAAACATAAGAAATAATAACAAACAATGATATAAATTATTACAATTATGCAATAAAATTACAGACTATTTATTACATATACTTACTATATAAGTAACATTGTCGGAATTGGTGCATTTACAATAAAAATGTATACCTACCAATAACTATTAATCATAATTAGAAATAACTAATATTCAATTTAATGTCATTCAATGTTAAAAATCACAAAAAGAATTGGGTACAAGTGTCAAATTGATAGAAAACAAATAAATAAAATATTACCTAATTAACATTATATAATTTATCTATATAGTTTCATGTCAATAAATTCATTTATGGTATAAAATGCATGATCGGTGAGCCATTTTTTTAATTTAAACTTAAAGGATTGCATTGATGGTGCGTCTGTGATATTTGGTGGCAGACGGTTATACACCACTGGTACCTTCATGTGAACCAGCTTCTCGGACTTGACTAGCCGATGGCGTATGGTCCTTAGCCTGTCATGGTACCTCTGATTGTACCTTTGCCCATCTCCAAACTTTGAGTACTCTTCTATGTGATTTTGGGCATAGATTGCGGCCTGGTATATCACAAGTGAGGGTACTGTCATTATTCCCAGTGATATAAAATAGAGGAGATAAACAGAGGCGGTTAAATGAATGATATCTATCTGAATGTTTTAAATCTGTATTTATCATGTCGTTGTAATTGCAGCAGCAACAGCAGCAGTCGCAGCCGGTGGTACAGCCGGTGGCGCAGCCGGTGGTACAGCCGGTGGTACAGCCGGCGGTACAGCCGGCGGTACGTCCGGTCGCGCCCATGGCGACGCCGCAGAGCCAGAAGAAGAGACTGCTGGCTCTCGCGCAGCAGGAGGCGCAGGCCAAGCGCGAGAGAGACCTGCAGGAGATGCAGCATCACTACCCGCAGGTGAGGCATCTTGCCCACTTACCTAATTCTGTCGCCATGATAGCAATTCTAGCAATTGTTGTGTTCCGGCATTCACAGGTAAGATAGCCAGTTCCTCTTAGTTTGGTAGTAATTCTGCCTTCGCTGTAGGTTGTGGGTTCGATTCCCGCCCAGGAAAAACTTTTGTGTGATGAATATAGATGTTTGTTATGTTTGGGTGTTGTTGATAAGTATGTATTTACGAAAAAAATAATATATAAGTATTCTATCCGTAATCTGGTTCCCATATTATAAGCTATGCTTAGTTTGGGGCTAGATGGCGCTGTGTGAAGTTGAGGATTCCAGTATTCATAACCAGGGGAATGAGATGAGGGTCAAGTGCTTATCCGTAGTACAATAAAAAAAAAAACTTCTCAAAAAAATTGTACATTAAATAAAATGTACAATTAAACTAACTATGTACAAAGGAATCGGTCAGATTACCTAAGGACCGTTACAAACGACCTATAGGTAACTCAACTGATCCAGACCAGTACTAGAGTTAGTTGGCGATCAGACTGGCTTCTTTTATTATATTCTTATACATTTTTGTTTAAATATCGAAAAAGAATGGGGTTTTTGTACAGTAGGTTCCAGCGATAAGTTCTGTGCTTATAGAATTCATTGAATTGACTGTTTCAGAGGCCATTCTTTTAAAAACTAGCCGCAATGCATTATATTGCATATATAATGCTTTGCGGCTTGTGAGAAAATAACAAGATGTTTACTTCGATACACGCCAGGTGGATTCAGCGATGTGTTTCATAGTAGTGTTGTTTTTATAATGTTATGAATTATTTCAGAGTGGAACAGTACGCCAAGCGAACGAATACCAATGTAATCAATATGTGCCCGTTCAACACAACAAGAGGGATAGTGTAAGTGTTTGTCATCACAATGATATTTCGGACAATCAAATATGTAGCTCAGGGCAAAGCAATTGTTTTATAGCCACTACCGATAGGTATAACTATATCCGTATTTCAAGTGATGGCACTTGGCCATTTACAAATGTTATTATGATAAAAATATTCACAACCCGCGACGGGACGCGAACCCGCGTCTTTTCCTGGAGCCGGAAACGCTCTAACCAACTGAGCTACGGGGGTACCGACGTAGATCCCGAATGTTTGTTTCATATCTCTCGGGTATAGCGCTGATAACGTCATCTCGCAGAGATTCACTGGACTGTGATCTGCCCTAGTGTTTGAAATCACGCTCAATATCACTAGCGCCAAATGGCGTTTTTTGCCGTCGTGGGTTTGCTAGGTTTTGTGTAGCGCGTTTGTCGGGCTTTAAAAAAAATTTGGACTTTTTTTGGACTTTGGACTTTTTTTTGGACTTGGACTTAACTTGGACTTAGTCGGACTTGGTGTGGACTTGTAGGACTCGCAGCTCAACATTTGTAAATTCTACATTCAGAGGTAAGATAGCCAGTTCCACAGTTTGTTGAGGATTACGGGCGAAGCGCGCCTCCACCTTCGCCCTTAACCTGTTACCAGGTGAGATGAAGGCTTGGCTTCCCCGTGGTACAATAACAAATAAAAAAAGTTTCAATATATCATAGCTCAGTTGGTAGTAACTCTGCCTTCTGCGCTGTAGGTTGTGGGTTCGATTCCCACGCAGGACATACATTTGTGTGATGAATATAGATGTTTGTTCTGTGTTTGGGTGTTGTATTGTATGATAAGTATGTATTAAAAAAAAATGTATTCCATCCGTAATCTGGTTCCCATATTACAAGCTATGCTTAGTGTGGGGCTAGATGGCGTTGTGTAAAATTAATGTCCTGTAATATTTTTTATTTTTTTTTATTTTATTTATGTATCAATGAAGTTTGCGTGTTTCCAGAATGGCGGCTGCCGAGAGTACCTGCCGACGAGCGTGGGCGGAGTCGGCGGCGTGAGCGCAGTGAGCGTGAGCGTGGCCGCGCCGCCGCCGCCGCAGGCGCACAAACACGCCTGGCACCACCACGCGCCGCTGCCGCATCCGCATTACAAGTCAGTATCACATGCAGCACGCGACCTTCTGGATTATCAAGGATAATACAATAAATAAATAAATAATGATAATAAAAAAAAAAACTAAGATAGCTAATTGATTCAGGCGTTATTTTGCGGAAATCCATATTTCAAAATAAAATCTGAAAACAGAAAAAATATTTAGTAATAAATCAGCTGAATCTCTCTGGAAAAATCACTTGCAGCGCAGAGCTCGGAGCGACAACACGTCCACAGAGGGCTAGTCAGTGAGCAGCAAGAGCTATTTCCTGAGGATGCCTCGTGTAGAGGCGAAACACGTGTCGAATTGATTTTTTCAGAGAGATTTAGCGGATTTATTACTAAATATTTTTTCTGTTTTCAGATTTTATTTTGAAACAATAAGTAACTAGATTTAAACCGCCTCTGTGGTCTAGTTCGCCTACTGGTGTCAGATCCCGAGTACAAAGTTGTGCTTGGTTTGGTTGGTGGTAGGACTTTGTTTAAGTCCTGGTTAGCTACCACCATCCTACCTAAGTCTGTTGCCATAATGTCCCAGTGCCCGTGTGTTCCATTTAGAGGTAAGGTAGCCAGTTCCTCAGTTAGTTGAGGATTCCGGGTGAGTTGCGCTTCCACCTTCGGCCTTATCATATCTTGAAAAATCAGGTGAGGTGAAGGACAAGTACCCGTCGTACTATAAAAAAAAAACACACGACCGTCTGCCTTATCAAGGTATACATCACGTTTTTTACCGCCTCTGTGGTCTAGTTCCCCTGCCGGTGTCAAATCAAGAGGTCCCGGGTTAGATCCCCAGGTCTACAATATTGTGCTTGGTTTGGTTGGTACCTAATTCTGTTGCCATAACAACAATTCTTAAACCGTTGCGTTTCGACCTTCCTTATCATAACTTGAAAATCAGGTTTTTTTTTATTATTATTTTATCGTACGACGGGTTAGCACTTGGACTTCATCTCACCCGGTAACAAGTTGAGATAAGGCCGAAGGTGGTGGCGCACTTCACCCGGAATCCTCAACGAACTAAGGAGCTGGCTATCTTACCTCTGAATGCCGGAACACAACAATTTTAGAATTGTTACTATGGCGACAGAATTAGGTAAGATGGTGGTAGCTAGCCAGGCGGACTTAAATAAAGTCCTACCACCAACCAGAGTTGAGTTTAAGGTCCAGAAAAATCGGGTGAGATGAAGGTCCAGGAACATCAGGTGAAATGAAAAAATGTGGTAAAATTGTTGCCATAAGTGAGTCGTGTAAATAGTTTTTGTTGAGATATGTACCAACGCGTATTGTTTCAGGACGAGCAGCGGCGGAGTGCTATCTCCGGCGGGCGGCGTCTCTCCGGGCGGGTATCTACCCCCGCCGCCCCTTTACGTGCCCACCTACCACTATCACACGTGAGTAAATCATGAAAGAGAGAAAAAAAAATAGGGGACACAATATTGGCCCCCATACAGTTACTAACTGTATTTAAAGATGAATAAAAAAGTTGAGTAAAATACAACCTGTAACAGAATATGTGTACTATGCTAAACGGGGTTATCCGACCCGACTCGTGGAACAGCGTTTGTTTTACGACTTTTTGAATTTTGGTTCAAAGTTTTTCGTAAAACAAGGTCAAAGTTCTGACACCAACAGCTGGTTTTTTGAGTTGAGACTACTCTATTGTGAATTTTTGTGTCATTATTTATAGCGTTTGTAAATAAAAGTCAGCCTTTGGGTTTTGTGTCGTCTCTACCAAAAGCTTTGCAAGGTTTTTGAATTGATTTGAGACTCTGCTCTTCTGGTTGGAGTTAGGCTGGCTATACTAGCCGGACATTTCTCACGCACAATGGACCACCTAGGAGTCTAATAGCGGAAATGGGAAACTTTATAAATTTAACATTCATAAGGTTTTTTAATTAATCTTAAAATGCATCGGAAAACTAGCCCTACTAGCACTAGCCCTACTCATTGTGTGTTTCCGAACAGGCGGTAGTTATAACTACTCAATATTATCTTAAAAAATCTCTTCTTACTGATGAAATTAATTTTGATCGTGTTCCATCCAAAGGTTGTACAGAAGAGATCGCTCTCTAGGACGCCATTGTACTAATAGCTTTTGTCAACATTTATTTACCTCGGTTTACAATAAATAATTTTCTAAATTATCATCTTTTACATCGGCAAAGGCCTCCCCCAACTTCCTCCACTCCCCTATGTCCTGTAGGTACTATATTAAATATATTTATTTTGGAACAGAAACATATAAGCTTAAGCTTTTTCTTATGATCACCAGAGAGAAATGTGTGTGAGATGTAAGCATGGAGTGTGAGTGTGAAGTATGAGTGTGTGGAAGTGATGTGTGGGTGGGTGTGTGTTTTGTATGAAGGATCATTCAGCAATCCTTAAGAGATTTTCCGTTTCATGAAATGTCAGTGACAAAAGCCACGTGAGGCATTTGGATTTACATTTAAACAGGGTCAATGTGTATATGCTATTTATCTTGTTTATGGAGTTGTACAGTGTACCACTAACGTAAAAAAATAGCTAATCGGCTCCAGGTATCCAGGTATCCCTGTGATGTGTAAGTGGTATTAATAAGATTGTGTATTTGTTGCAGCGGTGGCGTCGGCGGCGTAGCGGCGCCCCCGCCCGCCCACCACGCGAGCGGCGCGCGCCTCCCCGGCTACCTGCAACCCTACTCCCCCACGTACCTGGTGCCGCAGCATCCGCAGCAGCATCTCTGGTACACCGAGTAGCGAACCTCGCGTCTCTGGGACACGCGCACTCTGCTACACTTCGAGGCCTTGCTCGAGTATTGGCTCATATGATCACTGACTCGATACCCTGTGACATTGTGACATTGTGACCGGACAGTGGTCTTATGTCCAGAAAATAACTACTATATTTACATGCTGCTTTGGATATATATTGCTATGGAATCATTGCTTGAGTATCGAGTTAAATGTTGAGGATGATATATTGGCTGATTTCGACCACGGTCTATCTCAACCGTGTACCATCGTGTACCAAGTGGCTGTATGACTGCTCTGTATCATCGGGCTGATGAAGTTTCCACAGGCCAGTTGGAATGTACGGTTGTTGAAACTGTTGGGATATTGGAGTTTGCCATCAAAATAAAGTCTGAAACTAGAAGGCCTGCCAGCTGAAATTGGAAAGCGAGTCTACTAAGCAAAAGTTGAAAATCCACAAGAGGAACAAATGTTTGACTGGGTTTATGTCAATCAGGCTACGTACTAAGTAACTACTAAAATTTTAACACTGCCTGCATTAGAAATAATTGAACCATGGTTGGGTTTCTTTGTTATATGTGTTGCGAGCAGACATCATAACGTTGAAGTGTCCCGGGATTTACGCGTAAGGACTGAGTAGCGATTGCTCAAACTGTTGGGACGTGAAGTTTATCTGTAAACGGCATTGTTTAAATATATTAAATGTTTGAATGTTTATAATCATAAACGTGAAAGTGATTTGGACTTTTTAAGATTCACTATTGATTGTGTCTTTGTATTGTATGTTCATGTTTAGTTGTTTCGTGAGCTTTGTATGCTTACAATGCCGCGTTCGATAGATGACCCATAGCTGTCTGTACGTTGTGTTGTGTCATTCGGCCTCACTCGTTGTAAGGATACAAATCACATAATTAATTATCGATATTTTGTATTTTATCGGGTAAAATTAAATGTTTAGGCGGTTCTATCGTTACTGTAGGTAATTATAATTATTATCGGTGTTTGATAGCACTTAGGGGTTCGATGTGTTTTTGTAAGCAGGGCTGAATATTGTGAGTTGCACTCGACGTCTCTTTTCGGTAAATTTTCTCTTAATCGATTCTCTCAATGTATTGGCAAGGACGTTTGAGTGGTATAAAAGGAATTAATGCATTCACACTGCAATTTTTAAGTAAATCTATGACTAGTGTGTCTCATCCTTTTGTCGTTTTGTACGAATTGCGTTTTGAAATCATTATGTACTGGACGTACGCTAATCGCTGTTATTTACTCAATTGAATATGTGTATTCATTTAAGATTTGTGTAATTTATTGTGTTTTCGTTTCGCCCGTGTTCCGCGCAAGTTTACTGAATGTATCTACTAGGTTAGTCTTGTTTATTTTCGTATTTGTAGGCTTTAGACTCTAGTGGCGGACACTATATAGTTAATGAACTTATAAATTACGTGTTTTTCTGCGGTGGAGAGGTATAGTTGCATTTACTAATATTTTATCTTAGAAAACTAGTGTTTATACCAAATGTTTAAAAGGAATTTATTAGTAGCGATTATTGAATATTTGAGATATGAGTCGCAAGCTATGTCGCAACCATATGATATGAATATAGGCATAGCGCTGGTAATTTTATGTTTTAAGTTATTTTGTGACGGTGATTTTGTCAATTAATGTTTTGATTTGGACGTAGTGGCTTAGTATTAGTACCTAATGACGGTTTGATTTAGATATCTCGGAGGTTTGTTATGTTCCATATCATTTAGAGGTAGGGGTAAGCGCACGGCCGCTAGGTCTGATCATGCAAACATAACATAACATTATGCTGTGTTTAATTAACATAAATATACGTTACTGGGAAGTTTTTTTTCATATATTAAAGAAAATATTTAGAATGATAACGTGTTTAGGGCGCGGTGATGGTCTTAACCTATAGACGTAGTTTCCACTATATTTAACAAATTAAAAATACCATTTTGTAGAAAAACACTTTAGTACACACTAATAGATTATAAGGGTGTAATACATGTTTATTCACGTGAGATAAAACGAAAAAAAAGTAAAAACTAATCTCTCATTCATTGAAAGCGTATTTAAATATGAATGCAATTTATTTTACTACTGCAAATATGTTTAATTTTAACGCGTTTAGTGATGCGATATGATATGATTTGTTTTAGTGTAATCTCCGTGGTTTTCGTTGGTTTATATCGAAATGCCACTTGGCCCTTTATCCTTGTTATTGAGATCATATACATTCGCGCTTACTCACCGGTTTGTTTACATCTGTCGTGAAAGAGTCCAAATATTAGATGAAAGAACAAAGGATTTCGCACCGTCCGCCCGAATTTGTCTCGTCTAAAACTCCACCAAAACGCAACTGCTGCTAGTTTCCTTTCAGTAACTCCTGTCTAGGTCGTTACGATCTGTTACTTACTTTGCTTTGTAAGCTATTGTAATGTATTGATGTTACGAGTTGATGTTGTTTGAGAAGCAGATAACTGCTATCTTTTACTTGCGTCGCATGACAAAATATGCCACTATTTTTGCATTAAGGCGTGCGGTAACCTTTGTTTTTTATCTAAGCTCTTAATGTACGAATATCACAACAGTATATCGCTATTTACCGCGTTATAACCGCCGTTGTAAACGCGCCTAAGACTTGACAAGCGTACACTCAAATGCCCAATATGTATAAGTATTAGTATAAGTTATATCGTACAACATTGATAGTCAACAGATGTTAAAATATTCAATTTGTATGAACTTTGCAGTCGGTTGTCTTTCACGTTTTATTATTTGCTTTTTTAATAGTATTGTGTAATTAGTTTAAGCGGTTAATTTATAGTGTAATCATTTGAACGGTGTTATTATTAACGTGATTGCCGTACATTCTTTATGGAGGTTTTATTGTGAAGACTTTAAATGTAATGTTTAGTTCTCACTACAGCTTTGCTGCTTGACAATAATTTGAATATGGCTGTATGTGTATTTGATTGGTAGCCCACATTGTTTTTTTATTTTTATTTTTTATTGTAAGAAGCATTGTATTGATTTTGCTAACATTACCATTTGCTATTCGTTTTCGATACCAGATGTTGTTGTGGCAAGTAGCAGCGTCTCGGTATTCTGTCCCAATTCTTTATTCATTTAGTTTCCACACAAATTGAATTTTATTCTCTCATTGTTTCGTTCTCTCTTGCTTGCTATTATTGGAATGATTACTTTATCTGTACTTATGTTAGACATTATCATTATAATGCTTTTGATGCGGTTAGAAATGAGAAGGGCCTTGAACCACAGCTACAAATTATGTAATTCTTATTTGTATACATTAAATCAAATAATCTGAAAGTTTACTCGGAAATTTCAAACAATATATACATAACAGTACCATACGGAAGCGTGCCCAAGTCACTGGCTGCATTGCTACGCTGAAGTCTAAGCTAGCGCGCTGGCCTAAATAAGAGCCATGAGTAATATGGATTTTCATTTGTTGTACGGATACCATAACTATGTTTTGTGTTTTTCTTGCGTTTATGTAATTTTAACGATATAATCCTTTTGTTTACTTTTATTTTCCTGGTTAATCAAAAACCAGTGTAAAACAAGTTGTCTGGTACTTGTGTAAGTAGCGTTTGTCGCAAGGCCCTCCCCCATTTGTAAGGCATGTGTCTAGAATGCGAGATAGCACCTCGATTGAGGCTTTAGTAAATGATCTCTGTTCGTATCGTGCATACAGTTAGTTATTGTTACTGTACGCAGCCTGTGTCCTACTATATTTAACACTTCGCCTCCCGATTAGTTCATTATGTAGTGATTTTATTATTAAGGATTTAACACAGTTTTAGGGGGTTACTTTAAGCGTATCAACTGATGGAATGTTAACATTAAAATAGTATATTTAATTTTAATTTCTTTTCCCTAGTTGTAAACCAGCTTGCGGTTTCGTTGCCTTATCATTGTGTAGTGTATGGGGCATATTGTGTATCATTTTCGGTCGTTATGGTGTGTACAAAAAACATAAATGTGTGTGGATCAGCTCGTTTCTGTGATTCTCCATAATTAACTTATTACATTGAGAGAAAAGCACTGTGTAAATTTTGGGTTGTTGCAATAAAATTTTAATTGTGTAAAATTGCATTTTGCGAAACATCTGATTTGAAATGCCCTGTGTGTATATTTAGCTGTTAATAATATTTGTTTGGTTTGACCGCACGTGGTTTTAAAGCATTGTGGGATTGATTTCTCGGCCGTTATTACATTTTATACATGACCGATGTAATGTACAAATATTCCTCGTAAGTTTTGTTTAGCTGTTCTTTTTGTTCACTTGATTACGTCAACGCTTATCTACAACTGTGATCGTAATTATCTAGTTGTGTTCCAGTACGTCTGTATCAATCACATGATTTCTATTAACTGAGGACGGATCGGTGGCATCATTGTAATTGGGCATATATCTTATAATGTAGCTTGTAGCGTCTTATGTGGAGCAAGCCCAAATTATTAACATGTTTTAAAATGTGGGTGATCAGGGATGTAGCACTGATGTTGCTTAAGTTTTTCTTCAATAATAATCATATTAGTTTATTATTAGAGAGCGAATTGTAAATAAACATCCAATTATCCCTTTTTATTTTACTTTTATTTTGACCTGTCCTATCCCTTTTATGTTTGGGTCTGTTTTTGCATATTTCCTTGCGTAGGTAGACGCTTGTTACGATTAGTAGCGCTACATAGAGGTTTATACAAATAGTTCGGCCAGCTTGTGAAGGCATATCTATCTATAGTCAACCGTGGCGGGAAGCCAAGCTGCTGTCTAGACAATAACCCAGTGTCAGACAATAATCGTTCTTATTTATTTGCAATTGAGAAAGACACTTAGTTCGCCCCTTTTTAGTATTTATCAATAGTTTTACCAGATACCTAGTCGTAGCTTAAATAGTACATCATAAACTTTTAACTATAAACATTTGAAATGTGTAGTGTCGTTGGTTATATATTATTAATAGATTCATTCGAGGTTTTAAAATAAATATGTACTTGTGTATATTTTAACTAAACATGTAGATGCATATCTTTGAAATAAATAAGAATTATGGAATTTGCCTTACAATAGTATTAACATTTTATCGTGCAGCACAACATAAACACCAAGTAATGTAAGTAAATTGATATTAATAACGCAAGGAAACGGAAAATAGTATCTACCTCTTATTTGTAGTTAGTAATTGGGAAATGTTATGTCATGATAAATAATGAGGTACAGGAAGCTACGTTCTGGTAGTCCGTGAAACATTTATGGGAGGTCGAAAGCTAAGCTAAATTCTACAAAGTTCTTAGGTATGTTATGTAGGTAAACAGAAAAAATACCCTCTGATGACTGATAGTGGAGGCACACGAACCATATATTTCGTGCTTCGCTTGGCTTTTCTTAAGCTTATTGATATGGTGATCGTATAGATTAACGCACCATTTATAGATTTTATATTCGGGAATATTAATAATCTTGACAAAGCTCGAACTCATGTAAACTGAATTTTAGTAAGCGCAGTTCGCAGTTGGTTAATAAAACGCAAAACGCCTGCGAGAAGCGTGCAGGCAATCGCTAGGCGAGGGAACAATGGATTACAAACTCTTTTACAAGTCTGATAAGTATCTATGTTTGTTGTTATTGTAATACCTAGTTATTTGTAAAATTAGTGCGCCGCTGAATTTAGTATTCTATAGCTGTAATTTTTGTATAATCGACGTTCTAGATAATACTGTGTGATAATAAAGATAAGCTTTTCAACTTGTTTGAAATACATACTCATAGGCCAATGTTTTTAAACATTATTTTTACACTGTCTTATTCTGATACGATGTGATTTTTGTCTGTAGATACCGTGAAATGTATGTAGGGTTTGACTTGCAGTCCAGTTTCTGTGTCCTACTATAAAACTTGTCCTTTTCTAAACTTACTTTTGTTCTGATTTTTGCTCTGCTTCACTTCGTGCCGCACTGTCTATGCAAGATGTTTTGCCGTCCATATTCCGTAAGGGGCAGGCAGCTGGACTGTTATTTCTTTTTAATCGTACTTCGACACAAAACCTACTTAATGTACTATACAAATAGATAAATATTTTATATTTACATAGAGCTTATAGGGTGGTTAGGCCTTTAGTGTTTGTAAGAATTACGAGAAGGAAACTTCAATTTGTGCACTAGACCAGTTCACAAACTGTGGAAGTCGGACTTATACTCTCAAAATATATCAGGGAAATTATTATAGAGGTAGCCGGTGGCTTTTTAATTAGATATTATCAAAGATTTATTAGACGAAATGTGAGTGTAGAATGCATAGAGTTTAGATGGGTGTCTATTAGTACATTTAGCGCGTATTACTTTATCGAGGATATCAGAGATGCAGGACACTGGGTACTGAAGATTAAACTAGGTAGGTACCTAGTAACAAGGAACCCAAGAAAACGTACTGTGTTAGGCACCGGTAACGACTTACTTAGAATACCTACATAGTACACACACACAATAGGTACACATTTTGGGTATATTGCCAGCTAGGTACCTACTGAAGTACAACTACAACTTGCAAACTAGGTACAAGTTTCTTTCAAGCTATCGACTGACCTAGCCTTATGCCTGATCTCCTCGGTAAGTGTACCTACCTACCTATACTTGGTAAAAGGCGCATATTTCTAGTAACTTACTCAATATTATATAGTTTCGATGTGATTTTTGTCAAATCAATTTTAATGTTACACCTAATATATACTACACTAATCATTCTGATAATTATTCTAGCGTCCTCAGTGTTTCGGTGTTGCGCAGTTAAATTATTTCTATATGCTAGATTAGTCTCTGTAACTTAGATTTACGACCAAATTAGTAATAACTGGTATTCTAAAACGGTAAAAGTAGGACTCGTAATGTTAATGCGGTTAGCGGTGACGAGGGGAAATTAAAGTACAAATTTATCAAACATCCCCAACAGTCTGAAGGCTTTAAGCTCTTTCCTTTAAATAGAGTTAGACATAAACGTAAGTGAAAGTCGCGTTAACTTTTTTAATCTAATATTTCGGTAAATGTGTAGGTTTTGCATAACTGTTGACTTGAATGTTAGCATCGGAAATTGTGGGAAACTACACAAAAGTTTTGATTATTATATGAAGAAATCCTACACGTTTAAAATATTGAAACTTTTATTACATTACTTCCTACCCATTTTCCTTAACCATATAAAATTTAATGAATGTATTCTTACTGAACTACACCTAAATGTTTTTTTTCGTAAGCAAGTCGTTGATGCACTGAGAGAGGATGTTTCTGTTAGTATTATTACCTATATAATATCCATAAAAAAATATTTCAACTTATAGGTGTCCTTAACCTAATTACGTATTCTTTGTGTTGTATTACTTAATAACGACCTAATCACGTTTTAAATATATAATAATCACTGTGGACTTTATAATTCGTGGTAGAATAGCTGTGACAAAATCACTTTTTTGATTAAAAGTAATTTAAAAAAATTGATGTGCCTAATTGTAATTCTATTGTAATTTGTATATAATTAACAATTAATAATTTAATAGATATTTATTATATTGTATCTGCGGTGTCACTGGGCTTGCTGTTTCAAGTTTATTATACGTGTTTGATATTGCCGTAGTTACTAATTATTGTGTATTTGGGACAATAACTAATTTTGCCAATGACTTGTTATAATTTAAGGATTCATCAACCCAGGCTTTCTATTGAAATTCATCCGACCTCCTCACCACACCAGTCGTAGTAACTCAATAACATGTACTCCAAGCATCTTCCGATTACACCCCTAACACGAGTGCACCCAGGAAAATAGCAATCGTGAAATTCACAACTAACATGGCAGGCTAATGTTGTACAACATTTTTGTAATTGTAATCCAATGTTTAGATTTTCCATATTAGCTCCCTAGCTGAGCGAATTTAGCTCTTATATATATAGGCATAGTGCACCCATTTATAAAATAGCATAAACATTGAATGAAAAAATATGATAGATGTGAATTAAAGTTTTTAGGGCATAGCTTAAAGTAACCACCATGATCGGATGATTGAGGTACTTGATCTCGAGGAAGCTTGCAATGATCGAAACCATTATTTATTTCGTCCTTTTCATTGGGAAGTCATTTCCTTGTTGATGTAGGTTTCCGTCTCATAACAGTAATTGAATGCCAACGTTCGATTCCAACAATCGTCTCGCGGGGTTGGTGAATCTATTTTCGTACTACCTACCTCGGTGGTACTTATATTTTGTTTACTAGTTAACTTAGTATACCTACCATGACAATTAGTCCAGACTATGTTTTACTCACACCTACTTAGTTGCCATAATTGAAATAATGTACTGACAAACTTAACTGCAGTCGCTTGCAATAATTTATACCTACACTTCATACTTTTATATCCACATCTGGTAGATTTGTTATTAATTTGGTATTTAAGTGTGATTTATCTACTAGGTTCGAATACAAAAGTGATAGCCAGTTTCTCAGTTTGTTGAGGATTCCGGGTAATATAATAAGAAAGTTATGGTTACATTTTGAAATTGGGAAGTGTTTAGGTTCATATTATTGCAGGAGGCTGTACAGTTAAATTTTTTAACTAATCGGATTGTTGTCACTGACACTTAGGGGTCTTAGCTATTACCTAGATAATTGAATGTTTTAAAGCACGAACATTTGCATTTAATCCAGATGATCACTGTTTTAGGTTCCACTTAAACACGATGATTTCAAATGATCTTAAAGGCTAACCTTAAAAGGCCCAGTAGTACGCTTTCCCATACAAACGTAGTTTGTCGATCGTTTTGTAAATCGAAATAAGGGCAAAATAATTTTCCCATACAAACTCTTTCGCATAAAGATATTTGAGCTTTAATCATATCCAATTAAACCAGCTGAAATATTGAACCGGACATACTGTTTCGAAATGAACGACAAACTACGTTTGTACTGGAAGCGAAAATAAGCGTACTCCGGGGCCCTTTTATGGAGCTCATGCCTATTCTCAACATCGACGCTTAGCTCAAAGGTATCCTAGAGTTCTGTGGAAAACATTTATTATGTCCGATATTATCGCGTTCACATAGGTACCTATGAAAATCAAGTGCTTTAGTGGAATATACACCTTAATCAATCAAAATTGTTCTAGAAACCTCGGTCTTGTGGCTTGTATTGTACTACGGGTTATCTTTGTGTATCATGAATGTATGTATACTAACGTGTCGGCGGGTTATAGGGGTAGCTGTGTGTAGACTTGATTGTGATATCAATAAACATTTTCATACGAGCATCAATACGACTTTTACTACCTACTCCTTACTTTATTTATTGGACTAACGGCAGGGAAGCGCTTTAGCTTCATCTCACCTTATTCTGTATAACCAATCGTGTCTTAACGCGCCCGCGTTGCGATAAGTATATGTCAATACGATGATTCCATGCAGATATCGTAACGCGGGCGCATTAAGACACATTGGTCATACAGAGGGCTCTGAGCCCTGAGCCTGAGTAACGCGGGCGCGTTAAGACACGATTGGTCATACAGAGGGCTCTGAGCCCTGAGCCTGAGCAACGCGGGCGCGTTACGATATGTCAATACGATGACTCCATGCGGATATCGTAACGCGGGCGCGGGAGATGTACTACACAGGGAGTCTGGTACGGTACTAATCCATCGAAACGGTTGTGAAGGTAAAATACTACATACTAATATGACGTTCTCGATGCAGTATCAAGATAAATATATAAAGTAGCTACCGAGTAGTTCCTTATGGTTACGCCTGATTGTTCTACCGCGTGAAATCATATACTTTATGTCGGCTTCTATAGTCAGGTACCATTGTATAATCTATCCATGCCAATAGAGAAAACGGGAGGTAGGTGTTCCTGCCTAACTTAAGTACCTACTAGGTAGCATTTAGTAATTCACTGCTATGCTTACCTCAAGGGAGAAAAACGTGTAGGTAGGAAAATAAACAACAAAATACTGAGTGAAATAAGCTTTTACTTAAGTTTTATACTTATTACATAATATTTTAGTTTACGACATCGTACGTTGCTTGGTAATAAAAATATATTAATAGAGCCAAAGTGATGAATTCGATTTTTCTAAGAGATAGTGAGCTATGCTCCGTTGCTTACATGCCTACATAGGTTGCATTTATGTCAGTGTTGTAGGTAGATGAATTCATCACTTTGACTGTGACATAGACAATCCAATTGATAGAGAACCAATAATTGGTTCGAAAAAGTATGAAAATATTGCTTTTGTTTGTGTTTCAACCTCACAATACTTCCAGTAGAGCAGCATTGAAAGTTTAAACAAACTTTACATAATTTTGAGGAACCCTATCAGCATTCACGTCTCTAATAAGAGACCAAGACTTACAACTCGCTAGACCATAATTTTTAAGAGACCCAGGTTCATAAATACACAAGTGCGTATTATTTACAGTGCAAAGGGTCCTAAAAGTAAGAAAATAAAAGGATCAGTCAATTTACACAGACCATTAAAAAACACAATGACATAGGTGTTAAGCAAATTAATGTAAGGATGTATTAAATCATTTCTCATTCAAAACTCAAGGGATACGGATATTTTTGCGGTTAGATTTAGTTTCAGATACAACTAACGCTAATCAAGCAAAGATATAAAGATTATATATGAATTGCATTAAATTACGAGATCGTGTTTAATACATCACAGGTTTCAGAGAATATAATAATGAAATGAGCAACGAGTGATTTTCGAAGTCGCAACATATGTTTCAGTCAGACCTCGTCATGTTACCGACACTTTTGGCACATAACTTGTGAATAGACATAATAAACAACAATATAATCAATTTTCTATGTTTACTAGCAGACAGAGTAGCCATTTTACAACTTATATTTAATCAAAAAGCACAAATTGATTTTAAGTATTTTATTGTGGAAAGTAATAAACATTAATTATCGGAAAATTTACTATGATTTGAGCCAGTTGACATGTAATTACGGCGCATACAACTGCGCCGTCTTATCGATCAGTTAGTTTAGTTTGTCGGGATATAGTTTTAAAATCTAGCCTGTTTTGTTTGTTGGTTATCACAGGATTCACGTATCATGCAAACACGCAATGAAATAAATTGTTTCAGCACACATTTTGTAATAGCTTGCATGCTACAGATTCTTGTTTTGCAAAAGCCAGTCTGTCTCCGAGAAAACACACTCAAACACAATTCATAAAATTCAAACAAGTCATAATCAAAATCTATAAACATGTAAAGTACTTTCTACTCTGCGTAGTCATAAAATGTTTTACAACAGTGTAAGTATAAAGTAATTGTAAATAGTGGTTTCTTCACTAGTCATTATTTAAAAGTTCATTTTAATTTCATTTTCATCAAAGTTTCGTCCGATCCATCGAGCACATACCTTCCACCTTTGGTAAGTAACTTTACACATTTATAATACAACCGTCGCTGTATTCCCATAACAATAATCATACGAAACGTACTGAAAACTAAGAAACTAAGTGATGATACGAACAATGAATCACCAAAGCGATGTCTTTTAAATTTTAGCGACAATCGCGACTTTTCAACCTAAAACTGATGAGAGATTTGTACTTTTTTATAAAAAGCCGCGATCGTTAAATTTATTCACGGAAGGACTGTATGCATGATATTGAATTGGAGCAGGCTAAGTTTCAAAAATCCAATAAAAACAATATTAGATGATAAAGTTATATAATCCATTAAAATACAAAAACAAAACAAACGAACCGGCTAAAAAGGAGTAAACATTTAAACAAAAGACAAATACTCAAAGTCTCAAAGTAAAATTGAACTACGTTTTGTTAATCAGCAAACTGCTTTATAAATTCACTAATTATGTTACAGCAGTAACAATGCATAATTGAGTATTTGTATTTATCTTAATCTAACCTTTACTGTTGAGAAATGTTAATGCTACAGAAGATCTTTCGTATCTTTCTCGCTAAAGCGTAGCAAAAATACAAGAAAGCAATTGTTTTAGTTGTAGAACGAATCGAAAATGTCCCGATGCATTATATAGAAATCATATTCCTGTAAGCATGCACGTTGACATTTTCAAGACCTTTTGTTATTGTGACCTAAATGAACTGAATCAAACAGGGTATCATGGTATCAAATGAGCCAAGTCTTAAAAGTTAATGATACTACACTAATACACTTATTATAACTTAATTTATTGAAAGAGATCATAATAAACTTATATTTAATTGTCACATTTCAATATTTGCAAGTCGAGGGCGTCAGAATCATGATCGTGCGAGAATTTGGATAAATGTTTCGAAGTTGTAGCTCGTCGCGTTGAGACGTCGGGTGACATGTGATGTAGTGTGTGACATTGCCTAAATATTACGATAATATATTAAATTATAATAAACACTATCAATATTCTGCAAACTATTTTACAAATTACTTAACATTATTTTAATTTTGTTCTTAAACAAAAAATAAATTAACACATAAAATTTCCAAGCCATAACAACCGTTGCACGAATTGACCTGTTCAAAGTTCGGAGTCGGTGTGGAGCGACGCCGAGGTTGTGTAGCTGCCCGCGAATAGAGATGGTGTTCTGCTTGGGTCTGGGCGGGGGCCTAGCTCCGCTTGAAGCTGGGCGGTGCGAGGCGCGCCACCTTGGGCGGGCGGATGTGGGCACCGCCGTGGGCGCACTCGTGCTTATGGCTGTGCGACGGCGACTTCTTCGCGCTGCTCGACAACCGCTTGTGGGGCTTCAGGAAATCTGCAAAGAGGAAACGGAACTACTTTAGCACACGCACTTTACGTCACCAGGGTGCGCGGAGCCAGTAACAAACAAGATCATCCATAAAACATCTAAGGCGTGGCCGCGTGGTAAAACTTTAACGAGTCCCGAAATGAAAGGTTCGTTAGGAGCCCGGATGCGTCAGACCTAGTGTGACATCTTTACGACTTTATCCAGAGGAAAGTCCAGTAAAAAAAGTAATTTCTAGCGCACTTAATGCACCGGAATCTTTTTTCTAATCCCTGGGGGCGGCGACACCCTTTGTGAGCGTCTTTTTTGATTTCCAAAATATGGCCTCTGAGCAACCTATAAAAGTTTTACGACATTTTTACTACTGTTTAATCTGTACTGTTAATGGTCTTCGGCTGTGAGTTACTGGTGCGAACGCAAAGGGTGCTTTTAAAGTATTCATATAAAAATCATGAAACTCATGGAATCGTACATTAGTATTGATATTGCGCGTAAAAGGGTGTGTTTGTATGATAAAATGTTCCATAACGATGTAGTAGAATAATAACGTATACAACGTTTTGTAAACATTCAACGGAAAATATAAGCGAGCTGGTCAATGATCAGCAAAATGAACAAAACGAACAATCATCTAGCAAAGAATATCGCATGGCAACGCAAGTACATAGCCGATCGCCAAGGTCAACCGAATTGGGTGTCAACTGGTCAAGACAAGAGTAGTTAGAACAGCTCAATTTGTATCATCTTCGTTGTGAAATTTTATGTTACTACCAAGAATATGTGCGGTGACGATTATTATAATTAGCTCGTAGTATATCAAATTATCAACACCAACTGGCGAAGAGATGGAGAAAAAGAATACGGTGTACGTTTCGCAGACCTTTTACTATCAAATGCACTTTGAATTTAAAGTAAAATGGCCTCATGGCCATTTTACTTTCTTTTGGTGGTTATCCACCAAAAGAAACGATAAGTAGATAAACCTATCAAACAAACTAACAATAATGACGACAAGCCAGGCGCACTTCATCAGCCATAAGTAATAATAATATTTGTCTGAATCACGACAAAAAAGTGGCGGTTTCTACAGGCGGGAACTATGTCAATGACGTACCGAGAGCCAAGGTCGACCAGTCGTCTCCCATTTCCCGCCAAATTGGTAACTAAACACGTGGACCTCGAAAACATAACCTTAAATTACTCGTAAATTTTGATAAATGGTGATGCTCAAATGTATTCTTTAACTGTAAGTTTCGTCATTAATGAAAATTCAGCGTTTCATGGTCAACATTCAGGTACATATTAGAATATGTACCTGCATTCATCAATGTTGACCGTGAAACGCTGAAATTTTCATTAATTACGAAACTGACAACCGTAGATGCTAATGCAAGTCTAGGTATCTCTGACGACACTAACGCTAAACACTTAAGGGAGAAAGAATGCATGAACATCGTTGTGTATATGATTTTAAATTTCCATGTAAAAATGCTTTCATAGAATTGCGTAACACATTTTAGCCGCCAAACGTTCAATGGAGTGTTCGCGCCATTTTCTCGGAGTATAAGAGGACCAAATCGCGAAACACTTCCGCGTCGCGGATATCGTTTCAGGGCGTTGGCTATCACAGTTGGCCGTTTAATATAACATGCGTAAACACGATGCGGGCGTACGCGTAAACAAAATGGCCTTGGAGATCGTGCGCGTGCGCCTAGCGTCGGCGGCGTCGGGTGCCCGCGTGGTCCGCGCAAACAACTCACACACACATTACCACCAACATTATCATCTATTATCATGTACTCTAGGTACCTAATTTTAAATTCGTACGGATTTGATAGTAAAAACTACGTTATTTGGTAGTAATTTTAAAATCTAGCTGAATAACCTTGACTAACATGCGGAAGACATTGCGTTCAATCAAATACCAACTGTATGTATACATGAATAAACAATGTTGTGTGATAAGAAAATTATGCATAAAAATATTACTGATACAGTTTTTTGTCTATTTCGATAATATCGTCCATATCTCTATTACTAATAGATTTTTAGCATATACAACCAGCCACAACAACAAAATGCTCCGCTCAACTCGTTTATTTGTAATGTCATCCACGTAGACGCGAAGCAGTGGGAGCGTTTATTTCGGGCGACCTAAATAGCGGCGCGGGCGCAGAGTCGCAGCCTCGTACGAGTAGAGCAATAAATTTGTTCATCGCAAAGAAAAAAAATCATTAAAACCAACGAAACCGGTTCGAGCGGAGTTTTGGCGCCAATCGCAATCACAATACACGTTTTTAAGTATACCTATCAATATCAAGGATGTAACATAAGAACTCGATGACATTGATAATACTGACGCGGTATCGTTGAAATAATTCCTCATGTAGAACCACACAAGGATTAAATCGTGGAATTCAAAAGCAATTCCCATTAGAAAGAGGTGAATGTTGCGTACAAAGACGCCCTGAATGGAGCAAGTGTTGCCGAGACATTACCAAGCGGATAGCAACAGGGAATAGCGCAGTAAAATGCACTACACGTGCGTGCGAAGGCCGTGTCTGATGAGCACGCATCCGTCTCCGCAACACCAACACAATCTTTATATCACAAAAAAACGTATAAATTCACGATGAAGGGTGAAATTGGAAGGATGGAACAGAAAAAATATCATGTCATCCTGTGGGCATCAATTTTTTCAGTAGAGTGAGGCGTTGCTTTGACACTTTGATGGGCCGCAGGACTCCTGAGAATCACGACTCGTATCTTGAATAGGTAATTGTAAAGCGTGGAGAACCAGGCGACAACATGATACGTGACGTGATATCCTGACAAATTAGTAGCAAAAAGCTTTCTGAAAAAGTTACAGTGACGTAAATTATATTTGTTAGAAACTCAACGAACTTGTAATACCACTTCAATATAAATACAATTAACAGTTATATACTACAGTATTTCAACTGTCCTGCGGATACAGAAAATAACCGCAAGTAAATGCCGCATCTCAGTTTAACTCAACCGCTTCTCTACAATTGGGCAGTTGAAAAGAAACACCATCTGCAGGTGGCTTATTGTTAATGTAATGACTAAATGACAACTCTCTGAATGAGAGCGGCCTCTCGAGCACCAGGTGTCATTACATTGCCATTGTTACCATTACCATTATCTCGCCAAATTGCTGCGGTGAAATGAAAACTGCGAAGCTTTAAGGTGTTTACGATACTACATAAGTTCCTTGTACGAGCATCCTCGTGAGAAAGAGACGGGGGCCGCGGGCCGAGGGTCACGATTCAGGACCCGAGGGAAACGTGCCACTCATTACTGTGAATGCACCTCAAACTCAAATGGAGCCGGGTCTTCCCATTGTTCCTGATAATTACAGGGACACGAATTTCGACGAACATGTCGAAATGAAACGAGAACCTTTTACGCTTTAAGAGCGATCGTAGCGTCACAGAGAGAATGCATTTTGGAAAATACGATCTGTAAATCTAGTCAACGATAGACTGTGCCCACGCATTCTGAACCACGCTCGTAAAATTTTAGAAAATAAAGAACTGCTGGCCGCTGTTGTATACTTTTTAGGCACCACGAAATTTGAGGCAGCGCGTTCCGAGGCGGTGACGTTTTCACCGCGTCGAAACTTGTCCCAACTTGACCAGGCGCGTCGCGCTTCCTCCAAGCTAGCCACGTCATATTCCAAACTAAGATATACGAGGCTTTGTTGTATACATACATATACATCGTTGTATTATAGTAACAAACGCAGATTTGTCAGGCGTGGGCGTCGGAACCACGTCTCTTGGAACAGGTTGCCCCGCCTGCCCTAGCGCTAAACCTTTTTATTTTATTCATTTACGGAGCAGGGTTGCCTACTGCCTCTTTTATGGATCGTAAATGAGTTCGGATTTTCAGATTTGTAGCAGCGCGGCCGGCGTCATAACGAGATCTCGGTAGGGGTGTGTCTTGGTCACTGAATTTAGTTTCAAGAACGGGTTGGAAATCGTCATCACGAACAAGTTGGTCATAGTCATAGAGCCCTAAACAGAACCGACAAATTAATGTCCCTTTTTACAGCTGCATCACAGGAAGCGTATTGTTAGCAGTCGCAATGGACGCGAATGGCTCGCATTGTTGATTACCAACCAGTTCCGAAATATCTAGGCCAAGTGAAAGGCGAGACGATGTCAGAACTGGCTATGTTTGTGAAGGCAACTTGAGTCTGCGATGCCGGACGATAAGTTCAGCCCTAGAGCAAGAGGTCTAGTGCAACCGGTGACTTGATGTTAAAAAAAGCAACAAAAAGTAATCCCGCACTCGCATATATTTATATATACGGCTACTGGTTTTGAGACGTGGCAGTGGCAGCCTAAACAAATAAGCGGCCAGGTAGTTGAGCTCTTAACATTTTGTTAAAAACTATTTATCTGATACATTTTATTGGGGCTCTTCACTTTAAGTAGCTGTTGACCTTTTTATCGAGAACGTAGAGTTAAATAATAAATTCAGTGATACAAATTCAACAACGCCATGAAAACAGGAAACGGTTCACTAAAATTGCGAAACAGAGTCATAGGTATTCTGGTGAATTGGCTAACCTATTTCACGCACTTTTATTCCGCCAGTGGGTTTTAAACTTGCATTGTTTCGTTTTGCGTTTAGTAGCATGGCGTGTTCAAATTATAGGTTAACGTGAAGTCTAGACTCGAATCTAAGCATCGTAATTATCTAGAATTGAACAGGATGTTGCCGTTCAGAGTTTGGCTTTTAAATTATGCAGGTGCTACTTTTTGCTGTTTTGTGGGTTATGTTTTTTTAAACCTCAGACTTTGCTTTTCGAGTTAGGAAATGATCGAGATTCACGGGGTTATCTTTATCATCAAATATTGGTACAGTTACAAGTTTATGTGTGGATTCGCCTTAGCAACACTGTCTGAAATCGAAGCAATGTTTATTGAATTAACAAATTGATGTTTCCTCCGAACCCAATTGCGTTTCTCGGTGAAATGAAAGTCAATGGTGCATTCAATTGTGTACTGGTTTTATTTGAATGTTGAACGGACCAACAACACTTCTTAATCAAGTCCAGAATGGCGCAGTATCAAAAGTAGAGTGTTTGTCAGTACATAGTTATACTTACACTAAGTTTATCTTGACTACATATGATTAATTAAGGTCACAATCACAACCCAGGCTATATTTAGAAGTAACATTGTTCTAACTAAGAGTCAGCATTTGAAACGCGGCATAGAACATTAGAAACTGCCGGTAGGCGAGTAGGTGATTGTGAAAGTAAGCGAAATGGAAGTGAAGGCGTTGCGTGTTCACGTCGCTGCCGTAACCACAACAGCGCGTAAGAACACTTCGAATAAGTTTAAAACTCTCTCGTCGGTATAAGCTGCAATTTTAAGATATGTTGCCAGATATGCTCTCGACTTTCGCCGTTGCGAATGCTGGCTTACATAAACCAGCTGCAAACTGTTTATCTTTAGGGAATAATTTCACACATGTCTGAGACTAGATCTGGATATGAATGTTCTGACCCGTCTTGAAATTAGCTCTCGTGTGTGAACAGCTCAATTAAGGAAGCGATACATTTGATTGCACAAACCAGATATGCTAAGCGTGTTTTAATTGAAGTCATCCAGCAATTATAATAAACGACACAATTGAGACGTCCATAACCTCGTCCGGTAAAAGATATCCACTTTTTGTGACAAAACATATAGTATACCGAGGACGACAACCCTTCGAGGCATAAGAAGTAGTAACGCAGGAACGTACGTTGACTCTGGCCTTAGAACAGGTGTAGTTAGGTAACACATCAAGACTTGTGAAGAGTAAATTGGTACTTGCTCCGGAGACCTCGACTAAGCGATTACAATAAATGCCGGGTGCGTACTTTCTGCAGCTTCTATTTCTTTCTTTCAAACAGTATATGTAAGTCGAGCTATTATTATGTGGAATTATCTGTATTTATTCATCGGTTGCGTGAGTGAGATGTTTAGAAACGTCGAGGGATTGTGCAGAAATAACTAAAGATTGTTCAGTCGTGCAGATAAACTACCAAGCTGTTGCAACACGAATTGTTTCTGCAATATTATGGTAACGAGGGAAACTATAAATATTACACAAGACAAGATATTAGCTTTGCCTTAAAGGAGGAGATTTATAAAATTATTTCATCTTATTATAGGAGTATTGTTGGTCGCACGCCTCGCATCGCACGGCTACCGTGTGTAGGCTGTGGTATAACAGATCATAATACGAGGGTAATAGAGTGGTTATACGTTGCACCCCGCTGGCAGCACCCTGGCGGTGAGTTCAAAGGATGAGAGGTCTCACAGACGATCAAAGCGCCGACATATCACGATAGGCATTTAGTGAGACCCAATAGCTACCGGAATACGCTACGTAAGCGTACGTGGGACCTCAGAACTGGCATCTGGCACTCATTTAATTGACACCAAAAAGGTTTCCGAGATAAGACTGCGTATATTTTGAAGTAATACAATTATATTGCAGTTGCTGCGAGCGCAAAGCCTTCGATACGAAACCGCACCACGAGACTATTATCGTAAAATAAATCAAGCTGTCGCTTTCGGGTTCGAAGACTCGGAATCCGCTACCGATGTTTCGCAAGAACAAACCGAATAAACCCTTTCAAACGTTACGGAGATACGAATGGAACAAAGGTTCCCATGATCGTTGTTAAAAACTGGAAACGTTATAAATTGGACAATGAGATCGATAATACCTGCAATAAAGGCCCAACGGCCGGAACGGTAGCTAAATATCATAAAGAACAAAAAAATCTATTGTGTCCAGGACATCCAAGTATTGTTCTGAGATCTCCATTATGGACCACTTCTGAGAAGAATCGGTTAAACATCGGTTTACAATAGTAAACAAGGATTAGTTTATTGTCAAATGACCTAAGGTCACTCTAAGAAGTCTGACCTCTATGGATTCTTCTGAAAAAGAAGACAATGGACATGACCTGCGCACGAATTTCGAAGAGATGGGAGAGTCTAGGGAGACAATGGGATGAAAAGATGGTATTACCGCGAGGGGTGATGCTGCTAAGTATTACCCGAACAATAGACACAAAGGATGGTGTGTGTTTACCCATGAATATATGGAATAATATCACAATGCTAATATAATGCACGCAACAGGTTAACAGAACTTTTTCTCAAGATAATCTTACATGTTTAACGAATTCGCGTTTGAAGTTAAATCGAGCATGTTTGGGGAACCGGTGTAATCTCTATTTTAACTGTAATAGGACGCTATTGTTAGGTAAATTAACGAGAATTAGCATACTGCAATTTGAAAATTCGGACGTTAAATTTGGACACGGTAAGGATATTGAGGCCGGGGCATTAAACTAAACAATACGTAGTTTCGTTTCTCTTGTCGAAAACCACTACCAGTTCCTATATTTAACTATTATAGTGCAACGGATTATTTCGAAATTGGCTGGGTTACTATTGCATTTGTGCGTAGAAATCATTATATCACTTATTTTCTGCGTCTGTTCTCCTGTGTCCAGGAAGATAACTAATATTTCACGACATAATTGCCTATGATCTTTGATATTGTTAAGCATAATTGGAAATCAAAGGTCGCAAAATTTGGCACGTTATTAAAAATCTAGCTTAGAGAGTAATGAATGGCAAAGGCATATAAAATTCTGTGTGATCTCGTGTTTTTTTCAATATACTGCAACATTTGACAGATGCCCCTCAATTATAATCGGTGAAGTGACTTAGAATGCCGCTCACCACCAGGTGTCCTTCCCATCTGGCTGTCTCTGGACCTCTCAGGTTCCATTATCGTTACGCACTCGAATTACTAGTTGCACAGAAAAGTTTCTAACTAGAAAGTTGGCAATAGCAACTCGTAAAACATACACAGTTAAAGCTGGATACCTGACGAAGGATTTGTGTATTTTCAGATGTCGTAAAAGATGTTTTTTGCAAGCAAGAAAGCGCTGCATCCATATTTTTATGGACTCTTGAAAGCTTTTAAAACTCTAAGTGTGATATAAGCGTTATCTTGATGTCAAGTGTGCGGTACCTTTTAGCGCAAGAGGACAGGATGATCATTTTTTGAGCGTCGATTTCGAATACGTTTTATGTTTCTATTAAGTTATTCGGTCACGAGGCTCCTGGCCACAAAAAACTTAATGTGCGTTGATATGATCGTGGTGCATGTTACGAAGGACCACCCAAGCACCGAATCAATTCCTTTAGCCACGAGAATATTATTAATCTAATCAAATACAAATTTTTGAGCGTCACGATGTTCTAATTAGTATACTAATGTAGCGATTAGGATGCGCTTTTCTCTTGAGGGGATGGTCACACATAATACGCGATATTAAAACGGATTTGATTGAAAGGATGTCGTTGACGATTTTGGATATAAATATAATTTTTACGACATTATTATTCAAGGCTGGTTTGGTATTTTTTCTTAACGAGCTTTTATGAGCCCACCGGTCATTTGATGGACAAATCCTACATTTTAAAACGTGTGAAAGTCCAACAAAGAGTCTCGACTGTGGGGTGCAATAAAACAGTGAGCCTGACCGGGGTACGGGGTCACACCATAAAAGCGATTGGTCAAGCATTGACGGATACTCCGCCTAATAATTACTATTGGTAGTGTATATGGGTCAAAGCGGTCTTGGGAAAGGAAATACCTGCGCTGAATTTACGATGAAATTTTATTTTACGACATTAGTACATGTAGTTAAATTAATTGTTTCTTTTGTATGCAAAAGACGTTTGCAGGACCGTTATGGTATTGGTCGTAAAACACTTTTATTCATTATTATAACACACTTTTGGTTTCAACGACAACGACGTAATTTCTTTCATTTAGAGCTAGGAGGTGTGAATGTATTGTATATTCACCAACAAATCATGGTAAATATCGCGTTGATATAACTTATTGCATTATATATGATATCCAAAATGTATATGTAGTTCAAGGTACATTTGCAAAATATGCAAAATATATGCGTGAAACAAACTGTAGAATCCACGGAAGTGAGTGTGTAAGTTGACACAGAAAACGCAATGAATTGTAATGAATATGTATCTACTATGCAAATTCAAGATAATAGAACAACAGAAATGTAAGATGATTAAGATAACGAAGCAATCAAGCAACTACCTATACCAGTAGATAACATAATTGTCAAAGAAGATACGAACGAGATAAAAACGTACGTACGTTTATATTGTTTATTCTTTAAGAGCAGCGCGGCCAGCCACAGAAGTATAAGAGCAAGGGTTTCGGTGGCGAAACTCATAATCCTCTTCTTCCTGCACTGAGGCTGGGTCGACGAAGCAAGTTCTTCTCTCCCACTCTCTCCTGTCACCCGTCAACTCAGCATCCATACTCTCACAAGCATCATCATCACTCACTATCCATCAATCTCATCCATGGTCTACCCTTACTCCTACCGCCTTCCACATCCACACTTAACATAATTTTGGTTATATCACTCCATTATCAAACTCCACCCATAATAATATCACTCGATCCTCAAATCTCAATATGTAAATTAGGTCAGAGTGTAAAAAACTCGATAGCGAATTGTGGGAAAGTTGCACTGAAAACCAGTTGCAACCTGCAATGCAAATGTTTCAAAACTGGCTTGGATTAATACATTTCAAATCGAATGAACTTTGTATCTGATGGGAACTTGATTACAGTAGTTAGTTTGATATTTGATGTTTTGAAACATAATTATGACTGTAACTTTTTTATTTAAACAATTATTAATTATATATCAGAATTATACCATCAGAAACACAATCAACAACTTATGTAATAATATAATAAGACTACTCAAAAGACTATCATGTAAGTGACGAAGAAGTCTTTTTTGAGAATACATTTCTTTAAACCTATTATACGAGTATGAACAATTAATCAACATTCCAGATGAACAAGTTAAATAAAGGAATAAGTTCTTCAATTGTGTCTAAGAATGTTTTATCGTTTACTCTACGGCATTGTTTACAATGACTCACTTTTTAAACAATCGAAATTTCAGTTTACACTTACAATTAATACCACTGCAAATTAATTCACACCAAAACGATTAACAATAGAAACAAAGGGCCAGAGTTCCCACAGTTGGGTTGGACACGCAGATCTTACTGGGAGCGCCTATTTTAGCATAAATTAAATCTTTGGAACACTTGCAACAATCAAAACATTGTATTTACGGCGTATTCATTACGCCTCGATAGCCCACAGGTATGTTATTAGAGTATTTGGTAATTGTTTCGCTCGTCATTTACATAAGACCTTACAATTTAGGCCCTTTGTTTAGAAGAACAAAAGGAATGTACCGATTAAAAAGGTTATATTGTGTCAATGTTATAAAACTTGATGTTTGAGCGTAACTTCTACTATTTGATGATATTCAAATACTCAACTGTCTTACACAAAATATTAAAAAAAAAAACCGTATAACTTAATATATATAGAGGTACAATGGGCGATCTTATCGCTTAGAAATCCTTTTGAAGGAGAGGATTTAATTGCTAAAGAGGTGGTTGATGGATATAGCTAAACTTACTAAAGGTATCACCTATATCAAAAAACTACATTCTATATACATACATAGACACAACAGCTATATAGTTATATAAACGTATTAATAAAATTATTGTTTTAAATATATAAATAAAATGATCATCACAAAACAGCAAGGTTGATAAGTGATGCAGAGAATAGTACAAATACCACGTGATAAAATGCCCAGCATAAAGCATTGCATTGAAACAGTGGAAACTACTCGTAGCAACAGCACCAGTCGCAATCACAAGTGAGCCATTGTTTATGGCATGTGTCCAAGGTTGCCAGTTATCGGAAACGCTAGTTGCGGTTAACGTATTCATTTTGTTTACTGCGCAAAGTTGACAATACAAAATAAAAACTAGAAGGACGATGCCACCAGAGGCACGAGACATTTTTGGTACATTGTAGCTTTTAAACATATCATCGATTCAAAAACCGTAAAACTTGCCACTACATACATACCAGGCATGACATTTTTGGTACATTGTAGCTTTTAAACATATCGTCGATTCAAAAATCGTAAAACTTGCCACTGCATACATACCAGGCATGATATTTTTGTCACTATCTGATTCGATTTTTATTATTCCATATTGGTTCCCAACCGACTGAATGTTTACGAGCAAAGTTTGCTTAGTTATGGAACCAATATTGAAAATCTAAACGTTTAATTTCTAAAATACTGGAATTATTTTTTTTGTACGAAGGTGTGCGCTCGGCCTTCATCTCTCTGCTGTCAAGTTATGATAAGGTTATGAAGGTGGAAGCGCACATCACCCGGAATCCACAACGGACTGACGCACTGGCTATACAGTCTTTATGGTAAAACGGAAATAACGCGTAACTTAAAGAGTCTATGATATGTGAAATGGCTTAGCTTCAGCGATCATAGCATTTACTTTGAAATAAATATCTATAACATATATTCAGGATATATGCTAGAACTCGAAAACACGATTACATAAAATTTTCTCTATAGAAAAAAAAACAAAGTTGACTCCAATTTGTACAAAAAATGTTCGCCATTCAATAAATACGCCTAATTAGGGCTTGTCACTTTGTACAGTAAACAAAAACAGTATACAGCAGACGGCCTGTGTTTTAGATTTTCAAAATTCATATTTGTTTTACCGTGAAAAAACAAAACGTAGAAATACGCGCATATTTCTGACATCTGGTGGTCATAAGCGCCGTGGTTGAACGCACGGCAATGACACCTTTATTATTACTATATCTTAGTTCGAAACTAGAATAAAGTTGCGTTGAGTTGCTAATCTGAGGTACTATAGCCCGTTAACGATATCTGAAGAACAACCAAACACAGAACCTAGATTAAAAAAAAAAAAAAAACAAGGATGCAAACAATATTATTGGGCTAGTGAACAATTGCTATAACGACTTGAAAACGTTGGAAGTGGTATCAAAAATAAACAAGTCAAATTAGAAACCAACGTAGCGTATCAACTGCAGTGGTTCACACAAATTAAATCTCCCAAAAATCCTTTAGAACGAGCCCTACGAAAGGGGAGGGTGCAACGCAATTAGAATAAGCAAAATAATGAACACAAATTACATGTGGGAACTGATTTCACACTGGTGATAACGAATGTTAATTTATTAGTGGAATATATTGATTGAGCGAGTTAAGTTACGTTACCTCAATAAATTATTACGAGTAGATTCATGCAAATTTTATTGTACAATTGGGAAACGCTTGGCCTTCACCTGGTTTCAAGTTATGATAAGGTAAAAGGTGGAAGCGCACTTTACCCAGAACCCTCAACGGACTGCGGAACTGGCTATCATACCTCTAAATGCGGAAACATAACAATTTAGAATTGTTGTAATGGCGACAGACAGGTAAGATGGTGGTAGCTAGCCAGGCGGACTTAAAATAATATAGTATAACAAGTGTCATCAGGACCTTAATAGGGTTTCTGCCAAGAAATGTTTTTGATAACCTAACAGTTTTCACCCCTACTATAGATAACTTACTCGTATAAACTTTTTTTTTTAATTTATTTAAGTCTTTGTAGGAATTATTGGTATTAAGATCATAGATATGCTAAATAGATAAAAAAAAGCATCAACAATAACTACGGTACCACTCATTGTATAATTGTAACCGTGTCACGTTACCATATACGCACGCGATGACATCAAAGAAAGCGGGGTATATACGCGTGTAAACCGATAAATTCTATACCATACATGCTTATTGAAAAGCGAGAATTGAAACAGATACATTACCTTTTCTAAACCGAGTATTTTCTCTCGGAACAAAACAATATTAGCATGAGTTCGCATGGATTCAGCGAAACGTTTAAAACGTCATCTGCGTAAATGGTATACGTGCTGATGCGCAGACTGCATGGCAGCGAAACAATGTCATTATTGTCCGCGATTCCGCAAATAAATATAGACGAGCGTCGCGTTGACAACACACTGATAACAAACGTTCATTTTCCCAGAGGTATTTTGCTACTCATCGGCTCTATTCTCGATGCATACGGTTGATATTCGAATCCGCTGGAAATTAAGATTTACGATTGCATCTGTGTCAATACGTTCGCTAGATAAAGCGGTGTTTGTTTTGACTCGTACAAGGTTTTCGGGTGTGTAATCATCGTTTAACAAGCTCTTGCACAAGCCTGTTGTGGTTTGGGGACATGAAATTGAACACAATTGATTTGACTGCCGATTGTGCCTCTTCGTTGCGACACCCATAAGACGTCTATTGAAATGCTCTCTTTTGTTGTCGGTGAAATGCTGGTCTTTGACCCGTTGGCCCAATTATATGCACGCGAGAAACGCGCAATACCTGGTGAAGCATATTTTTTATCCATATGATAATTTCGTTGCGTAAACCAAGCCTCGCAGACTGTATGTCTATTCCGATAAAGTTATTACGGCTTTATCTGTATCGTTGGCTACATTTTTCAGAGTATTCGATATAAAGTAGACTAGCAACGTTATCTACAAAAATATTGTATTTGTTTGTTAGGAATCAGGAACATAGAACGGTTCCTGATTGAGGTTTTTCTTTCCCATAAGACAGTGTATCGTTTGTCGGCGATGCGTTAAATAGAGAAGCACGTGCGTATTGTTTACAGAGTTCCTGTATTGACGGCGCAGGCGCAGACCTACCGCACGATGCCAGACTTTGAGTAGACCGCTCAGATAGTTGTTTTAAAAATATTCAAAGCTCTCTGTGTTAATTTGCTTTGTGATAATGTGAGACAATGTTCATTGTTACGTGTTTGGGGAATCATTTAGAATGTTTCCTTTAGATGGTATAACATCGCTTCAGGGAGGCATAAAGCTGAGTCATGGTAATTTTCGCGCTCCAGTGCCATTACGGCCCTAACGTCCATCTATCATCCTGACCATTATAAACTCAATTAAATCTCATTACCATAACCTCTCTGACTAGAGCGCCCTATTCTTTCTTAGACATGTCACCACCTTTGTCCCTTCGTAACCTATTCCCATTGAAAGCGGACAACTTAGGCAACAATGGCCACAGTTTGACCCTCAATGGCGATGAGACCGGCATTATTTGTGTATTTTGAGCAATAAACAGTGCATTTTATGCGATTGTGAGCTGTTTTTTTTTGTGAATTTGAATTTGAATAGCTGAATGCACATTGTCCGTTGCGTGAGCTCGTGGATGCAGAATCTCGGTGCAGGTTCCGTTGATGCTGATGCATAATCATTAGAATCTACCGAAGCGAGAGTAACTCGTCTCCACGTACGGCATGGGAATCAAACTGGCTGATCGAGTGTCGCGGGAAAAGTGACGTTTGGCAGACAGGTGATGGATTGTTGTTTTTTAGTATCTAATAAAAAAACGAGCGTGACAAATGGTTGAATTCATTTGATGCAGGAATGGGGGCAGACGTGTTCAAACGGTGTGAACTCGAATAAGCGACAAAATCGCTTTGGTCTTACACTAATCCTTATTCGGTGTCGCTTGGAGGAGGATTTGAATGCGGTGCATTGTGCCTTTGAAAGGACTTGGAACGGAGACGACATAAAAATCAGAGACCTTTTGTCACGATATTCCTTTGATCATGAACTCGACTCATGTGAGTCGAGGCATGTCGAGTGAACGAAATTCATTTTAAGATTCCCAATGCATGTAACGCAGGACAACTAAACAATAACAAACGCATCAGGACAGGACTCGATATTAGACGCACACACGCACTCAAACACTACGAGCAGAAAAAAAGGATAACAAACACAATAATTTCCATTCCTTTTCTGTGCGTATGCGCATACGTCTGTATGGTCGCACTCGCACACGATCCACCATCTCGCTCGCTCGGTCGTTGACCGCGCATCTCTGACGAGATTGCATCTAGTGGCCATGCAGCTTCCCCTAGTAGATAGACGCAACACAATTTCTGACCAATTAAAAGATCTCTTCAATTTTCATCACCGTCGATGGTGCAAGCAGTTGATAACGCAGCAACGGATACTGGTGCTGGTTTGCGAAACATTAGATTAGGTTTGACCTAGTTCTATTCTTAGATAAGAAAAAATAAAACGCAATAACAACACGCGCGGAGCAACGCAAGCCGCTTTATCCGAACGATGGTGACCGTTGGACGGCAACAACCAAATTCAAATTTCACTCCCACAAAAAACTACACGACGTGTAGTAGTTTATTTATGACGTCTTACGATCCAAAAAGACGATTTCCAAGATTTTTTATACCGCGCCTCGTTCCCGTCTTGAAAAAACCTAAACAATTTTTTGTGTGCCTTCCAAAAATCGTTTTACGATCGCACTCCAATAGTAAACGAGTGAGAGGACGGATATTGCATCTCTTTCCGACTCTGGAGTGGCAGGAGAACTTGACACTGACGCTAATAAGTCTTTTGTAAGGCTTCTTAGAACACGTTGCGTTAGCGTGATCATCTAATAAGACACCTCGATAAAGACAGACGTAATTGCGATTCTCGGAATGAAGACAAAGTTGAAAGACGCAGTTGTGCCATCAATTACTTTAAGAGACCACTGTAGGTAGAGCACTTACTCTTATAACACACACGTGCATCTTGGAACAGAATAAAGAAGCAATATTATGATGGACTAAACGTTTCCACGAGTTGAGCTTACCTTGAAAACCAAAAGTTGTGGAAGGTCCAGGATAATAGGTAAGGTAGGTATTATAAACAGCAATCAACCTTTGGCGTGACGAAACGAAACATATGCTCGTATAGCTTAGCTAGTATAGCTTTCAATAGAAAACCAGAGAACTTTAGAGAGATTATGCTATAAATTCAAAGGCATTTTTTGTGGTCTTAACGAATTTCGAAAGAAACGCTTAAGCACTCGTAAAGACAAAACATTCTTATCTGAATCCATTTGTTCCAGAATTCGGTTAGTGGGACAAAAACAATTTTGAAGGCCCTTCATAGTAATAGTAACCCACTTCCCTGGGAATTCGATACCCCTTGAACTACTTATCTCGACCAGAACAAGAATAAACCACTCCAACAATAAGTAATCCTTTATAACCGCGCTTACATTACGAGACAACATATTCGTAGATAAGACAAGAAAAAGACTACAAAACCCAAAACAGACTTCTGTCGGGTATCTGAGAACTTGTACCGATTTTTTTACACTTCTTCACGAATTTGCTTTCACACACTCCCGTATTTGTTCAGCCGAAAGAAACAAAAACCAACTAAACAGTCTCGAAGAAAAGGTGGGAACCGTAACATGGATATCAAACAAGTAACAGTTTGAATTGGTTGTACAAACGGAACGATGCTTAGTAGCTATTCAGAACAACAAAGACACAGACGAGCAAATAACACAGGGTCTAACTAAATGCTCCATTTTGGATTTCATAAAGTACCGAAGCTAAAGAAATGGATGCGCTTTTACCAACCACGGGAAGACTATTATTATAATGATGATGATAATGAAGGGAGCACCTAAATTTTAACTTTTTATGACCGAAACAAAAATCTTATTATATAACCAGAGAAATGCATGGGACAGCATAAATTATGATGATAGCATGCTTATTGTTTTGTTGTTGGACATTTATTTAAATTTGATCAAATTACTACACGGGTTTTATGATTATGGGAGAATTCGGTCAGAAATTTGGAGCTTGATTATCGTTAAGGGAATAACAAAATTATATTATTGAATTTGATTTACTTCGGAACATTAGATCGTAAACTTTATATTTATTATGATAGTTTAATGAATCATTTTAAACTACCATTCAGAAAAACTAATTTTAATCATAAGGTCTTAGTTGGAATACTTTTGTTGAAGTTTGTCAGATAATATAAATTTATGATACCGCCAGAGAAAAATAAAAATGGCTATAGCACCTTAGGTGAGGATTCAATGGTGGCTGTTTTCGCCCTCAGGAAGAATATAAAATAGAATTACGCGTCTAGATACTCACGGCCGCAGCAATATAACGTAAATCGACATACCTGCAAAAGAAATGAAAAATATTAATACACAGACGACGTAATGTGAATAGAAATATCCAAAACAGTCCTAAAAGAAATAAGGGAACATAGTCACATAGCCAAGCCGTCATTACTTTTTTCGTAGTTGTGGCTGCAGGAACACCAGGGAAAATTCCTAACAATTACCTGTCTAGGACAAAATGCCCACTTATTAAGTTAATCGTTGCGGTGAGTTAAGTCGAGTGGTTGGTCGCAACTCGCAACGCAATCAAGCCTACATAGATTTCTAATTCCCAAGTGGTCTGCGTAGGTTGTTTTCTCAACATGGCAGTTGTATTTTGTAGGCCGAGGTGTCACGAGTTGAATGAGACTTATATGGCAATGGTCAATGCCTCCGAGAGAAAATATAGCGGCGCGTATATCATACGTAGATACTATTACAATTACTTAGGTAGTGTATAACAGATCATATCGTATGCGTGTTGAGATGCAACAGGCAAGCTGCTAACCGACATTGCGCATAACAAGCTGGTTACCGCACAATTATTAGGCAATGACGGTGACACTGTACCTAAATGTGCGTGCGGCAACGATTAAAGAACCAAGAGTTTGATTGACATTAGCTAATTCTCATGGGAATCGACGACAAGATTGCACTCACAAAACAAAGGAGTCATTAATGATAGACGCATGTAATAGATGAAGGACGATAGCGCGAGATTATGCTTAACGATGACATTTTTACAGTTGCGCACGAGTTGTTTATGACGGCAAAAACTAAGCAAGTTCACGATGACATTATATAGATTAAGCTGAACGTTGTACTTAAGGTTGATTTTTATGGATCCTCATCCATCATAGCAAAGTACATAAAGATAGGACTTGGAAGTGTAATAATGTTTTTCTCACTAATGACATTCACTTCTATCGTAAACCGTGATATAAATTATGTCTCCCATCCTCTAATATCCATCGAGCGAAGCAATATTGTAGAGATGGACCTAAATGAGGTCCATGAGGAGCTCCACTTTTTATATCCGCAAGATAGATGATAGATAATGCTCTGGGATTGTCTTATTTCCATTCTGTTTTCAATTTAAAAACGATCCGAGGTAATATGGGGAACGGAGTGGTCTATTTTACTGCGCTCAAGCCCATTACATCTTATATGATTGTCATACAATTGTCTTAGAAAATTGCACTGTCGCAATTTTCTTGTTTTATAAAAATTGTCGAAGGTCATCAGCCTTAATCGACTTTTGACGTGCGCGTGCGTCTATTTCTTAAGTGTCTCCTATGAGGCATAATGTCCTGAAGTGCATCGAACTCTTTGTTTTTAAACCGTGCTATTGTTTTAGAAGTAACGTGTGCTCGTAATGCTTCGACATCAATCGGGTTACGATGGACTTCCTTTCCTTTGATGCACGTAAATTCAAATTAAATACTGTTAGAATTCATTAATTTACAACAAGCTCCCTGGTTTTATCTGCAACTGTGACTAGATCTTCAAAACTCAACGGATAGTAATCCTGTCTTTGATAAGATTAGTCATTTTTAAAAGATATATCATATCATTCACACTAGCTATCACAGGAAAAGCTCGGAAAGCAAATACCACGTGGACGTGGATGATTATGTTTACGTAGGTGTGTCTGCCGAATCGTATTTCGAACGAGGTGTGACAACGATAATAGCTGTCTATCTTCATCGGGTAGATAGGGCACGTGTCGGATTCTCATGTTTTTGTGTCTTGCATTTTTATTATGATACTTATTAAATTCAATGTCATTATGTGCCCCGATACTACTAAACTAATAGAATCACTATGATAATGGTATCGTAACAGCAGAGCCTATATAGAGACCATTTTGCGACGATACCATTGTCATAGTGAAGCGATTGGTTTTGTTGCATCGGGGCCCTGGTTGTGTTGCTAACCATCATCAAAAGCGGTATGCGAAATGGCAGCCAGTTCAATGACAGTCTTACTTTCCATATTCTTTAGCGAAGTCATTGTTGTGTGAAGAAAGTGTTTTATTTTCTTCTGATTAAATGAATCCAATGTTTAGATTAGACTCTTTACAGTACTTTCTACTTCATTTCCATTTATCAATTGAGGCTTCGTTCTAAAAACACAAATTTGAATACGTTTAATTCGTAATTCTCCTATCTCGTAGCACCACGAATAGTGTTATAAAAGTAAGTTGCAATTAGATAGTAAATTAATTTTGCAATGTTTACGAAACTGTTGATACTTGAGGCCAGGTGAACAACCTCTCGTCTACGTTACCGCAACTATCTAAATTGCTGTTTTGCCAAAGTTTCCGGTCCAAGAGGTGGGCGCACGCATTTTGGTAACGGGCCTTTGAATTAAAAGTATAATATTAAAATGCAAGATCTTTGTACATTTCAATGCATTTGAAAGAGTTGTATTGTGAAGTGTACCAAATGAAGAAGTGATCGTACACACTACACAGCTTCGAGTAAAATACGCTGCTAATGCGTTAGCTAACGTTCCCATCCTATACAAGGGATTTGGTTACGTAAACTCTCATGCACGATCTAAATGGATGTCCAAACTAGGCAAGAAAAATAAACACTTGGTTTGTTTGTTGACATAGTGCGTACGCGCAGCAATATTTGAATTTGGAATGAGGCTTCGCGAACGCGAGTACCGTTAATTTGCTGCGCCGACCGCTCTTTCTACACGCTTACAATTCCTTTTACGAAATCTTGCGGTATTTGTCATCGCAAAGTGTAGGTAGCTTGGAATGAGAATGAGACCGAATATACTTACAGTAATGACAGTAAAGAAATAAAGGCTGTGTAGATGGTTTCAGTTTCACTTTTGTAGGATTCCGATTTGATTCCTTCATATTGTTTAGCATTGGTGGCGCTTTGATCTTTCGATTTCAAGAGAAAGATAAAAACTTTTTACTTTACATTTTATCCTTTCGCGTAATCCGGTAGGAGCGCGTCACAATCACAAACATGTATGTGTGTGCGTTGTTATGGTGCGATCAATAACACAGCGACGGGTCGACGACCGAGACCTGCGCAGGCGCTTGCATATCGGGGGATGCGGAAAATGGCGGACATTTTGATAAAATATACAATTTAATAGGAATATATATTTAGTTTCAAAATAAAAATTCAATTTTTTTATTTGGTGTTGCCATACAACCTCTATTAAAGAGCAAACTAGAAAACTAGTCAGGTTTGAATTTTGGTGATTGACTTTATTGTGTTTTTGACAATGTTGTAAAATATAATATGTAAGAACAAAGGTAGATATACCTATATGAAAATGAATGAGATTGTGTAGGTAGGTAAGGTAAAGTATTTTTATTTACACATTGCTGTTTGCATGTGCTAGCAATACGATTCCGCTTCAGCAGCATCAGCGATTTATTCAGTTGCTGAAGCACAAGACATAACGGAATGCAAATCAAGAATTCATTCACAAGAATGAAGCCAGTAGGTAGGTTCTAAATGGCTATCATTCATTGGCAGTATCAGTATCTATTGCAAAAATCGGGTTCGAAATTTAAACCTAATGGAATGACCTCAAGAACATGAATTCGAAAATAGAATAGGCTCAACTCTACACTCAAAGACCGGCGAAAAAGTGATTCTACATTTGAATAAGTACGTAATGTTAATATAAGTATCACTCACGGCAGACTTCAAGATAAACTTCAAGGTTCAAATAATAATGGGCTGTTGTACCATGGTCATTGGTACTACACTACCGTTAAGGCTAACCCTTCTTGGCCTCAGCCTGGCACCGTTACTTTGGTCGTCGTAAGTCTCAGCTCTGTGGTTATAGTAACTACGTATCTAGCTATATATCTTGTGTACTAAGTGATAACTAATCTGTGGTTGTTGTTTGGTAACTATCAGTGAAACTGTCTTTGTATCTAGTTCGAGAACTCGCGTTGGTTTTTAATAAGAATGCCAGCATTGAATTAATATAAAACACCTGTGTGCTGGTATGTAATATAAAAGCATGTGACACTTCACCACGGAAATATAAGTAGCATTTGACCCTCTACAAAAATGTAGCTAGCTCTTGTAAAATTAACACGACAGTAACGTCTTTTGATAAATAAATAATTTCAAAATATGTAATTAAAATACTTACAGACATTTAAGCTCGATTTAATTTTAATACGAAATATTAATCTGTATGTTTAATTGTTTAAAACATATTTAAATTAATCTTATTATACCATTTATTTAGGCTGAGTTCAGTCACTGATAACTCTATAGTTTTCCAATAACAGATATGCCGACTTGATATATTAGTTGGATAATCTTTTGATTAAAGGATTAACCCTAGTCCAGGAAGCATTAAAAAATCTAAGGCGAGTCAACGGTCATGATATAACTGACCCCCTGTCAATCATGAGCACCGAATCTTCTATGGTCCAATTTATACCCTAATTAGCATAAATATTAATATAATCATTGAGCATTTCGTTCACACACAATTAGTTTCATTATTCAATACAACTCACATCAAAATACAAACAAATCTAAAATTCAAATGGTAACACTATATTACTAATCTTATCACAAGAATAGGTTGAAATATGAATGTATATCTTGACAATACGATATTTTTATTGTCGCGGCTTCTATACAATTTGTGGCAAAAGGGCGTAATCTCAAATATGACAATAGAAGTTCAATCTTTGAGAAAAGCGCGTATCTTCAATCTTTAGCTACAATAAAATAATACGTATATTTGAATTTAGAACACGATATGGGACTGTTCTTTTTGGTGGAAGTTCAATCTTTGAGAAAAGAGTATCTTCAATCTTGTGATTCGAATTTGAATGTTGAATAGCTTTTGAGTATGTTCTTTTTGGTTGACTACTCGAATAGGGGGTATCAATCAAAGTGGACATATAAGAAGTGTTAGAGACAGATGGACGGGTCAAAAGCTAATGTTTGTTGGTTCTTTTCGTGGGCGTAGGGTTTTCTTTACAGAATGTATTACCGGGTCGTGTCACGAACGGATTATCAAGTAGGCGTGTGTATGATTAATGAGTATTGTATGTATACGTACAGAGGATGTGAGATTATTATTAACATAACAAACAGAAATGCGTAGTAAAGCTTTGAAAGCAAAGAAACGTTGACCAGGAAAAATATATTTGTCGCTTCTGTATTAACAGGCACATGGAGATTTCAAGCTGAAGCAAAGGTCGTAAAATCTGAAGATACATCAGACAGAGCACTTGAAAAAGGCTATTAATGAATTACAATATTTCAAGTGTAATGGTCAACAATAAAGAAGTGTAAAACTCGAAATGGGCAACTACTCGACTAAATAATGGTAAATTAACATTTCAATCAGGTATTATCATAAATTCTCATGCATCACGGCAATCCATCACCCAAGGAATTCGGAATATCATGAAGAATGAAGAACACTGATGGATTTCACATTTGTGACAGTTGAATTGACAAGAAAGGATTCTACAATAATTGAAAAGGAGTTAAAGTTCACACGTGGGGCCGTTGCTGTCAACAAAGGGGGTCAAATGACCCTAATGCTATTGTTGAATCGTGGAATGTAACATCTTCACTGACACCATTTTGAAAACGTTTGATGTGCGAAAGTACCAAGCTATATAAGACTATCTTTGAAAGATCGATAAATTAGGAAATCGGTTTTTATTTACAAAGTAATAAATATATAGGAATGTACCACTGGATGGATGCATAGTCAAGAGTTCTCTCGAACCAACAGTCTTGAACAAACATTTTGAAACCGAGGGCTTGCTGAAGACTTGTTCCGTGTATTTGTTCATTAGTTTTACTACTCGACGACCTGTCAGAGAAGTGTTTGGTGAGCCAACACTAAGAATATGTTCAGATTTCTCCATTAGTTGAAAGCTGGCATCTTACATTGTCCATAAAGATGCCTCGAAGGTATTCAAAGTTCGAGTCAATAAAGGGTTACGGGCTAGAATTATTCCGTTACAATCGTATTTTCGAGTGTTATTTGGTCAAGCCCCAGGAATATTGATCAAGCATAACAATACAAAATGCATTAGGATGTAAGACGAATGACACGTCTAATCTGACCGCGTACTTTATTCTCCAAATGAAAGGAATAACTAATGTGTTTATTGGGTTTGATTTATTCTCTGGACCTTTATATTGTATACCTTTTGTGTTTCGTACTGAAGCATATCCCGCCTGCAGAAACATTTCCATTATTACCATGTTACAGAATATGCAGTAGTGGCGTGGCAGTATGCCCAGTCTAGTTCTGTGTTCCCACGTGTACAATGAGGTCAAGTCGGTAGCGTTATCGTACTCCAAGGTTGAGTTATCATTTTATCCAACCTTCTTGTATACCATTTAAAAGCGATTACGAAACATAATATTGTCAACAGATCAAAATATAGTCCTGATTACATCACCACTTATTTTTATACAGTAAGTCATTAGTGACATCGCCTGGGAAGGATCCGAGGATGTCATGGGAGGTGGTCTGCAATTATCATTAGGCACCCGAAATGGGACTTTCACGCCCTCTAGGCAGGTCCTTGCGACTTCGCCGTTCCCACGACAACTTACATGACACTTCCGACTAGTCAAGTGTCCTACCTGACCATGTTGACACTACTTAGTGGTTTCTCGTAATAATAGTCTGTCCGTTACTTTACTTTGTTTGCACTTTTATCACTTTGGTAACCCTACAGCTGGTCGCACCCACTGTCCGGAACATTACGGTTTTTATTCAAATTTCGAAACAACGACCTTTATAAGCTTTATTCTTTTTATAAAATGGCGATGTATTTTTGTGCATTACATTTATTCTCTTTGGACAGCTGTCAGAAAGAAAAAGCATACAACCAATCCGACACGTTCCTAAATTGAAATTGACGCGTTCCATTTACAACAATAATGAACCACGATTTTAAATTGAAAATAATAAAGATTCGAGTTTGTTTTGTTTGGCGGTAAAGTGAAACCACATTAGAGTGTGCTAAAGACTCAAACAGCAATTAGTACACATGTTTTGCGAATATAAGTAGTCTATGTTCTTGTAGATATCTGTTCTGCTATCTGACCATGTGCAATGTGCACTCAGGCCGCAAAAAACCAGTACACGCTAAGGTCATATTCACACGAGGTTAAAGGCTCATAATTATTTATTGATCCGGTGCGAAATGGGAAAAAGCGACCCTCTGCAACAACGGTTTCATAGAACGGGGGTGGTAACTATCGATTGGGTGTAATTATCAAACAATAATTTCAACAGATGTCGGGATCGGTTGCATCTGGTTTGGTCTGGACCTTGTTTATTAGATCGAGAGGGGAATTTTATTAAGACTAAAATTAATCTGTAAAATTATATTAATTTTGAATGAACGTGAGTGAGGGCGTGCATTCAGTCGTGCAACCAGTGTATTCGCAAAATTTGCAAAAGTGACGATTATTGCGTTAGTTTACTAAGTCGAAAAAGTTCAAAAAAGTTCCTAATTAAAAATAAATATTCCATGTTCAAAATTGGAGTTAGATATTCCGAAAGTAGGTTCCGGGTGTTTTGAGCCGTAACGGCTAACGGCTATCGACTATCTATCGGTTTCCGAAAGCATGCACACGTGTCTCTTCCCACTGCCTATGGGAACCGTTTAGGGTGATATACTGCCGATAGCAATAACGTAGCAAGTACCGATAGCACCAAATTATCTACCCCATACCAATCGATTGGAACACCCCAACTAATTACTGGTCTGAGAGAGTAAACTAGAAAATATTATGGGAAATGTCTGTTCAATAACGGCTAAGTATAGAAGCACTTAGATGAATAAGGCACTGTCCGTTCACTTGAGTGCTTAGCGCCCTGTCGTAAAATATAAAATGGATCCCTAATGTGTTTGAAGATTCATGAAAATAAATATGATATCGTCTCAAATGTCGATATTGATACGGCCTGCTGTGTTAGTATATACCTAAATATACCTGCCTAGATAGCTCGAATTTTATTTTCGGTCAATAATTGGCCAATTTTAGCCAAACAAATAATCTTTACTTTATTTATCGACGACCGGAAAGAGCTTAGCCTTCATCTCACCTGGTTTCAAGTTATGACAACGCCGAAGGTGGAAGCGCACTTCACGGGAACATCAACATACTGAGGAACTAACTGGCTATCTTACCTATGAATGCCGGAAAACAACAATTTAGAATTGTTGCTATGGCAACAGACTAAGGTAAGATGGTGGTAGCTAGGCGGACTTGAACAAAGTCCACATTAGGAGGTATGAAGCGCGCATAGATGAGTGAGATTTGGCATAAAGTTAATTTAAAAGTTTTGACTGAGAGTTTTTTTATTATTGACAGTGTAATTTCTACCACTGGGCAACAACTATACGTAAATGAAAATATAAAACATATTTTATAATAAAACGTCTGTTTCGCGTAGCAACACATCAAAGGATTTGCAGCGGCCATAGTAATTATAATTTTACGAAACCGAAAGCCTACACGAGCTACAAACCGATATAATAACCCAAATTACGAAGATAAGGAAAGCGAGAGTGTACTTTCCCTCAAGGAATCCGAGCCATGGTCGTTTCATTCCCATATAAAAAAAGCCTTGGGTCCCTGTAGCGGAACGGAGGAGATTTATCAGCTGTTTTTACGACACTGATGACTGCGAGCAAGGGGGCTGGCGAAGTTCGGAATGCCAGGGAAAAAACAGCGGGCGATTTAGCTAAATCTTGCTATAGAGGAGGTCCTACAAAGTCAGAAGTATAAAAAGAAAATTCCTATGCTCATTTAAACCTTTATGGGATATTACTATGTAATCTTCCTATATGAAACATAATAATGTGTAGCATATATAATAATTTGACCAAAGAACTTTAATTGGCATTATATGAAGTACCTACCTATGACATTTGAATGAGAAAATTTGATATAAATTATTATGACCACAATGGTTACTTTCATAAAAAATATTTTAATTTTCATATTAAAAATCTAACCAACATACATTTACATAACCTGGCTGTAAGTTTTCTTAAAAATGTATAAATACATTTTTTGTGCTACGAAGCGCTTGGCCTTCATCTCACCTGGTAACAAGTTGAGATAAGGCCGAAGGTGGAGTCGCACTTCACCCGGAATCCTCGATAAACTGAGGAACCGGCTATCTTACCTCTAAATGCCGGAACACAACCAATTAAGAATTGTTATTATGGCGACAGACTCAGGTAAGATGGTGGTAGCTAGCCAGACAGGCTTAAACAAAGTCCTATCACCAACTAAACCAAGCATAATATTGTACTCCCCTGGGGATCGAAGGACCTCTGGAACTGACGCCAGTGAGCGGACCACTAGACCCCGGAAGCGGTTAAAACCATATAACCAAAATTAGAATTTGAATAAAGTAGCTGTTGATATATAATTAATGAAATAAATAAAGTTTTTACTTATTTTATTATGGTTAATCGATTTCAATACACTATTAATTACAAGAAGTACCTATTGAAATCGATTATCCATCCAATAGAAATACCAGTATACCTATTATAAATTTGAAAGTAACTCTTTGTTTGGTACCTTTTCACGAGAAATGGCTGAACGGATAATAGTTAAATTTCGTAAAGGGGTATTATTGTATAAGATTGTATCCCGGGGAACAACATAGTCTACTTTTTATCCGGCTATCTTCTGCACAGGCGAAGCCGCGGGCAAAAGTTGCCTACTTTTTACGATAATTCATAAATTTTAATTATGTTTCCGTGAACTACCTATTACTAAGTGTATGTCTGATGATAAACATGTGTTTAGTTAAACCATGTTTAATATTCTACGCGCAAATCATAGACTTGAGGAATACAACAAAACATTCAAAGTTATCTGTGTAATATTGGCTATGGCCAGACCGTGGTCATTAGTGAAGATAAAAAGCTTCAAAATACAAAGCATAGTAGGTTGAAGTGATTACACCCATTCCACTGTACAGTTACTTAAAATTACAGTTGCTTGCTCGTTTTCTAGGCCGTAAAATCGTTCACAAGAATATGTTTTCTGCTACTTGCCTTTAGACAGATGTGTTTAGCTATGAGATGTCTAGGCTAGGTTAGGAACTATCTACCTACTATTCATAAAAAAACACGTCTACTAAAAAAATATAGCATGTTGCTGACACTTTATAAAAGTAGGTACCTATTTCAAACAGCCAGGGTTAGAATTAGAACTATGTACTTAAGTCTAGGGATGACGCGGAAGGAAAAAAAAAACAAATTGCCGTTAATAATGTAAACAGCGTACTTCCTAAAATGTTTATTTAAATCGTGTAGGGGGAAAATCATTACGATATATTGTAAATATGTTTTCCCTGAAACTAAATTATTACCCATTATATTATGCCCATTATATTACATTATAGACTTTTTTTAAACAATTGATTCTACAATGCTATTGCAGTAACAAAAGTGCATATAGTAAAAGCCGTTTATCCATGGGTACGTTAAGCGCGCTGAACCATAATAGGTACTATCTTACTCCGCGTTTCCTTAGGGTCATCACGCACACGTGAGTTTCCTCGTGAGAATCGTAACGTACTTACTCCCCACACTAGGGTTGTTAATAAGTATAAAAAACTAACTAAAATGATGATATCCTATTAAAAAAAGTTAAGGTAAATGTCATGATATTCAAGGTGACAATGACAGCCCTACCGATGGCCATTAGTCGTTGAAAATTACAAAAAAACTTTTTTGAATTAACAAGTGCAAGGCGGGTGCGTCGCTTTGGTTGGCTACTAACCTTTCTTTAATTACAGTCGGCTAAAGGTTAATTTCTTGTGCGACCGTACTGTTAGGAAATCATTGATGTGATCACGGAGGGTTTAATTGTTTTTATTGACATAGAAGAACGGTAGTGTCTGCATTATACAGTAGTTGTGAAATTATTCCGTGCGTAAATATAAAATGATGAGTTTACTTGTAACATCGCGTGACTGTGATCGAGCTCAGTTACAGCGTCCAATAACAACTAACAATTTAACGAATTTAACAAACATCGCTTCTCGATTCACAAGCCAATCAATTGCATAATTGCATAAGCGATCTGTTAGGACAGATCATACCCTCCTAGCTAGTCATTTGATACGGAATGTACCAACCAAGTGGGTAGTATTGCACCCTCTGGAACTCCATGCCATGCACGAACGCGGGGGTAGCAGATGTTATCCGCACGACCGTTACAATCCCCTATCTGTTCTAATTTCAAATTTTAAACACGTGTGTTGACAACTTTTTTAGGACACCCGCATGATTCAGACTTTCAAATTGCGATTGTGATCCGTGATATTGTGAATGAGTGACGCTTATCGCTTTTTTTTACTTTCGTAAAGCACATACACTACACACTTGTAGTTTTATCTATACATTGTTTAATAGAGTAGGTACATTTCTGTTTGCCTTTGATTACGTAGATCAAAGGTAATCAAGAAATGTTTGGTTACACGAGATACATTCTAGATGATAATATTCTCTAATATGAACATCGCGCATCGGTATGGTTTTGTCAGCCTATCATAGGTTGGGGAAAAGTGGCAGTTAAAAAATCAATACAACCGTTACGAAGTCAAGTCAGTGTCTGTGAGGGTACAGTACAAAGGGCGCTTGTTGCGCACGCGCCGAGCGCGCTTCGCCATTACGACAATCACTGCACAATGTACTTTTCTGTGCCATTTGTAGGGGCGACAGTTCTGATTTATTGTTTTGTACGTCGACGAGCTAACCTAACAGGGAACTTGGCCTTAGCGACGCAGTTGGTACTTGATATTTATGTTGGTGCATTACAGTTCAGAAGTCAAGGTATTATGTGCATTTAGATATTAAAAATAATAATGCAATTCCAGAATATATGAAAGATATTGCAAGTATCAAGTAGAATTGTAACGGACATTTTGACCACATGCAAATATTATCCCCAGAGCAATGGCAACAGTTTGAAGGCATGTGCAATTATGCATTAGAAACCCCGCGGCTCAGTCTCAAACTTTCCCATAATCGAAAACATTAAAGGAGTTCAATGACACTTCTAAAGGTGTAATTACGAACAGTTATAGAAATTTGAAGGGAAGTAAGAAATTGGGTGACCGGGTTCTTGGGCCCCCTACAAAGTCAGCACGGTTGGTCAGTTTCAGACAATACAAATTGTGACCCTTAAATATTTAAATGCTCATAGAAAATGCTTAGATTGTACATCTGCTGAAAGGAACGCTGGCGGTGGTGTTTGAAGGGCCTACAGTCGGCAAATAGAAGTTGTAGGGAGCCTCTTAGACCAAGAAGCTATGAAGTTGTAAGTGAAGAGTTTAATTTTGCTTATTTAATCACAATCGCGTAACAATAACCACCTTCTACAATTTATAAATGTACCTCAAGTGGGTGGGTGGGACCAAATCTTCATTGTAAGATTGATCAAAGAAACGGGAATAGAATTTCAGTGTAGGACAGCACTAGCATAAAAACTAACCAATGGGAGTAATGGATACACAAAACGTCACCTGACAGCAAAACATTCATTTTGTCAAACTGGAGATGATTTAATCTACTATTTCGAGGTCACTATACCATCTGTATAGGAAAAATGATTCGTTCAACATAGGTACACACAAGCGTAAACAAATACCTATTAGTAGTAAATGATATTAGTAAACAATAGTAGGTACCTATGTGACTCACGATAGCACAAGGTTAAACCTTGGTGGTTTTTTAGTGCTACTTTTATTTTGATTTATGTGTATTTTTTGGTGTAAATGGTAAATAAAAAAAATTACCTATTTATTTCCTTCATATTTATGTAGTCGCGATCGCGATTTATAAGCTCAAATAAATCGCTCATATCTTTAAGCGTCATTAGAATCCATGTTAAGACAAGAGCTGAATAAAAGAGAAACAGCTCACTCGCATTACGATACGATACGACCGAACATAAAAGCGGCCATTTTGCAATCAGCGCCGGCGTGCGCCTGCGTTCAGGTGACGCAGCGTATGCGTCGATCGACGCGTCATCACACTAGGTACCTACCTACCTACCTTATTTATATCTACTTATAAGTGCGATTGGAGGTACATAGGTACCTATCCAATCTGATTAAGAAGTTTGACCTGGTCATGTCAGTCAACGACTATAATATCTTGCACCAGTTAGGTATATAACAAGCCTCACAGCTCAGTTAGTAGTGGCTCTGCCTTCTACGCTGTGGGTTCGATTCCCACACAGGAAAATATTTGTGTGATGAATATTGATGTTTGTTCTGTGTTTGGGTGTTGTATTGTGTGATAAACGTAGGTACCTAGGTACTATGTATTTACAAAAAAAAAGTAGGTTTGTAAATAATGATTACATACGTAATCTAGTTCCCATATTACAAGCTTTCCTTAGTTTGGGACTAGATGGCGCTGTGTGAAATTAATGTCCTGTAATATTAATTTATCTCTATTATCTAATAATTCAATAAACGTAAGTAGGTACCTAAAAATAATTCATGATGGATTATGTATGTCAAACAGCTTAGGTTAAATTTATTGGAATAGACTATACACTGCTCTGGTAAGTATATTGAATCTTGCCATAGCGTAAGCATGCTACTAAAAATAAACGTTTAAATAGGAATAAAAGGTACCTACATTTATATTTATATGCGTATCGTACACTTAAAGTTTATCTGCTTCTGCCACACCACACATGTGCAATCTAAAATAGGACAAATGTGGGAGGCTTGCCCGTAGTAGATCTTCAAGTAGACTGATGTATCAAAACAAACCGAATGTAGGTCACATCGGTAGTAATATAAGTATTTTAAACTGAAGCAGCGGTCCTATTTCTATTATTCTTATTTGTTTAAAATGCAAATAAAAAGGGCGTCATTAATTTGCGAAAACTTTCGTACTAATGAGATCATAAAAACAATTTAATAAGCAGCTAAACAATTTACGCCTCAGAAAGTCCCCATATTACTTAAAAAAAGTACATTAGCGTGTGCTGCCAAAAACGGCCTTTTGAAATCTTAATTTTTAATTATCACGCACAACAGCGTCATGAATGGCTTGATTCGACCCTTCATGATGTTTTAGACACCTTTGGACAGCAAAAAATATTCGCATTAACAACTTCACAAGGAAAGGAAATCACAAACTCTTTGTGGTAAAATTATAAGGGTGCTGCAAAGTCAATCTTATTATAGGGCGACAGAAGCTTCCGATTACGCAATAAAAACAAAGTCTGATTTATGTGCTGCGTTGAGTAAGATCACCGATAAACTATGAAGGTTAATGATAAAGTGTTTTTACAACCTACTGGTAACTGTACGTTTTACAAGACATAAAGTGGTCTGATAAAAGACACATTATGATCCAGGTGGCACCATTATGGCGCAGTATCGCGTTGCGAATACGATCTGCGTATTCGGTTCCACTTAATATGATACCATAAGAGGGTATTATTATTATTATTATTAAGCGGTCAGGGCACGCGTATTACGAACAGTAATAGCATCGAGACGGGCGAGGGCGATTTAGCAATCCTCATGATTACTAAATCAAAACCTTTGTTACATTAGGTACCTACCTACGCATAAAAACGTTTGAACTGTTCATTGCCGCTAATAGATAACGTTTAATAGCAATTATACGTTTATTATCTACATTGTAACTAACTGTACGAGGTTAATTGATATATATTTTTTTAAACTTATTTAGGCGCATTGCGCAATTTTTTAGATGGGGAAAAACATTTTAGGAACTCGCGACACCTTACCGACATTACTTTTTAACCGACTTAAAAAAGGAGGAGGTTCTCAATTCGGCTATATGTTTTTTATTGTTGCTCGATTTCTCCGCCAATTCGAAATAGATTTGTTTTTTTTTTTTGATAATTCTTGTTGTTTGGTAGACCGTACTTCCGAGGTGGTCCCATAGAAATGTCATCAAAATCGGTTCAATAGTTTGGTTTTATATCAAAATGAATTATATGAACTTACCCTTAGAGTTATTTCTAAGTTTTTAGCGGTGAAGTCGATTCCATTTTTATTCAAGTAAGTTTATGATACATTTGACTTTAAACACATTATTGTCACGTTATCTTTCCGATCTTAGGAGGTACGGGTAAGGACCGTTCGAAGCCTGCCTCTACCTATAGACAGACGGTTGAAAGCCTTGACAGGTAGGTATCTAACAACGTCAGAACGTCAATTCAAAGGAGTAATTGTGTCAGTATTGTTGCAATATCAACCCTCAATATTAAATGTCGCGATCAACGCGCCAACATTGAGATTCGACTACCAACAATCTCAGCTGTTCTCTTCGGCAAAGATCGTCAAATTTCAAGCTGTTACTGCCGAAGTAATACAAATGTTTTTTTTAAATAAAAAGTATATTATTACGATATTCAGTAGAAAGCAACATCAGCATAAGTAAACGTTAGCAGGTCAGTAATTGAACGTCAAATATTAGCGTTGCTGTTGAACAAGTGACGCTGTATCACAGCCTCTGCGCATTTGAGTCCGGGCACTTTAAAGCCAGTGCATCGCACCCAAAAATAGAGGTGTCAGATCAAAGTGACCTTGCATTGCAGCAGCGTTTTGTTATCTACGTAACCTACGTACGTATACGTACGTCGTCAAACACTGGGAATGTTTACAAATCAGTACTCACTTATCTGCCAGCGAATGCATTTCACTGCAATTCGCAGTGCACTGATAGCGCTCGATAATAATAACGTGTAATTACCTATCATGCTGTTGACTTGTTACGATTAATTACCTACGAGTTCAATCGAGTTTACAAAGCTACCGAGTACCTATTTATCGTCTTTTATACTCGTCGCCACTGCTGTGTTGATTGCCTTGACCACGTTACTTATATATTATGAACATCAGACAGATTAATATTACAATTATATGTGTTTCTAGCATATAAACAATAAATAAAATGGTTAAATGTATATATGTCACCATTGCTCTAACGTCTGTGTGTCTTGTGTGACTGCATCATAGAAAATAGGTATTTACATAGATACTAATATCCTACTAGGTATTAGGTATTACGTGTGAATAAATGAGAGTTTTTTTGGATGCTTTCCTTAGCCACCAAAACTATTTGATTTTTTTTTTCGTCTCTTTCTTTTGTCTCTACTTAGGTTTCCTGGAAGAAAACTTTTGGGTCAAGCTAATAAAGTAAGTATAAAACTAAATAATTAAAAAAAAAAACCGACTTCAATGAAGAATTTTATAGTTTCGTTTACGTAGTAGGTATGTAGGACTGTATGACGTATTTTTTTCAAGAATCACGCTTCAGGGTCCGTTTTTTCCTTTCTTTTGAGGTAATACACCCTAAAAATACCCAAATCGCTTCAAGTGTGCCTATAATATTTGCAGAGTTCCCTCGCTTTCTCCAGGATCATCAGATCTTGAATGGGATCAACTGTGAAGTATTTATTCAACTAAAAAAATAATTTTCCAAATCTACTCTTGAGTAACCGGGGAACATACATAAAAGAAAGTCAATTTTGAAGTCGATTAAAAAACCACTAAGAGGAATGATGTTTAGAACTGTGTATAGTGTACCTGTAAGCTACTTTTTATCCAGCTACCTTACTTTCCACTCGGGCGAATCCACAAACAAAAGCTATTTCAGATTCAGAGGTCCCGGGTTCGATCCCCATGGGAAGTACATTATATTGTGCTTGGTTTGGTTTGTGGTAGGACTTTGTTTAAGTCCGCCTGGCTAGCTACCACCATCTTACCTAATTCTGTCACTATAATAACAATTCTTAAAAAAAAAGTTATTTTCCGGCATTCAGAGGTAAGATGGCCAGTGCCTCAGTTTGTTGAGGAATCCGGGTGAAGTGCGCCTCCACCTTCGGCCTTATCTCAACTTGTTACAAGGTGAGATTAAGGCTAAGCTATTCCCCGTCATACAATAAAAAAAAAAAAACAGTCCTAAGTAGTGTTAAATTACATAAAACGCAACTTATCTCAACGTCCCTGGGTATTGTTTTGTACAGCCAATTAACATTTTAATTAATAAAATTGCTGAACAAACCTCAACACCATTTAAACACGATGTAGTAAGCCTTCAACCTCACAATTTATTTATTTCGAAACAAAGCTGTCCAATTTATAGAAAGTCTGATTATGAAATTGCTGGTGACATAAATAATGACAATGACAACTTGACTTGACAATTGACATAACATTGACAAAAAAGAAAAGATGAGACCGAAATAAAATTGCTGTTTTATTTTCAGTCTCATTATGCCTATTATGTTGTTTTGTAGGCACTGATATTACCAAGTTGAATTGAAGTGGGCCTGTTCCTTTAGAAAAAATCATTTTGTAACTTTTTGTAGAAGACACTCGTTCGTACAAAAGTTAGGTTATAAATTTGCATTACGATCACAACAAACATAACAGTGTCATAGCATTGTTGTTTTATACCGAAAAATATGAAACAAACTACAAAACGTACCTGTTATTCTCTTCTGCGTTTTACTGTTCTCTGGACTGGACATTCTAGCCTCTTGCGTATTGGTTGCTGGACTTGGCGGTATCGTAATTGGCGATCTTCTCAACGCGGCAGGCACAGCCGAAGCGGGCACAAGCTGCCAGGCAAACCTCTGAGCTCCAGGCAAGGGTTTCTCATTCGCGAAATCGAAGCCCCATCTTTGGCTATCCAACTCCAGTTGCCTTGACAACTCTCTCTCGACGAATCGTCTGTTTTCTTCCCTATCAGTGCAGCCGAATAGATTTCTTCTAACTCCATCCAACGTGGTGGCTCCTCGCACTCTAAGCGACCGGGTGTCCAGCATTGTGGTCTGCAGAGGCGCTCTCACACTTAAAGTAGACATCTCGAAAGTCCTTTTAGAACACTCCCACTGCGGTGACGACCACCTACCAAACAAGTTCAAGTTATTGCACGAAATTAAAATTAGATTTTGTGTGTACACATAGTTTTCAATGCGAACCGAACGCGAAAGTTGTTTTGTGAGTAAACAAAGTGACGCGGAACGCGATGACGACGGTGGCGCGTGACGTGCGCCCGGGCGATGCTCGGACAGCGACTGCGAGGCGGAAAAAAGCACGACACGATGCGGGCGAGCCTGGCAACAAGACGCGTCAATAGTTCCGCCGCTCGCCGATGGGTGGCGGTATCAGTACATTTGGTGTACAGTGAGGCTAGCGTTATAGTAGTCGCTCCCTAATATTATATTTTTTTGTTACAGTTCCGATTCAAGAGCTGATTTTTTCGCCATTCGACCTGCGGTATGAATTTTCTTACGCCAAAAAAATTCAAATAGATTATATTTTTGTTCTAAAATATATATGGATGGATGGATTACTAGGCTAGGTATTACTTTGAAATGATATAGGTAGGTAGGAATAAATAGTACAACAGTATCAGATAAGTACTAGTAGGTAAACGAACTATTTAAGTACCTTCAAAGCTTGTTATCTATCAATACTTAGGTATTGGTACCAGGTAGATAACAGGATGGAACAAAGATCACTAGTTAGATAGGTACCTATAATAGGTAGGTACAACAAACATCGGTGATTATAATAACATGTCTTGGGCACGCTTCCGTCAGGTGTCTCCTAGTCTGGAACAGTCGAGTTACCAATAGACCGTTTGTAACGGTCCTTACGTAGCCCGACTATTGTTATCAAACAAGTGTAGGCTAACCTAACCTATCAAGGTTAAGTTAGCCTACATTTATACTTACCTACAATCCTACACCTATTAAATTAGTTTTTTTATGTTAACATTTAAATCTAGTATTGATTTAATGGCTTCCATTTGTAATGTATCTTAAAATAATTTTATATTTTACATATATTTATAATAAAATAACAAGCAAATCTACTCAATAATCGGGTATCGTAAAAAAATATAAACGGCAACACCGACATCTAACTTGTTTACAAGGACCGAAGACGTGTCTGGATTACGTGTTCAGCCTACTCAACTCGTGATCACCTATCGCTATCTCTGTTAACCCGTACCATATCCACGGTGAGAGACAGAGAGAGAAAGTTTTAAAAACTCGAGGCAGAAACGTCGCGCCGCCATTTTGCCCTAACGCAATCGGATAGATTCTCTTTCTGTAAACTGGTGGTAGCATACATAGCATTTAGGTTGCATTTTTCTGATCTGTTAGTTGTTTTATAACACAAGTTGAATTAGAACTAGACAAATAACAAAGAACTTTATCAGATAGTATTTTGTTAGAACGCTTCAGTTGGCGTTTTGAGATAATGGAAAAACAAATTTCTTTACTTATTGATATTGAATGAGTTAATATTTAGTAAAATAGGCGCGTTAGACCTGCGAGTAAGGGGTTAGATATTAATATGGTGGTGAAAAAACTTACCCCCTTGTTGATTTTTATTATCCCAAGGAAAATTCAAAGGGTTTGCGGGCGGTATTCATTCACTTCACTGGTTGTCGTACTAAATTCCAAGATTGACAGGGACGCGATGTCGAGAGCGCGGGCTTGACGTTCATTGGTGGAAATTGGCGGCTAGCTATCTCATTGGCTGGTTTAACTTTAGGCGCCAATTTTCGGTTGGTGGAGATGCCGGATGGCGGGAAATAAACGAGACACTTTCCGGTGCGCATGAGTTTTTGTTACGGAAAATTCGTGTTTGCCGCGTTAAGGCTATTTTTATTCAGCGCGAGAAGAAAATAAAACATACTGGGATTGTTTGTTTTGTGCTCGACTTTTTGGCATTTGTTTTCGTTTGTTGAGTGGAGACACCACTAAACTATGTTGGTTTGGGTATTATTTACTGCATCGCGAAAACAACATTACTTAAAAAGTTATGAAATTATTATTTAAGTAATTTCTTAAACTTTTGTTTTGTTTTCAACCAACTTCCCAAAAAAGTGGTGGTTCTCCATACGGACTGTATTGAACTATGTCCACCGATTTGCGAAATATATTTTTCGATCGATAGAAGTAAGTCTGAAATTGGTCCTATTTTAATTTAATGAAAATCCGATGAAGTTCTTAGGACATAGTCTCAGAACTCCTCAATGGACAACAGCAAATCATACATATCTCTACCAATTTTGCGGTTCGATTTGCATGACTCTTGTTTGATTTGATTCGGTCCTGGGTACTTACATGGTATTTCACATAAATTTGGTGGTCGAGGGTTTGATTCCGTAGGAAGATATGACGATTCTAATCGATCGATAATGATCCTAAACAATTGGATTGAATAAACGATATTTGATATTTTGATTTTCCAATTTCCATTGACATTTCGGTGGTAGTTAAATCGTGACATAAAGTAAGTATATTTATACTTACTTTATTGCACACACACATATTCTTTTTAGCCATGAGGCTTGTTAAAGTAAAGTATGCCGCTATAACTTCAATTCTAATTGTTATATTCCGGTAGGTAGGTAAGTCTCAGCCGGCTGTTGAGGATTTCGGGTGGAGCATGAGTTTTGTTACGGAAAATTCGTGTTTGCCGCGTTAAGGCTATTTCTATTCAGCGCGAGAAGAAAATAATACATACTGGGATTGTTTGTTTTGTGCTCGACTTTTTGGCATTTGTTATCGTTTGTTGAGTGGAGACACCACTAAACTATGTTGGTTTGGGTATTATTTACTGCATCGCGAAAACAACATTACTTAACAAGTTATGGAGTAAGTATATTTATACTTACTTTATTGCACACACACATATTCTTTTTAGCCATGAGGCTTGTTAAAGTAAAGTATGCCGCTATAACATCAATTCTAATTGTTATATTACGGTAGGTAGGTAAGTCTCAGCCTGCTGTTGAGGATTTCGGGTGGAGTGTCTTCATTACTTGACGCGGGGAGATTAATCTACTTCTGCCTCGGCTTTCAGGCCAAGCGCCTCCTAAAATAATTATACTTTCTAGTATAATGACAAATAACCTATATACTTACCGATCGTATGAACTTCTGTGTCATATCAATCATCATTATTATGAGTTTTGACATAGCCAAATGTCAGAAGACTATGACGGCTCGTACAAGGAAAGGGATGCTAGTTTCACCATTCCCCAATATACTATTAAACATCATCATCATCATCATCACAGCACACCAGTGTAAGATCCAGAGGTCCCGGGATCTATTCGCAGGGGAAGTAAAATATTAAATAATAAATAAATAAATATTGCAGGACATTAATTTTAAACAGCGCCATCCAGCCCCTACTAAGCAAAGCTTGTAATATGGGAACTAGATTACGGATAGAATACTTAAACACTTTTTGTAAATATATACTTACTATATGATACAACACCCAAACACAGAACAAACATCTATATTCATCACACAAATGTTTGTCCTGGGTAGGAATCGAACCCACAGCCTACAGCATAGGTAGGACTTTGTTTATTAGACTATAGGTAATATGGTGGTAGCTAGCCAGGCGCACTTAAACAAAGTCCTACCACCAACCAAACCAAGCACAATATTGTACTCCCCTGGGGATCGAACCCGGAACCTCTGGATCTGAAATCGGTGGGTTGAACCATTAGACCATAGAGGCGGTAAAACAATTTAATTTAATTCCTAAACATTTATTTCATCTATAAATAAATGAATATTATAGCTAATTCATTGGGACATTCATTTTCAAATTTCAAAATCACACAGCGCCCGCCACCTAGCCCCAAACTAAGCATAGTTTTTTTTTTAATATTATATGTCGGGGTACCGCTGTTTTCAAGTTATGATAAGGAGGAAGCGCACTTCACCAAGAATCGTCAACTGTTTGAGGAGCTGGCTATCTTACCTCTAAATGCCGGAACACAACAATTTGGAATTGTTTTTATGGCGACAGACTTAGGTAAGATGGTGGTAGCTAGCCAGGCGGACTTAAACAAAGTCCTACCACTAACCAATTCCCAATATGGAAACTAGATTACCTAAGATTAACATCCAAACACAGAACAAATATCTAATTTCATGACACAAAAGTTTGGTATAGGTCGGATGGGAATCGAACCCACAACCGACAGCTCAGAAGGTAGAGCTTGTTTTGTTTATGTGTCGGCTTTACAGTTAACTTATTGACCTATTTCAAACGGAAATCCGTGGCATTAGTTTGCGGTGCACTCACAAAAACGGCATCCGCTACGACAGATGCTGTAGAAATCTGTCAAAGTTTTTGTAATTATGTTCAGATGGAAAAGAAATGCGCTTTCGTTTATAAGACTGATTATTGAATACTTACCAAACTGGCTTGAACCAGGGCCAGAACCGCCTAAGGTGAAGCCGATCTCCATTTTCTTAAAATTAGCTTCATATGAAATAAAAACGATCTTTACCTACCGGGTATCACAAGTGTGAAATCCAAAATGGCGTTTCCCATCTGAAAAGTGAACACATGCTAGGAAACTTTCTTTGATTGGGCACAGCGTTTTGTTGCGTTTGCATAACATATTATATTTTTAGGGTAAAATTACTGTTTTATACCTTGAAATAAAAAATAATAAGCACTACTAGTATCAATAAATGACATTCTAATTAAAATAAAATGTGATATCGCATTTTATAAAATCGTTGCGTTTCGCTCATGTTATACTTGTTTCATTTTGAAATCCTTATTCCATTGTATGCTAGGAATCCCATCATAACATTGATGAACTTCATAAAGAATGGCGGTACCATTGCAGACTTATCTAGAGATGACGATGGAGATGAAATCATAAGATGGCAATGAACTTCGACGAAATACCCGGTTGGGCCACAGCTTAGCAATTCAGCGTGACAATGCAGCCAGTATCTTGGGCACGCTTCCATCTGGTACTGGTCTGGAAGAGTTACCAATAAACCGTTTGTACCGTCCATAGGTCAACCTGCGTCCCATTCTCTTAGTTTAATTGTGGGTACATATTATTTTTAATTTTTTGAGAATTTTATACTTAATAAACTATAATGAAATTACAATTTATAGTTGTATACATTTACCAATACTACGAGTATTATTTCTGTTGTCTGGAAGATATGACGCGATAGCGATTGTTAACTTGCTTTGAGCTTTGTTTTCTTCTACAATTGTTTAATTGTATGACGGTTTAAAATGTAGGGTTCTAAAGGTACAAGTTACAACGAAGTATAAGTTGCAGCTTCATACAAATACAATACATAACACAAGATAATGCAAATACAATACATAGCACAAGATAATGCATAGAAAAATGTACTGTCACTTGTCGCTGTCACCTGCTTATCTGCAGTCGGCTACAAACTTGATCTTTACCCAGAGGGTAGGTACAAACGGATAGTTAGGATATTAGTGTTCTGTGCTTATTACTAAGCCTCCACTCCACGCGTCGTCTCATGAGCTTGTACAACAAGAAACGTGAAGTTTTGTCTTGAAATGAGATTCTGATGTGTGCTTTAGATTAAAGGCAGACTTTTGACTGTTTAGAAAGCAGCGTTGCTGGTTTTTTTTTTATGTTATGTGTGTTTACTTAAATTACAACACTGCGAACTCCAATTGAACAAATGAGGTTACGACAAGACCCTGGATATGGAGTAGGCTTATGTCGAATAATGTTTAGTCATCATCATTTGGGGCCACACACCGCCACTGAACTTAGTCCTCTCCTGTTTAGTATGAATGGAGTACAGCTTATTGTGAAAGGGCTCGTCTGGGATAGTACCTACTACCACTATAACTATTTCGGAAGCCAAGCAACATTGCTGTGTTCCGGTCTTAGAAGGTTGCCGGTGAAATTACGGGCACGTATGCCTCAAGTTGATGGGCGTATTGCGGTTCAGCGTAGGTCATGTTCTTTGTCGATGTGACCTACGCAGTCAGGCTTTGTTATAGGCAAGAGTGAGAAAAAATATTTACGACTTTATTTCAGAAGTCGGTGTTTCTAAAATCCGTACCCAAAGGTTCCTATTACTAAGCCTCCGCTTCTGTCCGTCTGGTCTGTCTGTCAGCGGGCTGTATCTTATGGACCGTAATAGGTAAATAGTTGAAATCGAGTGTTTATTCCTATTGTCGCTAGAACAAGAAATAATACAAAATAAATAAAATAAATATATAATTTAAGGGATATCCAAGAAACTTGATTTTTTGTTTTTAAATGTGGGTTAGAAGACGGAACCCTAGGTGTGCATGTGTGCACTTGGCAGTTTTTTTCCTCGAAGTGATTGATTTGAAACACATTTTCTAAGCACACCCCTAGAAACAACCACCTGGCCCCACGAATACGCATGACAACCGAATTTGGGTATATCCGATTGTTTTAAATATTTATTTTATACTTAATATATATCAAAATTGGCTTTTCATGGCGGGTTAGTGTGCGATGTCACCATCATCATCAATCTATCGCAGTCCACAGCTGGACGTACGTCCAGCAGTTGACTTCGAGGTCTCTCCCAATCCCAAGGTGCGCCATTGATCCCAAGCTTTGACCTTATCCACTCTCTGCCCGCCACTGTATGGAGGGCGGCGCGGCGCTAGTGATAATGATGATTATTTTAATATATTAATCAGTTTAAGTCAAATTTATGGTTGCTTCAACTCAGAAACGAAATAAAAATTATTGTATGACGGGATAGCGCTACCTCTAAGTCCGATATGGTATGAATGTTTAAGCGTGCAAGGAAGGATTAAAATAAAAAGTGAAACGGATATTTTATGTTCTTGTTTTTGATAATGGATCATTTATTAGGTAGGGCAATTTGATTTTACTGCTTCAGCAACATAAGAGATTATTATATTTCATCTAAATATATAAAATCGTCGTGCTGACTGTCTGATTGACAATCGATGCACAGCCTAGACCAGAGGTCACAGAAACTTGAAATTTACAGAGTAGCTTCCTCTTGCAGTGTAGGGGTGTTCTGTGGATTTCGGGATATTCCCACAGGATAACGAAGTCCATGGCGTTATATGCAAAATATGTTCCGATATGTGTAGCCTTGTTGCTTCAACTCAGAAACGAAATAAAAATTATTGTATGACGGGATAGCGCTACCTCAAAGTCCGATATGGTATGAATTTTAAAGCGAACCCCCAAAAATATTATGATAGACAATGGCCCTTTATCAGTACAAGTTATTGAACTCCTAGTTGACCCAATTAACACGGAAATATTTTAAATATTTCACTAGTATAACACGCGCCGTTTTACTTGCACGCAGATCCGACCCTTCCAGACTTACTTTAGTAGTTGGATATAGCTTTAACCGTCTGAGAGAAGCAGCTCAGGTCAGGCGCCACCAACTCATTTAAACCCGCCAAGTTCGGATACGCAGCGAGGATTCCGACACACATTTCAAGGCAAAATATCACGATTCAACCGCCTCTGTGGTCTAGTGGTTCAACCCACCGATTTCAGATCCAGAGGTCCCGGGTTCGATCCCCATGGGGAGTACAATATGTTGTGCTTGGTTTGGTTGGTGATATGACTTTGTTGAAGTCCGCCTATCTAGCTACCACCATCTTACCTAATTCTGTCGCCATAATAACAATTCATCACATTTTTTTGTACGACGGGGAAGCGTTGGGCCTTCATCTCACCTAGTTACAAGTTGAGATAAGTCCGAAAGTGGAGGTGCACTTCACCTGAAATCCTCAACAAACTGAGGAACTGGCTATCTTACCTCTAAATGCCGAAACAAAACAATTTTAGAATTGTTATTATGGCAATATAATTAGGTAAGAAGGTGGTAGCTAGCCAGACGGATTTAAACAAAGTCCTACCACCAAACAAACCAAGCACAATACATTGTACTCTCCATGGGGATCGAACCCGGGATCTGAATCCGGTGGGTTGAACCGCTAGACCACAGAGGTTAAAAATGTTTGTCCTGGGTGGGACGCGAACCCACAGCCTACAGCGCAGAAGGCAGAGTTACTACCAAGTGAGCTATGAGGCCTGTCTGTATGAGTTACAACACAGTTGATAGTTTGGCCTGAACTAAAGCAAACTACATTCATCACAAGATATTCCCACCCATGATTTGGACTTTAGTCTTCTGTATCTACAGTCTCATACCTTATTTTACACCTTTTAAGATTGGATGTATCAAAACAGACGCTAGCAACATTGTGGGTACTTAAGACACCCAGGGAGGCCTGCGCCGGCATCAGCGAGTTACATACATATCTCTTCTGTTCACGCTACTTATGTACCTACTACAATTGTAGTTGTCACAAAACTGTGGTAGAGAAATTATTAAAAAAAATAGCAATAGGTATGTTATTACAAGGTTTGGATATACAAGGATTACAAATTATTTATTAATCAGGCATATTTGTCCATCTGTCATGCACAAACAAATGCATTTTTATTTTCATGTATAGATAGATAATTTTATCTGTGGTTTGACCGCAAGAGCTTGTACGAGTGGATTCACCACTTATCAAAATGCGTTATCAATAAATGCATTGTAATTAATTGTAATGCTGTATTTTTCTGACATGTATAAAATTAAATTTCAGTAGCTACTTTTTAAATTTGTATATCTATATTAGGTAGGTACACATTTTTTTTTTAAAGAAGCGTTATGTTTTACTAATAGTCCTGAGATCTACGATGGAGTAAGTTTCCTCATTAGTACATCTAATGAGGAAACTTACTTTCTTAACTTATTTCTTGAGGGCATTCAGTACAATAGAAATCACTTAGAAAAATTAAATAAAATATTTTATCCATGCTTAGGAAACATGCATGTTCTGTGTTCTGGTGTTGAACGTTGTTATGTATGTAGTAGTATGTTATAGAGGTATAATTATTAATGAAATAGGTATTTTGTTTTGGGGCCAGATGGTGTTGTGGGAAGTTAAATGTCATGTAATATTTATTTATTTTAACAGATTTACTGAAGTTTATTCCATATAACATCAAACATTACAATTGCTGCATATCCTCGTTTCTAATCAAAGACCTCTCGATGTGTAAAAACAAAAAAAAATGGGAAAACGAAAAAACCTTTACTCTGAAAAAAAAACATGGAGAACCTAAATAACAAATAGCGCCAGTATAAGCTTAAAAAAATGTTTTAGCTGTCATAAACACAGACTACTATAATGTACTAGGGTCATAGGGACTTCGATTAATCTTTTAAAATCAATAAATATTGCAAGACATTAACACACATTAACAAAATCTAGTTCAAAAGTAAGAAACAGTTCCATAAAAGTTTATAAACGTGACGAGACATCAATTTCTTTACGATTACGTTCACACCTTGACCACGTCAAGGCTGATCGATTTGACCGGAAAGGGATGCAGGGTTGGGGGTAAAAAACGCATTTTACCCTGATTTTAGCTATTCGTCCTGCACAGGTGTCCGCTTTATAGCGACGAAGCGTGCAAGGAAGGATTAAGATAAAAAGTGAAACGAATATTTTATGTTCTTGTTTTTGATAATGGATCGTTTATTAGGTAGGGAAATTTGATTTTGCTGCTTCAGCAACATAAGAGATTATTATATTTCATCTAAATATATAGAATCGTCGTAAAGTTGACTGACTTAATAACAATCGATGCACAGCATAGACCAGAGGTCATAGAAACTTGAAATTTTCAGAGTAGATTCCTCTTGCAGTGTAGGGGTGTTCTGGGATAGGATTTCGGGATATTCCCACAGGATGACGGGAACGAAGACCATGGCTTTCCATAAGTAATGTATATGCAAAATATGAATATGTTCCGATATGTGTAGCCTTGTATGAGAAACTATTTGTGGAAAGGGTTGGTGTTGGTGCTTTTCCGTTCTTCGTAACTTCTTTGAATTCTTCGATTTGCATGTGGATGTGAGTGATCTATGCTATAATTTCATAGTAACTGTCTTCTGCGATTCTTGCAGGTTCGATTCCCAACCGGGACAAACATTTCTGTGATGAAAATTTATGTGTTCACTCACTGTGTTTAATTATTTATCGTGTGTCCGCTTAGTTTGAGGCTAGATGGCATGGTGTGAAAATTAAATAGCCCGTTATATTTTAAAAAATAGTTGACAATCTCCAAGTTAAGTTCGGAAATCCAGCACGATATGTATGTATGTTTGTGGCAATGTTTGTGACGGCATAACTCCAAAGGCTAATCCGAAATTAATGAACTCAAGACTATAAAGAGATAACAGAACTTAAAATTGTCTGTCTCGGGCAATATATGATAAGAAGGGTAGCTTTTGAGATATTGGGTTGGAAATAATATCAATATACCTACCTAATATCAACGCAAACCAGACATCACGAGATTTCAGTACGAAGCGAACTACTAGTTCATTAGATAATATAAAAATTCTATATTATATTTATTCAAACTATATATATTAGGTCCTTACATATGAAATTGGCGTTTTGTATGGGAGGAACATAAAGGCAATTTTTTCATATTAAAATATATTTTATTAATCAAAGTATGTACCATTGCTATCTATACACTTTTGCCATCTTATAGGTAGTTCATTGATCCCTTTACTAAAAAAACCATTCGGACGGGAATCAATGAAATCTTTGAAAGCGGTTTGGACTGCCTCATCGGAATTGAATTTTTTTCCTTGCAAGAAGTTATCCAAATTTCGAAAAAAATGGTAATCTGTTGGAGCAAGGTCCGGAGAGTACGGTGGATGTCTTAGACATTCCAATTGAAGCTCCTCTAATTTGGTAGTCGTCTGTTGGGCCGCGTGTGGTCTAGCGTTGTCTTGAAGCAGTAGTGGCGTAGAGCGATTGAAAAGTCTCGGTTGTTTAACAGCGAGCTTTTCCATCATGGTTTGCAGTTGCTGACAATAGACATTAGCCGTAATCGTCTGACCAGATTTAAGTAAGCTATAGTGTACGACACCGGCACTAGTCCACCAAACGCTTACAAGTAACTTTTTTTGAGTCAATTTTCGCTTGGGGCAAGATTTTGCTGGTTCACCAGGGTTCAGCCATTGCGATGAGCGTTTACGATTATCGTACAGGATCCACTTTTCATCACATGTAATAATCCGATTTAAAATTCCTTCATTATTGTGCCGGTTGAGTAATGTAACGCAGCAGTCGACGCGCGTTTGTCGGTTTGCTTCACTCAATTCATGAGGTACCCACCTTTCAAGCTTTTTCACCTTCCCAATTTGCTTCAAGTGGATTAAAACGGTTTTGTCACTAACACCGCAGCCTGCAGCTAACTGTGATGTGGTTTGCGATGGATCTGCTTCCACAATAGCCTTCAATTCATCATTATCGACCTTGGTCTCCGGCCGTCCACGGGGCTTGTTCTGCAGGTCGAAATTTCCAGAACGAAAGCGTTGAAACCAAAAACGCACCGTGTTTTCTTTTGCGACACCACCACCATACACATCATTAATCCTTCGAGCCGTTTCTGCAGCACTGGTGCCACGGTGAAACTCGTACTCGTAAATAATGCGATATTTTAAGTTTTCCATTTTGTGAAATGAGTGACGCAGAAAAAAAAAGCAAAAGAGAAAAAAACAAATGAATTACGGTTTTCGAAACACAAATGCATGAGTAAATAGCTGTTTAAATTTGAATTTGGAATTCCTAACCAAAGAGGAGATATTTAAGATCAAAGTGGCCAGTACGACAAAACGCCAATTTCATATGTAAGGACCTAATACAATTAAACTAACTATGTACAAGGGAAGCAGTAGGGATACCTAAGGAACGATATATATGATGTAGTAAAAGCATGTGGGAGGAAATGAGATGAGCTCGTGAATAAAATAAAACAATAAAATCAAGCTACCGTTTGGTCTGTCTATTGAATCTCAAAGAAACACGCGTCACGCCTCGCTGTACCTACTGATATTCCTCTTCGTATGATTGTTGTGCGAATGGCAACCACCATGCTCGTGGTTCCAGGGTACTCCAGTTGCAATGAGAGGCAATGTGGCCACCAGCCGTGTCGGAGGTTGACAGGTGCCAATCTTGTACGTCTGCGCGCACGCATCGGTTGAACACACTACGCGATTTTATAAGGAATTCTGGAGCTTTGTGGTTGTGCACATTTATTTTATTCTACGACGGGGACGCTCCTTGGCATTTATTTCACCTGGCTGCAAGAGTCTGAGGAACTGACTATCTTACCTCTAAGTTCCGGAGCACAACGATTAAGAATTGTTGCTATGGCGATAGACGTAGTAAGATGGTGGTTAGGTAAGAGTAGCTAGACTTAAAAGTCCTCCCACCAACCGAACCAAGAACAATATTGTACTCCGAGTGTTGGTGGGCGAAACAGACCACAGAGGCGGTTAAAACATCATTAAACCAAAGATGATACCTACTCAGTCTCAAGCTTGCAATTTTTTTGTATTGTAATGCTACGTACATCATAAATCGTAGCCAAATGCTACGGCGTAGCTTTTGGCTACGGCTTAAGATATTTTTATTTCATCTATAAATTTTTCCTATCCTAGCTTTCAAATGGTTTCAAAAGCTGTTTGAAATAGCTGTGTGATTGACTAACAATAAAGCGCACAGCCCAAACCAGAGGTCTTAAAGCCTTAATATTTTCAACTTCCTTGTGCAGTGTAGGGGTGAACTAAGAAAGGAATTACAAATGATCCCACGGGACTAGTTTTTTTTTACTATTTCACTAATTCATGTAACTCGGGCGACACTTTGCGGAGAAATTTCATAAAGTAAAAAAAAATAGTACAAATAGTCTATTTGATTATTTTAAACGAACCTAGCTGATTTGTTGGTAAATATGTTTCTTTTTTTATATCGAAATAGATCCCCGCTAAGAGGCGCCTGAATCAATTAGTTCATGTTTAGTAAATCCATAGTATAGCTATTCACAAACATTCGGAAAGCCTTATCGCATCGAATTCGGAAACACCCGATGTAAATTCCGAAAACGCTAATCCGAAAATCCAAAATGTTTGAATTTTTGACAATAGTACGAGTATTTGATACTTCCACAGAAGATTTTAACATTTCTGAAAATCTTGCTTGAGAATAGCGTTGAAATCTATCGGATTCTAAGTCGGATCCGACAAAAAGTGATGTTTCCGATCCGAGAACTTCCCGTGTATTTGAGTATCGCTTCAAAGAACTCCTGCCGTGTAGCCGCACGCGCATGCGAATCGGTTTACGCGTCACAGACCCTGACTGTGATTGCGGGAGGATGCGACCTATTAGGACCCTACCACACCACACGGGTCCTGTGGTCTGTACAACGCACGATTTCATAAGGAACCTTGAATAAGTCGCTCAGAAAACCAGCCACGGTTGCTGAAGCGAAAGGATAGGTAGCTCGCGTGATTTCTTTGGGAATTATGAACGAGCTCTGAAGAAAACGAGTAATGGTTTCGGTAACGTTTTTGCAACTGATTTTGCGATGTCTGTAAAAGTGGGTTCACTTTGCAGTGGTGTGGTATTTCATTTTGTAAGGAGAATGTTATTGATACCTACGTACCTACCTAGGTATTTGTTTGGTACTTAGTAGTATAGTTTTTTTTTAAATATCTCAGGCCAGTAATTTCACACAGCACTATAAAGGCAAACTAAGCAAGGCTTGTAATATGGAAACTTATTACAGAAATAATACTTAAATACTTATCATATAATGCAACACTCAAACACAGAACAAACATCAATATTCATGCCACAAATGTTTGTTCTGGGTGGGAATCGAACCCACAACCTACAGCGCAGAAGGCAGAGCTACTACCAACTGAGCTGTGAGGCCTGTCGTTGTCATTGCCTTGAAGTTTACGGGATGTACCAAATTGGTACTAGCAATATATCTGAGAGTTGGTAAGAAACTTTGTCCTTGATAGAAGAGTTGTGTTGCCAAGTGGGTATGGGCCCGCCTTCCGATCCAGAGGTTGTGGGTTCAAATCTGGTCATGCACCAATGGACTTTTCGGTTTTTCGGAAGTTCATGTGTGTATTTGACACATTGCTCATGCTCTGACGGTGAAGGTCACATCATGAGGACCGGCATGTTCTTAGGAACAACAATCCGGATGGCATGTCACTGGCTAGTATTCCGCTAAGCGGCGATGGACTTGCAACTTGCCACACATTTAATACTAGCTACTTGCAAACCGTGGCCATGTAATGAAAGTAAGTTTGGACGTGCCCCTGACTGAGAGAACTGAATCCTCGAAAGGAAAAATATAGAGAGTTCGTATACCTTGATTACTGTTCCACTCTGGTAACTATAGGTATTATCATTTAATAGAACCATGGACATCAGGGAATAAGCCCTTTATTTCATGTAGGTAGATAGGTGACAAACAGCTCATAATTAATATTTACTTTTGGGCAGTGCCTTCTCCAACGTTGATGGGTTTGCCATAATACCACGCTTGGCAGACTGAGTAGTAACCGCAAACATGTGTTTTTGTTGAGATCTATTGGTCAACTTTTACGACATCCGGAGGCTGTCTGGCAAGGTACACGTTTCTTAGTAAAGTAGGTATTATATTGCAGGTATTGAATGTCTGCAGGTTTTGTAAAAAGATATCGCTACTAGTAATGAAATCTCACTAATAAGCCCGGTATGTTTCTTATTTATACAATTTTAGCAGATGCATTTCAAATTACCGGATATACCTGAATACAAAACAATGCACTGTTCCAACGTGGTGCATGTCATGAAATGACAGTGGTTTGACACTCTGTTGACACACGTCAAATTAAGGGAATTATAGTATGAAAGTGCAGGCAATTTATTTAACATTGTTATTTAGAATCATTCAATTTATGTCTGTTACGATGCTTTTTTTAGTAAATTCACTACTAGTGAATTCCCGGAACGTATGTTTAGCTCATCATCATCAACTTATCACATTGGAGAGACCCACGTCCAGCAGTGAACACTCTTTAGTGTTCACTGCTGGACGTCGGTCTCTGTTAATGTGATGTGATTGTTAGTTTTTAGTTGGTAGGGCTCGCTTTAAGTCCGCCTGGCTAGCTACCACTATCTTTTACTAAGTCGCCATAGCAGTTCGTACTTCGGTGAGTGTGCCCAGAAGTTAAAGTCCTTATTCTGCCTTCATCGTGAATAATATTGGGTGGGGATGATTGTTGGTTAATTATTATCCTCGCAGTTGATATTCCATTTATTTATTTGTTTGATATAAGAGCTTTTAAGAATCTTTTATAATACGCGCTGCAAAAACTTGGAAGATTCAAAGTGAGATGAAAGCCAAACGCATCCCCGTCCTGCAAAAAAAAAACATTTTCGTCATGAGTCGACCCAATTCCATGGTGGAATCAATGTGCAGATGCACCGAATCATAATAATAATAATAAATACTACACGTTATTAACTTCACACAGCGCCATCTAGCCCCAAACTAAGCATAGCTTGTACTATGGGAATAAGATTACGGATAGAATATTTATATACCTTTTTTTTTGTGAATACTTAATTATCATACAATACAACACCCAAACACAGAACAAACATCTATATCATCACACAAATGTTTGTCAAGGCAGAGTTACTACCAACTGAGCTATGAGGCTTGTAATCATATCTTAAAATTCTGAGAGAACGGTTTAAGAGGAATTAGGCACTCGGGAGAAGAAAAGCATTACCAACCAAGACACAGCAAAGCAACCCTCCAAGTGACGGTCCATTAAGTTTTCTTATTCAAAGTATTCCTTGTCACAGTCCACTGGATGAAGGCATTGTGTGCAAGTGTAAGGTTAGGGTAGGGTGAACTTCGATTTGGACAGGAATGTATGGAGAAAATATAGTTTTTAAATAAATCACTAATACCAATATGAATTAAAAATATAATTATTGTGACATGTTGGTATTCAATTGTCAAAATGTACATTATTATTTTTACGGGAATTGGAAATCCAGTCCTCGGTGATTTAACGCAGTACCTACCACGGAAACTAACATAAACCATCCTTCTTACCTAACCATGGATGTCGTAATAGTTAATGAAGGGTTTTCTCCGGGCGATAGTAAGCAGCATCCAGAAAAGTAGCTATCAACAAAGGCCTGATGGAAAACACCCGGACGTTTCAATCAATTCTTAGTGCACCCCTACATTACGAGAGGATGCTACCCTGAAAATTTTAAGAATCTATTACTTCTGGTTTGGGCTGTTCGTTTGATTGTCAGTCAGCCAGTCAGGCAGTTACAAGACAATTTTAAACCTATATGCATCGTATGAAAATCATAATAGGTAGATCGATTTTATGCCCATAAAATTTTAATAATAGCTGTTGTTCAGTTGTGATTTAAGCCTGTGCAATGTTTGATTAAGCACTAGGTTCTCATTAACAGCTACTCTACTAGTAGGTACCTATACCAAAAGTCAAAATGGTATCCTATACAAAAACCCGGAATAAATATAGGTAACTAGGATTTATCGCGTATTAAAACGCGATAAATCCTAGTTTTTTCGTAAGGCCGAAGGTGGAGACTATACAAAATAGCTTATTTTTTTCTTATAATATATTTTTTGTTTAAAAAATATACTAAATGAAACTCTACGCAGCTCCCTGTGCGATTCTTAAATGTTTCCCTCTTCGTGAATCGGTCTTAGAATCCAAAGAAATCATTCGGACAATGATTTGACAAAGAGCCCACGTGTTGTCCACACGTGGGCCGGGGTCAACGACCTGAGACAATAAACAAAACAATATGGCTTCATTAGAACGTCTGATTTGAAAATAAGGGATGCTTTTGATTTTGCTCAAAACTCGATCAACTTAATCAAGCCATTCATTTCGTATTCGGCTTAGGGGTATTATTTATTTGTTTTGCTATTTTATCGGATCAATTGGTTTTCTTTTTAATTGATTCCCAAATTTTTACTCACATAGTATTACTCACATAGTTCGAAACTGAAAAAAAAACCTAATTCTATTGTTTTTTCTTCCATGGACCCGTTATATTGGATGATGGAGAGGCTCTATCACCATGCTATGTTGATTAGTCTCTGAGCTAATCAGATCTTACCTGAAATGCGTCTGAAACCATTAACCGCCTCTTCTGTGATCTCCAGAGGTCCCGGGTTCGATACCCAGGGTTCAATCTACATTATTGTGTTTGGTTTGGTTGGTAGGACTTTGTTTAAGCCCGCCTAGCTAGCTGTGTACTGTCGCCATAACAACAATTCTAAAGTTGTGTTGTGTTCCAGCATTTAGAGGTAAGATAGCCCTTTCCTCAGTTCGTCGAGGATTCCCGGTGAATTGCGCCTCCACTTTCAGCCATATCTTAACTCGTAACCAGGTGAGATGAAAGCCAAGCGCTTCCCCGTCGTACAATTAAAATAAAAAAAATATCGCGTCAATTTTATTTATATCATCATCACCTTTTTTCACAGTTCTGCTCACAAAAACAGTTTTTATAACGATTATTTTACTGTGGAGGCTGTACGCATGAAACGGGTTACCCTCTCTGGCTGTGTTCCAAGATAGAGTTGGTGACTGAAAGTGTTTTATCAAGATTAATCTATTTTAATGGCTTTGCTTAATTGAGTAGAAATTGGTACTTATTGCATCATCTAGCCTCATCCTTTGTCACCATGGGTATTTGCTTTCTGTACCGTTTTAAATATTTTGTTAATCTTTTCGCTTTCAAGCGATAATAGCAAAAAAGTGTTTCATTTTACTTCTGCTTATTTAAAGTGCTTATAAGAAGCAGCTGCTCTGCCGGATATTTGTGATTTGGACAGCCGAAATTACAGAAATTGAATAGCGGAATGGCCAACGGTGCGGCGTGACGAAATTGATTTAAAAATATTTGGGGTAGAAAATATATCAATTTTCTTTTCAAGAACCTACACCTAAGTACCATTTTAATGATGTTGAACGCTGCTAAATACGTTTTGGAAATGTTAAAGTGTCTTAGACTACTAGTGTGCTTAGACTCAGATACTGAATTTTCATGTCGTACAGTGGCGACCAGGGAGTGGATGAGAAAAATCGAAGATTAGGCTAGTGGCGCGGAAAGTGTTTTTCGTCGCAGCCACAAAATACAATGTAGCTTGAGTTCCAAGGATTTAGATACCCAGTTTTTTTTGGTTACAAGATGAGATAAGACCGAAGGTGGAGGAGCATTCACCCGGAATCCTGAATAAGCTGAGGAACATCATCCAGCCATTATAATCCTAGGTGAATTAAGATCAGATCTCCAGAATATGGACGGTAATATATCGTTTACTGGTTCAAAACAAGGGGCTTGACACTCCCGACATAATAAAACACTAAACGAGTATCCCGGTGTTTTGATCGCTCCATCCTCTCGTGGCAATTGGTATCAACATGCGTTGAATCACTGCCGGGGCCCGCATTTCTGGACACCACCGCAGTGGTGATGAGCATGGTGAGATGTGGACTCGCTCAGCTTAAGTAAGTTACGTGTGACAGAGAGTCCGAGGCGAGATCCTGTGACTCTGCTCAACAGGCTCAATAGAGACCTAGTGCGGAGAACAGAGCTCGACAAGGTACAATCGTCCTATCTTGTTAATTTATGTAACTTCCATTCTATAATACATATTATGTACCTGATCTGTAAAACAGTTTTATGGTTAATAAACTATACCATCAATTATTATCCGCAGTAGTAAGATCCACTCGCTCAGCTTATTCCACTATTCCGCATGAGAGCCTCTGTGTATCTGTCTGTTTAACCGCTTTTGTAAATGTACAAAGACTCCCGTTTCCGTATTGTGCTAGAGGAACGTCCGGCTAGTATTGCAAACTCCGACCAGAAGCGCAGAATATTCCTGGGGTGTTCGCAGGCTTCACGGAGTGACCTCGGGTTGTTGAGGATTTCCTTGCGTTGTGCTGTTACTCCCACACATTCCAGGACTACGTGGGCAGCTGATTCCTCTTCGGGCTAACCGCCTCTGTGGTCTAGTGGTTCGCCTAACGGTGGCAGATGCAGAGGTCCCGGGTTCAATCCCCAGGGATCAGATAGGGTACAATAATTTGCTCAGTTTGGTTGGGGGTAGGACTTTGTTTAAGTTCGCCTGGCTAGCTAACACCATATTATCTAAACCTGTCGCCATAACAACAATTCTGAAATTATTATATTCCGGCATTTAGAGAAGATAGCCAGTTCCTCAGTTTGTTGAGGATTCCGGGTGAAGTGCGCTTCCACCTTCGGCTGCGATACCCCATTTGCCTGTGGTGCGAGGTGTCCAGCAGTGGATGTAAGTTGGCCGTCGATGATGGTGATGACTGCTAGTTGCCCACAAAAATTAAATAGAAAATTATTCTCAGCTGGTTGTGATTGTAAGACTCACTTTCATTGCGATTTCATTGCTAGGTGTTTGTAAAAGCATATCTAACGAAGTATAAATATGGTACTCGTTTATTACGGAGAATATGAGTATATACTTTTTTTCATGAACACATTCATATGATACAAAAAATATGAAAAAATCAACAAAAATTAAATCAAATAGTTAATGTAGTTGCGTTTAAGCGTTTAAGATTAATTGTAGTGTTTATAGCCTGAGAGCCGTGAGTCACAATCACTTCAGGATCGATACAGATCCGTTTTCTTTGTGTTTGTAACATAGGAGCTACTTACGGATAGAATAAAAATATCCTTTTATGTAAAACATACAATTACTAAACAATATCACTTCCAAACAAAATATCTATATCCATTACACATCACACAAAATGTTTGGCCATGGTGGGAATCGAACCCACAACTTACAGCGCAAAAGGCAGAGCAGCTTCCAGCTGAGCTGTTAGGTCATTAATTGATGATGATGATGATAATAGTGTTACGCCAGTCAGAAACGTCTAGAATATTCGCGAGCCTTCGCATAGTTCCGAGAAATAAGACAATAACAACTTGTTTATCAATAACACAAAAGGATGATTTATGACCGCCGTGCCAGATTACGCAACAGTTAGCGGCGCGACCATTCCCGCGCTTACTAGAACTTTCGATAAAGTAGGGTATAAATTGACGCGCGATTCGGAAGCAAGGAGTATTCGATTACGATATAGCGAGTTAACATCAAGTGATATTTGAGTGCAATAGCAGTGTTTAGTGATTCGGTAGTATAACTAAGTAGTGTTGTACTGTGTTTAAGAGTAATTGGTTTGGTGCTGAATAAACGTGTCTTATTTTGAGTTATAACCGGTTGCTTTTAATTCTTACGAACCCCAGCTCGTAACAATAGTCTACGCTTCCTCGGTATTCGTAGAATGTGACCATGAGACGGAGGCTATCTGCGGATCAGGAGTACGCAGGATCCATTGTTGTCGCCTGCCAGCCGTGACCGGAGACCAGGGTATTGGAGCATACGCATTGGACCCTTTACTCCAGCCCTTTTTAAAAACAAAGATATACTCGTATTACACTCAAATCACAAGTGTATTTACAGAAGCGGGCATGTTGATGCGAAAGCCCGAGGTTCGACTTCATTTTCCAGAAGAGGATTGCGATATATTTATGTCAAATCAGGCTTTATTCAGTGAAGCAATCACTATGAATATAATTAAAGCAATGTAAACTCAAATACTTTTTGTATTTGAGTTTACTTAAAAGAAATGGTTAAATTAATGAATGAAAATACTTTCTTGTACATTGTCTTATAATTAAAACTGGTTAACATAAAATTATTATACCCATACAATGGGCGAATAGGTAGATAGGTACTTATATTAGGAATGTTTCAAGAATAGGGTAGATATTTATATTAAACGGTATGAAATAATAGTAATAAATAAATAAACTATTAATTAATTAAACTGATTTTAATCAACAGAAACGAATTTGAACACTTTTTTCAGTAATTTCAGTACCTGAATTTTCTTCAACACTTTAATGAAAAATTCGCCAATGCAAATTCGTGCAATTGTAATTACCATAAAAAGAAACACGTACGTGTTTAGACAAGTCAAAACTTGAAAACAATAATCTCTTGAACATTGCTATTCATGCGCGGAATCCCATTGAAAATAATTAGTTTAAAAATGCATGTCTGTTAGGTATTTATGATATGAACATAATTATTTACTGGTCTGAAATAAAAGTGTATTACTATTATTATTATTAATAGACTTGCATTCAATAATTGCATTTTTTTTACTCAATCCTCATGTTAACCATTCTTGTTACTTACAATTCTTGGAGATCAATTCTTGCGCTTGAATATACAAGAAAATTGCATCATTGGATGTAATATTTTTTAATATATATGTACCTAGGTATTTACAAAAAAAGTACATAGGTATTACATCCGTAAACTAGCTCCCATATGAATTAAACACAAAGAAAACTGATTTGTACCGGTCCTGAAGTGATTGTGACTCAAGGTGTGAAATATCCAGTAATATAAGTACATATATTCATAATGATGGTTAGTGGAATGCTTTCAGCTAGGGAGCAGTAGTCACCTAAGCATTGCTGCGCAGACATATCTTACGGAATGGTTAAACGGCTCAGAAAAGTGGTTTACTTCACGCTGTAGAAACAGCTCTAAGAAGATACCGAGAAGCCTGTCCTTGACCCCATCCCATAAATATCACAAGCACATCCCGGCTCTCACGATGCGTCTATTCCAAACACGTTTGTCTTATTCTCTCAGATGCCCGAATAAAAGGGTCCTGTAGGGCGATGCCCCTGCCCTCCTATTATATTTGGAGTGCCGTGACAGACCCTTGTGATGAAAAAGTTGTGCGTAGATAATAAGGATGGGGGGAGTTTGTAACAAAATACTCAAGTGGTCAACATCACAAAATGTCTGACATAACACTGGCATAGACATCGATTGTTTTGGTAATCGACGCCGGTGGAAGACAAAATGTCGCAAGTTCAATGGTTTTTCCTCATCTCAAAAAATGCCCAACGCGCCTAAAGAAGTTTTCAAAAAACAAAGCCATGTACTAAAATACCTCAAAGAACGCTCTACTCATTTTTTTTTTCGTACGACGGGGAAGCGCTTGGCCTTCATCTCACGTGGCAAGTTATGATACGCCCAAGGTGGTTCCATAAGGCTGAGGACCTGGCTATCTTACCTCTTGATGATGGAACACAAGTAGAAAAGAGCTTCTAGAAAATCCTATTTATGTTTTCTCTAGCCAGTCGTTGACCTTCAACAAAGCCCTATTCATGAAGGCTCAGACACGTGATATCTAGGCGCCCTAGCCTGACCACATGTAAGATAATATACAGCGGACTGGTTGTCCTAACTGCTGTTTTGTATTATATCTAGACTAGTGGTACGCTTGAGACTTTGTTCGCTTTATCCCGTGATAATATGCAATTTAAGTGAAAAAATAGCAAGAAAACTGAACTTGCGTTTTCAGCAGCTGAAATTTACGAATAATTTAACAAATTGGTTAACGTCAGAGTAAACCAATTTGTTAAATTTATTCGTGAATCACGCTCAAAAATATTTTTACCAGACATATTTATACAACGCCATCTAGCCGCAAGCTAAGCTAAGCTTGTAACATTATGGGAACTCGATTATTACAGACAATCTGAATACTAAGGTTTTACATTTATTTGTTAATACATCTGATACAATTTAACACTCAAACACAAAAGTGTCCCGGGTGGCATGGAAATCGAACCCGCTACCTACAGCGCAGAAGACAGAGCCAACTGAGATGTGAGGCCATATATGCAGGCAACTGACAAAACAGGTTAGGTGCATTTTATTTCTACCTAGGATTTCTTATCTCGCCTGAACATAGCCTGAAAGTCGTGAGTCATGATTACTTCAGGACCGAAACAAATCAGTTTCCATTATGTTAAAAGGTCGTATAACCCTTACCAACAATGTCATAGTCATCTTACAAAGGAATTAAGGCTTTAGCGTGTCGGTAGAAGGGTTGTTTTGCATTGTGTGACAATATGCGATCAGCTGTCGACTCGCGCGCATCTGTCAGTATTGGCGCGAACGCAGCTCGAGTGCACGCACTGATTGGTTGGTTACGTGTTCGAATTTTAAAATATTACGACGTAATAGTGATTCTTCTGGAGAGTAAGGACCGGAGGCGGTATTTGGTAAGACATATTTTTATATATTAACAAAAAACTTCCGTATATTTTTGATTGTGTCGATTTTATGGCGTGAAAATTGTTTGTATTAAGACTTTGTTTTTATGGCGTTACGTATGAATTATTAGAAACTGAAATGCCATTGTTAGGGATAAGTATATCACTTATTTTTCCTTCCTTTTTATTTTCCGGGAAAAATAATATAACATTAACCGCCAGAAATATATTTGCATGTGCAATATATGTTCAGGATATACAAGTGACGGAGACAAGTGATATAAATAGCCCTAAGCGATGATAATGGCTAATAACTAACATTTTTGCACAATTACTGATAACGTTATATCCATTAAGTTACTTATGCATTTACCACTGAGTAATAAATGTGCAAGTAACTTACATTAGAATATCGTAATCGCTGGCTAAAGATAATGTGGAAGACCGCCTCTGTAGTCTAGTGGTTCCGTTGTCAGATCCAGAGGTCCCGGGTTCGATCCCCAGGGGGAGTACAATTTTGTGCCTGGTTTGGTTGGTGGTAGGATTGTGTTTAAGCCAGCCTACCACCATCTTATCTAATTCTGTCGCCTTAACAACAATTCTTAAATTGTTGTGTTCCGGCATTTAGAGGTAAGATAGCCAGTTCCTCAGTTTATCAGCCTTATCATAACTTGAAAAACCAAGTGAGATATTCATCTCACTTGGTTTTTTTTTTGGTTGTCTTTTGACTTTTGACTTTGGTTGTCCTACGGGACGGTGGTTTTTATTGTTTGGATAAAAATAAGTTAATTCAGCTTAGCCAGTTAGCCATGTAGACTTCAACAATGACCTACCACCAACCAAACCAAGCACAATATTGTTCAGTAGGTGTGGGTACTCCTGGGGATCGAACCCGGGACCTCTGGATCGGAAACCGGTAGGCAAACCACTAAGCCACAGAGCCGGTTAAAAGAGTTGGATAATGATGATGGCTGACTGACAGTCTACGCACGATCCAAACCTATTAAAACATAAAGGATTGTCACCGGATTAAGTAATCTAGTCACGTACATTCACTATTATAGTAGGTACTTACTAATATTTCAACTGACTTCACGCAATCAATAATTTTTATTTGTATCGATTTCGAGTTCCTGACCTCATTATAATTCTATAACTACGTCACGAAACCAAAAAGATTAAATCCATAATGAATACACGATGAATACAACTTAATTGGTTAAATTTAAAAATCAAAGGCAAAATCGCGTTTAATTCGCGCACATTCAGATATTGCACGAATAATCAAAAATATAACACATAGTAATTTACATAGTATGTTATTTACAAAATATACAAAGTAATTACCATTCAAACGCTCTTTTTAACCGACTTCAAAAAAAGAGGAGGTTCTCAATTTGACTGAATGTTTTTTTTTGTTAGTTACTCGATTACTCCGCCAATTCAAAATAGATTTTGATGATTCTTATTATGTTTGGTAGGCCATACTTCCGTGGTCTTTCCATATAATTTTCATCAAAATCGGTACAGCATTTTGGTTGTTAAATCAAAATAACTGGAAAAAATATGTCATCCAAGTAAACGAAATTGCGTACTCTACTTTCCTGTGGTGTTTACGGTCACTAGAGTAGACCTATTGAACTACTTACCTTCCAGTATCATCATCACCATTACAGGATTTTGCCATAATCACCACGCTTGGCAGGCGTGTAGTTGATCCCAGTAATGATGATACGTAGTCCCACTGAACTGCGTGCCTTCCGATATCATCGTCTTCTGATGATAAAGCCAAAGGGTAGGCAGTTCATCGAAACTCCGTAAAAAAACAATTTAACCTAGCATTGTTTGGGCTTAGTGGAACTGTCTTATGATGCATTCTGGCTATAAATGCTGTATGCTTGTATCATCATTATCGTAATCATCATCATTGGAGCCCATCTAATTCTACTGCATAGGACGGGCCTCCCCCAATGCTAAAGAAAGCAATGGAGAGTTTCGTCATAATCACCACGCTTGGCAGGCGTGTTAATGATCGCAGTAGTTAAACTTAAATGTATACTTTTTTTGTAAATACTTCTTTTCATTCCTTCTTTCTTCGTATGGACTGTGTAACAGTTTTGGTATCAGACTTTACGAGCCGCCACTATAGGTGTCTAACGTGGCTCATTAACGACTACTAGCATTACCTCAGAACTACGTTATTAGTCTACCATACCAGAAAAATATTTTTTTTTGTATGAAAAGATATGATTCCAGACCATATATTTTCATACAAAAAAAAATGATTTTCAAATCGGAGTTGAGGGACCAATCCCATAGAAATTTTATAAAAATCAGTCCAGTAGTTTGGCTTTTAATTAAAAAAAAAACCGGAATATAGGATAATGGGAACAAATATCGTTCCCATTATCCTATCATAGTGCACAATTAACATTTGCTTAGGTCATCTGTATTTATGTTCGTTCCCATCATTGCGTAGATATTTCCCAGGATCCCGTATCATTGCACCCTCACACGACTATCGGTATCAGAGACGTCGTGGTGTCGTAGGTTTTACAACGACAAAAAGCTAAAAATAAACTCTTTTTGAATAAAAATGGTACCGACTTCACCACTAAAAACTTAAATATAACTCTAAGAGTAAGTTCATATAATTTTAAGGCGGTGCCATACAATAAACACGTTGCATAGGTTATGCTTAGTTTTGGGTGAGACTCATACATTCTATACGTATTTAACTCCCAAGCTATGCTTGTTTTGGGTTAGATAGCGGTGTGTACATTTTTTGTCTCGTATACCACGTAATAAACTGGTACAGGAACCTTATAAAACGAGCCCAACTCCCACTTAAACGGTTTTATGACATTTCATATTACTCAAGCCAACCTGAGGATGCTTTTCACTCGGTCGGGTAAAGCGGCCGGTCACAGCTAATTCCTGTAAGCTATAAGACTTCTCGGAAGTAACTGCAGTTATGCCAGTTACGGTTGATTATGCAGTAACTTATTCTTACGTTTGTTTTGCTTTATTGTTGTTGACAGCCGCAATGGTGTGCGTGAGATACATCATAATATTTATAACTGTGGGTTCGAATCGCACGAGTATTCCCGCGACTTTGTAAAGCCTTCTGTGTGACAACCATAGGCTTATGTCACCTACAGTCACCAGCGATAGCGAGGGCAGAAGACAGATGAGAAAATGTTTGAATACTTATACAGCATCTAGCATATAAATTACATATACTAATGATAGAAAACAACATCCAAACACAGCACATAACAAATAGGTATAATTCCCTGGGTGAGAATAGAACCCACAACCTACAGCGCAGAAGGCAGAGCTACTACTTACTGAGCTGTGAGGTTTGTTGAGTATAGAATAGGTACTAAATTTGTCGGTACAAGTTAATTATTTGAGCTTATACGCCGCGTATAGTAAACTATAGTACTATAGTTATATTGTTCAAGTACGCCTGGTTAGCTGCCACCATCTTACCCAAGTCTGTGTACCGTATCGCCATGACGATAAATCTAAACTATTGTGTCCCGGCGTTGAAAGGAGAGATAGCCAGTTCCTCAGACTGTTGAGAACCGTTTAGGCCTTATCATAACTTGAAACCTGATGAGATAAAAAGGCAAAGCGCTTTCCCGTCGTACAAAAAAAAATATTGTGACAGGTATACTGGTTTCACCTGTGCCCTGTTGTCACTCAGTCATTCTGATACAGACAATCAGCTGCCTGCTCCTCTATATATATAATCAGAACTATTTTTGTATCCACCCTTGGGTGTTCAATGATGGATCCATTGAATGATCAGGGGACAGGGCACAGTAACCACCTGGAGTGTAACTTTTTAAAATTATTAGTCCTAGCCAAGCGTACTAAACTCCTATTCTGCAAGCCGCAACGCCTAGGGATGTCGGAAAACCCCGTCGCACTTTTTGGAGGTTTTCTGGTATATTAGCCCTTTGAGGCAAAAATCTCATCTTGTCATCCCCTTCAGTCATCTTGACTTGAAGGTTTCTCATCCGAAAATCTATGTGAAATTGTTATAGGTAGTTGGCAATTGAGCCAGAGGACATAGAGCTCATTACCCCCATTAAACAAACAGGTTAAAAAGAATGCACTCCCGGAAACTGAGACATATGCTAGGATAGTTCAACAACCTTAATCTCAAGATGCGCAGGCGCAATTGAACAGTTACGTAGAAAGCCGGTTTCCGGTTTTGATCTGTTGATATTTTGATAAGACAAGTTAATATTCTGTCAAAAATCATGTCAAAAATCAAGAAATCTTGCGCACCGCAAAAACTTGGAATCAGCGTCTATCGTCTGTATTTCCTGATGTCTTCAATAAGAAAAATAGGTATTTAGGCACATTCTTGGTAGGCCTGCTCCATTAAACCTCATTTCTGCCTGTGCAATTTCGAAGTCGAGAGCTGACCAATACTAAAAAAAATGCATTTTTTTTTAGATGTATGAAACGTGTTTTGTGTTAAAGCTGCAATACAACTGAACCAAAGTGAAATTCGTTGAAAACGGCATCGCTTTTTCAGCAACTTAGGTATCTGTAGAAAAAAAGGAAATGTGTGAGTGAATAAATAGCCTTTTCGGTTTAATTAATTTCATCAAAAATTGGTATGCATGATTTGTTAGGAATATAAATCAACTAATAAGAAGTACAGCACGCCTACTAGAATTGTATTGTTAAGATCACTTTGCCAGCTGCTTTCTGTGTATTTTTAGTCAAACGGGTTTTCTCAAAACTCCAGATGCGAGTATTATAATCAAAATACGCTTCGAATCGGGTCCGTTGCAACCAAATCACTATTCGAATAGAAATTAAACGATTTGAATCAGTTGGAAGATTCAGTGAGAATGACCCAGCAGACAGAGCAGATTGTATGACGGGGAAGCGCTTAGCCTTTATCATACCTAGATTTCAGCTACGCTCGAAGGTGGAAGCGCACTTTATCCGGAATCCTTAACTAACTGAGGAACTGGCTATCTTGCCTTCTATATGACGGAACACAACAATTTAGAATTGTTGTAATAGCGACAGACTTAGGTAAGGTGGTGGACAAAGCCTTACTGCATAGGTCACATCTACAAAGAACATAGCCTACATGGCACTGCATTGTGCCAGTCAACTTGAGGCATAAAGGTGTTAAGCCTCACGTACCCGTTATTTCACCGGCAACCATACCCTTCAAACCGAAACACAGCAAAGCTGCTTGGCGGCTGAAATAAGTATGGTGGTAGTAATTCTCCAGACGAGCCCTTTCACTAGGGGCTTCTACTACTCTTAAACTAATGGTAGACACATGCTCACGGCTCGGAAGTAGCAAGTATTCAATACGTCACAGGTAATAATCTCAATAAGGTGTCAATAAGGTGGAATATCCATTATTATTTGTCCTTGCGGTCGCGGGTTTGATCGACCCCTTAACTCAGCCCGCGGATTCGTAAAAGTGGACTCAGAGATTTTATCACGATGGTAACAGTTTCTGTCTGTATGCCATCTAATTCCTTCACTGCGTGCGTCAGTGCGCCTGCCATGCTTGACCTCTAACCTTGGAGGATGTTTTTTTTTAATTGGAAGACGGGGAAGTGCTTGGCCTTCAAAACATAAACATTTTTAGAATTGTTATTATGGTGACAGAATTAGGTAAGATGGTGGTACATAGCCAGACGGACTTACATTAAGTCCTACCCCCAAACAAACCATGCACTACACTAGTACTCCCCCTGGGGACCTCTGGATCAGACGACGAAGGGCGATGGCGTTTAATTTGAATCCTACAAATTGGCAAATTAGCTGTCAACGGTTCGAAGTAATACTGAAATTAATTCATTTTTAGTTTTAGTGTGGTACTATAGGTAAATTACGGAGAGCTGCCACACACACATTGATACATTGCGCTTGTATTGTATCGCCGAATAAACGCGCGTCATGTTTTTGTTAAAATTATTGCTATTTATATTTGATACTAACAGGTAAGAAACATTATTTTGATTTGAAAAACAGGTATTTATCGCGTATTTTACCTATATTTAAAACGTTTTGTAACGTCGGGGTAAATGTAGGTAAAATACGCGATAAATGCCCGTTTTCGAAACAAAATAATGTGTTGTAATCACGAAAGTCAAAAGGTCAAAAACACTTTGTAATATATTTTTTTTTATTGTTTTATTTTTACGACGCGTAAACGCTTGGCCTTCATCTCACCTGGTAACAAGTTGAGATAAGGATTACATCGAGTACTGTTACAATTGCACCTATGACTATGGATAATCAACCTTTATTATTTGTTCTTTGATTGTTGCTCGGTGAGCACTAACAATTGTTATTTTTGCATTCATCATCATAGCAGCCCGCAAACGACCACTGTTGGACTGAGTAATCACCGCGCTTGGCTCGCAGTATTGGTGTTACATACTCAGGCGGATGCTGCTGCCCATCCCCTGGTGTATTTTATTCCCTTAGTCGCATTTTACAACATCCTCCAGACCTTTATTTCACACAGCGCCATCTAGACGCAAACTAAGCAAAATGGATGGAATCCTATTCGTTAGCCACCTCTTCTATTTTTACATACCCAATATGATTATGATTTATGATGAATGTCTATATCTATTATTTATTATGTGGTTGCTGTTCGGTGACCATTACTATTGTAATTTTTGCACAATGTTTACATACCTCACAGCTCAGTTGGTAGTAGCTCTGCCTTCTGCACTGTAGGTTTTAAATACTTACCTAATTGAACTTATGTCTATGTTTAAAATGTATTTGTATGAACTCCACACACAAAATGTATTTTGTTTTTTTGGAATAAATGAAATGAAAAGGTTGTGGGTTCGATTCCCACCAAGGACAAACATTTATGTGATGAATATAGATGTTTGTTCTGTGTTTCGGTGTTGTATTGTATGATAAGTATGTATTTACAAAAAAAGAAAAAAAAGTATCTATGTATTCTATCCGTAATCTAGTTCCCATGTTACAAGCTATGCTTAGTTTGGGACTAGATGGCGCTGTGTGAAATTAGTGACGAGATTGCAATATCAGGTCATTTCAGTGTTCATATCGTTACGTATTATATAGCTTATCTTATCAATGTACTTGCTGTCACATGCATTGCTGCGGTGAAAGTATTGTTTTGAAACGATAATAAACCGTATCAACCGCTTAAAAACTGATTGACTGATCGACTGAACGATTTTCTGACAGTGCACGCCCTTTCAAAACTAGAAGTCAAGTTTTCAGGTCCTTGTTTTCAGGTATAGGGTTGCATGAAGACATCGTTTTAGTGATCCCTTAGAAATCATAGGAAGAGTTTATATGCAGGCACTTTAGGAAAGTTCAATAGGTACAAAGAAAATAACGGAGAGTAGGATCACAAAATAAAAGATGGCTAGAACAAACATTTTTATTTTAAATAATTTATTTTGTAATTTTACAAACTAATAATGTATAACCCTCCTTCTTGCTTCGCTATAATCGGCTAAAAACTATATCTTATTTTACCGAGAGCATAATTAAACATTTCCTAAATGCGCGTCCAAACAGGTTCAGCCTCAGCCACGGCCAGCGAATTAGCATAGCTATTCAGCGTGGCAATGCAGCCAGTGTCTTGGGCACGCTTCCGTCTGGAACAGTTGAGTTACCTATAGGCCGTTTGTAACGGTACTTAGGTAATCCGACTGATTCCTTTGTACATAGTAAGTTTAATTGTACATCTAAAAAAAAAGATCCCTAAACATCATGGGTGTCTTCTGCTATGTTAGATAAAAATTGTTAAGTCATTATAATACCCAGTTTCGTATCCGTAGTCACACTTTTAATCTCGTTTCAAACAAAAAACTCCACAAGAAAGGTTTCGATACTGTTTTTGTCCGTAAAATTGAAAGTGCCACATTTTACTAAAGAATTTCGTCGTCCACTTAAAAACTACTTAATTTTAGATTAGACCCTTGTATGTACAAGTGGATTGCTGGTTTGAATAGTTGAGATCGAGATACGGGATTTATCTACGTACTTTACTTAGTTGAAACGAGTAATTCGTGAGAATAATGAGGTTGTCTTTGTAAATGATGACTCTGTAAATTATGAGGTAAGGAGGAACTCCAATCCTCCTACCAAAACCAAGCAGTAAATATAGCTATTATTCGTGTGTAGGTATTTATGCACTTCTCCATATAAACTTACCTAGCTATGCCAAATCTCATAGACATCCGCATTTCGTTGTTCTTTTTACGTTTTAAACAATAGGTACTTATACAAATCTACAGATAACACTACGATCACAAACCCGCCTGCCAAGCGTGGTGAAAATCTAATTTTATGTCTGCAAATCTCCTCATTGCACTTTTTGGGGGAGGCCAATTTGGTTTTTGCGCTGTCATGTAGATGATGATATCTACCGATGATCAGTAGATTAGTAGTTGGTCATTCATATCGATGACAGTAGCGCAGAAATCGCTGAGAGTCTTCGAAAACATTAACTACACAATGGGCAAGGACGTGCATTTATAAACACATGCCTAAGTCGGGTTCACATTGTGCTCTGTTTGGATTCAACTCTCCTCGACTCGAGTTGGGTCTAGCTAGAACCGAGAGGTGAAACCATAAGTAGGTGTGGAAGCTTCTTTATTCTTTTTTCTTTCTTGTTGTCTTTTTTTATCTTCTACCCTTCCACTCGCACTTTTTTTAAAATTTATTATCATGAGGTAATAAATTAAATTAAAATAATCAAAAGGTCAGACGTTGGTCACACTGATAAGATAGCTGAAGCTTTTGAGTACGTCAAAAAGAAAGAAAATCCGAGTCTGAAAGAAGCGCCAATAGCGCAGAAAAATGTGCGTTATAGAATAATAATTAATCGTCACATATACTGCCATTATGCTTGACCGACGGATTGATGATCGCAGTAAAGGTGTAATAATACAACGAAGGAAGCTGCTGCCCTTCTTTTGTTGAGATCCCTCAGTTGGCTTTTACGATATCCATGGGATGAGTTTGGTCGATTCGCGACCGCCACGGTAAAATTTATGTCTTTAATAAGTTAGCGTAGTATAGACGTGGATTGTGTTGAAGAGTATATGCATATTAGAGGAGTGGATACTGAGTTGTTGGCTGTCTGAGATGTATGGAGGAATTAACTGTGTGGAGTATGTGAGTAAATATGTGCCGATCCCATCCATCTTAGTGTGGGATGATGATGAAGATCATCATAAAATTGACAGCTAAACTTTAAAACAGAAAATTTAAGTGGAGTTGGGCAGGACAACTGGCAAGGAAGACAAAATCCAGTCCGAGATTGGATTATTGCCAGTTCATAAAAATTTTGCAAGTCGCGAATTCTTTTGGCGGTTCTTAAAGGCTCTTAGCAATTTTAGAGAGAGTTTTACATAATATATGACGAGGAATCTATCTGCTAATGCTAAGCGTCAAACTTCAGTGATCAGTGTCAGCTGTTGAATGCGATGGTTCTCATAATAAGCTAAAATCGTATATTCTTGCTTAATAACAGAAGTAAGTAACAACAGTAACAGTAAAGGAACGCGCTTTCTGAACAGACTGAGTAACACAAACCTATGGAACAAAATGAATAATAAGCTATGTCACATCTACTGCAGACCTCGCAAAGAGGACCTATCTTTATGACTCCCTGAATGCCGTTAAAGGCGACGAGATGATCAGAAGCATCATCCTTATTAGGGTCAGGGCTGGAGAATGATGTTCCATAACAAAGTCATGCCACAAGACGTAACAACACAAGCAATAACCAAAATATGTGAAGTCATCCTTTAAGTATTGCACGTGAGTGCTGTGCACTTGCAGCGACCTCCAATGGACGCGATAAGGCACGGCTAAGATTGCATCAACGTATGAAACTAGCTGAACGCGTTTTAGACAACAAATGAGGTAGCATTAGTCAATTTTAGAAACGATCTATGTCTACAAGCATAGAATTAATAGGCATCATCTGAGTTAGCTCTACATCGGTAGGCCGATGTAGCTGCGCTTTTAATCTGACCCATTATGTTGTTTTCGTGGTGATTGATTATACTCGCTGAAAATGGCGTCTTTAGAATGATGACTTATGAAGGCAAGAGACTAATAAGTCCATGTCTTTTAAAATAAAGTTTCATCACTAATTGCCATAAAACAAAGAAGTTGAAGTTGAAGTTGAAGTTGAAAATAAAGTTTACAGGCATGTTCGACCAGTCAATTTTTTCACCAACTGAATACTGTAAACTGCTTGGTGCCGAAATTCGGGTGGTCGCAAGCCAGGCAGACCTTGCAGACAGCTTTACAGATCCTACCACAAGCGATAGGATTATGCAGCCGTACAACCGTTCAGCCCTTGTCAAAAGGTCAATGAGTCTATTTCGAATAGACATTATGATATCAACTGTAAATGTAAATACGTTTTTGGCCGTATGATTGACACTAACATGTATTTAGGTATACATAATGTATACAATTAAGGGCTGTTGATTTTGTAAAATAAAAAATAAAATGAATTTTACCCTTTTAATTACGACTCCTGAAGTTCTGATAATAAGACGAACGGAATCCCTCAATAAAGTACTTTTGATGGTAAGATTTCCTTTGAATTGTTCTCGGGCTTTTTTAATTTTAATGTTGTGCGACGGGAAAGCGCTTTGCCTTCATCTCACCTTGTTTAATGTTATGATAAAGCCGAAGGTTGAAGCGCATTTCACCCGGAAGCCTGAACAGCCTAAGAAACTGACTATCTTACTTCTAAATGCCGGGTGTTTTGAATTTTATACCTCTTTCCACGTAGAGGGTTCTGCGCATGCGCGAATACATCTACCCTTCTCAGTATTGGGGTGCAACTACCCCTCTATCTATATGAGAATAAGAGTTATTTTCCTCTGACCACTTTTAACAACTATCTCCTTCTGTTTTATTGATTGTTTGTTTTGAGTCGTCATTTGATGCCATTTTCACATGTCGTTCGAGACTATTGTTGTTGTAAACTGAATAAAAGTGTTTTAAAATATCCAGTGAACCAAGGACATCACGGTGTAATTTGTAAGTAACTACATAATTCATGTTATCGTATATAGACGTATTTTGTAACCTATTGATTCTTCTTCGCACAAGCTTTTTGTATTTTTTTAATTTTTTTTGTTCATTGACAATGATTTGCCAGTTGTGAAAAGAAGAATTAAATTGTAGACAAACTAACGTAAAACGAAAAACAACAGATGATATTCGCGTTGAGCGGCCTTGACTGAGTTTGTTAAGATAGGTTATGGTTTGACTCGAAATCTGTAAGCTGTATTTATGCACGTACAGCATAAGTATGTGCTTCTTTCTCATACTATAATATAATATCTTCTCACATAGAATATCTAAGTCTATGCGGTTCATTTTACCTGAGCCATTATTATAGAGGTGCATGTTTTATTTGGTTTGAGGTCAATTGGAGACCTCAATCAATGATTGATGAGCGATTTCTAACTGCCTCCATTCACTCCATTCACTCAGTGTTGTCGGTCCTTCAAGTGTGATGTTTTATTCACGACATTATCCGGTGTCACTATCTGAGAAGTAAATTTAATTATTTTCAATAGTCTTGTCCACTGCTAGTCATAGCATTATTTACAGTTTCTTGTTTCTCTATAACATTATGAAAAAATATCTTGTCTAATGTTTCAGTAAACCACAGACTGTATATTAATCGTCTATGTGAATGAATTCTAAAACTTTCTCTGTACACAGGTGTTGCTTTGTTATCACTTTCACCTGTCTTCATTTACTAACCGACTTTGATACGGAAAAATGAGGGTTTATATTGTACCTTATCAATGATTTATTGACTTCTGTTTCAGATAATTTTATTGTAGGGTTAGTTTATATTGTACTACCTGAAGCCATCATTTCATGTGGCCTTCATCTTAATGTCAAGCCGAAGGTGGAAGCGCACTTCACCCGGAATCCTCAACAAACTGAGAAACTATCTAACCTCTAAATGCCGGAACACAACAATGAATTGTTGCTATTTGTTGTATGTTGTTGGTGACAGACCAGTAAAACCATGCACAAATTTTTAACCCTCTGGGGATCGAACGCAGACCCTCTGGGTCGATACCGATGGGCGAACCACCAGACCACAGAGGTGATAAAAGTTCTTCTACGAAAAGTTTTTTTTTATAATCTTTAAGACATTTAGTATAATGGCCTAAAACTATACTACAATCAAGCCTGCGTAGGCCGATGAGTAATTTTATGCTAACTTAGTATTGTAATAGAGAAATTATTTTAAAGAATGTGTCCAATGTCACGTTTCTTACAGTTTAACCTTAACCGCCTCTGTGGTCTAGTGGTTCAACCCACCGATTTCAGATCCAGAGGTCCCGGGTTAGATCCCCATGGGGAGTACAATATATTGTGCTTGGTTTGGTTGGTGGTAGGACTTTGTTTAAGTCCGCCTGGCTAGCTACCACCATCTTACCTAATTCTGTCGCCATAATAACAATTGTAAAATTGTTGTATTCCGGCATTCAGAGGTAAGAAAGCCAGTTCCTCAGCTTGTTGAGGATTCCGGGTGAAGTGCGCCTCCACCTTCGGCCTTATCTTAAATTTTTACCAGGTGAGATGAAGGCCAAGCGCTTCTCCGTCGTACAAAAAAAAAGTTTATATTTAAGGGGAGACACTTTGTTGATGTGATCTTCGAAGTAGCACTATCACTATTTTACACTATATTAACTCAAAATATTAACTTCAGTCTTCTCACTATGTTTTTTTTGTATGTTTTAACGAAAAGTATTTGAAATAATGTTATTAGTCGCACCTATGACCTAAGGCATCTCTCAGGCAACATGACTCAGAGATGTCATGATTCCTTATCCTATAATCTGAACTCACAGCGTGGTGTCTCGTAAGTGTTGACAGTCTTTGTTCCTGGGCAGTAAATCATGCACTTCCTTTACCGTACGGGTGTACGGGATCCAGATACCTAGGCCTCGGCTATAGTGATTTGACGACTGAGGAAATGTAATCGACACAAGCTTCTTCAACATGCACCCTGCAAACTTCAATTGCTTTCATTTCCGATCATTGTTGTTGTTCTTGGTTTGGTTGGTTGTAGGACTTTGTTTAAATCCACCTGTTTTAAGAGTAGTAGAAGCCCCTAGTGAAAGGGCTCGTCCGGAGAATTACTACCACCATACTTATTTCAGCCGCCAAGCAGCATTGCTGTGTTTCGGTTTGAAGGGTATGGTTGCCGGTGAAATTACGGGTACGTGAGGCTTCACACCTTTATGCCTCATGTTGACGGGCGCAATGCAGTGCCGTGTAGGCTATGTTCTTTGTGGATGTGACCTATGCAGTAAGGCTTTGTCATAGGCAAGAGTACACTTAACACCAGGTGCGCTACTTGCTTGTCCCGTCTCCTAGTAGTATAAAAAAAAACCTGGCTAGTTACCACAATCATACCTAATTCTGTCGCCATAGCAACAATTCTTAAACTGTTGTGTTCCGGTATTCAGAGGTAAGATAGCCAGTTCCTCAATTTGTTGAGGATTCCGGGTGAAGTGCGCTTCCACCGTCGGCGTTTCATAACTTGAATACCAAATGACATGAAGGCCAAACACTACCCCGTCAAACCAAAAAAAATCCAAGGTTTCTTGAGTGTAGTTCTTAGTACCTTTTGCCCCGATTTTTTTTGTAATAATAACTATTTGTATAATTTCATATTTTATCTCATCTCAATCAACGTAGACTGAGTTAACTATAGACTGATTGTAACGGTACTTAGGTTATCCGACGGTTTCCCTTATACATTTTTTTAAAGCACGTCTGAGAAGTTTTTGTTTCATCTCAGCTGATGTTATGATATGTAGAGGAAAAACAAAAAAAGTGATATTTATGAAATACCTAATAAATACCTAATAAGCCTCATAGCTCAGTTGGTAGTAGCTCTGCCTTCTGCGCTGTAGGCTATGGGTTCAATTCCCAACCAGGACAAACATTTTTGTGATGAATATGTTTGTTCTGTATTTGGGTGTTGTATCATATAGTACGTATGTATTTACACAAAGTAAATACATACATTAGACATTAGACCGACCGTATTCTATCCGTAATCTAGTTCCCATTTTATAAGCTATGCTTAGTTTGGGACTAGATGGCGCTGTGTTAAATTATTCTCCTGCAATATTATTTATTTATTATCAAATCTTGCATCCGAGCATCTACGATAGTGATATCTTTGATATCGAAGAATTAGCTTCGCAACCTGCTGCCACCTTTACAATAAACCTGAATTTTCTCGGCAGGGAGTTCATAATAGCTTTGTTTGCCATCGCATGTCATGTATCACAGTATCGGTCGTTGACCCCACTGATAGAGTCCTGATACGGAGCACGTGTGCCTACAGATACTTCATGTCTCTGAGAGCTTGGATGTAACTTGATATTTTTTAAAAGACAACTGTATTTTGTAAGTTGTATTGTATGATACAAACTATAAACACCTTATCTTGTTTTTTACTGTACGACGCGTAAGCACTTGGCCTCTCACCTGGTTACAAGTTGAGATAAGGCTGTAGGTGGACGCGCTTCACCCGGAATCCTCATCAAACTGAGGAACTGGCTCTCTTACCTTTAAATGCCGGAACAAACAATTTTTAGAATGGTTATTATGGCGTCTAGTTCCCATCACAAGCTTTGCTTAGTTTTAGGATTTAATGGCACTGTTTGACATTAATGTTTTACTACGCCATGGACCTGCGAATGCCCTGAAAAGCGAGCTATGGAGAGACCTAAGCTTGGAGTTCCACTGCGTGATAAAATCCGGATTAGGGATATCGGTAAGAGAACCAAGGTTACTGACATAGCTCTCGAAATTAGCAAGCTGAAGTGGCAGTAGGCAGGTAAGATAGCTTCAATGCGAACGGAGTGTTGAAAGACAACTGGCTTTTTATTCGGGAGTCGATGGATGAACGCAGCTAAGTTACTAAATTATGCAGTTTTATCTGGTATCACACAGCTGTAAAATTGCAGATCACGTCGTTTTCGGAGAGCGTCGTATGATACTATTCAATGTACAATCTACTACAATCTAAACTATAAATTATATACCTGTATTACATAAGTTAGGTATTTTAACTTTAAATTACAAATATTGTTCTACGTTATCCATCTCCTCGTTGTCTCGTGTCGTATTATGGAATATTCTTATTAAATAAATAAATTATTACAAGACATTAATTTGCCAAAATGCCATCTAGCTCCAAACTAAGCATAGCTTGTATTTTTTGTAAATACATACTTATCATACAAATATCTAGATTACGTATAATACAGAAGAACACTCAAATGTTTCTTCTGGGAATCGAACCCACAACCGACAGGAAAGGCAGAGCTACTACCAAATCAGCTGCGGCTGTTGCAATGCAGTGCGGCTTGTGATTTGATTGTTGTGTTGCCAGTGATTGAATTAAATCAAACCAAGTGTTGACTCGCCCGTTAAACAATTTATTCGTTTGGTTGTTTAGTAGCTGCACAATTTAAATTGAGTTAATGGTTGGACAGCTAGTAGCATTTTATAGTGGAATTCTGTATATGAAAAATGCTTCGTTTTAACGGCGGACATTATGTTTCGGAGCACCAACCAAGCTTAGCACAATAGTGTACTCCTCTGGGGATCGAATCCGGGACCTCTGGATCAACACACTAGACCACAAAGGCGTTGGTAGCATACTATACATACTATACTATATATACCTCTACTTAATAATTAACTAAATAATTGTATCGCAACGCAATAAATACCGTGTTTTAAAAAATAAGGTTAGCTCTTTGTAATCTTTCTTAAAATAAACCGTATATAATAAAAAAAAACAATCAAATTTCAAAAGTTCTTTATTACGTAACACAAACAATGGTGGTGATACAGATCCACTGTGAATTTAAGTATTCTATCCGTAATCTAGTTCCCATATTACAAGCTATGCTTAGTTTGGGACTAGATGGCGCTGTGTGAAATTAATGTAATGTAATAAAAAAAAAAAAAACCGTAACAATCTTATGGGAATAAACACGTTTATAAAACCGTTTCGCTTTTTAAAAACCTCCTGTAAACTATGCAATCTTTTTTTTTTTGTTTGAGCAAAATAGAGTAATTGTTACATAACATTCAATGAATATGACTATACCTATTCCATATTATAATTCTTAGCATTCTTGTGTACAAGTAACTCGCATTTGCATGATCAATAATTAGCATAGCCCAGAGTCTGTTTGTCAAACAAATAGTGTAGACTATTTGTTTGACAAACAGACTCTGGCTGTACTCAGACAGTTAACCCGCTACCTACACTGGTTTGTCTAAGGACCTAGTTAGATCATATTTCATCTTGCAGTCTTGTGGGCCGACATCGTCGGTTTTGCAATTTGCTGGTCAGTTTCTTCTGACTACTATTTGTCATTGTTTGCATTTGTTTCGACAGCTAGTTATTTATTATCATTCAGAAAAACTTAAGACGGTTAGTGTTATATTATCAAATAAAATATATTTGAGTCATTATACAAGCGTTAAGTGTTATTTTCCTCTACCTTAATGTCATATTTTTAAACTTTTTTTTGTATAGGACTAGTCTTTTGTAAAGGCTGAGAATAGTCTTTCTTTTTAAAATATAAAACCAGTGTTTATAGCGTATTGTTTTTATGTTTATATAATTTATTATAAAATTTATAACATAAATTTATTGCGATGTTGTTGTGGCGTTTCAAAAATTGTGATCTAATCGTGATGTGTAAATAAATCCAAGAAAAGTAAATAAAGTCGAAAGAAATATTTTATACAAATCAATGGGTATTCAATATATCTCAAAAATTTGAATTTGGAAAATTTCGACACAACAGATTTTTTTTAATTTAGAATGGGCTCTCGGCCTCGTAACTTACTCAGGAAAAGTTGACCTCTTTGATAATAAAATAACATACCATTTATTTCACACAGCGCCATCTAGCTCCAATGTAAGCAAAGCTGCATGAGAACTAGATAACGGATAGAAAACTTCTGTATGTTTTTTTTTGTAATTCGTATGATTGAATCATACAATACAACACCCAAACACGGAGCAATCATCTATATTTATCACACACATATTTGTCATGGGTGGGAATCAAATTCACAACCTAGCGCTGAAGGCAGCTACTACTGCTACTAAGCTATCAGGATTGTGCTTGTGTGCTTGACAGAGCGATATATATTGAATCCCCTATTGAAGACACCAGTTTAAAGAATGTATTACTCAAAAGAACAAAGTTCACTTTAATGAGATTGTATACAATATATTTCATATATATATTATCCTATAATAATTGTGTTAGGTACATAGGTAGTTAGTTAGTAGTTTAAGTTTTTTTTACTGCGACAATTGGTTCCGTGTGTGTGGCTAACAAATTGTGTCATAAATATATTGTTTTAATCATTTCTTAAATATGTGCATTGAAATGCAGTTTCCTCTGGGTAGCCAGAGGATGTCTTCATCAGGGGATTCGAAATATAAAATCATATCGTTTCAAAAGACAAATCAAACAGTATGTCTATTAATTCTAAAGCTGATAATCAACCACAGAACCCCGTTACAGGAGTCGTTAGATAAGCCAGCATCCGCGGTGATGCAATGCATCTGGAGCGGAACTGGCTGAAGCTTCATCACTTTTACTTTCATTTATTGTTCGTTGCTATGGGCTTAGATCGTTCGCTAACGGGATTATCTTCTGCCGGAAATGTCCACTTTTACGCTATTGCCTGTTTTTTTTGCTAGGTGCTAACGTACCTACCCCACTGGTTTACTTTGCTGCAAGGTTCTTAGGTATTAAGATTTCTAAGGTTTGATGGTAGTTCATTGCTACTATTTTTTTGATAGGTATAAATCTATCCTAAGTTCACTTGTTTACAACAAGTCAACTTGGCTAAAAGGTCATTATGTTTTATGTTTTCTGGGAGTTTGACTCAACTGAATTTAAAAATAATCAATGTCTTAGCAATCAAAATGTTCATAAAAAAATTGCCTGTCGAAAAGGAAATCCACAAAAAAAATATATCTTTTATTCATAGCTTGATTTTCTCCTCCTTCAAGAATGGAATGGCAGAAATGAATTAAACTAGCCACAATATTGTGTTGCGCTTATAAGACTGATACAAAATGTTGCAGTTGCTATCTATCTGCCCACTTCATACCAATACCAAGGTGTTACGTGGGTTGCTGGTAAACTTCATAATTACGTGTTGAAACCGATCTTAAACCTGCTGCAAATTTCTCACACTTTCCGTTGAAATTCTATCGCTATTACGAACCGTGTAAATCTATAAACATTGGACCCCTTAGTTCAGTAACCCCACAACGAAAATCAATATAACGCCGTCGCGTGCGCCGCTAAACAAACTATAGATCGATATTGTCTTTACTTCACCCCTCAGAGCCACATCTGTTCTATTCTGTGTTCATTGCACCTTTAGTTATGACAGGAAAAATTGTGGACTAAGCCACGCTTCAATGTATGTGTTATTGGGTTACCTCAGGGGAGCACACTCAACCTCTGGCTATTAATAATCGCGGGTGCAAGGGGATGGTTTTTGTTGACGGTGATTTCAAACAGGAATCATGATTTCCGCTACATTTTCGAATTTTATTAAACAAATGAAACGTGATTCGTTTTGATAACGTTTCTATTATTTCGGCGGTTTATGTTAATTCTTCTTGATAAATAGTGTCGCACGGAGCTTTTGAAAGGCGTTACCTATTAGGTCTATTGTGATAGAAGTGCAAAATTTAATGAAATATATTTCATATTCAGTTTTTAAATTTATGCTCTGACTTTTTTGATGTGTGTACATACACACATCAAAAAAGTCTATATATAAATTGAACTTGAAAGTCGTCCATCGTATTTTACTTTAATATGCATTTAGTAAAAAGCTGTTATTAGACATTACAAACAGACACTTAATTAATTTGTATAAATTAATCTTATAAGAACCCGATTCATTCTTCCTATTTGCTTTATTCTTCCTATATTTATTGTACTTCACTATTAGTCCCTACTAATAGTTAAGTAGTTCTTGGGAGTAGGGATGCATGGAAGTAAAATTTACAGAAAGGAAAAATGGAACAAAAATCCGATCTTCACTACCAGTGGGGAATAGTAGGGATATGTGAAACAGGCCGTTAAAAATACACCCAGAAGTCAAAAATAGGTTTACCTACATTCTAACCTTCCTAAAATGGAACAGTCAAGTGTGCTAGTGAATTCCTGAGAGGCGGTGGGCGTAGCTCGAATCACCATAAAATGTATTGACGCTAAGCATTCCTCGTTTGTAGGTCAATGTCACTGCAGCAAGCGCAGCAATTACATTTAGGTTGATAATATTGTTGTCAAAACGACCAAGGAATTAGTAAATTACATTATAAAAGTAACATTGTAAATCATCTTGTCTTGGGCACGCTTCCATCTGGTGCTGGTCTGGATCATTTGAGTAACCCAACTGCTTCCCTTGTAAATAGTTAGTTTAACAGTACATATTGTTTATGTAGTGAAGTAACTGGGTAGTTGTTTATGCATCTTCAGACTTATTTCTCTTTTGATTAAGATGCTGTAGTAAAAATACATCAAGCTGAAATTACAATACGTTTGTGGATTAATAATCATTAACCGCCTCTGTGGTTTAGTGGTTCAACCCACCGTTTTCAGATCCAGAGATCCCGGGTTCGATCCCCAAGGGGAGGACAATATTGTGCTCGGTTTGGTTGGTGGAAGGACTTTGTTTAAGTCTGCCTGGCTAGCTACCACCATCTTACCTAATTCTGTCGCCATAACAACAATTATAAAATAGTTGTGTTCTGGCATTTAGAGGTAAGATAGCCAGTTCCTCAGTTTGTTGAGGATTCCGGGTGAAGTGCGCCTCTACCTTTAGCGTTATCTCAACTTGTAACCGTGAAGGTGAGATGAAGGCCAAGCGCTTCCCCGTCGTACAATAAAAAACAATTTAAAAAATCACCCTTTAGAATTCAGTTTTGAACCAGAACCGCAAAATTTGTACGTTACCGTGCAAGGATACGATTACCTAAGAGTATTTAATATTATCACGCTAGGTTGAATATCGCGGTAAAAGGCCATTACAGTAGGTATAGGCTTGGATAAGAGGACATGTCGTTATCTCAAAATCTAGGCCACAAGAGTCGACTATTAAAAACGCATATGGTAAGATTCGCCTGCATGGATTTAATAAACGGGCTGAGGGTACAATTGTGTCTAACAATTAGGTAAGTAATAAAAAAAATCGATAAAATCTTCTATTTCTATAGAAACCGGTTCTTGACCTCACAACTCGACGAGCATAAGGTTTTGGAGAGTGTTGATGAAATATTATGTTCTGTCAAGATAATATCCTCAATGCACACACTCTTATTTCGCCTTATTTCGTGCACGAGATTAGGCAAAGTTTTATACCATAGAAGATTGTGTAGAAAGATTTATGGGTATTTTTTTACAGTCGTTTTTTGACCACAGCATGCCTTCTAGTATTAATAAATAATGAAATAGACAGTAATTAATGTAATTTTAGGCCTTGGTATAGTTTCCTACATAATTCCGTCGATTACAAAACGAACTTTATTTCTAAAAAATAAAGTAGAAATTCCCTTTTCAATGTTAAAATCCGGGATCTACGGTTGCGTTGCGTAAAACAACAGACAGGATACGTGGACAATACTGTTCTGTCGCCAGTTGCCGGCTTAATTACAGCATTGTTATTTTTTAAACAGATTTATTTTTGGTACACAAATAGAACAATGTAGGAAAATATCCTCCATCACTAAGTTCAACTCAAAGTTCAACTCGTTGAACTAATTGGGTTTTTATACAAATATATCACCTTTGTAACAACTTTATATCGGAATAGAAATAAAAATTAGCTGTTCTGCCAAAAACTCGTGTAATATTTTTACGAGGATAAAAAAATCATATTCCTTACACATGAAACGTTAAGTCACGGTTTAAAATACAGCCCTCCAACTGTATAGCGATTTTTAAACACACGGAATGTTTTCGGATCGTAAACATCACTTTTTGTCGGATCCGACATAGAATCCGAAAGATTTCAACGCTATTCTCAAACCATTTATGAAAATCTTCTGTGGGAAGCATCGAATTCTAATGTCAAAATATTTAGATTTCGAAGTTAGGAATAGCGTTCTCGGAATCTCCATCGACAGCTTCCGAATTCGATCCGATAAGGCTTTCCGTGTTTGAAAATAAATATACCGAACCCGCGAAAGTTGATTTAGGACTACTCCGTAGTAAGTCAGGTGAATTACAGAAAGCGATTACAGAAATTCGCACAGGATGACGGGTATGCGTTTGTCTCTAAGCAGTATTCAAGAAAACACAGTGATTTATAATTTCTATTTCTAGCACATATCAACAAGCAATGTTCAACTGCTGGACAAAGCCTTTTCCAAAGCTGGAGGGTTTTGCCATAATCAGTTGACAAGCTTCACAGGAACATAGAAAAGCCTTTGTTCCGTTTAGATTCGTTAAGAAATTGTCGATCATTTCGAAAAAATCTTGTGAATTGGACGTGCCATTTCGAAACTACCGATTACTTTAAATCTTAGTACCCCTACACCACAAAAGGACCGTGAAAGTTTCACGCCTTTTAACACCAGCTTCATATATTTAGATAAAACGTTGCAACGTGCGACCTGTAGGTAGACTCTCCCATCCTCATTGGTGACACCGGAAGTCCCAGGATGCTAGTCGCGGGTGATTGGGCACTGCAGTATATCCTGTGTCTATTTCCTACACACCTTTTCACACGCCTTTGTAACCGACTTTAAGATCAAAGGTTGGTGGTTAAATCTTTTTCAGGCAACCTTTTGATGGAAAGGATAGATAAGAGCAGACACGGCGTTTTACTAAACGAGCAGAGATAAGAGAAGTATAAGATTGTTGTTATCAAATAAACTTCCCCCAAACCCCTTAGATTCGCCCCCCCCCCTAATTAAAATGGTCATATATATATATATATATATATATATATATATATCACTCCTATAATCAAAACACAAGCCTTTCTTCTTTGGCAGTTGGGTAAAAAGACAATGCTTTGTCAAGATATGGAATGGAACAAGCAACTGTAAGTAAGATATATTTTATAGGTACTTGACGCCTAAATATTAGAGGTTAGAGATTCCAGATAACTCAAACAAATATTAACCAGCTACTCTTGATTATTACACCAATTCCGAACAAAACCCTTTTATTGACCGTAATCACACAAATTACATTGCTACGTATTTTAAGGCCTAAAGCACTCTCTCTTAATAATTCCATTTATAAGCTATCACATGCCACAATCATAATAACACGGTAACTAGCTCCCGAAAACCTTGAACTTGGTTGACATCAGCCTGCACTGCAATCTGTGGGTTTTCTACCATGAGTTGTTGCAAACTGCACTTACTAGCGTCTATGGTTATAATGTATGAAATCTTGTGCAGCGCCTTTAGTGGATAATTATAAACAAATAAGTACTCGAGTGCCCGGAATTTACTCAAAAGTGAAACCTTGCATTTTTTAGTGGTACCCGGGTAAAAAGTAGCCTAAGTCCTTCTCCGTTTCGTACGCTACACTATATCCAAATATAATTAAGATACGTTCAGCCGTTTAGTCGAAAGTGAACAGGTAACAAAACAACAGATACCTTTATAATTTATAATATTAGTATTAGTACGCATGGTTAATTAATTGCCAACGAGGCATACTTGGCCTATTGTCTCTTCATTGTGTTGTTTGGCAAACAAGTGAATCTAGTCACATCAGCTAATTTGACTATAGTGTAAGTAACCCATGGTAAGGGCACTGCTTACACCGCGCCACGCCGTCACAGTGTATGCGTGTGCGCACCTAATGATAGTGATATCTGGCCATAGACCTTTGTTGCAGTATGCTAATGCTGTTGCTATGACAATGGGGTAAACAGGTAGTTATAATATACTAGGTACCCTATATTTGCCTAGGTAAGGAGTAGCGTTGTGGTGAGGTTGCTAAGCTGAATAAATCAGTATATCGAGGATTAAAATACTTTAGATTAAACAACTAGAAGTTAATGTGCGCATTTGAAACAAGGACTTGCCTGACTCGTGACTCTCTCGTACAATTCGACGTTATAAAGAGATTGGTATTTTTACAGTCAGCTCCCAAAACATATATGAAAACCTAATGCACGCTCACAGAAACATTGATGAGTTTAGTAACAGATGTGATGTACACAGTGTTAATACTAGAAATAAAAATAAACTTGATATACCTAGGTATCGCTCAGGAAAAGTAAATTATTCATTCTTAGGAAACTGTGTGAGATTCTATAATAAGCTTCCTCAAAGCGCTACCAAACTGTCTGTCCGCAAAATTGTATTTAAAGAATAATTTAATTAAAAGTGCCTACTACAAAATTAGTGACTATATTGACGATAAGAATGCGTGGCCCGATGTTACTATACCAGTTAACAGCTAAATGGTGATTTCTCAACGTTAACACACTGCCCATTAGGTAGATAGGTACCTAATAACGATTGTTTTAACATAGTATTAAGTATTTAGGTTTATGATGTATGACACAATGTAATTTAAAACTGTATATCTAAATGTTGAATGGATCATCAAAAAATTAACAAGCCCGAGTTTCTTGCCTTTCGCCTTGTGTGCTGGTCGCGATTCCGAACAGGCGGTAGATTTGACGTTTCAAAATGATTCTAAAAAATCATAATGAGTAATTTTGACTTTGACTTTTGGCTTTGAATTTGACGGTGAAGGTCACATATTAATGAAACCGGCATTCCCCTAAGACCAATAATCCGAATAGCATGTAGGTATCTACTGGCTTATATTCAGCTAAGTGGTGATGGGCTTGCAACCTGTCACGTATTGACTTGCAAATCGTAGGCATGCGCTGAACGTAAAATTGGACATGCCTCTGACCCTAAATAGGTGATCCTCATAGGATCCACGCTCTGAGTAGTGATCAGAGGTGAATCCTCGAAGGAAAAAGTCATGAGTCTGTTACTTTTTCAAAATATCTTTATTTTTAATTACTTGAGATTACGTAAGCACCTACATATGTTATTTTATATAATCTACGGTCCATAACTGACAAACATACACATTTAATTATATTTAAGCATATTAAATAAAAGTTCCTCAGTTTGTTGTGGATTCCAGGTGAAGTGCGCCTCCACCTTCGGCCTTATCTCAGCTTGTAACCAGGTGAGATGAAGACCAAGCGCTTCCCCGTCGTACAATAAAAAAATAAAATAAAAAAACTCCAAACATAGTATGTCATAGTCCTAGTGTCCTAGTGTCTCCGTTTAATATTTTACGCTCCTCGTAAGGCTGAAAATCGATTACAAGACCTGCTGTTTTGTACTTCTTCAGCTATCTGATAAGTATATTGTGTAAATCAGGGCGATGAACCCCACGATGTGTAATGTGTCGCTGGTATACCCACTGGTATTAGACCTAGAGGTTTGTGCTTTTTTAGGCCGCTAGGCTAACTACCACCATCTTACCAAAGTCAGCCATAGAAACGATTCTAAAATATTGTTTTCCGGCATTAGAGGTAAGATAGGCAGTTCTCCAGTCTGTTGATGATTCCGGGTGAGGTGAAATGTTTTTCCAGTTACAGCCTTATAATTTGTCCCATATGTAGTGGGGACTTTTCCGAGCTATTACGATGTTGATAATATAAGGTAGGTATTAGTAACCAAGAGTGACCTTACCCCACCCAGGAATGTCAAGTGTCCGATGAGATGCTCGCCAGAACCAATCGATGACACGTCTATTGTTTCTGGTCACCCGACTCACAGCGATGATATATCGTCTCAGAAATCGAGCGGTGTTTATAAACTTGTCATAATAATTGGATTGTTCTGCGCGTTTCATACGTGGTACGTTTATATTGAATCAGTCAATCCTCATATTATAAATAAATAATGCTGGCAGACTTGTAATATAAACGGTTAAAGGCGAGGCGGTGCCTAACCATCAACTTTTTAGATCTTATATTAATTAATGTGTTTTAGATTTTTTTATATTAAATTTTAGTAATATACTACCAATCATAATTGTTGCAATGTGAATTTGCGAATTTCTATAATTAAATTTATGTTTTTTAAGAAATTTTTATTATTACTATTTGTTTTTTCAAGTTAAATTAATTATACGTTTCATATTAAGTGTTAACATTTATGAATCAATTAACGTCTTGTTATATTTTTCAGTAATTCTGAGGGAATTTCCCGTAAGACCCTTTGTAATTTTTAAACACCACAAAATCACTCTGAAATTTAAATAGAAAAATGACAATTTGGTAACTGTTTGGTTGTAATCCGGCATTACAACAATTCCGGCATTTATAGGTAAGATAGCCAGTTCCTCAGTTTATTGAGGATTCCGGGTGAAGTGCGCTTCCACCCTCGGCCTTATCATAACTTGAAAAATCAAGTGAGATGAAAGCCAAGCATATCCCCGTCGTACAATTAAATAAAAGCAACTGATGAGTATCATGGAATAGATAAATTATCCTGAAATAATGAATTAATGAAGGAATACTAATTGAAATAATAAATACAGTCGAGACAAGCTTCTTGTTTCTGAAGCGTTACAAACTAACCTAAACCCACACACAACACAGGACATTATAGTGGGAATAGTATCCAATATTTTTATTTTGTTAAAATTTACTTACCTTTAATCCTATACAAAAAAAAGGTTGGTAGCAAGAGTTCCAGACTCTACGGTTGACCAGCCCCGCACAATGTCAGGATAGAGGCCAAATCAGTGAACTCATCACCGTCACCCACGGTTCACCACACACGGTAATCAGCTCTGATTGGCTCCAGACACGCATGACCAGACCTGAACAATCGGGGCACAGGATGCTGACGCGAAGACAATGGACAATACCTAAGTGTATTGATCATTGAGCTAGGTTTATATAAATACTTTGTGACCCAAAAATTCCCTAATACATGTCGGATATTATCCGCCTCTGTGGTTTAGTGGTTCAACGCACCGATGTCAGATCCAGGGATCCCGGGTTCGATCCCCAGGGGAGCAATATTGTGCTTGGTTTGGTTGGTGGTAGGATTTTGTTCAAATCCGGCTAGCTACCACCGTCTTACCTATTTCTGTCGCCATAGCAACAATTCTTAAAAAATGGTGTGTTCGGGCATTTAGAGGTAAGATAGCGAGTTCCTCAGAGTGTTGAGGATTCCGGGTAAAGTGCGCCTCCACCTTCGGCCTTATCTCAACTTGTAACCAGGTGAAATGCGGGCCAAGCACTTCTCTGTCGTACTCCGTCGTAATTAAAAAAAAAAGTAGGCTTACATTGTGAAATTACCATTTAGCTGCTAATTGGTAGAGCAACATCTTCAACTCTTGAAATAAAAAGTCATGAGTTATATGAGTTATGAGTTATATTCGTCCAAAAATCCTCAGTGCACAGCCAAACCATGACACTGGGTCAGGATAAAAAAGTAAAACAAACTTTTTGGTCATCAGTAACAAGGGAATCCAATAAAAGTGAAACCATTGATCCATGTCTTCAATCAGGAGCCAATCGACCGGTAGTCACGAAAAGGATCAAGGCCTCTTGCCGCTAGTTCCCTACGTACCCTATAGGGTAGGGTAGGGCTACGGTAGACCGCAACATCCGATTGATTTCGATAGGAACCACAACCGGGACTGTTTCATAAAAAAACACATTATTACACATTATTACAAAAAACACAAAATTAATAAGACACGCTAAAATATTACTTCAAGTAAAATAAAACTAATATTTTGGTGTTGACAATATTTAGTCCTTTATGCTTAGCTTACAGTATTTGATAGGGTAGAGTTATCTTGGAGCTTTATCGATTCTTGGATCTCGATGTCACATTCTAGTGGTCTTGGAGCTTACCCATTTAAAACAAAAAGTTATTAAACAACAATATTGTGTTGTATCTGAAACTTATTTACCTTATAAAGTCACTCAGGTGATGTGGTTATCTGACTTTACGAGAGCCGTTTACTGTTTATAAATATCTAGTTAAGAAGGTACCTATCTATATCCAGGCTAACATAAACTTAGGCAAATGGATAACCAATCAGAAAATCGATTTCTTTCCCCACGCGTCCTGAGAGACGAAAAAAATATTGCAAGCACTTGTAGGAGCACGACACAATTCGATACAATTGCAAGTAGAATTGCTTTCTTCAATATGGAGGTACATCTGACACAAATCGATCTGAAGGCTCGCAGGAAATTGCCACAATCTCCAAGACATAATGCATCTTGCACGCATTCCGATTGCGTCCTAATGTTCAGGGCAAGGGTGGAGCTAGGGTGCCTCCCGAGGGCGTCCCAATAAACCACTTAAGGTACAACTTGGCCAAAACATAAAATAACGTATTCGCTTGAGTATATACGTTAGGTAGCATACTTGTTATTGTAGTCTTTTGTCCTCCTGTAAATCTAAAAGATGAAAAACGATGCGATCAAAGCGATAAAAAGCGAGACAGTAATGTCTAAACTGAAGTGAAATGTAGGAGATACTGGAAGAGACTACTCACGTCAAAATTGCAGCCTGTGATGTTTTACTGCTGCACTATCTTATGCTCTGATTTTATTGTTTCAGAGTTCTAGCAAAGGCTCTGGAGGAGACTCGGAACTGAATGTAAGTGCCTTTTAGTGTTCCAACCATCAATAAACAGCCATATTTAGTATAAAGCCTTTCATACCATGATCTATACATTTTTGTTGTTAAAAAAGAAAGACCACCACATTTTACGTGACGACTGAAAATCAACTAGATTTTTTTGCTATAACACCTCATTTGAGGATACCAAGGTGGCTATCGAGTCCAGTGTATGGGTAGCATGATGATTTCAAAATATTTTACAAAATTTTGCATCCGCCATTTGCCCACCTTGCGCTACCTTACTACGACCCTGGCGCACATAGTAGCGACAAAGAACCTCAACACGTCTATGTAATGGCATCGGCGCGTGCGCACGTGAAACGCAACACGCAATCCAAGGTGACGATGATACCTTCCGACTCGTTTGGCGATCGCAATTGAAATTACGTTGGATGCCTGGGTGTAGGGTTTGGTATGCTGTAATGACATTTCAAATCAGCAGTAAGTACCTACCTAACTGAGCAAGTGGTTCGCAAAGGTACATTTTTCGATGGTAGAAACTAAACCGCCTCTGTGATCTATTGGTTCGCCATCCGGTGTCAGATCCAGAGGTCAGGGTTCGTTCCCCAGGGGGAGTATAATATTGTGCATGATTTGGTTGGTGGTATGACTTTGTAGTCTGCTTGGATAGCTACCACCATCTTACCTAATTCTGTCGCCATAACAACAATTCTAAAATTGTTGTGTCCCAGCATTCTGAGGTAAGATAGCCAGTTCCTCAGACTGTTGAGGATTCCGGGTGAAGTGCGCTTCCACCTTCGGCCTTATCATAACTTGTAAACCAGGTATGATGAAGGTCAAGCGCTACACCGTCGTAAAAAAAAACATAATAGTGTGATTTACTGACTGCTGGACAAGCCTCCTCCAAAACGAAGGATTTTCGCCATAATCAACATTTTTGGCTTTTTGATAGTGATCACAGTAAAGACATCAATAATGACATCCGTGGGCTGAGTTTCTGGGGTCCATGCCGCATCAAACTGACAATATAATAAATAATAATAATAATCAATATGACAGGACATTAATTTCACACAGCGCCATCTATTCTCAAACTAAGCAAAGCTTGTAATATGGGAACTAGATTACGGATAAAATACTTTTTTTTTGTAAATAAATATGTATCATAATGATACAACACCCAAACACAGAACAAACATCTATATTCATCACCAGAAATGTTTGTCCTGGGTGGGAATTGAACCCACAGCCTACAGCGCAGAAGGCTGAGACCATCTGAGCTATGAGGCTTATTAAATCTAGCCCGCGGTTCTTGCCTTTCTCCTTGTGTGCTGGTCGCGATTCCGAACAGGCGGTAGATTTGACGTTTCAAAGTGATCCTAAAAAATCTTACTAAATAAATATATTTGACTTTGACTTTGACTTTAAATAATTTAATATAATTTCAAAATAAAATACGATTTAATCATTTATTCAATAAAAAGTACAATTAAACTAACTATGTACAAAGGAATCAGTCAAATTACCAAAGGACCGTTACGAACGGCCTATAGGTAACTCAACTGTTCCAGACCAGTACCAGACGGAAGCATGTCCAAGACACTGGCTGCATTGCCACGCTGAATAGCTATGCTAATTCGCTGGCCTAAATAAGAGCCAGCCCTTGGGTCACGTGTCGCCAAAAAATAAATACAAAAATTTGAAATATATCTAACAATATCAGACGCAGCAGGGGAACGTTGTAAATCCAGCGTGCGCGGGAGGTGCGCACGCGCACGCGCCGATATGCATCGTAAAACTGCATTTACCGATTTATAATACCTGGGGGTGCTACTGTTTTCTACTTATTTGAAAGGGTCTTCATATTAAAATCTTGGCCTTCTGCACATGAGACAATCTTAAACATACAAATAATTCTGTGTATTAATACGACTTATAAGTTGAATATTATTATAATCCTTGTAAATGTTCTTTATACATTATTGAACACACATTTATTTGTATGCTTATGCATACAGACATGGTTAAAAAAGTATGGCAAAGCCGAGCTTAAACTTTAAAAGAGTTATCTTCCAGCAAACCTAGGTATAGAGAGAAACAAGATTTAATCGAAGGGAAAAGTGATGATTACATGAATAAATAAATACGATAAACATAATAAATAATACTGTTATTACCAGTCAATTTTCAACCCTATGGGTGAAAACCCGTGGAGGTCACGGTTTTTGGGAACCGTGACCTGGGGCAGCAGCTTCTGTGTATTATCTACTCATTTACTGCAAACACCAATCCGCTTTCCAAGCGTGGTGATTATGGCAAAACCCTCCAGCTTTGGAGGTGGCTCTGTCCAGCAGTGGACACTAATGGGCTGTTGTTGTGTGATGTGACAAGGAATCATGCAGTGGTCGCAACACCGTAAGCTTAAAAAAAAATCTACGTCCGCAACACAAGTCATCCATAATGTAATCTATCCGTAACTAGGTTTGTCAATTTCAAAAGTTCTTAATTTAACACAAACAGTATTGGTGATTGTGATATAGATCCATCGTAAATTAAACACTTAATTTAAAACTTACAGCCGTTTCGGTTTTAAAAACATATAAAATATAAAGCTGTAGGTACTTAGAGTGGCACTTGTTAAACATTATTTTAATTTAACTATGAGTTAAATTTTCTCGAAACTATGCTATCTTTAGATAAGCTTTGCATTTATATACATATATATAAAAAATAGGGCATAATAGCATTAAAAAAACAACGTTAAATTGACAAAAAAATACTAGTTATGTCAAATCCCACACTCCCCCGCGCGCGGATTAACCTTGAAAAGGCTTCAAAGCTTTATGTAAGCGTATAAATAATGTGAGGTACGTATAAAGGGATGGAATCCCATATTCTTTGCCTGGTCAAGCCATCTTCACAAGTGACAATAATCCTTTCAACAAACAACAAATTGCCCCACTTAATCGAAGCCACTGCGGGCGGCACAATGCAATTCCAAAAATAACAGAAAACAGAACAAAACCAGATAATTGGGAGCAAGTAAATTGAAAGCCAATTTGGGGCCATTACTTAATCTAACTTTATATCGAAGCTGAGAACCCGCATGTCTGTTGTGGCATCCCTCTTGAACGAATTGTCAGGCGCGGTTATTCATTTACATATAGAGGGGGCGGGGGTGCTCTAGTCTTTGTCTTTACTGGCAGCTATAATCCCGGTTATATAAAAAATGGGTCATACATGACTATACTAGACAATGAAAAATGGACATTTTACCATAATTCAATTATTTGCTAAGTGAATTAAACAGTTTCATATATCTCAAGAATAACCAGACTTTAACAACTCACAAACTCGTGACTCTCGTGTGAATTGTAAGGATCTCGGCGACCATAGGATCGAGAAGATTTATCACTTCTCAGTGTAGGTAGTTTGGTTTGAATACATGACTTTACTATTTATTTTATTACAGATATAGATAGATAGATAGATAAAATTTATTCACTTAATATAGCACACTACACAACATCACAAAACGATAAACACATAGTAGGTAAGTACAAACATATTTTATGGTAAAAAACAACAATATTTTAAGCAACAGGAAATTAAGAAGGTAGGTAGGTACTTAAACATAAATGAAACACATAACGGTAACAGGTGTGTGTGTGCTACAGTAGCAAAAAAGTCTCGGCTCAGCATTAATGCCCGCTGAACACAGAGGGCGCTGTTTTTCAGCCTGGACTCAAAACGGTCCTAAGACCCTGTGAGAACTTAAAATTGTGCTGTATAACATACAAGCTACACAGCTTCATCGCGAAAGGTACTACTATGATTATAGTATGATTTCCCACTCGATCATTGAGCAGCGTCTTTATTTTTATTGTACGACGGTGAAGAGCTTGGCGAAGGCCAAGATGAAATGGTGATGAGAAGAAGATCTCATTTGGTTTTCAAGTTATAATAAGGCCAAAGGACTTCACCAAGAATCCTCACCTGACTGAGGAACTGGCTATCTTATCTAACCTCTAAATGCCGGAACACAACAATTTTAGAATTGTTGTTTTGGCGACAAGACTTAGGTAAGATGTTTATAATAACAGTTTGTTGGGCACGCTTCCGTCTGGTACTGGTCTGGAACAGTTGAGTTACCTATAGGCCGTTTGTAACGGTCCTTAGGTAATCTGACTGATTCCTTTGTACATAGTTAGTTTAATTGTACTTTTTATTTATAATAACATGAAACTTGGTGAATCGAAGGCCAAGCGCTACCCCGGCGTTCAATAAAAAAACTCCCACAGGATGACATACGTAAGTTGTCTAGATCAAAATAAAATTCATCAAATGAACTGTTTCTCATATAAATTAGTGAACTATCCCCTATTTAGTCTATTAATATCCACACATATCTCACAGCCCCCTAGATAATAGAGTCGGATGTGGCTTGAAACAATATGCGCGGACGCATCCTCGTGAGAAACCGCAGTTGAAATATGATGAGTGCCAACGGCTGTTGATATCCTGGAAAGAGAAAAACAACATCATTTCAAAAACAAAAAGAAACAAAATGTTCTTTAATGCATTTACGGCTTGCTTTTCAAAAAATACCAATAATTTTAACCGCCTCCGTGGTCTAGTTGTCCGCTCACCGATGCCAGATCCAGAGGTCCCGGGTTCGATCCCCAGGGGAGTACAATATTGTGCTTGGTTTGGTTGGTGATAGGATTTGTTTAAGTCCACCTGGCTACCACCGTCTTACCTAATTCTGTCGCCATAACAACAATTCTTAAAATTGTTGTGTTCCGGCATTCAGAGGTAATAGCCGGTTGCTCAGTTTTTTGAAGATTCCGGGTGAAGTGCGCTTCCACCTTCGGCCGGTGAGATGAATTCCAAGCACCTCCACGAGGAAAAAAATAATAATTATAAATCATTACACACAACAGCATTTTAGTGTACACTGCTGGTCAAAGCATCTTCTAAAACTGGAGGGAATTGATGGCAATTCCCTCCAGTTTTAGAAGATGTCACCAAGCTGCGGATTGGTGATCGCAATATAGATGTTAAATAGTACACAGAAAGAAGCTACTGTGAGAGTGCAGTGCTTCGGCTGGTGAGATCCTTAGTCGTCTTGTACGACATCCGCGGGCTGAGTTAGTGGGGTCGACTCCTTAATTAAAATAAGTAGATTTATAAGAGAATACATAGACCGATATCTGGCCGGAATTATTACGGGTACGCACCCCCGGACTGCTTTAGCAGCTGGTGTCACACTCACCATTCTCCCGGAACATAGGTATCCTCATCCTTCCATATCCTATACCACCACTGGCGTCAGATCCAGAGGTCCAGGGTTCGATCCCCAGGGGAATACAATATTGTGCTTGGTTTGGTTGGTGGTAGGACTTTGTGATCACCATGCATAATATTGTACTCCCATGGCTATCGAACCCGGGACCTCTAGATCTTACACCGGTGGGTGAACTTGACCACAGCATGTGCGTTTAGGTCAGAACTCATACTCGGCATTCACTATAGACCTCAAGGTTCACCGTGTATCGTGCTGCTGACACTGATACTGACCTAAACACACATGCTTGTGTATTGCATTATGTTTTAACTCCTAGATTCCCACTTATTTCGCCAGTTTTTCTAAGGACGGTTCTGCCCTAGGTAGAGCCAATGCGAGTCTAGGGGTACATATATTAAGGTCTGTGGGCTATATATAACACATAAAAAACCCTTGAGCTCAGAAACAGAACTCGATAACATGAGCGCCCATCATTTCTAACAACAAAAACCGACAATTCTCCGAAGCATTTCAAAGCAAAAACTTTGATTTCCCATGAGTTTGTATGAAGCCTCGGTAATACCACTATGGGTGTTGTAACTAGTCCTCAGGTATTAAAGGGATAGTAGAATGAGGAGCATTGCTTTTTATGTTGTCATTGCGAACGTATGTTTGGTCCAATTCAATAGCGATTCTAGGATACAATGTGATCTGCCGTAAAAAAACTTGGTTATTTTAAAATGTTTGTTTGCAGCTTTTATATTTGTTATCATGGCGATAGACCTAGGTAAAATGGTGGTAGCTAGCCAGGGCTAACCTCTAGACCACAGGGTTGTTTAAATATATTAAAGAGACAAATATTACAGACACATGTTATACAGACAAAAACGGAGAGAGAGCACGTGATAAATATGTAGCTAATGACAAAGCTTTGGACTACCAGTCCACTGGGATCTTACCAGCAGCATCCTTATGTGTATTATCCTAGAACTTTTACTGCGACCGCCAATGGTGTTTTTTTTTAAAAACCTCTTGGAGTTAGCTCTGTCCAACAATGAATATATATAAATAAATATGTTTATTAATTTAAAATTACAAAAAAATAATGTTTTAATAGTATTTAAGGTTTGACTAAACCCTTGGTATTTTTTGACAGTTACTAACAAAGATGTAACGAAAATCTTGACAAGCCTCATAGCTCATATGGTAGTAAGTCTGCCTTCTGTGCTGTAGGATGTGGGTTCGATTTCCACCCAGGACAAACATTTGTGTGATGAATTATTAATAGATGTTTGTTCTGTGCTTGGGTGTTATATTGTTAAAGTACGTATGTATTTACAAAAAAAAGTATTTAAGTTTTCTATCTATAATCTAGTTCCCATATTACAAGCTTCGTAGCTTCGTTTGGGGCTAGATGGCGCTGTGTGAAATTAATGTCCTGTAATATTTATGAAAACAATTGTAATGTAGAGTTTTTTTTTTCACTTCCGGTTTAATTAATTTATTGTACACAACTTATTAAGAAAATTACAGCTAAGTACATCTAAAGTATTTAATATTTACTTTACATAATGTAATGTTTCAAATCGTTGCCAAACAATATAGTTATCATCACTGATACCCGCTTCATCCTGTGACATAAGCGCTGCAGTGTGGGCGCGGAAGCTAATGCGCGGTTCGCGGTTGCCTTCACAAGTCCCTGTATATCTATAGTATATATAGTATATATATGGGTACGTACGTGTACTTAGCTATAGGTAGTACTCATTACGACGAGTAACCAGGTTGTTGCCACCGTGAGAGGGCAGAATGGACACTTGAATACCAAAAGGCACCTATTAGTGGCCATTCGACGATACTATTGTCGTAGTAAAGCGATTGGTTTAGCAGAATCGGGGCCGAGATACTGCATTTCATTGACTTGCCGGCCATCTTTTTTAATCACTTCAATCTGGGACTTTGATCTCGATTTCCTCAAATACGTTAGACTGATAACTTACTTAAGACGTTATAGCTGGAATTTAAGTAAGATTACGTAAGTTTTTGCTGCAGACTTTACTCAAAAAACGCAGAAGCTTTTTATGGTCAATAAAATATATAGTGTGAAATTCGTGCCGTACTGTATTTTATAACTAGAAGCCAATAAATGGTCGAAAATCGCCAGTAAAAAGTTTCTGCACGCCTAGGTATAAAATTTCAAGTTTGTCTAATTTCAAACCTCTCATTGCCCACAATTTCTGAAAAGTTTTCTCTCAGTATTTAGGTAGATCTGTAGATACATTTTTACTTTAACAAAAGTAGTGTACCGAATAAACATGGGTCAATACGAGTTTTCTGCGATTTCAAACTCTTATTTTTTGGTTTCTAGTTTTAGCTATGAGATTTAGCGCTTGGCCTTCATCTCACCTGGTTATATTGAGATAAGGCCAAAGGTGGAGGTGCACTTCACCCGTACACACATACTGAGGAACTGGCTATCTTACCTCGAAATAAAGGAACACATCAATTTTAGAATTGTTGTTATGGCGACATAATTAGGTAAGATGGTGGTTGCTAGGCGGACTTAAACAAAGTCCTCCCACCAACCAAACCAAGCACAATATATTATACTCCCCATGGAGATCGAACCTGAAATCGGTGGGTTGAACCACTAGACCACAGAGGCGGTTAAAAGATTTCCTTATTAGAGTCAAATGAATCAGGGACCTTCCTGCATTGATATACCAAGAGCCGTTGGTCACAGTCACAGTGAGTGACCATGTAGGGAGATCTCTCAACCACACAATACATCCTCTTCTTGAAGCAGGAAGTGTGGACAGTGGGTGAGCGCTACACGGCCCGGTGAAGTTTATAACGACATGTGGTATATGGGATGGGAAGGAAGTTTCTGGTTATTTGGATATCAGTTGAACCCTGAGCTGCTTTTATTTAAAGTTAGCCGGTGCCCTCCGGGTTCTCAAAAATCTTGCGGGGATTTTGATTGTGGCGACACGTAACCCCACGAGCTGGCTCTTATTTATGCCAGCAAATTAGCATAGCTATTCAGCGTGGCAATGCAGACAGTGTCTTGGAAACGCCACAGCTATAGATTGTTTTTAACGGTCCTTAGGTTATCCGACTGCTTCCTTTGTATATAGGTACGTATTATAATTGTTCATATATTGTTTATGTTGTTGTTTGAGTTTCTGGCCTTACTTCTTGTGTGCTAGTTGCGATTCCTAATAGGCGGTAGATTTGACAATTCAAAATGATCCAGGTTTCCTATGAAGGTCTATTATTATATACGAATACCTTAATATACCCAAATTCCATTTCGAAACGATACATTGTTTGGGTTTGTATATAGTACGTATGTATTTACAAAAAGTATTTAAGTATTCTATCCGTAATCTAGTTCCCATGTTACAAGCTATGCATAGTTCGGGGCTAGATGGCGCTGTGTTAAATTAATATCATGTAATATTTATTAACTGTAATTTAATTTTGACTTATTTATTCATAATATTCTCAAGTAAAATGCGTTCCCGTATACATACACATCTTGAGTCCCTTGCATAACCGTCCCTTAGTAACCAGACACCAAGTGCATCCCTTATAGTAAACGTAGAGCCCCGGCATCTGCGCAGTGTCAGTTACCGTGCACTTGTCAGGGCTCTGGAAGGAAGACGCCATTTTACATCCGCGGCGCACGCGCTTGTCAATTGATCGTTTCACAGCCATTTACTGCGGGTTTTTGTCACCTACCTCTGCATGAAATATACAAACCAACTACTTATAGCGGAACAGCATATTGACTTATCTAGTACCTATGCTGGGGGAGTTTAAATCCGGTTCTACCAGGAAACTATTAGGAAAAAGTTACTTTTAAAGATTGTTGTTGTTTTTTGAGTAATTTTTAAGCGAAAACTGAGATAGTGACCAATTTTTCGGACAAGAACTCTTCCATTATATTATATCCCAATTGTCAAAATTGTCAAAATTGTCAAAAAGTCCGTGAAAACCAATATAATTGGTTTTCACGGACTTTCGTGCGCAAGGTCTGCCGGCAGAATTTCGCGCCACGCTAGTCTTAATGACATTATCCGTCGAGCGTTTACCAGTGTCAATGTGCCAGCCGTTCTTGAACCGAATGGTCTGTTACGTGATGATGGTAAGCGGCCCGACGGTATGACTCTTGTCCCTTGGGAAATGGGTAGGCCTTTGGTGTGGGACGCTACCTGCGTCGACACCCTAGCGCCATCTCATCTGCCTGGGACATCAGTTAGGCCTGGTGCGGCGGCTGATTCGGCCGAGGATCACAAAAGGCGCAAATATAGTGGTCTCGACAGAGCTTACCTATTTGAGCCTTTTGGGGTGGAGACCTTGGGTCCGTGGGGAGCCGGTGCCCTCCGGGTTTTCAAAAATATTGCGGGCTTTTGATTGAGGCGACACGTGACCCAAGGGCTGGCTCTTATTTAGGCCAGCGAATTAGCATAGCTATTCAGCGTGGCAATGCAGCCAGTGTCTTGGGCACGCTTCCGTCTGGTACTGGTCTGGAACAGTTGAGTTACCTATAGGCCGTTTGTAACGGTCCTTAGGTAATCTGACTGATTCCTTTGTACTTAGTTAGTTTAATTTATTGAATAAATGTATTGATATAAAAAAAAAAAAAAATCCCAATGATATGATATAATATTTTAACATTACGGCAGGCGCACAAGTTAATTTATTCGTATAGATATATGTTAATAGAAAGATTGTACCTAGATGTAGGTTTTCTGAACAGTACATTAATAATGATCATCAAAGTACATTTAAAACCATTAAACTTGAGGCAGTTTTAAACGGTTTATAGGTAAATCAACAGTTCCAGACCAGTACCAGACAGAATCGTGCTCAAGATAATTACTGAATTGCCACAATGAATAGCTATGCTAATTCGCTGGCCTAAATAAAAGCCAATTTCAGGGTCAAGTGTCGCCTCAATCAAAATTCCGACAAGATTTTTAAAAAGAAAAAAATCATTATCATCTAATCATTTCCCTGCCTAGGTATATTCTTTAAAATTATATGATATGCTATATGATATACTAGCTGCGTCCTTCGGCTTCGCCCGCGTGAAAATTTATGTGAAATTAAACAAATGTGAAACTAACAGTAGAATATTTTTTTCCCATACGAATTTCAGAAATTTATTGCCCACTTCCTAGGATAAGTTTTGTAAAAATTAAGAACTTTGTTTTCATCGTTTACTTTGTGGTTAATAAACCGACTTTTGAGTGAATCGAACCAAAGAATATTTTTTCCAAACACATTGCAGAACTTTATTGCACGCCTCCTAGACGTAGTCATAATTTCAGTTTTCAGTGTTTACATCATAGTTTATTTAAAACGAGTTTTGAGTGAATCGAACCAAGGAAACTTGACCACCCTGTATAACCCCCTTATAGGATGATTTTCAAAAATAAAATTAGCCTTCGTGTTATTCTAGAACTTAAACTATCTTGATACCAAATTTTAAATGAAACGGTTAAGTAGCTACGGAGATTAGTGGTAACAAACATTTACACAAACTTTTGCGTATATAATATTAGTTAGATTTATACATTTAAAAACTTTTGTAAATTACTTCCGGAAGGAATCCTGCGCGACGTTATCTTTGCCGCAAAGTCAAGCTGCACAATTTCACGTTTTTCACCATTTTGTGATCCTCTATTCCTGGACGAGGCATGCGTGTGCGCACCCCACGATAAATATAGACGCATCCTGTAGCACCGGTGACAGTTTGTTATCTTTGCCTGAGGAAACAGGCTCCTTGATTTAAACAACTTTGACAACTCGGACGAACTAAGGCAAACAAATTATTACCTTTGAAGGAGCAAAGCTATAGAACCTCTGATATAAAAAAATTACACGTATTAAACGCATTTAAACAATATGCAAGACCACTCTTTACTTATTAAATAATTGCATTAGATACGGTTGGTCGACGTCATACCTACCTAGTACCTACTGTATATTGGTACCTAATTCTGTTCACAAGAAAGTGACATGTATTTGTCTTTTTATGTATAAATGGCGCTGTGTGAAATTAACGTCCTGTAATATTTATTTATTTATTTATAAATGTATTCTAGAGATTGGTATATTAAAACATATGCGACGGGAAAAGGGAAGAAGAGAATTGCAAAAGCAAGCAAGATAGAGATTTAATGAATATAAAAGTGAAATACAGACATTATACGGTTTCTAATATTTAAGTCACCATTATAAATGCAGTTTAAAATATAAACCCATCTGAGTACATCAATTCTACAATCACCAACCGTATTGCGAAGCGTGGTGGTTATGGCAAAATCGATATTGCACCGTTGGGATTTCGGGAAGGTATAAGTCCCGCAGTAAACTTTACATATACAGTGAGTATGTAGTACCTACAACATATTTCATTACACCTTACCGTTAGGGTAGATAAGTTGAATGAGTATAACTAGTAGTTCGCCCCGAACTGAGATCTCGTGATGTCTGGTTTGAGTTAGATATTTAACCACGGAGATTATTTCTCAAAAAGGACGTAATTAACAAACGATCAAAGTGTACTTTCATTACACCTTACTTGAGCACTAAATTTTTCTCACATTTTCAAGACTTCAATCAAATTCAAATTCAAAGGGGTGAATACCCTTTTGCAACCCTTAATGTCAATACAGGGGTGGTTTCAGCAAATAAAAATAAAAGTTAATTGTGAATCCACCCCCTTTAACCGTATATCCTACAAGATATTATTAATCGTTTTATTTTCATAACGCGCCCCTTTCTTACAAAAACCACTTCTATTAAGAAGTTAAATCTATATTTTATGGATAAGCAGCCTGTTTCAAATGATACCCCACTCGCCAAAAACTTTTTGCCTTACTAAACACCCCTATTTCTCAAAAACTACCCAAGTGTCAAAAAAATCCTCATTCATTGACGAGTAATCAGTATAATATCTGCATATGCAAAAATTTTGAATTGTTCGGATCAGCCATTCAAAAGATATGGGCGAAAAATTGCATTTATTTTCACCCCGATATCTCAAAAACTACCCCATTTATCAAACATCTACATACGTTATCTCTTTACAGTTTAAATTTCATGAAAATCAGATAACCAGTTCGAAAGTTATGTCGTCACAAACATTGCCACATACATCCATACATACATACAGTGCCGGATTTTCTGACTTAACTTAGAGATCTCGTTCGCTCCGCTCACTTGATCAAACTCATTCAGTTTTTCATTCGACCGGTTTGGTCATCTGCGTCTGCCTTTGAACTCGAACTAAGGTTTCGAAATCGCTCCAATCAAAGGGCTTGGCCGTAAACTTTGATCGCTGACCACCGCGGCTATAATGACCCGTGAGATAAACATTTCTATTTGAAAGGTACCTATCATGTAAATTCAATAGTTTCAAGTCAGCTGATATGTGTCATGAATTTCGGGAGTTTTTTTTTTTTTGCAAGATTTTTATTTTTGTATTTCACGATCTTTTCGTGATTTTTGAGAATGCCCTGAATGTTTTTAAATTATGAATACTCATAAATAATAAATAAAATAGGAGATTAATTTCAATCAGCGCCATCTGTTAACTCTCTGTAAATTAGGCCTTATCATAACTTGGGTGAGACCGAAAACGACAAAAAAAGCCCCAAACTAATTTAAGATAGACATAAGAACTAGAGTAATCTAGTAGAGTTTCTTTTAGGTAAAGGTTGCTACATTAGTGGGAAAACGAAAGCTGACAGCTGATTCCATGGCAGAGGCTTCATCTTGGCTGTGTTTTAGACATTATTCTGGAACAGATACTACTATACGAAGGCAAATATATCTATACAAAGTCAATGTTTTCTTTCTTTTCTCTTAATACCTCAAGTTACGCAGACTTTTTTTTAAGTTGGACATAATATTGTCCACTAGAGTAAATCTTAGCCGCCGCGATATCTACGAATGTATCCTGTCTTTGTTGGCGTTACCGCCTTTGCAAGATTTGTTGACAGTAAAAGCAGCAAAACACTTTAAGAACTTCTTTACGTGATGTTCAGATAGTCCAATAATTGTAACGGTACATAATTGGGTATTTCGATTGCGATACGAACGAATGCCTTCTTTTTGAACTTACAAATTGATTAAATTAGAAAGCTTCATATGCAATGGAACATTCACAGTATATTATACATCCATGAAAGTCTGTTTGTGGGATCTGTTTAGATCAATTTGTTATATTTCAGATCGATTCGATTTTTGCAAACAAATAAAACTGTGATACAATCTGTATGTGTAATTGTGTTTATGTATTTATTATTTACATGTGTGTGTGTTTAATCATAATTATTAATACATATCGCTGTATAGGTATGGACGACTAAAATAAATTACTCAGAATAGAATTGAATATCTACATATATTCAAAATGCTGCTTAAGAGATGAATTGAGTGTTGTACATTCCTATGGTGACAATTTTTATGGGGTATAAGCAATACTTTTGACCACTAGTACATATAATATAATACTTAAATGGTAGAAAATGAAAGACTCAGACTTAGATGTATGCTTATAAAAGGAACACCAACGCAGAATATTATTCTGTGAAGCTTTAAATGTAGGTATTATTCTGAGTTATGTTTTATCGTTTTACAACATTTCCCTCCGTGCAAAACTATCCTACAGCGCGTAAAGATATTGCAAGATACGGTCCCTTAGCCCTTCTGAACTCTTTGACTGCGTTTTTTATTGTTTTATTCAATTTCTTGGTTATTTTATTTTAAAAATCCGCACGCAACGCAATTAAACCTTTCAACTTGTATTTTACCTTCATTACTGTGTCAGTGCGTAAAGATTGTTGATAACTGTACCTCAGCCCTTTATGAATATAGATGCGCTTGCGCACCGTCCGTATTCTGAACTTAGAATCATGTCAGTTGAATTAACACTAGACTGAAACTTGGAATTTAATTATAAGTTCGTTTTTTTAAGCACTTGACTTTGAGGTTTGCCTGGGCATTATCTGGGCAAGGGTAGGGTCTCCGATAAGCGAGCTTTCGCAAAAGCTGACTGGTAAAGCATTGTCACTCCCGCCCATCCATGACACCTTAATAGATTAGATGTTTCAACATCATCTTCGCTTACATTTTTTTATGATGTGAAAAACTGTCCATTCATAGCATTTTTTTTACAAATAACATTGGTTTACCTCCGCCTTTCAATATATTTTTCTCTTTCATTTCACCTTTACTTCCACCAGAATAAGCCTCCAATCACCAAAGACCAACTTAAAGCAGAGTTGAAATAACAAAACGAAATTATTTTGTTCTTCACGTGTTGGTTAATGATATTTTAATGAAGCCGTTATCTAATTTGTAAGACCATAATTTAAGGTACCGTGTTTTTTAAAACGGCTCAGTTAAGTGAGACAAGGTTAGAAGATTGTTATCTAAGGCACTTCTGGAAGAGATATTTTTTGGGAAAAGATCCTGTGGTAGTTAAGATATTTAAATAGTTTTGAATAATGGTACCGCAATTAGACAGTGCCTTTAAATTATACTATTTATGTTTGATATAGTGGCTATAATTTATCGTATTGCTACAAGATAGAGTTATTATGTAGTTCCTGCATTCACGAATGAAAACTGTAAATTAACCGGTTTGGAGCACTACTGATTTTTAATTCCATAAACAGATGATTTCTGTTTTACGTTTCTATATAAATTTAAATGTGAAAGTGCAACTATCTAAAAAGTACATCACTAACGTTTCTTACAAGATTGAACGAGAAAGTGCTACTATCTAAAAAATACATCACTAAAATGAAAACTAAAAATCACAAAGTTCTTATGAAATTTATATTTGCTGGTTCACCACTGTGCATGTTCAAAAACAATATTTGATGAATTTCAGTTCTGTTGCATTAGTATCTCTACTCGGTTGACACATCTAGGTCGTTGCTATTAATTAGCACGTCTAGAAATAACGTCTAGCTTAGGTCACAAACTCACAACTCTGTATATATCTGTATTGTGCGAGTTATTTTTACCAAATTAATTGGGAGATGCACTTTTGTGGGAACCAGTTTCCAGAAAAGCTATTCTTGACCATTCGTCATCAGTCAACCCGACTCTTTTAACGTTTCACAATGAGGTCATTTATTTTTATAGATTTTCAACTGATTACCTTACAAAAACAGCTAAAATAAGGCATCTATACAAAAAGGCGTCAAACATGACGTGATTATTAAAGTACTCACCTATATTCTACAACAAATAGGGACATATAGAAGTACCTATACTACCTATGCCTCTGGCTCAGCGATCAGAAGTGAATCTTGGCCTCCGATACAAAAAAATTCAAAGAATTTCAATTCTGCGCAGTCTCACGCCAGCTGGTGGCAAGATCACGCAGATCGGCTTCCATTTCGTTAATCCAGCGATACCTGGGGCGTCTACTGGGTTTTGCCCCCATAGTTCGCCCTGATAAGCTTTCTTGATACCACGAACTACACCCATTCTTTCCCCGTGTCCCAGCCAACGCAACCGTAAGGACTTAGTATTCTCAATAAAGTAATACCGCGGTAACAAATCAGTTTTCCACCTTTCCTTACCGTCTTACTAATACAGACTTTGGGTATTTACAGTAGTAATCATTAACATCTACATCCATAAACCATTCGTTGTCAGAAGCTGCAGTTAGCGAAGAGAAAAGGAACTTGCATCTGAGTGCTAATTAGGACCGGCGCCTCAGAGAAATTTACAGTACAATGCACTCATGCACGTATTGCAAGCTAGGTTCAATGAAACACCCGTTCCGACAGTAACCTAAGCGAATAACTAACGTATATCTTTTATTTACGACGGGAAAGCGCTTGGCCTTCATCTCCCCTTTTTTCGCTGGGATGGATGGTTATGTGGGACACCCCGGTTGCCTGGCATACCCACTAAACAACCCAGTGGCACTCCCGCATCGTCTGAGTGAGGGGAGGACTGGGAAACCGACTAAGCCTTTACATCCAGAAAGCCTTCATCTCACATTTCAAGTTATGATGAGACCGAAGGAGGCATTTCACGCGGAATCCTCAATGAACTGGGAAACTGGCTATCTTAACTTTAAATGCTGGAACGTAACAATTTAGAATCGTTTTTGCGACGGACTTAGATCAGATGGTGGTTTTAAGCCAGGCGGACTTAAAACAAGGCTTACCCCAATCAACATTAACCAATGAGCCCTGAATGGCTATAAAGTTCGATAATCTCTTGATTTTAGGAAATATTTTAGTTTAGGTACCTATGCTGAGCTGAGTACGTTTGATGTGAAATTATCCTTTGACCCACCATTCAACTGAAGACTTTCAATTACACTCGTGATCAAAAAAATCGACTCAGACCGTACGCTTGCGGTCAAACGTCTCTGAAAAAAAATATGTTATTTCTAATAATAATAATAATGAATTTAACAAAAAGAATGTTATCTTAATTTTGGGCTAAGACCTTTAAGATAATTTAGTGAGAAAAATTATCTGTGCCACAGATTTTTTCTCGAGACGTTTGACCGCAATGTTAAGCCTGAGTCGATTTTTTTGCTCACAAGTGTGCAAAATATGCGATATAGTTTATACTAATCCGCCCATCTATCGGGAAGGTCTATTTTGTGGTTAAACTTTTTCGGGCTGTGATGATGGTGAGTCACTTTCGCAACCAAACCGCAGCTGGTGCGTTGAATACCTGTACCAGTATTGCACTAATATCTCAATCGGATGTTTATAAAGCCCTCACTGGAGCCAGTTTACAAACCACCGGGAGTCGGTAATGAGCCGCTCCGATGACGGACGATACCGGAATATAAACAGTAAACAAAACTGAAGTATTCGCAGAGATTACACATTGGTCGGGGAAGTCAGAGGTGGTGAAAGGATCTCAGCAGCTAAGATGTAAACTGACCAGTCGTATTCCAGCAAAATGGTAGTTTGAAATAGAAAATACGGGATTGGTGGGAAGGTTATACCTAGTAAGTTATAAACTTGATGTAACACAACATACTCCATAATATAAACGTATCACAAAACTGTAGTTTCTGGGCTTTTCAATTATCCTACAACTGTGAGCTTAGCCTTCATCTCACCTGTTGTTAAGTTACGATAAGGCCTAAGATAAGAAAGGAAAGTGCACAGTGTCACACGGAATCCTCAATAGACTTAGGAACTGGTTATCTTACCTCTAGATGGTTGAATCGTTGTTATGGCATCATTCTTATACGACAGTAACTATTTAGGGGAACTTAAAACAAGCCCACCAAATCGATTAATTTATTCTTATCCAAAAATAATCCAAGCATCTCTTTTGTTCGCAGAAATCAAGCAAGATGACAAGAGGGAGGGAGATGCCGGTCAACTCTAAGGTTCGCAGGCGTCTGGTCTTTGATGACGCGCCTGACCCAGCTGACTCCGAGACCGAATTGAAAGGCGTAGACTACCTCAGCGAAGCCAGATCAGAATTCGCCGCCAAGGAACTTGAGCAAGAAATGATACTTAAAGGCATGAAGTGGAACTTCGACTTTGAGAAGGAAGTAGCCTACGATGGACCTCTTCAATGGTTCCGGAAAAAGTATTCCGGGGAATGGGAGAAAATGGAGACTGCAGGCCGATCTGTTAACATCCGGAAGAGGAAACAGGAGCCAGATTCATCACAGGTAACTGTCAAAATTTATAAAGGCAATGAGCTCTGTTAGTATAGAGGGATTTGAGGGACAAATTCAATTTGGTTGACAACTTAGAAAATAACCATCCATTTATTTATATATTCTTACACAGGTCACTTATGAAGGCAACAGCAAGGTATACAAATTACCCGATGAAGTCGAAGATAAAATGGAAAGCTGTGATTCCGAAGAATTATTTATCTCCGATAACGAGAGGATATATAAAAGTGTTTCTGGTGAAGAAGTCCAGAAAGATAAACTTAATGCAATTGGTGCAAAGAACGAAGTCACGCCGAGAGTTATGAACAAGGATTCTAATCCTCCTGGCAGGAAAGTAAAGATAGCAAAGGTCCAGGTCTTGAGTGAGAGAGCTAAAAGGAGGATTCGCTTTGAATAAAATGATGAGGTATCTTTAAAGTATTATTCAGGCGTTTCCATGTTTTACTTTAACAAAAAGTTTTAAATATTTTACTGATACAAGCAAATCGGAACGTACTTGATATGATATGAGTGAAATCATTATTATTAAATAGTTTTTTACTCATGCGCATTATCAAAATATTAAATACACATTTCGCTTTACTAGCTCCTAGTCCCGTTAAATGTTTTTGATTAACCTTCATGCATCCATGATAATTGATACAATTTGGTGGGTTTAAAGTTTTTTTTTAATACAAATTTATATTACGCTTATGATGTGCCACTTAGCCATTGTTTAGAATTATTTGTTGGTGTACCTAGTGTAGTAATCAATTAATTTTGTTTTGGTAAAATAATTGTGTTTTCGACTGTATTCATTTCTAAAAGACTGTAAGTCTATGACTTTTGATAGGAATGTGTCTGTATTATTATTTATAGGTTTAACTTAATAACGCTTTTCCACTCTAACATCACACTATTGAAAATTATAATGATTAATTTTAGATCTGCGTGACCGAATTTATAATAATTATGCACTTTGTACTTTATGTATAAAAACCTATGCTCTCTTGTTAAATTGGATACTCGTGTTAGAAAAATCATCTTGCTGGTTACTTGTCGTTAGCACCACACTATTTAAACATTTATTTCATATTTATAGATCTGCGTGACTAAAATTATAGTTATTATGTACTTTAAACTTTATGTAAAAGAATACTATGCTCTACTGTCCATTTCATGCTCGTATTTGAATCTTCTTGTTAGTTTAGTACAAAAAAGGACGATTTCGAGCACCGATAATGAGTAAATAAAATTATAATTTAGTTAGTGGGACTTTAGGTAATATGTTTTAGTTATTAGACTACAAAAGCTTGATGCTCTGAAATAAAAATCAACCCATGAAAAGTAGATTTCCTAAATTTATTTCAAATCTCTCATCAGACATACCTAATTATGGTCAGTATCGTTTGTACCCAACATAATATATTTAAAATGATTCACGCAAGTAGTAATAATATTATGTACCATATATTTATTAATTGTAGTTTTTTTAAGAAATTGTATTGTACCGTCATTAAAAAGTATAACATCATAAATTCATGCCATAAACTTGGATACTTTGCCTACTAGTAATAATATTACGTAATTGCAATATGATGTACCTATAACAATTGTGCAATAAAATTAACTATTTAATATAAATTAACAAGCAAACAGCTAAATCCCAAAGTCATATAAGCAAGCTTCAAACAGTAGTGATAATTTTGTACTTATCTATTATTAGATTGTTTTTTTAGTAGTAGTAGACTAGTAGAAAGTATAAAAAAATTTAGTATTAGTATTTATAATGTCTAGAACTATTTATTATGCATATTGGAATGAAATTATAAATTAAATGTAATTAGAAGTCAGAACCACGTTTTTATTGCTGCCCGACCTTTCTTTATTTCAAACGATTACACTGTCACATTCAAAGTACATATTAATCAGATGTCTCGCTTCGCTCTCTCGATCAAAAATTGTTCTACATTTCCATAAAAATCTAATATTTCTCCGTTGTAATTATGAGATAAATCGTAACACTCAACGCCCTTGACATAGAGTTTTCAAGAGCAATTATAATAATTGCTGAGAGGTAACAGTTATAATTATAACTAGTATGTAGGCAGGTACCGTTAAAGTTTAACATGATGATAGGATAAAAGCTAGCGCATAATTCACTTTAAATTGATGTACCCGCATCTTAGACGAAGTACCGTAGAATAGTAAAGATAAGAAAACTGTATAGCATAGGTAGTACAAAATACGTAGAGACAACTTCCACAGAAAACAAAACAATGCAACAAAAGAAAGAATTATTGAAATTGCAAATTTTCAATATCGTTGAGAGCAATCTTATTAAACCACCATGAAAAGGAATATACTATAATATATGAGCAAGCTATTTTCTGTTAGAATTTGAAAATATTAATTACCAAGTGTGTAGGACATGGTGGCGGCGGAAGACACGGCGCAACACATCCTCGAGGTGTGTCCGTCGTGGTCTGGTCTCGGTGGTCGGACAGGACCTTTCGCTCCCGGCGTGGTCAACGCCATGCTGAGAAGTGAGGGGGCCTGGGCTGCGGTTGCCTCCTGCGAGGAGGTAATGTCCCAGAAGGAGGCGGCGGAGCGCGCACGCGAGGATCCCCTCGCAGCGCGCCGAAGAAGGGGTAGGAGAAAGCGATTGAACGAAGTTTGTCGTTCATCATCCGTCCCAGACCCCACCCCCCGACCCCCCCCCATATAGTATAGAATACCAACTTCTTTGTCAAACGTTATAATTTAAAAACAACAAGAAAGGAATGAAACAGTAAATAGGTGGTGTGTAGCAAATAGGTGCCGGCTCAGTTGTACACAAGGGGCGGTGTTTTTAGCCTGGACCCAAAAGTCTGACTCAAAAAGAAAAAATCGGTGTTTACGCAGACAGCCGGTTAGAAATTGAACTCCATGGTTGACTCAAGCTACTAGTCCAGCCATTCGACGGTTGGAGTCAGCCACGTGGAACCGAGGGCACGACTATCGGAGACCAGGAACTGATTAGATTACGTCACTACCAACCGTATGCGGTTTTACTCCAACAGGTTTATGGCTATCGTTTTATTATGGCCGATTTCTGAAGGGAAAGAACATCGTCACGCTACAGCCGAAGAGTCTATTACACCATAATCTGCAAAGAAGTGGAATCACCGCGGGTGGGTGATCGCAGGGTTTGGCTTCTAAAATATGGTATGGTTTAAGGTCTCGTATTGATCTGTTTGGTCATTCAAAGTCTTCATGGGAAAGAACAGTGCTCAGTTGGTAGTAACTCTGCCTTCTGCGCTGTAGGCTGTGGGTTCGATTCCCAACACATTTGTGTGATGAATGTTTGTTCTGTGTTTGGGTGTTGTATCACATAGTACGTATGTATTCTATCCGTAATCTAGTTCCCATATTACAAGCTATGCTTAGTTTGGGGCTAGATGGCGCTGTGTTAAATTAATGTCCTGTAATATTATTGTATGTATTTTGGTATTCACAATAAAAAAACTATCCGTAAGCTTTGCTTAGCTTGAGGCTAGATGGCGCTGTGTGAATTAAAAAGCCCTGTCCTGTAACACTAAAACAAGAGTGCTTTTAGAGGACCCCAGAGAAGTAAATTAATGTACCGCAATCAATTAATTGTATCATCGTCTTCGTTACTTATTCCACTGGGGACGATGACACCATCCCCGTGTCATCATCCCCGGAGGAATGAATTATGAAGACCACCGGGGAGGATGATACAAATTTCCCTATATTCCCTCGTACCGGGCCAGATGACACTATCAATTTATTGTATGAAACGGGATTTGAAAAATGTATTAAGCAAGGTTAGACTAGCCTTTGTTGTAGCTCTAAAATGGAATGGTACATTGTACCTCGGTTCATTACTTATGTACCACCAACTTGCCATCCGTGACGTCATCCTGGGAAGTTCATAAAACATGCACCCTCCCATAGTACCATCCTGTTCGCGGAACCATCCAAATTCATACAATTATTACTTGCACAGCTTTTTCGGTAAAATGCAGGATATAATTGCTTGTACAATGGCACAATCATCTTCAGCAGCCTATGACTGGCCACTGTTGGATATAAGTCTTGGATTAATTTTATTCTCACAATTCGCAGTTGAAAACACCAAAAATGCTACTTGTTAGCATGCCTGCCCCAAAAATAATAATAATAATAAGCGCCCTGTTATCGTTTGTAAATAACTTGTTTTTGAGAAATAATCTCCATGCGTAACAACAAACCAGACATCATTTTAGTATAATATTGACAGAATGCTTGAGGTTTTGTGAGAGATATGTATGACTTATATGATTGATTTATGAGATGAATGATTGTTTTGGGCTATGAATTTAATTACTTAATTATTATTACTATATTGTGCTGTATATTATTAATTTAATTATGTCCATGTGAATCTTTATAATCGGTTTTGGTTTGATGAGTATTTATAATTTTTAATATAACTGGTATAACCGCTTTCATTAAATAAATAAATAATTGTAGAAAAAAATGCGAAATCTCAGTGAACTACTAGTTAGGACTGGAACTGTTAGAAAATACCTGACTATCTAGCCCAAAACTAAGTACCTATTTTATGGGAACTAGATAACGGAAAGAATAATAATGATTACTTTACTTTAGGAACACTATATATACTCAAACACACAAAACATTCATCAAAATTGGTCCTGTCGTTTATGAGGAGATCAGTGAAATTAAAAGACATATCCTGCCAAGTATGTCTGTCAATACACCAGGGAGTATTACACGACAACACTGCCTGGAGATATTGCTTGCGAGCATTCTATAACCATTCTATAACCAGTAATGATGCACAAACCTAATATTATAAATATTAAAGTATTAAAGCCTATTTAAACCTAGTATCACATATGGTCTGGAAGAGATCGCTTCAAGAGATAAGGCCGCCCATTGTACCATTGCATTGTAATTTAAGGGTTTTTCTTTGCTTGCCTGTTTATTCTTGTTTCTTGGTACTAAAGAGTTTATCTATCTATATATCTAATAACTTGATTCAAACAAATTCAACGTCATCTGAAAGTTACCGCTCAAAAAAGCTGGCAAAGGCATTTACAATTATACGTAATTGAACACTTTTATATTATAAAATACCTTTCGAAGGATGTAAAAAAGGACCTTCCCGTGGGAGCTAGGTATTCACGCGATGTGATTGAATCACGTCACGGCTGCGCACGCGCATTCTATGAAATATGTATCCTGATGGGAGGAAATGGAAGGCAGTGGGTTTTTACTTATTTTTTTCAACCCCTTGGAAGTATCAAGACTGAGCCCGCGGCACCAGGTTTATTCGCTAGATCACTATTGACGACTTTACTTGCAAAACTGATCACCACGAAAAGCCCTTTTATTCTAACGGGTTAACACAGAGCCTCTGTCCACTCTGAAAGTCTATTCTAAATATTGGTGAAAGAATGTTTGATATTGAATGGACGATTAGTTTCGAAGATCACCTCCCACATTCAAACTTACAAAGTTTACCTCCTTCATGTATGCAACTGCGTCGATTTCGATGCTGTAATAATACGGTTTATAAATATCCAAGTACTTTCAACCCAAAAATACTGCTTCCTCGTGAACTAGGCGCTATTTTTTCAAATAACTAAACACCTTTTCTTTTATAGGTACTACTTTAAGACGGAACAAGCTAGCTACCAATATGATGTTAAGTGCATCTCATACCCATAATAAATCTTAAAACTTACTGCGTAGGTCACATTACGGGTTTATTATTATTAAGAACATGACCTACGCGGCACTGCATTGCGCCCGTCAACTTGGCATATAGGTGTTAAGCCTCGCGTGCCCGGAATTTCACGCACAACCATACCCTTCAAACCGGAACACAGCAATTCTGCTTGGCGTCTTTAGTACTCCCTTGGACGAGCCCTTTTACAAGGAGCTCTACTACTCTTCAATACATGTCAATCATACTCAAAAGCATAGTAACATTTCAATTATATACGAAACATAAGATTATATACATTTGGGCTTCACGTGCACCAATTCTTAGGAGGAAACAACAACAAACAGGAACCGTAAAACAAACGCATCAGAAACAAAAGATGCGATAGCAAATACATTCGTAAAGAGGTCACTTTGAAATAGGGCACAGTGGCGGATCGCTGTCGGCCAGTGGGGCGATTCACAGGATTTCCTCTCTATTACCATAGCACAACCATTGACGTAGCTCACGCTAATATCCGCTGGGTTACTGGTACTGGTCAGACATCGAATTCGTAAGCGTCAGAGTTATGGTAGATTATGATAGAGATGGTAGTATTCCTTCCTTCCTTCTAATACAGCGTAAGATACTCATTCTGGTTTGATAATATTTTTTGGTTTACTATTTTATATAGTTTTTATTAATTTACTATAATATTGTTCTGGGTTCGGTTGTTGGTAGGATTTTGTTAAAGTCCGCCTGGCTAGCAACCACTATCTTACCTAATTCTGTCGCCATAGCAACCATTCTTAATTAATGTTTTCCAGCATTTAGTGGTAAGATAGTCAGTTCCTCTGAACTCTGGAAAGCGCTTAGCCTTCATCTCACCTGGTTACATGCTAAGATAAGGCCGAAGGTGAGTGAGAGACAAACTGAGCATAGTCAGTTTCTCAGTTTTAATACATCTAAATGCCGGAACAAGACAATTTTTTTGATTGTTGTTATGGCGACAGAATTAGGTTGGATGGCTAGCCAGGTGGACTTAAATAAAGTCCTTCCACCAACCAAACCAAGCACAATATTTTACTTCCCTTGGGGAACCCGGGTCCTCTTGATCAGACACCGGAAGGGGAACCACTTGACCGCAGGGCGGCTATATATTACAAGCTTTTTTGTTTTCTGGTATGTAAAGTGCGGGTAAAAAGTTTAAGGTAGTTTCCTTTGTATCCAACGTTCCAGCTGTTCTCATTTACCTGTGCTATTACTTATGCATGAGATTTCAATTCTGTTGTATTCTCACTTTCGTATGCCGGAGAGGAAATGAGTATTTACGGTGCGTTAGGGTGTGAGGTTTAAATAAATATGCAAGTTCGACAAAATTAAATGAAATGATTTATATTGGGTCTTCCTGTTATTATTTTTAACGCTAGCGATTTAAACAAAATCATAATCAGTTATCGTTTATTCAGTAGGTTTTTTAGGATGATTTTTAAACGTCAAATCTCCGTCACGACTTCTATTACGTGTGACATTGACATACAAGTCTAACAATGTTGCCATATATTGTTGCCACTCGGGATAATAATTACTTTTGCAATGTAAAACGTCCAACCTTTATTTTAATATCTAAGCCGTCTCTCTAAAAACATGTAAAGAGGCGGCCTAAGATTGTTTGTCTAAAAGGAACCTATTCACTCTGGACTTGAAGTCAAGATTGTACTGGTGCGGAAAGACAGACTCATGATAAAGGTAGTGGCAAATCGATGTGTTCGGCACAATGGAACTTCTACAAGATACGGGCTGTAACCTATCATACGTATATAGTCCGGTAGTGGAAAGGGAGAGGAGGGATTAGGTCAAAGATATCGTGCGCACGCATAATTCTCATTACCACAGCCCCAAAAGTTATATGGACATGGGCCTTACACGCTTTGCCTAGACTTGCTTGGCAGGCAATTTGGCGATCGTATTGGTAATAACAACATCGACATCCACAGAACTATTACGGTTGGGCTCATATTATTGTCCTGTTCATCTATCCCCTATATGCTGGAGCCAGCACTAGTTGTTAATAACGAGGTAAAATATAGAAACCCGTCGAAAGCGATCTTTTTTTAAATAAGTAACTTAGTAAGCCGTCAACAAGCTATATCCTGAAGATATCGGATGTCCTAACCGGGAATTGAACTCGCAGGAAGCGGATACAGTGTCGTCTTTAGAGGGATTCTCGAATTTGTGTCAGCTGTTGTCTGGATTATGTCATGCTCTGCTGCTCAGCCGTTGCTCTCTTGCACTTGTACATTGTCAATATTACGTTAATATCATCTGTTGGACAGAGCCTAAGTGCAAAACAGTAGTATTTTTATAATTACTTACCTACTATTTTGGTATGATTATAGTGGTTAGCATGTGGTCATCGCTGGTTCTCGTGATATAGTCATTCCCAAACTGGGTCCTGACTGAAAACCACGGTTCACACAACCCCGGTGCAATTGAATGTTGAAATAGAACTTTTTGCTACGTGGCATTTGAAAATATTATATTTATGCAATTAATACATTTTATAAGATAGTAAGTGTCAAGTATTTTATATTATATAATAATTAAGTTAGACCGTGCAGTACCTACATTAATTTATTTTAAGCTTACCAATTCGATCAGGGTACCACGGAAGACCAGCGCTTTGGAATACCCTTCCATAGCATTATGCTGAGTGGTATCCTTTTTTGTCAATTATTTTATGTTTTTTTTTCTGTGTTTTTCTTCTATTGTTTTAGCTAAGTATTTTGGCAAAATAAATATTTTCTTTCTTTCTTTTTTAGCGCACACATATATTAGTTGCTACGCGTGTAGTAATGTTTTATCTGTGTTTCTGTGTAATACAATGTTAGGTACGAAAATTTCTTCGTATCTTCGTGTATGTATTCTTTTTACTTTCTGTGTATGTGTTCATTAAATATCTATCCGTCTTACAATAAAAAAAGAGGATTCCGGGGCATTTGTGTGATGAATATTGATGTTTGTTTTTTTATTTTGGTGTTGTATCATACGGTGAGTCTATATAAAAAAAACTGTTTTTATGGTGTTTTTATAGTATTGTAATCTAGTTCCCATATTACAAGCTCTAACTTTGAGGCTAGGTGGCGCTGTGTGCAATGAATGTCTTGTAATATTGATTTATTTAATGTTGTAAAATAAGATATATTTATTTTGTTCATCATCGCTCAAGCGGCCATTATTCATTTGAGCCGCCTCCATCCATCGACTGAAGAATTTAGAAGTCTAAATAAGTTAGCTTCGTTGTTGTGATCAATACAAAACACGCCAATAAATACCCGTTTTTCGTTTGTAAAATAATTGTAGAAACATAGTTATTCTCATTTTATTTACCAAATGCCCACACAATACGTTTTATCGACGATCCATCTTCATCTATCAGTGATATTGAGGGCTACACTACCTTAATGATCTCAACCCCATTCTATCTGTATTCATGTTAGCAGTTCCAATTGATTCGCTACGGTTCAGATGCGATGAGGTATCTTGATGGATTGGATGCTGATGGTGGATTCGATACGAACTGGTCAAAGGGGATACGAAAATCAATTTGATTATTTTTTTTGGAGATTTGAGTGTAGAAAATAGATAGAGAAATATACAACATTGAAACGGAATAGTACCCCACTTGATCCTTAGTATTAATCTATAACAAAGCCTTACTGCGTCATGTCCACAAAGAACATGACCCACGCTGAACTGCATTGCGGCCATCAACTTCACCGGCAACCTTACCCTTCAAACTGAAACACAGCAATGCTGATTGGCGGCCGTAATAAGAATGGTGGTAGTACTTCCCCGGATGAGCCCTTTCCAAAGGAACTCTAATTTCTCTTAAATATTACAGTATATTAATCTAGCACTAAAAAGCAAAGTTTATAACATGGGATTAATGATAGAATACTAGTAAACTGTAATCTTTGTAAATACATAGGTACTTATCATCCAATACAACACTCAAACTAGAACAAAAATCGAACCTAAAACCTCCAACAACCATATGCTGGAAAGAGCTTCCTCCAAGGGTATTGCCATAATCACAAAATTGGAGGGTATTGATATAATCACCACGTTCGGCAGGCAGATAGGTGATTGCGATATAAAGTTAGATAATACTCAGCAAAATGCTGCTGCCCTTTTCTAGTGTAATCGCTTTGTCTTTTATTACATCCGTGGCTCAACCCACGGATGCATGGATTGGAAGGGTCGATTCTTAAGCCACAGCCACAACCTGAGGTCTATGCACCCTGTACGATGCTAAGATTTGAGGTCTCAAATCTTAGCTTCGTAAAGGGTCCATAGATTGTCCATTTAGTCAAGCGTGCTGCATCTTAGGACACATTTTAACTAATTTTTCAGAGAACTGGTGGTCAAACCCTTAAGGAATAAGGAAATTTTTAGCTTGCTTTTGTAGTGTCGGGACTAGGGATGTACTGAGAAAGGATTTTAGGACCTTCTCACGGGATAAAGGGAACAAAAACCCGGTTGCTCAACTAGTTTAAAAATAAAATATTTCTGGCAGAGTTGTTGACTGTTGATGCGCGTGCGCACAAGGGTGCCACAGATCATATCGACGGTGACATAAGGGCACATCTGCCCCTATTGTCTATTCAAATTGCCTGCTAGGGAAATTACTGGTAATTGTGGACAGCTGATAGCTATTGGTATGTGTCAGTATGTTTTTTTTTTCGCTCATAGCGGGATATTTTGTCTATTCCAAGGAAGGCAAGATGATGTATGAGAGATGAATGGGTGGGCATAGATTGACTCAATTTATATATAATATTTCTATTTTATTAACACTAAGTCTTGGTATTACGCTGCATTGCATTACGCTTATCAATTTGAGACATTAAACTTTGTGTACCCGTAATTTCACCGGCAATCATACCCTTCAAACGTATGAGCACTTCCCTGGACGAGCACTTTCACAAGGAACTACCTAGAAGACTACTAGAAGGTGGTCAGACGCACGACCAAACATACGTTCTGCACATGCCCATTATTAGTCATTTTTTTTTGTATTGTACGACGGGGAAGCGCTTGGCCTTCATCTCACCTGATTACAAGTTAAGATAGAGCCAAAAGTGGAGGCGCACTTCACCCGGAATATATATTCAACTTTGACGTTGACTTTGCGACAGAATTAGGTAAGATGGTGGTAGCTAGCCAGGACTTCAACAAAGTCCCACCACCAACCAAACCCAGCACTATATTGTACTCCCCCTGGAGATCGAACTCGGGACCTCTGGATCTGAAATCAGTGGGCTGAACTACTAGACCACAGAGGCGGTTGTAGTAGAGACAGAAAGCGCTTATTTGTTTCCTTTAAACAAATTATCTATATACTTATTTGTTTTCCTTTGAGCGCGTAAACTTTCCTGCATAGCCGGGATTCGAAACTACGATCCCGAATCGCAAGGCTGATTATCATGGTTATGTAGCGTTGGCCACATAAATAGTTACACTATACCTGAATAAAAATTCCATCAAGCTAATATAAAATAAATCCGAAGTAAACAAAAAGTGACCCACATAGCTCTCTGAATCAGCACACAATCTATATAAGGTTATCTGATGATGACCATTGAATCTAGAAACAGAGTGGAACTCCCCATTTACTATAGGTATAAGAAAATCATGGGTCAAGGGTCTTAGAAATACGATTTTTAGCACTAAAGTGACATTAATGCTTCGGGTAATATGTGTATAGCCTAATTTAATCTCACATACTCGAATCATTTTAACCACCTCTGTGGTCTAGCTTACCCACCGGTTTTAGATCCAGAGGTACCGAATTCGATCCCCAGGCCAGGGGGGGTACAAATTTGTATTGCGGTCGGTTTGGTTTGCGGTCGGGTTTGTTTTAAGTCCGCCTCGCTAACATCACATTACTAAACAATTACGTAACAACAACTTTAATAGTTGTGTTCCAGTATTTGAAGGTAAGATAGTTTCTCTGTCTGTTGAGGATTCCGGGTGAAGTGCGCTTCCACTTTCGGCCTTAGCTTGACAACAGGTGAGATGAATACCAAGCGCTTTCTTGCGTTCAATAAAAGAAAACCCCAAAAACTTGGTGTCACACCTTGAAGTTTATCGAATGAAAAAGTTCTTCGGACAAAAATGGTGCGTAGTTATAATCCGAAAGTTGAAATTCCATTACTTCTAATATTGTTTTTTTTTATTGTACGACGGGGAAGCGCTTGGCCTTCATCTCTCTTGGTTCCAAGTTGAGATAAGGTCAAAAGTGGTGGTGCACTTCACCCGGAATCCTCAGCAAACTGAGGAACTGGCTATCCTACCTCTAAATGCTTGAACACAACAATTTTATAATTGTTACTATGGCGACAGAATTAGGTAAGATGGTGGTAGCTATAGCCAGGCGGAAAACAAAGTCCTACTACCAACCAAACCAAACAATATATTGTACTCCCCATGGGATCGAACCCAGGACCTCTGGATCGGAAATCGGTGGGTTGAACCACTAAACCACAGAGGCGGCCAAAAATAGATTTGTAACATTTTTGAATTTTTTTCAAAATATCTGAAATGTTTTTCCCGGTCAGCCATACGAAAGCATTTATGCCTAAGCTGAAACAGAGACGCTTCGCTCGCGTTTCGCGCTCGCTTGGTCGATAAGCTTGCATGGTAATGATGATGATGATAATTAAGGCATTTTCCGCAGCTTGCTCACGAGAAGGTGTAACGATTTGAACATAACATTTCGTTACGTTCACGGAAAACTAACTTGATGAGGTGCGCCATGCTTGAACGTTCGGGGATGACAATGACACCTATAACCGTGGATGTGCCACGATAGGTAGGCCTCATAGTAAGAAAGAATGAGCACTACTTGCCAAAATACAAGTTTTCACAAACTTAATTTGGCAAATGGGGCACCAAATAATTGTATCTACTCAAAGATAAATAAAACAATTTATTATTCTTATTTTTATTCAGATCTATGTCGACTCGGCTAACGGAAGCCGGTAAATACTAGTTCACACGGGTCAAGTGTGAGTATGCCTGTAGGTGTTGATGCTGATATATTGTCATTTGCGTCAGGACATGTTTCATTGTTCAGATGTTTCATTTTGTAAAAAAAATCTGACTATTCTGCACGTATTTAGAATGACGGCTTTTTGCATGAGTACAAATGTGTTTTTATTATTATAGTTTTTTGGTTGGTGTGTGTAGCAAAACTTATTTCTTCATCTATTGTGTAAGCAAACTGTGCGATCTTAGTTTATTAGATAAAGCAACCCTGTCCATTTGATATATTGAAACATGATTGATGGATAAAAACATACTAATAAATTTAATCAACATTTCCAACCTAACAGCCGCATAAATACTTATCTCTTTAAGATAATTCCACCCACCAATCTACTTTAATAGTCTTTTTACAAGCCCCCATACCTTTTTACCACAATAATAATTAATAAAAATCTCTGTAGCTATAGATCAGCGCTTTCTATAGGGGTATATTCATTATAGTGTCGATAGGGGTTATACTTGATCGCTTATAAGTAAAAAAACTCGAATCGGTTACGAAAAAGATCAAGTGTAGGGTGAAGTGCTTTGTGAAAAGACTTTCCTGGGGAAGTGCCATCATACTACCCCTTACCACAAACAACGAAGTACTTATGTACCACCATAATTGTTACCTACCTAGTTGTAAATATGAAATAGATATATTTATTTATTTTAATTGTAGGCCAGAAAGCGCTTGGCCTTCACCTCAGCGTCAAGCTATGATAAGGCCGAAGGTTTATACCTGGAGTCCTCAACAGACTGAGACACTGGCTTTTAAACTTTAGTAGTCGAAGGACATCAATTAAGAATTAGCGGACTCCGCAATCCTCAATAGTCTTCAACAGTCCCCCAGCTCATTCCACCTCATTCTGTCTTTAGCGGCTTTGCTCCAGGGTTTTCCCGCTGTCTTTACTAGGTCATCGTATAAGATATATTTGTATTTATCTCTTATTTTATTCTCTTATTTCTCTTATTGTTATAGTTGAAGACCATATGGTCTTCCTTTCTTCCATGCCTTGTGTATCGGGTACAAGTTTGCTGCTATTTGGGACCACCTTTCACCTGGGATTCCCTGTAGGTGCCCCGCCCATTTCCATTTGAGACGGAGGACTTTTTGGATTACATTGAATTGAATTGAATTGAATTGAATTGAATTGAATTGAATTGAATTGAATTGAACCTTAAATCCTGGAGCACTTAAACTAAGAATTGTTAAGGCGACAGACTTAGGTAAGATGGTAGCTAGCCGGGCGACTCAATCAAAGTCATTCCACAAAACAAATTTGTACCCCCTGGTTCATAGAGGCGGTTAGAAACCTTCCGGGTTCTTGATTTGTTTTTGTACTGTGGATGTCGTAAAAGGTAACTTAAGGACAAAAACAAATACTTTCCCTTGTCTAGTTTGTTGTCGTAATGTGATGGTGGATGTGTATAATAATCAAGACTAAGCTTACGCGCGACTGCCATGGCATCATGGCAGTCGCGGCCTTAGAATTGACCCCTCCAACTCAGCCCATGGATGTCGTAAAATCTGACTAAGGGATCTAACCAGAAGAAGGGCAGCAGCTTCTATCTGTGTATTATAATAATAATGTAAAAAAAAAACAACACCTTTACTGCGACCACCAATCCACCAGCCAAGCGTAATCATAATGGTAAACCCCTTTAGCTTTGGAGGAGTCTTTGTCCAGCAGTGGACACTAATGTTGATGTAAAGCTGATGGTAGTTGTAAAGAATGCCTTCGCTTCTCGACGGTAGCTTCCAAGTTTGCCAGCAACCACGCCAATGAAACGTCGAGGTATACCCGGTTATCAGTTTAAAAAATATATATATATAGATGATAAAAAAAATTATATATTGCAGGACATTTATTTCACACAGCGCCATTTAGCCCCATACTAAGCATAGCTTGTAATATGGGAACTAGATTACGGATAGAATACTTAAATACTTTTAAATACATACGTACTAAATGATACAACACCCAAACACAGAACAAACATCTATATTCATCACACAAATGTTTGTAATGGGTGGGAATCGAACCCACAACCTACAGCGCAGAAGGCAGAGTTAATACCAACTGAGCTATGAGGCTTGTCGATGATGGATTATTTAAAGTAGATTAATCCTGTATCACCTTTGTTTTAATTTAAGTATAACACATCGTAAAGCTATTACCAGAGCGTTGGATCTGATAACCTGGCAACAATGTTTTAATTGCCGGCCCTCGGCCATGTGTTTCCAATTGTTTGAAGGCCCATAACGAATGGGTTTAGCTGCATCATTATGGATGCACTTGAAACGTCTCCACGGAAATATTATGGATAACTGTAACCTGGGATGACGTTCCCGTAATCCCGTGGGAAATTTGTCAAGTACTTTATTTTTAAAATGACGCAACAATTCACGATTAATTAGATTTTTGATTGTGATTTTTAGTGTCATAAATTGAAATAAAAAAACAATATAAAAAATACTTACTTAGTTCACACCGACTATATTATATGCCCTGACAATTTCAAGTCACTAGGATCACAGATGTACCTTACCGTTGAGTGAGCCGATTAAGGCACAGGGTGCAACATGAATCTTACTCAACTTCCTTTTTTTGATATTGTTATTTAATGTTTGTTATGTGTATTTATTTCTGTGTACAATAAAGTGTTCATTCATTCATTCATTAGGTCATTCATTCTTTCATTATTTCATTCTTTCATTGATTGATTGATTCATTCATTCATTCCTTCCTTCCTCCTGTGTATTATCTACACATTTACTGCGATCACCAATCCAAAAAATCTAAAGCCCGCAAAGCGTGGTGATTATGGCAAAACCCTCCAGGCTTGGAGGAGGCTCTGCCTAGCAGTGGACTATATTAGAACTTTGTTTAAGTCCGTTCATTATTTCATTTAAAAAAAATAACCAGCCCGAATTTCTTGCCTTTCTCCTTGTGTGCTGGTCGCGATTCCGAACAGGCGTAGAACAGTAGATTTGACGTTTCAAAATGATCCTAAAAATCTTAATGAATAAAAATATTTGACTTTGACTTTGCGTCTTAGAGTAATCGGGGAACATACATAAAAAATATATATGAGAACCTCCTCATTTTTTTTATGTCGGTTAAAAAGCCTTTATTTAAGAACCTGAAGTCATGAAAATCTATGAACCCGTCTAGGCAGCGGAGTTACAATGAAATAGACATGAGTATATAAAATATGTACATATACTCTCGAAAACATTGCCTACTTACATTTTTTTTTAATTATAATATCCTTCTGCGGCAGTCAGGTAAAAAGACGAAGACTATTTGATTTGTATAAGTAATATTATCGGGATATTTACCATGTTGGCGAATGAGTTAGGTATCCGATAATGGAATCGGTAATGATCCGATCGGGTAATGATCATGATAAATATCCCCGTAATATTATTATTACTAACATGTATTTATAACTGTGCAGTACTATGCAGTGCTGTGTAGGCTTTGTGGATGTGACCTACGCTGTAAGGCATTGTAATAGGCAAGAGATGCACTTAACATCAGGTGGACTACTTGCTTGTTTCGTCTCCTAGTTGTATAAAATAAAAATATGATAGGTTCAAAAGTTATATCTTCGATTTTTGTTTTTCGTTTCCATTACCCTGTTCTTTTAAAAAGCATTATTCATGTATTAGCCATCGATAGGTCAACTATCAAATCCAAATGAACTGCATCTTTTATAAGCACCCAGATGACGTCTAACTTTTCTATTACCACAGAACAATGAATCTACTTAACCTCTATCATGTGTTCTGTGTCTATTACCTATCACAAAAAATATTTTGTCGCAAAGGGTCATTAATTCCTAGTGGCTTGGAATGATTATAAATCGACTTTTTATTAGAGAAAATGGAAAAGAAATGATGTAACCAAATTAAAAAGCTTACTTTGTTAACTAACGATTAAATTTAAAATAATGTTTTGTGACAGAAACTACTTATAAATAAATGGTTTTTAAATGGGTAAGAATGAGTATTTTTAATTTTAAGATTACATTAACAATTCATTTTGATAACTGGCAGTGGGGTTGTTTATGTTGTGGTCACACATTATGTACCTACCCTACATAATATGGCCTGAATTGATGTGCCAATGTGGCCGTCTACATTCTAATGACACTTTTGTGGCCGGAAGGATTTATTTTATCAGAAATGAGAAAGAGGCACTGTGCAGAGTAACGTAACTAAAGACGTTACGTTTTATAAATTAATTTACCCGAGTTTTAGGGAGTAAGTTTTTTTCGCGCGATTTGGATTTTGGTAAATTGTAGCTTTAAAACACAGTGGAGTGATATTTATATTGCACGACGGGGAAGCGCTTGTCTTCCCCGTCCGGCTTCGTTCGTTCCACTAGACCAAAGATATATACAGTGGAATGCTTAGATTTACCTGGTCACCGGATTATCTAAATCTTTGGAAGGACAATCCGCTCAATTAGGGAATCAGCCACTAGCAGCGTATTGGCAAATTCCACTTTTTTAAATCCATGATGTGTATAGAAGATACATTTTTTTTTTAACTACGGGGAGAAGCTTGGCCTTCATCTCACCTGAATTTGAAGTTAAGATAAGGCCGAAGGTGGAAGCGCACTACACCCGGAATCCTCAACAAACTGAGGAACTGGCTAACTTACCTCTGAATGCCGGAATACAACAATTTTAGAATTGTTGTTATGGTGACAGTATTAGGTAAGATGATGGTAGCTTACCAGGCGGATTTCAACAAAGTCCTACCACCAACCAAACCAAACACAATATTGCACTGCCCCTGAGTATCAAACACGGGACCTCCGGATCAGACACCGGTGGATGATCCACTAGACCACGGAGGTGGTTTTTTAATTCAATTTACCAGTAACTGTAAAACGCGTACCTACCTAAAACTGAAGAAACTTACAAAGATCTGTTTATTTTTCAATCGCAGTTCGATCTAGTAGTGCACACAAAAACAATATCACTCCTCGACATAAATCAATGCGAAACCAACATGTTTGCTTTTCTTCAGCAAAAACTAAGACAAAAAGTTGGAAAAAAAGTTCGCTTGATGCCAGTCTCGGGTTACCGCCATCTGGGACACGTTTGCGTGATGATAATGAGGTTTTTACGTGTTTCGGGTCCGGACATCACCGTAGATGAATATTTTGTACAACCGAGGCTCAACTTTTGAATACAGTCACAAACATATCACAATCGAGATCGCGGATCGCAAATAAATTGAGATTGTAATTGAAATAGTGTTACAAGCCTCACAACTCAGATTTCAAGCTCTGGCTTCTGCGTTTTATAATAAATTCGCTTTTATAATAAATTACCAAGTGATATGCTGAGCTTGTCAAATAACAAATTCAAAAATGTTGGAAAACAAAAGCTATCCATGAAAGATTATTATAAAATTTCAGATTACCTAGGAGATAAGAAAGCCTGTTATTAAAAAAAATGAATTTGCTCCAGTGAATAAATTGTAATTAGTATTAAATATTTTTAAGCTATTGTAATGGATCATAATAAAAAGAAAAATCTAGCCCGAGGTTCTTGCCTTTCTCCTTGTGTGCTGGTCGCGATATCAAACAGGCGGTAGATTTGACGTTGAAAGTGATCCTAAAAAATCTTACTGAATATATTTGACTTTGACTTTGACTTCGTTGTGACTGTGGGTTCGATTACCACCCAAGACAAACATTTGTGTGATGAATGTGATTTTTATTCCGTGTTATTATTTTCCATTATCATATGTATTTACAAAAAAATGTACTGATACAACTATTTCTCCGTAGGTTTAGGACTCCATCATTGTGTGAAAATCTCTAGTAATTATAATGTTTATATATTTTTTTGAATTTTCGCAACAGAGGATTGTTTTTTCATAGCCTTATGCGTTTAAGGAAGCTTCAAGTGCCAGGTGCTGGGGCTGAGAAACGGCCAAGGTGTGTTCCTCGTTGCGAGGGCGCATCTCAGCACTCAACGAGTTAGACGGACGAACAGTATAACTTGCTTTACCAATGTGTATTCCGGCTATTATATGATCATTTTATTTTTATTAAACATTCGGTCGGGCTGCCTATTAACATTAGAAATGGCTTAAAGGTACCTCAACTGATCCAGACCTGTACCAGACGTAAGCGTGTCCACTGCATTGACTGCATTGCAACAGCATTGCTGATTCGTGGTCTAAATGCCATTGAATTTATTAGAATTTATTATTAAAAGCCATTGGGTCACGTCGCCTCAATCAATAGCCTTTTATCAGCTTGATATTTTTTTTTAAATTACCCTAGCCTAGAGCTAGACAAGTCTAGAGCTAGGATGAGCTCCACGATGGGGTGTTCTTCAACACAACAACGGAAGACAGCAAACCGTTTTCCGACGAACTTCGGCAGGGGGTAGACACATGAGCATCTCTGTGTTACTATTATTTGGCAAGGCCACCAGCCGCACTACCAATACTGTCGTTTACAATTAACGACACTACCAAGCCTATTTTGGATTAAATTGCAGTTAACACAGCAAAGTTCAGATGATAATTATTTATTTGAAACTATAGTTTTTATTAATATTTTTTGTATTTTTTATTTGATCATAAAATAAAAGTACCAGCAAACTTTAAATATGTAATTTTATTTGATGAAGAAAAAATGTAAACGAAATATTATGTATGTGTGAAATAGGGCAAAAGTCTTAAATTTAAAAATCTTTAGTTTCATTCGATTAAATTGAAATATTACTCTTTATTCAATAAAAAGTACAATTAAACTAACTATGTACAAAGTAATCAGTCAGATTACCTAAGGACCGTTACAAACGGCCTATAGGTAATTCAACTGTTCCAGACCAGTACCAGACGGAAGCGTGCCCAAGACACTGGCTACATTGCCACGCTGAATAGCTATGCTAATTCGCTGGCCTAAATAAGAGCCAGCCCTTGGGGTCACGTGTCGCCTCAATCAAAAGCCCCGCAATTTTTTTTTAAACCCGGAGGGCATCGTCTTCCCACGGAGCCAAGGTCTCCACCCCAAAAGGCTCAAATAGGTAAACTCTGTCGAGACCACTATATTTGCGCCTTTTGTGATCCTCGGCCGAATCAGCCGCCGCACCAGCCCTAACTGATGTCCCAGTTAGATGAGTCGGCTAGGGTGTCGACACAGGTAGTGTCCCACACCAAAGGCCTACCCATTTCCCAAGGGACAAGATTCATATATAATTGAAATTGTATATATGTTATATTAGGTATTTGAAAATACTTTTTGGAAATTTCTCCTCTTAGAAGATGAAAGGGGAAGGGGGAGAAAATAATAAGCAATATCCACAGCTCCACGGGGCATAGCGGACAGGAAAGTAGGTAGGCCATTTCCTATACGGGAGTTCCACACTCGCAACTCACAATGTGCGCTCGAATGTGTTGCCCCACCTGGCTAGATTTCTACTGCAGCGGCGAACTTGAGTCCATAGTCGGTTCAGTGATTTCCAAACCGGCCACTGCAAATCACGTCCTGGGGGCAGGTGTGCAGCGGCAGAATTACCGGGACAGGTCATGTAGAAACTAGGAACCCTATTGTTTTTTACCTCTGTATTATTGCCGTATTTTACCGTAGCAAAGCACGGGCACTTTCAGCTCCTAGCTATTTTATAGAGGAATGTTACGACGAGCAGTTTTCCGGCAAAAGGGAGTCAAGTTTGAAGCCATCTGCCTTCGGCGCTGTAGGCTGTGGGTTCGATTCCCACCCAGGACAAACATTTGTGTGATGAATATAGATGTTTGTTCTGTGTTTGGGTGTTGTATCATATAGTACGTATGTATTTACAAAAAGTATTTAAGTATTTTATCCGTAATCTAGTTCCCATATTACAAGCTATGCTTAGTTTGGGGCTAGATGGCGCTGTGTAAAATGAATGTCCTGTAATATTTTATTTATATTTATTTATCTCTTCAAGTCGTAGTTTGGTATAGGCATCTGTGGGGTATTCCAGCGGATTAATCCAAGGTATATATAAATCTTCACTGAATGCTCTCTTTTCTTGGGTATTCGGGATCTTTTTATACCACTTAGAGACGGAACATGCAAGCAATCACCGGCAACCATACCCTACAAACCGGAAGACAGAAATGCTGCTTGGCGTCCGAAATATGTACGATGGTAGTGATTCTCCAGACGAGCCCTTTCACAAGGGGCTTCTACTACTCTGTTCTACTTTATATTGGTATAAGGTGATTATAGTAGTCTTTTTAAAAATCCTTAGTATGACGCTTAGTGAATCCAAGACACTGCGGCTTTCAACTTGACATTTAACAATCGTTAGTTCAGATAACCGAACCCGTATTTCACCCATTCGGTTACAGCTAATTCAATAATGTTCACCGTTTCAAGGGAGCCAATGAAATTCACATAAAATTCTATTTTTATTGCACATTTCACTTTCCTTTACGAGTGTTCTCGATTAAAACGCTGTTACAATTGTATCGGAATTGTTTTAGCTTCCTGAGGGATAGCTGTGTGATGTTTATGGGATGGTTATCCAATTAAGCGCGCCCTCTTGTGTGAAAAACAATTAAACTGAGCTCAGAAAACATGCGCCTGCAACTGCCATCAACTCCATAGTACCTAAAACTCCACGTTTGTATTAGTTTATGTTTTTGTTTGTGAAATAAAGTGTTTTTCATCAACAGCCCATTAGTGTCCACTGCTGGGCAGAGCGTCCTCCAAAGCTGGAGGGTTTTGCATTAAACACCACTCTTGGCGGATTGGTGATATCAGTAAAAGTGTATTATATAAGTGTATAATACAGAAGGAAGCTGCCGCCATTCTAATGGTGAGTCCCCTTACCCTTAGTCGGCTTTTACGACAACCATGTTACAAGCAAGCAATTTTATAGCCAAGGTGTCGAACTCTTCTTCATCAGTCTTTCCTGCTACCTTGGGGTCTTCGTGAATAGGTGTCTCCTAGACCATCATGTTGCACCGTGGGCCACATAGTCACTATATGAGATTGTCGTCAAACGATGGCCTATCTTACCAATCTTCATAAAAAAAGTTACATCTTAACACTGACATCTTCTCGGAAGTATCATGAAAAAACAATTAATATACGCAATTCAACAAGAGCAGATAAGAACTGTAGTTATTTACATACAAACCAATGCAATAATAGAAAACTTAGCTAACCAGCTCAGTTGGTAGTAGCTCTGCCTTCTGGGCTGTAGGTTGTGGGTTCGATTCCCACTCAGGACAAACATTTGTGTGATGTTCGTTCCATGTTTGGGTGTTGTGTTGTGTTATGTTGTGAATTACGATGACCACAGCTGGTGGTTTTAAAAAAAAACAAAAGACTTTGAAGAAGTTTATTAATAAAAGTTACAAAGTAAAATAATTCTAAGTTAAATCTATGCGATACAAATACGTCTAGTCGATGTGAAAACCAGAGTATCTAATGACGACAAGGGTATCGTGTTGTTTCCGCCGAATTGCAATCTTGCAGTTCTGCATTTCTATAAGCCTGGGAATCGCAACGTCGTAACTTGTAGGTAACTTGTAGTCAGCGGCTTAGGTACATACTAGGTATGTAACACCTCCATCCTCAGAACGGTGACTATTTGAGAACTTTGAGCGAAAATGTTGCCGGTATGGACCTTCGGGTGTCAGATTCTTCAGGAACGGCATAAGTATGATCCTTCGGGTTATCCTTTTCGTTGGGTGATGTTTCTCCTATTTTTTGGTTGCTACGTCTTTTGACTCGTCGTACGATGATGACGATACTAAGTACAGCTGCACCGAATAGAAATGCGTAGAATGGAATGGTTGTATGATAAACTGTTCTATCTTCTGTAGGTATTAATTCTATTGGTGATTGGAGTAATGTTTTCTCTTCGATGTGGTGGAGTCCTTTCAGATTGATGGAGTTCAATTTCAGATGTGGGATGCTGTAGTTATTGTAGAGGTTGGTCGGTATCTCTGTGATTTTTAATGGCTGTCCTTTAACTTGGTCGTAGATATTAATGATGGTGAATTCGCCAGTATGTAGTGAGCATTTTTGTGGAATGGTAACAAGATAACTTCCAGATAGTGTGATATACTCCTGACGGTCACATTTCAATTGTACTTTCGTAGGTTTCGGGAAGATGAGCGTGTAGTGTTGGTCATCTAGCTTCTCCATGGCTTCTTTGGCGAGGGTAATTTTGGTGGGCCGGCAGGACTTCTCTAAGGACTGGTTGATGATGATGTTCTGGATACAATCAGGATAATCTCGTGGCTGGTGGTTTATATTTTCTTCACAGAGATGATGTTGGTTGAGCTTCGGGCATTCAGCCTCTATGTACATGAAAGTTTTCCCGTTGGTTGCCATAAAAGGATAGGGGGGAATAAATGTCTGATTGAGTTTATTGGGAACAAGGGAAAGTTTAAAAAGTTCAAAGTTATCTGGAGAAACAATTGGAAATTGAAATATGATGACAATTATTTTGCCGCTAAAATAGGAGCCAGGTTTAATGATCGAATAGTATTCTCTCAGGTCGTCATCAAGTATCTCGCTATTACTATAGATGTTTCTAAGCCTACGTACAATACTTTCTAAGTTATCTATTCCTAGCATACTATGGTCCGTGCTTGATGCACGTATAAAAGCCAAAGTATTTTCTAATCTTATTATCTCTAAAGATAGATCATCTGTATTTTCACTGATGATAGCTAGTAACTGAGCAAATTTAGCATATTTCAGAAGACTTTGGTCAGCTATAGCGTTACTTTCTAACATTAATTCTAAAGTACTATTTATCTTCTCCTGATTTTCTGCAATACTCGCAATTAACGTGGTATATTGAGTCATCCAATTCTTATTAAGGCTAACATGGTTATTAAACTCGGATATAAGTTTGTGTTCGTTAGACTCTAAGATCTTAATAGCATTATTATATCGTTCGGCATCTGAATGATCCAAGTTACCAGTAATGCTTTTAATTATAGATCCTAGACCATCAATTAGGCCTCGTTTAGCGCGATTGGGTTCTAGGCTTTTAAGTTGGTTATGTATATTCTTAAGTTTGCCCATCAAATAGTCAATTTGTAGTTCGTATAGCGTTAGAGAGTCGTTAGTCAAGGTTGTTTTAAAGTATTCTAGTTGATGTTGTACCGAGTTAAGCCGATTTTCCAAGTCCGATAACTCCACATATTGTATGAAGGAGTGGTAGTGAGTAACAAGTTTGGCTTGGCCAAGCTTAAATGGTAAGAGTCCTGGTCCATTGTCAAGGTTTTCAAGTCTTATCTCCAGAGCCAGCGTCAGGTGGAGGATCAGTACGAGTCGAATCCTGTAACAACGTGGAATTCTTAGGGACCCTCTTAAGGCGGTTCTTAGCGATGGGCCCTTTCTTTTTAGATGTATATATATGGATGGGAAGGTCAGCTAAAACAGTATCCTGGGTAAATCGAGGTGCTAATTTCTGTCTTGCAGCTAATGGGTTTTGTACAAAGACTTGCTGATGGGGTTCATATTCTACTTCAGTCTCCCGGTTCTTATTCCTGTTATTCATTAAGTTTGTGCGGTCGACTGTCGTGGTCTGGTGAATAAGGTCATACACTGCTTGCATTTGTTCTCGATGTGTTATAATATATTGTTGCATCAAATGCTCTGTCAGGTCAATGTCTAAAGGGTCTCTAGGATCAAAGTGTCCTCTGACTAAGTCATGGGGTCTGCATTTAGTAAAACTGTGAACTGAGCTGTTGTAGGCCAATATGGCATAAGGCATTTGGTTAACAGTCGGTTCCCCTTTTTGCTTTAGCTTTAATATGCGCAAATGTTCCAGTAGTGTCGAATGGAATCTTTCGATAATACCATTATCATTGGGGGAATGGGTAAGAGTCTTATGGTGGTTTATTTTGTGAACTCGTACAAATTCAGCAAACAGTTGGTTTGTGAATTCTGTTCCATTGTCAGTGATTATAGTCAAGGGTAGTCCATGGTGTGTGCAATAAGTCAATAGTCCTTGTAGGATGCTTACTGCTGTTCCGTCACGTAAATGGTAGGCTTGCCCGTATTTTGAAAAAGAGTCTACGATGGTTAGGTACTTTTCAGCCTGTGCCGTGAATAGGTCCATATGTACTATTTCGAAGGGTTTAGTTGCTGGGGGAACGATATTATATTGTGGTCTGATAGGATTTCTATCATATTTTGTTTGACCACAAATTGTGCACTCATTAATGTATTTTGTAATTTCGTCTTTCATTCTCGGCCAATAGTAGCGACGTGAGAGGGCGAGGTAGCATTCATTAATACCCCGATGGTTTGTCTTCCCTTCGTGATAATGTTTTATTATCTCCTGCTGTTTGAGGTACTCTTTAACGTCTTCCAGTTCTGTTTTTGCTAAAACTAGATTCATAGAAGAGTTTTTGAAATGATTTTGGATAATTGGAAGAATTGCGTACATACCTAATGGGGGCGTTATTTTGAGAGCAGTTTTTACTTTTGGGTTTACGTACTCTTTAATGGCATTGACCACGTCTTGCTCTAATGTGGATTCTGAAACTTGTATAAAAGTCCGCGTATGAGTGTCGAAAGGTTTTGTAGCTGTCGTTCGTCGCTTTATGTCTCCTACGATAGTAAAACAGATCTGTCTATGAAATTTATTCAAAGGGTCCTCTGTTATTGGTACTTCAAGTATAGGATTTTCAATACCAGTATGCACGGTTGCTGTTGAGGATCCCGAGTGGTTTGTCTGAGCGTGTTGGACAACCAGGGAATCGATTTCTGTGAGGAAAGACTCGAGTTCCTCGTTATTAATTTCAACTCTAGATAATGCATCCGCGTTGGCGTTGGCTTTACCCGGTTTGTGTTCTATCTTAAAGTCATACTCACTCAGTCTTAGTCTCCACCGTGTCAGTTTCGAATTGGGCTCTTTCATGTTCATAGCCCATTGCAAAAGCTGATGGTCTGTCAGGATTTTAAATTTTCTGCCGTACAAGTATGGTCTGAAATATTTAGTGGCCCAAACTATCGCTAAAAGTTCCTTTTCTATGGTGGAATAGTTGATTTCACTGTCATTAAGTGTCCTGGATGCATAGCATATGGGTCTGTCAGATCCGATGGGTCCTTGGGAAAGTACTGCTCCCAAAGCTACGTTTGATGCATCAGTGGTTAAAACAAAGTCTTTGTCAAAGTCAGGGTATTGAAGTATCGGGTCGTTGGTCAATAAGTTCTTGCATTTCTCAAAACATTCGACATAATCTCTATCTAATGATATTTTATTACATTTTTTAAGGCATTTGGTCATGGGTTTGGTTATTCGAGCAAAATCGGGAATAAACTTCCTATAGTACCCTAAAAGTCCGAGGAATTGCTTTATCTCTTTGCTTGTTTTCGGGATTGGATATTTTTTGATGGCTGTTATTTTATCAGGATTTGGTTTTATACCATCTCTACTGATAATATGACCGAGATAGGCTGTTTCCAAGTGTAAAAATTCGGATTTATCCATTTGGATTTTAAAATTGGATTCTCGAAGTCTAGTGAACACCTTTTCAAGGTTGGTCATGTGTTCCTGTAAAGATGTGCTGAAAACAATTATATCGTCAAGGTAGACGAGGCAAATCTCGTTTTGTAGTCCTCGGAGGACGTTATCCATTACCCTTTGGAATGTAGATGGGGAATTTTTTAGACCCATGGCCATTCGAAGAAATTCAAAATGGCCGTGCTCAACATTAAAGGCTGTTTTCGGTATATCATCAGGGTTCATTTCAACTTGATAAAACCCGGATGCCAAATCCAATGTGGTGAAATATTGGCACCTACCTAACTTGTCTAAAACGTCCGTTATGTTGGGTATGGGGTATTTGTCGTCTATGGTTTTTTCATTTAACTTACGAAAATCTACAACTAACCTCCATTTCTGCTTACCAGAAGCGTCAGTTTTTTTTGGTACTACCCAGATAGGAGAGCTCCAGGCGGAGTCAGATGGTCGTATAATACCTTGTTCTAGCATTTTCGTTATTTGGTCTCTCACCTCCTGCCTATGTATGAAGGGGTATCTGTAGCTTTTCGTGTAGATTGGTAATTCGTCAGTTGTCTTAATATTGTGCTTTATTTTATTCGTAAAAGTTAGGGGTTCTCCTTCAATATAAAATACGTCAGCATAGCGCGCGCATAAAGTCTCTAGGTTTGCTCGTTCTTCAACATTAAGATGGTCGGTCCGTAGTTTTTGTACAACACTTTTCACACGATTTGGTTCTTGATCAGTACGCGTGCACTCGATATTACATACCTCTACTTTTGTTGGTTGCTCGAGTGAGATAACTATGTCGTTTTCTGTCATGTTTTCTATCTCAACGATTCCTACCTTATCAGTGACCGTGGTAATGCATTCATGGATGATGCAGTTGCATAGCATTTGTTCCGTCAGAAATATATCGCCGTCAGGAAAGTCGATTGGGATATTAACGAGTTTAGATGAGTGTGCAGGGATTGTTTCATGGCGGTTACTTTGTCTACAAATGTAGCGAGCTAGTGGTATACTAGTGTGTTCTGTCAGTAGTACGTTATTTTTGAGGTCTATTTTACAGTTTTCGAGTAGGTCTAGCCCAATCAGACCGTCAAAGTGATTGTGGAATCTATAAACGAACAATTTTACTGTAGTTGGATCTCCGAATTCCACAAAGTGTGGTATCGTAATAGAATAATCATGGGTGCTTGTTACACGTGAGTTAGTGACTTCGAATGGGTCTACGTTCTTTGGCACGTGTGAGAAGTAGGTATCAGTTGCTTCGGGGCTTATAAAAGATTGATTAGCTCCGGTATCTACAAGAAGTCTCAGTGGTGGGTTTGCTATTTGTATGTATCTGAGCTCCCTTTTGGTCTGCAAATTTAGTTCTATTTTAGTCCTGTGTTCGATCGACCCTTGGAAAAATCCTGCTCGATTGTGCTATTGGTCAGCTGTGCAGGCTCAATAGCGACTGAGCCTGGATTCATGTCGGCATTGTACTGAGGGTCGTTAGGTGGCTCGTAATAGTATTCGGGAGCACTTTGGTACTCATAGTAGTTATTGTAGTCTGTTTCCGTGTACTCAGTCGGGTCACAGTAATAGTTGGAGTAGTAATAACTATTGTAGTCGTCAACTTCATTAAAATTTACCTCCCTTGATTTAAAATAATTTGTTGGGGGAGGATTCCCAAATTTTTGCCAGTCATGTCCCTGAATAGTCGGGGGGAGTGTCTTTGGTACAAAATGGCTTACGCCACTCATAGGCTTCGGTCCCTGATTTTGTGGGGATATAAATCTTGGTGGAAATTTAAATCCACTATTTTGGGCACCATAATTTGGTGGGGGTGCTCTAAACATTTGCTGGGTACGCGTTGGTTGCATGGGCAAAGGCATACGCTGCGAGGGTTGGTGGAACTGGAAAGCGGGACGCCAGGGCTGTTGGGGCTGTTGGGTCATTAAAGGCGCGGGGCTAGGCTTTTGCCAGTTAGGTGTACCGAAGTTAAATCCTTTTGGTGAATAGTTATGACCTAGGGACTGTACCTTTGATGCCGGGTGCGCCTGCGCTGGATTGCGCCGCTCGGGAATTGATTCGTTCCTATGCTGTAGGTACATTACATTCAGTTCATCTTGAACAAATTCCAAAGCCTTTTCTATAGTCGGTGGTCTCATGCACCGTATACGAGAGCCGAGAGGTTCCTTAAGTCCTCGTACAAATGACTGCATAGTCAATTTGCGATATAAATCGCGTTTCGCCTCCACAGTGGTGGGCACGATCTCATGAAGTGAGACATACGTCATTATTGTACTGAAAAGGGTTTGGCACTTCTCGTAAAATTCTTGGGGGGAGTCGCTACCCTGAGTAACGAGGGAGAGATCATTATACAACGCTGTCTCATCTCTTTGGTCCGCGAAGTTATTTATTAACGCATCTCTAATGCCTTTCCAGTTGTCTGGGATTCCATTAGCATTTATGGTTCGAGCTGCCGGACCGGTAACTTTATTAAGGATGCCGTTAATAACGTATAGGTTGGCTAGCTCGTGCTCGGGGCCAACTTTCACGTACGTAGTTACTAGTGTGTCACAGATCCTAATAAATCTAATTAATATATTCGGGTTCCCGTCGAAATCCGGGACAAGGCGTAAAGCCTTAAAGATTTGGTCTGGTTCGGAACTCATTGTCTCCCTACAGTCCTCCTCTTCACTATTTTCTAAAATACTTTCTAACTTCCTGAGAGTATCTACTTCCCTATCCCTACGAATCTGCCTGGAAGAGGCAGACTTCTCCCTTGCTTCTCTTGGATGAAAAATGGTGGGGGAAGGAAGGCAACACTTCAAGAAAAATTCAAAGTACTCACATTTGGTTTTCTCTGCACTGATTGTCTAATGCGCCGCCAGCCGTGTGTCCGTAGGTTCTGGGTACTTAGATGTGTCCTTAAAAGTCCAAACAGCGGTCTGTTCGTCCTGGGAGCGATTTCTGGAACCCGGACGAATAACGCGCACTGCTTCTAAGTATCCTACCGGCTGCGCCAATTACGATGACCACAGCTGGTGGTTTTAAAAAAAACCAAAAGACTTTGAAGAAGTTTATTAATAAAAGTTACAAAGTAAAATAATTCTAAGTTAAATCTATGCGATACAAATACGTCTAGTCGATGTGAAAACCAGAGTATCTAATGACGACAAGGGTATCGTGTTGTTTCCGCCGAATTGCAATCTTGCAGTTCTGCATTTCTATAAGCCTGGGAATCGCAACGTCGTAACTTGTAGGTAACTTGTAGTCAGCGGCTTAGGTACATACTAGGTATGTAACATGTGTATGATAAGAATGTACTGACAAAAAAATATAAAGTATGTAAGTATTTTTTTTTTCTTTTATTCAATAAAAAGTACAATTAAACTAACTATGTACAAAGGAATCAGTCAGATTATATGTAAGTATGTAAGTATTATATACGTAATCTAGTTCCCATATTTTAATAGTTTTGCTTAGTTTAGGACTAGATAGCGCTGTGTATATTTAATGGAATATTAATTTTATTGAAATTGAAATTGAAATTATAAAACATTTTTTGTAATAAAATGATAAACACAGTAACTGACCCGTATTATCTCACAGGAAAATTCAAGTTATTACAAAACACTCTTCTGCTCATAATTATTTATAGGTTGTGGTTTCAAATTGATAATTAATTACTACCGTTAAATACAGAGCGAGATGAAACAGTATGCATGCTTATACCTATGTACAATATTTGAATATAATTATACTCAAGCAATGTATATATGTAAAAACAATGTATAGGTATCAGCAGTCAAACAATATGTACAATTAAACTAACTATTTACCAGTAGGTACTAGACGAAAAAATTATAGGCCTACTCAAAAGCCCCGCAAAATATTAAAAACCCTTTGGCACCAGCTCCTTACGGTCACACCAATAGCCTCAAACAAAGAAGCTCTGCCGAGACCACTACATTTGCGCATTTTGTGATCGCCGTTTCACAAATCCATGTTTTGGAAGTTTTCACTTCAAAAAATGTGCTGACTTAAAGGAAGTGTGTAAAGTGTACTAGATGATAAGAACTCGTAAATTACGCAGGAAGAGAAACACCGTGAAGATAGTTATGTAAATACATGCAAATGAACATATACACCATGAAATTCGACAGCACAAATAGCTCCACAAAGTGGTATGTTTACGTCTACGAGATAATGTGGAAAGGTGTTATCGTAACGTGATTTAGACAAAGTTATCCGTGCTGTTGGCAGAGCCTACTCCCGGAGGCTTTACACTTTGTGATAACTATAGATAATACAAATTCCAATTTGAAAAATCTTTTGTAACAGGAAAAACGAAGGCACTTTAGCGAAAATCCTTATAACGTTTCCTTTGTATCGCACGACGGGGAATCGCTTGGCCTTCATCTCAGCTGGTGTAAAGTTATGGTTAAGCCGTAGGAGGAAGCGCACTTCACCTGGTATCGTCAACAGTCTGAGGAACTGGCTATCTCTAGATACCGGAACACAACTATTTACAATCGTTGCTATGGTGACAGACTTGGGTAAGACTAGCTGATCTCGCGCAGTTGCACATGCGTAAAGTTTTTCAAAGTTTATCACTATCATATGATGCCCAGCTCAGTGCAGTGTTATGCCAAATGTTTCCAACAATTGGGTTAATAGCATAGTTATTATTATTATATTATAGGACATTAATTTTTACACAGCGCCATCTAGCCCCAAACTAAGCATAGCTTGTAATATGGGAACTAGATTACGGATAGAATCAAACAGAACAAAGTCCAAGTCAAATATTTTTATTCATTAAGATTTTTAGGATCATTTTGAAACGTCAAATCTACCGCCTGTTCGGAATCGAGAACAAACATCTATATTCATCACACAAATGTTTGTCCTGGGTGGGAATCGAACCCACAGCCTACAGTTACAATAGTAAAAAAAATGTTAAAGAATATAGTGCGACGTGACAAAGCCGATTAGCTATATCAGTTTGAAGTCCAGACGCCCCACACAAGAATGTTAAATAATTTTTGCTTTGTTCGACGGGGAAGCGCTTGGCCTTCATCTCACCTGGTGACAAGTTGAGATAAGGGAAGGTGGAGGCGCACTTCACCCGGAATCCTCAACTAACTGAGGTACTGGCTATCTTACCTCTAAATGCCGGAAGACAAATTTTTTTTGAGAATTGTTATTATGGCGACAGAATAAGGTAAGATGGTGGTTGCTATCCAGGCGGACTTTAACAAAATTCTACCACCAACCAAACCAAGCATAATATTGCTCCCCTGGGGATCGAACCCGGAACCTCTGGATCTCAAATCGGGGGGCTGAACCACTAGAGAGACAGTTGCAAAATCAATGTTACACTTTGATCTTGTCCACTGTTGAATGTACGTTTTCTTAAACTATGTAAAAATAACAGGAGTGAAAAACAGGCAATGGCAACGAGTTTCATTCATACCAGTATTAATGATAAAGACCACCGATACTATGTCTTTTTTTTATTGTACGACTGGGAAGCGCTTAGCCTTCATCTCATGGTTTTTATGATAAGGACGAAGGTGTAAGCGAACTTCACAGACAGGACGAGGACCGAGGAGTCCTCAACAGACTGAGGATCTATCTTATCTTAGACTAGCTTTTACTCGCGACTTCGTCCGCATATTGGTTTTTTGAAATAGGTGCAAGCATTAAGTTTATCATTAAATAAATGAAAAAAAAAACATTTGACGTTAAATGCCTCGTTATACCGATTTCAAAAAGTATAAGCACGACTATTATACCACGCATTATTCAGGAGTTCTGCTACACCAGTTTATTATAGAAACCGCGTGTACATCGCGTTTTTTCTGTTAAATAACAATGTTTTTTGATTGTTTTCTAAAAAAAGGACCCCCTGCCCTTCAATTATTAAAAAAACAAAAAATCATGAATCACGTTCTTATCTATTTCATATGAGGGATCTCTAATGATAATTTTGTCCTATCATGCACGGTTTCAGAGTTAGGGCAACTTTTAATGATAACTTTCAACAACTTTTTGAACCCCTTAGGGTACGAATTTTTAAAATTCTTAGCACTCATTTGTGCATCAAGACAAACATACCATCCAAATTTCATGTCTCTACGATTAGCCGTTTAGGCTGTGCGTTGTTATTAGTGAGTCAGTTAGCATTTTATATTAGTATAAGATAGAACCGTGGGCTGTAGCTACCACCATCTTTCCTAGTTCTGTCGCTATCACAACAATTCTAAAATTGTTGTGTTCCGGCATTTAGACTATATATATATATATATAAAATTGCCATTCCTCAGGCTGTTGAGGATTCCGGGTGAAGTGCGCTTCCACCTTCAACCTTATCATAGCTTGGAACCAGGTAAGATGAAGGCCAACCATTTTTCTGTCGTACATCATAATCTACATGCAGGAACATTTGAATTTAAAATTCTGTAGGACTTTTATCACTAATAATAATTATTATTAATTCCAATTAAAATGTATGTAATTATTTCCTTTTGACATTTACATTTTTCCAATGTGTTAATTTTTGATGTTCGACGTTTTGTATTTAATTTGAATTTGAGTTATATTTATTTTGATTTCACAATGTTATTAATTTGTTATACCTTCCCAATTATTGTGTTCTGTAACTTCTGTTATGTACATTTTGTATTTTCTATGATCCTATGTTGATTGAAAATAAAAGATTTGAATGTTCAGATGGTGATCAGCGGCACACGTAAGTTGGCGTAGCATGTTACGTGTGGTTACCGATATAGTGAGTGCGTTTACTAATAAATTGGTGCATTGTATGTAGATGCGCTGGTAATTCCGTTTTACTTGCATAGAAAATGGTAATTCACGTTAAGGTGGAACCTCTATGGTACGCGTATAGTAGGTACGCGTGAGACGGCTTTTGGTAAATTGGAGCTTCAAAACTCATCGTAGATTAAAAATTATGAATTTCACCAATACATGCTTACATGTAACATGTAAGAGTAGTAGAAGCCCCTAGTGAAAGGGCTCGTCCGGAGAATTACTACCACCATACTTATTTCAGCCGCCAAGCAGCATTGCTGTGTTTCGGTTTGAAGGGTATGGTTGCCGGTGAAATTACGGGTACGTGAGGCTTAACACCTGTATGCCTCAAGTTGACGGGCGCAATGCAGTGCCGTGTAGGATATGTTCTTTGTGGATGACCATGACCTATGCAGTAAGGCTTTGTCATAGGTAAGAGTACACTTAACACCAGGTGCGCTACTTGCTTGTCCCGTCTCCTAGTAGTATAAAAAAAAACTGATTGCAATACTTTTTTTGCAATCAACTGGTTAGATTTTCCGTATTTATGTATATTGGTACCTTAATTAAATAAACTTTACTTGCAATTCTAAGAACGAGATTCCATGTGATGATGAGATTTTCCATAATAGTTCCCGAACCAATATCTAAAAATTTAATTTGAAATTTATTGTTATTATAAATTACATGTAGGTCTTGTATTCTGTCACGTATTTAATAATAGCTACTTGCAAACTTAAGTTTAGACGTGCCTCTGACATAAGATCCACACTCAGAGTACCTAAAGTGAATTATTGAAGTCGTTACTTTGTTAATTTTACAAGAAGCCTGTAAAGTGGCGAATTTCACAATTTTACCCACCATGTGTTTTTTGAAGCTACAATTTACCAATAACCGTTTCACACGTACATAACTCAGCCCAACCACCTTAAACGCTATAATTTGGAGCAGTTCCTGCTCAATGGAATAAATTATTGGGGTTATTTATTTGCTGAAATTGGTTTTAACTGAAATTGGTTTCAATATATCGTAGGTTTGTTTTGTAACGAAATGGGTCGATGGTTTCGTATGCAGCAACCATCTAATTAGGTAAGTAATACCGGAGCTTCAAAAACTAATTCCGCCTTCATCTTTCTTTTAAAAATCGTCCCCACCTGGTTGATATTCCATTTACAAAAGTTAAAAGTTTTCAGTTTCCACAAATCTCTTATCGGACTGCAAAAAACTTAGAACCAACTCCCAGCGTCTGTATTATGAAAAATGTTACCAAAATTACTTTTTTTTTTTAATAATTTATTCTAAGGCTTTAAACATAATGTTTTTGTCAGCCTCTTAGGGTCCGACACTAAGTGAACAATCAACAATATAATCTAAAACACAAACAAAATCGAAGTTTTAGCGAATCTAAGTAGTTGTGGTATCTACCTACTTTTAATTATTTAGGAATGTCGTTTTTACTTATGTTTATTGTAGTGATAACAATATAGTTTTTTTTTTGCCATAAACGTCTCCGAAACAATAATAATTAACCAGTAATAGGGGAAGGTTTACTAATGGCCATAAATATCTATCTTGGGTTTCCATCGCAGCACGTGGTGCGATGACATGCTAATTATAAAACATAAGTGGTATAGGGCTAGGTTACAAGTCAGTTAGCTTAGCTACTCACCATCAAGTTGTATCGCTACCTTATATATATTATTAGGTCTTTACCTTAATCTTTTATTAATGTGTGTTGTTATTAAATAAATGTTCATTTCACTTCATCTTACCTGAGTAGTCGACATAACAGCAATTCTAAATTGTGGTGTTCCGTAATTAAGAGGTAAGATAGCCAGTTCCTCAGTCTGTAAATGACTCCGGGTGGAGTGCGCATCCATCTTCAGGCTGATTACTTGACACCAGGTGAGATGAAGGCCAATCGCTGCCCAGGATGCTAGTTCAATCTGTCTGAACTGTCCAGTAATTAAACCAAGTTTTTTACTGGCAGGTGCTACCAGCGCTGCGTCATCTAGTGGTGAAAGGATACAGACAGAGAAGTAGACAGAAAGAGATGGATAACGTTTGATATTCATCTTATTAGCTGTTTAATGCTACACGACTACTACACTACATAGGTTAATTGTAGATAGCCGTGGCAATCTCTCCAACTAAGCTTGCAGATGTCGTAAATGATTCGAACAAAGTCCTACCACCATCCAAAATTAAATTACTTACCTGTATATGCTTATTTCCAGTTGTGATGTATGATGTGATAATAGTAATAATAGCAATATAATAGATATACAGGTGAGTATTTTTCCAGGGCCAACTGAGGCCAAGTATGAAAACCGTGAGAGTTATCGAAATGTCATGTTAGGTTTTACTTGCTCGTTATGTTACGTGCTCGATTTAAAAAAAATAAAAAAAACTATTTTATTTACTAGTTTTTCTGGAAAAGTAAGTTTTTGAAAAAATATTTTCTTTCATATTTGAGTTCTTTGTATGATACAAAAAAAAAATATGTATGATGACTATGTGCCCAAAGTTGTAGAAACACTTCAAAAGTGAAAATTTATAAATTAAACTTTGTGCATTTAGTAATGGTTATACCAGGTTATACGTTCCGACTATGCGTAAGCTATTACTGAAAAAAGTGTTACCGTGGAATCGACAATATCCAAGCGTAGGACTGAGAAAACATACCACTACGTTTATAGGACTCTGTGGCCATTTAAGTGTTCAAATATTTACAAAGCTGCATACAAAAAATGAGCTGGTTATTAGTCATTTTTATGATCTCGTTATTTCGACATACTCGGCGTGGAGGACGCTTCAACTCAAACCTTCGATTTTGTAGGGCAATTGTTTGTCCGAGTTATTACCGTATCTTAAAATTTCTTAAAAAAAATCTGTTTCAAAAAGGGTGTCGAAATTTGATTTAAAATCGATTTGGTAAAATCGACATGTTTTACACCTGCGCACTTCATTACCTACTTCTTTGAGAATTTCTGCAGAGGAAAAACTTGGGCGTCTCGTCGAACCGAACGCTCACGAAGATTCAGCCTGTTATTAATCACTGAAAAAATCAGGCGCCAGCTGCTGGTCTATCGAGGTTTCAGACTTGGCCTCAGTGGCCCTGGAAAAGAAACATCCTGTATATAGATCATAGAGTATCAGCAAGTCTTCCACAATACCGCCGAAATACACTTGTATGCAAAAGTCCTCTTGATACAAAGGGCACTACAAATGAGTTGAAACCCACCTTGTTCTGCGAATGCAATTTTTCCATCCATATATACATATATAATACACATTGGTCTTTTTACCACATGACCACACTCCGTTCAAAATAACTGTCTCCAGAGTTTTATAGAGCTCTGTGCAGCTAGCACAGGTTTATGCCAACTACAGTCGCTAATAGCGCGGCCTGTACAGACATGGTAGATTTTGACAGTCACCCGTGTAAAAGCTTTGGGTTGCAACTGGATTGCTTTCTTTATTAATGTAGGTATACGGGCTATTAAAGGCATTTATAAGCACAAAAGCTTTGCACACCTTGGCTATTACCTACCTATTATTCACCGCATTGAACCATGTAATTCATCATCAGAACCCATCACAATATCCTTTAATGAGAGGTCCCATTGGACAAAATGGATGCGCGCGTGCCACAAATTCGTAATTAATTCAAATATGGTCACCAGGTGGCGTGGCAGATGGGGTTGATTTGCATCTGATACTGTATGGATACACCGCAGCTTATGGTCATTTGAATGTGGGGTAGGCTGGCTATCAGGGAGAATAGAGGAATTTCCAAAGCAGCTTTTCTCTCATTTTTTAAAGATATACTACAAGTCCATAATGCGTTGTGTACTGCGCTGCTATAACATTTAACGTGGACACTAGTTTGATACACACATATTAATCAAATACAGAGATTCGTCAAAGAAGAATGCAGATGGAATCTAAGACTCCAGTTCTCACCCATTAACATTGCAACCACTTCACACTTTAATTACGACCCAAAAACATGATTCAGTGTGAATTTAGTACCGATCAAAGCTTGAATCGGTTTCGTCATGCAAGCCCCTTTTGATTGATACATCATCATCTACCTGCCCTTTTCTTACACTAGGTAAGTGGGTTCGACATAGCATAACCTCTCTCTCTCAATCTTACTTTTAATAGGCGTCAACTCAGTATCTTTTTTAACAACTTAAAGCAAGAAGCCCATCTCATGTATATAAATTTATTTATTTCTTAAAACACTAGGATACATAAAATAATTATAGCTAGGTTGGTAAAAGGTAATTAAATAATCTAATATTGGTGCCCTGAGTTCCGGACAAGAGTCAAAGTCAAAGTCAAAATTTCTTTATTCATTAAGTTTTTTAGGATCATTTTGAAACGTCAAGAACGAGAAAGAGAAAGAAACGTCAAGATACGATATTCTGTGTTCAGATATATGTGTAGGTCATATCCACAAAGAACATAACTTACTTAAAGCAAGACATTTAACACAACGCCATCTAGCCCCAAACTGAGCAAAGTTTGAAATGTAATAGAACATACATTGATCATCAATCATCAATATTTATTAGGTAACCAACAGCTGGGGATAAGCCTCCGCCCCCAAACTCCACTCTAACCTATTATGAGCCTTTTGCATCCAGGTTGCACTATGTACAGCAGACATTTTGTCAGTCCACCTGACACCTGGCTGGTATTCTGCCACAAAATCCTCAGGACTGCCACTCCGTCAAAGCCTTACTCCACCTGCCTTACATCACCAAATTTTGCCAGATATCCTGCCCAAGTCCCTTTGAGTTTATTAATACGTTCACCGTATCACAAAATCAGAATAGATAAGATTATTCGATTATTTATTACTTAATACCTATTAAAAGCCCCTGAAAATTCCTACAAGTTCTCTCCAAAACCAATTGATCAATGTAAACGCTACCAATAACAATAAGAAAGTGATAAACAAAATGTATTTACTAACAACTCAACCATTATGATTTATCCAGTTCGATTTCATAGATAATGACTACGATAGTACTTGCACACCTTGAAGGCAGTTGGGTATAGCACACAGTCCAGGTGCTTACTAAATTGGAAAAAAGCTAATTTAAGGACCAACCCCTTGAACCGGTGTCTTAGACAGTAATGAAGACGCGCCTATATGTAGAGCTACGGAACTACCAGAATGGCTAATCAAACTCTTTTTTTTAGTACGACTGGTTGTTTGGCTTATGATAAGGCTGAAGGTGAAAACAGACTTACCAGGGATTCTCAACATAGGTACTGAGGCTGGCTACTATCACTAAATGCCGGAACACAACTAAAAATAAATATTATTATGGCGACAAACATAGGTACAAGTTTTTTTTTCATAAAAAACATGTCAAATAAACCTATTTTACACGATTTTTCGTACAAAAAACTTAAACGCGCTGCTCTTACCACCCACTTTTGATAAACTAAGTATTATTTTATGGATATCGTTTAAACGGTCAGCTAATTAAAGAGGTTTTGGTCAGCTCCAAAATGGGTTTTGTCAGCAAACAAAGGATTCAATGAGGCAAACAAAGTGAATAAAAATAACACCCAACTGACGTAAAATAACTTTACATCAGATTTTTTGCCGAATATTAATGTGAGTTACATGATGAGTTACTACTTTGTCCTATTTTATTGAGATACTCAATCGTCTATTAGGAAACTTATCGCAAAATAAATATATTAATGAACCAATAAAAACATAAATTATGTGAGGAAATCTTGTCTATGCAGGCAGCCCAAGTATTTTTCTCAGGCGTGTTAGTTTTTACATTCATAGGTTCGACTGAACTACACTGTAATTATCTGTCAATATCTAGGTACGCCTTTTTTTAAATATTACTGCGAAAAAGTGAACTTGATGCCTGCGTAGATTTCCTCCAAACGTGCACCACGTTAGGCTTCAAGGAATAAATCTACGAAAGATGGTATTTTAGATTGCTTCTAAAATACCATCTTTCGTAGATTTCCTATATAGACCACAATTTTCAAGTGTATTCAAAACCAACTTTTACGAACTTTCGATGTTGAGAAATTACAATCTACCAAAAACATTATGTACCTATTTGCGATCTGTACCTACCCTCCTTCTATCTCCTCATTCTATTCATGGTCTTTTTTGTATTGTTCAAAATGAACCGCGTGTCATCACATCACATCAGCTCACTTGAAAATCTAGTAAAGACGTGGCCTAAGATGAAGCACGCTTGTCTAAAAATATTCCTACGAATTGAGAACCTCCTCCATTTTTTGAAAGGAACCTATTCACCCTGGGTGAATACTACAAAGTTGTACTGGTGCGTAAAATAGACGAAAGCAACGAGTTCAATTCGTTACCAGCTCTTATGATCGAATATAATATATAATTTGAACTCTGTATGATAACATAATTGTTTTGGTGATCTATGTGGGGTTTAATATGCGGTCTTTCTCAAATAAACAAAACATGCATTTGTTTTTGTAAACCCCTATGGCCTCAGTGAGCAAAATAAGAAAGAGCAGAAGCTAGTCTTTCCGTAGCTAGAACCTGATTTCTGTTCCCAGTTAGTATAGTACAATCCTCGATAGAAGGTACTCGTATTTTGCCAGTTCTATAACGTTGTAACCCATAACAGATGCGAAAGAAACAGTAATACACTCACCAAGTGTTGTGTAGTGTGGTTCCTTTACCCTCTGTCTTAGATTAGGCCGATAAGCCCAATTATAGGCCAATACTGACACCGTGAAAATTAACATTATCTTGACCTTAATTTTTAATGTGCGTGAAATAAGGCCACAATGTCGGTGTTTCTTTATTTATATAGTGGATCTTCTGGGGTGACGGACCTTACGATACCATATTGGTGATGTATTAGCCGAAATTATTTCATTATTTAAAAGTAGTGTACTTTATAAAATACAGCACCAATATGGTACTTTGAACGCCTCAAAAATACAAGCAAGAAAGAAATAGACATATACAGACACAAAAACTGTAATACATGTATATGATATAGCAGGCAACACAACATTCAAACGAAAATACATAGTTTTGAACATACCACGTAAAGATAACGGGTCTAAAATAAAAATAAAAAGGTGTATAAAACACAAACACTTTATAGATGTGTGTGTCAATGAGATGCTACCACAGATGCTACAGTAGCAAATAGGCCATGGCTCAGAATAAATACCTGCTGTTTACCAGTATAGGTATAACCTAAAAATATTTGGTAACATAATACCCACTAGGTATTTTGATCTGAAAATATATTCGACTCTTTTTTCGCTTTTAAACGAGGCATTCTCTGAAGAATATAGACCTGCTGCTAAGTTAACGAACTGTCAACTGATGCGCTGTCACTCCGCTGAGCTGCAAGACTTATTGGGTTATTCTTGATTCGACCGAATTATTGCTTCTTCTATTTCCAAAATAATGAACTGGCAAATTAATAAGCTAGATGATAGAAGTTACATAGAGCATTTATCGCATTCAAATACCACTTAGAAAAACGTATGTTTTATCCATGTTCATGTGTCACTGGTAAACCGCAGTGACACGGCGCGTGCGCATCCCACACATTCGATGCGTTAAATTTATACAAGGAGTCGCAAATTAGGGCTGCGGTCTCTGTGGGACTTACCCCCGATAGTTCCGTTGACTGCCTACTAGTTTGCATAACGTGTCGCCTGAACCGAGATGTACACGCTCTTTGGTTACGACTGAAGATTAGGACCCCGATTCTACTAAACCAATCGCTTCCCAATGACAATGGCATCTACGCAGAATTGGTGCCTTTTGGTATTCTAGTGGCCATTCCGCGGTGATACTATTGTCATTGTGAAGCGATTGGTTTAGTACTGTTGGGGCACTGCGTTGTGTAATAGCTTATTCTTGCAACAAATGCTGAGTCGGACGCCAATTTGGGGCATCTCACTTTCGAAAGGTAGGTAATCAATGACACCTACCTATTTGTCACTCGCGTATTTTTTTTGTCACCCGCAGGATGTTCATTTAAATCGTTATAGATTTATATTATATACGCAAATGTTTTGCGTTTTGGTTTACTTCAAAAAGACAGTCAGTTTGTTTTTGGCTAGTTTGTTTGAATTATGCCATATTCGTCCCTAGGAAGTTCGGCCCATAAAAAAATATGTTTCATTGTGTATCGTATTCGGCACATATATTATTTCAAAAAAAATTTGTTTTGTACTTAGGTTACCTTATATTATGTACTATAAATGGCGGTCGGCATCGTTGTCATCAGTTTTAAGGTAATATATTATATACTTATTAAGTAACTATGTTTTTATTCCACCGTCGTCGGATCCAGGTCGGGAAAATGTCGTGAGTATGTTTATAATGTCCACAGATGGACAGAGCCTCTTACAAAACTGGAGGTTTCGCATTTATCCAGTTTTCATTTTTAAGGTGTGCAATAAAGTATTTTTCATTCATTAATTCATTCATTCATTTATCCCCACGCTTGGCAGGCGGATCGGAGATTGTAGTAATTTTGTAAGATAATACACAGAAGTAAGCTGCACTTCTGGTCTTCGCGATCTTAGTTAGGGGGTTGATTCTCAAGCCGCTGCTTGCCACCAGCCGGGTTGGTTATTGCAGTATTTAAAGGTTGTCTGAACGAGTTTGCCCATTTCTATTGCCCATTGTGGTTTGCTTGTTTAATTATATATTTCTATTGCCCATTGCGGCAATAGAAATATTATATAATCAAACATTGCTTGTTTGATTATATGTATATGTTTCTTGATGTACAATTAAGATTTTTTTTATGATAAGACGGGGAAGCGCTTGTCCTTCATCTCATGGTTACAAGTTGAGATAAGGCCGAAGGTGGAGGCGTACTTCACCCGGAATCCTCAACAAACTGCGGAACTGTTTACGGAACTTGCTGGAACACAACAATTTTTAGAATTGTTGCTATGGCGACAGAATTAGGTAAGATGGTGGTAGCTAGCCGTAGACACAAACAAAGTCCTACCACCAACCAAACCAAGCACAATATATTGTACTCCCCATGGAGATCGAACCCGGGATTGGGTTTGACCACTAGACCACAGAGGCGGTTATCTATCTATCTATTGAAGTTTAGTAGTACCTAAGTAAGGAATTCGGGTGAACGCTGATACCTCATGCATGACCCCCTGCCTCCCTGCACCTCCGCATATTATCACTTTGTCTCTCGCGTTATTATAGGGAGGGGTTCATAGTGAATAGTTGGCACATGTCTCAAGTAGGTACCCCGCTTAAACTTTCGGTTGCATATCCAGTACTACCATCTTACAATAGCTTCTTTTACATTACCTTTCTTATAAATATTTCTAAATGTTCCACTAGTGGCATCTAGTGGCGTTCCTTGGTGACTTAACCAAAATCGACACATCACACTAATAATAAAAAAACTAATGTCAAAAATAAAACTAGTGTATTGCCGCTCCTTCACGCCGAGACGGCAGAAAGGATTTGGATAAAATGTGGTACAAAGGTAGTTTACCCCCTGAATTAACACAAATTCAATTTTTTATCCCATGTCAGTTCATGTGGCATAGAAATGGGATGTCAAATATCGCCATACGAAACATACTGGTTCTTTGTTGCTCTTATACCTACTGACTTTACGGACTGACTGAGCTGATATTTTGCACGTAATTGTCCCGGAAAAGTGCGGTATTCCTGCTGGATGGCCAAATAATTCTAATATGTTTGTTTCTCCTTGATGCTAAAACGGAGAATGGAGGAAAGAAAAGTGAAGAGCGAATGGTTTAAGTTTTCCGTTGGGATAACTAACGTATCTTAATATAGATAACTTATTCTTATCCTAGAAAATATTGTGTTCCTGTGGGATTGAAATGCATTTATTACCTACTTTACCTACTCCTTCGCACAAAAACAGCTGCAGTTGCATACATTTGAAATGTTAGCATTAAAATGTGTGTTCGCAGGGTTGCAAGTTACTTTCACGCGACAAGTGTTTTTCAATCGCAAAAAAATAATTGAGACGATCTGAAATTTTATTCGAAGTGTTTCTTTCAATTGCATGTGATATGTGATAAGATAATATATTAATGAAACGGATAAAGCTGAAAAATCTTGCTCTTACGCTATATCCGTTCCGTTTTCTTAAAAACCATATGCCGTTCTTTTTTCAACGTGTACAAACTTTTTTATCGCAGGTAACACCGTGGGTAAAATAAAAAGACATGTAGCCTTCATTGAAGTTACAAGTAGCGCCATCTGTTGCATTTACAAGTCATTGCGTAGGTCCTTAAGAACCTATAGAATCTTACGGGATCGAGCACAGGATTTTCAAGAACCCTCCACGATAGCCATAGTCACATTCTAGTTAAAGCCCTTTGAAGTTTCATAGTGCTCCGATAGGTGGATTCACCTACAACTTTACTCAAAAAATTATAATCATTGTAGGTAAGTAGATACCTACCGTAATTTAAGTTAGGTGGGTACCTAAGTACATAAGATATAAAATTAAGCAGTATGATAGGTACATTCCTGCCTACTTTAAAATAGGTATGGGTACAGTTAAATATTTCAGAGATTGTAGTATTTGGAAGGTATCCGGTAGGTTATTATCTACCGCCTGCGCAGTCGCATTCGGAATCGCAACCAGCACACAAGGAGAAAGGCAATGCAACAAAATGCTGGTCAATTTGAATTTGAGACATTTTTATCCCATTACTACTGTATTCAAACGACTGGTTCTTCTCGTCTCGAAAACAACGCATTTTTTATTGTACAGTGATAATGATAACCCTAGGTCGAAAGGCACAGATGCATAAAGCAAGCTGCAACAAACAATGGCCAATCAGAACCCACTCCTCTCCATCACTCATCCACGCATTCGAAATTCAAACCCCCATTCTACATTCTAAATTCAACTCAATAGTGCAATTAGGGTATTGTTGACGTTTTCAAAATGGTTGATTATTTAGCCTCATTATTGGCATGGCACATGTAAATATTTATACAATCCTAATTTGACTATTGTACTAAAGTTAATTCATATTTTACTCGTTCTTAGCACGAGTTTTGAGCATAATGAACCAGATGATTGAATGAACCTACCTACCACTTTACTTGCGAATAGTGAGTGAATCAAATTAAGTACCTACGTACAATCAATTTGATAGCAATAACAATGCAAGACCGCTTGCTTTCATATATCAATAGTGTCAAAGGCATTTTTTAATGGCGTTTGCGATTTGCGTTTAAGTAATGTTATTTTTTGTACTTTGTGCAAGTAACATTATTATTAGTATAAGTACGGAACATACGATTTTTACACAGCGCCATCTAGCTCCATACTAAGCGGAGCATATAATATGTGGAAACTTAAATATATAATATAAGCCACACTGGAGATAACGAGGATAAGGCTGTACAAATCAGTAGGGTTGAATAATAAATCAGTTGGTAGTAGCTCTGCCTTCTGCGCTGTAGGTTGTGGGTTCGATTCCCACCCATTACAAACATTTGTGTGATGAATATAGATGTTTGTTCTGTGTTTGGGTATTGTATCATATACCTAGTACGTATGTATTTACAAAGTATTTAAGCGTCCTATCTGTAATCTAGTTCCCATATAAGCTATGCTTAATTTGGGGCTAGACGGCGCTGTTTGAAATTAATGTCCTGTAATATTTGTAATTAATACACATAAAACTATACTTATATAAAAGTAAATGAATATACATATTGAAAGTGTAGAGTAAAATAAGAATATAATTATCAATAAATTAAGATATACATAAGATAACATATGTTTAAGAAATTATATATCTAATTATGTCCCAATTTTGGAACCAATATACATTGTATACCTACCTAATTAACATTATATAAGGATCGGATGAGAAGAGGAGGCCTTTCATTGAAGTAGGAAACGGAACTTTTATTGAATTGAGGCTATTGTACAGCGAAAAACTATGGCAAAGGAAATTAAGATCGAAATTGGATGTCAAGAAACCATAACAAGAACGACACACACACGGCCTTGTATTTTTAGGCATTCAGTGAGACGATTGCTATGAAAAAGACAAAGGCATCAGAGAAGGAGTGTAAGTTTTAGTATTGTTATTAACTCTAAGTACTTACCCACTTTTAGCATCGGTAGGTGCAACTTTAGAAATTACTGACGATAGTAACGTAAGATAAGAATTCAAATCGTTTAAAAGTTGCCTTGGTTATTCAACAAGAGAGTCTAATTACTCAAGGTGGCTTGAAAGGGAACGCATTAAGAACATGATGATAAGAACGACGAACTTCCTGACAGTCACTGACGCAATAGGTACACTAAATATATTGTAAGCGGAAAATAAGCGGGTAATAGTGAGTTATCAGCCTCATCTGCAACAAGAACAAGGTTAGTTTCATTCGTCTTGCAAGCGCCTTGAAGAAATAGCTGAGACAAGACGCAAGATGTTTTGATATTTTCTTTGATCAGGCGATTCCTGCGTATCATTGTTAGCCAATCTTTGTTTTGTGTCAGTCATCCACTCAACGGCCACGGTGTGCCCGTGGTACCCGTGCAAGGTACAATGGTTAAATTGTAAGCAGAATTTATATATTGCTTACAATATCTGCTTATACGGGTAATAGAGAGTGATCAGCCTCAGCTTGAACAAGAACGGGGGTAATCAATGTAAGTGTCTCATTCGTCTTGCAAGCGCCTTGAAGAAATAGCTGAGACAAGACGCTGGATGATTTAATATAATGTCTATCAGGCGCCTATGCACATACTCTTTGTTTGCCAATCTTTTTTTTTATAATACAAGTTTATTTTTATTGTCTAACTAAATATAACATTACCTGCGTCGTTATATCTAGTTTCAGGTAAAATGGGATAAAATATATGCATTAGAGAGTATAAAAAATATCAACTATAAATTTTAATCGGTTTAAAAATAAAACTGCCTCCGCGTCCTAGTGGTTTGCCCGTCGATATCAGATCCAGAGGCCCCGGGTTCGATCCCCAGGGGGGTGCCGAGAAATAGATGGGACGGATATGTAGGTGACTAACCTACATAATCTATTTCTCGCAAAAAAGGGTACCGAGCGGGAAAAAGCTAGACTTATAAAGATCACGTGAAAATATTTTTTCGGCCACCTTACGGCATATTGCGTGCATTTTGAGAAGTGCAGAAAACTAACTTATTATTTAGTCATTTTTCAGTTAATTGTAGACCAATGGGTAAATACTAGGTAGTGTATTAAAAAGTGTGATTATTCCCGTTATTTCTTAAACCCACAATAACTAATTTCAAATACGCCTGAAAATTTACGTATTAAAGAAGAAAATCTCTGAAGCTACTTAATAACCAAACTTACAAGATTGCGGATTTTCATGGAATCCTCGTATCTAAACGTATACAGAGAAAGAAAGTAAATTCGCTTTGAAAGTCCTCGATAAGCATAACCTACATAACATAACGTTACGTTTAGGAATATTATTTTGGAGTTGCATCATCCATGCGTCCAATCATCGCGATGCCTTCACCATGACTCACGTGAATGCACGTGTAAAGGAAGAATACTTCTCTGCTATCTGGTACATACCGGAAATTATGACCAGATCAGTTTTTCGATCTTTAAGGTTCGGTATTTCAGATCTAATTTCTGTATGTTATAAATATACATTCTCCGGTCTTGGAGGAGATTCATCTTATCTAACAGTAGACGGGACCAATCCATTTGCCAAGCAAGGTGATTATGATGCTGTGGCCACCATTTTACCACAGACTTTTTGGGTTGAGCTCGCCTTTGCCTTACTAATGTTTGTATGCTTATAATATATTTAATGTGTGCAATAAAATATAAAGTCTGATTTCTAAATTGTTGTGTTCCAGCATTTAGAGGTAAAATAGCCGGTTCCTAGTCTGTTGAGGTTTCCAGATAGAGTCGCTTCCACCTTCGACCTTATTATAACTTGAAAATCAGGTGAGATGAAGGCCAATCACAATGATGATGATGAACTAGCTTACCCAGTAGGTGTCTCTTGACTCTTTGCTTGAGGATATTAGGGTGCACACTGCGCATAATAATATGCCGACTCCACTTATTGCGGGATGGAGCAGGGAGTTGATGGTGGCACATTAAAATAACAAAGGTCAGGCTAGCGTATTTTATTGAATTATGAGTTTAGTAAAGAGAAAGAGTGTCATTTTTTTTAATATGCTCCTGAACTTGCGTTGCATTTTTTGTTGAAAACGATTCATTTTATAACACGTATTTTACTTACTCGCCCATGACCTTGACCCTTGTGCCTTGGTACATCACCATAATTTCTAAGCACGGGCTTTACAAGAGTATACCAACATATACGAGAGTAAAAGCCCTGCTTAGAAATGTAAGGTTAATGCTCGTTCAGCCGCTCCCTAAATCGACTGACCGTAAGTTGTAAAAGTGGACTCCTGTTACCAAGCCGTTCTCTAAATGCTTTCTATGACTCATGGGAGATACCTCACAAGTTGGTATATTGCTTTATGTTCCCGGTAGGCAATGACTCATTGACTTTTTCTCCGCTGATTTAAATAACATCCCTAAAAAAATATGTTGGTGCCTGATTGACTGGGCCTCTGACTACAAATTACCAATACTTTAACACAAAAATATACTGTAAGTATTTGTTGTTAGAATATTTGTTATTCGAAGGTTTACATGTCAGCTGATGTATCGACCTCTCTAACTCAGGCCGTGGATATCGTAAAAGTCGGCTAATAGATCTCAATAGAAGGAGAGCTGCTTCTGTGAATTATTTGAAAATTTAAACAGCGTTCAACTCTCTAAGCTCTCCATTTGGAGGAGGCACTGTCCAACAGTGGACATTAGATTGCAGTCGATGTATTTTGATAGATCATTGATCATTGTGAAAAAATACTTCCAACAGCAAGGAGGAAGTGAGCGCGTTTATGTCTTTTGTATCAATAAGTGAAGGAGTTGACTGATTCTAAATCCCCCTGAATATTAAATTAGATACCTGTATTCAATTTATCGGGATAAGTAATTCTGATTATGACTACCTCATAGTGGTCGAAAATAATCTTCTTCTTTCATCGACCCCTTCTAATCAGCCTGCGGGTGATGTAAAACGCGACTTTTAAAAAAAAAATATTGTACGACGAGGAAGCGCTTGGCCTTCATCTCACCTGGTAACAAGTTGAGATAAGGCCGAAGATAGAGGCGCACTTCACCCGGAATCCTCAATAAACTGAGGAACTAAAGGATCATTAACCAAGAGAAGCACAGCTGGTAGCTTCTGTGCTACAAACCTATCACCTTCAGGTACTACGATCACCATTCTGACAGTCGTGGCCAGCGTGGTGACTCTTGAACCCTCCGCTTTTATTGCAGGTCCCAAGTTGGACATTTATGGGCTGTTGATGATGATGATGATACTTATGTACTTAGTTATTACCCGTGACTTTACCCAAATATATATAAAGTCGGTACCTGCATACCTAACATCTTTATCGAAAAAAGTCGAGTATTGTGCGTAATAAAAAAGTTGGTTATAACTTACCTACTTAGTATTATTATTCTAATTATTATAACTAATGCATTTATTCAATAAAAAGTACAATTAAACTAACTATGTACAAAGGAATCAGTCAGATTACCTAAGGACCGTTACAAACGGCCTATAGGTAACTCAACTGTTCCAGACCAGTACCATTATAACTTACTTTAATTACCAGGTGAATTTAAGCTTTGTACCGGCCAAGTGCGGATATGCACACTAGCTGGCCTATTACAAAAAATGTACGGTTTTATTTGGGTTTCATTCTGTTTCAATACAAAATGGCGGCTTTTCTTTGCCCGAAAAATTGTTTAGCAGAAAAACCGCCATTTTGAAACAAAATTAAACAATTATGTGACTTAGGTGATATGCCAGCAGGGTTCCGACCCTCATTTGAAGGCAAAAAAATCTAGAGAAAATAAGATACCTATTATTACGGTTCATGAGATACATCCCGTGTGATACAGACAGACAGACTTCGAAAGCTGAGTAATAGGGTCCTAAAACAAAATTTCCTCCAAATAAAACTCCAAGAATTGGCCAAAGATCGCGTGGGAGTAGAATTCGGGACCCAGGAAATGGTTTATTTGGTCCCGCCATTCCGTGAGACATGTCAGGGCATGCCTCTGGGTATACTTTTATTTTTGGGACTTAAATTGGGTCCGAGAGACAAATTTGGTGTTTTATTACGTCGCATGATGCTTTCAAGGGATGTTATCGGGCGCTGAGAAGCGTACATACTACATATATTTGGTGGAGGCTGTCTCATATTTTCATATTATAAATTATCAACAAAATTTGAATTTAACTTTTAGCTAGCTAGCCTAGTTATAAGAAGGTAGTTAGTACTGTATCTAGTACCTACCTGCATAATTAGGCCTATTCCACTATCCCTCCAGGCTATACCCACCGAACGGTAGACGAAAGGTATCACGTAGGGATATAGACATAATTGCTTGGTTGGTTCAAAGATTTCATCCAAAGTTCGGTCCGAAGGTAACTTTTTTTTCTATGCGAAAAGCGTTTGGCCATCATCTCACCTGGTTTCAAGTCATAATAAGACCGATGGTGGAAGCGCACTTCACCCGGAATCCTCAACGGTCTGAGGAACTGGCTATCTGACCTCTTAATTCTGGAACACAAACAATTTCGAATTGGTAACTAGCCAGCCAATTAAATACCCCGCAGGTCCAAGTGGTCTAACTCGGGCAATATTTGCTCAAACTGAGCACAAACTGTTGAGGATTCCGGGTGAAGTGCGCCTCCACCTTCGGCCTTATCTCAACTTGTAACCAGGTGAGACGTAGGACAAGTGTTAACCCGTCGAACAATAAAAAAAAATCGCACGCAAGTGCTGAGGGTTACGATACTGGTGTTAGGACTTTTAAAAGTCCACCTGCTACACACTGGTTAGCGTCCTGCCGGTTTATCATGTTCCGTAGATGCGCGGGAGAGCCTTCTAGGAAAACTCCTATCGTTGACCTCTTGTTCTGACCTACAGCTAGATAAACCAAGAGCTTTGTCGCCTAAGGTCCACGTATCACTAGTCTTAGCCTTTGTAGTCTTAACATTGTCTTGAGATTCCGCGGCGCGCATTATAACCGTCTCTGTGTTCTAGGGGTTCCCCAACGGTATCAGATCAAGAGAACACCCCTGTATACATGTGGGAACATTATCGTGATTGATTTGGTTGGTGACAGGACTTGGTTTTAGTCCGCCTGGCTTTCTACCACCATCTTGCCTTAGTCTGTCTGTAATAATCTTAACTCAGTCTGTCGCCATCATAACAATACTAAATTTGTATGATCCGACATTAAGAGGGTCATGAAGTTAAAAGTTAAAAACAAACAGCATAATATTTCATTTCCATAATTTATATTTCTACAACTAGAGATTTTTACAAAGCGTTCTGACACGGTGATTTATACATGAGATCTTACAATGTTTTAAACAACTCATGATATAAGTTTGTATAAAAAAACCCTTTTTTGATCCATTTATTTGGGCTCTGTTATAACAACATACATTTAAACCATACTTAACTATAACAGATTAAATTTTACATCTTCTAAGAGGCATTTTACAAACATATATTTTTGCTTTTCTTTACGTTGTTGAGAGACAGCAATTTTTTTCTTAAAAACTCATAAAAAATCTACTCTCCTCTGCTTTACTCATAAAAAACATGTACCTATGTAGAATTATTAAACTTAGGTAGTAGTTTTTAGTAGGTACCTTGAAAAAATACATTGAAAGTTCACACTCAGTATTTAGAAATTCGCAGTGGTTTCTTAGTTTTTATAGGGTATGGTTATTTTTTAGCAAAAAATAGCAAAACGCCATCCACCTACCAAGCCTGGTGGTTGTGGCAAAACCCTCCAGCTTTGGAGGAAGCTCTGTACAAGTTGATATTAGTGGGCTGATGTTGATAGCAAAACAATAATTAAATGTCAATAAAATAAATGATGTAGTTAGCTAGGTATATTGTTACGTAAAATATCCATCAGAAAGAAATATACATATTGCGAAAGTTACAAATATTAATAACGTAAGTAAGTTCATAAAGTGTTAATAAATAAAAAAAATTAAACTCTTCATCCAAATAAACAGTGATGGACATAATTAGTGGAACGCAACAAAAAAGACACAAACTCGTTGGTTGCCCATCTGTTATACTCTTTGGTGCTCATTACTGTTATACTCTTTGGTGCTCATGCTGATCACTAGCTGGTCTATGAAGAACACACCGTGGCGTTTGAAGTAATTCCTTTTTTAAATTATTTTTTTGGAGTATATGGCCAGTGTGTGACTTTATGTATCCAAACTTTTTCTTTGGTCGATGTAACGTTCCTCTAAATATGTCCATAACTGTATTGCACCACAGAACAATGAATCATGTGTTCTGTGGTATGCACCTATATTAAAATGAATTGATGACTGACAATCAACACACAACGCAAAGCACAAGTCCTAGAGACATGATATTTTCAGCTTAGCATCCATTTTATGTTTAGGGATGGGAGAACGAAGATTTAATGACCACAAGTCACTTATTGAAAAGATTCTTTAGAATCTTAAGTAGTTTTGAGAAACGATGAAGGCTCAGTAGTGCCGGTCTTCCATACAAAAGTAGTTTGTCGTTCGTCTCGAAATGACACGTCCAATGCAAATGAAATTGTGCGAAATATCATAGAAATATAAACTTTTAATTGGCCTTCCTATTATGTGACATTTGGTTGCATAGTTATTCAATAATCTATTGTACAAACCTAGCTGTAAGTTTTCCAAAAATTGTAAAAATAAAATAAAATAAAATAAAATAATATATGGAACAGATTTTTCAATTGAGAACACTCTTTTTCATACCCTTAGCTTTTATTGTTTCAATGTTCGCTCTCATTGAGAGCGAAAACCAGCGGTACTTCTGAGCCGTAAAATGTTACAGATAGCCTCAAATTAAACATAAATCAAGCTCATACTTTAGGAACACGAGGCGAAAATAGAAGCTAAATAAAATATTTGATAATTTACAATAAAATCTTTACGTAATAATCGAGCTAAAGGTCCGTTCACATGATCCATACAGTTGCACTGTACTGGCTTACTTGACCGCTGACAGTACAAAAACGGAAAACACGAAAAATTTTAAATCGCATCTCCCACTTTCTTCTAGTGATATCCGTTGTAAAGTCTAAATATTACTATTTACAGTACCTAAACGCATTGTACAATGCGAGTCAAGTGGATTTACTGATATGAAGCGGTTCTTTAGCTTGAGTGTTTAATTTTCTTTGTCGCTAGACGCCGCATCCGGGTTTTTTCTGAGGGTCCAGTAATCTGTAACAATAAAAAAAAACGTAAGCACAGAACAGACACATCCTTAATTTTACACAGCGACATCTAGCCCCAAAATAAACAGAACTTGTAATATGGGATTTCGATTACGGATAGAATACTCGTACTTATACTTTTTTGTAAAAACATACTTACTATCAATATATATCAACACCCAAACACAGAGCAAACATCTATATTCATCACATACATGTTTGTCCTGGGTGGGAATCGAGCCCACAACCCACAACGCAGAAGGCAGAATTACTACTAACAGAGCTGTGAGGCTTTTAATGTTTAAATTTATCAATCTTACACGTAAAACATAGGTATAAGTACATATATTTGAAATCAATCAAATACATCAGGTATTATATCAAATGGTCAGATTCTCCAAAACAATCTACATTTTTAAAAATAATTTACGCTGTCATTACTTTTCCTCGACCAACTTATGATTGTCTCGTTTGCTACTGCTGTTTTAGTTTCTATTTATATATATTTTTTAGTAATGATTGGATATTTTGTAATGTATTGTATGTTTTGTTATTATTAATAAGTAGCTATATAAATTAATATTTGTTTTAGTACACCGCTTTGTCTGCTCTTTACTATCCTTTCCATCCAAAGGTTGCCTGGAAGAGATCGCTTTTGGCGATAAGGCCGCCCATTGTACCTAGTTTAAGTGTATTTATTGCTTGTCTGTTTATTTTTGTTTTTTGGTGTACAATAAAGAGTTTATCTATCTATCTATATCGAAATACGCGCTATTAACTTACACGTAACTACCAGATTAGAATGTCCTCAGGCTTCAGAATGAAGGAACTTAAAGGTTCAGGGTTATTTTTATAATGCATGGGTAGGTGTAGGTGCAATAAGATAAATATTGGGAATTTCCCACGGAAACGAATTCCCGGATATGTAATTTAAAGATCAAATAAAACCGATACGTGTGAATTTTAACTTGGTTCTGTATCTGTAATGCTACACCTTATTGTTATAAAGAATACCAGAAAATGACAAAAGGTACCTCACACGCAAGTTTTCAAGAACCGACGTTGTTATCTTTATGTTAAATTTTAAGACAGTCAGTCTGACTTTCTTAAAATTTAACATCCGATTTCGGTTAAAAAACGTTTGGCAAATCAATGTTTCAGAAGTGGTTCTTAACTGTGAATTAAAAAAAAACGTTTTCACCTTGTTCTTCTTATCATATATAATGTACTTTAACTTTGATTAATTTGTAGATATATCTTTATATTCTTTTCAGACAAGCCTACATAGATTTTCGCATTTAATTGTAATTTTGTTTTTAATTACTGTTTGTTCTCCAAATAAACCAAAATAAATAAATTAACGAATAGCGCAAACCACTGTTCCAAGAGACTTGAAATTCTCAAGGTAGCTTTCATTTGTAGTGTATGATTTCAGATTCTCACGCGGGTAGTTCTCCGGGGCGCAAATCGCGGGCGTTTCACATGTATGAATATTCTTACGGTTTGAATTGAATTGAATAAACACTTTATTGTACATGCTCATCGGTATAAGTAGGTAGCGATACATTACATGGTAGCGCACAAGTTAGACTTTCACAAGTTCATTAAACAGTAATTAAAAAAAATAAAAAATTACTTTTCCTTTTTTGAATTTTTAGTTACTATATAACAGTCATATTATATCGATTTAGATACGTATTTGCCGTGGCGGTCGCGACCTGAGTATCGACCCCCTCCAACTTAGCCCATGGATGCCGTAAAAGTAGACTAAGGGATCCCACCAGAAGAAGGGGTGCAGTTTCCTTCTGTGTATTATCTACACCTGTGCTGCGATCATCAATCCGCCTGCCAAGCGTTGTGATTATGGCAATATCATCCCGCTTTGAAGGCGGCTCTATCCAGCAGTGGACACTAATGGACTGTAGATGTTGGATACCTGCTTATTTACTTAGTAAGGTCGTTTTGGCGTGATTGACGACTAAGACTGGGAATAAAATCGTGCACAATATAAAATTACTTGGAAATATGGTTCAAAATCGTTTACCATCATACCTTTTGTTAAAAAAATAAAGAACGCTAATTAAAAGTGTAAAAACAACAAAAGCTATCTAACTCGAATCAAGAGGACCGGTTTCACCGTGTGCCTGACACGAGAGAAAAAAAAGAAAAAAATATTTTTCGGACGTATTTATTGAGCTGGCAGAGCTACCTGAGTTACGCGAACGAGCCGACATTGTAAAATCTTTAGGATTTATGCATAAGAACGTATGCAAATTCAAATACTTACCTACCTTTTTTTCGATAGATTTTTTAACTACTATTAAAAAAGCATTATCAGGTTGTTTTTATTATGGTAATATGATTATCAAACGTCGTTTGACTACAATCTTACAGTATTGATATTAAATGATGATGATGATGCAGCTATATTCTGTTAACCACATCGCGTGACATAGACGAAAACGAAAATTATGGCGAGATAAGGAATGGCTAAACCAAAAACGTCTTTCATTGCCAGCATACTATTAAGCCTAGAAGAAATTAAATCTACGCGAGCAATCGTCAGAGTCCCAGGAGTGAAACTTTGCTGACATTACAAAATGATGACTCTTATGATATAAAAAAGTATGAAATAATTTGACGATTATATTCCTCATTTAAAATAAAATCTAACTAAATAAGAAATTAAAATAATCTGTACATTGTGGAATCTTTGAATTCGGGTTTATAAAAGATCCTAAGATTTACCTAAGTCTTTCCACATAACAATAACTTTCATTGTTGTGTGCCGGCAATTAGTGGTAAAATAGCCTATTCCTCAGTCTGTTGAGGATTCCGGGTGAAGTGCACCTTCGGGATTATCATAAGCGCTTATAAAAAAGGCTATTCAAATAAAAGTTTTTTGAAATTTGGACTAAATTTCTTTAAAAGTGCCATTATATGTATGTATGACAGGTACAAGACATATTTGAACTTAAAAATGTAGTTTTTAGTAAAACTGCTAAGGAAAAATGTTTCGCCTGACGCGGCAGTGTAAGGCAAGTGTAAAGTCGCCCTTATTTTTTGTTTTCTGCATTGTACAACAATGGCCCAATGTGGCTTACCGCTGTTTTCGTTTATGGACTTTTTTGGATTTACATGAAATAAATTATAATAATACAGCAGTAACTTTGGCTGTTCCAGAATCGTCGTAAAATGGTTTTGAATTTTAAAACAGCATACAAAGTGTTGAAGAATAAAACATAAAAGTTTTAAGTCAAAGTTCTGCCAGAGTTGCATGCATTATGAGAGTTGGAAATAAAGAAAATGTTTAGGTCAAACATGTAATAAATAATCATCATCTGCCTTCGGCGCTGTAGGCTGTGGGTTTGATTCCCACCCAGGACAAACATTTGTGTGATGAACATAGATGTTTGTTCTGTGTTTGGGTGTTGTATCATATAGTACGTATGTATTTACAAAAAGTATTTAAGTATTTTATCCGTAATCTAGTTCCCATATTACAAGTTATGCTTAGTTTGGGGCTAGATGGCGCTGTGTAAAATTAATGTTCTGTAATGTTCTGTTCTGTAATATATCATTAAATAATACCTTTCTTTGCTTATACAAGTACATATACTTTATATAAGAAATATATGTTTATTAACATACCAGATTTTATTATTTATTTTACGCGTGTAAGGTTTTGTTTTAAATGGAAAGGCCATGCCTTTGACTGCTACCTCGTCTGATGTTAAGCGATGACGCAGCCTACGATAAAGTACGCTTGCCTAGAAAGTACTTATTCACTCTTGACTTGAAGACCCCATGTTATAGTGTTCGGGAAACACAGACTCAGGCAAAGCATTGCATTCTCTGGCGGTACGCATTATAAATGTGGTAGTTAGACGTATCGCCGAGTGTCTCGTTGTCCGAAAGGAGGTAGGTACCTACTCCTTTGCAGACACAGTACCTACTCACTTTTATTTGGAAATTCTGCAAGCTATGATAAGCATACGCGGTAGGTAACAGCTACCGTATATACTTCTTGTGTTGGTTTTTGGCAAGTATGCCAAACTGTTCCTTTCTTCGAAACAGTTGCAAAATGCAAATGCTTCAAATGCTAAATGCATAAAATAACTCCCGAGCCATATGCATCCGAATACCTTCTGAGAATTATGCAGAATGCAAGAACGTTATTTTATTTTCGTGGATTTATTGTCAGAGTTATAATTAATTGGGAATTACAGTGTTGGGTTTCGTGCAAGTGGTTTTAGCGGGCGGGCGTTCAACCAGCGGTAGATTTGACATTTCGAAATGATCCTAAAAATATTAATAAATAAAAAACAATGACTGACATTGTGTACTGGTGGTGCGTATCTCTCCTTAAATCAGCGTAATTCTAGTATATATTAATACGCTTCAAATTTACAACAAGTAAAAATAAATGTTTCGATTTTTTACCACATAATCTTAAACTATTAAAAAGCATAACTTGGCTATTTTTTGCAATCTAGATTGCTACTAAATTTATACTAAAAACTTCATTACAGATTTTGAACTAGACTTCTACGTATAGTAAGGAGCTCGAAAATTAAAAAAAAATGGCTTACAGCTCTGCCTCCGACGGCCTTATGTAAGATGGTAGTAGCTACCACCAAACCCAGCACAAAATTTATTGTAGAGACTCCCCTGGGGATCGAACCCGGACCTCTGGATCTTACACCGGTTGGCGAACCATATACACAGAGGCGGTATTTCGACTACTTTAACAGTATCTGTGATATATTTTTCTTCAATTCAACTCTGTTTACTAACATAGCCGCACGAGTATATCTATAGATACGCACAACGCATCGCATGTCTGTATGTTCCCGTTAGGCCAACGGGTTAGCAACCTCCATGTCCGGAAAGAGTACGCACGATTGTAGGATTTATCTTCGGATTAGTCGGAAAAGAGGTGCAATAACCTTCTTATCTAGCCATCTAGATTTATGAGACCGGGTTTGTATTACATTTGTGGGACAGGTATCTCCAGTAAGCTTCAATTTCTACTACGAATCATGTCATATTGTTTCCGTACGGATACAATATGGCAGGGACCCTGTTGCTTAGCTGTCTGTCCTTCTGTCTGTCTGTATCTCATGAACCGTAATATGTAGACAGAGTGAAATGTGGGTCGGAGTCCCGGTTTAATTTAAAGCAATCCTTGTGTTTTTTTTATCACTTGGAAATCAATAAAACCCAGAAGATCAAATAAAACGAGAGTTCATAAAAGAAATTCCATTCTCACGGTAGCTACCGATGTCTTACCGACAATAGAATCCAATCGCTCAAGTTTTTGTGATCTTTGATTTCTTCAAACAAACCGTAGATAGGTTGGATCATTTCGGTAAACTACTTCACTACCTAAACACTACCGAATGGAAACAGCATTTCTTTAAATAATAAGATCCAGGGCTTAGCTTGGTTGGTTTTGGTTGGTAGTAGGACTTTGTTTAAGTCCGCCTACCACCATCTTACCTAATTCTGTCGCCATAACAATTCTTAATAATTATTGTGTACTGGCATTTAGAGGTAAGATAGCCAGTTCCTCAGTCAGTTGACGATTTCGGGTAAATTGCGCTTCCACCTTCGACCTTATCATAACTTAAAAATCATGTAAGATCAAGGCCAAGCAACCGCCCGTCGTATAAGAAAAAAAAACTTAAGAACCCTTGCCTAAGTATTACGCTTAGAAAAAACTTTGGACACCTCATTCAATGTGTATTTGTTACTGGAAAATAATCAGTAAGTAGCAAATTAACAGGGATTAATCAGGTAAGTAGAATAATTATTTTGTATGCTATTCTGCCACAATGTTACAACCCTGTATGGGTCCTTGAGTCCTCGTCTTGACTAGTTTAGGTACCGATGTTTGTTGACGGAAATTCTGTGGTGAATAAACCGGTATTCATTTTATAATGTTTAAATCATACTCCTTGAAAGCCATTCTTGTTTTCGATGCACGTTTTCGTTGAGCTGAACTTTCTTTTGGTATTGAGGCCGCAACTGCTTAATTATTGAATTGTTCTGAGAAATTATTGAGGATAATAAAATAAAGTTTTGTGTTACTATTAGGAATCCATACCCAAAGGATGCCAACGGGACCCTATCCGAAGCCTCCGTCTGTCTGTCTGTCAATGGGCACGAAATAGGTAGACAACTAAAACCAAATAATAAAATAGAAATTAGGGGGATTTTATATCCATACACGAAACGTGATATTTGCCTTTAAATGTTGGTCGGAACCGTCGACGTACGAGTCTGTTCTTATTCCGGATTATTCTATAAAGAGCATAAAGTAGCGAAGTATTGCGTTTTGGATTAATTTTGTCGAAGCACGTGATATGGTGATGCTAATAGAAGTATTATTACTAAAGTATGTATATATATATATATATATATATATATAGCTTGTATTTTTGGGAACTAGATTACGGAATACTTAAATATTTTTTGTAAATACAAAACTATTATGATACAGCACCCAAACACAGAACAAACATCTATATTCATCACACAAATGTTTGTCCTGGGTGGGAATCGAACCCACAGCCTACAGCGCAGAATAGCTACTACCAACTGAGCTATGAGGCTTGTTAAATGAAAAATATATTAAAAGCCCTATAATTTCTCAAAACCAGGCGAGTTTGAGATTCCTAGATATAGGATGCTTTAGTTCTTGCCGCACGCATCCCGCTTTGGTTCCGCATAATAAAATATACCCCACATTATTCATACTGATTGCTTGCACTGATAAAAACGAGCACCTTTATTTCTTACTAGTCTTACAGCGATGCCACTCAAGCATTACAACCTTCATTACAATAATAAGTTAATATGTACCTAGTTTAAGAAAACGAAAAAACACGCAACGTTTTGTACTATTTCGATGTGACATTTTGTTAATGTCTAAATGCTTACTTTTGCCTGAACTGTGACGAAGCTTTTCGTGAGCTTTATCACGAATCAAGTGTCCAATGTCGAAACAAACGTCAATAAATGCCAATTGACAAGCCTCATAGCTCAGTTGGTAGCAACTCTGCCTTCGACGCTGTAAGCTGTGGGCTCGATTCCCACCCAGGACAAACATTCGTGTGATGAATATAGATGTTTGTTCTGTGTTTGGGTGTTGTATCATATAGTACGTATGTATTTACAAAAAAAGTATTTAAGTATTTTATCCGTAATCTAGTTCCCATATTACAAGCTATGCTTAGTTTGGGGCTAGATGGCGCTGTGTAAAATGAATGTCCTGTAATATTTATTTATTTATTATAATTGTACTGGTCGAAACGAATCATATGAGCCCAAACTTGGGTTTACTAATAGCCACTGAAAAGATCGTCAAATATCTATCTCGTAGCTCCATCAGATCAGCTCCAAGGTACCAAATCATTGTTTTGTCATCCGAACTACATACATACAATATGTTTTGTAATGTGTTTTGAAGCTAAAATTTTCCAAATACCATATAAAGCGTACACAAAGCTGAGGAACCTTAGACTACAAAAGATAACTAACCTAAAAGTAGTTACGGGATTAAGTGCTAATGCTAAAATATGGGCAGATGCATTCTCTGATTATTAACATCAACATGGTGATTACTACCCCGCCTGCCAAGCGTGGTGTTTTTTTTTATTACGGATTATTAGGAAGCGCTTGGCCTTCATCTCACCTGGTAACCAGTTAAGATAAGCCGAAGGTGGAGGCGCGCTCAACCCGAATCCTCAACAAACAGAGAACTGGCTATCTTACCTCTAAATGCTGGAACACAACAATTTCAGAATTGTTGTAATTGCGACAGAATTAGGTAAGATGGTGGTAGCTAGCCAGGCGGACTTAAATAAAGTCCTACCACCAACCAAACCAAGCACAATATTTGCAGTCTCCCTGGGGATCGAACCCGGGACATCTGGATTTGACGTCGGTGGGCGAACCAGACCAAGGAGGCGGTTAAAAATGACGAATTCCACTTTTCCTTTCGAACTTATAATTACCATCACTTCTGTACATATTATTTATTTGAACTTGTACCAGACCAGACTTATATGAAGATCATGTGAAACGCCTACGACTTCATTCCCAATATCCCGTGGGAATTTCCTTCCTTCTTACAATACAAAAAAATACCCTGGATTTCACGTCCGTGTTAATTTTCAGCCAGTCAGGCAGTTAGTTATTCATTTTTAAACATTACGATAATCAGACTTAACAAGTTTTAAATTAGATTTCCACGCCCATTGTTTTCCCCAGAGTTCCTTGCGCTATATGAGTTTATGGTACAGCCTGTATAAATATTTACAGCGTACCTACAGGGTGTTTGGCGTGTGCCGGGCTACCGATAAGCCCCGGTTATCAGGGCACTGCAGTGCGTTGACCTTACACTATGCACTGCGACGGTAAACTTACGATATCATCATCATTGAAAAATTTTACTTTAATTATTATTATATTTTTTTATTGTAGGTATAAGTAAGTATATACTTAGTATTAGTAATAAATTATTATATAATTTTTCTACAGTTAAGTAGCACTACCACCCAGTCTAGACTACACAAGGGTTCGCCCATGTACTTTTATTTATTAGAGCAATAAAGTATTTTCTATCTATCTATCATCTGATTAACTAAAACACTTGAAATTTATGAGAAATCTAGGAAACACTTACTAGTATGTTTGGTGAGCCTCCCTTTCAAGTGCAAGCATCGAAATCAAATTAAAAAGTTAGGAAAACGTAGCAAACATGAGGTTTTTTCGTTATTCCTTGTTCCTAAAAATCTTATAGAACAAATTAATTTTGATGAATTTTGGCTGACTCTTAGCTCTATTGATAGTCTAGGTAGATAGTTGTAATGAATATAAATGTTTGTTCTGTGTATGTACTTAGGATCCACAATCGACTATAGAGTTGAAATTTCTTTAAACTTTTTGACTAGTGCGTCATGTATTGGCACCCAGGGCTTTATTTGATTGAAGAGTTATACTTAGTGTGTGGGAGTAAGTAAATATATATATAAAGGCTATAAAGGTTAATGTCTTTATAATGATTGTTCTTGTAGAAACGATGCTGTAACAAACGAGGGCGTAGCTGCGTTAGATCATTCTTTGAACACTTAGATCTAATAATACAGGCATGTGAGCAATCAACGTAGGTTTTTAATACTTGCAAAGCGTACTAAAATGTCTGTAAACACAATGCGCGTATGACTTCAAATGTGGGGCTAAAGTTGCGGATCTTATTTTATAGAACGATGAAACAGCTTTGTTGGATTAAAAGATTAATGGAGAGAAGAAGTTTATAAGTTGACTTCAAAACTTTGTAAATGCGTTTTAGGTACAACATACATCTTCATACCAATTAAAAGTCCAATGCTGATAATTATGGGAAGCCCAAACAGTGCAAGTATATTATTACAAGTGCAAATACATTATATATTTTATCAATGTTTCTTTAGAAAAGTAGGCGACACAAACACAACAGATACTTTTTACGCGTTTGCATCAGAATTGAGGTTATGGTTTTCAAGAGTATGTAATGTATGTAGGTATATTATGTCTATTTCACTAGCACGCCTACAGCCTGCTTGATGGATTGAAGTATGACGTGTTGTTTGGGTTTGTCTGAATTGTGGGAGTGACATAGGCTATTGTTTTAATATAGGGATGCGATTCAAATAGGTTTGTGTTCGGGGGAGGGTATAGGAGTGGTTTACCTAATTCACCCGGGTGCATTGAATTTTTTTTTAATGTACGGCGTTGAGGTGCTTTGCCTTCATCTCACCTGATTTATCAAGTTATGATAAGGCCGAAGGTGGAAGCGCACTTCACCCGGAATCCTCAACAAACTGAGGAACTGGCTATCTTACCTCAATGCCGGAATACAACAATTATAGAATGACTACTTAGCATTAGCAGACAACACACTAGATCGTTTAATTACTACAATAATAATAAATATTACAGGAAATTCCACACACACACACACATTTTACACAGCGCCATTTAGCCCCAAACTAAGCATAGCCTGTAATATGGGAACTAGATTACGGATAGATTACTTAAATACTTTTGTAAATACATACGTACTATATGATACAACAACCAAACACAGAACAAACATCTATCATCACACAATTGTTTGTCCTGGGTGGAAATCGAACCCACAGCCTACAGCGTACAAGGCAGAGTTACTACCAACTGAGCTATGAAGCTTGCTTATATATGTATCAAACGAAAGGTAAAATGATTATGCTTCTAAGTGTAAGTATACTATAAAGTCGGGCTTAAGTTTTATAAACGCTTAGCTAGCTAAGCGTGTGCAATCACAGTGCCTTCAAACGCCATTATTATCCCCCGTAATGGTAAAAAATCTCACGGCCCTGTACGGTGGATGCCAACGTAGGGCTGCCGTCACGGTGGCTGCTCGTTCTGCCTCAGAAGATACAATGTTTATGAGTACCTTACTGTTGCTAGGAGTTTCAAATTCAACGGTTTTTTCCAAGATGGTTGCAGCTATTTTGAATTTAGAATTTAAAAGCGACCGTTATTGTATACCAAGCTACTTCTGTTTGCTTTATTATGTCCAAGCGTTTGACCACCACTTGAGAACAAGTAAAGACGTAGAGTAAGATGTAGCACGCTTGTGTAAGGGGAACCTATTTACTCTTGACTAGAAAAATCAAAGGTTTGTGCTAGTGCGCTAACAGACTGTTAATTAAGGGTAATATCAACGAAGTACAGGTAATATAAATATCTTAACTAAACCAGATACGTTGATTACTCTTTGAAAACAAAGCGACTGCGGTCTACGTTTTTGTTGACAAAGTTTCTACGATCATGTTGAGATATTTGCACATTTTAAGAATGTCTAGCCAACCGAAAATATGGAAGGTCTACCAGGTGTAGGTAGGTGTGTAATGGTGCTTACAAAGTTCAATGATCACTTTGACAAATAGGTGGGTTTGGATGGGTTGGGGCTACAAATCTCAAACCGATGACCTAATCTCTATAGCTTGTATGAGTCAGATGGACATGTAGAAACAGGTGTTGTGTAGTTACTGATCAAGGGACATGTTTTGTACCAGGTAACAGCCATGTTGGCTGGTGGCGAGAAAATTGTGGTAGCAATATCATTATTATAACTTTTGTAGCCAATATTTTAACGTTTTCTTCATAATTATCATCAATCATTCTGTGGTTCGGTTTTGGTTCAATCATTTTATTAATATTTATATTCATACTCTTGTTGAAATTGATGTAAGATTTGGCGTGAGTAAACGATGATGCTTATAAAGGTGCTTATAAAGGGTGAGGAGCTTATAACTCTCATAAAATTCGGAAAGAACGTTCAAATTTGGAAACTTTCGATGGAAATTCCAAACGCTATTCTTAACTCCGAAATATACAAAAACTGACATTAGTATTTGAGACTTCCACAGAACAATTTCTGAAATGTTGAAGAATAGCGTTGAAATCTGTCGGGTTCTAAGTCGAATCCGACAAAAAGTGGTGTTTCCAATCCGAAAAGTTTCCGTGTGTTTGAGAATAGATATAACAATAAAGTCAATTAAAACATGTATTGTGAACATTTTGGAGGTTTTTGTTTAACTTTAGTAATTTGCCTAGAATTAATAAGATCCTTCGATTGTTTGAGCTTGTCGATATTTGACTTTGGTCGAATATCTTACTGATGTTACCAATTAGTACCAAGATACTCCACGAACAGTTATTGATTTTATGCGTTATAAAATGGTACCTACCTACTTTGGTACTTGCCTATTTTATTAACGGTAATTTTAATCAAAACATTTGCAGATGTTGTAGCGTGCATTCTAAGCAACTCCAGATTCAACAGTTTTATCAACTAGTCACTTTAATTGTGATTGTTTTATTTTTATTGCACGACGGGGAAGCGCTTGGCCTTCATTTTACCTGGTGGCTAAAGATAAAAGCCCACTTCACCCGGAATCCTATCCTTAGCAGATTGAGGAACTGGCTATTTTACCTCATGCTGGAGCACAACTATTTAGAATGATTATAGTGATTTGGCGACAGACTTAGGTAATGGAGGTAGACAGCCAGATGGACCTAAACAAAGTTGAACCCAGGGTATCTGGGTCTGTTATCAGTAGACAAAGCTCTAGACCACAGAAGTGTTATCATCGAAATTCTTGTTTGACAAGATCCACCCACCTTATTCCGCAATTGAGGTCGTGACACTCCCTACAGACATACTTGACATTTTCACTCGATCAGCTCATGCCAGCTATAATCTTTTATAAATATTGATTTTATTAATTCCAGATTGATGTTTTCATTCCTTATCAAGGACGTTTTTGGGTCACGTTGTTAGACTTCACGGAGCCTTTAGACGCTATCTCTGTTTGAGTAGTATTTTTATCTAGTTTGAAATGAGGAGTGTTTTCTTTGCCAATGAGTGTGCCAAGATACTACTTCGTCATGATTGGTAAATTTAACATGTTTTTTATGTTTATTACTGTTCTATCTCTATCTGTACCTACTAAGCTAATAGGGTTAGCAATCTCTTGATGAAATATTTTACGTGAACTACATTTTATTGATTATATATTTTATTTGCGAATCGTTATATATTTTGTATAATGTTTGAATAGAAGTACGTAGTTCTATTTCAAACATTTTGTAAGGTTATTGATTTGGTTAAATTTGAAATGATTGATCAGATAACTGCCTACTACTATATATCAAAATACTCTAAAAGGTTCTGTTTGGGATGAAACATGCAAAGTTATAGGAGGTCATCGACCGATGCATCGACTTTCAGATATGTCTGATTATATCGAACCCATCAAATAGAGCGGGTAATTATAATTACATACTCTTGACTTGAGGTCAATGACTTCCCAGAATTTTATCAATGTTGATGCATCGCTATTGCTACCAATAGAAGGTTTTTTTATTACCTACACTATGAAAGGCTAGTACTAAAAAGTCCTAAAGATGGCTATGTGAAAAATTTCTTGTAATATCGTAGGCAAAAAAAGCCAATAAAATACATCGGCATACAACAAACTGGTACGTCACGGACTGAGATGATTATGAATATAAGCTTGATTTGTTTCAAAGTCACGGCCCTGGGTACTCCCGTAAGTACATTGGTAATAGATACAACAAAGTTACTTATGCATTTGGTATAGCATCTGCAGTGGTGTGACCAGGTAATAAGGCTGATTTTGATGGTAAAGATGATAAGTAGGAGCACATAGATGTTTCGAAGTGAAACAAAAAATGTAATGGTGGACCGATGACGTAAGCGGTTGATGACCCCATGGATATAGGATGGAAGGAAGCACCATGACTTGAATTGAACATGAAGCTTTTTTAGAGAGAAAGGGTCGAGGAACTTTCAAGTAGATTAGAGATTTATTTTTAAGTGTGATGCAAGACATGAGGAGAACCTATCGAAAACACAGAGACTAACCATCCGAGTGGGGTAGATTTAAACTCAGCACTGTGTTGCGATTTAATATGTGTATGCATTTCGATCAAATAGCCATTTATTTTATCATTAGACATCTTTTTTGCACTTAGACATGTCAAATACAAGATATTCAATGTTCAATATAGGTAACAGCTAATAATTATCGTATTATATATTATATTATAACACACCAAACACAAAATCTAGAAATCAGTACATTTCTCAAATCAAATTATCACAGAATTTGCTGCACTTACCCCACTAAATATTTATTTATAGTACCATAATAGATTGAAGCTAGATATCACATTAAAGAGTTTCTTACATATTAAAGGCTCCATTTGGGGAATGTAATTTATTTGGAAACAAATCGGGACCATTATTTTATATTAAATTTCACCTAACCCCAAACTAAGCAAAACTTATAACATGTGGTAACCATATTACAGATAAATTACGTATATAATTATTTTTATTTTGTAAATACATACTTATAATATAATACAACACCCAAACACCGGAATAAAAAATATATTCATCACACAAATATTTGCTGTGAATGGGAGTCGAACCCACTACCCACAGCGCAAAGAGAAAAGCTACTACAGAGCTGTGAGGCTTGATTAAATATCTTACTTAAGTATATTTTACCGTCTTCCTAAATAGAAGGGTTTTTCTTAATTTCCTCAGAGCGATTGCTTTATTACCTATTGGTGTTATCCGAAAACTTTCGAAGAATATGCCACCCAACCGCATTAGGCCTGCGTGGTTAATTGTCTCTCTCGCTCGTCGAGAAGCCAGTCCCAGTAGCGCGTATAATTAAATGCTGATCAACATCAACCCATGCGGGATGATGGCTGAACTGAATGTTCATTCATATTGATAAACAAAAATATAGTAAATTGATGGGATTGCTATACCAACGTTAGAATGTTAGACATACGAAAAATATGATGCGTACCTTTATTACTACATAGTTTTCTAACATATTTTATGTGATTTTCCTTTGGAAGGCCCTTCGAGGCAAAATTATATAGATTATATGAATATAAAATAGAGAATTTACAATTAACTTCTTACTTTTATTAGGTACCATATCGTAGACACACATATTAAAAAATGTAAATATAGTAAAAAATAAGTAATATTTTGCACATTAACTCAGGGAGTCAATACCGTGCCCATATTCAATAAGGCTTACACGATAGTACCTATTCTACTCATGTTTGATTTGAGATAAGACCTGATAATATTGGCTAAATCTAAACACAGAAATAGTAGCCGATGTACCAAAGCTATGCATAAGAACTTGAATTTAAAACATGCTTTATCTATGGGAAAACTACTAAAACTAAAATCACACAAGACATTTAAATATGTAAAATACGTGTTGCCGTGCCTGGACCAATACTGCACGCCCGAGGCTTTATACAAACAGCTGAGGAATACTAATACTAGGTAACAGCCAGGTAAAATGATTATTATAATTTCTGTCTGGTAGCTAAGGGATTCCAAAATTGCACAGGTGAATTTGAAAGGACTAACCTGTCATTTGCAGCTGTCTTCTCGAGGCCGGGGTGCGAGGGGTGCGGGGGGTGCGCGCTCCCCGGGGCGTCCGCGGCGTCCGGGGGGTGCGGGGGGAACTGCTGTTGCTGGTGCTTCTTCTTGAAGGAGATCCTAGCACCCGTAATTCCGTATTCACGACACACGCTAAGGCTTCCGTCGCATTTCTCACAGGACTCCGCGAGTTCTCCTTATCCTCTTCGCAAAATTTGACAGGCGAGTCCAATTTAGCAGCTTTGTACGCACATTCCGTCTCCACATCAAAGTTAAATCTCCGGATGAAGCGTTTCCTTTCCCGCGTGTACTGTTCCACCATCATTCTCCTCGTTTCTTCTCTATCGGGAGCACCGAACAGACACTTGCAGCTTCCTCTTCGCCGCCTTGGGGAGTTGACGACGTTCCTCAGAGAAGCCATCCCGGTAGCGATATCGATCCTCCGCTGTTTCGGCGTACGTCCTCCGGCGGCCATGTCCGAGCGTCAGGTGAGACTCGACTGGTTCGCAAGAAACATCTGACTAATCTCCCGAGAGAAAACAGCTGTTGTGGGTTGTGGGCAGGTACGGAGAGAGAGAGAGGGGATACCGTGCGGCGGTGTGTTAGAGCGGGGGCGGCGATAGCACCTGGCGGGATCCGACGCGCCAATTCTAACCTAAAAGGTTATAAAGCGGTAATGCTGCGTGCGCGCGCGCGCTCCTTCCGTTCGCGACTGACGCTTGCCGTTTTCCCGCGCTCGGCCCTAGTCCTCGTGTACGTACGAAGCACTTGGCGCGCAAACTTCTCAACAATGAAATAATGGAACCAAGGACACTTTTTGTAATACAGGGATACAGGTGTCTCGATCTCAAGAAAGGGGCGCATGTTCCGTGTAAAATGTACCATTTGCGCGTACCAAGGACGCCAACGTATAAGTATTATTTAATTCCGGAATGAAATTGGCGGGGAAGTATTTTTAGATCTGACGTTATCTGTTTGAGGTGATAAGTCGATTCGGTCAGTTGGGTAAATTAGTGGCGATACGGCGTACGCGATATTTCAATGTCAACTCTTACTCGTACGTAACGTAGGTACCTAGGTATTATAATTCACCGGATTGTACTGCTTTTTCTTCGCTGAGCAATGGTAATTTATGGCGTTTCAAAAGCCGCCGTAAACCGCTCAAAAAACGACATTTTATTTCAATGCCCGATAAATACAAAGTCCCATTGCGCCCGCGCACCTAACTACTACCTGTGTTACCCCGGCCTGTGATTGAAAGAGATTTGTAGTTTACAACGTTTTGTGAAACAAAGGGTCCTAAATTAAACATTTATGGAAATGGTCGGCTGGCGACTTTGTTGCTTGAGTGGCCAAAGCCAATGGCTGCAAAAAAATCGGTGACAAAATCTTTGAGCACTTTGTCGGCAAGTATGGGACAAATCTCCCTAGTTTTTATATATTGCCAGTAAAGATTATTAATGTGATAAAGGTTATAAATGACTTGACTGCTTATTGCCTCTAATAAATCAAGACAAAATTAGTAAACATGGAAAATAAATAACAATAAGTATACGAAACAATTTTTTGATGATGTCATCATCTTGCAAAATAAAACTTAGGTTACCTGGGTGGATAATTTAATTTCTGATGATACATGCAAAAAAATATGCATAAAACCACGAAAAGTCATTCAAAGGACGATTTTGAATCGATCATCGACTATAATGATGATGTGTTTCTAATGATGACCTTCAATTCTTGCCTACAATTTGCGAATTTATACCTGCAATGTTTTTCTCAATATAATAACGCAAACTAACTTTTTATAACTCTAAATTATTTTAAAAACCCGAGTCCTAAGAATATATTTTCTTTGAATAAATAATAATTGAGAGCCTCCTTTTTGGAAATCGGTAAAAATATATCTACCTAGTCACACAATTAATGGGAACAATTTCTCGGCGAATTCTTTACAGATTTTATTTTTTTGATCGTTAGATGCAGATCTGACATTGGTCCCACTTTTAACCGACTTCAAAAAAAGGAGGAGATTCTCAATTCAGTTGTATGTTTTTTTATGTTTGTTACCTCAGAACTCCATCATTTCTCAACTGATTTGAAAAATTATACATTTTCAGGTCCGATTTGCATGATTCCTTTTTTATATGATTTGATACCTAAATAAATTTGATGGTCGTTGGTTCAATTCCTGCCTGACACCAATGACTTCTTGGTGGTAAATCGGTAAATGCTTGTTTAAATTTAATCATTTATCTCTTAAAACAGTAAAATAAGTTGAATAAACCAAATTGGAACCGACTTCAAAAAAAAACCCGAAAAATACTATGGGTAATTTCATATACTTTGAAAGGCGGTGCTTGGAGATAATCTCATTACATTAATTTTAAATAAAAAAAACTGACGGAGATCCATATTAGTGTTAGTAAATTGGCAATCTTAGGAACTAGCCTAAAGCCTGAAGCTCATTATGTAAAGTGAACTCTGTTCTTTTTTTTTCAGTATTAAATTTCTTTAAACCGAACTAGGTATTAGCAAATAAGTTAGATTCTTCATTTAAGACTGGTGTACCTCAGCCGTAAAGGGATTAAGTCGCGTTATGACTAGTATTATGAGTGTTGACAATGGCAAGCTGTAGATGGCGCATGCGTATCGTAAATAGTATTTACGATACGCATCAGGTATCTATCGATAATTCTTATTCTGAGATCGCGTTGCTGGTATGTAGGTAGGTAATGTGACTTTATGTTGGTATCTTTACTGGCACAGAACAAATAACTTATTTACATTTTTCCTAACATTTACTCTGAGTCTAGGTGTTGTCTGATCACTGCGACGACGACAGTGGTCACAAACGTACTGATTGAAGGGCGGGCGTGCTAGTAGTGCTGTAGTTTTTCAAATAATTCATGATTTTTTTTTTTTTTTTTCGTAACATAAAATAATGTAGATCAACATGTATCCTATCATTGAGAATAAATCCTAAGTCCATATTCATAGTAGGTATCAAAATATTTCGCTTGTTAATTATGAAAGTACGTTTCATTTTCAATGACAATTTTTATCGAGAAAATTTTCAGCTATTATGTTTTCAGCTTATCTTTAATGTAGATAAGTACCTGAAGAATATACGTAAAAAAAATCTCGTGATTTGTAGAATTATATATTTTTCCATTTGAAAAAGAGGAAACGTCTACTGTCAGTGCCATAATTAACTAATTATATTACCCACCTAACGACAACGATCCTGTAATTTGGTTATTCAAGTCGGCACCAACTTCAAAAAAATACTTATTTTAGTACCCGACTTCACTAAAAACAAGAAAATAATTATATGTAAGTATATAATTATTTTCTTGTTCTTAGTGAAGTCGGTTCATTTTAACTGATTGTAAAATAAAAGTAGTAAAACTACTAAAATAAGTTTTTTTTTGGGTAATCTAAACTCACGTGGTATATTGAAGGCACCATCTCAAATTGCCTTGGCTTGGGTAGTCTCTGAAACCACTTATTATATAACCAACCCTATTTCCTGTCAAATTTCGCGTGACAGTTGCCACCAATCAAAAATAATAGCAGCAATATTGAAAATTAGAAAAAAAAGTCATCAGTACGTGTGTCCACCCTTTATTAATTAGGGAACACGTGCAATATGGCCAATACGGCTTGTATCGGAAATCATAACAAAAAGTAATTGAAAACGCGAGCCAATATTGAATACTAAATTGGCCGTTGATGTATGGTATTTGTTCGTTAATGGCAGAGCATAACCCTCTTTTTAATGATGTTGGGTAATGGTATCCGGGGTTCGGCACGCGATTGCCGGTAATCAATAGTTGTCACTCTCAAATATTTTTATTATTTTTGACAACACATCAACAGAACATCAAGACTACGCATAAAATATAAATATTAAAATTGTTCATAGTACCTATTAAATTACCTTACTTTATAGGTACGAAGCGGCTTCTCTTGATATCAAAACATGCGAAGGTCTACGTTGGAGCGGAAGCTTTCCCCAGCTTATCGTAAAAACGTAAGGGTCGTAAATACAATGGAAATATAGACCTTGGCAGCTGATTCCAAGAGGTGTGGAGGAGCTCATCAAGGGAACCAATGTATTGAACCACATATGCAAATGTCAAAAGTGTCATGGTTTTAATATTACCTACGATCAAAAGCTTGTTTATACTTTTATTCCGAAAAAATACATTTTTGTTTCGAGCACAATGAAATAGCGAATAGTGTTTTAGTCACTCTTATTTCGGTTTCTAATGAGTCATAATTTATGACCGGATTTTACAGTTTTAGTTATGACTGATTAGAGACCGGATTATATGCAAATGTATGTTGCATGTATATTTAGTCCCTTTTAAGCGGCAGTTGCATTTGCATGTTTTAGAAAAAAACTTAAAATTATGGATATTTACTCTCGATCTCTATCGATCTGGATCTTATTTTTATACAGCTATGAGACGGAACAAGCAAGTAGCCCACCTGAATGCCTCTTGCCTATAACAATGCCTTACTGCGTAGGTCACATCCACAAAGAACATAGCCTCATAGCCATAGATCAAAGGTGTAATCGATGGCTTCGATAGTGCAGAGGCTTTGGCTGTTTGCCAGTGTAAGAAAGTATTTGATGATGATATATTAAAAAATACCTAGCTGTGATTAGCAATCATTTCGCCTACATACCTGCAAGTATAGAATAGATTTTATTCTTTATTCAATAAAAAGTACAATTAAACTAACTATGTACAAAGGAATCAGTCAGATTACCTAAGGACCGTTACAAACGGCCTATAGGTAACTCAACTGTTCCAGACCAGCGAGTATAAAAACACTCAAAACTCATGGATCGCAGTTGAATCTATTCAGCTAATGAAGAAAATTCGTCTTGTGTACAAAAAATATATCAAGATGGATACAAAAAAAATGGCTTGTTTTTAAATCAATCAGGACCCACACTAAGTCAAAAACTTGTGTTGTTCCCATGTTTTATATTAATGAAGTTGAGTTATTATCAGTTCACCAATTAAATTTTACTCATGATGGCTACCTATATAATCAGAGGAGCACTAGATTTTACTGAATATTTTTATGCTATATGTGTATTCTCTGTTAGTAGTACAAATAAATAAATAAAAAATGTATTTGAAAGTGTTTCGCGAACGAAATAAATGGTAATCAGCTGCATGTAATTAGCAGTGAGTCTGGGATTCTTAAAAAGGTTCCACGGCTTGGGAAGTAATAATAGGTGAATCCTAAAAGGGGAAGTCACGTGCCAAGTTTGAGTATCTTTCAAATGCTTTTTTATATCGCTATGACGGAGAAACGCTTGGCCCTCATCTCCACCTGTATCAACTTAAAGGCTCAAGATGGAAGCGCAATTCACCAGGAATCCTAAATAGAAACTGGCCATCTTACCTCTGAATTGTTTTAGGTAGCTAGACAGACGGACTTTAAACAAACACCTACCAACATCTTTGCCCGCTTGGTTTTTTTGCCAGAAAATTACCCCGCTAGACTAGGTACTGTTTTTACTTTTCACAAGCATTTTAATGAAACAAATTCTCACTGTTTGAAGGTAAGATGGCCGTTACGAAAGGGCGTCTGTCCAGTCAATGGAATTGAATTCGCACCTTCCTATTCTACAATTTGACGACCCCTAAACCGACTCATTGAGGTAGCACCTTGAGCTACTGGCACAACTTTCTTTGGTAACCAGAAATACTCTATTTGACAAATTAGTTTATATAACAATAAAACTCATAAATTGGAGTATTTGCGATCGTTTTGCATTATTATCAACATTTTCAAGTGCAAAATTGAATGGAATTCATCTCAGAGGGTGATGGCGGAAACGGATGCAAAGGTACTTGCACCGCGCCGCCTTCCGGTACAGACAAATTGAAAATACATAGTATAAACAAAGCAATAGACTCACAACTCAGAGCGTGAATTTTATGAAGATCACCTACTAAGGGGTAGTCAGAGGCATGTCCAAACTTACGCTCGGCACACGCCCTCGTTTTGCATTTAGTATTCAATACGTGACAGGTTGCAAGACCTTACTATACTTATAATTATTATATTTTTTCTTAAACCAGTACTTATGCAGAAAATCAACTGACGAATAGGTGCGAATTTCGATAGAATTCTAAAGCATTACTTCAAATAAGGATTGGACTTGCCTTTATTCCTCACACAATTAAAATTGGAGTAGCCATTGTCCAAATAATTGCAAAATTGTGAATGAATTGTTTATTCATTCAGAGAATAGGACAGTTTATTTTGTTCATTGAATCGCCACTTCTCTTTGTCTATCGGTGCCCACTTGTCTACTAAAACTGCATTGTCATAAGACTAGTAAAATTGGTACAAGGCAATGATTTGTACATTGTTTTTTATTATAAATTTTAGGTTATATAAGCCAAACTACTTATGAACTTGCAGGCATTAAAAAAACACAGTGGTACTCCGGGAGTCCGACAGAAGTGAAAACTTGATCTTTGCCAAAGAGTTGGTTCCTATCTTAAAAAAATGCCCCCAACGCGCCTAAATAATTTTTCGTGTTTATAATAGCGCCATCTATTGAGAGTTCGCGGAACCAATGCCGACTGTACTTTTGGAAGTTTCGTAATACTGCTATAATAACGTTTTAAATTTAGCGCGCAATGTTTGGTTATTCAAAATTTAAAAGCAGACCATGCTACAGATATATTGAGGTGTCTAAGTCTAATTTACCCTAACCTAAGTTTAATTCCATGTCTAGAGCAACATATTATATTGTACAAAGCTTCAGCTCAATCCGTTCAGTATTTTTGGCGAGAAGGAACAAACATCTAAATAAATAGTACAAAAAAAACAAGTAAAATGAAGACCAAGCACATACCTGTCGTACAATATAAAAAAACTTTCGCTTCTATAGTATTAGTGTTATTATTTGATAGGCATTAGAGTGAATAACAAATGATTGATGTGACATGAATGAGGCCAAATGTGTGCGATAACTGTTGTGATATGTGAAATGCCTAGTGATTACCCCACTGGAAAACAAAGTGGGATTACATATACTTATAATAAGTTATTAATAATAGATTGATTTTAATAAGACAACAGCGAAAACGGATTCTTATCAATGTTCACCTGTTGTCTTATTAAAATCAATCGAATACAAATAAATTGTAATATAATCCAATAAATATATTGCTCAGAAATCCCCTTGGAACAAGCGAAAGGGTTCTCTTGATCCCTTTGCTTGTTCCAAGGGGATTTCTGAGCAAAAAGTTCAGCAGGGGATTAATGTTAAACACTTTTGTGCACGAGTGTCTGGGCACTACCTGCGACTGTGAACTGGAAGGTACACTGGAAGAGTATTGTCTCACGCCCCGTCCGCACTCAATGTCCGAGTTTTTTCCCAAAGTGGGTGTTAGATGAGAGGCCATCTGTCGGCGGTTCGGAAACATCCCCTGATTTATCTACAAGCTAGTAATTGGGAAGGTTTAACGGTTTCTTTTAAATATCTCACTATCATCATGACAATTAATCCCTGTCAGGGAACCGAAATCCTATCTTAACGTCAGGGTTCCAAAAATGTATATTACACTACCTTACTTCCTTCCTTATTACATCCCTATACCTAGACCAAATAAAATAGGTAGTCACTCGCCTCTAACAAAATTAAGCTACCCAAAAGATTTAAAGCCTTTAGCCAAGCCACCCTCAGTCTTTAGGACTTCAAGCTTGGGTGTTGTCAGTCACATAGACAGTTTTTTTTATTGTACGACGTGGATGCGCTTGATCTTCATCTCACCTGGTTACAAGTTGAGATAAGGCCGAAGGTGGAGGCGCACTTCACCCGGAAACCTCAACACACTGAGGAACTGGCTATACTATATTACCTCTAAATACCGGAACGCAACACTTTGACTTTGACTTGACTTTGACTTTGACTTTGGCAGACTTAAACAAAGTCCTACCACCAACCAAACCGAGCACAATATTGTACTCCCCTGGTGATCGAACCCGGGACATCTGGATCTGAAATCGGTGGGTTGAACCACTGGACCACAGAAGCGGTTAACAGTCTGTCTAATCAAATGACCCTCAGGACTTCGGGGGCACAAACACAAAGCATACCCTGGCCTGCAGCTGGGTAGCCGTACTCATTTACCTCAAGTACTGGAGCTTGTACCACACCAAGGTTTCTACAACTCACTGTACCCGCCAATGCCAACGTACCAGCCCTTCGTCTTAGGCCTGTGAATACTAGTTGCACCCCAGCAGCTAAACCACCAAATCCAACCTTATAATAGGACCCATCATCTCAGGTATAGTCTAGCTAGCAGGCAGAGTGAGTTCAATAAATTAACTAGCCTTTTTACTGCATAACATGTGCCAGCCAGGGCCGCTACCGCCGACGGCGAAGCCGATCTCCATTGATGGCTTAAAATTAGCTTCATGGGAACTAGAAACGATTTTTACCGTCAAATGTACTGAACGGATAGGTTTCATAACATGTGTACACTTTTGAGATGGGAAACGCCATTTTGGATATGACACATACCCGGTAGGTAAAAATCGTTTCTAGTTCTCATGAAGCTAAATTTAAGCCATCAATGGAGATCGGCTTCGCCGTCGGCGGTAGCGTCCCAGGACGTATTTCCTTTACAACTGGTTACTGCTATTAGGTCGATAATAAGATCAGTCAATGTCCTGGCAGGTAGTGTATACCTACTTATGCATATGTATATGTAGGTACCTGTGAAGCTGCGTAGTCCACTCAATCGACATACCATGTTGGAAGGATGTTACATATTTTGGGGTCAAAAACCGCACAGATCTTAAAATTAATTTAATTTTGTGCTATGCTAATTGTTTTTTATTCTAATTGGTTTATTTTATCATTCGTGTGATCTCTTATTGTGAAGAATAACACCAAAAATGTCTTATTTCAGGTCTAGTACCTTTGGACCAGGAAATGGGCAGTAGCGATTTCTGTTTGAATACAGGACTGCGATTTTCAATCCACCTGCCTGGGAGTGGAGTTCAGATACATCAAAATCATCTTGAACTGGTCGTGAAGGTAGTGAGAAAATCATCACAAAGCCAGGCCTGATAACCTATAATCATAGATCTCATAATCGACCCCTCAAATTCAGGCCACAGATGTCGTAAAATCCGACTAAGGGCCACCAGAAGAGAGAGCAGCATAACTCTGTGTATTTTCTTACACCATCTAACACCTAGTACGATCACCAATTCGCCAAGCGTAGTGGTTATGGCAAGACCCTTCATAGGCTGTTGAAGATGGTTCGCCCACCGGTATCAATTCCAGAGATCCCGGGTTCTAGTCCCAGGGGGCTACAATATTGAGCTTAGTTTGTTTGGTGGTAGAACTTGGTTCAAAGCCGCCTAGTTATCTACCACTATCTTACCTAACTAAGTCTATCGCCATAACAATAATTATAAATTGTTGTGTTCCGACATTTAGGTGAAAATAGCCAGTTCCTCTGTAGATTATTTCGGGTTTCTTCCACCATCGGCCTATGGAGTTACCGTGAGTTGAATAAAAAAATAAAAAAACAGTGTCGTAAAGACACAATGCAAGTGAAACTTTTGTATTATAGGGAAACATTTTAGTTATCTCCCACTCTACGCGATACCTACTAACCCAGCACTTTTCGTCACACAAAAATGTTGCGTATCGGAATCTCAAAATCCAAGTTTCATTTTTAAAATGATACTGCTAGTTATACTAATAGGTCTCTCTTAACATGTGCCACCCCAGAAAACTCAACATGAAAGAGTTTCCTAAAGTACTTACGCTAAATGTAGCCAATTCAATGCCCACACAGCAAACATCACATCTGGCCACTTTCTTCCATCTCACAGCAGAAACGCTCAAAGTGTTCTCATGAGCAATCGACAAGCATGCGGGTCCTTCAAAGTTAAGGATTATTCGCAGATGCGGTGGCACCTTTCGGAAAGGTGCGTTTAATACGTTGGATCTCTAAAAGGCGTTGGAAGTTGGAATTCACTAGTTTAAATAAACCGCCCAAGTGTGGATAAGCGCACCGGAGGTTCCAACCTACATCTTGTTCGTACGTAGCTAATAAGGGCAAAAAATCACGGCTATAACCTCAGATTAGTGTCCAATGCTGGACAGAGCCTCCTGTATAGCTGGAAGGTTTTACAATTATCACCACGCTTTGCAGGCGTATTGGTGATCGCAGTAAAGATATAGATACGAGTATGATACAGAAAGAAGCTACTGCCCTTCTTCTGGTGATATCCCCTAGTCGGCTTTTACGACATCCATGGGCTGGCAATAGAAATACACACTCTGCGAAAATTTCAACTGTCTATCTATATCGGTTTGGACGGATGGACTTACTTATACGTCCCATTGGTGCCCTTTAGATATAGAACCCTAAAAATTAATCGCATAAAAACAGAAACTGAGCAGAGCATACTCGTATATTTTTATTTATATGATTCCTGCCGATTTATAAAAAATAGGAAAAAACACACAATTTAAAGATGTTATTGATCTCATTAGGGTATGGATGGACAGATTTTATTTATAAAATAAGTAAGCTCATGGCTTGCCTGGCCTTACCTGCTTGAGGTCTTTCCCAGAAGTTACCGACAGAACACAGTTCAATGCTCAGAGTTTGGCCGGTAGCCAGGTGGTTCTACCACTAGCGATTTCATCATTCATAAATAACAAGACATTAATTTCACACAGCGCCATCTAGCCTTGGGGTTAGATGCAAATATTACAAGCATAACTAACTACTGACTTGATTACACTTACTAGAGGAACTAAGGTACTAGATTACGGATTTAATACATAAATTATTTTTGTTTGTAAAAACATAGATACTTACCACATTGATACAGCACCCAAACACATAACAAACATCTACATTTATCACACAAATGTTGGGAATCTAACCCACAAAATGCAGAGCTACAACCAACTAATCTATGAGGCTTGTTAACGGTCAACGATTCCTTTACCCAGGGCTGTTATCAATATATAATATATACTCCTGCCAAACATGAAGATTGTGGCAAAACCATAGAAACTTTATAAATTTGGACAGTTGCAAAGTTGTTGGTCCATCGAGTCTTTCCACACTCCGTTTCGTCATAGTGGTCGCCATGCGAGAACTTTGGCTCCCCAGAGGTTATCTGTTCTGCGGTTGCGGGGAGTTGAGGGTTGCTAGTTGTCGCGTCGATTGGGGAAGGCCTATGTTCAGCTGTGGACGTAGGTATGTAGGCTAAAATGATAATGATGAAAGTTGTCGAGGTGGAATAACCATCATCAAGAACATAGCTATCATATAATATAGAAAATGTTATCTAATTCTGTCGCCATAACGACAATTCTTAAATTGTGGTGTTCTGGCATTTAGAGGTAAGATAGCCAGTTCCTCAGTTTGATATTGTTATGGCGTTATCCTAACATGAAAATCAGGAGGACCTCCCCTTCGTACATAAAAAAAAAAACAGCGCCACATAGCCAAAAATAACAAATAGAACTAACACTACGGGAACTAATACTTATCATACAATAGAAATATAATAAAGAAACGGTGGATTAAGGTAAATCTCACAATTTTAAATTAAAATAATATGTAATCTTCACACAAAGACCGAGCTTATGAAGTTTGAAAACAAACAAACAATAGCCAAAGTAATTGGGATACGAACAGCGTAATACGACAGGTAGAGGCCTGATACAATGGATAGGTAAATCAAGACAGCTACTACACATAACACGTGTTTAGTGGTATAGTTACCTACGGATGTGACCAACTATTTCCCCTGTAGAAGGTAGTTTTTATATTGTAATATTACATATACAATATACCTATTACACCTTTTACAAGACATTAATTTCACACAGCGCCATCTAGCCCTAATTCAAAGCTTATGACATGGTATCTATAGGTACTTTTATTTTTGTTAACACATACTTATCATAGAATTTAACACCCAAACAGAACAAACATCTATCAAATATTCGTCCTAGGTGGGAATTGAACCTACAGTCCATAAGGCAGAACTAAGCTGTGAGTCTTGTTAGTGATTAAGATGGTTTCGACCATTTTGTACGATCTTTTTGGATCGTCAAATCTACGGCATGTTCGCAATCGCGACCAGTACACAAGGAAAAAGCAAGAAACTAGACTAGTTTGTTTTTGATCACCTTTCAATAATCCGGTATAGAGCTAAAAATAATTTAATTAACCTTAATAAGTAATGATAGTGTATGCAGTCGTTTAATTATTTAGCTACCTTCAATAAGGTGGCGGATGGATTTTTCAGGATGTTTGTCTAAGAATAATCGCACTAAAGTGACCCAGCTGTATCCCCTTGACTATGCCACAGTGAGTTTTTTGAGCGTGCACTATGCTTTCATCGGACAATAGCTGCTTGTAATTCTGGTGTTAGTATCCTGTCGCCAAATATGGAACATTGGAACAGGGATATGTCATTTTGTTGCGCCGGTAGTGTAGTTGTGCTGTGAATGTTTAATTTGGTTCTGTTGGCGTTGTGGCTTTCGATTGCTATTTCTAATGCTGGGCGAAGGCAGAGTATATTCGAAACCCAAACTGGATATTGTAAAAGACGACTAAGGGACTTGCTGTCGACTCGGACACAGTGTCCGAATTGACACGTTGTTTTAATTTCATTTTTTTCAATGATCATTCGGACACCAATAAAAAAGCTGATTTGTACTGTTTATTTTGTATCATACGTTCCACTGATGGTAGGCGGTTACCTACCGTAGTAGGTATATGGCGTCTTATCACACGCGTTGCCGACCTTTTAAAACACATCAAATAGGTACCTATAACAAGTATGTATTTAAAAAAAGAAGTATTTAAGTATTCTATCCGTAATCTAGTTCCCATATTACAAGCTATGCTTATTTGCTAGATGGCGCTGTGGGCAATTGACGTCCTTCTTCCTATTCTGAGTGGGGTTACCAAGGCTCTACTGACGTCCCGTTGTGGGGTGTATTGTGCATTGTCCCCCATGCTTATAACAAACCCTACCCCAGCCAGTTCAGCTCCTTAAAACACCGGAGCAGGACTTTGGGTTGTGACACCTATTGAGCGTCTGAGTTCGCGACAGCGACAGTGAAAATGACACTGGTGTTGTGGGGGATGATTCTCGCTCCAAGCCGGGGCCAAGATTTTCCTAAGGCCCGTCTTCTCCCTTGTTGATTCTGTGGTCGAGCAGTGAAGGATCACGTGCTGTTTCCTCCTCCTGTAAGCAGCCCCGGCGACGTTACGTAAGTAGGTCCTCCGCCTGTGGAAGCGCACTTCACACGGAATCCTCAACTGTTTGAGGAACTGGCTATCTTCACCTCTAAATGCCGGAACACAAATATTTATAATTATTGCTATGGTGACTATGTTAAGATGGTGGTAGCTAGCCAGGCGGACTTAAAGTCCTACCACCAACCAAACCTAGGACAATATTGTACTCCGCTTGGGGATCGAACCCGGTATCTCTGGATGCGACACCGGTCGGCGAACCACTAGACCGTGAAGGCGGTTTATGGGGCAGGCTGATTTTTTCGGTCTGCAATAAATAAATATGACAGGACATTAATTTCACACAGCGCCATCTAGCCCCAAACTAAGCATAGCTTGAAATATGGGAACTAGATTACGGATATAATACTTAAATTCATTTTTTTTTATTTGTAAATACATACTTATCATACAATACACACCCAAACTCAGAACAAACATCTATATTCATCACACAAATGTTTGTCCTCCTGGGTGGGAATCGAACCCACAACCTACAGCGCAGAAGGCAGAGTTACTACCAACTGAGCTATGAGGCTTGTTAAAATGATGATGTTGAGGTATAGGTACCTACAGTTGATCGATAGTTCCATGTTGTCAGCATGCGAAAATATGCTATTGAATTGAAAACACATTTTTGGGTAAACAGCAAGATGTGAATAAAGGACAACCCTTCGGCAGATGTTGTTATGTAGTTCGCTCGGTCATTGTGGCAAGGTTAAATGATCGGTTAACGAAAGAATTGTGTGGATAAGATCGGCACGATATAACAAAACTTGAAATCAGCTGTCAGACTGTCTTCAAGAAGAGAGTTAATGCACGCTACGCAGCTAAAATCGCGGCAGAAACGATTATGAGAGTTGACAACGGCAAGCTGTAGGTGGCGCATGCGTATCGTAAATAAAATCTTTTGATAATTCTTATTCTGAGATCGTGTTGCTGGTATGTAGGTAGGTAATGTGACCATATGATGGTACCTTTACTGGCACAGAACAAATAACTTATTTAAATTCGTCCTAATATTTATTCTGAGTTTAGGTGTTGTCTGACCGCTGCGAGGACGACAAGCACACATCAGTCGACAGTGGTCACAGAGCTACTGATTGAAAGCGGGCGCGCGGTGCGCCTGTAGTTTTTCAAATAATTAAAGTTAAAATTGAATTGGTATCAAAAAACTAGCTTACCTTTAATATAGATCAACATGTAACCTATCATTTAAAATAAATCGTTAGTCAATATTCATTGTAGATATCACAATATTTCTCTAAATTTTGAAAGGTACCATTTTCAATAAATATTTTTATCGAGAAAATTTTCAGCTATTATGTTGTCAGCTTACCTTTAATGTAGATAGGTACCTGAAGTAATACGAGTACATATATAAAAAATTGACTCGTGCCCTGTTCAGAAATACTATAATTTTCCATTGGAAAAAGTGGAAACGTCTAATGACAGGGCCTTAATAGACACCTGGCTTATCCTTGCCTGCAAGTTTTGAGGTCAACAAGCGACCCATTATAAAAACTTTAACGGTTGTGTACTAGTTTGGATTACTCCCCAAAGCAGGTTTTAATAACATTATCCACTTACCTGAACTACGTGACCGTCACCAGACACAGGCTGAGAGCCTGTGTCTACACACAAGTATTTATTTACTTAGTTAGAACAGGAACCAATGCTCTGAATCGAGAAAGGTTTTCCAAAGGTAACAATGTACCTACGTAATAGATAAGTTAAAAATTGTACCTACTTCTGTAAACCTTCTGTAAATCTATTCTAAGTTTGAGTAAGTACCTATCTAGGTACCTAGATAGGTACTTAAACTTAGAATAGATTACCTATCATAGTTACATCTTCTACCATTATAGTTATCTTTAAATTTATTCAATAAAAAGTACAATTACCTAAACTAACTATGTACAAAGGAATCAGTCAGATTACCCAAGGCTCGTTACAAACGACCTATAGGTAACTCAACTGTTCTAACTTAGGTATCTATTACGTAGGTACATTACTACCTTTGGTAAACCTTTCTCTATTCAGACATATCACAACTACCACCAGGGAAGTTTTCCTTCCTCTATGTCCGCTATCTAAATGAGCGTATCCACACTATTTCTACTTTTATGAAGAGCAGCAGGCGGTCCCACAATGGCTTAATACTTATTCGCCGATGTCATTACCCATTATCCCGGTTTATTGTTAACCTACGCAGAATAATTATCAGTACCTACCTACTTTTCACGCGAATTCACTTGGGTGAAATATACAAAACAAACACTTAGAATCACTGAGTATATTATTTACTAGTACCTACGTAATTATATACCTACCTAGGTACAAATTAACTCCTAGACAAACTGGTCCCTATTATTTGAAAGGTAGATCCCTAGGTATAGGTAGGTACTTAAAAATATCAATACGCAGCATATACTTACTTATTTATTTGTTCCAAAGGGAAACTATTGCATAACATAAAACCAACTTTATTATAATTATGAAATGTAAGTACGAGTTATTCAAACCCGATTTTCGATTTTAAGCCCGAAGTTCTACACGACAAAAGATCGCTAACACATTTCAGACTATACGTACGTACTTACAACCTTTACTAAATTCATGAAGTTGAATTTATAAATTTTCAATTTTGAAAGTGTTCCAACATCTTTGGGCACATAGTCATCATACATTATTTTTTTATTATCAAAGAACTCAAAAATACAAAATTTTTATTTGTTTAGGAGGCCATATGTACTAATAAGTACCTATACGTGGCGTAGATTTAGAATATACTAACGTTAGATTGGCAACAGAGTGATTAGGACAAGACCAATACATTCAGAGTACCTATTATTGGGATAAAATTATTTAATTTTTCCAATCCATGTATGTACAAAACTTTTTCTGCAGTTCTTAAACATTGCATTTAGATAGCTCAATGCGAAACGTATAATTCTATGGGTTATCTTTTTAGATGCGTGACATCCTGCACCCTTATTCTGTATGACCAAACGTGTCTTAACGCGCCCGCGTTACGATGATTCCATGCAGATATCGTAACGCGGGCGCGTTAAGACACGATTGGTCATACAGAATAAAGGCTCTTGTACTGGATACGTAACCATAATAACTCAAGTCTATCAAACACTATTTTTTTAAATAAGAGGGATTTGTTCCAGTCACGTTTGACGCCAGTCCGGTACAGGCCGGTAGCGTGTTCGTGAATGGTCTCGTCTAACTATCTCACAAACATAAAATTACACTATTCTCTTTCTCTTTTGCAATTCCTATTTACGTATACTATATCTATGATATTAGCTTTTTATATGCTAGGACACCTAAATGGTTATAAGATGTGTAAGTTTATTTATAAAGTGTGTAAAGCTGTTTGTTCTCCGAATACAATATAATAAAATAATAATATGTGGTACTCTTCGTATTTTAGTTCCCAAATTATTCAATTATATTAGCTTGGCTACGTCTGGGGCAAGGAGGCGTTGCGTAAAATCTCTAGTAATATTAAATATTACGTAAGCTTGCTTGTTTTGTTAACGGATTTAGAAAAAGTAATCTTATTTTGCCCCATAAGTAGGATCTTGGGCACGCTCCCTTCTTCTGGTCTGGAACAGTTGAGTTACCTATAAAACGTTTGTAACGGTGCTTAGAGAAGTAAGATATAACTAAGCATAGATAGGTTTCAAAATACAAAAACAAATTTATAAAAACAAAGTTTATTATCTGAAATTCAATAACATGTCATAATATGAGTAATAAACGTTTTGTTATTTAGACTGCCTAACTGTCATACCATAGCATTTTTTAATATCCAAGTCTACATAGTGAAATACCTCTAAGCGCTAAGGGATTGTGTTAAATATTTTTTCATGGCCACAACATTTACAAATGTTCAGAATCTCCGTCAGGACTCCCGTGGCTCAGTTGGTTAGAGCGTTTCCGGCTTTAGGAAAAAATGCGGGTTCGAGTCCCTTCGCGGGTTGTGAATTTTTGTGCATTATACCATTTTTAAACATGAAAAAGAAGACCACATTCACTAATTTTAAATCGATACGAAAAAACATATTTACAATTTACGTCAATTTACAATATAACAATATATTTATGGATAATAAATAATAAGAAATAAAACGTTTATTTTCTCTCACAAAATTAGTAAATATGATACAACACGATGAATAGCCCCCCGTATTTACTCTCATTGTGTTTTAAAGCAAAATATTCCACAACTAAAGTTACACAGGGTCAGGACTAAAACGTCTTTTTAGTGTCCGGTGAATTATTACCACGGTGACTAACTGGCAAGCTAAGCACATATAAATTTGACCCAAGGGCAGACTCTTATTTAGGCCAGCGAATAAGCATAGCTATTCGGCATGGCAATGCAGCCAGTGTCATGGGCACGCTTCCGTCTGGTACTGGTCTGGAACAGTTGAGTTACCTATAGGCCGTTTGTAACGGTCCTTAGGTAATCCGTGCTTCCTTTGTACATAGTAAGTTTCATCGTACATAATTATTTTTAATAAATATATTTATAAATGAGTGTGGAATAATTACATCAAGAATGTAACAAACATTTTAGGGGCACCGTAAAATGTACGCAAAGGGTATCAACCCTATCACAACAAATACTAAAAAAGCGGCCAAGCGTGAGTCAGACCCACACGGATGCTCCAGAACAAAATGAAAAAAAAAACAGGTTTTTTATTATTGTAGGTCGGATTCGGAAATATAAATCCTCGTTGTGGGTGTGCGACTCGTACTTGGCAGATTTATTATTTTGTTTCATATATGAATACAATACATAATTGCTTAATGTTATTATAACGCAAAAATGCACTTCACTGATATGCATGCATATGTTAACAAAAACTCGTAGCTTAATTGGTTAAGCACAATCACGGAACTAAAGGGAAAGATGTGGGTTCAAACCTCATCATTAGTGTTTTTGTCCCATAATAACATAAGAAGATTATTTTAATTTACATAACAATTTATATTACAAGGTTATATATTATTTATTTATATCACACGGCTCCAATTTGTAGAATAGGTAGTGCCAACTGGAATGCATTTTGTACGTACGTAGAACTGTTGCCAGCCTGAAAAGTTAAATCAATCACATAAAAAAAATACAAAATTGAGCTAATTATTTATGTAATTTATGTATATAAGGTCATTAAAAAAAAAAAAAGGTAAATCATGTTATTTAATTTTTTACTATATATATATATATATATATATATTTAGTTCACCCATGTACTTTTCTTTATTAGTGCATTTTGGGGTAAGATGGCGCTGTGTGATAATATTTTTCTGTAATATTAGTTTTATTTTATTTGACTTTAGAGTAGGTATCCAATACAGCCCCGGTAAGGTGGACGGGAGACTAGGGGGTTCATACACCCCTAGTCTCCCGTCCATGTAAAAGGCGACTAAGAGACAACACCAAGAGATGTAGTAGCCTCTACCTCGCTCCTACGCTAGAAGTATGAAAGCCCACCCGTCAACTAAACTCAGAAACGAATTAAATTTAATTTACTTTTAATAATTAATACCGATGAAACCAAATGCAACCAAATGCATTAATTAAATAATAGCTAACAATCACTAAAACTAGTGGTTTTGTTATAACAGTTGACCTCGCTAACCCTTAAAGCTTACAAACCGATGCTTTCCTCTTTCGCTTTTCCTTTTAGACTTTTGAGCAGATAGGGGTATGAGTTTCAGAATCGTCAACAAACTGCCGGATCACAACAATTTTACAATTGTTTTTATGGCAACAGACTTAGGTAAGATGTAGCTAGCCAGACGGACTTAAACATAATCCTACCAGCAACCAAACCAAGCACAATATTAGTAGCTCTGCCTTCTGCGCTGTAGGCTGTGGGTTCGATTCCCACCCAGAACAAACATTTGTGTGATGAATATAGATGTTTGTTCTGTGTTTGGGTGTAGTATCATATAGTACGTATGTATTTACAAAAAGTATTTAAGTATTCTATCCGTAATCTAGTACCCATATTACAAGCTATGCTTAGTTTGGGGCTAGATGGCGCTGTGTGAAATTAATGTCCTGTCATTTTTTTTTATTTTAATATTGTACTCCCCTGGGGATCGAACCCATTGAACCCATCCAACCCACCCTTGGATCTGAAATCGGTGGGTTGAACCACTAGACCACAGAGGAGATTATCGAAGTATCTCTAGTCTCGCTTATACAACTTACAAACATGCCATATCTTCATGAACTTACCTCCAGAAATATATTAGTGATATAGTTGTTAGTTATGTCCTTGTCTTCAGACGTTACCGAGTTCAGTTTGTCAGTAAACAGTGTCGCCAACTCGCCAATATGTTTGGTTAGAACCACTGTCATTCTGTAATGAGAAACATAAATGTTTTTTTAAATTCAATAGTTGGCGTGACGACCTGACTGCTTTTAACCCGGACTGGTGGGAAACGGCGGATGACCGCAATTCTTGGAAGGATATGGGGGAGACCTTTTCTGCCCACTGCAGGGCAACTGCAGTTTTTTTTTTTATTGTACGACGGGGAAGCGCTTGGCCTTCATCTCACCTGGTAACAAGTTAAGATAAAGCCGAAGGTAAATATAGTTTCAAACTATAATCTTAGTTCGAAACTAGAGTGAAGTTGCGTTGAGTTGCTAATCTAAGGTATAGGCCGTTAAAGCGTAATATTCAGGTAAGATGGTGGTATCTAGCCACTTATTTACTGGACTCACTGTGTCAGCGCGTCGGCCTCGTCAGCAGTGGACCGGCGAGTTTTTGTCAGCAATAGTTCCCCGCTCTTATGGTAGGTTTGCACGGACAGCGCTGTGGTTTGCGCTAATGCGCTGACGCAGCGTTTGTAAACGGCTTTATCCGTCAGCTCTGTAGCCGTGTCCAGCCATTGTAGGACTTCTGTGTATTGCCTGGAAAGAGAGTAATAACAATCGTATATTTTATATTATGCGAAGGGGGGAAGTGCTTGGCTTTCATCTCTCCTGGTTGCAAGTTGAGATAAGGCCGGTGTTGGAGGCGCACTTCGCCCGGAATCCTCAACAAACCGAGGAACTGGCTATCTTACCTCTAAATACCGGAACACAACAAGTTAGTATTGCTGTTATGGCGACAGACAAGGTAAGAGGGTGGTAGCTAGCCAGGCGGACTTAGTCCACCAACGAAACAAAACACAATATTGTATTATTATATCAATGAATTTATCTGTGGAAGCCAACTCATTTTAAACACCACACATTCTATAGACCGGGTTGCAGTGAGACGCGTAATTTCTATAACAACAATGTTTTTGAATTCTATTATTTAATTGTACGACGGGGAAGCGCTTGGCCTTTCACCTGGTTACAAGTTAAGATAAGGCCGAAGGTGGAGGCGCACTTCACCCAATCATCAACAAGTCAGAATTAGAAGGCCAAGCACATCCCTGTCTTACAATAAAAAAAAACATGCGATAAGGAGAGGAAAGATGAATGCATTGTTACGACAATCAGAAAAGTCTAGAATCATCACGGGCCTTCGCATACTTCCACGAAAATAATACGATAACAACTTGTTTATAAATAACACAAAAGGATGATTTATGACCGCCGCGCCAAAAACAATAGTCCCAGATTACGCAACAGTTAGTGGCGCGACCATTCCCGCACTTACTAGAAGGTTCGATAGAGTTGAATATAAATTGACGCGCGATTCGGAAGCAAGTCAGTATTCGATTACTATACAGCGAGTTAACATCAAGTGATATTTGAGTGCGATAACAGTGTTTAGTGATTCGGTAGTATAACTAAGTAGTGCTGTACTGTGTTTGAGAGTTATCAATTTGGTACTGAATAAACGTGCCTTATTTTGAGTGATAACCGGTTGCTTTTAATTCTTACGAACCCCAGCTCGTAAAAGTATTATGAAGCTACAAAACTGTTCCTTAAGTCCTTAGAAAGAAAATATCCTTAAGACCTTAATATATTTACTTGATCAACGATTGGAACTGTAGTTTAAGCCCCAGGTCTTGAGTCGCCGCCTGCAGTTTACCGTGGAACGCCTCCGCTTTATCGTCCTGTGGGGGGGGCTCGTCATCATCATCATCGTCGTCTTCCGGCATCTCGCACAGTTCTGCAAGAGATATTACTTTATTAGATAACTTGTGTTAGAAATGAGTGACTGTATTTTTGGTGGCGAAAAATGGAAAGAAAATAACAAAAATATAAATGCTGAAAGCTGAAAATATAAAGTTCAAAAATTCAAACCCGACTGTAAAGTCACACTCAAATTTTGTGTTTTTTTTTTATTTAATCGCTTTTCTGCGCTTTTTTTGTTGCAGATTCAACGGACGCCACGCGGCGGGGATGTAGCAGCCACAAAACCAGGCGCCAAACACGAGGAAACCCAAGAAATCACGTATAGAAGCTAAAACCACGGACCAGGCCAGAAAAAGTATTTGTTGTGGTGGGGAGATAATAGTGAATTCCCATTTTCAGTTTCCCATACAAAACTTTTCATATTCTCAATGACAATAAACAGTGACGACCCTATTCCTTTACCGCACTATGCATGTCGGTAGGTAGGTATCAGCTATTCCGAAGATATATGTATTAATATAATATTCGATCAAACGATTGTAATGGTACCTGCAACTTGCTGCAACGTTTCCTTGATATCCTGCCTTTTGTCAGGGTCCGCCGCTCGAAGCCGTTCGTCTATCCTCATGCTGGTCTGACGCGACAGCATCTCCAGAGCTTCGAGGTGGACCAACCCTGGAATTACAGGTCATACAGGACATTCACTTTACACAGCGCGATCTAGCCCCAAAATCAGCATAGCTTGTAATATAAGAACTAGATTACTATATGATACAACACCCAAACACAGACAAACATCTATATTCATCACACAAATGTTTGTCCTAGGTGGGAATCGAACACAGCCTACAGCGCAGGAGGCAGAGCTACTACCAACTGAGCTATGAGGCTTGTTGGCATAGGTGTGGTATATGTCATGTTTTTTGTAGATATGACCTACAGCAAGGTTTTGTTACAGGCCTGCACTTAACATCAGATGGGTAGCTTGCTGGTTCGGTCTCCATGTTGTCGCCAACTCTTCCTACTTCCTATTCCATGTGTTTCAGGTTTCCACGCCATCTAGGGATAACCAATAGAACTATACACAGAAAGCGCTCACGTACCTTCGAAATCATCGAACAAAGTTTCGTAATGGACCTCCTTAGCCTCCCTTTTGACCTCACGTATTTGATCCTCCTCATCAGCCTTGGCTTTTGCTTCCCTGAGGACCTGAGATAGTAATAAAATGTACTCAAAGAAATCCCCCGATACAATGTTTTATATTAGTTCGAGCTGCCTATCAAGCGTTCACAATTATTTTTACAATTAAATGTTCCATATACTCACATATAGCAAGGAGCCCTGGGAAAAACAACTGACTGACTCACAATAAAAAGCTCAAGCCAGAAGTGCTAGATAATTGTCATTTCCGGGGTACCCTCATTTTGTGTCGGGGTGCACTATGAAAAGATTTCCCAGGGTATGACGGGGACGAATTCCAAAGCGATTCAGTTTATAAATGTAATAGTACAAATACAGACCTGTGATAATATAGGCTTGTCTCCTGAATCCAGTCCAAGCATGGCTCGTTTCTTGACCAGCCCGGGATCGCCATCTTGGAGTACCTCCATGGTCTTCTTGCCTATCGTCTCCAGGGTGTCAAGTCCACCGGCCAGAACTTTCGTACCTAGAACAAGAGATAAATAACAGCAACACCAATAAAATCAGTTAACTAAGTGACAGATTTTCTTTAAAAAGGTAGAATGAAAAGAGGATTTACCAAATCAAACAGGAGTGAAAACAAAAACTATACTTAGCTTAAACTAACCTTAAACTAAATATTTTAATTAGCTTTTGAAGCTCTGAAGATTGGACTTGTTATCAAGAGGTTTTCCTTTAAAAAAAAACATCTTACCAGTACTCTCAACAAACTTAAGGAGTGACCCCTGACAGTAGAGCCTTTAATAGGCAGCCTATAGGAAAGCTTGATCCATCATAGACCTCATTCTCGCTCAAGGCAAGCCTCGAAATCAAGAGATTTTCCATTTAAAAATTATCTTACCCGTACTCTCGACAAACTTAAGGAGTGACCCTGACAGTAGAGCCTTTAATAGGCAGCTTATAGGAAAGCTTGATCCATCATTGACTTAATTCTCGCTAAGTAATGCCCAGGCAAGCCTCGAAATCAAGAGATTTTCCATTTAAAAATCATCTTACCAGTACTCTCAACGAACTTGGTGACCCCTGACAGTAAACTTCCCAGCTGGAAGGCGTCACCCGCACTGCCTTTCGCCTCATCTTCCGCAGTGCTCTCTGAAAGCTCCGCAGTCTGGCTTCTCTTGGCGTGTTCTTTGGAAGCCTTGGCCAGTTCCTCTGGGTCTGGAGCGCCGATGCCAGTTTCTAGGACTGTTGAGATTCCCTGAAATGATTATTTCTATAAAGTTTTGGAAGACCACTTACACTGAGACTAGGCCTCGATTCTATTAAACCAACACCTTTACTATGACAATGGAATCGCTACTAGGTGCCTTTTGGTATTCTAGTGGCTGTTTTGTGATGATACCATTGTAATAGTGATGCGATTGGTTTAGTAGAATCAGGCTCCTGCGCTCTTCCCCAACCCAGAACTCGGATAGACAGTTCATTGATGCAAGGATTACTTTGCAGAGATCCTTTTTAAAGTTTTCTCCTCTGCTTAAGCTATGCGCAATGTGGATGGTTATTAGTTTTAGCTTTAGCTTGTTTTAGCTTGTAAATGTAAATGTAAAAAGACTCCCGCACTTAGACTCCTAAGTGGTCCAGTGTGCGTGAGGGATGTCCGGCTAGTATAGCCAGCCCTGACTCCTACCAGAAGCGCAGAATACTCCTGGGGTCTTATCAAGTTTCACGGAGTGACCTCGGGTTGTTGAGGATTTCCTTGCGTTGTGCTGTGACTCCCACACATTCAAGGACTACGTGAGCAGCTGAGTTTGCTCCAATGGTGAACAAGTAGTGGGCAGTGGCCCGATAGTGTCCCCACTATGATTCAGAGATCTTGTCTCTTAAGGTTTAGGAGTAAGTTTTAGCTTCAAAACAGCTTTTGGATTGAAAATGATGAAATTTGCTACTGTTTAAAACTTTGTTCGTAAAGATTCAGTCAGCTATGGAGCCAATATGAAAAATCTCAAGATTGAATTTCAAATCATAGTTGTTATTATTTACATGTGATATACAGGCTGCATGTAGTGTAGAATTTCACATTTTTTAATCCACATTGAAATTAATTTATCAAAAACCTTGTTGTACTTACTAAACTCAAAGGAACCCCCTCAATATTGAGGTGGTTAATATTCAAAAATAATCCACTTATAAATACCACTGTATACTAAAATTCACATGTCCTCTACACAAGGCATCCTCAGAAAAAAAATACTGCTGCTAATTTGATGTGCGCTTATGAGGCATGACATACATGCATGCATATATTACTTCAGGGTGCTTTTTTAACGTGATGGTTGTGCTGTCAATATTAGTTGCAGGTCGTGTCCCTACAGTATATAAATTTCCATATTTACAGTTAGTATGGGTGTTTAGTTGAGTAATTTATTATCAACCAACAGCTTGGGAGTTTCTGACAAGTAGCCAGTTCCTCCTTTTTTTGTATATAAAGGTTACCTGTGATACTTGTGAGGTGATATTGGTGATTCCAGCACTGGCTGTGCTAATCAAAGAATCTACACTCCATCCCCATCCCCAACTACTGGTTTGAGCACCCGGAGCCTGCTTTACTTCGGCACTTGGAGACTGTTTCGGGGGAAATTGTGCTTTGGGTAGTACAGCTCCTGGTGGTTTTTGATATGAGTCCTGAAATTATTAGAAACATTTTAATATCAGTTTCATTTTTCACTGTAATCATATTACAATACATTTAAAAATACATATATGTTACATATAAAAGGAAATGTCCTGAGTGACTGAATGACCTATTCAACTAGATACAACACCAGCCTAAACAGCTGGTCATACAGACTTGAAATTTGGAAGGTATGTTTGTCTTGGTGTGAAGGCATCTGCTTAGGAATTTTAAAAATTCGATTGAAAACTCAATTTGTATGTAGATTGCCCGTATGATATATGCAATGGCATATTTTATTTTCTAAATAATAAGGTATTATGTCCAATATTTAAGGATAACTACAATAAAATTAGGCCAAGGCAAAATAAACTGCTTGTATCTGCTGAAAGTAAAGTATGATATAATACCGAGTTAAGAAAAATATTACCCAATAATTTTGTGTGATTGTTCTAGATCCTAGTCTTCCCTTCTTGCACCTATTTTAAAATACCATTATGCGGACAAAGTAAACAGGTAAATAAATGCTTGTATAATATACATAGGTTTACACCAATTTACCAGAGGTGTAGGCAGAGCTTACATTAAAATATTGAATATTTTAAAATTACAATGTATTGGAACTGTAACTTTTTAACTGTAACAGGCTACTTCATGAAAAACAATTTGGATTTACTAAAGGTCGTTCACTGATGCTGGTGCCTTGCTGTTGAAGTACGTTTTTAAAGCCTGAGAAGGAAAACAGGATGCCATAGTAGTATTCTGTGATTTATCTAAGGCTTTCGACTGCATAGATCATGACTCCTTAATCTCAAAGCTAAAACACTATGGCATTCAGAATCAGGCAATAAGCCTCATGAGTAGTTACCTATCGAATCGCATTCAAAAACTAGACATTAACGGTAGCAAATCTTTGGGAACATCCACTAACATCGGTGTACCAAAAGGGGTCAATCCTTTTGTGTTTCTAGTTTATGTCAATGATCTGCCTTCCTGTGCAGGGGATTTATGTGATATTGTATTGTTTGCAGACAATACTTCATTAATATTTAGAGTTGATAGGGCTAAAGATAATTATGATTGTGTAAATGCTTCTCTAGCTAGAGTTGTTGATTGGTTTACTGTAAATAACCTCTTATTTAATGAGAAAAAAACCAAATGCATCCGATTCACGAAGTCAGCAATGCTAACATTATCTTAAATGGGGAAATACTTAACTTTATGGAAGCAACTACTTTCTTGGGTTTAAATATCGATGCAAAGTTGCAATGGGGTATTCATATTAATACATTAGCTAGCAGGCTAAGCTCGGCAGCTTATGCAGTAGGTACCATAAGGCATCTTACTGATGAAATCACGGCAAGGTTAGTTTATTTTAGTTACTTTCACAGCGTTATGTCCTATGGCATATTTTTATGGGGAAATGCAGCAGATATCGAAAGCATATAATCCTGCAAAAGATAGCTGTACGGGCAATTTATAAAATGTAAACTCGTGACTCTCTCATGGAAAGTTTTAAAGATATTTGGTATTCTTACAGTCCCAATACATTTATGAAAATCTAATTCACACTCACAGAAACATTGATTAGTACTGTGTTGAATAAGCTTCCTCAAAGCGCCTCCATACTCTCTGCTTGTAAATTCAAATTGTATTTAAAGAATAATTTAATTAAAAGTGCCTGCTAAAAAAAAGTGACTATATTGACGATAAGAACGAGTGGCCACATGTTGCTATACCATTTGACAGTTAAATGGTGATTTCTCAATGTAAAGAAACTGCCATTAGGTAGTTATGTAATAATCAATGTTTTAAGATAATATAATTAAGTATTTAGGTTTATGATGTAGGTACCTAACACTTGTAATGTTATTAAATTATTATAAACACTGTGTATACCTAAATGTTAAATGGATCATCAAAAAATTAACCAGCCCGAGGTTCTTGCCTTTCTCCTTGTGTGCTGGTCGTGATTCCGACCAGGCAGTAGATTTGATGTTTCAACATGATCCTAAAAATCTTAATGAATAAAAATATTTGACTTTGACTTTGGAACAATACCTTTTTAATACTACTAAAATCATCGCCCCAGTCACCAAAGTCATCCCAACCAGTATCCTGTGACTTCTTACTATTTCCAGTTTCAATTTTAGGTTTAGGCTCTTGCACTTTTGAAGGTAGCTCTTTGACTTCAGTGGGTGCACTATCATCTATGTCAAAGTCATCCCAGCCATCGGATTCCTTCTGAAAACAATATTTATTCATCAGAATGGATTTTATACCATGCACAGATAACTTTGAAAGCTTTATTTTGAACACCCTTACTGCTAATATAAATATGAAACATTGAGTAGATAGTGAGAAAGTTTTTAGCACCTTGGGTGCTTACACAATATTAGGATGATTTGAATGGTGTATATCAAATTGTTTTTGTTTGTCAGATCATTTTGACTACTCTAGACGCTCATATCAGTTTAATGCTGACTGTACCTGCGTGGTACTTGCGTGCCCCTAGTATTCACATATTTAATTGTTATAATTTTTTATAGCAGTAACATATGCAATAATTCTCAGAAGACCTATGTAGGTACTTAAAATAAGTTATCTAATTAGTAATAAGTTACCTTGTCAGGATTGGCGCTGGCGGTTCCCGTAGATTTTAGAGGCTCGCTAGCCACTTTTACAGGAGTTTTGAACTCCTGATCAGACTCCAGGTTGTCACTATAGTTTGAAGATGAGAGACGTTTTTTCCTCTCTTTTCTGTATACGGTGCTTCGGCCCTCATCGGCGCTTTCGAAATCTTCATCACTTGACGGCATTTTTCAACTAGAAAATTAAACAAAGTTAAAAAGGGGTGATTCTCTCGGTTCTCTTTGGAAAAAGTAATAAATAACAATTCAATAGGCTACACTACAAAGTTAGTACAGACACAGAACACGTAGGTACATACAGAATTCAGATTCATAATTTTGTGCGACGAACGAACGAACGACGACGTGTTGACAAAAAGCATATTATTTATTTACGTCAAATGTCAAACCATATCTAATGTCACTGAATTTAAATGGCAATAATTTCAATTCTTTTAAGGCGAAGGATAACACTTTTTATTAAAGTAGGAATAATAACAGTAAATCTTTATGCCTTTTTTTATTTCCGTGTATACCAAATACTTGGATACCAAATCACTGTGGCTATTCTTGGCAATGAGTATGTGTATAAGTTAGGTACCTTTGTACTTGTACAAATAAAAAACATCTGGATGACAATGTGCAAACCTTGCGACCTTGCGTATACAAAAGTTCCTCTGTGCTTGCGTCCTACCATGTGTAAAATTTTACAGGGGAACAGTTTTTTACTAATTAAAAAAACTTTATTATATAGATTTTATAATCTCACACAATACACGTGCTGCTTACGGAATCGTGTGTAAATTGAAAAAAAACCTACTGCTCAGTTTGCGGCAGCCTTTGCTTGTATTTACTCATGTAGTATGTTTAGACATATTTTTTTGCCTGTCTCATAACAATTTATACTTGATAGCAATTTCAACTATTTGAGATTTTTTTCTGGAGCGACGAGGTGTTTCCTTAAATGTTTTCAGCCACAGTGATAAATCAAGCATGGTGAACATGGCGTCGCGGTTTGTGATTGGTCAATTGAGTGGACATAGAACACTCAAGCAATCAACGTCTCACACACTGGACATGGTACGATAATGAACATAAAATTTTCATTACGGTGTCATGTCACTAATATATTTGATTTTTTTTTCTTATGTTCTAGGAGGAAAAAGTTTTAAATCTACCTTTACCAACAGAATTTAAATTTAAATCTTAACAAAAACATTGAACGGTACACAGTGTTATAACTAAATATAAAAATAAACTTGATATACCTAGGAATTGCGTAGGATAAGTAAAGCATTCATTCTTAGGAAACTGTGTGAGATTCTATAATAAGCTTCCTCAAAGCGCCTCCGTACTCTCTGATCGTAAATTCAAATTGTATGTAAAGAATTGATATGATGTTAATAATTTAATTAAAAGTGCCTACTAAAAAATTAGTGACTATATCGACGATAACAACGCGTTGCCCGATGTTACTATACCAGTTCACAGCTATACAATGGTGATTTCTCAATGTTAACAAACTGTTATTGTATTATGTAGATGGGTATTAAATAACAAATGTTTTAAGATAGTATTAGGTATTTAGGTTTATGATGTATCTACTTTGATTAAATGTTGAATGGATCATGAAAATATTAATCAGCCCGAGTTTCTTGCCTTCCTTGTGTGCTGGTCGCGATTCCGATCAGGCGGTAGATTTGACGTTTCAAAATGATCCTAAATTTTTTTAATGAATAATGTAATTTTGACTTTGAATAGCAAGCACTGAGACGAAGATGTACTGCAAGGTACCATAGCAATGCCCCGCGACTTCGTGGTGGTAGCCACAAGAGTTGATGCTTGGGTAAATTGCGTTAGCTAGAGGCCCTTACACGCAGCTAGACTACAGATGATAACCTGCAGACGACCGATTGATAAGACTGAATTGCGTTTCATTTCATTAGGCATTTTTAGATTTGATTTGAGTTTATCCCTACACTAATGGAATTGAATCGCTCGATTAATATTTTAAGCTTTTACTACTACCTACGATCTCAATCATATGATACATTACATCAAAACTATTAGACATTACAACCGAAACATAATTTGTGAGCTTTTCGTCCCCGCACGGCATCGTACCAACTCGTCACAATCAGTCAGTTTTGTTTGAACCAACTTCTGATCACAGATCAACTATATATTGGTATTCTCTTCTGATATTAAATTTACAGATACTCTTTGATTTGAACAGAATTCGCGGCTTCAAAGTACAAAATAAAATCGAAGATTTAAAATTAAAATGAAGATGAAAGGAAACGCCTGTTTATCTTTCGGTTGGTGAAATTGCTTCAAAAAAAATCTTTGCTTACTGCTTCGTTAACTGTCGTGACTGACCTGCGTAAGTGAACTCCAGAGTATTTGACCAGGAACTACCTATTTGATTGGATTTGTACCACCTACCTGCTACCTACTCATCTATTAACCTCAGCAGTCTTTACTGGAAACATGAATCAACTCGGAGATCATAGAGGCTGCAGATGATCTGTTGTTTTGTTGGATAGAAAGCCTGGGAATCATGCGGTTTTACCACAAACCCCTAGCAAGTACCTACTACCTTCTAACGGACCACCTGCTCTGTGGTAAGTGATGTGGTATCTTATGTAGGTAAATTATGAGTAGGTAGGTAGGTAGGTACCTACTTACAGATCCATGATAACTCTTTGACTGCCAGTGCATCCTACATGCTGGCATATGTATCACATTCAATGTTGCATCATACACATGTGTATGTGTGGAGTGGACGGTTGTTCATTCAGTACTTAATATCAGGCAAGATAGCAGTCAAACACAATAACCTATCCAATATAACAAAAAAGAGTTAGGTACCTACCTATCCATTTCTTTCCTACCTACTGTAAACCTTTCACATCTAGTACTCAAGTGAAATATTTCATTAGATCTGAGATCTTGTATGAGGCTTTTAGGTAGTGTGACTGACTTATTCCTACCCTTACCTACTGTCTGTGGATTGTCTGGTCATAATAACACTAACTGATAAACGGATGCGAGTGTTGACTAGTCTGGATGTAGACATACATCTAACCACCTTTCCTACAAAAACCTACATATTTTGTGGCATGAGCATGACCTTAGGTAGGTGAGGTAAGTACTAAGTAGTTCTAAGTTATAAGTAAATGTATGTGTATGCCAAATGCTGTTCGTGAATTCTCTGTCAGGTCAGTCCAATTAATGGTGAAACTCTGTGCCAATCTTGGCATAGGTATAGTAATTAATTACTCTATAGTATGTGGTATGGTAATGGACAATAACTCTTCATATCTGACTATGTTCAATTAAAAATAGTATTAAGAAATGCTCATTAGGAATTTGTTTTTTATACACCAGCTAAGTACCTACTTGCTTAATAATTCATACCATTCATTGTACAGTGTCCTACTACTTTGCCAAATGTCCACCATCGCGGCGCCAGCATACAAACATGCTTCGGACATTAATTTTCAGTCTGCATTCCTAGATGAATAGTTAGATTTCCCATACTAACAATTGTCTCACATGCATTTTTTAAGTTTCTTAAATTAGTTTGAGTTTAATATGAAAAAAAAAAAATTATGATACAGCACATTTAACACGCCGCCATTTAGTGCTAACTTAGCAAAGCTTGATATGGGATTTTGATTATGGATAGGCGTACTTAATACTTGTTTAGATAGATACACGCAACTCAACACAAATAATGAAAAAAAAATACAAAATTACTAGAAGAGTAGTAGAGCCTCTTGTGAAAGGGCTTGTCTCTTGAAGTACTACCACCATACCTATTTCGGCCGCCAAGCTGCATTGCTGTGTTCCGTTTTGAAAGGTATGGTTCCCGGTGAAATTATGGGCATGCGAGGCTTAACACCTTTATGCCTCAAGTAGGCGGGACGCGTGCAATGCAGTGCCGTGTTGACCATGTATTTTGTTGATGTGACTACTACCAACAGCCCTCACAGGTCAGTTGGTATTAGCTCTACCTTCTGCGCTGTAGGTTGTGGGTTTGATTCCCACCCAGAACAAACATTTGTGCGATAAGTATTGAAGTTTGTTCTGTGTACAACACCCATGTTGTATTGTATGATAAGTAAATACCTGCTTAATATTTACAAAAAAAAAGGATTAAATTATTTCTATAATCTAGTTCTCAAAGCTTTGCTAAGTGTGGGCCTAGAAGGCGCTGTGTGAAATTAATGTCCTGTAATATTAAGTTTTATATTTATTAGACCTACGCAGTAAGGCTTTGTTATAGGCAAGAGTTGCACTTAACATATCAGGTGGGCTGCTTGCTTGTTCCATTTGCTGCTTGCCTCCTAGTTAATAAACAAACTTACTTATCTCATAAAGAGAAAGAGATCTGAATGTTGAATATAAAAAGTATTATTAATTAAAAGTTTAATGTAGCCTGTGCGCACACATACAGCACACTGTACCTACACAGCAGTAGAACATTTCTCATAATTATTAGTCCACGATGTTTTTTTTATATGACGGTTAAGCGCTTGGCCTTCATCAGATCTGGTATCAAGTTAGGTACCTACCTAAGATAAGGCCGATGGCGGAAGCTCACTTCACTCGGAATCCTCAACTGTCTGAAGAACTGGCTATCTTACCTCTAAATGAACACAACAATATGAAATTGTTTTTATGGCGGATGGTGGTAGTTAGCCAGGCGGACTTAAACAAAGTCCTACCACCAAAATCAAGCACAATATTGTACTCCCCCTGGAGACCGAACCCGAGACCTCTAGATCAGACACCGGTAGGCGAACCAGCACTCAAAAATCTTGTTTGTACCTATGTTTTAAATCTAAAATTTACCAAAACCGTAGGTATCCGCCTGACCTCCACTAGACCACAGTTCTAGTGGTTCAACCCACCGATTTCAGAACCAGAGGTCCCGGGTTCGATCCCCATGGGGAGTACAATATATTGTGTTGGTTTTGGTTGGTGGTAGGACTTTGTTTAAGTCCGCCTGGCTAGCTACCACCATTTTACCTAATTCTGTCGCCATACTAACAATTAAAAAATAAATGTTGTGTTCCGGCATTTAGAGGTAAGATAGCCAGTTCCTTAGATTGTTGAGGATTCCGGCTGAAGTGCGCCTCCACCTGCGGCCTTATCTCAACATGTGAGATGAAGGCCAAGTGCTTACTGGCCTTCTATACCTGCAATAAATAAAAATAAAAAAGTGTCGTGTACGCGTACCTAAGTAACACGAGGATTCAGCGTAGCTCTTCCCACGAGTGTGGGGTAAATCTAGCCGACTTGTCCGACCCTCTTTGCGCCACCCGGAACTGAAGGACTAAACTTTTTATCCCGTTAGCTTCCCGAAGCTTGAAAAAATTGTACATCGTAGCCAAAGCGATGAACCGTGGATGGGAGAGAAGTCACCACGTTCCACATTTACACAGATTAGACGGTTCAAAAACCAAAACTGGCGCCGGATGTGTTTTCCACTGTGAGGAATCGAACCTATCAAGAGCACAACCTCAACAATTTCGCGACGGCGTTTCAAGCCCCAACAGTAGGACTGCTCGACAGCTAAGGAGAATATGTTCTCCTTAGCTGTCGAGCTTATGTCCTCGTTAGTAACAGGCACGCAGCAATACAACAAGTGTTCATAAATGACAGCGCAGCACTCATTAATGCTCTCCGCAGGCCAGACACAATTCTAAATTCATTGCGGAATGTCACCATGCTCTCCAGGAGCTGACTAATGAACACACAGTCAAAATAGCGTGGACAAAAAGTCACAGCATAAATCAAGGCAACAACAAAGCTGACGTTTTAGCAAAAGAAGGGTCCAGGATCCCACCAACTCCCGATGACAACAGACTGTCCACTCCGTCAACGGCGGAAATAAATAACAGGTTGAAAATGTACAACGAAAAAGAACATCAGAAATTGTGGGAAAGCAGTCAAGGCACAAAACAAATTAATGATGCCTACGATAGACAGGAAGATAACAAATACCTTGTTAAAAATGAGACTTGAAGATCTACGCATGATGGTCAGCATCGTCACAGGACATTGTGAACTTAACCACCATCCTGAAAAGACTGGTGCCACAGACAGTAGCTTATGTCGCGGAAGTTTTCAAGAAGAAGAAGCGGTGGAGCACGTGGTCAATCAATGCGCCGCCACAAGGGAAGCCAGAGTAAAATCTGGTCTACAACATAAACGACATAGCGTTATGTCGGTATGTCGCTCTAGTCAAAGCAGCTTAGAACTTCTTGGCCCGTAATAGACAGCCACCCTCAACCTTGGTCTATATGCGGCCAATAAGCTAGACATCCAAAATAAGGTTGAGATACAGCTGGACAGGTTTTGACTTGATTTGAGTCAACGCACAATTCCGTCCATGTATTTTGCCACCATTAAAATGGTTCAGCAGAATACCGACTTGTCGTACTTGGTGGAACGCAGGGCCAATGTTTTACAGAAAATGAATTAATAAATCAATGAAAATTCTCTTGAAAAGAAAAGAAAATTATCTTGCCAAAACAAAGCTCGACAGCATGAGCCACTGTCGTGACGTGACGTTGCGTGCTCGTCGATATTCGATATCGATGAGCACGCAACGTCATCGATATCTCTGTACCTCGGAGTGGGCCTAGGAGCTTTTAAGTTATTCCGTCGTCACCGATTTTTAATATAAACTTCAAGCGCACTGCTAATTAACATTCACATCTGGTGGATTTTCCGAATATTTTATTCAAAAAAAGTGTATTTGTTTCGTTCTGAAGTCGTTTTTACGGACTATAACCATACTCAGTTTAAACTTTGTATAAAAAACTATTTTCACGATATCGCTTAAATAGAAATCTTATACCAATATAAAATGATAACTGACTCGCTGATAACAGTGCACAGCCTAAACGGCTAATCGTAGAGACATGACATTTGGAGGGTATGTTTATCATGATGCAAAAATTATTGCAAAGCAAGGGGATTTTAAAAATTCGTACCCAAAGGGGTTCAAAAAGGGGTTGAAAGTTTACATTAAAAGTATAGGGCATACTTTTAATGAAAACTTTCAACACTTTTCTCAATTCATGGTTTTTGTTTTTTTGATAATCCATTTATTAGAAAAAAAAACAAAAAACATCGTTATTTAACAGAAAAAAACGCGATGTACACGTGGTTTTTATAATAAACTAGTGTATTTTGAGTGATCTTTATGCAATGAATGAATGTCAAAACTACGAAGGTCTGATGATGGAGTGGAATCAATATAAAGGGGTTTTTTCACTAAATAACAGTAAAACATATTAAGAGCGTTGCGCATTTTAATTGATTGTATGAGTGATACTCTTCTACGAACCATGTAAACCAGGGTCTTACGATGACTGGCATCATCGTGAATAATGCATGGTATAATAGTCGTGCTTATACTTTTTGAAATCGTTATAACGAGGCATTTACTAAAAAAAAAAAAAAGGCTTAAGAATCGACCCCCTCCAAATCAGCCCGCAGATGTCGTAAAAGATTTCAGGGATTTTACCAGAGGAAGCGGCAGCTTCCTGCTGTATGTTACATAACACCTTTACTGTGATCTCCAACCAGCCTGCCAAGTGCGGTGGTTATGGCAAAACCCTCTCGTTTTTGGAGGAGGCTCTGTCCAATATCCAATTAACCACTCTCTCTCATACCAACGTATTTGCCGTTCATTTCGAAATTATATAAGTATATCCGATTCAAAATACATTTTGCAGTCGGATAGGTCTTTCCTACCCGACTCTAGGCTTCTTGCGATCTAGGCTTGTGTTTTATACTGTAAACTCTACTACTGTACATTTTATATAACACCATTAGAACCAAAATATAAATCATAATCGCAGATCAAATAAAAAAAGTATCATAATAATTACCTAACATATCGTAATTAACGAATAATAACTACTGAACTGGGCCTTCAAACCCATGAATAATTCCTTTCTTTTAAATTGTTAAGTGATAGTGCTAAGCTCTCCGCTCTTCATGTAGAGCACTCTCTCAACATCAGCACCAAACTAGCGAATATTTAAAATAGGTAGATGTCCGAGAATTATTTGCTTTCCAAATTAAAACTAGGTAGAACTAACTCCCCTGCTCTCTTCTATCTTGCTCATTTCCTCTAAGATACCACGTAAGTTTCACCTCACTTAGTATTGGTTTGTGTTGGCAATCTAATAGCTTACATTACAAGCATAGATATACCTAGCCTGTCTGCAAAACTTTATCATCGCACTTTGAAACTACATAAAACATAAGTAGGCAAGGCACTTAGCAGAGTACTGACGGTTAGTCCCACATAATATCGTCTCATTTGCGTATTTTAGTAGGTCATGAAGAGCTACAATGTCATCACAATATTCTCAACACTATGGCATGGCCTGATACAGCAACATTAAAGTCAGATAAACGAGCCTCATTTAACTAGGCAGGTATTTGAGTGTGTAATTTGTATAGGTATACGCTTTTAGGTGAACATGAATACGCTGTGGAATGCGTTGTATGTACCTACCTATAGATATACCTATACTCGGCCGTCTGTACGTATTTATACAGTGGAATCGTAAATAGATTGAATGGGTAGGTATGTTCATTCGTATATTTTGCTTATAATGCCAGTAGGTACTTTTCGCTCTGTCCGAACCGCATTTAGCAGCAGTCACTAGAAGACCATGTAATGTAAACATTAGATGGTTGAGGAATGCATTTAGACAGTAGGTAGGTGCTGTTTGTGAATATTATCATGAGCGGTGATAACGTGGCGGCGACTCGGCGGTCGGCGCGCCTCAGTCAGCGACGCTAAGTCGCGTGGTGCAGTCGCGTGTGTCGTTGCTATCGCTCGTACGTACGGAACTGCGCCGAGCTCGCGCTCGCGTACGCGCCGCATTCCATCGTGGGGGCCCTTCGCCGCCATTGGCCGATCTGTGTGACGTCACACCTCGTAATGAGGTATTCAACATGGCCGTGTAGCTAGTTCGCGAGTGTGCTTCGTTATTCGTTTGAATGGATTTAATCAGTGAAATATGCCAAGGAGACGAAACGGTGAGATACCCTTGCCCGACGGATGGGATTACGCGAGGGACTTTGACGGAAAGTTGTATTTTATCGACCACAACACTAGGAAAACGACGTGGATCGACCCGCGAGACAGGTAAGTTGTCCAAAGAGAAGTGTTAACCCTTATGAGCCCCATGTCAAAACTTTACATTCCAATGCAATTTGTTGCGTGTTCCCACTAAGTTTGAGTGCAGCGGGTGGACGCGCTGAAAGTGAACGTACTGTTGTATTCACCGAAGCAGATAAAAGTGCTATACGTCATTTTAAAATAGAATAAATCGTGAAAAACAAACTGTTCGCTCGCCGCGCTGCTGCTGCGCTCTGTCGGAAAGAATGTTCGGCAACCTCGATTTCACACGACATTCCACAATAAAGTGACAACAAATGATCTAAACAAAAATTATTATGGTTATCATTTTGTTTATCCATTGGAATGTGCATTGTGGTCTGGTTTCCGAGCGGTATCTGCGTACATATTCAATTCAGTGAACGGTGGAGTCGGGACGCGACTAATGAGGCCATGGAACTGGTTCACTGCAATGTTAGTTACTGAACTGGCGTAGAAATAATTCGATGGAGCGATTATGTGCTATGTACCTACGATGTGGCATGTCGGGATGATGCGGTCGGCGGTTTCGTAAGGTGCGCTGTGCGTACAGTACGTGTGTGTATGAGGGCGATGCGACGTGTGGAGAACGCGGCGGGAGATGGAATGCAATGCATAGGCAAGTTGCGCGGTGTGAATGACAGGCCGTAGAATGTGGCCCAGGCCTGCGGCGATGGTCGCGCCTTTCTAAAGCGGCGCACCTCCCCTCCCACACCCCCGCTGCAGCACCGCTCTCCACATCCCCTTTACTGATCTGCAGGTGCTGAACGACACATCCCTATTAAATACCGATCATGCCTCTAGCCGCATCTATTTACCATAGTTGAAACGGCACCTGCGTTGTCTTTAAAAAGTTGACCTTAAAAATTGAACACCTGCCGTTACAGTTACGATGGCCAATTATCACCTTGATGATGCTTAGCAGCGTAACAATTAGCACTGGGACCTCCTAGATCACGATTTATGACCAGAATAAATATAATGCGATAGCCAATGGGCTATTATGGAGAAGACAGTCTAACTAAACGTTGGTAATCTATCTGTTTTACTTCTATGCCATTATTCCGTTTAACTGTCGACGCGCAAAGCGCAATGGACTATAAATTCGAGCAGGCATGCATGTTTTGTCGATAAACGCAAGAAGGGAACACCCTTTTATGGTTATTATTATTGATAAAGCCTTTTAAGACATTTGTAGGCAAGCTCATCAAATGAACTTTAAAAAACAGCAGCAGAGTAGCCTTTTATAAATGGATAAGCTAGGTATGTAAAATTATCAACTAAATAATCATTAGCTCAATTTTCGTTTTAATATTGAACGCATGATGGTTACGAAAACGAAATAACGAACACGCGTACAACACAAGAGGGCAAAACTGAACTTTCTAGTCGAGTGCCGAATGCAGAATAAAATATTGCCATAAATGCGAATGTGGATTAAATTGATACAAGTTAAGTTGGCTTGAGAATCTGGCCCTGGTACATTCACACCACAATAAAATTCAGCCGCTGACACAGGAAACATAAAGTTGTATTTTTGTTGGACCTTTTAGTAAACTGCATTCCATGCATTAGGTACATGATATTTGAGGTGTTATCAAATAAGTTCAGTGCACGTTGCAGGAAATTCAGACAGAGTTTGTGACAAGTGATAAAGTAACAGACTTACGATTTTTTTCTCTTCGAGAATTCACTGCTGATCACTACTCAGCGCGTGGATCCTACGAACATCACCTGCTAGGGGTTAGTCGAAGGTACATCCTAATTTACGTTGGGTAAATGCACACGGTTTTCAAATAGCTAGTATGCCATACGTGACAGGTTGCAGGCCCAACGACATTTTCCTCTTCAAGGATTCACCGCTGATCACTACTCTGTGCGTGGATCCTACGAGGACCGATACTAGGTGTTAGAGGTGTACATCCAATAATTTACGTTGGGTGCATGTCCACGGTTTTCAAATACCTAGGTGGCTATTATTCCATACGTGACAGGTTGCAAGCCCAACGACATTTTCCTCTTCAAGAATTCACCGCTAATCACTTCTCTGTGCGTGGATCCTACGAGGACCGATACTAGGTGTTAGAGGTGTACATCCAATAATTTACGTTGGGTGCATGTCCACGGTTTTCAAATACCTAGGTGGCTAGTATTCCATACGTGACAGGTAATACGTTGCAAGCGCATCGCTGCTTAGCGGAATACTAACCAGTGACACATCTTATTCTGATTTTTGGTCCTAGGGACATGCCAGTTTCCTCACGAAGTAACCGTCAGGCCACGTGCATGTGTAGGTGCTCCCATAAACTGAAAAGTCCATTGGTGCTCGACTGAATTTGAAAATGGCCACACATCTCATATTGTGACAAGTTATAGTGTGAGTTTTTTTACGGGTCGGATCTGCTTAGTCACATGTATATATCACTCTACAGTGATATATACATGTGCAAAACGCTCGTACAATAAGCCGAGCCACTAAACCAATTTATTAAAGCTAAAAATAACCCGGACACGTCGCGAGCGCATACAGCGCTATTAACCTTATACGTGGAACCTAGACATTCCATGAAAAAATGTACCCTCACAACTGGCTGAATGCAATTATTTAATGCCACAAAAATGTCGCCAGCTTTGCAGATCCCGCTTTTAATGGCTCTGCAATTTGGTCCAAGATGACCCCTAATATTAAAAAATCCCTCTCAGCTTGTGATCTTTTAGGCCGCTATCGTGTCAATGACAGCAAATAAATACAATTTAAATATTTACGTTAAAAAATAGTTTGCTACGTCAAATCGTTCCGTGTGAATGGGCGTTTTGCGGTTTTCGCATATCCACAAGAAAAATGCGACGACGGCAGAGAGCAAAAAAAAATGCGAAAATCCATACCATCATAGAAATAATCGACAGCTACGCATTGTAGGTAAATGAAGAAAAAACATTTCATTGTGTTGTCAAGAAGGAAGCTCCGAACCGAAGACAATGATAGCCGACGTCGAATGAGAACCTACACCTTGACGGTGTTTATTAACTTTAATTGTATCGGTTTAATGCAGTTTCACTGCGCTGTCGGTACCTAGTGCCTAAGTACTTAACTTACATATTGTTCTGGCATTCCAGAGTATTGCGTATCGCTGGTTAGTAATTCATTAGTTGTATGTTGCGAGTAACGCCTACGTCAAATCCTAGTAGATAATGTGCATCTTCATATTTTAAAACACGGGTTTTACTCACGGATACGTTTATGTTGATGTAGGCACCAACAGTTTTAATTAAACAATCTCATCAGGGTGAATGTGAATCGCAGATGAACATCTTAGAAAATAGATGAAAGGAAACACGAGAACTTTTTGGCAGAGATAATTTATTAGCGGTTAGCGAATGCATATCGTATACGGCAGATTTACCAATAATATGGGTAGATCCAACATAAAATCTAAAGATGATCTTGTCAATAATTCCAAGGTATTAGTACCTACAGCTACAGTGCATTCAGATTAAATACCTACCTCAGTTTTGCATTATCTTTTTATATTTTCCCGGCGTTCTTGCATATTTCCCTAGCAATATGGCCGTACTAATGAACTATCTTCACAAGATTGTGTAACCCAAGTATGTGCTTCCCACGCACAAGTCCGTGCTCCTTCGAGCGTAACGCTAAAGGGGCTGGGCATTTTACTGCGTTTCTTGACTCTAATAGAGTGGGTGCTAAATAACTTTCCCATTTTATTCCATACGACCTTTACCAACCTACAAAATAATGCATTCAAGCAAGATACACTAACAAAGTAAGGGGAATAAAATAGTGTAAAATCATTTGCGAGACGTTTCGTTGAAATGTACAGCAGGGTGCGCCTGCGCTGCCGTAGCTTCGAACGGGCACGAAATGGCGTACCTACAACAATGTTTATTTTACGCATTCCACGGAGATAAATATGTCCTTGGCGATTTTATACACCGAGATGCGTGTCGGCAGTCGTGCGACAGTCCAGCTGTAATGAACGGATTTATTTTGATTCTACTAATAGGACTGCTGGCCATTAAAATATTATAAAAGACGTAATGGCTGTTTAGAAATCGCTCTTGGAATCGAGACGTTGCCCAACCTCCTTGCTAAAAATCTGTGGAATGACATCGGTTATACTTTACGTGAAGAAGTCACAACTTTGGGGACAGTTACGATCCGGCGGATTGAAATCAATAGCATTATCGCCATAGTTATGAAAAATGTGTTTTAAATCACGCATGTCTGAAAGTTATCTTGTGTAAGTATACGATAAAAGCGGTACTGTTCTCGTTTGTAATCAAAATTGGCATTCCTCTCTTATCTCCAACGCCGCGACCCGCGATGCAGTAATATAACCGTTGTTCAACCATCTGTAACCAAGGTTTTAATTGTTAATATTATCTTATTTCTCCGTAACCTATATAATTATAATGATTTATTTAGGTGCGCCATTTTATTCTGTGAATGAAAGCTGTCACGCAAAAACCGCACCATAGTCAGCCAAAGCTCGTTAGTTTGGCTAAGGTAATGAGAATCTTACAAAATATGGTATGTCGACATAGCGGGTGATCAGATGCTTTGATGGAATTTCTCAGCGTACTTACCTATGCATGTCCTCAGAGGGACTGCTGATGAATGCACGATAGTCGCCGATCATAAAATTGTATAACTACGCAACTGATTTGCATAAGACTGTTTGATTAACCATCGTAGAACCAGGCATGGACTGCGGAATGTTGGCTGCTTTATGTTTTCTCCATAAACGTTTGCGACGGCTAAACGTCCCCGTTGAAACGTGCGATTCCAATCTCAGCTATGCTCAGTGATGGAATTGTATGGAACGAAACGAAAACGAAGCTTTACCGCTATACGACTCAAAACGTCTAGTCAACATTAACATTAGCGTTTTTTTTTAAGATAACCGACCCACATCGTCTAGGAGTTCGCCGGCATTTTTGCTAAATTAAAACAAAATTCTTAATTTCATATGCATTGCTGGAAACATGTTTTGAACGTGGTCTCGTGGGCGAAATAATGTGACACCTCTGTACGTAGGTACATATTATAAGGTTCCTACATAATAAGCAAAATACTGTTCTCCGATAATAGATTTAAAACGCATCGGTAGGTACATACTTTACCATGGCTTTATTCAACTGCTAGCTCTGGTTGTGATAGGAATGACAGAAATACGAAGATATCTTCTGTGCAATACAAATTGCCAATTATTATAGCTTGTACAGCTAAATACTCGAAGAAATAATTGTACAATACGAAAATGACAGAACTGGTGGAGGCCTAGTGTCACATTTGGAGGACACGCTGCTGCAAAGCAACAGCAGAAAGGGCTTAGATATTGTGAATATCTACGTTATAAACCATTTTCCAATCCCACACCACAGCAATGGCGGTAGTTATATTGGAACTTGAAACAATGGAGCGAGGAATTCTGTTCCTGAACAAACATTCACAGAAGCCGGCGCCTCCCATTCATTCGCGATGCATTCCACCGCTGATACCCACTTGTTTGGCCAATGTTTAACCTTTCTTTCCGGTCCTCATATCGCTCTAATAACAACGCCATGTGAATGGAACCTCTGCCTTCTAATGTTGGACTTTCTACGTGAAAGTATCATTTGTGCAGTCTTAAAGCTGCGGACAAGCATCGTTACAAACCATTAGCAACATTGCGGTGCTCAGAAGCCAGTCCAGGTTGTGACTAGTAGCCACACAGGATGCTCTTCCATTTTCTGCAGTTCTGCTTTCCAAGCTTTATCTACTATTCATTTGCATACCTAAGTAATGAATGCCAAAGTTCGATCATGAAGCCGGTTTATATAGACACACATATATAACCCGTCTACATCATTAGTAAAGTTTTTCCAGAAATGTTCTAAAGCTTCTAGGTTCAATTAAAAATATCAAAACAAGTAGTACCTACAGGTATTTCGTTTGTAGAAGTGTCAGATTTTATTGCATTTAGTCCGAATTGTTTATAGGCAATTCATTAACATCGTCGATAAAACGAAATAACTAACTAATAAAATTATAAGTTTTGCACTTTGGGTAGTTCCCCCTCCTACCTACCAGTGATTTAATAATAACAACTAGGCAGTCGAGATAGATTTATGTGCCATGATCTCCATCATCGGTTTGCAAGTAGTTATTACTCGAACTGGTTACCAACAGAATGGGAGTGACTACAATGCAATATCAATTAGAAATTCCTATGCTATATTGCGGCTGGTTGGTTGGTACGGCAGACCATTCGTCATTCCGTGTTTTGTATGGACAGTATTTAGGCTCGGTATAATTTAACGAATGTTTGAGCGTAATCGTGATAGGTATCTACTCATGATATTGTGTCGCGCGCGCCGGCGTAGGGCAGGCGTGACGAAGGCGCCTGGTATGCGTCGTGATTCAAACGGAAACCCTATATATTCAGTGTTTATGCAACCCACTGTTCGTCCGTCCGTCACTACACTACAGACATCAATTGTACTTGTATGCCGATTCGAAAGCGCTGCCTGATCATTCGACGCCTATGCTATGCAGATAGGTTATTGAAGCTGCTGAATTTCGTCATAACGGACAGTTTAATTATCATTATTGTTATTATTAGCTCGTTTAGGTTGCCGTGGGAAGAGGGATTTTGAATTTTATAATGATGTTTATCATCGGGCGTCATTAATTCAGCTTTGAACACTTATCGAGTCTGTTGAAAATAATTCTTAAGTCCCAAGACGAGTAAAAGACCTTGGAGTGACGTGACAATCGTCTCAACAACACGGTTCACACTTGGCGCAGGAATGTCGTTTGTCAATGATCGAATAACGTGACGTCATAGAACACATTAGCCTCTACGTTTACCAACACATTTATGATCACCACTCTCCGATTGCCGCACTTTGGGGATCAATCATGTGATTGGTTATGATATGACGCAAAACACTAAGAATGTGTTGTTAAATGTTTATAATATTAGGTTTCATTAACGCTTGGTCTAAGCGCTTGGTACAGTCCAGAGTTCAGATAGCAATTTTATATTCATCTATTGGATCACCCACTCGGCAAGCTTCATCGATCGAATTGTTCCGTTTAATTTTATTATAACTGCGATGGCGTTGTAACAAGCATTGTGTCAGCGATTCGGAATGCGAGAGGAAATCACGTTGACCCCTAACACCGCGCCTTTTTTGGTCGACGGATAGTGTGTAATCTTCCTGTCCATGAGAAAGACGGGCGCACATTCAAATAAACATTACTAAGGTTGACAATGACATCACAACTTCAGAATCTACTTGTTCAACTTTATATGAAAAGAAACAGGTTGTTCACCTAACATTATTATCCTTAACCGTGTCTACTGACACAGTTTCGTGTGACAGATTATCTTACGTTGGAAAATCTAAATAGGGCATCGCCCCCACATGTAAAGGAGTAAAAAAATCGAGATTGTTCTGAAGCCCATGGAATGTGTACCAAACCAATCGGGCCATCCGGATTAAAATATTTCCCTGGTGGTATTTATAGAGCATTAGTAGGTGTGTGTGTCCGTCTGTCGGTCGTTCGATATGTGTGAGACAGCGTGGCACCGCCTCCAACCAGACGTGATCCAATTTTGTCGTAATCCAGGATTTGGTCGTTGGACTTTTTGAAATCCGTGAAATTTGGCAGCTGTTATGATTTATTCTCCTAGTGTGCGGTATAACATACGCTCGAATGTAAGAACGGACTCTTGCATTTCCCTTTGTTCCGATCGGTGATGATGCCCGGTGAATGGTTGCCACATGTACCGAAGTGGAACTTGTTCAAGGTTACTAGAAGATACTATTAAGAGATCGGTCTGGTGATCTCGAGAAGCGGCGCAAAATTTGCAGGAGCAAGTAACTAAATAGTCCAAAGCGGGCAGCAACCTTCGCATTGCTATTTGTGGATGGCAACTGACGGTACATTGGCCTTCTGCCGTGCTATTTTCCAATGAGACCGAGTTGCACTGGCATATCGCACAGTACCGCTCGTGGATTAATTCGTGTGGAATTGATTCTAGATTGGACTTCTGGTCCATAAAAGCTCACGCACGTCTGCTCTACTGTTATTATTTAAGTGGCGATAGAATCACGAGAGTGAAAACAATCTTTTTATTTTATTTGCGAAATATAATTATTTGCTATTGCTGGCTGCCTACCATTAACTCCAAAAAACTCAGAAAACCAGTCGACTTTTAATGTAGAGCTCCTACTTTATGCAATATTTCTGCTATCTTTGAATTGATTGATTTCCAACAGCTTCTTATTCACGCAGTGAAGCGTTATCTTGACTAAGATTTTTGACTTTGACCTCAAAACGATCGCGATCAATGTAAGTGAACAGCTAAGTTATAAAATTCCAAACAGATCCGGTAGATGGCGTGCTTATTCAATTAGGTAATATCGATAATTTTGAGGTCTCAATGAACTGCGACAGAGGGACCAACAGAAAATATAATCTGAGGCGCTGCTTATTTGCTAAACAATATATTGCGGATTTATTTCGTACAATAATTAAAATCAGCTGTATATCGCTTAGATATCAATAGAATCCTATTATCATTGATATGATATCTTTGGAATGCCTCTTACGCGATAATTTAATGGAGCGCTGATAATTTTTTTCAATAAAATGCATAGCTATTAGCTACCCGTTGGTAAGTGATCCTCATAAGATTCGCTCTAAGCCACTGCTTCATCACTTTTTTTCATTTGATCACTATCAAAGGTGAATCCTCGAAGGGGAAAAAGTCGTGTGTCTATTACATTATCAAAATGAAATAAATCAACCTACTAGGTACCTACTTGGTAACTAAGTACCTAGGTAGTTACTAGAACAGAAGTGCTGTGCGGTGCAGTGCAGGCCTGAATTGAAGTGAAGATGAGATGAGAAATGCAGTTCGCTCGCACTTGGCATCATAAGTTAACGACAATGACTAACGTCATAACTACTTATGTCATTATTTGCTTTAATTATGACACCAATAATTTTTTGACGTAATGTTTGTTAGTAGTAGGTAAGTACCTATGACTTTACGTGGGTGTGTGCGTGAAAGATTGGGTGTGAGACCAGGGATTCCGTGACACGGGTCACAGTTTCCAAGAACTCGACTCGTCTTGACGTCCCGCTGACAGGACTGGTTTCTGCCGTTCCAGTACGCAGCAACATTGTGTATGCCTGTCTCCCTTACTCCAGTGGATGCTGCGCTGTTATCTCGCTCTAGCAACGATGCACTGGATGCGCACACGCACGCGCCCTCTATCCCCTCACCTCGATAAGAGTGATCGTGCTTTTGAAATCGACGCCCGTATTCGGTAGCTGTGCAAAAGGAGCAATGCATTTTCATTGAAGTCTCTTTATCTTGAGTGGTTTACCTACCAGCTCAATATATGTTCCAATTCTAATGTTATAACAATTAATGTATACAAAGATACTTTTCTATAGGTACCTGAATAATGTATACCGATACTGCGATTACAAATCTGCCTACCAAGTGAGGTGATGAAGACAAATCCATTGCATATCTAATCTAGCCCATCAACTGGTAAAAAACCTACATTTACAGTAGAGTACTGTAGGGTGCTGACTGCTAGCTGGTCTATGAAGAACACACCGCGAGTGTTTAACAGCACCCAACGAGCTAAGAGACCCAGTACCTAACTAATGTTTTTTTTTATGTATTTTTTTATAAATATGATAATTCCAGCTCATTAGCGAAACAAGTTGGTAGGCACCGAACAGTTACTAAGTTTAAGACTCTTTGAAACAACAAAATGGAAAAAGTAAAAATGTGAAAAATAACATTCTAAATTCACAATTAAGTAGGTAGAGTAATAAGGTAGGTAAATACTTTAATAAGTTCCCTAGGTACTCTACTCTGTGGTTACACTTTAACCGCCTCTGTGGTTCAACCCACCGACTTCAGATCCAGAGGTCCGGGGCTCGATCCCCAGGGGAGCAATATGGTGCTTGGTTTGGTTGGTGGTAGGATTTTGTTTAAGTCCGGCTGGCTAGCTACCACTATCTTATCGAATTCTGTCGCCATAATAACAATTCTTTAAAAAAGGAACTGGCTATATTACATCTAAATACCGAAACAACATTTTTTTGAATTGTTGCTGTACAGAGATGGTAAAACTAGATGGCAAGTATTAAAAAATGAATTTGATGAAATAAAAGTACCTACGTTTGAATCATCTTGACTGTACCCGCCCGATTAACCGAGGAACCTTATTTACTAATCGACTACCGTATAAACGCCGTATTAAAAGTCACGAAAACCGTTAAAGTGTGATGTGTTTCGTCACTATCGGAAATGCGGTGGTTCGCTTCTTGACCGGTACCGGGACAATCGTGGTGCCGGAGACGGTGGTGGGATTTTTACGCTATTGAAAAATATCCAACACAACCCTTTTTTTATTGTACGACGGGTAAGCACTTGGCCTTCATCTCATCTGGTTACACGTTGAGATGAGGCCGAAGGTGGAGGCGCACTTCACCCGAATCCTCAACAAACTGAGGAACTGGCTATCTTACCTCTAAGTGGAACACAACAATTTTAGAATTGTTGTTATGGCGACAGAATTAGGTAAGATGGTGGTAGCTAGCCAGGTGGACTTAAACAAAGCCCTACCACCAACCAAACCAAGCACACAATATATTGTACTCCCCATGGCGAACGAACCCGGGACCTCTGGGTCTGTAATCGGTGGGTTGAGCCGCTAGACCACAGAGGCGGTTTAATTATGGGGGATTTGCCTGAATCTTTCCCCCTTAAAGCAGACTATTTCCGTTTTTTTTTTCTCGTACTAGAAATGTGTCAGATCTTGACCTCGAAACTTGCGTAAGCAATGATGAGGTCAAGAGCTGTAGCAAGCTTACACAGAAGCATATTCATGTTTTTCTTGAAGACTAGGGTCACAAGACACAGACGCAGGTAGAAAATTACAGGTCATCTGCTTTGGGCTGTTATGGTGATTTGTTAAAGTAAGTAGGTATAGCCGATTTGGCTACAAATACCATCTGCATTCGACAATGTGATGATAATTCGCCGTGAAGTTTCACTAGGTAAATTATAGATGACAATAGTCATCAAATAATTTACAAGGACCTCAATGGAATAAGCCAACTTAATTGCAGTAGCCTGGATAATCATTCCATCAACTCGCTAAACGGATAACCACTGTAGACTTGCGTTCACTAAAACTTGTTTAAACTATTTGTTTATTTTTTTAACTTGTTGCGTTTAGTTCTTGGCGATTTGTCTTTTAAATTAATTCTAAATTCAGCTGATTGGTAGGCGTGTTTAGTAATTCATAATATGATAGAGGCATATTTTGTTCGAGCGTGTTTGGTAATCCATAATATGATAGAGACATACTAGGTATTTTGTGAGTGATATTATTGTCTGACTCATATTCGTGAAAAAGGATGAAAGTAGATAAGGCTAAGAATTAACACCCTGCAACTATTTGATATCATTGTGTAATTATGTAGGTAATTACGCCTTTCTATCGATAAGAACTATAGGTAGGTAAAAGTCGGTAGGTACGCCTTTCTATCAATTAGTAGAATTACTTCAATATAGGTAGTTAAAGGTCGGGTTACCTTCAACTTTTTAAGGGAAGAGAGCAACCGTTTATAAATTGATTAGCTCGTACTATTTGCCAAATTTCCATCCGTTCTGCAACTTTTTTCCTTTCCAGGATTCATCTCGGAGATCATAACTAAGAGCGTACTAAGGTAGTCAAAGGCACGTCCAACGTGCTATATTTTGAAATTAAATCACATTTTCCCTGGCTCGTCGAGAAAAATGAAGGATGTGTTGAGGATTCCGGGGGAAGGGCGCCTCCACCTTCGGCCATATCTCAACTTGTTACCGTGTGAGATGAAGACCAAGTGTTAACCCGTCGTACAATGAAAAAAAAAATCATACCTGCCAGTTCCAGTCTGTTGAGGATTCCGGGTGAAGTGCGCTACCACCTTCGGCCTTATCATAATTTGACACTGAGATGAAAGCAAAATGCTTCCTCGTCGTAAAAAATAAATCTAATGGATGTGATGAATGGACGTGTTTGTGATTGTGACTTGCTCTGAAACACTTTCGTTATTATAACGTGAAAAAAATCCGTGATCTATGAAACAGTTCTGGAGCTAAAATCTTACATGTTTATTATTCTTAACATAAAGGCACAGAGCTGCGATTCGGATTCGGCTGAACTCTCTTTATCAGGGTGATATGACACTTTTAATTATTGGCGGTCCTGGAGAAACCTAAATTTTTATAACGTGCAAAGAATGCCATCACCAGCTCCCGCGCTATGCTGACGTGAATCATGGCTGGAACCCGTATTGATTGGGAGCAGGTCGACTGGCGCCAGAGAACCACGCCTGCAGCAACTATAGCTTATTCTGCACATCTGTCACAGATGCAATCATAGCAGCAATAATACTCAGCTTTCATTCTGATGACACAAGACGATTTAAATTATGCAGGTTTACGAATTTGTGACCTAAAGCTAGCGATCTAAAGCTCATTTTGCAGTTCGCTTTAGCCTATTATCTGCTGAACTGATCTCTCTAGCAATCTTCAGGCTAAGTCCCAACGTATTACAGTGTGTTCTGCAATACACCTTCTTTGCAGTGATGTGAGCTTGTTGGAGCCCCGGGCTACCATCCACCATCATTAATTATTCTTATGCCACAACAATGTTATCTGCCTAGTGGAAATTGCACCTGCTTTTTCTCGGGGTATAGTCGATTATGATTGTGAATCGGGCTTGCCTACGTCCTGTGCTTTAGGTTGATTGGTTTCCTGCTTCAGAGCATATATTTTATTCTAGGCACCTACTCCTCCCTTCCTTTTTTAAACCGGAACACAGCAATGCTGCTTGGCGGCTGAAATAGGTATGGTGGTAGTAATTCTCCGGACGAGCCCTTTCACAGGGGGCTTCTACTACTCTTAGAATGTAAATAATGATAGGTACTATATACGTAGAATGTACCCTGCATTTTTGTGTAGGGTATGGAATATATTGATACATTAGCTTGGATTAAGGTCTTCATATAAACAGACTTTACAACATGCTTGAACATGCTTTCGCTTTGTTGTCCCTATATATCTGTGACCTCATAATACAGGCTTTGTCCTAGTATGAGGAAAAGAAATACCTAGGGTACAACTGCCACTATCACTGATTTATATACATAATATAAGTTATAATGTAGAAGGATCCATGGCAGTCCTTGTAACGCTACAATACAGGCTTTAGTCCTGGTGTAGGGGACAAGAACTTCCTTACGATTTTACAATAGAATATATAAAATATGTACCAGCTGTACCTACCTTTCTATGAATAAATAAATTTTTATCTTTTATCTTTTAGTATAATCAGATCTACGACCTTTTAAAACTAGCTTAGGGTTCTCCGTCTTCTGCAGCTTCACCAGATACGATTAAAATTATACATCAGCTTTAAAACATTATCTTATAATCACCACTTTACGCTTGCTAGAGTCGATGAGGCTAGTAATTTACTCGATCGAGATACGAATGCTATACAAAAATGCAACATTGTTTCGACTAAAGTTGCAACCACACTGGCGCATCTGCGGTGCGGGATGTCTTGGAACTCTAGATCTATCTGCAAGCCAAATGTTGCGTAAGTTTGCTAGCGTGTCTTGATGTGTGATACAGTACCGATGAATGTGGATTTGCTATTAAGGCGGCCCCGTAGTAAGTAGGTATATCTCCCATACAAACGTGATTGTACAGTAAGAAGAATAGAAGGTTTGCAACTAATTTTGTAACCTTTAATTTACGGCTAATTTGTAACCGACGATGGCGTGAGTGTTTCTTGACTGGTTTAAGCCACGAGAGTAGTGCAAGGAAAGGAGAAACAAACCATACCAAGAAAATAATATGGACGGGTAGTCGATGATGACAAATACCTAGATGCCCATACCGACTGTAAATTATAAAAAAAACAGAAGATCCGATTGCTTAAATAAGACGTCATCATGTCGTTGATTGCTTTCTGACCACGGATTTCGCAAATAGAGTTTTACAATTTACGAAATAATTGGAAGTAGAAAATTAGCTTTGACAACTCCATGCAACTAAGTGTGGGATAAGAAATGGCAGGATGATGATGAGTGGGGTGAGGTGACTTCAAAGTCAACCATCGATTTTCCAGCTCAAGCCGCGTTGGTCTGTCCGAAGCCTTAGACGCCATTATCATACAACAGGTGTTTGTCAAAACCAGTTCGGAGCTGGTATTATTCCAATGGAATTTGCAAGGAGCATTCAAGTTAACCCAGAATTGTTTTTTGTTTTAGTTTTGGATAGGGTATTAATTTAAAATGGATGCTGCTTTTTCTTCACCTTTGTCCTTTTAGATTAATATTCTTACCTTCCACACTTGTTTCTCATAGGCAAGCATTACTATCTTAGTTGAAGTAGTAGGTATAACACTACAAATTACTTCCTGGAATCAATCCAAGTTAGTTGGTTGAATCGTATAATAATCTAATGACTGTCAATCAAAAGCTTTTGAGTTTGGTGCCGAAGGGAGTTCTCCTGTCAAAATGTCAGCAATTCCAGCATGTAAATTTGTAAAACCTCGCTTTCTCGTCTCCTGGTAAATTGTAAAATGAGGAACCAGCCAAATCATCTCTGTTTACAAACAAGATCGACATAAAGCTAGTATGATTACCGGACCGAAAACTTGAAACTAATGACGGGGTATTTTTGTTTTTATATAATGACGGTTATAGATGAAGTTAATAGGCTCCCTGTGCTTTCGTGGGAAGATGGTCAGCGGATGGGAATTTTTAGACTTGCTGTTGCATACTGAGCCCTTATTCTGTTTGACCAAATGTATGTATATAAATGTATATCTGCATGGAATCATCGTATTGTCATATCGTAACGCGGGCGCGTTAAGACATGATTGGTCATACAGAATAAGAGTGCTGCATGGAATCATGGAATGCACTAATTTCATACTTGGCTCACTAATACAGCATATATCGCTCTAAGTATTTGTTGAACTCATTTCGTTCTAGAAGATACTTTCCTGCTAGAGTAATGCACGCACTTATGGCTTCAAATCTTGATGGTTTGTCATAATATCCACACTTGGGAGGGCAGATCGCAGTATTATCTATAAGCGACCCAAAACGCTGAACAATTGCAGTTCAACAAAGCCTTTTACTACCTCTAAGACGTTACTCGCCGTGTGTACCTAGGTACACCCTGGAAGTGGAAGGGGTTAGTGCTGTTGTCGTGCTTGCCTATTAGCACACAGCGGCTCTGGTATCTAAGGCCTGATTACTGAATTGATGTACGTCAATCAATCTTACATTTGCTGACTGATTTTCACTTGTTTCAGATATACTAAACCCCAGACGTTTGCCGACTGCATTGGCAATGAGCTGCCTCTCGGTTGGGAGGAGGGCTACGACCCCCAGATCGGGAGATATTACATCAACCATGTCAATCGTAAGTCTCTTTTACAGCATTCAATTGATTTTTACGATCCTAGTTGTCAATGGAAATTATTTTAGAATTAGATGAACGGAATCTTTCGAAATTTGGTCTTCGAAATCTTGATCGAAATTTGGTCCTTTTTTTTAATACTACAAGGATGCGGGACAAGCTAGTAGCGCACCTGGTACACCAAGTGTACTCTTGCCTATGACATTGCGCCCGAACTTAAGGCATAAAGGTCAGTCTCACATATACTGAAATAAGTATGGTGGTAGTAATTCTCCGGACGAGCCCTTTTACTAGGGGCTTCTATTACTCTTTGCTCCTTGCTGTATTGATAAAACTAATTTGAAACAAAAATACAATCCCGCTGCCCAAATTTTACTAACATCTTACAAAGATGAAATACCTACTTTGTGAAAGGAAGATAAGTATTAGTAATAGGTAGTTACCTACATAGTAGGTACCTACCTACTATGAAGCAACAACAGACCTACAACAGAGCAATTACTGATTTTTTTTAATTCTCACACATTATGCTAAAATCCTATTTAGAGATTCAAGTCCGATGAATACGATTTATACAGGTAGTTCACACTTCACAGTTCTAGTAGGTACTTTTTCACCTTTTTAAAGGTTAAAAAGGTGAAAAAGTTCCTAAAACTACCAAAAGACATCAACAACATCTACTTAGATGATAACTCACATGTTTTTCATCACCTCTTTTCGATAGTGAGATAATATGATAAATCAATAAATAAATATTACAGGACATTATTTGCACTTAGCTCCGTGTAGCCTCAAACATGGCTGGTAATATGAGAACTAGATAACAGATAGAATACTCAAATACCTACCTAGGTATACCTATACTATTGATGTGTATGTCAGAATCAACAGAACATGATAATCTTGTGTTGATGATTCACAATAACAATTTAAGTCAACGGACCAGTAGCATTGGCTACATCATAGATATGTAAAACGCAACTCAATTGCTTCATTATAAAGATTTGCACCTATCTAAAGTATTCACAATGTAAAGTCTTTAGATTAAGTGTTGATCATTAATAGGTAACTCCTGCGTTACTTCTTTCTGTCTAACAGGGCTGCTTTAATAATCCGCTGATTTTCGCTCTCTAGTACCAACGTAGTTCCTTTTTCAGTTTGAAGTGGAAAGTCCGATTCACATGAAATTTTGCAGGTATAATCGGAAAGAGATAATCTATGTCTGTGGTGCGCTACTTTTTCTTAAAACGCAATAACAATGAAAATATATGGAAAAGATTGTATGGTAAAACTCTTTTCCATTTATTTTGGATTATGTTCGTTTTATAGAAAATAACGCACCACAGAAACAGATTATCCCTATCCGATTTTACCTAGACTTGCCATTTCAAAATGAAAATGGAACTACGTTTGTATGGGAAAGTAAGACTACTGGGCCTTCTTACATGTCTTATACTCGTACAGAAATCTGATAACAAAATTGGGGATTGTAAAGAGTATCAATTTCAAATATCACACTTTCATAACTATAATCCAGAATACATAAAACTTATAGTAAGTAGTAGCTATTACCTATCTCAAAGATAAAATTGATGAGCAGTTGTATTTTCTTTCATTGCTTATTTTGGTAGATTAGAATTAAAGATAATTTATTTTCGAGTAGTTTTCAATCTCAAAGGTTACATAGAACAACCTATCTATTTTCATAAAGAATAAGTACCTACTTCTTTCTCACGAGCCGGATTTCATAATCTTACATGGATTTTTCATAAATCTGAAATCTGAATTGCGGGATGTTTTTTTAAAGGTTTTTAAACTACACTATCTAAAACATATATAACGCATAGGTAATCGTTTCTTAAGGATTAAATTTTCTTTCATTACTCATTTTGGTGGACTTGAATGTAAGATAATTTGCGAAAGTATGCTTAGAACCTCAAAGGTTACATAGAAGAAGCTATCTATTTACATAAAGAATAGGCTTTCATACAAGACGATGAATCACTCCGGAGTGACACACCATTAATATCGAAGATTTGTAGGATTTATCACAATTACAAGGACATACATGACCCTCGCTATGACCAATAGCTTCACCTTTCCATAGATCATAGCTGTCATATAATTTGCAACTAGCGTCACTAGCACGGCTTGCACGCTCATAGATACCCTGAATGACAGGAACGAATCCTGAAGCTATCGATGAAAGAACTGAACGAATCAGAATGTTATAAACCCTTTCTAAAAGCCTTTCTAAATCATCTTAATCCTGTAACACGTTGTATACGACTTACCTTATTACATACTATAGAAACCTGATGGACAGTAATGCTGTGGATATCTGTTCCCTAAAACTTACCCGCTTGTTAAAACAATTCTGCGTGGAATTAGATGTTGGTTCGCTAGTTGCGCCATCTATGGCTACGAATGAACATACTTTATTATTTAAGTCACATTGCAGCAAGTTCCAACTGTTGATTTTTGTTCCAATATCTTGTTAAAGTTTCTGTACTGTCGGCCCTTGCAGCAAATTGGCAATTTCTACGTGCAATATTTCACGACGTAAAGAATTGTTCGCGTCCCGCGACTAACTCTTATTTATGTGGTGCTGGTGGATGGTGGATTGTTATTCACCATGGTGGGTGAAAAATGCTCTACGCGGGGGGCTTACGAACTAAAGTGCTTTAGTTATTCTACATGAATTATGGAACAGTTTGATTCATGTCTAGCCTGTATAAGAGAATGCCATCGCCATCTTGAATTCGATATTTGAAATCTGGAATTTTATGAATAGATCGCATCGCGTTGCGTAGTGTTGTCAGGCGTGAAGATTTTCGTATCCGGAGATACGTAGGTACCTACCTAATATTCTATTCGGATCGAAATGTTTCGAAATATTATTTATGCGTTTATATGAGTGTTTTTGTGCATAGCAAAGCACATTAAATGATTTACAATACATCATTAGCCGTAACTCGTACATTCGCTTCACTGGCCAGCTAAATGAACACAAAAAATATTCCTGAGAAGATTTCTCGCAACATCGGAGCCCTACGACAGAAAATGAGCCATGTAATGAAATGTATACGTATGGTTTATTTAAGCAAATGCATCTTCGTGCCACTGAGAAAATTGATTAGTCGATGCATATATATTGCCTTTTTGCTACCGTGCTATAATAATAAATAGAAGATAGACACCTCGCTTTGCATACATATTGTTTTTAAATTAGTTATTTGAAAATTTTAAAAATAACACAGATCATGAAATCGGTTAAAATAAACTCTCAAACTGGTTATTAATAATGCGAAAAAACATTTCCGTTGAACTGCCTACGTGTTTTCAATTATTAGACTGCTCTCTGTGGTTTTAGCTCAGCATTGCTGAGCATCTGACCAATGTGGGTAAGAAGCTTATTGGCTATTGAAGAAAACGATGGTAATGGGTAAAGGTAACCATTGCCTCGCCTCGCTTACGGTAGCTCCTCTGCAATTTGCGATTACTGAGCAATCACTGACAATTTAATTCTGTAGAAGGTTTTAATTTACAGTTTATCAGTTATACCAACATTATTGGCCCCTCTTTCTCGTTATTACTTCAAAGTAAACAATTTCACTCTCTCAACAACAAAGTTGTGAAAATTCTGTGGGATGCTGGTGCCTGCAAACTGTGTGGCTGTGTAAAAAAAATCAGTAGGTCACTTTTTGCCCTGCTTGTAAGTGTACTTGAAACTATCGCAATTCAATTATCAAAGTGCAGGATATACCATTCCAGCAATTAAGGTACCTATCTAAATCCTGCAAAATCTTGGTCATCTTGAGCCCTTGGATTAACCATCATATCGTCATTTTCTTCACCGATCACAGAAAGATAATGCGTAATTTTTCTGACTTCGGCAGGAGGATTGCTTGCCAGGTGGACTTCTACAGTGTTGTGATCATTCAGGCGTAAAAGCTAGCAAGAGCCAACGCTTAAAATTAAAAATTAAAGTATGTCTTAAATCTTGAAGGTCAAGGGTCATCTGACCTGATCTTCCTCCAAAGCTCCGTACACTAAAAGTACAAATAATTCCTAGCTCGCATCTAAAATTCTAAACGAAAGTCCAGATGTAATAGTTTTAATATACAGCAGTGCAAGTGCAATTAACATTGCAATTAGCCAACACGCAAACAGTAGCAGCGTGCTAACCATGAGTTCTTACAAAGTGTACTGTTTTTTTTTAATATATTATAGGACATTAATTTTACACAGCGCCATTTAAGTCAAAGTCAAAGTCAAAATTTCTTTATTCATTAAGATTTTTTAGGATCATTTTGAAACGTCAAATCTACCGCCTGTTCGGAATCGCGACCAGCACACAAGGAGAAAGGCAAGATCCTCAGGCTGGTTAATTTTTTGATGATCCATTCAACATTTAGATACACAATTTGTAATTATATTCTAAGTAGATACATCATAAACCTAAATACTTAATCTTAAAACATTTGTTATTACCTATCTACCTAATGGGCAGTTTGTTAACATTGAAAAATCACCATTTCGCTGTCAACTGGTATAGCAAAATCGGGCCACGCGTTCTTATCGTCGATATAATCACCAATTTTGTAGTAGGCACTTTAATTTAAATTATTCTTTGTATACAATTTGAATTTACGAGCAGAGAGTTTGGTGGCGCTTTGCCCCAAACTAAGCATAGCTTGTAAATACATACGTACTATATGATACAACACCCAAACCCAGAACAAACATCTATATTCATCACACAAGTGTTTGTCCTGGCTAACGGTTCTGCGCGCTAGGTTTTGAGTTTGATTCCCACTCGGGACAAACATTTGTGTCATGATCATTATCATAGGTGGATGTGTGATCTGTGTTTGGGTGTTGTATCATAAGCATGTATTTACGAAAAATAGTAAGTAATTATTCCTATTCTTCGTAATTTGGTTCCTATAGTTATAAGCTTTGCTTAGTTAGGGGCAAGATAGCGTTGTGACACAGATTAATAAATATATATATATACAACTTCGAGATGGCAAGATAAGCAAGTACCCACTTGATGTTAAGTGCATCTCTTGCCTATAACAAAGCCATTCTAGCGTAGGTCACATCCACAAAGACCTACGCGGCACTACACTGCGCCCGTCAACATGAGGCCTAAAATGTGTTGAGCCTCGCGTGCCCGTACTAAACCGGAACACAGCAATGCTGCTTGGCGGCCGAAATAGGTATGGGGGTAGTTCTTTTTCATACGAGCGCTTTCAAAATGAGCTCTACCTACTTTTCTTCTAGTAAAATTTCATTTTTTTAATTGTTTGTTTGAGTTGGGTGTTTCTTATATAAACAAGTATAACGTTCTTCTAAGTATAAAACCCAATATGACAAGCTTTGCTTAGGGCTAAATGGCATCTTGTTAAATGTTCCGTATTATTTATTGATTGTTCGGCAAACTACTGTAGTAACGTCAGACAGTTACTCCACTGACTCATAGTAAAGCTACTGGTTTAAAATACGCGAACCAAGATCCGGTAACGGTGCTCGGACGCATGCGTTCATTTTCGCACGACACGACACGCACAAGCATTCCGCTGAATTATTTATGAGGCACCTAGTGCTTTTCCGCCATTTTCTTGCTTTTTACGAATTAAATGTGGGACCACCCATGGCACCGATAATCGATCAGCTTTGATAGGCGGCGGCTTGTTAGTTTTATCGTTTTTTCGGTGTAAATTCTCGTCGATTTACGCTCATGACGGCTTCAGTTTGACAACTGCGGCCCTTTAGACGTGCGAACTTTCGTAACTAGCTACGAAGAAAAAGAAAATGTAAACACATTTTTATTTTTATCGTACTACTTGTATCGTTGCCTTCATCTCACCTGGTTACAAGTAAAGATAAGGCCGAAGGTGGAGGCGCACTTCACCCGGAATTTTCAACAGGCTGCGGAACTGGTTATCTTACCTATAAATGCCGAAACACAACGATTAAGAATTGTTGATATGGCGACAGAGTTAGGTAAGATGGTGGTAACTACCCAGGCGGGCTTGAACAAAGTCCTATCACCAACCAAACCAAGCACAATATAGTATTTAACATTATGTATGATTTGTTTATTTATTTTTGGTATGGTATAAATTTTCGTGCCGTAAATTATTTCAAAGTAATGCATGCATTAACACATCAGTTGCCAAGCTGATTGGCATGCAGCGCTATAAAATGCGAGAAAAGCATTTCCAACACTCTTTAACGCATAGTTTAGCATCAAATGTTCATTAATTAGACTCTAAATTTAGCCAGTATTAGTATTATCTAACCCTATCATGTCATCCACACCCGTTAAACATAACGGCCGTAAAAGTGCGCTTCTGTATTTGCATATTAGATTTACTAGCGACAGGAATATACATGCTACTCTGTACATGCATACACTGATAATTTACGAGAGACTTGTTTTCAGTTCTCTAGTTGTTTTCAATTTCCTTTCAACTTAATGACGTGGAATAAAAAACTCGCGACTGGTTCTATGTTGCCAGTTGCGACTATTAAAAACCTCATTCCCTCGCTTTATATTCAAAGATGCTTTGATACGTTCTCAACGGATTTATATAGGGTTTTCTGTAATAAAACTTTTACCGTAAAAGGGTTAGAAAACGCTGGCGCATCCGTGAAATGGCTTTAGTCCGATATCTGAATGTAAATTCGACCCATAATTTTGTTGGAACACAAACCCGTTGCCATATACGAGTATGATGAAGGCAATAGCGACCCTGCCGTAGTGAACCGAATAGCAAATGTGATGTGAGCCTGCGCAAACGCATGTAAACTCCCAAGTTATGGGAATACCGCTCGACGCTACAACAGGCGTAAATAAAGACTTCATTTACCTACTAGAACTTGTTGCATTTAAATTAATACCTTACTTGCTTGCCATACATGGTTTCGATTGGAATACTTTACTGCTCATTAACTTCAGATATGTCCATGTGTTTAAACGGGAATAATCTAGCACCAATATTAAATTACTTATGCATTTACTTATTTAAAGGAAGTAATCAACAGCGCGATAGAATTTATGTTACTTCAGTAATAGCGCCATCTTTCAACTAGGTGTGGCACTAATTAACCCGAACAGCAATCCGAACTATCTAAAATCTTCGGAAATACGGATGAATAGCCATCACTACTGTGTAAATTACAGAGAATATCGTAAAACCCTCATTAGAGAGGATAAATAATTTAAATAGGTTTCATTTAAAATCCTTACGAATATTCTATCAGGTTTGATACCATCTTGGATAGTCTACGACCTACGGTATTATAATTGCACAGTATTGCGAATCTTAATGACGACTATTAACATCCTGGTTGGTAATTTGTTGAGTTAATTTTCTGTGCTGTGTTTAAAACACTAGCATTTACAAAGAGCCCCAACCCTGGTAGAGTCGAAGCGAATTATATTTCTGGCAACACATTTAAGATTCTGTCTAAATATAAAATAACTTTCGAATATAATTTATCATCATTGCCATCATGTTAGATACCGAAAACCCTCCCACTAAATGTTAGTGTTGTTCTATAGTATTTCTGTGTAAAAAAGAATGTAAATTCATTCATTCATTCACATTCATTCCCCCCAACTCTAATTCTAGGGGTCAACAATAATGTGTGCATTACTCCAGCAGGAAAGTATCTTCTAGAACGAAATGAGTTCAACAAATACTTTGGCGCACTAATACAGCGATATATGCTGTATTAGTGCGCCAAGTTTGAAATTAGTGCATGTTACCGTTTTGGAATAAAACGCGAAAAACGTTTCCTGCTGGAGCAACGTTCTTCCAGCAGAAAGATTCTAAACGAATTACCGTAGCTGTAAGTGACATATATGTGTAAAAGTGCGTGAAAAATGGAATTAGTGGGCCTTGAGGTTTTTGAGATATTTCATTTCCCGCTGGGGGAACGTTTTACAGGATCGTGTTTCTCGGAAACCATTAGATGAGCACCCGTAAGGTATACATAAATGAGTAGCTCTTCATTTGTGCGTATTTGTGACATATTAATATTATCAAAAATATATACCGTTTTTAAATAATCTAGCTTTTTATTTAAGCCCTAAAAAGTGTCTAGCTCTTAAATGGGCAAACATACAAGTTCATTGTAAACGGTATTCGATTCTTGTTGTTATTCTATGCAACCATATAAAACTTCAGGAATGCACATACAAGCGTTTTTGAATAATATAGCTTAGATCAAAACTTTTAATGTCATAAGTTTGACGTCAAAACGCAAGAAACCTTTTCAACCCACGATTGTGAGTTTATACCCTAGATTAGAGCGGTTATTGAAAATTATATCTTGAAAATTTCAGCTTTACACGTCTCGTATTAAGATAGATATAAACGAATTACTGAAACAACGCCTGCATATAGGTTATTCGACCAAATTCGAATGACCCCAAAAAAACGACCTTCTTAACTTTACAATGTTAAGCTGAAAATGTTGTTTGTCCAATCCAACGACCTTATAACAATCCATCATGTGTCTCCTAAAAGGCAACTTGCCGGCGAATCACGTATCTGCAGAGTTATGATATTTTCTCACAAAGTGGCGTGACAGTTGTCACTCGGGTACCACTATTAATAAATAAGTCTTTATTCATCATCGCTTACGGACTCTTATTCAAAAGCTACGAGCTTAAACTTAAAATATATAAGAATTATGAGGTAATGTAAGAGTTGAGAAGTTTTACGCTAGGTGAGTTTTGGTATGCGCTGCAATACGGTATCTTCATTAACTAAAAAAACAACAATACTTTTTTTGAATTGGAACGCCGCAAATGAAGCCGGTCGTTCTTATTATCAATAATAAGGAACAAATACGAATTAAGAACCCTCTTGTTTTTGAAGTCTAAAAACGGCTAATGGCGTGCTTATCTTCAAAACATCTTTGTACTATGAATGACTATTTCATGGTGATTGGCGGGAATATACCTCCAACGTCCGCGGATGCCATTAAAGCCGACTAAGGGATCACACAATAAAAAGAGCAGCAGTTTACTTCTGTATAATATCTATAACCTGAGATCACCAATTCGCCTGCCTGATGGTGATTATGGTTAAACCATCAACTTTTGCAGCAGGCTTTGTCTAGTAGTAGCTGTTAAAGAAGATATCCGTGTGAGTACTTGCACCAACATAAGTAAATATAATGTAAAAGTAGAGTCTACTTTACCTATATATAAAGGCCCGAGGGTAATTCTGTCAGGACGATTCAGATTCTTCAATAGATAGACGAGTAATTATTGAGTTGTTGCAGTCTTGTTGCCATCGAGAACTGCAATCGACTAGGCAGGTGTGACTCACATTTGGCTCTTTCAATTGCAACAAACCAATGTTTTTTTGTCACATTACTTTCACTTGACTGACTGAACATTATGTCAGTTGATGTTCTTATCGTAAAAGTTGACAAAATGACTTAATATTTCTATGACTTTTTATTAATAATGTTGTCTGACTCCAAATAATTGTTTTGCAATTTAGTGCTCCTTCGATTCTTACTGGCATTTTCATTCGGTCGAATTATTTGTCTTTGAGATCTGTCTCTTCCCTATTACGCAACATCGTTTGGTAGTTCAATCAGAAAACTCCTGCTTTCTACTGATATTGTCTTCTGACGGTCAGATCACTACAGCTTTATATATTGTCACCAGTAAATGTTGTCAACTTCTGAAACAGCTAGTTCAAAAGGTATTTCACTCCTAAGAGCTTCATAACGCGTGGAGCAGCGAATATTTTGTGTAAATACCTCCTGCGTTTTACATTATTTTGTTTACGACCTCTGTTATTATCTTGGTATGCGATCTACGCCTGCGCTATACATATGTATATAATATAATTTATGCATAGCTGCTAGTATAATTATTGTACAGAACTTGATTTCTTATTGCTCTTAAGAATTTTGTTCTGTTGCCTCTGTCCAAGCTCAATTTTATAGTCAGATGCTTTTGCACCGTAGGTTTTTCATTTGGCCACTATTCTTGGGCACTATTGGATTTAGAAGTTTATTTTTTATTTTTTATTGTAAGACGCCTACGACGGAGAGTTGTTTGGACTTCATCTCACCTGATTTCTCCTGATCTCCTGATTCCAGTTGTGATAAGGCCGAAAGTGGAAGCTAACTTTTCCTGGAATCCCCAGCAAACTGAAAAGCTGACTATCTTACCACTAAATGCCGGAACACAACAATTTAAAAATTATTGTTATGGCGACAGAATTAGGTAAGTTGGTGATAGCAAGCCTGGCAAAATATATGAACAAAGTCCTACCGCCAACCAAACCAAGCACAATATTGTACTCTCCTTGGGGATCAAACCCGGGACCTCTGGAACTGACACCGGGGCGAACCACTAGAACACAGAGGCGGTAAAATAAAGAATTATAAAGAAAGAAGAAAGAAAGAAAGAAAAATATTTATAACCCAAGTATAGTGAAGTTTGCTGAACTGATGAGGGCTGACGCGCCTGTTTGACAGTTTCTTTGCTCGATGGACATCCATCGCATGCTAAGCAGCACCTGTCAAGCATCGTGACTCCAACGCGTGTGGCATCCACCGCCAAAGCAAACCACGCCCGCCCATAGTTTTATAGCGTTGTCGCAGACAGTACCAAGACAGTACCGCAACTTTGATTCGTCTTTGATATTGTTTATTAGTTTTTCGACGGCCTATGAATATTTACGATGTACGTGCCGTCGGTTTGTTTACAGAGGGCTTCTAGTCGTTGGTTCTAGAATGTTGTAAGTCGTGTAAAGCGACGTGGAGCTCGTGTCTCTCAACGGTATTTTAGCTTCTGTTCTTTTGGCGAACATTCTGAGATGATAGACTTACATTATCATCTCAGTTCTGATTTCGGCGATGGAGGTTGTTGGTTCAATTCTCACCCGGGCGGACCCTAGCGCATTTCACCCGGAATCCTCAACAAAATGAGGAACTGGCTATCTTAATTCTATGCCGGAACACAACAATTTTAGAATTATTGTTATGGCGACAGAGTTAGGTATGATGGTGGCAGCCAGGCGGACCCAAACAAAGTCCTACATCCAACCAAACCAAGCACAATATTTTTTACCACATGGGATCGAACCGGAACCTCTGGATCCGAAATCGGTGGGTTTAACCACTAGACCAAAAAGTTTAAAAATGAATATGTAATATGTAACATGGAAACATTAAAATTTTCTCCCAGTCTACCCCCCGACACATTGCCCACCACTTTTCGCCACACACAAAGGTTGCGGATCATAATTTCAAAACCCTCGCAAACAGTTTCACTTCAAAAATCTACTCGTGTACAGAGCCACTGTTACGAGTATTGTAGTAATTCTAACCGTATTTGTCAGATAGAAAATTAGTAACACAAATGGCCAGCAATTCGTCTAATATGACACATGGAGCAATCAGCGTCGCGTACCCTTGTCCGCTCCTGAATTGAGCTCCATAATTGGTTGTCACGCGGCCTGCGTGTGATACTGAATTACCTGACCTATCTGGATATATACGTATTACAAGCGTTTTAGAGCGGGGTTTCAGAATGAATGAATAAACACTTGACTTCCAACGAACACTGAAAGGGCTAACATAAAAAAAAAATGTTGTGGGTTCAGAGTTTTCTACCAATACATTGTTACTTCCAAACAGTTCGTTTGTCAGAAATCGCTGCGCAACAAAACGGCCTTCTTTAACAAAAGTTTGTTCAAAATAAATAATCAGAAAACAGAAAGATATTTGGTAACAAATCCGCTAAAATCGTTTGGACAATTTGCCCAGCAATGGGACTAAATAGGCTGAAAAAAAAACACATCTTTGATGATTGCTTAAACTGCCGAAAGGCTTACCTTGAATGGACTAAAACTGTTAACAATGCTATTATAACACTTGCCCATGATTCGTAAAATAAATATTGTTTTGATTTTACTTTGAGTGTTACTCATAAAATCATATAACGTATTTGATCTTGGTAATTTTCGTCGTTCGTTTCGTCGTGATAAAGTTTTGAGAGCAGAGCAGGTGAAACCCTATAATGACATGGCATACCATAGGTTTGCTCGTTTGTCAATCTTGTGGGGGAACATTCTTAAAACTGCCACTATTAATCGTTCAATTTGGAAACGTATAGAGTTCTATTGCAGTTGATTGAATTGAGCTCCTAATTGTCCTTCACGTGGCTGGTGAATGCTGCAGCTGGCTGATCATTGAATGTTGTGAGTTGTGACCTCTTAATGTGATCAGCTTCTGTCGTCCATTAGCGTTCAGATTGTAAGGAACTTACATCAAGTGGTTTAAAAGAAATGAGTTTTTTTTTCTCTTGCTCTAGGAAGGTATAACCGCCTCTGTGGTCTAGTGGTCCGCCCATTTGTGTCAGATCCAGAGGTCCCGGGCTTGATCCACAAGGGGAGTACAATATTGTCTTGGTTTGGTTGGTGGTAGAACTTTGTTGCCCGCCTGGCTAGCTACCACCATCTTACCTAATTCTGTCGCCTAACAACAATTCTTAATTTTGTTTTCCGGCATTCAGATGTAAGATAGCCAGTTCCTCAGACCGTTGAGGATTCCGGGTGAAGTGCGCTTCCACCTTCGGCCTTATCATAACTTGAAACATCAGGTGAGATGAAGGCCAAGCAACACCCCGTTAACATTAAAAAAAATCGAGATACTCTCTGGAAAAATCGAGAGAACGAATTGTAAAATACCCTTTGCATAGTCGTAGGTAGAGCATTTCTTTGTGTATTTGCTTTTGTTGGTATCTTTTAAAACGTAGCAATATCCGATTATTATTGAGTATGAATCGGTGTTACCTATCATCGGGCTATTGCCACCGACTTACGCACACAACCACATGTACGCATGTGCAGTAAATGCTATCTGATAATCGAATTCCTTACTTATCGGTGACGAGACTATAAGCGGATTATTAATAGGTGCAATGCGGGTGTGTTTTCAACTACGTAGGTAGGTATTAGCAATACCTACCTATTCCATGAGGAATAACCTATTAAAATTAGAGAAGAAAAAAGACGTGTCGCTCCGTACCAAAGAGAAACGAAAGAGGTTTTGTAAAGTAGGCTGAAAATAAAACATACAAACATAATCATTTAAATACAACGTAAGATTTGAATCGTATTTTTCTACACGACCGCATAATTGGTAAGCTCTTGACTTCCAAACTTGCACATGCAAAAGCTACGGTTTAAGTAATTTGTTGTTATTTCTGTTCATATTTCTTCATATTGTTGTGCACTCTGTCATTATATTTTACTGTTAACGTTTCTCCTTACAAGGTTGCCTAGAATAAGTCGCTTTTAGCGATAAGGTCGCCCATTTTACTTAGAAATTATTGTCACTAAATGTTTGTGTTGTTCTATAGCCATATTTCTGTGTACAATATATGTGTTAATTCATTAATTGCTACGGTATTTTCTTGCCATCAGTTCATCAAACAAGAATACCACCCGTATTCTTGTTTGTCGTAAGGTTAAGGAAAGGTAAGGTAAGGTATTGACTAATAAATGATTTCTTTTTGCAGAGGTGACGCAGTTGGAGGACCCTCGGCTAGAATGGCTGAGCATTCAGGAGGCTATGCTGAGGGACTACCTCAGCACCGCTCAAGAGGCTCTCGAGGTGAGTTTTACTGTTATTCTGATCTCACGTTATCGTTATATAGATTTTTGATACCTATAGGTTTTGATAGGGAGAATACATTCTGTGGTTAGCAACTTCTTGATTACAAAAGTAGCTAGTGACATTCCATATTATTATCCTGAATTTTCGCTGCGTAACTGAATGAACACCAAAACATTTCTATATGTAATCTATCATAATGCGTTTCGGAGGATTCTGCAAAGATGCTTTCGCTGAGAAGAGATATTAACAATTCGATAATCAATATTTTATTATTGCGTCACTTATTTTATTCTAGACTTATAGTAACGTTTATTGACCATGTCTGTTGTTGTACTAAGTCACATATATTTAACCGCCTCTGTGGTCTTGTGGTACAAGCCAACGATTTCAGATCCAGAGGTCCCGCGTTTGATCCCCAGTGGGAGTACAATATCGTGCTTGGTTTGGTTGGTTGTAGTACTTTGCTTAAGTCCGCCTGGCTAGCTACCACAATCTTACAATTTTTGAATTGTAAAGTTTTGGCATTTTGGGGTAAGAAGACAGTTCTTCAGTTTATTGAGGATTCCGGGTGAAGTGCGCTTCACGCACGCTTCACCTTCGGCGTTATCATAACTTGCAAATAGCCCAGCCCGCTTATAACTAAACTCTCGATGACCATCCAATCAAAAGGGGTTCATTGAAAACCAGCACTGGAGTTCGTTACGTACTTGTGCGGAATGAAACTCCAGCAAAAGCTGAATTTATCCCTTTTGCCTATTGTAAGTACCGTAATCTAAGTAGTTTATATAGTCATGGGCAATAAATGTTTTTTGATTTGATTTGAAAATCAGGTGAGATGAAGGCCAAGTATCAACCGGTCACACAATACAAAATTAAAAATGTTTCAGGTATACCTGAAGTGAAGGCTAGACAATTTGCTGTACTGTGTTAGGTACTTCATGTTTTTGATCACCTTTCTATTGATACCTTGCTAGACAACCGGACATCCGATCTTGCAAGCAGTCGCCATTGCGATCTCCCTATCGAGAATTAAATCGAAAGTGGCTTATTATGGTCTTGTTATGGTTTGATACAGTTTTCACTTCCAAATACCAGTTTCTTTGAATAAATCAACGTTAGGACCTTTAAATTTACGAGTCCACACCAAGAGGTTGGTTGGTGGTAGGTCTTTGTTGAGGTCCGCTTGGCTAGCTATCACCATCTTACTGAGTCTGTCGCCATAACAGCAATTGTATTGTTGTGTTTCGGCATTTAGAGATGTAATAGCCATTCTCAAACTGTTGAGGATACCGGGTGAAGTGCGCCTCCACCTTCGGCCTTATCTTAACTTGTAACCAGGTGAGATTAAGGCCACACCCGGAATCTTCAACAGTTTGAGAAACTGGCTATCTAACCTCTAAATGCCGGAACACAACAATTTTTAGAATTCTTACTATGGCGACAGAAATAGGTATGATGGTGGTGGCTAACCAGGCGGACTTCTATAAAGTCCTACCACCAACCGAACCAAGCACAATATATTGTACTCCCCATGGGGATCAAACCCGGGGCCTCTGGATTTGAAATCGGTGGGTTGAACCACTAGACCACAGAGGTGGTTTCACTAATCAGCACTTAACCAGGACATTGTGAAATAAGCCCAATTCTCACGAATGTAAATCATGTTTTATCAGTTGTAAGTCAAAGTTAACTAAAACATGGCTTTGAAATATTTAAATTTCCCTGTTATTCTAAGAAGGTTTGTTGCTCAATCAGGCCAAAGCAACTGAACTAGTTTTGATAACTGGCGTATGTGGAACCTAACGCACGTAAAGCTGATAGTTTTCGGTTCGGTTAACGATTCGTCGTGTAGCTTACCGACAGTCGTACATTTCAGTTTGTTCTGACTCCTCTAAACGCTAATACTCACCTTGATGGCTCCCTGGGAAAACCGAAACAAAGTTGGTGCCTTCAGCAACTATCATACATGATAATAACCCGTCTTTTAATGTACAAAATACACAGCCCAAAGCAGAGGTCCGGGAGACTTGATTTCATTTATTTATTCATAACATTTGATACAAGTTAATAATAAACTATGCCATAATTAAGCATTTAATTACATTTCAACATTATGAATAAAAATATATATATATAAAAATACGCAGTGGAGTATAAAATTATATTTTAAATTAGTTACCTAGTCCTATACAAGCAAAAAAAAACATGATTTTCATTTTCAACCATTTCATTAAAAGTGGGTCGTAAACCTCGGTGTGCGTGTCCGACTCGAACTTGGCCGGCTTTTTAAAACTATGGAGGGGAATACAAACTTTTCCCAGGCGAATGTTTACTCTGCAAAAAATACGCAGAATTTCACTCACAGCTAAGTCATCGCTCAAAATAAACTTTACCCCGTTCACAGACCAGCCTACTAAATCATGAACATTTCCAGCCAAAACGCCCCGAGGCTATTAAAATGTGATAAAAATAAAACGAGCAGACCGCGTTATCTGTAATTAATGCAGTAAAAACACCATTAAGAGTAGTAACTACTAAAAATCTATGACACTACAGACTAAAATCCGTAGCTAGCTATACATACTGGTGGCAGTCTGTGGCAGCTGGTAAGAACTGTTGAGCAGTCTGTGGCACTGTTGGAATGCGATGCCCTGATAACGGAGATAAGGGTTATTGTATTGTTTTGAATTGAGAACGCAAGCGTGAACAATGAGACGGTTTTTAGATCAAAGTTTATTAGGCAGATGGCATTTTGAGAGGAAAGGTTCGAAAGGTTTGTAATCGGGACGCCATCTTGAGTGAAAATCTTGCAGAGTAACCTAGAGCAACGAATAAATGAAACGGTTGTCTAAATCTACGAATAATGTAAAGGCACACAAAAAAATATTCAGTAAGAATCTATCGCATGTTCGGAATCGCGACCAGCACACAAGGAGAAAGTCTAGAAACTTGGGCTTGTAGTTTTTTGAAGATCCATTCAATAGCGACAGATTTCAAAATAATTTTTAAGTAACATGTAGGTATGTATAAAATTCCTAAATACTTAATACTATCTTAGAGATGTTCGTTTGAATAATTTTAATTCCACTATGTTTATACAAAGGGTACTTTTGATTCCGAGATCGAGATATCCCTTTTGCCTATTGTAAGTGTACCCTAATCTAAGTAGTCATGTAAGTAATTAGGCAATAAATGTTTTTTGATTTGATTTGATTCTAATTTGAAATCAGGTGACATGAAGGCAAAGTGCTTTTCCGTATATTAAAACAAAACACTAACTGTCGATCACTGTAATATTACTAACTAGTAGGTATAATCGCAATAGGAACACAATACAACACCAAAATGAAATGTGAATTAATATACCTACATTCAAAAACAGACAGGCATTGTAAACAGTAACATCATAATTAGCATATATATGACAGATAAGTCAAATAAAACACAAATATTTATTAATGTGTAGTTTGCTCAAATTGTGAAATCACAATTTAGTCTCCAACTGGTAAAGCAATGTGCCACGCGTTCTTATCGTTGATAAAGTCACTTATTTTGTAATAGGCTCTTAAGACAATATTTCGAGTTATAATTCATGAGCAGAAAGTTTGGTGGCGCTTTGAAGACTCTAGAAACTCAACAAAACACACCACACACCTTCATGAAAGCATAGACGCAGTTACAAAATGAGAATCACAAAATGGAACCAAAAAATGAGAAACAAGAAAATCAACTTGAAACAAATGTGTGAATTAAAAATGAGATAAAATGTAGATGATTAATATAATGATTAATGATAATATACAACGTTTATTGCCAACTGTTACTTGCTGAAAGTTGTAAAGGTAGGCCTTGCCGGAGAAGCGAAAATTCCAGGAGAGCCTTGATATTACGTTATTGAGGTTAGCATGACCGAGACATTTTAACAAGGTGATAAATTTGACAAAGAGGTAAAAGTTCAAGCGGTTTTCGCGCCTGTGCTCGATTCAATAGTGTGGGTACTTATTTTACTGTTCAATTCAGAAGAACCAAAATGTTTTTTTTAACTTGAATGTTTTAATGGCTCTTTTTTACCACAAAGCTGGGCCCCGATTCCACTAAGCCAATCACTTCATTATGATAATGGTATCGTGACAGAATTGCCACTCAAGGTACCGTAAAGGAAAGGTGATGTAATTTTTATGCGCTGTTTTTTTATTCTGTTTCTATAATGTTCATGTTTATTATGCTACAAATAAACGGTAATTCTATTCTAGTCTTTTGGTATTCTAGTGGTCATTCTGCGATGATACAGTCATAGTGAAGCTATTGGTTTAGTAGAATCGGGGCCCAGATCGAGTGGTTTTCTTTGTCTATGAACAAAATTGAAGACTTGGATAACAGGAGGCCTATTACGAAAAACGAAACATGACGTATAATCGTTCTTTCCTACCCGTAGAAGGGCCTCAGATTCGATTAGTCTGAATCCTTTTCAGCTAACATGAAGATCCTTACACCGATTTAAAACTAGTCAATCGTCAGCCAAGAACGATATCTCCATATTACAATATGATAGGAAAGTACACAGTACACAATTAAAAAAATAGGGATCAAAACCAGGGAATATAATTTTTTCGTATATTTATATCGATCATAAATGACGTACGGAATGTACACTATGATCCTGCATATCATTCTTGACCTAGAAGTCCATCTATGACTACGATAATCAATTGACGTCAATTGACTGATAACCAAGATGTAAATAAAAAGTAGACACTTAGATTGATCACCATAAGCCTACGACTAACCTAAACTACTTTAGTGACCTAGGACCTTATTTGCATTCCTAGTTGATAACTTTGGTGATGACAGATTATGAGTATTGACGTCATACTTTTTTTATCTACGTCAATTTTGCTAAGGTCAGCTGAGGAATGTGTAGGTTATCTTTCTTTGTAGGTTATTTTAGTTTCATACCTTTATTGACTTAACCATCAACATAGGACAATAGTTGTGAAGTCTAGTCGGTATGCGCCGATTCAGAGATTAGTGTTCAAACCAGTAGACTTTTTTTTTTCGGATTGACACATGCGCATTTGACACATTCATAAACACTGAAGGTGAAGGTCACATTGTGAGGAAACCGCCATGGGCCAAAAATGGTATGTGTATTTACCTGGTACCCTGGCTATTATTTTGTTAGCGATGGGCTTGTCACGTTTTGACTTGTAAAACGAGGGCATGTGCCCAATGTTTGGATGTGCCTCCGACTACCTTGCATTAGTTTACCCTTATAATATCCAAGCAGAGGTTATCAGAGTTGAATAATCGAAGGGGAAAAAATCGTGAATTTGTTACTGTTACCTATCAACTGTAAATCAACCTGATATAGCATCATGATCTGTAGTAGACTTTCTTCTGCTGCTTAAGTCTCCTAACCTCCCTCTATCCTGTGCCAGTCTTATCTTACCCATAAATGACCTTGACATTTGGCTATGTCAAGTCGAAGTGTAGCTGGCGGGCGACCCTATAACTACACTATTTGCCTTTCTCTAGGACCACTTCTTGGTCCTTGTCAGGTCCACGGTCCTCCTACAAATAAACCCAGTATGCACATCAGGTGGTAATGGCTTGGTACTTACTAACTGGCACATTACCACCTCTTCGAAAGCTTAATCGAAAAACTTCCTCGTCGACATGCCAAGTTTGTGGTTTGACTGCAAATAAGATACTGGAGACACCTGACTGATATTTATTACTGGACCTTTAACACAACGCCATCTAGCCCCAACCTCAGCTGAGCTTGTAATGCGAACTAGATTTCGGGGAATATAAATATAATTTATCGATACGTTTCGTTAAGCGTTTCGTCATAGACAACTTTCTTATAAATTCCGAACTAGCACTACACTTGCATGGATTTGTTCTTATTTTTCTTAATGGAATCTTATTTATAAAAATGTAGTCTGTGAAAAACGTGATATTTCCCCCCCGCCCCTTTTTTTTACAAATAATTCGGTTTTTGTACGAAAAAAACATGTAAATTTTTCGTACGAAAAAACAGAATAATTTTTGTAATTTATTAATCGAATGCATACAGAAAAATATAACTAAGAAATAGTGTTTATTATATTTTAATATTTCACTCGTAACAATTCGATATACTCATCGCCAAAGAACAAGTTTTTTAGTGACGAGGGCTCAAAATTTTCACAAAGCAAACTTTTTCAAAGACACTTTGATTCCCTGTTAATAGCCCGGAAACTATACCAACCAGTCATCATGGAAGCACCTTAAATACGCCAGCCTAGTTGGCAGCACGATCCAATGGAATCGAAATAGCCGCGTCAGAATCCAGACTTCTATTCGGAGAGTTATCGTGAATCGTATCGAGCATCGATTGACTCAGACGTTGGAACTTGATAGGTATTTTGTAGTCAATACCTATTCAGCCTTAGCAGCTGTTTCTGCTCTGTACATTTTTTACCAATAAACCATTTTCCACATTTACTTTAGCTATCGTAGCGTTCTTGGGTGGATCTGCTAATTAAACCACGACTCATTTTGTAATGGTACAATTAAATAAATAAATAAATTTGATCGGACAATAATTTTAACACAGTGCCATCTAGCCCTAAACTAAGCAAAGCTTGTAATATGGGAACTAGATTACGGATATAATACTTCCATACTTTATTTTTGTAAATACATAAATATCATAAAACACATCACCCAAACACAGAACAAACATCAATATTCATCTCACAAATGTTTGTCCTGGGTGGGAATCAAACCTCAACCTATATGAGGCAAATTAATTAAATGTGACCTGCTAAACTTATTATGTTATAGGTTCCATAATATGATCTGAAATCTGAAAAGCAAATATAATGAGGCAAATATAAAAAAATATTTTATTATGCGCACTGCAAGAACTTCGAATTAGATCCCAGCGTCTTTCCGCTGTGCTATGACCCTCATGTATTCAAGAAGAGACACTTTCTGGGTAGGCTCGCTCCATCGTTGATCTCATCCTTGCCTGAGTTTCAAGGTCGAGGTCGAGGTCAAGAGCCAACCTATTCTAAATAAAAAAAAAACACAGTTTCACAGTTTTTTGTAAAAGCGAAAGTTTGTTCCTTCTCCACGCAATAAGTACCAAACGGATTGAGCTGAAACACATATGTTGCTCTAGACCGGGAATGAGACAGGCATGCTATCATTCATTTCTCGTGGGAATACGTTGCCAAACATCGTCATACAAAACGGCTTCGATGTATTGCTCCTTCACGATAAAACTAGTACATCGATTTAGCTGAAACTTTGTACATAATATTGATCTAGACCAATACATACAGGTTACTTTATGTTCCATATATCAGTTTCTATGGGATGGGAATGAAATGTCAAACTATGAAATACAAAATGCATTCGTTCTTTATTGGTGTTTAACGCGTTAAGGGATGACGAAAACTACTATTTTTCAAAGATATTGTCCAAGTCAGCACATAGGCTACTTTTTATCCGGGACGTAGGCATAGCCGCAGATGCTAAAAGAACAACATAATCGATGGTTTCTATCGAAATATTCCACCATACAATTGACAACATAAACGACGGTTTCTATCGAAATATTCCACCATACAATTGACAAATTAATCGATGGTTTCTATCGAAATATTCCACGATACAATTGACAACATAATCGACGGTTTCTATCGAAATATTCCACCATGCAATTGACAACATAATCGACGGTTTCTATCGAAATATTCCACGATACAATTGACAGCATAATCGACGGTTTCTATCGAAATATTCCACCATGCAATTGACAACATAATCGACGGTTACTATCGAAATATTCCACCATGCAATTGACAACATAATCGACGGTTTCTATCGAAATATTCCACCATGCAATTGACAATATAATCGACGGTTTCTATCGAAATATTCCACCATGCAATTGACAACATAATCGACGGTTTCTATCGAAATATTCCACCATACAATTGTGTGCGATTCATGTTCGCTCAAACCTTTGTTGTCACAGCAAGCGAGGTCTGTATTAGCACATTTTGTGCAGGCATTTGACAAGTAAATATTTGCTCTTGTCGGAATGTCTGAAATACTTTTGACGACATTGTATTCGCTGCGCAGGTGTGTGGTACGATGAAATGTTTACTCTGCTTGATATAGAGCTTCACTGTGATGGTGAAACGATATATTTTGAAGATTTTTTATATAATATATATTTAATAATGTAATAGAAAGAATACTTAATGGTACTCTGACTAAAACAATAGCATGATAGAGCACTTTTTTAAACTTGGTTAATTGAAAGATTTGCATCATACATTCGAAGTCCTAAAACCCATAGTAAATGGGTTTCTTTTAGATAAGCGTGGTTCACCTTCGCCACAAATCTACTGGTTTGCAAGAGAGCTGGTAGTCAAACGCTTTGCGGTTTTTGGAGATATCCAACAATTGTTTTATGGATCACCAGTTATTAAGCCCGGAGTGAAAAAGTTTCTATAAGACAAGCGTGCTTCATCTTAGGCTACATCTTAAGCCTCATAGCTCAGTTGGTAGCAGCTCTGCCTTCCATCCAGGGTGAACATTTGTATTATGAATATTGATGTTTATTCAGTGGGGGTTGTATTGTATGTCGTATAAGTCGGTAATGTAAAAAAAAAATATTTATGTATTCTATCCGTATTCTAGTTCCCATATTACATATTACAATTAACATGCTTCGTTTGGGGCTAGATGAAGCTGTGTGAAATTAAAGTCCTGTGATATTTATTTATTTTTTATCTTTACTGGTTTGCAAGAGAGCTGGTTAAACACTTGACAGTATTTGATGATATCCAACAAAATTGAGAAAACATGGAAGAACTGTACAATCACCAAATCGTCTATTGGATTCTAGGTTGGATGTGATTTAGAGAATTGTAAAGTGAAAGCTCATTTGCTATTTAACTAGAAATGTCACAGACTTGATGCTCCAACGGAAGTCAGCAGCATTGGATTGTAGATTAAATAGTAACTTGTTCATAAATTACTCAAACAGCGTCGAGTGTGTGTCATTGGCGTAAATCCTTGGTCAGACCAATTTCCTGAAGTCGCCTAGTTCATATGTGTGCTGATGATTCACCGTTTAAACAGCGTTCGTATGTGATATGCGACTTTTTTCCGGTCCTTTTCGCAGTATAGGACTGCAGATATTGTCATACGATTCCAGGTTCCGGACCTAAAGGTTGCCAACGGAACCCTATTACTAAGCTGCTTCCGCCCGTCTGTCTGTCAGCAGGCTGCATGAACATTTCATATAGGTAGTCAATTGAATTGCCGATAAAACAACAAACTGTAAAGAATATATATAATTAAAAATGAAAGGGGGTACGGAAACGGTCCTTACGGAAGACCAGCGCGGGTTGACTTTGTGCAACCGGCTTCATGCTGAGTAAGGTCCATTTTGCAGCGACACGACTTTCTTTAATGTAATAATTAATTGTTGTTCCAAATACAATTCTATTCTATTCTATTCTATTCTATCAACCGCTTGTTTCTAAAGCTATCATTATATTTACTTTTACCTAATGGTTTTCGGGACACAGTCAATAATCATAATTTTACAGTTTTGGTAACATCTTCGAACCCCTAGTCGACTTATTCGAAGTTCTTGAAAGCTTGTGTGTTTTCACGATTTCTTCAATGTAAGTAACATAAGGTAAGCTTACATTACATCGTTGTCAAGTTACGTCAGTTATTTAGCACGTTGAAATCTCGCCATCGACAATATTACATAAACTATGGAATGTTTCTTGGTAGTGTGACTCATTACAGGTAGTTTGTGTCTCAATCTAAACCTACCGGAATAGGGTTCATTATTTTCAGATAACGTTGTTTTTTTTTCTTCGACTGAGTGGTGCTTGACCTTCATCTCACCTGATTTTTCAAGGTATGGTAAGGCCGAAGGTGGAAGCGCATTTCACCCAGGCTATCTTACCTCTAATGCCGGAACACAACAATTTTGAGAATTGTTGTTATGGCGACAGACTTAGGTAAGATGGTGGTACCAGGCAGATTAAAACAAATTCCTACCACCAACCAAACCATGCACAATATTGTACTCCCCTGGGGATCGAACCCGAGACACCGGATCTGACACCGGTGGTCGAACCACTAGACCACAGAGGCGGTTAAAAAAGTTTCATAAGATTCAGAAGATTTATCATCTTTGTTATTCATAGTGTTTATTATAGATCGCATCATATGATTAAACTGAAAACAGAAAAATATTTAATACTATCCGTGCTCGGAAAGTGCCTTTTTCTTTTTTTTGATGAGGTTAAATGTACGTCATTATCTATTGTAATAATATGCGGCCTGGAAAAGCGTATGAAAATCTATTGTTAACGCGCAGAGCGGACTGAAAAAGTCTATTCAATTAATTTTACTAAGACTTTTATTGGTATAATATGTTTTTTTTATTTCGGTCAGTATGAAACCTGATAGTTTTTTATCGCCAAGTCTGCAAAATGATACTGCTTGACCCTTGCTATTCCGAAACATTATTAAAAAAAAGCATACGATTTAAAAGTTTTATGTCTGTAGCAGTTTTAATATAAATTTCAATTGAAGAATCTGTCATTTATTATCCTCGTAAGAGTAGTAATAGAGCACTATGTATCCCTCGCATGAAAGTGCTATTCCCAACTCGTGTGTAATAACTCAAACTGAGTCCTCGTTCGAAATCGGTCACATTCCCCCCTCGGTGGAAAATGTACTACTAATAGTTACAAATCAACAGTTTTTAATAAGCATTCAAAAATCTAAACGACACGAGCTTTGTCTGAAAACTTACTGGAAGAGCTCGTAGCTTGCAGCGTTTGGAGCGAAATGGAAATAACATTTCCTGATGATATGCTACCGCCTCTGCGATACCGGTTCGCTTACCGATATATATCAAACCTCTGGATCCGAGAGGTTTGATATATACAATATTGTGCTTGGTTGGTGATAGGACATTGTTGAAGTCCGTCTGGCTTGCTTCCACCATATTACCTAAGTCTGTTGCCATAACGAAATTTCTTAATTATTGTGTTCCGGCATTTAGAGATAAGATAAACAGTTCCTCAGTCTGTTGAGGATTGCGGGTAAAGTGCGTTTCCAACTTCGGCCTTTATCATATAACTTGACAGTGACACCAAGTGATATGATATGAAGGCCCAAGCGCTTAACTGTCGTATAATTCTAATGGATCTCCAAAATAACTCCTTGCATAACATGATTAAATACTTCTTGTTCTTCTTACGTTTTGAGTCAGTAGTGAAAGCACTTTTAATCTATTTACCAAATGTGTTATCAGATCCCTGACCTGAACTACAATTACAATGTATCAGCAGATAGCAACACAGCGTATAGGCATTGTGACGATTGGAACACGCAATTTACTGTTAAATATGTCTATGTTTTGTGATATACTGTCGTTTACTGATAACTTTGCCATATACACGCCCAATCACAGAACAAAACATTAGTGTTCGTAACACATTGCGAACTATCGTTTGAAAAGGCTACAATAAGTTGCAATTATATTTCTACTCAAGTTTCTAATATTAGCTCTCGATCGCCAGTTGGGTTTGGACTTGAGACGGCAGTACTAATTGGTCACGTGGCATCCCTAGCTAGCTTACGACACAGAAGCCCCTCAACACTATGGCTATCTACGTGCAAGTATGCGCTTGCTATATTCGCAAGTCCATTACCAATAACCCATTCTATTATCGTCTTTATTGTCTCCTGGCTAAAGACTGTGTGTTGTGTTTGAAGTGTATGTTGAATGATGCTTAGTACACATGCTTGGTTTGAGTGTCCTCGAACCTCGTGTCTTCGACAGTTGCCAAAGGAAGACATCTAGATTCTATTGTTTTACCATTCAAAATGATTTTGTTCTAAAAAGTTAAAAAGCTAAGAACTCACGACTTTTCCCCCTTCGAGCATTCACATTTGATCACTACTGGATCCTTTGACGATCACCTTCCAGGGGGTAGTCAGAGACACGTCCATACTTACGTTCGGTACACAGCTCTTATTCTGTTCTGATGGTGTAATTTAAGAATCATTGCCATCGATATTTTTTGTCAAAACATTGATATAGTTAATGTTTCCAAATCACCTCAGTATTTCCGTTTAATCAAAGCAGTATCAAGCTATTCACTGGCCGTTTCACCCTTCGCAGAAATTCGAAGCGCCGAATTTCTGTTCTCCGAAACCACTCACGCCCGGCTCAGTATCACGGAATGCGGTTCAGCAAAAAATAGACCAAAAATGTGGGCTAATAATATGTTCTAGGATATATTTTGGAGGCAAATCACGTCATCACACGTGTGGATACTGGAAATAAGCAGATAAGCATCAAAGTCATGACTATGTTTGGAGTTGAAATTTTAAATTTGGTTCGACATTGTTTTATAGCTACTTTACATTGAAATTATGGAAAGTCGTGCGTATAGTGTGGTTCCTTGGTCTATCCTATCCTGGCATGCAGTGATCTTATCACATTACAACAACAGCCCATTAGTGTCCGCTGCTGGATAGAGCATCCTCCGAAGCGGGAGGGTTTTGGGCAAAATCGCCACGCTTGGCAGGCGGATTACTGATCGTAGTAAAGGTGTAGATAATACAAAGAGGGAAGCTGCTGTCCTTCTTCTGGTGAGATCCCTTAGGCCTTTACGACATCTATGGCCTGAGTTGGAGAGGTCGATTCGTAAGCAGCGGCCGCCACGGCAACATTTTATATACAAAAATATAAAAGGACTTGTAATTTCACACAGCGCCATCTAACCCCAAAGTAAGCAAAGCTTGTATGTAATACAACACCAAACAAGGGACAGACATCCCTGAAAAAAAGGGAGGGAGGCTTTTGCCCTGCCCTGTAATAATATAATCCAGAATGAATAAAACTAACATTGGCGCTTTTGAGGGCATACTGTCGGATAAATATTTCATACGGTATTCTTGAATGATATAACCCGTGAAGTATTCCCAGTAACTCGGAAACTTTCCCATAAAGAAGCTGAACTGTCAGCTTATACAGCTTAACACATTCTTCGGTCCGTGAGGTCATGACCCTTTGCCTGCTCATGGTTGCTTAGGTTTGAAGGTATGTCACATTACTCTTCGTAGCCGTGGGACAGTGACAAAAATCTACGTGTTCATGGTGCACGTGTTACACAGACTATAGCTAGGTCTGTTTGGCGCCAGACTACGGCAGGAATGTACCTTAGGTTCCTAGCAAAAGCCACTAGTTACCAGGAGGCGTCCAGAAGTAGATCATCTACCCCAAACTTGGAAATGGCTCCTCAGTTTCTAGTCTGACGTGTGTGCTTACACCGGAGAGGACCCTATATATGCCTTACTGACATGAGAGTATCTACCCCTATTGGTAGTCCTTTAGGGAAAATTCAGTTGTATCCGGGTACAAATAAAACGCTCGCTTCGTAATAAAGTTGAAAAAGATAATTACAATTACTTCAAACATCTCTTACTTCAAAACTTTAACCGCCTTTGTGGTCTAGTGGTTCGCCCACTGGTGATCCAGAGGTCACGGTTTCTACCCGTGACCTCTGAAATATTGAGCTTCTGAAATATTGTGCTTGGTTTGGTTGGTGGGACTTAAAGTCCGCCAGGCTAGCTGCCACCATCTTACCTGAGTATGACGCCATAACAACAATTGTAATTGTGGTTTTCCGTCATTTAAAGGTAGGGTAGTCCTCAGCCTGTTGAGGATTCCGGGTGCACTGCACTTACACCTTCGGCTGTATTATAACTAGGTACGATATAGGCCAAGCGCTTCCCAGTCGAAAAATAAACCGGGATGGTCTTATTAAATTTAGCTGAACTATCAATCATGTAACATTTGTTGAAGAGTAAATATTTCTTCGGAGACTCCTCATCAAAACTTACTGAACCTAAAGATTTATCATAGCTTGCATTTCTCCTCTTTTTATTCAAGACACGGCTACCTAATAGGTAGTAGGTTTTGATCGTTTCGCGGAAGGACCCGCGGGTGAAACCGAGTGGGTTCCACGAAGCAAGTACGTAGAACCCAGGATTAAATTACCAGTGGTGGCAATCAAGAAAAATTACCTGTATTGAAATTAAAGGGAAATTAAATTGCTTCTGTGGAAGTGAAAATAATGTATGAAAAAGATAGATTCCAGTTGTTTGCCTTGACGTTTGTTGTTTTAAAATAACTCTATATTCGGATCGGATTAACTAGCAACTCCGCTTAGTAGTAGCTCCACTTTCTGAGCTGTAGGTTGTAGGATCGATTCCGATCCGAGACATCTGTGATGGGCATAGATGTTTGTTCGGTATTTGGGTTTTGTATCATAAGTGTATACAAAAAAGTACCTATATTAATTTAATTTGCGTTGTCTTTTCTCATATTACAAGCCGTGTTTAGGTAGGGGTGGCTGTCGCCGTGTAATCTTTTAAAATTTTATAAAGTCCAAGCGCTTGATTTCCAATTTGATCTCACGTGTCAAGTTTTAACAATTCCGAAGGCGGAAGCGTACTTTTTTTTATTTATTATTATTCCACATTTTCACATCACTTCGACTTGCTTTTCAATGCAGGTCATTGCAAATTCGCTTTGCATAAATATTTGATACAAACATCAAATGCCTAAATTTGAGTGTTATAAAGTAACAGATTTAAAAAACGAGGCTCCTATACTGTTAGATGGTATGACACAACAAAACTGCCCCCTCAGCACTGGGCGGGGATAAAAATTTTGTCCTCTGTTATTATCCACTTTTGAGAGATGTTTGTCTCCCGTTGGTGATAAAAACAGAGGACAACATTTTTATCCCCTCCCTGTGCTGAGGGGGCTAAATCGACACAAAACTAGATGTTTTCAAAATTGCACTTGCTCTTGGGCTTATTAATGCACATGCGTGTGCATACCAAAGCCGAGGTATCCGATTGCAGTACATAAATACTCGGAGGGATAAGATTTGCATTGCACGAAACGAAATTCTGGAGATTGTTCCCGGAATAGCACTTAAACGTACGAGGAATTTTCGTAATGAGTGGTAGTTTGCTTTTGATTGTTTTAATTCCGTGGGGACTTTCATTTAAATTGCATATTTGAAAGCTCGTGCTCGTCTTATTTTTATATTCTGTTTTACTGACTGAAAACATTTTTAAATATTTCCATGTAAACTTGAAGTATGCCAAATCTAAATAACTTTAGTAAAAATATAAAAAATAAGATTTTGGTTGCTGAAACTGGTGGACTTGGTTGATTCCGTCTGGCTAGCTAACACCATCTTACAGAAGTCTATCGCCATAACAACAATTCTAAATTGCTGTGTTCCGCCATTTAGTGGTAAAATAGCCAGTTCCTTAGTTTGTTGAGGATTCCGCGTTTCCACCTTCGGGCTTATTATAACTTGGCACCGTGTGAGAAGGCAAAGCGCTTTCCCGCCATACATAAGAAAAAGATGATAGATGTGCAGAATTTTCATGATTCAGTTGATGTCAATATGCCATACTGTTATCTTAATAAATATTATCCATTGATTATGATTACTGAGACAGCAGTCTCAGTAATCACCTTGAACTTCAGCAGCGATTACAATGGGCTCATCTTTGTGAGTTAAAATAACGAGGATGCTTATTTTGTCATCACATATATTTGGCCGTCAATCAGCATCACCTTCATCATTACAATTGTTGTCTTTAAGGTCAACTTTCTTTGACCTTGTATTCTTTCAGATTGCTTTTGATTGATATTCTTTTTTACATTTAGGTATCATATCATCGTGGATACAGAGGTGGATAGAAGTGAGTTTTATTTTGGGAACTTGGCCTTCATCTCATCTGGTGTCAAGTTATGATAAGGGCGAAGGAGGAAGCGCACTGTACCCTGAATCCTCTGTAGATTGAAGAACTGGCAAACTTTCCTCGATGGAATGAGTGAAGTGCATTTTTTGCTCACCTGACCCCTTATGTGGAATGAAGGCAGGACAATGATGACTACTTTGTGCTTAAACCATGTTTAATCGATTACGTCTATGTTACTTCATTACAAATTAAATTCCACTGTAGAATTTTCTTAAAATAGGAAGTTCATTATATGAATGTTTAGCAGGAGGATGATTTTGGACTCATTCGATATTCAGTGGTATTTTTTATAACCACCAAGCTTACGGCCCACCTTATTAGTAAACGGTTATCTTTAACTATCGATGCTAGGCAACACCAGATTAATCGCTTGCGCGCTGATACATTTTAAAATTTACTATTCAGCGTGGCAATGCAGCCAGTGTCTTGGGCACGCTTCCGTCTGGTACTGGTCTGGAACAGTTGAGTTACCTATAGGCCGTTTGTAACGGTCCTTAGGTAATCTGACTGATTCCTTTGTACATAGTTAGTTTAATTGTACTTTTTATTGAATAAAAAATTTTAAAACGTACTTCTTAAAGCGCATGGTTTGTTTCGAAAACGGCAGTTGAAAGAGTAGCTTAGCTACTAGGGAAACCTCAGCAGGAAGACCATTTAGACGGTATGGTTCGCGGGAGGAAAATCATTTCGAAACGGTGCACGAAGGTATAGAGCCTTCAAAATGTGGGGATGGAATCTCTGCCGATGGCAAGGGGTGAGATGATAAAAACGAGCTTGATCCTCAATCAATGATTAATAACAATATAACAGCTAAAGAAGAAATATATGAGCCTGATGAAGAGATAGCATAATTTGTCATTACTAACAGCAACAAGCGACTTATAAAACTTAAATTGTCATTCTGAACCGTGTTACTTGTCAGTCCTCATGGGCTCGCATTGTGAATTAAGCGCAAGTTAGGTTTAGCATTGCATTTATTCAAATGTTCTCTTGTAACAGCACTAATACATATTTAATTGTGCACACCCCGAGCACTTTGTATGCGGATCAGTTTGGTGCTGTGAAAAGATAAAATATCGTGTTGGAGTTTTGTTCCTGACCACAGAACGCTAATTTGTAAGAATCACTAGAACCTCTTATCATATCATTTTTTCTGAAGAACTTAGCTGATTTATTATCTTTAAAAACTTAAATCTTAAAGATCATGAGCATGTTTTGATTTTTTTTAAGGTCTAACTTGCAATTTCCGATGTTTTAATATGGCATGTTATCTAGTTCAAAAACCCAATTCTCTAAAATCCAAAAATAGTCCATTAGATACTCGGCTAAGCCTTGCTCAGCGAAATCAAATCCTTTGTTTCTAAATTGAGCATCGCCCAAAAGGGGATACGTATAATTTGTTATTTTATTGTGATGTTCGGTAATTGTTGGTTGCCGTGCGGCTGTTACGCCTGACCTGGTTCCTGGAACCAAGATCGACCTGATGCAGCCCCGGGCAGGTACAGGTGAAGGGGAGTGGTCGGTGGCTTCCAAATCTCATTTTTTGTTTTGAAAATAGATGGGATAAAATGAATGGGTTATGTGTATGATATGGCTTGGGCGTTGTGGAAGCTGATGCTTTATAAAATTAAAAATATTTCCTTTGAAATGTACATGAGTACATTATACTGTAGATCGATATAATGCCGATTTCCTTTGAAACGATTTAAAAGGGCTAGACTGACTACTTATATGTTTTAGAAATGTTTAAACTTAATGCATAGCTTGTAACATGTTGGTAGCTGATAAACAAAGCCCGATTGTGTAATTTCAAACATAATGGTTTTTACGAGAACATGGCTTTAAAAAATATTACAATGTATATATATATTTAGAATCGGCATATTATTTTCATTTGAGACTCATGTTTTTTTTTAATAAAAGATCATATTGTATGTATGGATGTTCATGCTGTAGAGAGGAGATTTATTTTTTAACTCGAGCCCCCTATTAAAATTATATAGCCTATGGAACTTCTACAATTAAGAGGAACCGAAATACTCATACACACAAACTCACGAAAAAGATTACCCTTCTTCTGAGGCAGTGGGTAAAAAACAAATTGAAAAGATGTTAATATCAATCCTTGCCTATAACGACACATTACTGAATGACCTACGCGGCACTGCATGGCGTTGGGTTGAGTCATAAAGATCGCACATAATATTATATTGTATACCTATATGTAATTATCAACTTTAGTTTTCTCCCAGCTCCCAGAAACAATCGTATTCTCGTATTTCTGTAAAATTACGGTTATTATGTACCGGCAAATGTTATTAAAAGTAGTTTCTCTTGAACCCAACACGTTTCAATGCCGGCAATTGTTCTACTATTCAGTTAATGTTGCCTTTTGTTGGTACTCTACTTGCTTTTCGTTTTGTTGCTGGTTATATTATAACCATTTTATTAATTCTTCCATAAAACGACTAAAGTAGAGCGTAGGACTCGCATTCTGATCCGGAGGTTGTGGGTCAAATCCAAACTTGACTTGACGAAGTGTACGCATTCGGCACATGCTCTGACGGAAAGGTCACATTGTGAGGAAACCGGCGTGTCCCTAAGACTAAATGGCATGTGACACTGGCCAGTATTCCGCTGGGTTTGCAACTTGTCACGTATTGAATACTAGCTACTTGCAAACTGTGGGCATCTGCCTCTAACCACCCCCTAGCAGTTGATCCTCATTAGAACCACGCTCTGAGTAGAGATTAGGAGGTGAATACCCGAAGGGGGAATATTCACTTTTTTTACTAATATGGTAAATATATTCTACCAGCTCCGTAGATTCTATAGGTATCGAAATATTCATTTGTTTATTCATTATTTTGTATTGCTTATTGTAAAGTATAATCTTGTCCATATAATTTAAAAGCATTTGAGCCCGCACCTCGGTAATCAAGCATGCAATGTATCACAAAAATTACGTGGTAACGTACATAATTGAAAGGTTTTCGAACATAATGCAAAATCAATCTAAACTCAAATTAAAGAGCCCACCATCAAAAACCGAGCCTCACAAAATCCGGTCCTGTCCGTGCAGCTAACTCATCATTACACTAAACTTGAAACGAAACAAACCGATCATAAATAATAGTTATGATCCTGTCCTGCCACCAAGTTACGCTGTGCAAAAAGTGCTCGGCAAAAAGTTGCAAGTTGCTATCAAGTTCATTTGTGCCGGCCGTCGCCTGCGCATGTGTGGAGCTACCATCATATATGTACGGCACATGTAGGATAGCATGGGGATTTTATGTTTCGGAATGCAGCAAGTAATTCGTATTCATGTTTTGATTGATTTAATGCCTCAAGTGGTTTAGCATTTGATACGCGTAGAGGCAAAGAAGGAATTAATGTGAGACAGAAATCTATCATCAGAAGTGAAATTAGAATTAACAAGCGCCTACTATCACAGCAATACTCTCGACAGCACACCCAATTTTTAAATGTTGGTATGAATAAATTTTGGGTTTATTTACAATTAAATAAATACAATTTAAACACCTTTTGAACCGTACAAAGGTCAACTTCGTTATTGAACCTCAATATAAGTAATTGCCGTGGCGGGAATAATCTCCTCCATCTCAGATCATGGATGTCGTAAAAGCCGATTTTTTTTTACTGTACGACGGGAAAGTGCTTGGCCTTCATCTCACCTGGTAACAAGTTAAGATAAGGCCGAAGGTGGAGGAGCACTTCACCCGGAATCCTCAACAAACTGAGGAACTGGCTATCTTACCTCTGAATGCCGGAACACAACAATTTTAGAATTGTTATTATGGCGACAGAATTAGGTAAGATGGTGGTAGCTAGCCAGGCGGACTTCAACAAAGTCCTACCGCCAACCAAACCAAGCACAATATATTGTACCCCCCCTGGGGATCGAACCCGGGACCTCTGGATCTGAAATCGGTGGGTTTAACCACTAGACCACAGAGGCGGTTAAAATTTAAGGGATGTCACCAGAAGAAAAGCAGTGCTATGCATTTTTTAGCGATTAAGTTCGAATAGTTAGTTTATTTAAATATGATTTCAAGTTTAATAAAGCTGTAATTAGTAATTACTTACATATTATATATAAAGCTTATATACCTTTAAGTGAGGACGGAAAGTGATTCCAAATTTCGACAAAGGCGTGAGTCTATGATGTTTTCCAAATACGTCGCATTGTTCAAGTATCTCAAGTTTTTTTTGTATGTGAACAAAATCTACGATGACATTAGAAGATAAACATTCATTGTTTGTAAAAGGACCGTTACCTAGTCATTTTGATAATGACTTTGAGTTCTCCTGAGTTTTGGGGCCATTTCGCGGAAATACGAGACATTTAATTTGACACAGCACCATCTAGCCCCAAACTAAGTATAGCTTGTAATATAGGCACTTGATTACAGATAGAATTCTGAAATACATAACCATGATCAATTTAACACACAAACACAGATCAAAAAATTATAATACTATTCAACGCACAATGTTTTGCCAATGTGTGGTGGGATTTGAATACCCAACCTACAGCGCAGAAGCCAGAGCCAACTGAGCTGGGAGGCCTGTCGAATGGTATAATATTCATGGGATTTTAGAGGAAATAAAAGACTTGAATAACCTTATGATATGATGCTGTTGAAGCGCAAAATACTGTTGTACATTACACATACACATTTGAGCCCTAATCACCAAAATATGCTAAAAGTACCTTGGTCTGTGGCAAAGAGCGCTTTCCATAAAATTTGACAAATGTATCCGTACATTGTCATACGATTAAATCAAATAAAATTATCGATAAACTTAAAACATTTTATCAAATTATTGCTTATATAAAAATACTGTAGTTAAATCAATAAAGAGCCACGCTCTGAGTATTGATCCGATACCTCGAAGGGGGAAAAGTCGTGAGTCTATTACTTAAATCAATTATAGGTACGTGAAAAATCATTGCATATCATAAATCATTTATTACCTGACAATAAAATTGATAAGCCACGGAATGTTCTTCCGATGATTGACGCCAGACCTTTGAATTCCAGATAAATGATTAAAATGATCGTGTTATAGGTACTTCGTACGTAGCACAGCAATTCGTCAAGTACAATCAGCATTACATTAATCAGGCTGGTCCACAGTGACGATTCGACGATTCCATGAAAACAATCAACACGTCTAAAAGATAAGATATCGCGGTCAATGCGAGTTTGCATTTCCATGCATTTGAAAAGTTGCATTGTAAATGAATCATTAAACTTTGTATCAGTATTATCGATAGCATCAATTTTAATTGAATCATGAATTAAAACATTATCTTAACTTGCAAACCCTATTACCCCGCATTCTATGGTGCTGCTCAACACAAATTGATGCGGTTGCTAATTGGCTCAGCGAGCTTGCCAGTCGGAAATCGTAAAGATGACCATCTCATTAACGACGTCGTAAAAGTACAGTCAGACGACAAGAATGAGATAAAAGGTTAAAGACTAGAAAATTTAAATACAGTTACAGATAATATATTAGAAGCTCTGAATTTACTTGTTTTGACCATTAGCGTAGAATGCTCTGCCATATTTTAATGACACTGAACATCTGAGTTATTGTAGAGTTATACGGTATAATTTGACAAGTCTTTCCTTTGCAAAATACTTTCGCATAATTAAATTTATGGATGTAAAAAAATATATATTGGTCATATTAAGAGGATCGTATACCGTATATTGTCTGTTGGATGCATGAGGCAGCTGCAGGGAACGCTTAGATAGAAATACGTTTGCTAAATACCTACAATGCGGAAACAGTTTCGGCATAATTGTGATACTCAGCAGCCACACTGGATGCAAAAGTGGAAGGTCCAGCTCCTTCATTCGCACTAACATCTCCGATGCTCAGACAAGCGTATAATTAGTGCTACAATTTCGCTCACATCGCCCCTACAATTAGTCACAACAGTGCAGAACCTGTAATCAATACAGTAGCGTCGGTCGTCTGTCTGACTCGGTTCACGTACGCAATAATTATTTAAATTATTTAAAATCGTTTCAACTCAACATGTACAAGACATTTCAAATGAATTATTACTGCTACTGTATTTTCTTCTCGCTGATGTTTTTACCGTTAAAATGAATGGATGTATGTAGTTTAAGCTTAAATTTATATTAAAAGAAAATACATTGAAATGGAGAAAAGTTAACATAGAATAAAAAAAAGACAAAATTAATAGAAAGATACAAAACATGCAGAGCAGATTTTGACTTGCAAATCACCCTCGTGACAATGACAGTAATATTAGACAATATATCATCGGGTAGATAACTTAGAAAGCTAAAAGCAACATTTCAATACATATCATAATATATGGCCGTCCTCCCCTTGCCGGGAGCGATACATCTAGATAATATGCAAAGCGATTCCACCATTTTTCATCCCAGATACTGTGCGCTGGTGGGTTTTGATTAAATCCATTAACATACCACACAGATATAAATCGTCTGCTCCGTGCATTTGTCATAAGATTCCAGCGGCATGTACATATTTTAATCTCAAACCGTGTATAATTTCTATCCGATCTGGGCGAAATTTGAATATTTGATTGTAATCTACGCGAGTAATGCGGAGTAAACCATTATTTTTGATTATCTTGATTGTCGTCACCGGATTTATTACGACGATTCCACTTAACTGCAATGTCCAAGACGTCAACAGCTTAGTATCTGCTTTCATATTATAATTCCATTAGAATTCTTCTTTTTTACGACGGGGAAATGCTTGGCCCGGAATTCTCAACAATCTCCGGAACTCAAAAAAAAATAAGAATTTTTGCTATGGCGACAGAATTAGGAAAAATGTTGGTAATACCACCAACTAAACCAAGCACAATATTGTTCCCTGGGGATCGAAACCTGGACCTCTGAATCGGGTAGGAAAACCACTCCAACCATCACCACCGAGAATTGATTAGATGATTCCCTTCGCTGCAATGCACAAGACGTCAACAGCTTGAGCATCTGCTTTCATATTTAAATTCCATTTGAATCCTTTTGAAGCGAACATTAAAACACGTGCATCCACACTCATACATTTGGAATGCGTAGAATGGGGATCACTGCGTACAAAGAAATAAAAAACTCCATGTAAACCGTATGGACGATGACAGTAAGAACACGCCACCAGAACACTCGCATATCTTTTATTTTATTTCTGCTCTTACTTAAATAGGGTTGTTGCGTAAGATTTTGCGAGAAATTCTTCAGCTCTTTCGTTTAGTTATTAACATTTCTCTTACTGTATGGTAATTCTATTTATTTCCTTTTTTTATTTAATTGTACGACGGGAAAGCGCTTGACCTTCATGTCACCTGGTTTCAAGTTACGATAAAGCCGAAGGTGGAAGCGCACTTCACTCTGAATCCTCAACTGTCTGAATAACTGGCTGATTGATTGAACTGAATCATTGCTATGGTGACAGACTTAGGTTAGATGGTGGTAGCTAGCCAGGCTGACTCTCTTACTCCTACACAATATATAAATGCGGTTGTATGCACCGTGTTTTTTTTTTAAAGCATCGTGTTTCCCAATTGTATCGTTCATACAAAGTAACGGTCAATATTCACGCTCAAATATATATTAAACGTAAGCACTGTGGTATTTTTAAAGTACCACTTTGGTATGTCACGAAACGTTCAATCCGGTAGCTTTTCGATTCATAAGATTGCATATTTCTTCTTAATGGTGATACATACTATTGAGATAAATGGAGTAAGGATAATGTAACGGATGTTTAAGTTTACGACACGACTGGTTTCCCTCGACGAAAGATGCGAAAGTATTTCTTTAATTCTGCGTAGGTACAGTCCCTCCAAAATGCATGTTGAGTTGATACTATCACTCCAACTGTGACAGTAATAGCATTGTGTATAACTTCGTGTTCATCCTGCCCTTATACCACACTTACACAAGGTCGGCACAGCACGGTCTTCTCTTCAACTCTATCCTGTCACCCGTCAACTCATATCGTCACACAGAATATCCATCCACCTCTTCCTTGGTCTACCCAATGATACCTAACATTGTATGGCATGTCCATACCACGCTAACCTAACTCCTCATTTTCATCACTGGCGCATTACTACGTACTGGTTTCAAATAAAATTAAAACCCTGTGATCGATCAACTATCAACAATTTAAATACCAACGTTGGTACGTCACATAAAATGGATTGTGTGATAAAAATGTGAGCACACACGGGTCAGTGAGGTCACGCGGCTTATGTCACAGTTAATACAATAGTACAACATTCCAGAAATACCTACATAACAATACAATTATCTGAGGAATTATCATAAGACGAGGAAAATTCCCAGGTTAAATATACGTCCATTATTCATCGTGCATCTATGTATACGTTACATAATCAACAGTATCTATATGTATGTTTAGAAAATCTTGTTATTTTTGCAAGTAGTATTTACCTGTTCTTCATAAATAAAGCTTCCAGATTTCTTCAAAACAGCTATCGTTCTCGGCAATTTGTTAACAGTCTATAATCTTCCGCCGCGAAACATAATATCGTCATAATAACAGCGTACGCGGACCCATAGATTTATAATCCTGCGAGCCTCAGATATATCATAATCCAAACCGAATCTAGACTCAATATATTATCCTCGCCTCGCCTTTTACACGGTAGCTGCAAATGTTACTTTGTATTAGAAGCCTTCGTGAATTTGGCTCATAGTAAAGTGGTCATTGTATTGAATGTATTCTGAATACAAATGCTCAATAAATAGATCCAGCATGGATGTATATTTGTCATATACGCAGTCTACATTACCTATACTTTTACCATCCTTACCTAAGTCTGTCGCCATAACAACAAGTTTAAAATTGTTGTGTTAATGCCGGATTAAGAGGCAAGATCAACAGTTCCTCAGTTTGTTGTGGATTCCGAGTGAAGTGCGTTTCAATCTTCAGCCCTATCATAATGTGACACCAGGTGAGATGAAGGCCAAGTGCTTCCCCTTGGTAAAATAAAATACTGTCACCGACAATCCAGCTTTAACTCCAAAATTGGATGATAAGTAAATCATTAGCTTATTTAGCATTTATAATGACATTAAGCTCTCAATTTTGGTAATGTTAAAGAGTCGTGTTCACAACCCAGCTTCAATTTTCCAGTGAAGGCATTAAAATTCCCCCACCAGATCGTAAACCGTGGAATTCCATTATGATAAACATTCCATACGTCTTATTTTAAACCTTTGACATTACCACACTCTTGATCTGATGTGTTCACGGTTCATTATAATGAAGGAGAGAACGCGTTCAAACTTTTTAAATTTTATTTTCCGAACGTACCAGTCTGCTGCGCTGGCGCACGCAGGTAATGACACCATCTGTCAAACGTGCATCTGAGCCGTTAAAGGTCACGCTATAAGTGATTAATTTGTCATTTTTGAGGAATGCGTACATTTTTATGATCAACAACCTATTGACGACATCGACTACAACGTTATCGAAGCATAAGATGGAAATAACTTCGTGAACGTAATGATAGAGTCGTTTTGCTTACACTTTAAACAAATAGAATTCAATAAGGTCAAACAAACAAAGCTATTGCTAACAATGGTAATAGAATTTACACAATGCTTGGAATTTATAATGAAGATAACAGCTATAAACCCTTTAAAATACAAACCCACACGGAAAGTCTATGTGGTTATACAAAGGCCCATTTACTGCTATCTAATCTCGGCGTAACTCGGTAGCCGTCCTACATTGTCCTCTTAAATCTTCTCGTAAAAATAAAACGAGTTCTGTATTCGGAGATTCTCCATTTCATTATAATACGTCTGTCGCGCACAGGGTTGGCAGACTACTGTTTTTGAATAATCATCCTTTACGTTTATCGAAGACTTCATCTTTCTCAAAACACCCAAGCTTATAAATGCTAACGCCAGTCAATTTTGAAAACGAATAGTTCATTTCCGAATCCTTGGTAAAGAAGAAAAGTATGGATGATACCTACATCCTTGCATATCAACGCAAATCTGTCTTTTTACCAACCCAATTCACGTTATATCAAGGAATGGAATGCTACTTTCCTTGCTTCAATCATAAGCGAATGACAACGCAGAGAGAGGCATTGTCACATTTTTATCCGGACCGCATTTTTTGTTAACGCTTCGAAACAGCTCGGGTTACAGGCGCGGTTAAATGCATCATGCGATACTACTATTGAATGTTACTTAGTAAATGTCAGCTCTGAGGAATGCTTTCACAGAAAGTGACACAATATCTTCCATAACTCATCTTGTTCCGAGACCTGCTACTTTAGCCTCCTCGACTAACTTACCTTTCTTATTTTGAAGGTAATTAATCGCTTATTTAATGTATGACTTGGGCATATAAAAGGTCAAATAAAACAAATTGTTGGAAAGCAACAGCAGTGAAGGACGATGCCTGAGCCTTACTTGATCATAAACATTGCAAGCCTGCCTTTTTTTAGCACATTTCAAATTTAAAAACACTGGCAGCTATAATGAAGGACGCAAAAGGCCGACCTTTACATAAAACTCAAAACATACTGCGTCCGGGCATAAACATTTTTTATAACAATACTTTCAGACGTGCTTCAGACTTGATTTGAACCGAGTTGTTTTAAAACAGCCTAGCAACTGGCATGAAGGACGTGGAAGGCTGTGCCCTCGACCCTCCAACGACCTCCGCGCGTGCCCTATTGTTCCCCGTCCCCTGTCGTAAACCACGTCCAGGCGTGTCACCACGACTTTGGCACTTCGAGGAAATTCTGGATTCTGGGAGGGTTCTTGGAAAGCTTTGGGGAAGATAAAGATACCTTATTATAGAGGCGGATGGACTTATTTTCTGACTGTATCGATATTTTATTTCTCTGAAAGGAATGTGATGGTTTGAATCTCAAGTAAATTCTCTTTTGAAGCAAACATATTTATGAGTAGGTTCCTATACGCAGGAGAGCATGTATTTGGGTAATGAACTAACATTCATTAATGGTGTTGATTGAATATGGTCTACATTTAAAAGTTAAATCAAACCCTCGCATAGATATGGTATGGTTAATTATAGTCTGTCGCTCAAAGTAATACAACTAAAAAGCGTCTTGACGGATTCGTTCAGCATGGAGCAAAACATTGCAATCGTCAACTCGTATTTGACGTGCTAGCTTTTTGCTTTGCGTTCAATCTGGTCGTCAATCTATCGCAAATGGTCCGACCGAGTCCCGCAAAGTTCTGCGTTATGTACACACGAGCCGAGCCTCCATGCAGTCCTTTGCAAAGGTCTCTGTGTTGGTGGCTCGGATGATGTGCGTTTACGCAGGATTGCGCTCGAGCTTTCCGTGTGTGCGTAGTTTTTGATTCGGGATTGCGAGAGTGTAGCTTGAAAGGGTTACCTGTGTGTGTTTAAAGATTCCTCCGCCTCTGTGCCGTAAGTAACCCGAGATTGTTTTGCGAAGGGTCGCGTGCGCATTTCATACGACCTCCACCATAGACCTTGCCGGGCTGCAATTATGTGTGCTCAGTGCACACACTGGTTATAGCGAGGTTTGTATGCGTTTGTGTAGGTTGCTGCTTGCGTGGGCACTTTAGGAATTGGATTTCTGGAGCCTTTTGAATTTTTAGCATATAAGTGAACTCGCATAGTAAGAACATAATGATTGCTCTTGGCCTTATCCAGTAATGTTTATAGTCAAGTGATAAATAAGTACCTATAAAATAAGGAATAAATTGGTGTGAATCTACAAGATGCGGGTAAATTGAATGGTCTCAACGAAAGTCTTTACGATGCCGAGTACAGTGATAAACTATTCGCTGACATTAAGTTTTTGCATTTGCTCAATCGCATAGCCTAGCACATCTTTGCCCGATTGCTCTGAACAAAGATGGCGTGAATTAATAGCAATGTTCAAACTATTTGGTACAAAGCAGGTGCTAAATAAATTGTGAATGTAATTCACTTTATTCTAGTACTCTAACCCCTTTAGGTAATGAATGGGAGTGGGCGCGACATTCCTTAGATATTTTAGTTGGTATTCAAGAGAACGGAGGCAAAATTAGTATCCATTTGTGTATCCAGTAGATACCTCCTTCGTTTATGTCCTAGCTAAGAATGTATTATGATTGTGGCATATATTTTGCAACGTAACATATCATTTTCGATATAGACTATAACCTGAAAAGTACTAAATAATATTTATATTAATAATATAATGCTTATTTAAGGAAACCTTTGCAAGACTTAAATTGCAACAAAGAAGAAAAAGAAACAAAGAGATACACTGCACGATTTTATAGAAATAATAGACGAAGAAATGGCAGACGCAAAACCCAACAGAATATTAATAAGAATTTTGTAAGGCATTTACCCAGATCATAGTTGGAATAATAGATAACAGCTCTTGAGGCGTGCTGTAAATCATGCTGAGACTACACGCCAGCAATGAAGACAGCCTAATGTTTCGCTTCAGGCAACACATTAAGCAACCCTAAGTAGACGAGTGCCTACGTGATTTTATGAAGAATATATAACCTATCAAGATGGTCGAAGAAATGGCGCAAAACTTAAAGGCGCTCAAGAAGTGAGAATTTAAATCAAGCGTGCAATTGCTCAGATTAATTCTGTAGGTTCATTCACACACATGGATTTGAAAATCGAATCGAAATACGTTGACATTGTTCGCATAAATATTTTAATGATCTATTTTACATCTATTTCAATTGGCATCTGAACATATCAAATACACATCACTACACATCTCACAGGTTTTGGGTCTTGTATTGTATGATATGTTTGTATATACATAAAAAATGGGTAGGTCGGTATATAGTTATCTATAAACTAGTTCCCATATTACAGACCAAGCTATGCTTAGTTTGGGGATCTCTGCGTCAGGTGCTGTGTGAAATTAATGTCCTGTAGATAAGATGAAAACGATATAAACTTACGCAGCTCTTTGAGAGAATAAATTCTGTTGTTACCATCATTTTAATTTTCATCCTGGATAGCTATACAACGCAATCTTGTGTCTATTGTTTGTAACTCCAAATAGTTTTTACGTTGTATGCATGGCACGCGAATTCCAAGAACCCACGATTCCCATCCACGACAAAAGGATCCCTCCTGTTTTTTTCACCACCATTTCTCACTGGGGTGTTCGCTCGTTTCGTTTTTTCACCACATTCCAAGGATGAAGGCCGTTGTATCTACTGTGATGTAAATTTTAAAAAGCTCTTGTCTGTTCTTAGTTGTATCGCATGCGGGCATAATTGATTCCCATAAACGTGTGTGCCTACGTAGCGAATGTCAATTTATGTATCCTGGGCAAATTGATTTTTATCATACAGTGTATCTTCGATTAATTGGATTTTTGCTGCGCCGTGTAATTTCAACATTACTCTTGCGTTCATAAAAACAAAAAGATGGCGGATAGTTCAATATGTGATTGAACTATCCGCCATCTTTTTTTCCCGTACAAATGTAGGTTGTTTGCGACGGCGGAATAGCCATCGCGTTTTATTGTCGGCGTAAGTAAATATCTAGACTTCTTTTTTTACATAGTTGTCATTGGCATTGATAGATGTAATTTCTGTTAGTTTAGAATACACTGTGTGATTAACGTTCCAACTTGATAGGTTGATTGCTATAAAAATATTTAAGGTATTGATGGTGCTCTCGGGTCCAGTGGAATGAATTTTGTAATAGTTTATAGAGAACTGAAGAGACTATCATTATTATCGGTAAAAGGCTTTGAACAGAGCATATGGAATTGTGATTCTTATTTTGTTTTAATGTTTTGTCAGTACAAGTATTTTTAGATTTAAGTTCCGTGTAAAATCTGACTGTCTGTGTTGACCTACAAAAAATATTTTTAGAACAAGATTCAAGATCAATCCATAGACATCTTACTTGTTAGTTATTACGCAAAAATAACACATATTATTCAATCAAGTTCTAAATTTGAAATAAAGTAGCATAACGCTCAAAAACTTTGCTGCATGAGTTTTATCATTTTTATAATTGTTTATAGCCAGCAATCCGAGCAACCTAAAATAATACAAAACAGTTATAAAATAATAATATTTTGTACAAATAACATGAAATATAGCGTCGAGTCTGGTCGCATCGAAGTTCTATGGCGCATTCCTCGGCCGTAACACCGGGAGCGGTTTGGTCGGGCCCAATAATAAGAATATGAGCGTCAAAAAAAAAGTAAACTTCAAAATGCGAGTTCCGTGCTCCCTCGGCCCGACTCTGTCATATATTATTTTTTACCAGCTCTTTTTGCTTTTCTCTCAGAGGATAATCGCTTGTAACGCTAGAATGCTTACGAGATTATGAATCTACCACATGTTTTGACTATACATCATTTTTGTATTAACCTATCATGGTGTTTTTGTTTGGTTGCTTGGCACAATTTATTGAACGTTTTGTATGTATTCCTACTTATACTCTATTCCACACGTTAAATAAAATATTCTATACTATTATAAGTATATTGTATACATACAGTACTATTACTAAAATGGAAATGCTTGCGTCATCTGGATTCGTGTCTACTAAAGTACCGTACCGTATTTTCGCCGCTTTCCGATAAGGCAAGACGGCGCATTCGGCGAGGCTTCGACTGCAGAATGTGAGGTCGCGGGTTCAAACCCCACCACCGCATGGTTCCACAGACTGTGTACTATTATAGTCACCGCCTTCTAAGAACATGCTATAGAGGTATTTGAATTCCCTATGTAGATTGTTTCTTCTATAGAAGCGATCTTAGCGGGATCCAGAGCACATTTTTTTTGAAATATTTTTTTGTGATTGAAAATCAATACTACAATAATACATTAATAATACATAGTGCTAATTTGTGTATTTTAATATCAACATTTTTTTTTGTCTGCGTTTGACTTGATTTATACAGTATCGCGTCGAATTATGATGTAATAGTAATCATATCTGTAGGTAATATGATAATACTGTGGGCACGGCTCGGTTCTCGACGTGCCGTAGCCACGCCTATACAACGCGGAGAGTTGACTTGGCATTTTCTATTACTTTTATATTAGTTTTCAACATCGACCTATGTCAATCAACTGTCGTCTTACGGCTATTGATCATGTCGAATATGTGATGAGACATTTTCCAAACTATTAATTATTTTTATTTTCCTGTCGCATATGCATGTCATATTTCGTGTGTTGTTTGGAATTGTTTGACGCCGTTAGATTATTTAAAAAACCTTTCTTTAACGATGGGTCAACTCCTGACTGTGGCTTGCCTGTGCTAGGATGAGATCCACGTTTGGGCGAGCCTTCGAAAATGCCTATTTACTCTCGTTTCGTACGTAAAAAGAAGTTGTGGTCATATGTAAATGTAAAAACAGACTTTTTTTATTTAAAGATCTTGTATCTATTCCAGTTATAGCTTCCATGTAGTACAAAGAGGAGTAATACTATGATTGTATGTATATGTTACGTAAACAAAGTACAATCAAAATAACATTTGATTTCCCTGTAAAAAATAAGCACGAGAAATGTATATAGATAACTGCGATTTTATCAATATTCAAACATGAAACGACTTCCGGGCCAAGAATCGACCATCTCCTTCGCATTGTCAGCTCCGGTCATCTCAGCGCTGCAACAACAACTGTTACACCGTCTGTGTCCCGGGGAAGGCAGGCGTGAGGCATCTCAGGAATTTTAATCGCATCCAGGCCCCCGGCCCTCGGCCGTCAGAAAGCAATAAAAAAACAAAATATCCAACCCGGGCAGGTTGAATTTCGGTTACGGCCTGGCATTATCTAGCACGACACGACCTTCGGGCCTTTGTTTTAAATCTACTCTATGATTGGTTATGCGTTGCGTGCTGGCCGCAAAGAAAAAGGTTTTCGAATAAAGTATTCGTGGGCTTAGCTTTCAAATTTTAAATTCAGAACTTCCTCGCTCGATTTGTTTTTCTCAAAATAAATTTTGATAGCTTATAACTCACATCCTATTAGGTACTAAAATTAGTATTTTACTTAAAACTCTTTTTATTGGAATGTATTCCAGCAGATAAAAGAATGTGACAAATTCGACTATAAAACTTTAACTTCGTGTTACACTGATATTTATTACGAGGCTATAAACGTTACTAGTCTTACGTTATACTTTATTAGGACATAAATTTAAATAAAAGTACCTACTTCTACTGTTTTAGAGAGAGGGAACTTAAATTAACTACAGATAAAGCAATGGACAGTAAAAGACGTAAAAATGTGTTTGGTGGTTTAGCTTCATGTGTAAAAGAGAAAGCTATAGAAATGCAAGAGTTAGAAAGAGAAAGAGATGTCCAAGAGTGAGTTGGAGCAATCGGTCTGGGGAGGCAGATGCTTTCACAAAAAAAATCCCCGAGGTAAATTTATAAATTCTGTCAATAACAAAACAAACTAATAGCTGTAGGGATACATTTTCATTTGAGTTATTTGAAATGAACAAATAAAATAAAATTATATAGATATACCTTACTGTGTTGCGTATACTAATACGTATACTTAATATAGTTAAGTAAACAATTTTTTATGAATAAATAAGGTTTTTAAATGAATAATAATAAATAAATAAGGGCAATCTGTATTCATAAAAAAATATTTAAAACGATACCTATGCTTAGCTTAAATATTATCTACCTTTAATACATTATGGTTAAAAGAAGATTTATTAGGAGATTGACTGACCTACCGATTATAAGTACTATTTTATGGTAGTTTATGTCTCAGAATTAGAACTATTTTGAAAAACAAAATGACAATAAGTACCAGTTTTGGCTTAGGGACCAATTTAACTAACCGCATTATTATGTAACATGTATGACGTGATCGGAGATGAAATAAGTATAATAGAATAGAATAGAATAGAGTTTATTTGCAACAAAAATCAATAATAATACAAAATTGTAGCAATAAAAAATAAAAAAATCGTAAGATAAGTAAATGTCGCTGCAAAAGGGTCCTTACTCAGCATAAAGCAGGTTGGACAAAGACAACCTGCGCTGATCTTCCGTAAGAACCGTTTCCATTAGCGGACAAAATAAACAAACAAGTTAGAACATTTTAGAAAAAACAAGCAAAAAATTAAAACTATAACAGTGAAATCAGTGCATTTAAAAATAATAATAATAAAGAAAATAGTCATGATTTAAGCGAATACGCAATCATCAAAAAATTACAAAATACAAAATTTCAAAAGCAAAATTTTTTTCTAAGTAATTACAAATATCATTGACGTCAATTGATTACAATAATAAAGTATATGAAACAATAATTAATTGAAATGATGATAATAATAATAATAAGTTGAAATGTCAAGAGCAATAAATAATTTTATAACAACAAACTATTCTTATTACAAAAATCACATCACAAAATTATATAGCACTTGCTTCATGCAAAAAGCTTTCCGGCATCTTCTGCCAATTTGTAAGAAATTCTTTAAGCTTATTTCTATAGCTATAAATACTCTGTAGGTTCCTTATAGGCTTATAAGTGTATACAGTTATGATAGGAGTTACGCGCTCGATTAAAAAAAAAATCAGTTCTGAATTTAAGTAAATCAATTTTTTTTTATAGTTTTTCTGGAAAAGTGATTTCGTGAAAAACATTTATTTTTGCATTTATGAGTTCTTTGTTTGATAATAAAAAAATAATGTATGATGACTATGTGCCCAAAGTTGTTGGAACACTTTCAAATTTGGAAATGTATAAATTCATCTAGCATGACTTTTCGATAACTCTCACGGTTTCAGAGTTGGCCTCAGTGGCCCTGGAAAAAAACTCACCTGTATATCTGGAAACCACAGGACTACTTGCCCATAGGTTGCTGAAAATAGATGAAGGAAGGCTTATGTGGAAAGTTAAAGTGCTAACCGTAATAGAGGTCAATCAAGAAAGTGCAATACGATTGGTGGTATGCGCGAATTGGAAATTGAGTCATCCATCCTTTTTTATACAACTTGATTGAAGAGGCCAACATTGGAGTCAAGTACGATTCCGAACAGGCGGTAGATTTGACGATTTGAAATGAGTTCTGAGGAAAGCGTACTCGATATCGTATTATGAATGATTTGATTATTTATTTATTTATAAGGCACACAAAACAGAATATAATCAAAACATGGCAAGCTTAAAGATATTTTAAATTTTGATCTATATCATATTCCAAAAACATGTGTATACAACAGGGTTAAAAACAAGAGCAGTATTTGCGTATACTGAGGAAATACTATAAAATTTAAATAAATACACATCTGAAAAAACACACAAAAAATTATAATACATATTAATTATAATATATCAGAGGTACTTAAAAAATGTAATGCTATCTAAATATATTATATATATATTTCATATATATATTATTTTTAAATTTTGGTAGACTGCTTGTGAAAATATCTAGAGTTTCATGATGTTCAATAAATAAATCATTAAATAAGCGACACATCCTGACCACGGGATTATGATAAGACTTATTAATAGAAACATAGCCAATAAGCTATCCGTAATATAGCGCTTTCTTGGCTATGCCTTTTACAAGGAACTCTTCTGCGTTTCTGAAATTAAGAATGACACAAAAATTCACAACCCACAATACTGGACCGGAATGGCCTTTAATTGGAGTATGATGTAGCTCTTGTCGAGATTTTGGACCTGATGATTGCTGGAGAGGTACTGATTAACCCAACAACCATCCATGGGCCTATGATGAAAACCTTTCGGTTATAAGGACCGAGAGATTTGACCGCTGGTGGTTTAGACCTGAGATATTCTAAATTGTTGTGTCGGAATTTAGAGGTAAGATAGCCAGTTCAGTCTGTTGAGGGTTCCGGGTGATCATAACTTGACACCAGGTGAAATGAAGGCCAAGGGCTTCCCTGTCGTACAATAAAATATGTATGTATTGATTAACCCAACAACCGTCGGGCCTGCGATGCAAACCTGTCCCGCTGCTCGGACAGGGGAAACAAGAGCGATCGCTGTAGATCTCGGTACCAGTATGTAACTAACTCAGGAATGTTGAATAGAAACAGACGAGCGCGTAATTCCAAAACAATTTCTTCGAAACGGGGCCGGAATAGTTATAAATCGAAACAACATCTTCGAGCCGCAGTTCAAGTAACAGTTGCTATGGATATCGCAGCTCGCGGTAATGGTTTGTGTATTGCGGCTATAGCTCGCGCTATTTTAGTTATTACCTGATTTTTTACCGGCATTTGTTGAATTAACGGTCAAGAGTAAGTCGGACGCAAGCGGTTCCGGGCTAACTTATTTGATAAATACATTTTTAAGCGCGACTTGATGAAGGCACCAACTTTGTTTCGGTTCTGCCAGGGATCCATCATCAGGGCGATTGTGAATCCTGACGATGGGTCTCCCGTGTTTAAAAAAAGTATATGATGAATGTTTAGAATGTTTTGAGAATTGTAATTGTTAAGATTTTCATATATTAAAAGACAAGTACGAAAAAGAGAAATAAATCAGTAAATGTGTTTCAATTGAAGTTCACTTGGCACATTATCAAGGAAAACGGTACATTTTGTATCTAGGGTCAAATGTACTGAAATATTTGTGCGTTAAAAATAGCCATGGCAGACATGAGAGCGTGGGTTTTCCTTCCCAGTTGGCTGCGTAACCCTAAAAGCACATGGTGCTATTAGCCGCACATACCTAGCTGAGGAATGTAGGCAATATGCCAAATTACCTGTCTGTGGCCCATCAACTCGTTGACGTTTGAGTTTTATGAATTAAACTAGGATAGCCTGCGGCTTTGCTTGCAATTAACACGGGTTTATTGTATTTTAGGTATTCAGACTCATATAGGCAAGTTTTAACCAATCTTTTTTGTATAATAATATGTTTAAAAAATTTTAATTAAAAAAAAAAGCTTTATTTTTTTCAACTAAAAATACTGCTTGGGTGAGGCATACTGGACTAATACCATAGAACAAACTTATATGAACACAAAACTCGCTCAGTTCTCAGATTGTCGGCGTACCAACATCTCGTTTCTCAAAAGCAATAGCAATGGTGGGGCCGGGGCAGGATTGCAAATGCGCGTAATGGAATTCCGGAACAAAAATGCACGTCTACCTGCGCTGCGTTTATCCTCCCTCCCCTCGCGCATTCTTCGCTCGAACTACGTAAAGTGATTACGTGGAAAATCTGAGAAAATCGCGCGCTAACTACCCGGCGCGTGACCGCGTGCTAGCCGCCACACGTGAAATTGCCAGCTCTTTGCATTCCCCGACGACGCTGCCGGGTGCCGGCTTCCCACTCCGATTACAGTGATTACCGCAGTTGTTTACCGTCGCCTCGCTAACGAGACAAACAAAATGACAATAGACTCATTGTTGCATTGTTATCGATTACCCGGAAGATTAGACGAAATAATCTAAATGCAATGAGTGGTTTCGCGCAGGACGTCGAGGTGTTCCCGTTAGCGTCGGTCCGCAGCGACACCTCGCAGCGCTCGATTCGACGAACTTATTATTACGACAGATGGCCGGAGTCCGGGAGGCGGGAGCGCCCGGACCCGAGAGAGATCGACCTCCGAAATGCGTCCGAGATTGCATTCTTTCGGCTACTCGGGCGCATTCCGCCGCGCGCCATCCGAGCACCGAGCACTGCGCGCCCGCGTCAGTCGACGCGCGCCCTTTTGGGGGTTAAGATGTGTCCGTTGCGGCCGGCGTTCACCATGTGGTCCCAGCCGCCTCTCCCCGAGCCCGAGATGAAGCCTGCATTCCGCGCGCGCGCCTTTTCCGCCGGCGCCCACTCGCACCAGGGTGGCTGCGGGAGCCGCCAGCTCGCCCGGATGGTCCGAGAGCCCGAGTACGGGGTCCGCGTGGAGTCCTCGTCCGCTCGCCCCACTGGCCTTCGCGTCCGCGACGAGCCCCAGTACCAAAACCTGGAAGAGCTCCGCAAGCGTCCCGAGTACGCCAACCTCGATGAGATCAGTCGCGAGTTCGGTTACCGCTTGTGCCCTGAAGGTCAAAATCTAGAGGATGAAGCGATCTACGAGAACATTTTGTCGGTGCGCGAGATGCGATCCGCGGAAGTGCGTTTAGTGCCGGTGTCTGAAGTGGCGTACTATGAAGGCCAAGGTTACGTGGCCACGCAGGTGTTGAGTCGGAACGGGACGTTTCCTCAGTGTCCCCCGCACACTTGGAGCCGGCTGCAGCAAGCGTACCGACACACCGGATCCTTGAGGCTTTTTTCTGTAATTTCTTACGTTCATTTTTTACCATATCTTCCTGTCTATTCTGAAAACAATACGTTGACCGTATAATTTCAGACAAAACAGGATGCGTCTGTACTGAATACCGATGGGTAGGTAGGTAGCCGTTTTTTGTTCTGATTCTGAAGCAAAAAACAATTGCCCAACATAATACATACTGTATATTAATGGTCATCGCAAAAAACACGCTGCGGAATTTTGCTCTAATGACTCGTTAAGTCTGTTTTGAGACTTGATAAATTTCGAAGTGCCATGTGGAATTTCGTGACCTGGTGATTGATTGTTATGGCCAATGGTTTTGACCAAATTTGAATTTTTATTGACATCAATGAATATTATTTTGGAACGAATCAGATAAAACGCTTTTCCCATAAAACGGTTTATATTTGCTATGCTGGGCATATGATGCCTCTTTCATCTGGGGTCAAAACTACTGCTTGTATTTAGTTTTACGATGACTTGGCTTAGTTTTTTTGTTATTTTAATGTACCGTTATTTTGCAGGTACCTAACCCTAAAATGTATGACAAATAATATTTAATATCAAAGGTCACATTTTTTTAATGCAAAAAAGGGTTTCCAACTCAATTGATGTTGCTCTAAAATCGTCCAAATGTGAATGAAAAATCTGTATTTATTTCTTAAAGAGCTACAAGAAATTCCACTGGTCCGGTTCAGGGTCACTTTTGGCCATTGTCCTTTTAACATGCTCATCAATTGATGGTATCGTTTATTTATTGCTGTCCAATAAAACTGCAGATTTTATCGGTTCAAGCGGAGTTTGATTAATCTTTTAATTATATGCTGAAACTATATTTTCTGATACAATCATTCGAAATATACATAAAGAGAGAATAGTGAGGCTTATTACTTCTCTCGTTTTAATATTTTCTGGGTTGCTTGAATAAAAGCTATATGATCACAACTTTAGAATTAAGTGGAGTGTTTGTTTTAAAGCGCAGGTGATAAGACACTTCCCTGGCACATTATTTTTCTAGAAACTAGTCTATTCTTGTTTTGGTTGTCAGATCTCAAAGTTGTGTAAGAGTACCAATGCCGACGCATTACAATCTTTCATAGTTTTTTTTAAATGAACATCAACAAATCGATTTTCAGCTTGGACATGAAGTTTTTGATGTTTGCACTATCGTAGGCAGAAGATAGTATCTCTATGATGGTATGAGGTATATGTATGGCGCTTAAAACACAATAATTAATGCTATTTTCTGTTTGTTCCAGGCGAAGAAGGAGATGTACGATGTAAAGAAACAGCGATATTGTTTAGCGCAAGATGAATACAAGCATCTAAATAATGCTTTGTCTACACTCGGCGCATCTAGGACTAGTCGTAAGTGATCATTGTATTCAAACCACCTCCTATAGGATATTGTATTTCATTTATCTAGTATCTCATCATAGCAGTTGCGTGGAGTGGGTGGATGGGTGCGACTTAAGCTAGATTGTCGCCATAATAAAAATTCTTTAAAAAAAATGTTTTGTTCCGGCATACAGAGGTAAGATAGCCAGTTACTCAGTTTGTTGAGGATTCCTGGACCTTATCTCAACCTGTAACCAGGTGAGATGAAGGCCAAGAGCTTCCCCGTCGTACAATAAACACTTTGTATCTTAACGTAGCGGACGCTTTCTAAAAGGATTGTCTTCCATTCACTCTGGACTTGCAGACTCCAACATTCCTACTGGTGTGCAAAAATAGACGAGGGTGTAGAGTTCAATTTTTCACTAGGGTTCAAGTTCAAGTTCAAAAACATTTATTCCTTTTTGATACAATAATGTACACTGGAAAAAGTTAAAAGAATATAGGCAGGTATTTGTTGTGAATTGTTGTGTCATACTGACATAATGTAAATAAACATCAGCTTCTTCAGGGTGCATACAGTGTGGAATTTTGAGAAATTCCTACGGGATAACGGGATCAGAGTGCGTTCACTAGTTTAGCATATAAGTTGCTGTGGTCATACATATCTATCTGCCGTATAAATATAACTTGTTTGTCACGAAGGGAATACGAACCGGGCCTATTTTGAATAAGTATAATTTTCAAGGAATATTTGCATTTTAAAACTGTTTTTGTTTTCGTTTTGTGCCAAAGGCCCTATTTACTAACAAGTCTTGCGTTTATTATAATAATGCGTAGATTAAGTGGGCTTATGAGACTTGTATTTTTTTTATAAATGTAGAGGGGTTTGTCTGAATATAATTAAAGGAATCGTTGTTGTAGCTTTTATCATTTAATTATCACAGACAGACATACATGTAATTTTAAAACTCCTATTGTGATGTAGGTGTGCCTTGTGGCTCTATCTTCTATAGCTCTGTCCTTGAATTAGACGAGCCTAGATATCTAGAGCTAATCCATAAAATATGTTATGTATATGATAAAATATGTTTTAACCTCTCTCTTGATTCTTTTTTTTTTCGTACGCCGGGTAAGCGCCTATCCTTGATGTCACCTGGCTTTAAAGCTATGATATACCTAACTAAAGGCGAAGGTGCATTACGCCCGGAATCTTCAACATTCTGAGGCTATAATACCTCTAAATACCGTAACACATTTTTTTTTAATTATTGTTATGGCGACAGAATTAGGCAAGAGGTGGGCTAGCCTGGCGAACTTAAAAAAGTCCAACCACCAACCAAACCAAGCACAATATTGTACTCCCACTGGTAATCGAACCTGGGACCTCTGGATCTGACACCACTAGGTCGCAGAGGCGGTCTTTCCTCATTTGAACTCAGCATATACATAGGGGTTACCTCTTCCAGTATGTTCATCAACGACGTCGATAACGACCACGTCAACGACGTCACGACACGACCCCGACATGCTGCGCGGTGATGTGACGCAGGCGCGGGGGCGGGTGGCGCAGCTGAGGAAGGAGCTTCGTCAGGCGAGGGCTGAGGTCGCAAGCGCTCGCCGCGGCGTCGATACACTTGCAGAGTGAGTATTACAAGAACTAGCACGCAGCCCATCTCATTTTTATCATCATGCCATCTCTTATATATAACGAAGCCTAACTGCCATATTCACAAAGAATGGTCTACGTTGCACTGCATGGCGCCTGTCAACTTCAGACATGAAGGTCTTAAAAGCTTCGCGTGCCCGTACAGTTTTTATTTGGCTGAATGACGGGTAGGCGCTTGGCCTTCATCTCACCTGGTAACAAGTTGAGATAAAACCTTGTGCGGATATTTGATGTTATAAAGAGTAACACCTTTAGTTTTGGGTTCTGCGCAAGAAAATCTTAAGCGTAACTTTGTTCCGGGAGCAAAAATAAAGGATATTTGAAAATTCCCGCGGGATCACGGGAACGAAGTCCTGTTCGTTCCACCAGTCTACGACTAGAGCTTCCAAAGATATGGCCGGGAAAGAAGGAAGGGGAAGATAATACATAGGTATCTTGTGCACATTGACCCAAGTGTAAATAAAAACTCTGGTCTGACAACTAGGTGAAACGTTTCAGACTTGACAAGCCTTCACAAACATATGCTTTGCCGCTCGAAGCTCAATCAAACCACATTCAGAGTTGTTGGTCAGCCAATCGGTAGACTAGACTTTCAGAAGCACAAAAGATTTCAAGGTGACGTTAACCCTTTTCCCTGGCGCCATCTATTAAGTCACGAATGTTTTTGCAACATCTCCACAGGTTTCACAGAGTCACTCAAATGACCTTACTCTTCACGCGCCATTCGAATACCAATCTGTTATTGTTCCAGGGTTGAACAGAAGCTCAACGCGCAGCAAGGCTGTTACAACATCACCGAAGCGCAAGCCATCATGACCGAGCTGAAGAACATACAGAAATCCCTCACATCCGGGGAAAAAGAACGCGCTGATCTCATGCAATCCCTAGCCAAGTTGAAAGACGACCTAACGAGACTGCAACTAGGAGACGCCAGCCCGGACTTATCCACACTAAGCCTGCCGCAGGAGAAGCTTTCGACCGCGTCTCAAACAGACCTTTGCGCGGATTTAGTTCCCATCGGCACCAGGCTAGCTGAAATGGCGCGCGTCAGGCTGCAATACGACGAAGCCAGGAAACGGATACAGCAGATACAGCAGCAGCTAGCGGATCTAGAAGACAAAGTCCAGCCCGGCCAAGCAGAGTCGGACAAAGACCGCCTTCTACTCTTCCAGGAAAAAGAACAGCTGCTGCGGGAGCTGCGGAGCATCACGCCCAGGACGCGATCCAAGCAAGAGATGACGGACATACAGACGGAGTGCAAAAAGCTCGAGCAGGACTTGAAGAACGCTTTCGAAATGTCCAACAAATGCATAGCGGATCGGTTGAGACTGCACGAGGAAAAGCAACTGCTGCTTCAACAGCTGAAAGACGCGCTGACCTCCATGACCACTTTGGAAGGGCAGTTGAAAACGCTGTCGGCGAGTACGCTGTCCGTTTCCAGCAGTTCGAGTCTCGGTTCGCTCTCTACGGCTAGTAGTAAGGGCTCGCTTAGCTCAGGGATTAGTTTTACGGATATCTACGGTGGGCCGCAGATTGCGGTGTCCTTTCAAGCGGACAAACCTATTGATATGGTGGATCTACACAGGCGGGTTGAAAGGTAAGCGTGTTTGGCATTCTGCTTTTGAAGTGAAAACTTTTTAGACGTTTCGAGATATTTTGTTAGGACTTATGAGTTCGCGTTACCTTGCTGATGTAATGTGTATTTATTGTGATTTTTATTAAAATTCCATGAAAAGTAATTTAATTTCTCCATATTAAAGGTGATCATTCAGGTGTCGAATAAAAATCACCCGCAAAAGAAAGACATGTTTCTTGCGGCAAATCACGTCGTTATTTTTCGCAATTTTGTTATTTATATTTATTAACAACAATATTGCGAAAAATAACAAAATGCGTATAGCATTTTTATATCATTCAATTTCAACATTAGGACTTTAGGAAAAAGTATCGTTGCATTATTAAGTATTTCTAAATATTCATTTTTATTTGTTAAAAATCCTCGATATTCGCCATCACCATGCACCAACAACCAAATTTGTAACTCCTATCCATTCTATGGTTCTCTGGAAGACATGTAACACACATTTTAAGCGCCCATTTTACTGTTTAGTTTTTAAATTGTCAATTGTCCTATCCAAAATAGGACTATTGAATGAAACATGACTGTTTCTTTGTGTTTTAGGTTACTAAGAGGCACAAGTTACAACGCTGACAGCGTCACTCCTGGAACCAGCAGCTGTCCCTCGCAGCCCTCGCTGTCTCCCAGAAGTAGCCTGTCTTCAGCCAGTCCGCCGCCCCCACCCCCTCCTTATAACCAGGTAAGATTCAACCCCTGTAGGTGAAAGCAGAAAAACCCTAAACTGCACGAAATTAAATCTTCGGAGACGTAATAGGTTGACAAAAAAAAAACGATTTTTTTTATTCAAAGAAAAAATTTAAAAACAAAAAGTTTATTTTTACGGTCGGAGGCAAAGTTAAGATAAGATATTTTTATTGATAAACATGACAATAGTTGACTTAACCTAGTTTTAAATTAAAGGTTAATTTCACATCAGTGTCTCGTCAGTTTATGGAACATTGAAAACAGTAAATAATTTGAATAAAACAAATAAAATAAAGTATTTATGACTTTTTTGGTTTAAATTTAAAGAAAAATAAATAAAAACAATATTATTTTTATTACCTTCGTTATTTGTGACCAAGATAAGATTAGATATTTTTTATTGGTAAATACACCAATACAACACCTAGTTTTATATTAATGGTTAATATGACACTGATTTCACTCGTCAGTTTATGGAACATTGAAAATAGTAAATCATTTGAATAAAATAAATAAGATCAGTTAGTTAGTTAAAATTTAGGTTATAATAAACATAGGTTCTATTCTAATAAATAACAATTTATATCTAATTTATAAATGTTTTTCGGCACAAAAAACAGTTACATTATAAAGGTAGGTATTAAAGTAGCCCACAACAATATGCACTGGCTATTATAAAAAAATAACGCTAACAATGTAAATATAAACAAGCAATCTTCGGCTGTAAAGGAGCCTCGTCAGTAAATCATAAATACAACTACAAATATAATTTTAATGTGACCTCTATATACATAAATTCCTGAATAGTTTAAACCGTAGTAAGTCTAAGGTGATTGACATTATTTCTCCCACGATGTTAAAACGATTGTTATCTCTCGACATTTGACACCTCGCCTGCCCTGACCTCTGGTGTCAGTCAAGTGCAAGCTTTAGCTGTCAGAGGTCAAGCGATCGATCTGATAATGACATGTGTCAGAAATCTAATCAAACTTTGGCCTGTACGATACATCGGGTCGTGTTTTGTTTTGTGTCTTTTTCTTGCGTATTATTGTCACAATGGAGGCGGCTCATGATCGCTATTTGGAGCTCTCGATGAATACAGTATTCAAACAAGCGTTCATTTCTAAAAAACCTAACCTTTAAACAGATAATTAATAATATATGATAATAAATATAACCCCAAACTAAGCATAGCTTGTAATATGGGAACTAGATTACAGATAGAATATACTTAAATACATAAAAAGCATTTTCAGGAAAGGCTTGCTCCACAGTAGATCTCATAGTTGTCCGGGCAAAGGTCAAAGGTCAAAGACTCGAGGTCAAGAGCTGATCCACCATAATTATGCGTAATTTTAGACTTACTAATGATCTTATGGTTAAATGTTTAATGCATTGAGAACTATAATTAATAGCTCAGTTGGTAGTAACTCTACCTTCTGCGCTGTAGCTTGTGGGTTCGATTCCCACCATGACAAACATTGTGTGATGAATATACATGTTTGTTCTGTGTTTGGGTGTGGTATTATATAGTATGTATGCATTTAAAAAAAAAGAAAATAAGTATTGTATACGTTATATTGTTCCCATATTACAAGTAATGCTTAGTTTGGGGCTAGATGGCGCTGTGTAAAAATTAATCTCGTGTAATATTATAATATATTTATGTTATTATTATAATATACAATCGGTTTCAATTTATTTGTTTTTTTTTAAGGTGGAAAGACAAAGAAGACAGCAGAGAGAGTTGGAAGAGAAATTAGCGGAGATGAGGATAGGTGGCGCTAACGAAATCACCGGATCAGCTACGAGTGAGTACATTTGCTTAGATTTGAAGCTTGAATGAGTGAGGGAGCTAACAAAAATACAGCCTTTTATTAATTATATTAATATATTTTAATATTTTAATTACATATGGCATATAAAACAGAATACAACGAAACAATCAGATATAAAAAGGAAACATTCAAATATATTAAGGTGGTTTTCTAAAGTATGTGTACCTACACAACACATCACGATTGACGAGTTTATGTACAAGTATTACAAATAGGAAATAATTATTAAATAGGTATAGGTGTAAAGTATCATACATAGGAGAAGGTGAGATCACCAAACTCCGTTGCTACTGGACCCCAATCTAAACAAAGCTTGTAATATGGGAACTAGATTATGGGAATAATACTCATTTACTTTTTTTTTGTAAATACATAATTATTATACAATACAACACCCAAATACAAGTGATTTTCCATACATAAATAACTTTCTTAAATTTGTATCGTGCTTAAAGAACGAGAGAGATTGATTGAGGCTAAAAGGTGAGCAAGGAGCATAGTAAATAGAAATCCGTTGTCTCTGCCTACCCTCTTGGGAAACGGACGTGAGTCTATGTATGTATGATATTTTAACCGCCTCTGTGGTCTAGTGGTTCAACCCACCGATTTCAGATCCAGAGGTCCCGGATTCGATCCCCAGGGGAGCACTTTCGTGCATGTTTTGGTTGGTGGTAGGACTTTGTTTAAGTCCGCCTACCACCTACCACAATCTTACCTAATTCTGTCGCCATAATACATTAAAAATAATGTTGTGTTCCGGCATTTAGAGGTAAGATTGAGGATTCCGGGTGAAGTGCGCCTCCACCTTCGGCCTTATTTCAACTTGTCACCAGGTGAGATGAAGGCCAAGCGTTCATCTCACCTGGTTACAAAGCATCAGCGGAAGATCAGCGTTGTGTTGCATTTCATGTAACACAACAACTTGCTGAATTGGACGCCAGTTTGACACTTAACAGTAGGTAGTTTTTTTTGTGTCAAATGTTTGTTGTGTGTGAGTTTCTATTGTATTTTCATATGTTTTTTTCCTATAATAATAATAAATAAATAAATGTCGTGGCAATGCAGCCAGTGTCTTGGGCACGCTTCCGTCTGGTACTGGTCTGGAACAGTTGAGTTACCTATAGGCCGTTTGTAACGGTCCTTAGGTAATCTGACTGATTCCTTTGTACATAGTTAGTTTAATTGTATTTTTATTGAATAAATGTCATAGTATCAAATAAATGATTTTTCTTTCTTTCTTTCAAGCGCCGGGAAACGTCGTACAATACATATATATATATATTTTCCTAGCAGATCGTGTTTCCACCGTGTTTTTACCAGATCCTGTTTCCACAGTACCAGTTCAGCTGCAAGGCCCAGGGCGGCCGTGCGAGCCTCTCTCCCCCATCTCTGAGACTCCCCCACCACCGCTGTCGCCTCGGACTCCCTCATCTAGTGGTAAGTTAATAATATATAATAAACAATAATAAATATTACAGGACATTAATTTTACACGGCGCTATCTAGCCCCAAACTAAGTATAGCTTGTAATATGGGAACTAGATTACGGATAGAATACTCAAATACTTTTGTAAATACTTACGTACTATATGATACAACACCCAAACACAGAACAAACATGTTTGTCCTGGGTGGGAATCGAACCTACAGCCTACAGCGCAGGAGGCAGAGCTACTACCAACTGAACTATGAGGCTTGTTCATATATACAGGGTGGTTTTTTGAGACAGGACTGTAAGGGCAGGTACCTTAACCGTTATAGTTACAGGTAAACGTTTTTAAGAGACTATTCATTACGTTTAAGATATTCTGAATGGCATTCTCAGATTTTGTATAAAATGTACAGTCAGCAGGAAAATGGTCATTTTACACAAGAACTTGGAAAAGTTTTTCGCAATTTCTGACATTTCTAGTACTCAAACCTCAGTCGGTCCGGTAGAGACTTTTGATCCTTATGAGAAACAGGATCGATTGGCATCAAACACTAAATACTCTTGGACTTTGTTTAAGTCCGCCTGGCTAGCTACCTGGTGGTAGCTAGCCAGGCGGACTTAAACAAAGTACCTAATTCTGAACATAAAAAACTTACCTAATTCTGTCGCCATAATAACAATTCTTAAATTGTTGTGTTCCGGCATTTAGGGGTAAGATAGCCAGTTGCTCAGCTGAGGATACCGGGTGAAATGCGCCTTTCCACTTAGGCCTTATCACTTGTAAAACCAGCCCCCTCAGCACAGGGAGGAGATAATTTTTGTCCTCTGTTTTATCCACCTTGTCAGAGCATTTTGTCTCCCGATGGTGGATAAAAACAGTGGACAAAAATGTTATCCCCGCCCCGTGCTAAGGGGGCTGTTGAGATAAAGACAACAAACAAACATACATACCAGTGTCCGGGAAAAAGTATGTTATGTATTGTAATCTGTGTATATTTGTAGGTACTAACACTAGGTCTGTGTCAGCCGCCGTGAGCGATGAGTCGGTGGCAGGTGATTCGGGGGTCTTTGAGGCGGCGCAGGCCGGCAGCGATCCTACCAACGCTGGTGAGCTCTATCCCCCGCATAATAAAGCTCGATTTACTCTGGCAAGATATAGAAATAGAATTTTCGCCTCTGTGGTCTAGTGGTTCAACCCACCGATTTCAGATCCAGAGATCCCGGGTTCGATCCCCATGGAGAGTACAGTATATTGTGCTTGGTTTGGTTGGTGGTAGGACTTTGTTTGGGTCCGCCTGGCTAGCTACCACCATCTTACCTAATTCTGTCGCCATAATAACAATTCTTTAAAAAAATGTTGTGATAGCCAGTTCCTCAGTTTGTTGAGGATTCCGGATGAAGTGTGCCTCCACCTTCGGCCTTATCTTAACTTGTTACCAGGTGAGATGAAGGCCAAGCGCTTCCTCGTCGGACAATAAAAATATAAAAAAAAAGACATTTGAAAACTGTGCATGTCCATATATGTCTAAAACGGTATGTAATCCGGCGGTCTTAGGTTCGACCCTAGTAAGCTCTATTCACTATAAGGTGAAGTCTATTTACAGGAAACCTTTATAATATTATAGGTTTCATACTGATATGACCAAACAACTAAAAGTATTTATCACCGAGTCTGCAAAATTATACAGGACATTTTTTTGTTAATTAAAGAAAAGAATGTCGAGTAAAAAGTTTTACCAATGTAACAATTTAAATATAAACTTTTTTATTATATTTTCCTTTTAGGTATAGTATAACTATGTATCCCTCGGAAGAATGTGCTATTCCCAACTCGTGTGTATTAAGGCAATTTTAATTATTTTTAATTGTTTTTATCATTGGTATTAACCGTTTAAATTAAAATTAAACTTACACCCTCGTCTGTTATCGATCAATAACAACCTTCGGTGTGAACTTACACCAACAGGCCATTAGTGCCCACTGCTGGTCTGAGCCTCCTCCAACGCTCGGTTCTCGCATAATTTCCATAAACTGCCCTGGAGCCTAACCACAACATCTTATAGCGCTCTCGTTTTAATATTACATTACTTACATTATTTTTTCTGCACTGAACAGATAGTGACAAAAGTAAAGTAATATCAAAACAAGAATGCTATAAGAGGTTGTGGTACCCCCCCAGACATGTCTAAACGCTCCCCTTAACCTACAACTCAGATTAAACCCTAAATAATTACTCCTGTAGTAGAAACTATCGACAAAATACCTTTCTTTGGCAAGTTGGCAACAAATTCAATTTACTATCAAGAAAGCCTGTTTTTTTTTGCTCCAGTGTCAAATCCGGCTCAGCGGCGATTTTTTTGTCTGTGTATGGATCCATATCATGCTTTTTTTGTGGATCATTTATTTTTACCACAATTTACCTACTATATTATTTTTTTATACAATTTTTATTGTTTTTTAGGTTTGCTATCTAATTTTTAACCTTCAATGTCCAATATTACTTACCTATAGTACTATACAAATCAGTGTGTTATGTTAAACCTATTATATTATATTGTTTCCTGTTCAGTTCACACTTTTTTATGTAGGATTTTCTTTTATTGGACTTCTGTGTTCTAATATTGTATCTATCTTTTCTAGCAACTGATTTTAAGTAATTTTGTTTTGCAGTAAACAGTGCGCAAATTGAGATAAAGTTGCGGTTCTGTGTCGAAGAAAGCGCTTTGGAGATCGGAATACTACGGGCGAGGAACTTACACGCACTGTTCATTGACTTAGGGACCGAAGTGTGAGTCATTAATGTATAATAAGTTATTAATAAATAAATAATAATCAATATTTTAGTCTCAGGGAGTCGATGGATGAAGGAGGCTGTCGCTTTTTGTGGCGTTGATTGGGGGAGGCCTATGTTCAGCAGTGAACGTGTGGGCTAATATGATGATGATGAAATATAATAGGACATTAATTTCACACAGCGCTTTCTAGCCCCAAACTAAGCATAGCTTGTAATATGGGAACTAGATAACGTATAGAATACTTAAATACTTTTTTTTGTAAATGTTTACGTACTATATGATACCCAAACACAGAACAAACATGTATATTCATCACACAAATGTTTGTCCTGGGTGGGAATCGAATCCACAGCCTACAGCGCAGGAGGCAGAGCTTCTACCAACTGAGCTATGAGGCTTGTTATAAAATAATTACAACGAATGACAAAGGAAAGGGGGTCACCCTTAGCCTTTGGTTAATTCAAGTTCCTTAAACATTAACATCCGTACGTAAAATTACTATCTCAGAATGATTAAAGCGGTCAGCTGATTAAATTAACGGTCAGCCGGTTTTGGTCTGGTCACGTGGGTAGGACTTTGTTTAAGTCCGTCTGGCTAGCCACCACCTTCTTAGCTAATTCTGTCGTTAAAACAACAATTTTTAAATTGTTATGTTCTAGCATTTAGAGGTAAGATAGCCAGTTCCTCAGTTTGTTGAGGATTCCGGGTGAAGTGCGCCTCCACCTTCGGCCTTATCCTAACTTGTACCCAGATGAGATGAAGGCCAAGCGCTTTCCCGTCGTACAATAAAAAAAAAAGTTAATATATAATTGCTACATGTTTGTAATAGATATTTTTGTGGCAGTGTGGTCCGCGGAGCCCTAGTGGTAGGCGGGGGCTGCGGTGGCGTGCCTTTCGGGAGCGCGGCGGCGGCGTGGCGCGGCGGGGCGGTGGCGTGGCGTGAAGTCCAACGCGCCAGCGTGACTAGCTCGAGGGCTTTAAGAGCTGCCACCTTGCAGATCAACTTGGCTACTGGCGATGAGTGCCTGGTAAGTCCATCGTGCACATAACACTGTAGCGGTCACGTGGAATCGATGGATAGTGGCGGCTCATCAACACTATTCGATCTGGAACTTAGGAACTTAGAATGTTGGTCATATAGTTTTACCTAATCAAAATATACATTTATTCAATAAAAAGTACAATTAAACTAACTATGTACAAAGGAATCAGTCAGATCACCTAAGGACCGTTACAAACGGCCTATAGGTAACTCAACTGTTCCAGACCAGTACCAGACGGAAGCGTGCCCAAGACACTGGCTGCATTGCCACGCTGAATAGCTATGCTAATTCGCTGGCCTAAATAAGAGCCAGCCCTTGGGTCACGTGTCGCCTCAATCAAAAGCCCCGCAATATTTTTGAAAACCCGGAGGGCACCGGTTAAATAATCAAATAGATATCTATGTACAAAAAATACGTATCAATATCATCTTTGAGTCTTCAAAACCGGAAAACAAAACAGGAAACAGGTGCCTTTAGACAAGTGTGTTTCATCGTAGGTCACATCTTTACTTGTTATTCTGAGTTGATGGTCAAACGCTTCAATCATCAATAAAAAAAAGTAATATAGTCGTACATCATAGTCCGTAACAGCCCATAAGAGTCCACTGCTGGACAAAGCCTCCTCCAAAGTTAAATAATAATAAATATTACAGGACATTCATTTTACACAGCGCCATCTAGCCCCAAACTAAGCATAGCTTGTAATATGGGAACTAGATTACGAATAGAATACTTAAATACTTTTTGTAAATACATACGTACTATATCATACTACACCCAAACACAGAGCAAACATCTATATTCATCACACAAATGTTTGTCCTGGGTGGGAATCGAACCCACAGCCTACAGCGCCGAAGACAGAGTTACTACTTGTCAAAGCTATTTACTTGCTATGAGGCTTGTCAAAGAAGCCTCATAAAAAACAAAGAGGGAGGGTTTTTGGTCAGAATCACCACGCTTGGCTGGGATTGGTGATCGCAGTAAATGTGGTGATAGATCACAGAAAGAGGCTGCCATTCTTCTGGTGATATCCCTTAGTCGGCTTTTACGACAACCGTACTGAGATTGAGGGGTCGATTAACCTATGTGGTCTAGTGGTTCAACCCAACGATTTCAGATCCAGAGGTCCCGGGTTCGAACCCCATGGGGAGTATAATATATTGTGCTTGGTTTGGTTGGTGGTAGGACTTTAAGTCCGCCTGGCTAGCTACCACCATCTTACCTAATTCTGACGCTGTAATAACAATTCTAAAATTGATGTGTTCCGGCATTCAGAGGTAAGATAGCCAGTTCCTCAGTTTATTGAGGATTCCGGGTGAAGTGCGCCTCCACCTTCGGCCTTATCTCAACTTGTAACCAGGTGAGATGAAGGCCAAGTGCTTACCCGACGTAAAAAAAAAAAGATAACCAAGCCGCGTCCACCACGGCAACCGTACATCACACAGCGCCATCTAGGTGCTAAATATATTTTCTGTTTATTATAATGATGAAAACTAGCCAAATTTGAGTATTTCGGCCTCCAGCCTTGAGTGCCATGTGAATAACCCCTAGGCGAGAGCGATTTGTTTCTGATACCCTGCAACATGTACACTCCAAAACCTACTCTAAGCTATTACTGATAAGGTCTAATTTTCCAGGGTTGCGCGCAAGTGAGCCTGGCGGACTTCGAACCTGAGACCGTCACGCAGAAGTGGTACAATGTACTGAGCTTCAGGTGCATGAGGAGAGATGAAAGCTCAGACGAAAGTACTGTAATATCGTCACAAACTTCCACGCTAACTAGGAATAGGGGTAAGTTTTCTAATAATTAATTAATTAATTAATAAACTGTGGTATAGGCGGCTTTTTACAATTAATTAAATATATATCACTTTCAAAACTTAAAAAAAAAAAACCGTAATCTAGTTCCCATATTACAAGCTATGCTTAGTTTGGGGGCTAGATGGCGTTGTGTGAAATTAATGTAAAATTTATTTTAAATTATACATTTTAAAACACGGGTTTTACTCACGTATACGATTATATGATGACCTGTTGAATCGAAACCGTTGGTGCGTACATCAACATAATCGTATACGTGAGTAAACCCGTGTTTTAAAATGTATTATTATAAATAAATAAATATTACAGGACATTAATTTCAGACAACGCCATCTAGCCCCATACTAAGCACTGAATGAATGACTGAAAATACTTTATTGCACACGTTAAAAGTAAATCTGGATTACTTAAAAAATATTTATATACAATGTAAAATTAAATGCCCTGTTATATAAAAAAAAATAAGAAAGAAAAATCTATGTAACTGTGACATTTGTTTTATTTTATTAACAGGTCCGGAGAGTATGAACAGCGCAGAGTGTAACGCGGACTGTGGGGAAAACTCAGCATCGGAGGATGAAGAGTCACGAGAGCCACTCAACCAGGTACAAACATTCAGACAAAACTGTTATATTAGTAAATAATTAACAAATATTCTGTGTAAGGAAATTTTAAGTCTCTATAAAAAATACATTTTGTTCAAAAATAGTGACTCGTGATGGGATTTGAACTTCCTTCCTTCATTTTAGTCCAGGAAGCGCGCTGCCAAATTATGCTAGCGAGTCTGAAGCAAGCCGTGACAGAAATAAAAATTCTTATGACCAATGAAATTTAAGCTTTTTGATGTAAAAAACAATACTCTTTTATCAACTAAGGTCATAAATCATCGCAACGGTGATATTGCGATCTCTTTCCCACTTAGCAGCACGATACGTTTGTGTCAGCGCTGGGATAATATAAATTGTTTGATAAATAGTAATATAATTAACTATTTTTCACAGATTGTGGAAGAGGATTCGTTTGAAGATTACATTCCGGAAGAAGATATAGCGTTAGAAGAGCATTACCTCCCCACCACCGCCGAGAAAGAGACGAACACAGAGTGCAACTTCTGCCCCGAAGGAGCGAGACAGCTGCATAGACGGTATGTCTGTCTTCTTTGCTAGTTGCCTTCCTTATTTACGTTCATATCATGTCTTCTAGCTCTTTCACGGTGCGAGTGAAAGAGATGGTATGCGATTCGGATCGGTCGCTATGATATCAAGTTGCCGACAAGTTGTTGATTTTATTTAGATGTAGCTTAAGTATTTGTATGTATTAACTTAGTGCTGGTGCACCTAATTTATTGGTGGTGGATATATTTGGTTTCGATTACGGTATATTTTAGATTTCGGATTTTTATTATTTTGTTGCAATTTACTGTGTTAATAATCATGATAAATAATAACCAATCAGTCATTTGCATATATGTAAAAAAACATATTCATTATTTAACGTTGCACAACAAAGGTGCATTTCTCAATCCAAAGTGCATGTGGGTAAATTGTTACTGTACCGAAGACGATTTTTTTCTGATTGTTAGAATAGTACCATTAATACACACATTAAATTTACTCAATTTTGCATTTTTTTTTAGAAAAATGTTAATGTTCACCATTTTCATTAGTGTTCATAGTTGTTTTTTTTTACTAAGATGATATTTAAATGTTTTATTTTTAACACTTTTAGTTGCAGAGATAGAAAATTATCTAAACGTATTAATTATTATGTTTAATAATTTAATAAATTAATGGCTTTACTAACGGTGTCGGGCATAAAAGAGCATTCTCTCTGCAGATACGTGAAACGGCCGTGCGCGGATGGACGGCCTGAACACACCGCGCTAGAATAGTCTGTCCGATGATTGTATATAGTTGTATATAGGTACGTTTGCATTGTGACTGTGCGCGCTTGTGTTTCAGTGGGTGATATTTTTGTTTTTACTTTATTGCACACACACGGAAATTAAATTACAAGATAACTTAAAATTAAAAAGTATGGCAAAGGCGAGCTTAACACTGGTTAGAGTTTTCTGTAGCTAACCTAGGTAGGGAATATCAAAATATTAAGAAACCCGTTCTTAATATATTGATATAAAGAACGGTCTAAATTTCATCCGCCAAGTAGCATTAATAGTTCCGTTTTGAAGGGTATGGTTGCCGGTGAAATTACTAGCATGCGAGGCACCTTTGTGCCTCAAGTTGGCGGGCGCAATGCAGTGCCGCGTAGGTCATGTTATTTGTGGGTGTGACCTACGCAGTAAGGCTTTGTCACAAGCAAGAGATGCACTTAACATCAGGTGGACTGCTTATTTATTCCATCTCTAAGTTGAATAGAAAAACTATTGTTACATTTTATTTTGGCTTACTCGTGTATACGGAGAGTATACAATCGCAATGCAGTGCGAGTCGCGAAACCAAACCAACCTCAGCCTACGAGTCACATTCACCCTGACGATGATTCACCTGTTGAATTGAAACTGTTGGTACTGATATCAACATAAACGTATACGCGAGTAAAACCCGTGTTTTAAAGTTCATATTTCAAGTACGTTTTCAGAACTGCATGTATTTTTTTTTTGATGGTCAGAAATGTTTTTTTTTATATAGTTTAGTGTTTTATAGTACGGTTACTTGTTGTTGATGATGATGTGACTTTGAGGATAGTGGATCCTCTTGGCTGGTTTTTTTAAATCTTGTAATATGGTAATTGTACTGCATAGTCATTGCTTGCTATTTAACAAGTATTACTGTTTATTTTATCACACTACTTTTCTTGGTTCAAAAATTGCTCAACAATCTTTGCAGAGGGTCCACAGTGGCTAGTAAAAAAAAATGTATAAATAGATTTTCCTTCGATGAAATTGGATTCAGTTTCACCCAATTTCAAATCATACCTATACATATATAGCTTATGAAAACTTACAATGTGTTTTCGTCTATTTCTGCTTGCCTTTTTTATAGAATTATGAATACAACGTTCAATCTTAACATTAAATTTTGTAAGGCTGTAGCTCAATTAGCGTGAGCAGTGCAGCGAGAGTCGTAGGTTCAAATCCCGGCTTGCTTTTTTTCAGTTTTTTAATTCAAAATGTTGTGCTTTTGTGTTTTAGATATGAAATAGAAAATATCACCCTTTTGCATGGTTTTGTAATGCATGCGAGCATGAAACGGCACAATGTGAATGTATCTAGTTTAAAAAAACATTATCACTCATTTACAAATGTTATCTTGATACAAAAATTCACAACCCGCGACGGGATTCGAACCCGCATCTTTTCCTTGAGCCGGAAACTCTCTAACCAACTGAGCAACGACTTGGCGCATACCAAACTTTTGTGTCATATATACCCCACAAGGTTTCGAGGCCCGTCGCGGGTTGTGTATTTTTGTGTCATTATAAAATTTGAAAATGTTGTGAAATACAAAAACTGATAACATTTTTAATATTGAATTTACATATGATTAAAAAAACTTGGGATATTCACGATTTCGAAGATTTTTTCACTTTTATCTTTAAAACCTTATATAATATTTAGATCTCTATATTTACACAGATCAGCCCATTGTACTATTTGATGTAATTTGTGTTGTAAATAAAGGGTTCATTCTCCAGTTTTGATAAAGAACACTATCAAATGATGTTGATTGATCCGGTGCAAACATTTTACTCACAAATATCTAACCATAATTCCAATTTGAAACAAAAGCTATTTATAATGCAACACTCAAGCTAACCTTTGACTTTTTTTTTGACGTTGTGGTCACAACGTCTTGTAGCATTCTCGATTTGATCTTACATTACTTGTTTCTCGTTTTTTCTACACTTGTCAGATAGTGACAAAAGTAATATCAAAACAAGAACGCTATTAGATGTCGTGGTTCTCCCCATGGTTGGTTGATACTGAAAATGATAATATTTCCTTACAGAAAAAGCCAACAAGTAAACTCCAGCCCTGAGGAGTCGCTGGCCACTATAAAGAGATCTCAAACCTTCTCTCCTCAACCGCAGGGCATCGGCAACAGACAATATATTTGCAGGTAAGCCTTGACACCTTTATCTCTTATCTTGAATCGGTGTTTGTTTGTGATTTTGTCATAAAAGCTTTTGTACGATGTTCCTCTGCTTTTTTTTTTACATACATGTTTTATTTTTATACGGCTCATACGAAAATTGGAAGAGAACTATAAAATTACTTATAGGTTAGTGCTCGTCACTCTACATGACGCTTAGTATTTTGAATTGATTGATTTTATAGTGTGGTAAATATGATAAAAAAAAAAATTGGGTTGGTGTCAAAATCCCCTTGAAGTTTTCCCTTCTAAGGGGATTTTGGGACTTTTAGTGTCATAATCCCCTTGATTCTGTAATTGCAGCTTCAAAGGGGATTATGAGACTAAAAGTCCCAAATTCCCCTTAAAGGGGAAAACTTCAAGGGGATTTTGACACCAACCCAATTTTTTTTTTTTTATCTATGAGGCTTGTTAATTAATAAAATAATTAGTTATATAAGTAATTGTATAATAATTGATCTTGATGCGTTCCAGACTGAACCGTTCTGAATCGGACTCGTCGATGGCTCAGTACGCGCGTCGCGGCATGCTCCACGCTCCGCCCCCCATGGGAATCCCCTTCGACAGGAGTGTGCGCGAGCGACGCTCTTTGAGGTGAGTCGCTTTTAATTTCCGACTGATATCGCTAGATGGCGCTTTTCACTACTTTCACGCGAAAGTATTTATGTAGATATCATGTGACTTTTTTTTTTTATATTACAGGACATTAATTTTACACAGCGCCATCTAGCCCCAAAATAAGCATAGCTTGTAATATAGGAACTAGGTTACGGATAGAATAATTAAATACTTTTTGTAAATACATACGTACTATATGATACAACACCCATCTACTCGTATATTCATCACACAAATGCTTTTCCTAAGTGGGAATCGAACTCACAGCCTACAGAGCAGAAGGCAGAGTTACTACCAACTGAAATATGAGGCTTGTCAATGCTTCCTTATAACAGGGCCCCGATTCTACTAAACCAATCGCTTCACTATGACAATGGTATAGTCACAGACCACCAAAAGGTACGTGTAGTGGCCATCTGCGAGATATCACCCGAAAGTATTTATTTTTAAAATACTTTTTTTATACATTAAGAGTGTGCGCGAGAATCGCTCTTTGAGGTTAGCTTCCTTTCATTTCCGACTGATATCGCTAGATGGCGCTTTTAAACTTTAAGTAAAACTTAAAGTTTAAACGTAGTCTGTCATCCATTCACATTTCAAGACATAAAGTTTCTCCTTGTATTAGTTTAATACATTTTTTATTATATGTTGTTTTATTGGCAATAGAAATACACTCTCTGAATATTTAAACTATTATTGCTCGCTGACAGACACACCGATTAACAAACAGCGGAAGATTAGGAATGGGGTCCCGTTCGCACGCTTTTGTTGCGAAACCCCGTTTTCTTTTTTTTAAACGACTGTTTTTAGTACGAGTGTTTTTTTTGTCTGTTTGTTTCGGCTAATCTCCAAAACAGCTGAACCTATGTCCTTGAAAGCCATTGTCTTCTCTGTCCATCCAACGGTTGCCTGGAAGAGATCGCTTTGAGTGTTGCTTACATTAAGTTTTCTTGTTATGTTTTTATGTAAGTGGTGAACAATACAGAGTTATCTATCTATCTATCCATGTTGACTGGCAGATAGTTGATGTCATACAGAGTAACTATCGCTACTTTTTTGGGCGCAAATAATTATTACACACGAAAAACGTAAGCTTTCTTCGTGGAAGCGATGAATAGGATTGCGGGATATTCCCTCGGGATGACGGGAAGGAAAGCCGTCCGGGGCTTTCCTTCCCGTCATCCCGAGGGAATATCCTTACTCCATATTTGCTAGTGTATTTATATATATTTACTTGTCTTGTTGCAGATGGGGCAAGGTGCAAGGCGCGGCAGTCAGACGGTCTGGAGGGCGAAGCTCTAGGGCTCCGCGAACCTCGCTAGACCTCGCACTAGACCTGCAAGCGCAGCACACGCGGTTAGAAGACCTCAACACGGAGATCGCCAACCTAAGCCAACTCAAGAAGAGGTGATTGAATGATTGAGTGCTTTTTTTTTGGCCTTCATCTCGCCTGGTTACAAGTTGAGATAACGAAAGTGGAGGTGCACTTCACCCGGAATCCTCAACAAACTGAGGAGCTGGCTGTATTACCTCTAAGTGCCGGAGCGCAATTTTTTTTTTAAGAATTGTAATGCGACGGACTTTAATAAGTACCTACATTGTCCGTCAACATTATTTTTCTCAAGTACAAGGTTGAATCTACACCCTGCCGTAACACATTGTTAAAACTAGCAAAGGGGATGGTTTTGTAACTCGCCGAATAGATCTGCATTAATTACAAACGTACAACTTTTTTTTCAGCAATTAGCTTGGTTACATAGTTTTTTTGTGCCATTTATTACTGAGAACAAATTTATCTCTATCTCTATCTCTATCCCTATCTCTATGTCTATCTCTGTCTCTGTCTCTATCCCTCTCTCTGTCTCTGTCTCCTCTCTCTCTTTATCTGTCTCTATCTCTCTATCTGTCTCTGTCTCTCTCTATCCCTGTCTCTGTCTCTATCTATGTTTCTGTCTCTGTCTCTACAGCTGTCTCTGCCTCTGTCTCTACCTCTGTCTCTGTCTCTAGCTCTGTCTCTATCTCTGTATCTGTCTCTGTCTCTGTCTCTGTCTCTGTCTCTATCTCTGTATCTGTCTCTGTCTCTGTCTCTGTCCCTGTCCCTGTCTCTGTCTCTACCTCTGTCTCTGTCTTTATATGAAAGCGAGAACGCAATACAGTACACTAACCGTCTCGTTCCTCGTTCGCGGCAGGTTGGAAGAGGCGTGCGTGCGCGGAGACCCCGCGGTGGCGGCGTGGGTCGCCGGCGACGAGACGCTGCGGCGGCTGCTGGCCGGCGCGGACCCGGCCCGGGACCGGACCGGCAAGCTGCTCAGTCGGACCTGCCGGGAGATCTACCGGCTGAGGAAGTCGCGCCAGGGGGGGCGGAAACCGGACCTCGTTACCTTCAAGTAGGCTAAACATACTTTGTTTCTCAATTCAATAAATATTACAGGACATTAATTTTACACAGCATAGCTTGTGATATGGGAACTAAGATTACGGATAGAATGCTTAAATACTGTTTGTAAATACATACATACTATTATATAACATTATATATATTATATAACAAGCCTCATAGCTCAGTTGGTAGTAGCTCTGCCTTCTGCGCTGTAGGCTGTGGGTTCGATTCCCACCCAGGACAAACATTTGCGTGATGAATATAGATGTCTGTTCTGTGTTTGGGTGTTGTATTGTATGATAAGTATGTATTTACAAAAAAAAATAGGTTTTATGTATTCTATCCGTAATCTAGTTACCATATTACAAGTTATGCTTAGTTTGGGACATGATGGCGCTGTGTGAAATTAATGTCCTGTAATATTTATTTATTTATTATGATACAATGCCCAAACACAGAACAAACATCTACATTCATCACAGAAATGTTTGTCCTGAGTAGGAATGGAACCCACAGCCTACAGCGCAGAAGGCAGAGTTACTACCAACTGAGCTATGAGGCTTGTCAATTTCAATTGTATAATAAGGTAACCACCTGACATTAAGAATAAACCGGTAAAAATATACATGGTTTTCTTAATTCGTAAAAGTTATTAGACAATTGACGAAGCTTTGACCGACAAGTATTTATTTTGTGACTATAATGGTTAGTGTACCTAGTTAATTTGTTTATAATTTATGTGCTGCACTATAGGTACTTACCTATTCTAGTTCTAATCGACTCTAGTTTTTATTATTTGTCTTTGTTGTTATTTATAATGTGCCTAGCCTACCCATTTTGACGTATCTAAGTGCATGTAATATGTTTAAAGAGGAATTGTATGACTAATATTATGACTATTACTAAATATACAAATAAAATTACATATTTTATCATGTGTGTATGAAAAGCAAAGGTTGTAATATGAGAACTAGATTACGGATATAATACTTGTATTTTACCCATTTCAGGCACCAATCTCTTGCAAAACCGTTTGGTTATATTACAAGCAACATTGTTCTCTTAACTGTATCTAATTTAAGATCCCCAATTTGCACCTACTTGCTGTGAAAGAAAATAAATTTTCATTAATATTTTTTACTGCATTCAATGAAATCAAAAATCTTTATGCAGTCAGATTTTTAACCTCTCTATGTCGTTTCATTAGATTCATTTGATCAAAAACGTCGCTAAGTGCTTCCGAAATCATTACCAACTATTTACTCGAACTTCCACTAAATCGTTGATTCATTGCAACAAACAAAATGTAACGCACATTCTCCCTCAACAGGGAAAAGATGGCGTTTTTCACCCGCACGAAGCCAACGATCCCCGTCCTACCCTCGGAACAAGTCGACGACATCCCCTCAGAGGACGACTGGGAAGCCGACTTCGAAGAACGAAGAACACCCGACGGCAGATCCTCGAAAACCTCGTACGAACTCCGAAACAACGCCGTGGAGCCAAGCGAGCCGCTATCCAATTTACAGCTGGAGCCCAGCGAGTCGCAACCGGTCAAGGTAGATCTAGTAGAATGCAAAAACCCCTGTATAGCTATCGTCGGGCCGAGCGAGAAAATTGACGATGATAAGACTGAAAATGTTTATGATTTTGTTGTTGATAGGGTATTGGGTGTGCAGGTTTGATCTTAGGAAGTGACCCCATGATTCAGCGCTGTGTTTCTTGCGTTCTTAAAGCAGTGGGAAGACTTAACATGACAAATTTTTCAAGACATTGTATGGTATGATTAAATGGGGCAGAAGGTGACAACTATTGTTGTCGCCGTCTGCCCCACTTACCGGGGATGATCTATTTCTGTATTTCTGGGGTCGCTGATATACATCTGGGTCAAAGTCATATGATACAGCGCTGTTTTATGATGCGGTAATTCAGGTAGTGCTGAGATATTATTGATGCGTTAGATTTTTCTTTGTGGACCAATTAAGGGGGGTCGTAAAAGACAGCGGGACCTTTGCCGTTGGCACAAAATGGCACCATAACTGCATATATTTACTGTGATCCGTTTGCCTATTGAGATTTTCTGGACAGAAGACTGAACGAAATCGTATTTTTTACTAAAATAACTATCGATACCTATTTTATTTTAACGGCAGTATGACCAGCCTTTGTCAATATATATTATAGTCATAGGCGAACTGTGCTGTCGTAAGGATAAAATCGTCTTTGTTATTGTATATTTCAAGAACTCTTAGGTAGTGCCATAGTCGAGAGTTCAATAAATATAGTATACCTACTATACATTTTTTTATATATTGTACAAAAATATTGTGCCTTGAATTGGTGCCTAGCCTGTAGTGCCATAATTGGCACGAATATAGGTACAAATAGTTTTATGGAGAGTCACAAAATAAATGCCAAACATTTTATTGTAATTAGGACTTAAAGAGTGGGATACAGTCTTGTAAATACGTAAACTAACGTAAGAAGGCCCACCGAAGTAGCTCTGTTTAGTTTAGACTACAAGAATTCATGAATAATCCTATAAACAATCCTTCATCTACTTGCCAATATTAATAAGAATATTTCATAACCCATGTTGTATTTAGCTTTTTTTTTTATATACCTGATTCGTAAAATGTATTAAGAACATCAGTGATATTGTTAATTTTGTATTCGTAAATTTGCGAAATTGCTTGAAATAAGTACATAATAATTAAGACTTGTTTTCATTGAATACTTGTAGTCTGGACCGTAATTATGTAGGATTATCTCCACCGAGAATATTTAGGACTTGAGAAGGCCAAAAACAACGCTTTGTAAATAAAGGCTGGAGTCACGTAACTATGTGGAGTACTCCTGAACGTAACGTGTTACTGCCATTCTAAGGTTAAATGGTCGTTTTAGACCCAAACATATTTGGGCCATTTTTACCCCATGATACATTCTGGGTAATTTTTACCCCATGATCAAATCTGGGTAATTTTACCCCATGATCAAATCTGGGCCATTTTTACTTCACGATAAAATCTGGGTAATTTATCCCCCATGATTAAATCTAGATCATATTTGACTTATGGCAAAAATGCTCTAGTTTAGTACGTCTGGGTCTAAAATGGAAAAATCTGAGTCTAAAATGGAAAAACCTGGGTAGGTTATAAAATTTCCGTGCACACTTTTGAATGTGCAATATTTGAACGTACTTTAATTTATTCCAATTTCTTTAAGATCTGAACTTGTATAGATGAACTCTCGTACGCATCTTGCCTTCCTTTCTTTCGAATTTGTTTTCCAAATTGTTAGAAAAGGACAGTGATAGGTTGTGCTAAAGGGAATCAGTCATTTTTAACATTCTTGTTGCAAATCGTATGATGTTTATTGTGTTAATGATGGGTAACTGTTGTATTTTTATGTAAAAACGTAATATATCAATGTAAATGTGTACATAATATATTCCTAAATTTATTTTAGCTTAATTTTGTAAATATCTGAATACTTTATAAAAGAATTTGCATATCTGTAATATAAATATTTTATTATCGTAATAATTCTAATTCTACTAGCAATAATTAGTTAAATTAAGTATTTTTATAACAAGAACTTAGTCGAGTAGTTTTAACTGACGTAATTTACATTTTTGTAAAAATGTATAATTTGTAAACATGCGTAAGAACTATTGAATTTGGATTTGCCAAATTAGATTTAGAATTGTATAATTCTTCCATTAAAGAAAGGGATTAGTTTTAATGTATTTTGTAAAAAGTAAAACCTTACTGGTTAATAGGTAAATAGAAATTGAAAATAAAAATTTATCAAATATTATCTTTTTTTATTACAGTAATAGGCAAGTCCTAGGTATCGTTTACCAGCTGTAGATTATCTTTTTGTTTGTCGCACGACAGTGAAGCGCTTGGCTATGGCCAATCTCACCTGTTTTTTTCAAGTAATGATAAGGCTGTAGGTGGAAGCGCAGTTCACCCGGAATCCTCAACTAACCGAGGCTATCTTACCTCTGAATGCCGGAATACAATAATTTAAGAATTGTTGTATGGCGACAGTAAGATGGAGGTAGCTTGAAAAAAATCCTACCACAAATTTATTATTATTATTATTAATTATCGAACCCGGGATCTCTGTATCTGACACCGGTGGGCGAACGACTAGGCCATAGAGCCGTTAAAAGGCGTCTCTAGTACAGACGTAGTTTTTTAATTAGTTAATTTCCGAATATCATGTCAGATCCATAGTTTCACGGACCTACAATAAAAAAAATCAGACTACTAATCGCCATACATGAACGGATTTATTTATGAAAATGAAGTTTGCGATCAATATACTCGTATTATGAAAGAAAGAAATAAATGTTTTTTTATTGCCACATACACAGCATAAAAAGATAGGAAAAAACATGCAACAGTACAATAAAAACTAGCACACAAGAAATATTTTACTAAACAACCTACGTACAGTTCACTTAACCGCCTGAAATCGGTGGGTTGTACCACTAGACCACAGGTTTAGTGGTTCAACCCACCAATTTAGATCCTGAGGTCCCGGGTTCGATCCTCATGGGAAGTATAATATATTGTGCTTGGATTGGTTGGTGGTAGGAATTTATAAGGTCCGCCTGGCTAGCTACCACCATATTGCCTAATTCTGTCGCCATATATGAAAAGGTACAATGAAAAGGCGGGTAATCCCAAAAAGGCCCGTACTCAGCATTAATGCAGGCTGAGAAGCCTGCGCTGGTCTTTTATTTATAGGTAAGATAGCCATTTCCTCAGTTTGTTGAGGATTCCGGGTGAAGTGCGCCTCCATCTTTGGCATTATCTCAACTTGTAACCAGGTGAGATGAAGACCAAGTGCTTACCCGTCGTACAATAAAAAAACACATCAAAATGCATCACACAAATGTTTGACCTGTGTGGGAGTCGAACCCGAAACCTACAGCGAACAAGGCAGAGCTACTACCAACCGAGCTGTGAAGACAGGGATATTTAGTCAGATTGCCTTCCCCTTAAAGCCTTGTTCAAATGTACACGTAGTCGGTTGACCATTCTTAGTGTGTACGCCAGCATAACGATCAAGCTAGCGTACACATGACCGTTCTCGAAAACGGCTTATACTATAGCAACGAAATTTACCCACAAAAATACTGCACAAATACTGCCCGAAATATATACAAAATTATATGTAGAAAAATAGATTTTCTATAGAACATTTCATAATGATTCCTCTTATAGGAACGGAGATATTGAACAATACTTTTTAATAACATTCCGAGCGGGCGTTATGGCAGCGTACCCATTAAACAACGTAATCGTTCTTATAGAAAACGAGCTTTTCTCATTATAAATGCTATACAAATAAATAGTGTGTGAAATAAAGTATGACTACTGCCTCTGCCAGTAGTCATACTTTATGCAATTTCGTAGTGGAAGTCGCACACAAAAAATAATTTGTTAGTGAAATTATACACCGAACAATTTAGGTAGGTAGTAAGAATAAGTAGAAGAGAAGATGAGCTTTCTTTAGTATATATTAAGCAAAAGCATTCATATATATTTTTTATTTATGTACCTACGTACCTATTTAATTTTCATCCACCAAATGAACCAATCAACATAACAAAAGTATTTATACACTGAGTTAAACATGTAGGTACATTTTGATTAGAACTATGTGATCGTTATGTACACACACTGACTGTTGTGTACACACTAAGAATGGTCATTATTTCTTAAACCAATGAGGCACTATTAATTTTAGTTTTGCACTAATTATGCTCTATTTACGCATAGTTTATTTGGCATAACAACGAACGTGAATTCGATTGTGTGTACGCTACCATAACGGACACGCCCATACCTGCAGCAACGCGTGGACATTTTGAGGCGCGCGAGTCGTCGCCAGTCGGCTTCAGGGTGACAGCTTTAGTTCATATACAAAGCCTCATAGCTAGGTAGTAACTCAGCCTTCTGCGCTGTAGGCTGTGGGTTCGATTCCCACCCAGGACAAACATGTTTGTTCTGTGTTTTTTATTTCTAACTTTTTTATTTTTATTGTACGACGGGGAAGCACTTGGCCTTCATCTCACCTTGTTACAAGTTGAGATAAGGCCGAAGGTGGAGGCGCATTTCACCCGGAATGCTCAACAAACTGAGGAACTGGCTATCTTACCTCTAAATGCCCAAACACATTTTTTTTTTTAAGAATTGTTGTTATGGCGACAGAATTAGGTAAGATGGTGGTAGCTAGCCAGGCGGACTTAAACAAAATAGTCGGAAATAAACGTATATTATTATTAAGTCCTACGACCAACCAAACCGAGCACAATATTGTAATCCCTCTTGGGATCGAACCCGGGACCTCTGGATCTGAAATCACTAGACCACAATGGGTTGAACCACTAGACCACAGAGGCGGTTTAATTGGCTTGTACTTTTTCAAAGCGTCGGTCCGCTTTCACTCTATTGCTATGCCCTAATAGGGTCAGGTACTATAAATAACTTTTTTCAATCATCAGGCCATTGTACCTCTTCATAATAAATGCAATAAATGACTATGACAATGACTATGCCCGTTTCCTAAACAGGTAAACTAAAAGCGTAATCTAATACTACACTCCTGGAACATTCGTTTTATCTATTTCAATCTGGCTAAATAGTACAAAAATACCTTTACGAGAAGCATAGGGTTTATCCCTCCAGTCCTACACATAATAAAGATTAATAATCTGGCCAGCGGTGAATTATGGTAAACACGCGAAGGGCCAATCCTGGTATCTGCGTTTACGATCGACTAACGATGTTTCTGTTACGGTTGGAAAAGGTGCGACAGAATATATAGCATTTACCCCTAGACCGCATTGGGTACCAAGGGTAGAACCATCCTTAGGAAAACTTAAAAGAGCGAAAAAAGTGAGAGTTTACAGATTTTTTTTAAGCGCAACTAAACTAAACACCCAGGCTAAACATTTGTGTGATGAATATAGATGTTTGCTATGTGTTTGGCTGTTGTATTGTATGATAAGTATGTATTTGCAAAAAAAGTATTTAAGCATTCTATCCGTAATCAAGTTCCCATATTACAAGCTACGCTTAGTTTGGGGCTGACTGGTGCTGTATGAAATTAATATCCAGTAATATTGATTTATTGAATTTAATGTATTACTCACACATTCCTTTCATGAATCGAATTTAATGTATTACTCACACATTTTTTTAAGTTTGTAGTAGCCCTGCCTCATGCGCCGGTTGTGGGTTCGATTCCCACCGGAAACAAACATTTGTGTGATGAATGAATGTTTGTTCTTTGCTTGGGTGTAAATTATACCATGTGTATGTATTTAATTTGTAATCTAGTTACCATATTAAAAGCTATGCTTATTTTGGGGCTAGAAAAATAAATGTACCGTATTATTTATCGTATATTAAAATAGGGCTCGCCACTGATCATGAGCCGCCTCTATCCATCAACTAAACGTGACCGCCGGCCACAACACGGCCACAGGTGAAGTCGCGGCCAATTCGTCTAAGTGGTGTTTATGGCTAATTTTATACCCAGTTAAAGAGCTCACACATTAAAAATGAAAAAAATGTTTTAATACCTCGTCACTGAATCTAGGGTTAGCTATAAGCCCCGGCGCCCACGGTGACTTTTTAACCTCGATTCTGTATCGCTACTATCGCGATACTGTCGCACTTCAGTCGCTTTTCAGCATCGATACAGAAATGCGTCGGTCGAGACAACATTGGTCAAGATGTTTAGTGCTGCTTTTAACCTATTATAGCGCAGCATAGTAGCGATGCCGCTGCGCGTTTACCAAACGCGCGACATTATCGGTGCAAAAAGTTGCCGCGGGCTTGCGCTCTAACAATTGGAATTTTCAAAATCATTTGAATGTACCTCCAGATTTTAACTAATTTTTTCACTATAAGGTACTTATAGATAAGCTACCACTGTTTTTCCACTGACTTACGATTACAACCTTAAAAACTTATACCTTCAAAAGGATTTCACAGAGTAAATTGAATCATATGCTTTTTTCCGGAGATCCATTTCAACCTACATATTTTTTTTTATTTTTACCGTATTTATTCAATAAAAAGTACAATTAAACTAACCATGTTATTGAGGATTCCGGGTGAAGTGCACCTGCATCTTCGGCCTTATCTCAACTTGTTATCAGGTGTGATGAAGGCCAAGTACTTCCTCGTCCTACAATAAAAAAATATTTAAAAAAATGTACAAAGGAATCAGTCAGATTACCTAAGGACCGTTACAAACGGCCTATAGGTAACTCAACTGTTCCAGACCAGTACCAGACGGAAGCGTGCCCAAGACACTGGCTGCATTGCCACGCTGAATAGCTATGTAAATTCGCTGGCCTAAATAATAGCCAGCTCTTGGGTCACGTGTCGCCTCAATCAAAAGCCCCGCAAGATTTTTGAAAACCCGGAGGGCACCGGCTCCCCACGGACCCAAGGTCTCCACCCCAAAAGGCTCAAATAGGTAAGCTCCGTCGCGCAAATATAGTGGATATTTGCGCCTCGGCCGAATCATTTAACATCTATTTAACCGACTTCAAAAAAAGGAGGAGGTTCTTAACGCGTCGAAATATTTTTTTCGATTACTCGAAAAAACTGGACCACTGAAAATTCACCTGGACCGATTTGAAATATTATTTGATTTAGGTATTTTTAGGGTCGGTATACTTCCCAGGTGATCCCATCGTCATCAGGTCACGATCTGATGATGGGATTCTGGAAAAATCGAGGGAACTCATCAAATATTATAAGCACACTTGAAGCGATTTGGGTGTAGGTTAAAAGTAAGGAAAAAACGGACCCCATATAGGATCACGTCTGTCTGTCTGTATTGTCTGTAAAACACGTGTTTGTATCATATTCTTTGAAGTCGGTTTTATTTTTAGTATTTAAAACTTTATTATTTCATAATCAAAAGGAATTAAGGTATTAGGCATTTTTTGGGAAGACTCTCTATCTTTTAGACCTTTTCCTTGCCCAGGCAAACTTTGAGGTTAATAGTAGAGAGCACGACTTTCATAACCGCATAATTTGAATAAATATATATCATGTGCCTAGACTCTAGTCTAGATTTTGCGATGAGGTATCTTTGAAGAGGAATGCCTCCTTTAATATTAACATCGCAAAATTGAAATTTACGTACTTCCTTCGAATTTTCTTCACCACAGAAATATGATATACTTATGCAACTCATACAATTATCGTCAGACAGCGTTGACTTGCAATTTATTGCCACTGTTGGGCAAAGCCAACACTGAAGAGTTATGCTATAATCACCGTGCTTGGCAGGTTGATTGGTTATTGCAGTAGAGGTAAAATAACACAAGGAGCTCGGAAGCTGCTGGCCTTTGATGTACTAAAAGGCCAGCAAAATGATGCAAATTTGGTGACCCTAAGTCGAGCATTTTTGGAAATTTAGAAAATGAAAATGAATAGAGCATTTAGAAAATGAAAATGAAAATTTATTTACTAGAACACATGTGCTACAATAAGGTCTTATAGGTTAATAAAGTCCATAGTATGTCCTACCACAATTGTTGGCATGCAAATATTAGTTGCAGTCTTATTAATTATCTTATCTAGTTGTATGCTTCCCTATAATTTAGATATTCATTGATTGAGTAGAAACATTCGGTTAGCCATTTTTTTAATTTACCACAAAACAAATCTCCTTTTAAATTTTTAATTTCACTTGGCAACCTGTTAAATATCTTAGCACTGTTAGCACGATTAGTTTGTTTCATTGGATTTCTAGAATACAAACGTAAAACCTGCTTTTTGATAGTTGTTGTTGCGGCTTAATCGACTCTTCCAGAATCCGTGAATTTCTTTGTTATGGTGATAGCCAAGCGTTTGACCAACAGTTTTCTTGAATAACAAGTAAAGATATGGACTGAGAGCATGCTCGACACGTTTGTCTAGTAGGATTCACTCTGGACTTGAAGACCCTAAGATCGAAGAATTTACCAACAATTAGACATAGGCAGGATTTTTGGTTTATCAAACCTACTACAATAGCATTCTCAAAATGTCTAATTAGTTTCACTTCACCCCACGTTTTTGTGATACAGTTGGGTCTACCACAGGTTACTGTAGCTAAATCGTCAGACGCGATTGCAGTAAGTTAACCAAAGTACGTTGCCTTTAAGACTTTTAACCGCCTCTGTGGTCTAGTGGTTCAAGCCACCGATTCAGATCCAAAGGTCCCGGGATCAATCCCCATGGGGAGTCAATATATTGAGCTTGGATTGGTTGGTGGTAGGACTTTGTTTAAGTCCGCCTGGCTACCACCATCTTACCTAATTATGTCGCCATAATAACAATTCTAAAATTGTTGTGTTCCGGCATTCAGAGGTAAGAAAGATAGTTCCTCAGTTTGTTGAGGATTCCGGGTGAAGTTCGACTCCACCATGGGCCTTATCTCAACTTGTTGCCAGGTGAGATGAAGGCCAAGTGCTTACCCGTCGTACAATAAAAAAAAAGTCTGAAATCATGACTTATCAGGCGCAAGTGCTTCTACAGTGTGGAGGAAATTATTGGTATAATGGGATAATGTAAACAATTACTACATTACTAAATTAATTAAAATATTACTAAATTACCCAGGCATTAATGACAATTTTCGTTATATTTATTATTAATACGTGCAAAACTGTTTACTTATCAAAGTATTATTTTTATTCGCTTCTTAACCGTGGTACGGTTGTGTAGTCCGGGGCAGGCGGACTAAGGAAAAATAGTTTATTCGACTATTTTGTGAAGATACTGTTAGGACGATTGTACATCTGTAAACTGCACCTTAGTCCGGTAGTATTGCATCTTTTTGTATGTCATCCGTTTTACGTTTTTGGGGAATTCTTATCCATTTTCTCTTAATAATAAATAACCTAGAAGTAGTAATACGTTAACGGTGTTTTTATTCAATGACCGTTGTTTTGAATTTTCGACGTGTATTTTATTTATACCAATAAATTGAATCCGAATCTGAATCTGCAGTTACACCGATCGGTTGGTCTCACTCGAGTTAATTCCCTGCCCATTCGGCGGAACTCTTAAATGTTTCTCTCGTGTTATGAGCCTTTCGTTTACTATTTTAATTTCGGTGCATTTTATGCTATCGATAATAATAACAATAGTTAAAATACAATTTAAAAAATTATATAACATTATTTATTGTATATGTAATACAATAAATAATGTTATAAGTAATAAGATAATACTTAAATAAAAACTTGTGATTCTGATTCTGACTAGCGAGTGTGGGAAAGTCGTGGTAGACCTACTAACCATTATGTGTGAAATTGTAGTTACGTAAAAATACATTCCGTGCTCCTAGAGCTGAGCGTATGCTGACCGGATACGTAGAGCTTTAGCTGTACGGTAAATAATGGTGCGAGAATATCTATCTAATGATGAAGAAATAATACTTACTTTTCCAATTACACGTCATGCTTCAGAAATAGGTGAACATTCGGGTACAAAATTTGCTCCCACTGAAGAACTAAATAAAAATGGACATGAAATGTATTACTAATACAGAGATACCCTTAACTCGTTGGGTGCTGATCGCCAACGTCTATGTAGAACACCACGTGTGTTTTACAGCACCCAGCGAGTTAAAACGCACGTCCAATAGGATCCTATTGTAACAGGTAGGTGCTTCGTTTTATCCATTTGTTTTATTGTACGAATGGGAAGAGCTTGGCTTTCATCTCACCTGGTGTCAAGTTATGATAAGTCCGAAGATGAAAGCTTCACCCGAAATCCTCAACGACTGTGGCTATCTTTCCTCAAGACATGTCGGGAAACAATTTAACGTTACAGAGCAGTTTCTTTGACAAACTGCAAAACTGACGATTATCTACTGTTTTAAATAGATTCAGGCATAACTTTAAGATTAGTAGAGCTCTCGTGAAAGGGCTCGGGCGCAATGCAGTGCCGCGTAGGTCATGTTCATTGTGGATGTGACCTACGCAGTATGGCTTTTTTATAGAAAAGAGATGTAACAAGATCTCCAAGTTGTTTATAAAAACTTTGCTCAGATCCATTTTCAATCTGAAAACAGATTAATATGTATTGAGGCACACGTGTTGATTTAATTTTGATAAAAAGTTGATAAGATTATAGACCCTTGTCGAAATACCCGGATCACCCCTGTAGCTGGTCAAGTGCGTGACGGTCCGGTCACGCACCGCCGCCGCCGGACGTGGGGCATACCGGGATACCGTGCAGTCTACGAAATTATGGAAATAACCCAACTTTGGTGTAGCTACCAGCTTTAATGGCTTTCAGATCGTGCTTTGATTGTGAACGTTACGAGTGCGCGTGAAGCCTATTTTTAGAGGCTTTATTGGTGTATAGCGGAACGCTGGGAGCCCATTCTCGCCGCACCATCTACCAACCCTGCCTGGGCCTAACCACAACCTTTTGAAGCATTCTCGTTTAGATATAACATTACATCTGTCTCGTTTTTTCTACACTGGTCAGATAGGGACAAAAATAAGTAATTTCAAACCAAGAATGCTTTGTTTTAAATTAGTCATGTCACCATCTTACATAAGTCTGTGGCCATAACAACTTAATTGTTGTGTTCGGGCATTTAGGGGTAAGATAGGCAGTTCCTCAGACTGTTTAGGATTCCGGATGAAGTGCGCGTCCACTTTCGGCCTTATCATAACTTGAAACTAGGTGAGATGAAGGCAAAGGAACCTGGACTATTTTGTTCGAAGGAGGGCGCTGACACTGCTACACAGTTTCTAACGTTTGCAGTTGCTCAACGTCCCCGTTGTAAATGTGTTCCTAATAAATATTTTTGTATTTGTATTTGTAAAGGCGCTTTCCGTAGTAGAAAAAGCATGAAGGACGTGGCTAAAATTGGAACTACCGAAAACCTAAGTAATGTAAATTCTGCGGTTCGGCAAATAAACTGGCGCAGATACATTTATTGTCAAGGATCTGTGTAGCGTATTTCAAACACACGGAAAGTTTTTGGATTGGAAACATGACTTTTCGTCGCATTCCACTTCGAATCCGATAAATTTCAACGCTATTCTCAAACCATTTTTGAAAATATTTTATGCAAGTCGCAGATACTGATGCTATATTTTTTAGATTTCGGAATTAAAAATAACGGCCACGGAATCCCCATCGGAAGTTTCCGAATTAGATCCGGTAAGGCTTCCCGAATGTTTAATATTAAAGGTAACAAGTGTAACACAAGTTTACTCGTATAAGTGAGTTATTGGCACTAGATGTGCAAATGTCACGTAAATTAAATACCAGCTAAGCTCGATATCGGCTAGATCGATTTGGTGACAGGGGAGGATGCAGGGCGAAAGCTTTGGGGCAATTGTAAGTTTACTAAGGACAGGTTTTCTGAAACTTTCACGCCTAATGGGTATGACTAGCAGAGGAGGTTTAAATTTACGTGCACCCAAACAATGAACCTATTTAGACAAGCGTGTTGTACAACTCTGTTTGTAGTAACTCTGCCTTCTGCGCTGTGGGCTGTGGAATCGATTCCCATCCAGTACAAACATTTGTGTGATGAATAAAGATGTTTGTAGAATATCATATAGTACATATGTATTTACAAAGAAAAATGTGTATTAGTATTCTATCCGTAATCTTGTTCCCAAATTACAAGCTAAGCTTAGTTTGGGGGATAGATGGCGTTGTGTGAAATTAATGTCCTGTAATATTTATTTAACTTTACATAATTTCCTGCATAAACAGCTTTCAATCAGAGATACAAGACAACCAAATTACAATTTTCAGTATCGTCTCGCTATTCACTATCGTATATTTCAATGACCACTTTATTGTCTTACGCGTAAGCCTATAATAATAAAAGGGGTTAGTAGATGGTCGTCATGTTCTGCTCTAGTCATATTCTGGTTTCGTGACACATAATAAAAAAAATCTGCCGTTATTTTCAGGTATTTTCTCTTATTGTGCTACCCCCCGACGGTCATCCCTTAGTCCAGCACTTACCCCGAGACCTTGTACCAAATTATTATAGTTTATTGCAGGATAAAGTTTATATAAACAGTAACTGGGTGGATTTATTGATGCAATTATTTTCATGTGTCGCTAATAACCGCCATTCGCAAAACGTTCAAGTGCCAGGCTTAGCGGGTAGGTCCCATTTATTCCATAGAACATGACGTCATAGGACCAAAAAATGTACTAGAATACTAGATAGAACATGTAATACTTTTATTACTCAAATTGTTATATAGGACAAGGTAAATAAGACAACTTAAGATTATGTTTTTGGTGAACTGGTGGTACTAAAATGCTCTGAGACTGAGAATTCTCTAGGTACATAATCTGGAGAGAATCCATTCTTACGATTTTTAGGATTATTTTATCAAGGCAGATGTTTGATCAATTGTATTTATTTTATTTTTATTTATTCAGGTACGACAGAATAATTATCATGATAGTGACAATAAAATTATTCTCTCTTTGTGTCATTCAGGCAGGCAGATTCATGGAAGATTTTGGGAAAATCTGATTTTGTTCTATGGCATGTCAAACCTGGATATATAATAACTACACTAAGAATAAACTACAAGTATGCCAAAGGTCAATGGAACGCAGTATCCTGAATTTCAAAAGAACTGACAGGAAAAGAAATGCAGATATAAGGAAGACCACAGGTGTCATTGATGCTTTGAAGCACTGTAAGAGGCTAAAGTGGAAATGGGCTGGCCACGTCGCGCGCATGTCAAATCTAAAGTGGGTCAAAAAAGTAACCACATGGATAGGACCCTACAATAAAAGAAAGAGAGGAAGACCAAAAGAGAGATGGACAGACGAAATAAACAAGATTGCTGGCATAGACTGGGTACATAAGGCAAAAGATAGAGAGGTGTCGAGAAAAATGGAGGAGGCCTTTACTCGATGAGAGGTCCTTATCTTATATATAAATATCTTAAATTATCAATGAAAATAAGAATTATTTTAAATGTATTTAATAATTATTTTGTTTTGATTCATTAATTAAAATTGTAATTGTAATTGTTAATGCATAAATAAGGAAATAAAGAGGCTATATTATTATTATTATTTTCTATGGCATGAAAATCGGGTGAAAAGCTAGTATGTAGTTAGACACCATATTCCATAGAACAAATGGGACCTACCCGGCTTAGCGGTCGTGGGTTCTCGTCTGAAATTATTACGTTTCTAAAGTTTATTTCAGGTGGTGAAAAAATCACTTTAAGCCCTAGGTTTGTTCACGTGCTTTTATTTTGAATACTAGCTACTTCCAAAACGTGAGCATGTGCTGAACGTAAGTTTGGACATGCCTTAAGACCTCTGATCCTCTGATCACTACTCAGAGCGTGGAGCTCTGAATATAGAGGTGAATCCTCGAAGGAGAAAAAGTTGTGTATCTATTTATTTTTATTTTTCATCATTCACCAAAAAATCATGGTAAATATCCCGTTAAAACAGTCATCGTGTTCATTACCATGATAGTTTCAAAAGTTATTTTTCCTAGTTCCATAGTTTTATAGACGATTTGTAGCTATAAGTCGCCGCCATCCTGTCGCATTGCTATGATAGTTTCAAAAGTTATACTTTCCAGTACCAGTAGTTTTCCTAGTTCCATTATCCGAAGGTTTCATAGACAATTTGTAGCTAGAAGCCGCCGCCATCCTGTCGCCTTGCTATGATAGTTTCAAAAGTTAGACTTTCCAGTACCAGTAGATTTCCTAGTTCCATTATCCGAAGGTTTCATAGACAATTTGTAGCTAGAAGCCGCCGGCATCCTGTCGCATTGCTATGCAGGTATCGTAGGACAGAGCACAGCACGGCATGCCGTGACCACAGCGGTAGTAGGCCATTGTTCTTGTTATTGTGACTATTCGAACGATGGTATCATGCCCTTCAACACGTTTATGTACTTACCACGATCGTAATGAACATGGGTGAGGGCGCTAGTGTCTGTGTCAATCTGCCAATGACGTTTATTGTCTTAGTAGTTCAGCGCCATATAGTCCCAAACTAAGCATAGCTTGTAATATGGGAACTAGATAACGGATAGAATACATAAATACTTTTTTTTTTGTAAATACATACTTATCATACAATAATTTATTTATTTATTTATTTATTTATTGACATTCCTAAATATAACATTACAGAATGTACATCCAATGCGTTACATTTGAAAAACTTAAATCATTATATACAGACATTTACATACAAAAATAATAATTAAAAATCATTTAAACATAAAAATTTTAAAAATAAAAATATAAACAAAGTGCTAATATATAATAATACAACAACATCTACATTCATCACATAAATGTTTGTCCTGGGTGGGAATCGAACCCACAACCTACAGCGCAGAAGGCAGAGCTACTACCAACTGAGCTGTGAGGCTTGTTAATTATTTATTGTCTTAGTAGTTCCTTTACTGCCGTTTTAAACGCATCTGCTTAGTTTTGTTGATATGTGGCACGACAATAAAATGTAGATATTGTAGTACATTTAGACGTTGCATGCTGACTTTTATGATCACGCTTGATTTTGGTGTGAAATTCATGTCCTATAATGTCTTGGGGCCCCATCGGGTATTTTGCCAAAGTTCGATTTCATATGATGTTCATTTTAAACCAATGGAGATCGGCTTCGCCGGAGGCGGTAGGCCTGTTCATTCGATATGATCATAGTCGCTCAATCCGTGGCTCTTTTGGAGGTCATGGAGGCATATATTTGTGATTTTTGTTCCACATTGTCAACGAATTGCAGGCTTGCATCACCTTACTGTATATACTCACCGATAAGTAAGACTCCATGAAATCTAGCGTGGTGATTATGGCAAAACCCTCAAGCTTTGGAGGAGGCTCTGTCCAGCAGTGGACACTAATGGACTGTTGATGTATGTTGTATGATTCCGTACTACGGAGGGCACGCTAAGCCTTCGCGTCGGTCCCAGGGAACCGACCCAAACGTCAGTGGCGGTGGCTTATAAAGCCTATACACACAGCCTACACGAAGATAGAAAAGGGTTAAATTTTCAAAATAGAATACAAGTACCTGGGTATGCTAATGGTTCCAAATATTACAAGCCTTATTTTACTACATACACACAAATCAGGTCACCACCAAATAATCCCATACTAAATAGGAAGGTATACCTATTTAAATACCTAGTATAAACTAGGTATTCCATGTGTGATAAATCAATTAAATTTACAACCATTATATAGGAAAAGGAAACGAATTAACTTATAATTCAAGTGCAACTCTATAGCGAGGTAAATCAGCTTCTTAAATTTGTAACCGACAGAATAAAAATCATCAAAATTGGTCTATCCGATTAGGAGGTCAGTCCGACAGGTCAGTGACAAACACACGTACAGAAGAAATATATATTTACAGGAAGAAAAGATATCAATTGAGCCACTGTTGTTTTCGAGTAATTCTTTAAAAAGGTTGTATTCTTACAATCGGAAATCGGAATCGAAATCGGAAATGTAGAAAGATGTACCTGTTGCTTTGCTTTGGAACTAGATGGCGCAGTGTGTCACACACGGGAAATGTCACATACTATTCTTAAGTTTTAATCGATTGGTATTCCGCCCACGTCGTGGAAACGGCTGTCTTGTCACCTATTGTTTGATTATTGGAAATCGTCACAAATATCGGCCAGTGGTGATCAGGTATTCTAAGACAAAGGTACAATGACCACAATTAATTTTACAACATTGTTTCTTTATTTCAATGTAAAATAAACACTATGTAGGAAAATAAATGTCCTATTTTTTACTTATAAATATTACAGGACATTAATTTCACACAGCGCCATCTTCTTTTTTTTTTGAACGACGGGGAAGCGCTTGGGTTTCATCTCACCTGGTTACAAGTGTATATATAAGGCCGAAGGTGGAGGCGGACTTCACCCGGAATCCTCAACAAACTGAGGAACTAGCTGTCTTACCTCTAAATGGCGACAGAATTAGGTAAGATGGTGGTTGCTAGCCAGGCGGACTTAAACAAAGTCCTACCACCAACCAATCCAAGCACAATATTGTATTCCCCCTGTGGATCGAACCCCGGACCTCAGCCCTTGAGAGGTTCTAGCCCCAAACTAAGCATAGCTTGTAATATGGGAACTAGATTACGGATAGAATACTTAAATACTGTTTTTTTTGTTAATACATTCGTATCATACAATACAACACCCAAACAGAACAAACATCTATATTCATCACATAAATGTAAATGTAAATATCAAATCTTTCCATCCAAAGGTTGCCTGGAAGAGATCGCTTTTAGCGATAAGGCCGCCCATTGTACCTAGTTTAAGTGTTTTTCAATACGATACAATAATTGTGTTTAATTTGTTGTTGTGGAAAGGGCTCAAAAAAGATAAAAAATAGGGGCACATAACCGTATCGCACCCTCAATGCGGGGGGGTAGCTTATATGGAAACTATCATTGGCTGGACTTGGATGTAGCATGCAAGTTTATTACTGTTCTTGTGTTGTGTCTTATTTTTAACAGTCCATACCATCAAATGGTTGTCTGACGGAGATAGCTTTTAAAGCGTTAAGACCGCCCATTTTTTCACTGTTTTGATTGTCTCCGTGTCTATCCAGGTATCAGACACCTTTGTTGTCCGGTAGAGATCGCTTTTTGTGTGATAAGATTTATTTTGATTACACATTATTTTTATTGTTCTCCTTGTTTGTATTTTTTGTTATGACACAATTGGTGAACAACAAATAATTTTCTACACAGCTAGCTGTTTCAAGCTACTACTTATTAGGAATGTAAGTAATAAGAAGTAAATAGAAGTAAAAGCCTTCATCTCACCTGATGTTTGACACCAGGTGAGATGAAGGTAATGAACGAAGAAAAGTAAAGTGAAAAGAGTAAGTAAAATCATTACCTTACCTTCGTCTCACACCTGATGCTTGACACCAGGTGAGATGAAAGTAAGGTTCATAGATATATACAAGAATAAGGCCGATGGAATCAGCACCCGGAATCCATAAGAAACCTTGCCTCTACATGCCGAAATACAACAATTAAGGATTACTGTTATGCTCGCCAAACTTGGCCGATGACAAAAACATGCTAGAAAAACTTGAAATCATATTTTTAAAGAAAGGATTGGCATTAAACCTAATGTTTGAATGAAACTCATTTCTCAGTTGGTTTCCCGGGAGGATTCCGGGTGAAGTGCGCTTCCACCATTTTGACTTACCATGACTTGAAAATCAGATGAGATGAAGGTCAAATATCACCCCGACGTACTATAAAAAAAAAAAACGTAAACTCTAGATTTCAACAAATTTAAGAAATAAGAAAACTAACAAAAACAAAGGCATCTAAGCAAATGGAAATGGCTTTAAATAGAAATGGGCACGTTATATTAAAACGAATGACTCCTACTACGAGATGTAATTTTATGCTCTCTCTATTATGTTGTAGGTTTTTTGAACTATTTGTGTGTATGTTATTTATGTATAAGTATTTGTCCCCCATAGTGACGTCATCCTTCGTAAAGCTCTGCCTGAAAATCAGCGCTGTCCTAGCGCCCTAGTCCTAGCAAAGGGTAGCATTAAACTGAGGCAGGACCAATTTGACGGACTCAGCACAGAGTGGATCCTATACATATAATCCTATATATAACATAAATAGGTATATTAAAACTACTTGTGTCAAAGATTGTCGTATATTGTACCTATGTAATGCGTAATGCTCTGTATTGTTGTTTGTCAAATAAATGTTTTTCTTTCTTTCTATCTTTCTTTCTAGATGGCCCCACATTTACTCTTTCACCGTTTATAGGCGGTCCACAATACATTCTTGTAATTATAGATAACATATGTTACATTATTTATTTTTATTTAAAAAAAAAGAGGAGGTTCTCAATTCGTGTATGTTCCCATATTACTCGAAGACGCCTGGACCGATTTAGAAAATTATTTTTTGGTTTGAAAGAGTTATACTTCACAGGTGGTCCCATTGACATCAGGTCAGGATCTGATGATGGGATTCTGGAGAAATCAAGGGAATTCTGCACATATTATATGCACACTTGAAGTGATTTGGGTACTTTTAGGGTTGGTATACTTTAATCTCATCATCATTAGGTCAGAATCTAATGATGGGATCCTGGAAGAATTGAGGAACTCTTAAAATATTATGGGCACACTTGAAGCGATTAGGGTGTATAACCTCAAAAGTAAGGAAAAAACGGAACCCATATAGGATCACGCGTCTTTCTGTCTGTCCGTTCATCTGTCATCAAAATAATTGAAAAAAAAAAACATATTGGCAAACGAAATTGTATCATATTCTTCATTGAAGTCGGTTTTCTTTTAGTTTTTAAAACGTAATTATAATATTTGTGTATGGAAACAAAGCGATCTTCTTTTTTCTAACCCCAGCAGAGCAAAGTTGACAGCCATATCTTACCAGGACTTTTCGTTGGTTTTTGTTTTGCCTACTTTTATCCAGGTCCCACGCGGACGAAGCTGCGGATAGAACCTAGTATAATTTATACTCCCCAACCAACAACACATGTCGTATAACTATAATTACCAACGTTACAAGCCAGGTGTAAATATATCCAAGTCATTCATATTTATGTTCACAATAAAAGTTTCATTATTTTCGGTGTGGCCGTACCAGGCGGCGCGGCGGGCTCTGTGTAATAATCTGCAGGGTTTATTTTCTTTTCATTTTGCTGCATAGTCACTAGGTTTTATTTTGGAGTGTGTGTATAGCCGCCTTCGGGGTTCAATCCACCGATTTCAGATCCAGAGGCCCCGGGTTCGATCCCCAGGGGGAGGTACACTATTGTGCTTGGTTTGGTTGGTTGGCTGCTAGCTACCACCATCTTACCTAATTCTGTCGCTATAATAACACTTATAAAAATTATTGTGTTCCGGCATTTAGAGGTAAGATAGCCAGTTTTTCAGTTTGTTGAGGGTTCCGGGTGAAGTGCATTATCTTAACTTGTAACCAGGTGAGATGAAAGCAAGCGCTTCCCCGTCGTACATAAATACATGAAGGTTTTTTTTTCTGAATGAATTTCATTTACTTTGTTCCTTCCAAAGAATCCTCAGATCTGAGGGTCGTGAGACCAAACTCTACCATTGGCATGTAGAGCATCTACGACGGATATGTCGAGTGAAGTGAGGATCTGATCAGGCCCTAAAGCTATAAGCCTCGGGAACTTTATCCTTCCACCTTGCCAGTGGCTAAAAGCTTCTTTAGGCCAGCTTCGTCCTTTCTCGCAATGTAACCGAAGAAGTCCAAAGTAACTTATATTAACGGGATATAAATTTACCATGATTTATTGTTTGACCTTGGGTACGTGGGGAGCCGGTGCCCTCCGGGTTTTCAAAAATATTGCGGGGCTTTTGATTGAGGCGACACGTGACCCAACTGGCTCTTATTAGGCCAGCGAATTAGCATAGCTATTCAGCGTGGCAATGCAGCCAGTGTCTTGGGCACGCTTCCGTCTGGTACTGGTCTGGAACAGTTGAGTTACCTATAGGCCGTTTGTAACGGTCCTTAGGTAATCTGACTGATTCCTTTGTACACAGTTTAAATGTAAATTTTATTGAATCAAACGTATTGTTTTATGAATTATCCGATATTTGAACGCAGTTGCATGCGTCATGATCACGGATACACTGAAGTCTTTGCGAGCAATAACTACCTTCATATAAATCCTTCATATAAATGAAGGTAGTTATTGGTCGCCTAAGCGATCTACACTCAGTCTTTTACAGCAATTTATGACACTACCACTGGTTTTTGTCTCTATCGCAGCCAAACATTACTTTTAGTGTTCATAACCGTGATAGTTTTAAAGTTATATTGAGAGCCTTGTAGTTAATTTTAGTGGTTCCAGGATTGATCCGTTAGTCCATGGAGTACGTAGTTTTCTTCTCCAGCTCTTCATCTCAAAAGAGTATATGCGAGTATATGAGTTGCTGCTTTCACAGGCCATGTCTGTCATTTACTTATTTATTCTTGTTTCATAACAATTTAGAATCTAGTTGCGTATGGAATAGTAAAAACAACAGTTCGTGCGTAGACAGCTGCGCCTGCGCACCTGTCGCGCGCATTCTACCATGGCCTGGGGTTGGGGTGGAAATGTACCACGTATTGTTACCTAGATAATTAAATAAGGCTTTATCCTTTCATCATCATAGTTCAAGAGCCGCAACAGGAGAATATCTTCAAAGAATGCCGTTTATTACCAAGAATGTGCTTTAGACGATTTGCCATGATATGCCTGGCAGGTCAAAGTCAAAGTCAAAGTCAAATATTTTTATTCATTAAGATTTTTAGGATCATTTTGAAACGTCAAATCTACCGCCTGTTCGGAATCGCGACCAGCACACAAGGAGAAAGGCAAGAACCTCGGGCTGATTAATTTTTTGATGATCCATTTAACATTTAGGTACATTGTTTATAATAATTTAATAACATTACAAGTGTTACCTACATCATAAAACTAAAAACTTAATATTATCTTAAAACATTGATTACTACATAACTATCTAATGGGCAGTTTCTTGACATTGAGAAATCACCATTTAACTGTCAACTGGTATAGCAACATCGGGCCACGCGTTCTTATCGTCGATACAGTCACTTATTTTGTAGTAGGCTCTTTTAATTACATTATTCTCAGGTGGTTCTGTGACCGCAAATCTGTTCATGTCCTACAAATAATGATTTAAAATCAAATCAAATCATTTATTTCATCTGTAGACATGTTCCATGCACTTAGATATGTTATATAACAGGAAACAGAATATTTCCAATAGGCCTCTACACCTAATATCTAAAGTCTAAAAAATCTAAATCTAAATCAAAACTTATATCTATAAAAAACAGAAAATACACAAAATATGATAGGAACTGAATAAAATAACTTAAGAATTAGTCGTTGTATCATATAATAAATACTTATCAGCAAAAGCTTCGTCAATTGTATAATAAATTTTAACAAATAAATGTCTCTTTACATATTGTAAACGTTCAAAGTCAGGTCTATTTCTAAGAAAACAAAATTAAGGTTTACATTCAAGAGTCGAGTGTCTTTTTATGATATATAATTTTATTGTATATAATTATTATATATTTGTTAATTAATTTTGTAATTGTATTTTCTTCGTGGTATTATAGATATATATTGTTTTAAATCAAATCATATGTATTTATTTTATAAATATAGCTACCTACTTAAGTTTGTAGGTTCTTCAAATGTGCTCTATATTATGCCATATTTGCAGTGCACAAAATCATAGCTACTTATTGAATAAAATTATATAAAATAAAATAAAATTTGAATAACATATCAAATTCGAGTTAGTATTCAGAAAAAATTGCTAGATAAACAATTGACATGCCTAATATTGCCTATGATGATTCTTAAATGACTCGATTAGTCATTTAATAATCATTATATAGGCATGTCACTCGCGTAAATAATTAAAAATTAAAAATTAAGTTTTAATTAAGTATGTGTAATAGTTAATATTTATTTATTTATTTATTTATTCGTTTAAAGTATATCTGAATAAAGGCCATAAGAATAAAACCATAAAACAAAAATGTAAGAGTATAGGTAATTTGAAATTGTCAATTGGCAAGTACATTTATTTATATACCTAGGTATATATTTTAGTTAGTAGGTATAGTTACTAATTATTTTGTTATGTTGAAATTCTACCATCAACCAAACATGACTATTATCCATACTAAGGTTGTCTGGAAGAGATCGCTTTTAAGCGATAAGTACACGCATTGTACTGTAAACTTTAGTATTTAAATTATCAATTGTACTTGTTTTTGGTGTATGTACAGTATATACTTATTATTACCACATACGCTAATCAGAATAACTGACAACTGGCAAAAAATCGGTATTTTCATATTATTCACATCCCAATTCTACTAAATCAATTGTTTCACAATGACAATGATTTCGACGCAGAATGGCCATCATTGATGCCTTTTTGTATTCTACTAACCCAATCTATTTTCTATGACTGTCATTGAATTGACTTTGACGATAATTGAAAAAAGAGAGTCAAATTTTCGTATTCTCGTCGTAATTTCGTCTATGGATTAGTCATAATGGTATCAGAGTGCAAAGGTTGCTTTTTACGTATATTGTTGCAGGGTATCGCGATGTCATACAAAAAACTATGTATGAAACAAGGTCGAATTTTAAAGGCGAATATTGTTATCTCACTCACATTCTGGGTACCCTCGGTTTTTTGTATGGGGTCCCGATCTTCTTACGTAGTATTTAGTATTATTTTTGTATATCTTACTGTTATAGCACGAAAAAATATAATAAGTTTTAAAATATGTACAGACAAAAGGCTATTATGCTAATATTATGTCGTAGCAACGTCGGCTTTGCTAGCGCTGACATCGTCGACATCGTTGGGCTGTTCGCAAAGCACGGTGGACCCTTTTCGAGACCTCCACGAGACGAAAGGAGATCTAGTCAAGGATCAATTAGTATATCCCAAGGGAACGTCGCCGTGATGGGATCTCGGTGATACAAAGGCAGGTAAGTAATGAAACATTCTCTGTTCTCGAGTTTGCTAAGTTGGTGTAGCTACAAATCATACAATTTATTGAGCACTACCTTACACAAACATTGAAGCCCTAATAAAGAATTACAACTTCAACACATTGAAGAAAAATTGAGAGCCAATTAAGCACTGGAGATTATTTGGGGTTAACCCAGAGCTCTTTACAGGTGAAGCATTGCAGCAGGATATTGTTGACTGGTGATGGACAGGAGAATTTAAATGCAAATGTATAAATATATTTTAATTATTTACTTATGTAAATATGTCTTATTAGGTAATTATGTAGATGTGACGGTAACAACTTCTTTAGGTAGACGGTTCCAGTTTCGTTTTACTCTATTGCAGAGAAAACGGTATGCAGCGTTCATATTCTATTGTCTATGTAATATAAGGTCCATCTCGCGCGTAATATTGTGATTTAGATGCGTTGGCTGCACCGGCCAAACCATTGTCATTGGAAGTAGTAGTTAAAGATAAACCGATAAACCATGCCATGGAAAATTTAGCAGAATACCAAAATAACAACAATCTTAATTATCAACCAATAGCATGGTGTCACTATGATTGTTTCATAAAAAATAGCAGATTTGCCCACCAGGTGTTTGTTTCAATTGTATTAAGGTAGGAATAGGTTGTTATTTCACACAATGTGTGTTACCTAAGTACCTGCACGCGAACACATACAGACAACGAAGTACATGAAACAATGATTACGAAATCAGTGATCACCGTACCCTATCCTATTGTAGAAACAGTCATTACATGCTCCGTCTGTCTGTCCGTCTGTAACAGACCATAACGCGGATGTTGGGAAATTGTGGAGATGTGCTGGTAAAATTAAAGATAGGCCGGTGAAATACAAGAATAACATAACGATGCAGCACAACTTATCTAATGTATATACACTTATAAAGGTCCAGTAGTCAAACATTCCCATACAAACGTGGTTCCATTTCCATTTCGGAATGGCAAGTCTGAAACAAAAGATTTTTTGCAATAATCGGATAGGGATAAACTTTGTCTGTGGTGCGATACTTTTTCTAAAAAACTAATAAAAACCTACTGATAAAAACAAAGAGTTTTTCCATATGTTTTCATTGTTATTGCGTTTTATGAAAAAGTATTGTGCCACAGACACAGATTATCGCTTTTCAATTATTCCTGCAAAATTTCATGTGAATCTGACTAACCACTTTGAAATGAAAAAGGAACTACGTTTGCACTGGAGAGAGAAAATCAGCGGTACTACAGGGCCCTCTTAAGTGTTCTTGTGTACCTCTTAGCTTGTATTGTTTTTTTATGTACGATTGGGCAGCTCTTATCCTCGAGGCTTGCTTAAAGAGGCGGTCTAAGATGGCGAGCTTTTCTCAAAAATTGCCTATTAACTTGTCTTTTAGACGGTGATTCTGCATGAACCCTAAAAATACCACAAAATCCAATTCATTGACTTCCCGCAGCCTGCCCACCAACAGTCCATAATTATTATATTCTATCTTTAGGCACTTTAAACAGGTCCTTGATGAAATACCTAACTAGCTTGTTTAAGAATCCTTATGCGTCTAGACAAGCTGACAGCTAAACCATGATATATTCAAATAAGATAAATAAAAATTTAGTCCGTTTGTAACGGTCCTTAGATAATCCTACTGCTTCCTTTGTGCATAGTAAGTTTAATTGTAAATAATATTTTTGATTATGAACAAATATATAAAAATATAAGTGCCGAGTGTTACTTTTTTAATCCACGAGGTTTTTTGCAGATACAATTTACCATAAACTGTCTCAGAAGGTAAGTATTATAAGTAGGTATGTAATCGTTTATTTTATTTATTACTATCATTTTTAATGTAGGTAGTAATATTAAGTACAAGTAATAAATTACTATAACATTTTTCTCCCGTGAAATAGCACTGCGACCCTCTCCATACTACACAAGGGTTATCGCCCATATTTTATTTATTAGTGCAATAAAGTATTTTTATCCATCTATATATCTATGCCCTGTTTTCTAATATCTTCTAAAACTACCCACAAAACGAAAACCAGGCTAATGTCAACTTGAGCATTAGCTATTATTTACTGATGGAAACAATTGATAATGACATAAAATGGTCACTTATCGCAAATTGTCATCGATAGAAAGTTGCCAATTACCGGCCGGTCGTTTAACACTGTTTGTCGGAAATATAAAACTCGGTGATTGCTTAGTTTTTAAAGGTGAGGACACATTTACGTGTAATAGAACATCAAACCGCTCGTACGTACTGCTACAACAAACTAATCACTTCAATGTATTCAATTTATATATTTTCACAGAATACATAACATCACAAAAGGCGCAAATGTAGTAGTCTCGACAGAGCTTACCTATTTGAGCCTTTTGGGGTCGAGACCTTGGGTCCGTGGGGAGCCGGTGCCTTCCGGGTTTTCAAAAATCTTGCGGGGCTTTTGATTGAGTTGACACGTGACCCCAAAGGCTGGCTCTTATTTTAGGATGCCAGTGTCTTGGGCACGCTTACTATAGGCCGTTTGTAACGGTCCTTAGGTGATTACCTAAGGACCGTAAAGCCTGATTAGGCTGATTCCTTTGTACATAGTTAGTTACATTGTACATTTTATTGAATAAAGATGTTATAAACATAATAAATGTGCTTTATTTCTGTTCTTTTCTTTCTCAAATCTTTAAATATTTACGGGACATTAATTTTACATAGCGCCATCTAGTCCCAAATTTAGCAAAGCTTGTAATATGGGAACTAGATTACGAATATAATTTTTACATCCTTTTTTTATGCAATACAACACCCAAATACAGAACAAACATTAATACCTATTTATTACAAAACTATTTGTCCTGGGTGGGAATCGAACCCACAACCTACGACTGCTGAGCAACTGAGCTGCGAGGTTTGTTAATTTTTTCTTAAATGTTTTTTTTTTATCTGAGTGGTGAGTTAGCTCTATTTATTTATTTTTCAATTTTAAGAAAACTTACAGCTAAACTAAAACTAAAGCTAGAAAACTATCTATCTATATAGGCCCCATCTATATATATAGTCATCATATATAGTCTATCGCTCAGCCAGAGCATGGATGAGCTACGATGGAGTACACTTTCCCAGAAGTAATGGAATGTAGCAAACCGTTTGACGCAGGACTTCGACAGGACGGTGGCCAGGTCGACCTAAAGGTAGGTTATAAAGAATTAGTATTGTGTGTAATATTGAATGCAGACAACACAAGATCCATAGGTTTTGTTTGTTAGTATTTAAAAGAATACAAAAACAAAGAAATATAATTAGCGAAATAGACACAAGCAAAGAAGACCGCCTCTGTGGTCTAGTGGTTAGCCCACCGGTGTCAAATCCCAGGGTCTCTGGTTCGATCCTCAGGGGGAGTACAATATTGTGCTTGGTGTGGTTGGTGGTAGTACTTTAAAGTCCGCCTGGCTAGCTACCACCATCTTGCCTAGCTCTATCGCCATAACAACATTTCTAAAAATGTTGTGTTCCGGCATTTAGAGGTAAGATAGCCAGTTCCTCAGTTTGTTGAGGATTCCGGGTGAAGTGCTTTCCAACTTCAGCCATATCATAACTTGAAAATCAGGTGAGATGATGGTCAAGCTCATCCCCGTCCTACAATAAAAAAAAGACAAACTTAAAAAATGTCAAGTTTTACCGTGTGCTGAAGCAATGGAGAATCTATCTTGGCTGCAGCCCCCAGGATGCTGTTGTTTTATTACATGCTTTCACAAACTATAAATGATTTATTATTTTGACACTTGTGTATCAGCCATTTTTTTTTCCATATTTGATTTTCATTTGACTGCGCGACAGCCTAGTCAGTGTTAGGTATACGCAATATGTTTTTTGGTAAATCGTACTTTACTCAGAGGAGGCACAAACAACACACATAAAATTCAACGCATTTTTTTACAGAAAACTATAGATAAAAGTGGTAGATTCGCAACGTCTTTACCCCCCCCTATTACGGGGACATACGGAAAATAATGTAACACAATGAGCGTATTTAAGCCGTCTCCATGTGACCGCTTGTAACAATAACAATAATCATAATATATTTTATTTATTCAGACAACATGATATATACACATATTTTGTTAGTAATTAAGTATTTATATCTAAAAAAATTAGGCATGATGTAAGTAATAAAAATATTATAATAGAAACACACAAATTTGTCATTTTGTACATAAAAGTAATTGGTCTGATCTTCAAATCCCATTCAAGCTTTGAATAAATTACTTGAACAAGACTCGAAGAAAAGATTTCATCATGGTATCCGCGAAAACATTACGTAGCATGCCTTGCCTACTCGTCTAGTGAGTACTCACCTTTACACATAGGAAAATTACTTTCCTAGGAAACCTAACCTAGCATTTTCCCTGTCCCCATTTTGTGTTTGAATGCAATTCGTGATTGATGATGATTATGTCGATTTACCAATGTACAAAAAAATACCAATTTTTTATTGTTTGTTAAGCATTGTACTGAATATTATGAATGTTAATCAGGTATCTAATCTCAAACTAACCATAGCATATATTGTATATAGGAACTAGGTTACGGATAGAATACCAATATACTTTATTTAGTTAAGTGATAGGCTGTACTCATGATACAATAAAACACACAAACACATAACATACATCTTTATTCATCACACAAATGTTTGTCTTGGGTGGGAATCGAATCCACAACCTACAAGCGTAAAAGGCAGAATTACTTACAACTGAACTGTGAGGCCTCAATTATATTATCAGAATACTTATGTTTATATAACAAAGTTTATCTAATTATGTTCCCAAATATAGTGGTCTCGACAAATTTGAGATTCGACAGACGACCTATTTAAGCTTTTTGGGGTGGAAACCTTGAGTCCGAGCGGAATCGGTGCCCTTCGGGTTTTAAAAAATCTTTCGGGGCTTTTGATTGAGGCGACACGTGAACCCAAGGGCTGGGTCTTATTTAGGCCAGCGAATTAGCATAGCTATTCAGCGCGGCAATGCAGCCAGTGTCTCGGACACGCTTCCGTCTGGTACTGGTCTGGAACAGAACCTATAGGCCGTTTGTAACGGTCCTTAGGTAATCCGACTGATTCCTTTGTACATAGTTAGTTTAATTGAACATTTTGTTTAATACATGTCTTTTATTAGCTTTTAATATTGTTAACTATTTGCTAATCTTGTTTCTCTCTCCATTTAGGTTTGTTGGAAGAGAACTCTTTTTAAGGTTAAGCTCGCTTTTGAAAATGCTGTTGAATTTTATGTTATTATTTTGATGTTAATATGTACATTAAATATATTGTCCGTTTTGCACTCCTTGCTTTGGCCTTGCCCCACTCAGCACTTTTTTTATGGATTAGACATAATCACAACGCTTGGCAGGCGAGGAGATCGAAGTAGGTATCGGTATTAAGTGCGCAGATCCCGCAGTCGCCTCTTACGACGCCCACAAGGCGGGGAAAATATACTTACTTACATGATTTAATATTAGGGTTTTTTGAGTAAAGTTACCCAAAGGGCTTTTATTTAGGCCAGCGAATAAGCATCTGGATGCCGTATGTAGTTAGTATAATTGTAAATATATTAAATACATTTACATGAATGTCTACAAGGTTTCTCAGTTAGCCTAAATATGACAATGTAATACACTAACCAGCCTGTGTGGTCTTCCTTGAATTTCATTGAGATGGTTTTGCAATCGAAGATTCAATTAACATTTAGCAATACTGTTGGTTCTCGCTGTGTGTTCTTTGATGTTAGTGGCTTAACCTGGTTTTGGTCCTCATTTTATAATCATGTTTACTGGTTCTTTTTCTTGGGTTTGATATGTTAACATAGGTACGTAAGGAACGTAGGCACTGATCGTAGGATCCTATATTCTATGTAAAGATTAAAAGTACCCATGTACGCAAAGACTTAAGAAATAAATATGGTTTTGAAAAACGTACCTATTTACAGTAAAGAAGCGCCTTAACTCTGTGTATTAATTTGCGCCAATAATCCGCCTGCCATATGGTTATGGCATATTGAAAGCAAATAGTTTTTTTTTGTCAATTTTTACTCTAAATGCCGGAATACAATCATTTAGAATTGTTGTTATGGCGAAATACAACAAACTACTTAAAACCATATTTTGTATCGATTTAAGCCGCCATAGGATTAATAATATTCTCGATTAATATAACAAATTTTCAACAGCCGCTAAACAGATTAGTCCAATTTAAATGATTCCAAATTTCAATTAATATTAGGGTAGGTAGATATGTTATTTAATATTGTAATAAAACAAGTGGCAAATTTTGCCAATAAGTCGTCAGACGTGTTAACCGAGCACCCGTATCTATTGTATTGTGTAAGAGGCATCTTAACTAAGCTATAGAGAATATAGCTTTATAGAAAGTTAAGTACATAGTATGAACAAAATGCTTTTTGAAAACTTCACTGTTTTTGGAAAAAATACTATATTTACTCGGTTACTAGACCAGAATTTTTTTTTTCATGTTTTACGTAGGTACTAAACAGGACTAGCAAGTTAATAATTTAGATAACTTTGCACCTACATTTTTTTATATCATAAAAATGAAAAAATGTGCTGAAGGAAGGTTTTCACTTAAATTGCGAGAAAATAAAATAATACAATTGTATTTGTCCTAGGGCTTTAAATGGCATTTTAGCGTACGCTAGCCTTTGATCCCACACTTGTCGAGCAAGAGAAGTGTTTTTTTTATTTGATTCTTGGAAATTCCAATCTCATTGTGTGCTATTCGATTAAAAATATCGGTGTATTTAACAATTCAAAACTGTTCCTCAAATATCCTCCTGAAGAGTTTTACCCAAGGCGTTACGATCGGCAGGTTCGATCTCCTCAGACCAAGGGAACGCGAGTATATAATAAAAAAAAAGATCTCTAAAACTTATACCCCTATTTGCTCAAAAGTCGTAGCATATCGGCTAACATAACAAATAACACAAGACAAAATATTTATTGAGTTAAATATTTTGCAGTCGAGCTTTACCACAAACTGGGTCCACAAACTGAAAATCATTCAGCGTGAAAGAGCTATGCTTGGCGTTTCTCTGAAGGATAAAATCAGGAATGAGGTTATCCGACAGAGAACCAAGGTGGTCGACATAGCTCAAAGATTTAGCAGGCTGAAGTGGCAGTGGGCTGGCCATATTTGTCGAAGGACTGATAACCGGTGGGTGCAACCTTCAGTGGAGACCACGTCTAGCAAGCGTAGTGTAGGATGTCCTCCGGCTAGATGGAGCGACGACCTCCGTATAGTGGCGGGCAGAGAGTGGAGGAGAAAGGCAAAGATCGGGCTCAGTGGTGCACTTTGGGGGAGACCTACGTCCAGCAGTCGACTGCGATAGGTTGATGATGAGGATGAACTTGTTATCAAATTTAAAACGGCTTAAATAGGAGTTATATCTAGAGCTCTTTGGTCATACGTCGCCAACACAATCCTTTTTTTTTTAAATCAGGCACGAGTCTCCACGGTACCAAGGTCTCAATCTCAATTACAAAGGCTCAAATAAGTATGACGCCGCTTCAGCTATGACAGATGTCCCAGGTAGACTCACTTGGTATTCTTATAACTCTTAGCTTAATTATATTTAAATCGTATTCTGTTTGTTTTGACAAATTAAATAATTTACATATTAATGTGAAGGAATTAGATTACGAGTATAAAGTCATAATACTAATCAAATAAGTAATTAAAATTAATATTTTAATAGCCACAGCTCGGTCATCTATTTTATTTTTTTAATATTCCTTTCTTTTTGTATCCTTACTGATTATGTAACTAAAACATTGTCATTACTTCAGTGAGAAATAACGAATAGGGTAAGTAACCTTACAAAGCGTAATCACACAATAAGATAATAGGTATTTAGAAAACAGTTTCTTCTAAAAAAACTGATTCAAATTTAAGATTTTTTTTTTATTGTACGACGGGTAAGCCTTCGTCTCACCTGGTTACAAGTCAAGATAACGCAGAAGGTATAAATAATGCCTAGTACATTATTTTTACTAGTATTGTATTATCTTTGTTGTATACTGTCAACCTAAAAGTTTGTCTGGTTATAACATTCGTTTTATTACTAGAGTAACAATAGAAAAACCTATTATGATAAACCAGTATCGGTTGTAACAAGTTTATATACTAAAGTGTACAATGACCACGCAATTTGTGGAAACGAAAACATCACATTAAATGTGTAGAAAAATAAGCTCTACATAGCGGTTTAGCATCACCTGTACTACAACATAAAAGGATTGCTCCATGTCCATGAAGTTATTGTTTGCGTGCTATTGTTTTTTACCGGTACGAAGACAGGTGCGCAAGCGCTGGCTTACCACGCATGCGCCAGGCTCGACCAAACCACCGCGCGAGGCGATCGTGCGGGCGGCGCGGCTTTCGCTAAGTAATATTCGCGCGTAAAATAATTCGAAAAAAGAATAGGTGGCAAAGTGTGTGTGTAATAATTGGTGTTTTTGTGTGCCCACTGTTTGGATTTTATGCTTTTTATTTGGAGCCATTTTCGGTGAGTTGTTTATTTAATTGTTCGGTCACGAATTAGATGTTATCCTTTCGGAATGATGATAAAATGTTACTAAGGTGGTTGTTTCGCTTGTGTACGTTGTGAGGCGTAATCACCGTAATCATGATTCTAGTATTTTTAGGGTTCTGTACCCAAAGGGTGTCAATTAATATTATCAGGCATTCGTTGTCCGCCCGTCTGTTTGTCAGTGAGCGGGCTGTATCTCATGAACCGTAACAGGTAGACATTTGAAATGTTGTGGATTTTTGGTGTCGCTATTACAAAAAAATATTACAGTTAAATTATATTACAGGTAAAAGGAACGAAATGTGTATTTTTACCGTGGAATGTGGATTGAAACCACTAACAATGTGTCCGCACTTGCACGGTTTTATTAAAACAATGATTACAAGTTATTTTTTTTATAACATTGTAGCATAAGACACAGTGTATGTCGTTCGTTTATTGAAATGTTTATATGAAATTAAAATTTAAATAAAATAAAATAATTCTGTTTGACTTACAATAATCGCACAGCCCAAACCAGAGGTCGCTAGAGACTGGAAATGGGTAGCTTCCATTTGTAGTGTAGGGGAGCACAAAGAAAGTATTTTCAAAATGACCACGGTATAACGGTAACAAATTCCCGGGCATTTCACTAGTGATATAAAGAAAAAAAAAGTTTTTTTGTCAAAAAAAAGTTGTCTTTGGTTGGTCGGTTAGTAATTGGCGATATAATCTTGGGCACATATTGTTATCGGTCGGTAGAGTAGTTTGCAACATATTGAATTCTTGATATTTATTTTTTATTTTTTTAGAATCACATGAATTGCTGGCAATTTAACGCTTCAAAAACAACAACAACTGATTCACGACTTTTCTACGAGGATTCACCATGATAACTTCTCAGAGCGTGATCTTATAAAGATCACCTTAGGGTTGTCAGAAGCACGTCCAAACTTACGTTCGGCACATGCCCACGGTTTGCAAGTATTTTTTTTAGATAAGGCCGAAGGTGGTAGCGCACTTTACCCGAAATCTCAACAAACTGAGGAACTGGCTATCTTACCTCTAAATGCCGGAACACAACAATTTTAGAATAGTTACTATGGTGACAGAATTAGGTAAGATGGTGGTAGCTAGCCAGGCGGACTTAAACAAAGTCCTACCACCAACCAAACCAATCACAATATATTGTACTCCCCATGGGGATCGAACCCGGGATCTCTGGATCTGAAATCGGTGGGTTGAACCACTAGACCACAGAGGCGATTAAAACTTTAGTTACTAATTTAAAATACGTGAAAGTTTGCAAGCCCATCGCCCCTTATCGGAATCTAGCCAGAAACACCTGCCATTTGGATTTATAATCCTAGGATTATGCCAGTTTCCTCACAATATGACCTTCACCGTCAGAGAATGTGCATGTGTCAAATGCACACATAAACATCCGAAAATATAATAGTCGATTAGTGCACGACTGGATTTCAACCCACAACCTCCGTAGGAGGGCCCATGCCCACTCGGCCACACAGATCTTCAACTTCAAGGCTATGAGGACAGATGATTGTTTTATGTGTATAATAGCTCTATGATTACGCTGCAATTATATTTATTATGCTAATAGTGTCGCCGTGCAATCTAAAATGTCATTATAAAGGCAATTAGGCGTATAAGGCTTCGAGCAAACCATGGGGTTGTGCCGAATGTTATGTTTAACGTGTCTCTGACTACCCCTAGATAATCCTCAAAGATCTAGTGATCTAGGTGAATCATAGCGTAGTAATAGAATCCAGAAAAAATACAAGTTTTAAGAAGTACGAATAATAATTATACTAGCAAATACATATTACAAGATTTTACACGACGTTAATTTCACACAGCGCCTTCTAGCCCCAAACTAAGCATAACTTGTAATATAGGAACTAGATAACGGATAGAATACTTAAATACTTTTATAAATACATACGTACTATATGATACAACACCCAAACACAGAACAAACATCTATATTCATCACAAAAATGTTTGTTCTGGGTGGGAATCGAACCCACAGCCTACAGCGCAGAAGGCAGAGTTACTACCAAATGAGCTATGAGGCTTGTTGCAAGGATGTTGTTGTTTTTTTCCTAGTTAGGTCCCTAAGTCGTTTTCTAAGACGTTCACCGTTTTTTTTTAAATCCTTTTCAGTTTTAATTAGGTTCGTATGCCTTTTTGATACGTTAAAGTTTTATATATATGTATAAATATTCAGGAGCAGGGTTAGTGAGGCCATATGGTAGCCCCTTTACAATGGTTGGCTGAACATTTACACACATAATTGTCAAGACAGGTGGGACTTACCCTTCCCAACTCCACACATCAACGGGCCACTATTATATATTACATATACTATTAGATAGCCTCTTCCAAAGCTAGAGACTTGTCATAATCACCACGCTTGGCAGGCGTATTGGTGGTTCACATAATAAATAGGAGATATATTCCTCCGGTAAATTAAAAAAAATATCGTGGAGACAAGATGGCTGGTGCATTTCTCGCTCAAATAATATCTTTGGCATTCAAAGATAGAATGCAGCCAGTGCTGCATAATTAAACTTTTTTGATTTCCAGAGGTCCCGGGTTCAATCCCCATTTCTAGTACAATATATTGTGCTTGGTTTGGTTGGTGGTAGGACTTTGTTGAAGTCCGCCTGGCTAGCTACCACCATCTTACCTAATTCTGTCGCCATAATAACAATTCTAAAATTGTTGTGTTCCGGCATTCAGAGGTAAGATAGCCAGTTCCTCAGTTGATTGAGGATTCCGGGTGAAGTGTGCCTCCACCTTCGGCCTTATCTTAACTTGTTACCAGGTGAGATGAAGGCCAAGCGCTTCCCCGTCGTACAATAAAAAAAAAAGACTTATTTTTTTCTACATCACCTTTTGTTTTATTTATGCTCACTATGGCCGGACCAGCCACTTTAGCCAGATAATCCTTTGGGCTATGTCAGACTTTGGTCATCTGATAAATATATATGTTTAGTATTTTGTCCCTTACAGAAACTCCTTGCATAGCCCTCTCGATAGCTCGATGAGCGATTTAAAGTTTGTGATCAATCTGCAGACGACCGTGTTTTTTTTTATTGTACAACGGATATTGCTCGGCATTCATCGCACCTGGTTACAATTTAAGATAAGGACGATGGTGGAGTCGCACTTCACAAGGAATCTTCAACTAACTGAGGAACTAGCAATCTTACCTCTCTATATGCTGGAACAAAATTAGAATTGTTAGTATTGTCAATGTAGACTCAGATAGATTGTGGTAGCTAGCCAGGCGGATTTAAGTAAGTCCTACTACCAACTTAACCAAGCACAATATTGAATCCCCTGGGATCGAACCCGGGACCTCTGGATCTAATATCGGTGGGTGAACTACAAGACTACAGACCTGACATGATAGAACGATGAATATAACTAGTGGTAAACTCAGGTTACTTTTAAAAACACTGTACTCCATTATATAATATCATCATTTGTCTTCAAAATGAGTAATTTGATTCAATTTACCACAAAAACTGTTACTGTAAGAGATGATTCATGCAAGCTTGTGCGCACGCGTTCATATCTTTTGTATGGCGATGACGTCACCGTGAATGGCCGACGCGACGAACCCAAATTGTATTTACTTTGCCATTATTGTGTAAAGTTAATTACCGTAACGCTACCAGTGTGGCATAGCGGTAGTCGTACCTTCTGATACGAAGTCGCGGGTTCGATTATCTGACAGTTCATTCGTTTTATAAAAAGTATCTACAATATTATTTGGCACTAGAAGTAGCTTAATAAATATTATATAAATAACTATATTTCAACATCAAATAAATAATTATTATTCAAACAATATGTACAATTAAATTAACTATGTCCGACTGCTTCCCTTGTACATAGTTAATTTAATTGTACATATTGTTTGACTGTCCAAAATTGGACGCCATCTTGTAACGGATTTCACCAAAATAAGTGTTGCTTGTTTCTATATCTATTTCTAGTTCCCATATAACACGCTTTAATAAATAAATGTCCTGAAATATTATTTTTACGTTTTTATTTTATTTAAAAATGACATATTTCAATGTTGCACTCGAACTCGAACCTACCCCCTGAGTAGTGAGCTCTTCACCCTTCATCAGTCTAGGTGGAGCAGGAGTACCTACCGGTGATACAGCCAGGTGGAGATCATGGATGACCCAAACCCATTAATAAAAACAAAATAGAAACAACTTACTGAGTTTTCTACATTGTTACTGCAATGTTACAGCGCCTTATCATTATTTTAGTGCTTGCAACATTAACCCATAAGTGTCCACCTCCTTGTTTAATTAGCTTATATACGACTTGAATTAAGAACCCTGCGCATTCCGCCATCGGTTTAAAGCATTAAAAGAAATACTAAGCAATGTTCAAGTGCCTCTAACAACTGAAGTGGCGACACAAACAGTCGTTGAATGGTGCGCGTACGCATTAGTATGCTAGTCAAACGTGCAGCGGCGTCAGTCTCTTCTATATCCTCGGAATTGGATAACGACAGACTCCACTGGTCAGATGAGCAATAATCGCTATGGAGCAAACATTTACAAGCTAACTGACCATGCAAATGAAATTGGGTCTCACAAATTACAGGATATTAATTTCACACAGCGACAGTCTAGTCCCAAAGCTATGGGAACTAGATTACGAAAAAAATGCTTGTATACTTGTTTTCTGTATATACATAGATATCATATTATAATACAACACAGAACAAACATCATATTTGTCTTGGGTGGGAATCGAAACCACAACCTTCCGCTCAGAAAGCAGAAATTCTACCAACTGAGCTGTGAGGCATGTTGAGTTGTTGAGTATGGTGGTCGTTTTTTTTTTATAGTACGACAGGGATTTTTTAACTTCACTTTCAAGTTATGATAAGGCCAAATTGCGCACTTCAATCCTCAACCAACTGAGGAACTGGCTATCTTACCTCTAAATGCCAGAACACAATATTATTTAAGAATTGGTGTTATGTCTACAGACTTAGGTAAGATGGTGGTAGCCAGGTTGACTTAAACAAAATCTTATGGGGATCATCGGGATCGCACCCGGGATCATCGGGATCGCACCCGGGATCATCGGGATCGCACCCGGGATCTCTGGATGTGAAACCGGTGGAAGAACCACTAGACCACGAAGGCGGTTAAAAGTACTTCCCCGGACGAGCCCACAAGAACTCTTCAACTCTTATAATCTAGGTGTAACATTTCATTGGTCTTAATATTACCTCTCGACTCCCATGTAAGGCTTGCAAAATTAGCTTAGTTTTACATACATTAAAGTTTCACCGAGTACTGTATAGCTCATAGTGGAGCTTCCACTTTACCACAAAGTAACATAGACAAGTGAAACAAACTATCGCCAGCTCACTCGCGACGGAATGTCCAAATTACCTGAACAATATCTCGGATCATAAACTACCTCTGGTTCATAACTACACCACAGATTAAATAAACTATGTTCTCGAAACTTGTGCTCTGCCCAGTTCCACCAGTGTCAAACGGGTTGTTATTTGTAATCACTCAAGTAGATTTCGAAAATTACAATGCAGTGTGTACTTAGATACAAATCTATATAACGTTTGAAATGTAGGGTTAAAAGAAGGGCTGAATAAAAGAAAAAGAAGCTATTACAATTCGTGGCCCAATGGATTTTTTTCGGCATGCTAAGCTCACTACTTCTCTTGAAATTATTTATTCTGTGTTCAGTTCAGACGACTAAAAACGAGACACCAGCGCTATGGGTTATGTATGTATGGGCTCGATACATTACTATATTCTTGGGTCATGGTTGCAGGCTCTGTTCTGTTCTGGCTCTGATTAAAATAACCCATTGTTGATGAAAAGTTAAAAGAAATAATAATTTTGACTCTACAGAGAACGCTTAACATTTAACCGCTTGCTATCGTCGTGAACTTTGGGATTATGTAAGTCAAGTACCTCATAAACTGAACTACACTAAACTTGGTTTAAAAAAGTAGTAATGATGTAGACATAGAGGAACTTACATTTATACAAACTATTTGAAAATAAAATTATTTTAAATCAACCTATGTTTACGCTCATTTTTATTAACAAACTTTTTTTTTTCATAAATTTCACGGAGCGCCATTTAGTCCCAAACTAAGCATACACATACGCTAAGTATCTTATATGCTTAGTTTGGGACTAAATGGCGCTCCGTGAAATTTAGGGCTAAATGGCGCTAATATATGGGATCTAGATTATGGATATAATACATTTTGTAAATACCTACTTATCGATCTTTATTCAATAAAATGTACAATTAAACTAATTAACTATGTACAAAGGAATCAGTCAGATTACCTAAGGACCGTTACAAACGGCCTATAGGTAACTCAACTGTTCCAGACCAGTACCAGACGGAAGCGTGCCTAAGACACTGACTGCATTGCCACGCTGAATAGCTATGCTAATTCGCTGGCCTTATCGATTAAATATATGAATATAGATGTTTGTTCTGTGTTTGGGTGTTTTGTTACAGAACAAACATCAACTAGAATCTTGAAATTTGGCATGAAGCAACGTTTTATAGCACACATTAAAGAAAAAATCCAAAAACCTTACATTTTTAGTTACATCATATTTATATATATATATATATTTAATAGAAAGAGAAACGATAAAGAGACCAGAGATGTTTATGCTCCTCCAGCTTTCCACATTGTAATGTTATGGATTTCATTTAGCAATAAAAATACCATAACGTCTACTTATATACCTACAGGTTTGTACGGAACCCTCGGTGCGCGGGTCCGAGTCACACTTGACCGGTTTTATTTTCTTAGATCGTTGTGTTACCTAAACATTCACATTATGTAATAATATAAGCAATAAAAATACCATAACGTTTACTTATATACCTACAGGTTTGTACGGAACCCTCGGTGCGCGGGTCCGAGTCACACTTGACCGGTTTTCTTTTCTAAGATCGTTGTGTTACTTAAACATTCACATTATATAAAATACCATATCGTTTACTTATATACCTACAGGTTTGTACGGAACCCTCGGTGCGCGAGTCCGACTCACACTTGGCCGGTTTTTTTCTAAGATTTCTAAGTGTTACCTAAGCCTTCCATATGTTTATGTATTAATAAATGTTTGGTGTTTTTAGATTATCCTGCATTTATTAGAGTGAAAACTTAATTAGGCGCGTTGGGCATTTTTTGAGATGGGAAAATACCAGTGAACTCGCGACACCATACACCTTAACGACACCACTTTTTACACATTTGAATTTTAACACATTGTCATTGTCACGTTATTTTTACGATCCTAAGAGGTACGGGTAAGGACCGTTCGAAGCCTGCCTCTACCCATAGACAGACGGTTGACAGCCGTGAAAGCTATCTATTAACGTCAGTTCTAAGAAGTCATTGTGTCAGTTGTGTTGAAAAAACAACTCTAATTAATAAATATCGCGACCAACGACCCGAAAACATGGCGGAGTACAGTAGGTTTTTTGTGCATCTAGAAACACTGCCTTTTTTTTAATTGTACGACAAGGAAGCGCTTGGCCTTCATCTCACCTGGAAAAAGTTGAGATAAGGCCGAAGATGGAGGCGCGCTTCACCCAGAATCCTCACTAAACTGAGGAACTGGCTATCTTACCTCTGAATGCCGGAACACAACATTTTTTTTAAGAATTGTTATTATGGCCACAGCATTAGGTAAGATGGTGGTAGCTAGCCAGGCGGACTTAAACAAAGTCCTACCACCAACCAAATCAAGCAATATTGTACTCCCCATGGGGATCGAACCCGGGACCTCTGGATCTGAAATCGGTGGGTTGAACCATTAGACCACAGAGGCGGTTAAATTTACTTTGTTGCTCATAAAATTCAATTTGGAGATGAATGAAACCTAAGCTTACGGTTGAAACGGTTGTTTAAATGATGCCCCTATTATACTAGGCCTGATATGCAAGTACATTTTAATCGGATAGTCTGATTCCGGATCAAAACTAATATTAATAAACTAGCTTATGTCCGCGACTTCGTCCGCGTAATGGTGGCCGTGGTGTGAAAATACATATTCTCTGAAAATCTGCACTTTATAAGTTGTTTCCCTAAATATTTGACCCCCTTCCTTTCGAATAACCCTAAAATATGCCATTGCATATTTCATATGGGCAATCTACATCTACGAAAATAAAATACAATCTACGATTTTTCAAACGTCTATCATTTATCATTTACTGTTTCGGAGATATGCAACATTTCACTCCAAACTTTGAGCCCCAATTTCAACCCTTTGTAGATGGAATTTTGTAAACCCCTTTCTTAGTGGATACCTTCACATCACAAATAACACACCCTCCAAATTTCAGTCTCTAGGACCAGCGGTTTAGGCAGTGCGTTGATATATCAGTCAGTCAGTCAGGACTTTGTATGTTAAATATTTTTTTTATACTTTGCCGTTCGATTCCTAGACACCATTATTCCACCAACCGCAAATAAAATTCCTAAAACTATTTCAAAGTGAAACTTTTTATAGGATGCTTTTGAAATTCTGATATGCAACCTTTTTGTGTGACGAAAAGTGGTGGGGCACTGTGTCGGGTAGAGTGGGCGATAGTTAAAACGTTTTCCTGTAATACATAAGTTTATAAACCGATTTTTTAAAATATTAAATCACATATTTGCAGTTTTCAGATTGTTTCCTTTACATGCGTTGTAACATTGCTTCTTGCCAATTTTTTTTGTTTTATTTTTTATCATACGACGGGGAAGCGCTTGGCCTTCATCTTACCTGGTAACAAGTTAAGATAAGGCTAAAGGGTTCCGGGTGAAGGCGCACTTCACCCGGAATCCTCAACAGTCTGAGGAACTGGCTAATACTTACTAACTTACTAACTTACTAACCGGACTTACCTTACTTACCTCTTAATGCCGGAACACAGCAATGCCACAAATGTTATAGCGTCAGACTAACGTAAGGTGGTAGCTAGCCAACGGGCTTAAAAAAAACCTAAAACCAGCAACAATATCAGTCCTTCTTCAACTTTCACGATCAGAACACATTATTTTGATTCGAAAACGGGTATTTATTGCGTATTTTACCTATATTTATTCCGACGTTTCAGCAGAGTTGCACCAACCGTGCGCGATAAATACCCATTTTAAAATCAAAATAATAACAATATTTTACCACCCGGGGATCGACCCCAGGACCTCTGGATCTGACACTGGTAGACAAACCAGTAGACCACAGAGTGGGTTAAAACTTAAAACGGTAGTGTAGTCATGTTATCCGGAATACCCTGCATAATTAGGCACTGGTAAGACCTAATGCAGTAATGCGGTGGGGACTCTGCATGTTATCCGGAATACCCTGTATAATTAGGCACTGGTAAGACAGTAATGCGGTGGGGACTTGGGACACGAGTGTTAGGTACCGTTGGGTTGTTTGCTTGACCTAAGCAGAGCCTAGGTAAGGATGCTGTATGCGGTAAAGACCTACAAAGTAGTTGTTATTTTGAAGCATTCTGTGTGGATCAAATAAGTTATTTAAAATAGTGTAACCTTACGACCTAACATAAGAATCAACCCCTTCAACTCAGTCCATGAATGTCGCAAAAGACTAGGGGATCTCAACATAAGGGCAGCTCAGCTTCCGCCTGTGTTTCGACCAGGACGAGTCCCTTTGTTGGCACTGACTCCTGCAAGAACTGTATCTCGGTAAGATTCCCCCGTCTGTAGAGAACAAAGAAACCTCGACGTACTTGTAGCCAACCAACCTCAGATGGATTCTGTTTGCGGACGGCTGGCAAATGATAGAGAGGTTCTAGCTTACTGCGGAAGTAAATGACCTTTATATAACTTAATATGTATTAGCAATTGTTTATATTTTTATAACAGTTATTATTTTTTAATTTTTTATGTTAACCTTTGAATTATTATTTTTATGTAAATGTCTGTATATACATAATGATTTTAACCGCCTCTGTGGTCTAGTGGTCCAACCCACCGATTTCAGATCCAGAGGTCCCGGGTTCGATACCCATGGGGTATGGAGTACAATATATTGTGCTTGGTTTGGTTGGTGGTAGGACTTTATTTAAGTCCGCCTGGCTAGCTACCACCATCTTACCTAATTCTGTCCCCATAATAACAATTCCGGTATTTAGAGGTAGATATCCAGTTCCTCAGTTTGTTGAGGATTTCGGGTGAAGTGCGCCTCCACCTTCGGCCTTATCTTTACTTGTTACCAGGTGAGATGAAGGCTAAGCGCTTCCACATCGTACAATAAAAAATAAAAAAAAAGTTTGTCAAATATAGCGCATTTGATGTACATTCTGTAATATTATATTTAAGAATGTCAATAAATTAATAAACTATCTACACCTATACTGCAATCACCAAGCGTGGTATGGCAATACCGTCTAGCTTTTGAGGGGCTCTATCCAGCAGTGGACACTAAGGGGTTGTTCATGTGATGATGTGATGTGAAACTAAGGAGACATGACTATCGAACCACCTTTTTAATGAACAACCCTGGTTCATAAACTGATTACTGTATTTTCTGTATATTGCAAATACAGCAATCAAAATAAAATCATATTCAATTAAGTGTCAAATATCATATATACATTTGATAATTTGAAAATCACAGTGTTTTATCTAAAAAAATGTGTGTTAAGTATTTTCAAATTATTTATTATAAACTTTAATCGGTAAAATTTCTACAGACTTCCTTCAAAGTTTATGAAATAATCGTGTATATTGTCAAAATCGCCAAACAAAAGTCATATGCCAAGGTTATCGAAAAATTCAATAAAATTTAACGAATGTATACCGATTTTGTCTACCTATCGTAAGGTTAGAACCGTACTCGCAACGGTCGATAAAACCGATTTTATCGAATTTAGGACAATTCTAAATGACAAATTATGTGATCGGTCAAAACGACACTTGCACTGCAGAACCAGACGGAAGCGTGCCGACAGTAAAACTATTAACTAGCAAAATAAAAAAAGAAACTGTGTATCAAATTAAATTATTTGTAATTACACGAACGCAATATGCATGTGTAGGTTATTATCCTTGCATACCTTACTGTATAAGGAATTTGACTTTAAGAATACCTCAGGTATGACTGCTGTAGACAAACACTGGGGAATGTAATTATTGTGTACAATTCTTAGTACCCAAGTTTATTTATACCGCTCCATGCAATGGGAGTTCGCTCTCATAAAAATAGGCTTTTTTACCCGACCACGGTGAAGCAAAATGGAGCGGTATGATTTTCAGTTTCCTCATAACTTCTAAACTACTTATCATAATTTGATAATAGATATATCGTTGGAAGTGTCTTGATCGTACGCTGGTCAAAGTTGGAACTCATAATTTGTACTGTATAATTTGTTTCAAACTCGTCGCTCTAACAAACAACTTATAAATCGACGAGTTTGAAATGGCCGCCTTTTATAGAAAATACTTTTTTTTCTTTTAACCGCCTCTGTGGTCTAGTGGTTCTTCCACAGGTCCAGATCCAGAGGTCCTGGGCTCGATCCCTAGTACATCATTGTGCCTGGTTTGTTTGGTGGTAGGACATGGTTAAGGTCCGCATGGCTAGCTACCACCGTCTTACCTAATTCTGTTGCCATAGCAACAATTTCAAAAAATCCGGCATTCAGAGGTAAGGTAGCCAGTTCCTCAGAATGTTGAGGATTCCGGGTGAAGTGCCCTTCTTCCTCCGGCCTTATCATAACTTGAATGAAACAGGTGCGATGAAGGCCAAGCGCTTCTCCGTCGTACAATTAAAACCAGAAATAAAGTAGGTACGATAAACGGTTTGATATAATAATCTCGTTGTTATCATGTGTATTATTTATAGCATAGGAGGGTTGAAAAAGCGTAGACGTTAACTACCTATTTGAAAAATGGTTTATGCATTCAAAATATATTCTTTAGATTTTTAACACGGGAACTACGAACTTCTATTTATATAGCTTCACCGTGGTACAATAAAAACAAAAAAAAAATAGGAATTTTATCAGAAGCTCCTTAAAAATTATGGCAATTATCTAGCAATACATGGTTAATGAATATCAGGCGTATATTAAAAACCCTTGATTTAATTAAGTTACCCACACTTGCGAGTTACGCTTTATAGTATATACCATCAGGCCCAAATAAGTATCTATAGGGGGTTAACGACTTAATGATAAATAAACATAAAAATAAACCCCCAATATATCCAACGCCTCGAAACAATGTCGATCGATCGAGATCCTACGCGAGATCTCGAGGAAGCGATAGTGTGCACGAAATCATGATTACCGCCGAGCCTTCGAGTCGGCCTACTGACCCCGGGGCAAAGATTTACGGACAGATGGGACTAGGGGAAGGCGATTGAAGAGGCTACCCTAGGCCCCAAAATGTAATAAATAAATAAATATTACAGGACATAATTTTTTACACAGCGCCATCTAGCCCCAAACTAAGCATAGCTTGTAATATGGGGTCTAGATTACGGAAAGAATACACTTTTATTACATACATACGTACTATATGATACAACACCCAAACACGGAACATACATCTAGATTCATCACACAAATGTTTGTCCTGGGTGGGAATCGAGCCCACAGCCTACAGCGCAGAAGGCAGAGTTACTACCAACTGAGCAGAGGAAAATAAGATATTTTATTATTACAATACAACTCAATTTCGTGACAACTAAAGAATTAAGATACATTTTTTTTTAAAGTAAAAATACATTTATTCAATAAAAAGTACAATTAAACTAACTATGTACAAAGGAATCAGTCAGATTACCTAAGGACCGTTACAAACGGCCTATAGGTAACTCAACTGTTCCAGACCAGTACCAGACGGAAGCGTGCCCAAGACACTGGCTGCATTGCCACGCTGAATAGCTATGCTAATTCGCTGTCCTAAATAAGAGCCAGCCCTTGGGTCACATTTAATACCTACCTATTTACCTAAATTCCTACAACTCACAAGAATCGCTTCGGGCTATATATAAATTTCGTAATGTGTGTTCAGATTGGTTTTCTATAGAGAAGAATTATGTATTTTGCGCTTCGGTATTTTAAGGTTGTATATTTTCATTTACACATTTTGATATGTCATCGCACTTACGGATAATTTCGGGCATAATAGGATAAAAAGTGTGCTATGTCCAGTTCAAAATGAATTGTCTGAACAAACATACACATACCATCGGCTAACAAATGAATGAATGAATGTATTTATTAAATAAGCAGAGAACACCGCGAATAATGTAATAATTAGCTTAAAATTAGTTGCTTCATATCGTCCACTTGTTATGGACACAAACAAGCGGACGATATACAACTTAACGATATTTTATTTTAATTTAAGTTACAAAATGTTCTGTTTTTTTTCAACTTTTTCAAAGTCACAAAATTAAAATAATTGAGAAAAAAACAATTAGTTCAACTCTTACTTCACTTTTAGTTCAACTCAGTGGAATATAATTTTTCACTAATCATGTTTCTCAAAACCCAAATTGAAGACACCTAAGTTATCCGTTCTCAAGCCTTTAAAGCTAGGGGATTGCTAGACTTTTTCACATCAAATCAACAGCCTATTAGCTTTCTCAAAGGTGGAGAGTTTGTACTCACCACACTTAGTGGATAGGCTGGTGATCGTAGGTGATAGATAAGAATAGAATGTTCTGGAGAGATTTCTGTGAAAACTTTTTAGTTTTCACGAGCTAAGTTGGAGAGGCCGTCTCCGCCACAGCAATTATTATCTTTAGTCTACGTTTTGTTACATAAATGATGGGTTAATTTTGACCTCTAGGTTTGTCTAGCTTTAGAACAGAGCAAGGTTGAGGAAGGCCTCATCGCGATAATAATAATAATAATGTAGTAATGTCAATCACAATTTAAACTTTTTTTCAATAATATTATTTTTATAATATTTCATGAACCATTTTAAAATTTAACCAATACATTAATGTAGGTAAGTACGTAGTATCATAGACTATGTACTATATTATTTATTAGTTATCAAATAATTATAATGGTTAATGACATAATTTAAATTAATTTATATAGTAAACAATGCACAAATTTTAATATTTAGGCTTTGCTAGCTCTTGCGGTAGGATACCTTGAGTTTGCAAAAGCTAGTTCTCTTCCTAGTGTTACATTTTAAAAGGGAAGTTATGATCCCATTTTTTTATTTTTTAGTAGTTATCTAAGTTGTGTAATGAGGAGTGTTGTAGTGCATATAATATAGTGTTTAGCATATAATATAGTATAGTATAGTGCATATGATACAATATAGTGTAGTGTATTGTAGTATAATAGTATTGCGACGTGTAGTGTCGTGATGGCGCGAGCTTTCCCAGAGGGCGCTGGCTCTCCACTGCAGATTAATTTAGATTTCGTCTTTAAATACTTATGCGTACTTTTACCAAAGCAGGCCATACATTGCGCACGCGCTGCTTTACGAACTGCCGTCAAAAGCCTTGCCTTTTAGGGACTTGCTAATACACTTTGAGACGCACAGTGAAGTGGGTGGGTGCGAACTGGCTGGGTAAAGGTTTTATTTGACATTGTAAGAATGTATAGAAGTATTACTTGGAATTACTTGGAAACTGCTTGCTTAGTACTTGTAAGCTTTGTGAGTAGACAATGGTTTACATGTTAGAGAGGTATTACTTAGTTTATGGCTGGTGATTTGAAGGTTTTTCATTGAGGTTATTAGAATCGACGATCAGTCGGCGGCAATATCAGGGTTAAGGACAATTCGTTGCTCGGTTGGTTGAATTCAGACGCAAATGAGACTGAGAATTATTGATTTTATGTCTATTTGATGTGCTTGATACCTCAAATACAACATTCACGGTCTGAGTAATAGGTGAATCCTCGATGGGACAAAAAGTGACTTAACTGCCCCAAAAATGAGAACTTAGGCCACGGTAGACCATTCCTTGAACTTATTTACTTAAACTTCTTGTGTTAATTTTCAGACGTACTACCCTTTTAGAACATAAATATAAATATTACAGGACAGGACATTAATTTCACACAGCGCCATTTAGCCCCAAACTAAGCATAGCTTGTAATATGGGAACTAGATTACGGATATAATACTTAAATACATTTTTTTTTTTTTTTTTTAATTTGTTAAATACATACTTATCATACAATACACACCCAAACACAGAACAAACATCTATATTCATCACACAAATGTTTGTCCTGGGTGGGAATCGAACCCACAACCTACAGCGCAGAAGGCAGAGTTACTACCAACTGAGCTATGAGGCTTGTTAAACATAGCATAGAAGTGAATCTACTATTTGCCATATGAAATGGCACGAAATATAAAAAAATTTAAACGCATCAATATTTTCTTTTATTTCATTAAAATATTTATCAACGCAGGGTATGCACCAAAATTAGTTTTACTTCAAACCCCTTATCCCGAGCTCTTAGGTTTAAACATAAATTAAGGTGAGTATTAAGACCAAAAATTATTAAATAAATTTTGATTATATCATTACTTAACATAAAACATGACAACGAACTAACCAGGACAAGCTTTTGTGTGATGAATATAGATATTTGTTCTGTGTTTGGGTGCTGTATCATATAGTATGTATGTATTTGTATGTATGTAAAAATAATGTTAAGCATTCTATCCGTAATCTAGTTCCCATATTACAAGCTATGCTTAGTTTGGGGCTAGATGGCGCTGTGTAAAATTAATGCACTGTAATATTTATTTGATATGTGATCAGAAATGCCTACAAATTTCGGAGGTCGGCATCTTTTATGGCAATTAGGGCCAATGGCTCATCTGTGCAGTCGGGTGGATGAACCTCTATGTCAGCTCCGCCCCCGGTCACCACACCCCCGGTCAGTTCCAGGAGATTCGAAAACGATTCTTGGCTACGTATGCACGATGAAAGCCGGGCCCTGAAGGCATACGAGGAACCTCCTTCTTATTTGGAAGTCGGCTAAGGAATCTTCGTTTTAAAGCTAAAGGTACTTTCAAGTCGTGGGCTGAACTGAACTTTATGTTTGGACGTGCCTCTGACTATCCAGTCAGAGTGTATGTATGCCAGCACTCGGAGGTATCGAAGGGGTCGTGTTATTTTTTTTTCTCTTTTTATTTCTATTCGCCGGGTTGAATGTCACGGGAATGTTATTTTGACACATAAATTACGTCTCGTCATTCGAACCCTTAAAATTGATGAAATTAACTTACAAGTATAAACGCGTGGTATTGGGAGCTCGTATGATTATTTTACCCGACTGCTGCAGAATGAAGGCTATGTTTTTCAAGACTATATTGTATGTATATTTTATTTTATTAATAATAAGTATGTATTAATAAAAAATGTATTTAAGTATTATGTCCGTATCTAGTTCTCATATTACATATGAGACATATCATTATGCTTAGTTTGGGGCTAGATGGCGTTGTGTGATATTAATGTCCTGTAACATTTAGTTATTTATTTATTTATTTATTTATTTATTTATTGTAACGCTCTACAGCCTAGACGCCTTGGTGGACATGTGAGGTTTTTTAGGTTTGTTTCCTCTAAATTGTAGAAGTGTCATTGGCTATATAATTTTAATATGGATACAGCAAGGATATAAAAAAATTATATTATATTTTAAAATATAGATTAAAATACTTTTTAAGGCCATATTCTTAAGTTTGCAGTTGCATTTTGCAGTCAACTTCCAACAATTTTTTTTTTTACATTTAAAGAGCTAATTTATACAAAGCTATATTACACTACCATGATACATTTAAATAAAGAACATTGAACTTTGAACTTATCCTACTCATAATAATCTTGGAGGTCACCATTCAAAAGCATCAATTATGAAACCGATATTTTGAAACCTGAGCAAAAAGCGCCTCAAACAGATCATAACAATTAACCTTAATAGTAGCATAAATCTAAGGTACGAGGCGATGGAAATAGACAGGCCCAATGAAATCTAGAACGAGTTAAATGTTAGAAAATATTATAAATCCATTCATTCGCTGATACATTTAACCTTACATGGACTGGCAAGGCTACCTGCTGTATTGAGTTGGCTCTATAAGCCCTATTCAAAGAAACACTTCCTTATCATATTTGACCATAATTACATTACGTTGAAAAAGTTTGAAATTGTGTGGTCTATTAGACCAAACTTATTAATTTATCACAAGAAGTACCGATAGGCTGAAATAATGACTTAATAGCTAACCTTTTAGTTAAAATTAAGATATTAAACTTTAAAACTGTTTAAAACTATATTCATAACTTTATACAATGTATTTCCATCAATTGATAGTTTTGTATGAATACTAGTCAAAAATACTCGTAGCTGATGGCGAAACACATTTATGAATCGTAATGTTTGAACGTTTAAAAGGCTTCTTATCGGTAAAAATACATACACGCTTTTACTAATATTTTTGTGAGTGGAATATTATTACCAAACTTTATTAAATAAATATTACAGGACACTAATTTCACACAGCACCATCTAGTCCCAAACTAAGTATAGCTTGTAATATGGGAACTAGATAACGGATAGAAAAAATACAACATCTAAACACAGAACAAAAAAGAAAATATTCATCACATAAATGTTTGTCCTGGGTGGGAATCGAACCCACAATATACAGCGCAAAAGGCAGAGCTACTACCAACTGAGCTGTAAGGCTTGTTAATTATTGAATTGCACAAGATAATAAGTTTGTCACGAGTAAGGAATAAATAACAAATTGATTAATAAAGAAAGCAAAGCAAATGCCGCCTAGTGGCACAAAAAGACTCTTCTTGAAGTCTCGTCTTGGGCTGATCTTGGTTATATCTACTTGGCCTCCACCAATTTGAAGTCTAAAAGCTGTCAAATTGTAAATAAAAAGCCTACTACTATCAATATATATATGAAAACGGTTTACGCAGAAAAACCGTCTAGTATTTAACAGATGTTCATGTGATCTTTTTGTTATTTTGATCAAATCACCATTGTCTGTCCACACAAGTGAATTTAAAATCGTTTTTTTTAGTTCTGGCCTTGTTAACTTAACACTGTTAATTTGTATGGTTTCACGCACGTATTGAGAAATTAACCACGGTTCGGAGAATTTGTAACAACTCTTTGTTTTTGCTACTTTTCCAAGTGAAAGTGATACTTTTCTTTTCGCTGTATTTCTTCGACCTTATTATCTTTATTCACTAAGTATTAGTTACTTGCTGGTGAAGACGACAAGAAGAGCGAAGGTAGCACATTTCACCCGGAATCCTCAACAGACTGATGGTTCCGATCTTACCTCTAAATACTGGAATACAACGATTTAGAACGGTTAAGGCGACAGACTTAGGCAAGATGTAAGTAGCTAGCCAGGCGGACGTTAACAAAGCCCTACCACCAACCAAACCAAGCACAAAATTGTTACCTCCTGGGGCTCAAATCTGGGACCTCACGGAAGGCAAACCACTTGATCACATTGTCGGTTATGTGCATATACGTATATGTGCGTATAGTTGTGTGCAGAACCTACAATAAGATTCTTGTGCTGTAGGTCTTAGATTGCTGAATACCTACCTAAAGGTATTGTGTCACACAGCGTACGATATCGACGGTATCTGTATTTTAATATATATAAAAACTAATTGTATATAAAAACTAATGTGACAGACAGAAGCTATAATAATAGGTACATTATTAATTTCCTGGAAATTCAAATAAATAGTAGCGTCTTCATCGAAATTATTAATTTTTTAGAACCTCGGTCCGCTTTCACTATAATGTCATGATCTAATGGGGCAATCATGTCACTTCATCAATCATAAGAATGCAAAAATAACTATGACCTTCAAAAAGAGAGTAGTAAGGACTTTGGTCACACACTTTGTTCTAGAGCTAAATCATTTAAAAATTGTGTATGTCTTTCACGATTACAGTAAACTAGAAAAATAATCGTTCTCTGTTGGGGCTATGTCATATAATCTCAACTGTAAGTTGATAGACGTTTATTTCCATATATGGACTAGCGTATAGAGTTGTTGCTGAACTGTTTATACGATTTTCGCACCATTACGATCCAGAGAGATAAAAATCACTTGAAATTGATTATAACACTTTATTTTCTAAGCCTTGTGCTGGGGCTACGTTAACGGAGCTCATTTGATTTTCGTAAATTAATTTCATAAAAAAAACATGTTGTTGGAAATATTGCAACAACATGGTTTTTTTTTCATCAGTTTTTTAACAATCTAAAATTTAAAGGCTTATCCGTTCCCACACATACATTTATATGAAATGTATGTGTGGAAACATAGGTAACCTTCGGGCTCCAAAACGTCTAGAGTGATTTTTATTATCATTTTTTAGACTAGCCTAGCTGGTGATCCTGTGAAGTTCGATAGGTTCAATAGATTTTCTTTGAAGTGAAAACTTCTTTATGGGCATTTTTTGAGATGGTTAATAACCATTGAACTCGCGACACTGTTACGCTTACCGACACCACTTTTAACACATTGTTACGTCATCTTTACGATTCTAAGAGGTACGGGTAAAAACCGTTCGAAGACTGCCTCTACCTAAATACAGATGGTTGACAGCCGTGACAGGTATCTGTTAATGTCAGTTCTTAGAACTAATTGTGTCAGTTGTGTTGCAATAACAACCCTTATTAATAAATATCGCGACCAACGCGACAACATTGAGATTCAAGTACCAACAATCTCAGCTGTTTTCTTCGGCAAAGATCGACAAACTTCAAGTTTTCCCTTCTGTCGGCACTCCCGGAGTTTTGCATAAGTGTAATTCTGCACGGGGTCAGCTGGTACCTATATAACCGGTAGCCTATGTCATTACCTCAAACGTCAAAATCTATCAACCGTGCCAATGAAATAGAAATATATCCCTTCTGAGGCAATTGAATAGCTAAGTATATAATTTTTGATTACAGCTTTATTGAGTATATTGCGTCTGTCTCAAAATATACAAACCTAAATTTTAAATATCAAAATGTCTCATACAAAATCATCTCACCAGAAATACAAATGAAGGGCAAAGGCCTACATCCAAACAATGGACAAGGCGTGGGCGGAATGAGTCAGTGGTCTTCGAAGGTGAAAGTTCAAACAAAGCTTGGCCGATTCTGGAAAATGGGTGTAAACGGAAGATGGTAGAGCTAAGAAACATTTGAGTAACATAATTTAACTCTTATAATGCGGGCACTAAACCTTGTTTATGAGGACACAATCAATCAATTAATAAAAAATATTTTTTATTAATTGATTTATTTCATATCAGTTTAAAGAATAAATTCTCACTATGACTTATTGCCACTTATATAAGAAACTGTTCTAACTTAAAGGAAGTACATTAATTATTTTAAAGACTAGGGGTGGAACCACAACCTCTTTAACAGGGTATTAAATACCTATTATATTATTGCGACAAGCCTCATAGCTCAGTTGGTAGTAACTCTGCCTTCGGCGCTGTAGGCTGTGGGTTCGATTCCCACCCAGGACAAACATTTGTGTGATGAATATAGATGTTTGTTCTGTGTTTGGGTATTGTATCATATAGTACGTATGTATTTACAAAAAGTATTTAAGTATTTTATCCGTAATCTAGTTCCCATATTACAAGCTATGCTTAGTTTGGGGCTAGATGGCGCTGTGTAAAATGAATGTCCTGAATGTCCTGTAATATTTATATTAAGTAGGGTAATTATGGGCACTTATGTGTCTAGTGAATTGAGTTATTTGTGTTATATTTGTATATAGCATAAAAATATAATGAATTGCAACATTAAAATGAATTCAGATGGATTCCGCATATGCATCTATTTGTTTTGTACAGCTTGCTCCAGCAACAATCATCAACAGGACGCTGATGCCTCTCCCTCGCGCGTTGGAGAAGACATACATACTAACATAAAAAAATTACATTGTATTTATGACGTCAACAAATAAGGACATTTATTCAATAAAAAGTACAATTAAACTAACTATGTACAAAGGAATCAGTCAGATTACCTAAGGACCGTTACAAACGGCCTATAGGTAACTCAACTGTTCCAGACCAGTACCAGACGGAAGCGTGCCCAAGACACTGGCTGCATTGCCACGCTGAATAGCTATGCTAATTCGCTGGCCTAAATAAGAGCCAGCCCTTGGGTCACGTGTCGCCTCAATCAAAAGCCCCGCAATATTTTTGAAAACCCGGAGGGCACCGGCTCCCCACGGACCCAAGGTCTCCACCCCAAAAGGCTCAAATAGGTAAGCTCTGTCGAGACCACTATATTTGCGCCTTTTGTGATCCTCGGCCGAATCAGCCGCCGCACCAGGCCTAACTGATGATAATATTGTATTTATTACTACCTTTAACTCGCGACTTCGTCCGCGTATTATATTTTAAAAATATATTTTTGGATATCTGGATAAATTTGACCGATTAGCTCCTACATGGTGTGCAGACACGCACAATGTGACGTGTGTACGAATTTTCAAAAACCCCTGCTTAGCGCTCATTTTCGCATCAAGACAAACATACCCTCCAAATTTCATGTGTCAATGTAAAATGTAAGTATATATTTAATGCATTTTATTTACTATTTACTTTTCTACGCAGTAATATATGTCTTTATCAATTACTTTTTTGTTTTTAATTTAATTGTTTTGGTAGGGGTCCCACAAATGGTCCTAATATTTATTATTATTGTTTTTGTTGTGTAGTATATTTGTATTTATTTATTTTTATTAAACTTTCAATGGTATTTATGTACTCCTACATCATTTTTAGTAGCATGTTGGTGTCGTATCCCTGTTTCTATAATGTCACCATAGCCTTGTGCTGAAAATCAGCGCTTTGGACTAGTTCGCAGCGCATGCTGAGCTCGGGGCATTTCACGCAGCTTGGCACACTGCAGTGTTCTATTTACTTGTCACGTTACTTATGCAAATTATGTTTTATAGATATATAAAAAAAACAGGTACCTATTGTACCTGTTTTTTTAGTTTCTATTGTCATAACTGTCATGTCTGTTGTTAACTTTTTACTGTATGTGTATTTTGTGTTTGTGTGAATAAACGTTAGATCTATCTATCTATCGATCTACTAATATTTTCTTCTACGTGACGATGATTCAGGTTAGATGGTCTCACACCAAAATATAGCAGCGTCAGCGTCGACTTGGATGGCCTAGCACAGGTTTTCCATTGTGCAGGGATTGGGACTCTAGAAGCTGAACGGCAGATGGAGATCTGTGGGATAGCTCCACGAGAGTATTACGCATTGTTAGAACATAAACTATACTAGTGGTTCTGTAAGAACAGTAGACTTCGCGAGCCCTTATAACTATGCAATAGCTTTCGATGTTTTCCTCTTTCACTTTACTTTTCCTTTTAGACTTTTGAGCAAAAAGTTGTATAAGTTTAAGCGATTACTCGCGTTCCTCTAGTGGTGTCTACGGATTTGTCTTGCAAAGGCGGAGAGGATTGCGTAGTCTGATTAGTAAAGGCTGGTATACATTTTCCGAAAAAAAAAAAGAAATCCTACAGTAAGCTTCTCCCCTTACCCCCACCGTTTATTTTTTTTACAACATCTTGTATCAAGAATCAAATCCTTAGTGTGTCTTTCAAATTTAATTGAAATCCGTTGATAAATAACGCTAAAGCAAACTTACCCCCTTTTCCCCCTTATTTTCCCCCCAGTCAAAAATCGTGATCGATTAAAAAAAAATCAAGGAACATGTGTGCCAATTTTCATAAAAATCGCTTGTAAAATGCGACCTGTACACGAGAACAAACCGACAGCCGTCACAAAGCGGCCAAAAGCATTTTTGGCAAATCTCGAAACTGAGACGCTTCGCTCGCTAGATTAATAAAATCACATCATCAACAGCCCATTTAATTCACTGATGGACAAAGCTTCCTCCATATCCGGAGGGATTTGCCTTAATCAATGCCAGGTTCGATCCCCAGGGGAGTACAATATTGTGCTTGGTTTGATTTGTAGTATGATATTTTTAAAGTCTGGCTACCACCATCTTACCTAAGTCTGTCACCTAACAATTCTAAACTGTTGTGTTCCGGCATTTAGAGGTAAGATAGCCAGTCCCTCAGAATGTTGAGGATTCCGGGTGAAGTGCGCCTCCGAATTCGGCCTTATCATAACTTGAAACCAAATGAGATGACGACCAAGCTCAAGAATAAAAACAGCATTGGTCGTCACAGCAACGGTGCTATACAATACACAGAAGGAAGCTGATGCCCATCTGCTGGTGAGATCCCTTAGTTCGATTTTTAAATCGCGACCACTATGGTGGATATGAATAATACATACAGGGGTTTTCATGTAAAACTTTCTACGCAACGCTTGATAGCACGCCTAGCTTACGAATTATTTGATCGTCTTGTATTATTATAGGTACCATATCGTGTTTTTATCAATAACTCCTTGTTTTACATACAACAGCATGTTTGGCGCGACAAGCTCCATAAACTTCTTCTAGGAACATATTACATGAATTCCTGCCATAATTTAATTATCATGCTAGTTAATAGCTTTTTTTAGAATGGCCGACCCATTCTCCTGACCTCGAAAGTAGCTCTCATCCTTGCCTGTGTAAGGCAAGGATGAGCCTATGGTCTCTTCTTGAAGACATTAGGGTCGTAACACATTGTGAATATAGACACTGGAAGTTTACTCCGAGTTATGACTTTTGTTGCATTTAATTACTTACGACTTTTTTCCCTTCAAAGATTCATCTCTGATCCCTACTCAGAACGTGGATTATGAGGATCACCTACTAGGAAGTAGTTAGAGACTAACCGAACTAACGTTCGGCATAGCCCACGATTTGTTCTCAATCACAGCTAGTTCTCAATACGTGACAGGTTGCAAGCCCATCACCGCTTAGCGGAATACTAGCCAGTGACACATGCCATTCAGATTTTTGTTCCTAGTGACATGCCGGTTTCCTCACAATATAACCTTCACTGTCAGAGTCACTCTCACTCTATATCCATTGTAAAATAAAAACGCAACCAACTTCATGGTGTAAATTTTAGGCGTGGTGTCAATTATTGCGCGCGCATCGTAAAAAAATCTTATTTATTCATCATTTTTCACAAACGCGCCAAAAGAAGTAGGCTTCAAAAAGATTTACCACAGTGTTTTTATCCAACAGATCGATGATTCAATAGGTATCAATATAAAGGTTGTATTAACCGTTTACGTATGCAATGATAATCGAGTATGATTAAGATTAAAAAAGTGAAGTTTATGTCGTTGTGACGTGCGCATGCGTTGGTTACAATTACGTTGACCTTTCGCAGTGTACTCTCAATGCAGTAATACAACTACCACGATCATTTTGACAAAGTCATCATTGTTTTGTTTTTTTTAAGTGAAGCTCCTTTACATGTGATCTTAGACGCAGGAAAAAAAATACCTTAATATGTAGTGACGCCATCTTTTACCGTAACAAATTTCTTTTAAGTCTTTTAGTGTCAATAAAGTTAAATGGAAGACGTTATCGCAAACTATAGTCCATCAAATCTACGGATGTGAACCAAATAATCGCCATCGAAAATGTCCGATATCAATAAGAAATTGAAAAATCTATATTAATACTTTATAGGTAGGAAATAATCGCTTACTTTTTTGATAAAACTCAGATAGAAAATAAAAAAATATGTAGCGGTTAATTAATACCAAATAAATTAATTATTTCTGCTATTTTTTTTTTCAAGGTGGCCACTCTTTTGGAGGTTGTATTGTACATACTTGTGCCTACGGAGTGCACTTCAACTTCTTTATTTTAGCTTGCAACCGTTTCACCGATTCTACCAGTGACAAGTGACGTAATGAAAGTGTCAAACTTGTGAGATAAAAAAAATATCGAGAGAGATTCGGTAAAAGCGTTTTTTTTTGAAAGACAAATGCCATGACAAAGATAATTGGGAAATCCGGCACTGTATGTATGTATGTATGTGGCGATATTACTTATTCTAGAAAATGTAAGTAGTATGTTTGTTCATGTCATGTCAAGGGAATAAGAGGGAATCAAAACCTTAGTTTGTCTGTACGTACGTTGTTAACCACACCCATAAAACGTACTTAAGAATTAATGACCTAAGCACAAAAATAAGAAAATATTCATACTTCGTTCTTTCAATAGTCATCTAATTGGGATACCTGCGGAACTCAATTCTACTAGGTTAAAACCTAGTACAAAAGAGTCCCTATTCTATACTACAACATGGAATCCAATAAAACTATATTTGAAGTTTCAAAGGTTTCCTTTCTATCCCCAAGTAGAATGATCCTGTTCCTAAAGTACATAACAAATACCTAATCCTAGTAACATACAAAAAAACCTAAAAGTTCATGTATTAATACAGCGTAATTTGTCCTAAAACACATTACTTGCTTAAAGATCCGAATTTAACGATCTGGTAATACCTATGTACAGTAAGTACTTACCTTTTACGAGTAAGTGTTTTCTACTCGAGATTCAATGGTAATACTTCTCGAAGATAAAAAGATACAAGACTATATAGACTAAGAGTGTCTGACCGTCTCCAGGGAGTCTGTCCTAAAGGTTCCCACGATGTACTTCCTTTCGTTTCTCACTTCTTCGAGATTCCAAATTGTAGTTGGGATTAGACATGGAACCTAGAAATCTTCACAAACACAACTCCTTTACTCCTTTAACAGATGCTTCCCAGACACCCATACACGTATTTCAAGAGGACTATTGGTAAAATTGTGGTGAAATTATTAATTTCCTCAAAACATGACTTTGATATTTTTACCGATTATTTGGAAACTAAAGAATTTTAAACTGTCGCAGCACTACTGTAAACAACTTAATAACATAACGTTGCATAAACGTGAACTTCAATGACAATTTTACAGATTTTTTGTGCTTTAAACTAGTTTTACGAGATTCAAATATAGATTAATGTACAGGAATGTTTAATAAATATAATGATTTATCTAAGTAAATAATTTTTCAACATAATAAGAATAACTGTTTGTAATATTTGGTGTCTACGTTTGAACAAAGTTATAGCGTTATAAGAAATGCGAAACGTCAAAACTGATTTCTTAGATTTTGAACATTTTTAACCAAAAGCTTGCAAAGTGTTGTTATACATGTTGAAACACGGGTTTTACTCACGTTTACTACTTATAGTTGATTAAGGCACAACTTGGTTGTGCGGTGTGAAACGCGACGTCGAATAAGAAGACTGTTCACACCGTGACTGCGATCTCATCCGGGAATCACACTCACTCTGATGATGATTCACAGACAAAACCGAAACGTAGTTGGTGCCTACCGAATAACCTATGAATACTTGAGAAAAATCCGTGTTTATAAAAAATTGTTTTAGAATCGCAATACTCATTCGTAAATGTCCAACTGTTATGGGAAAATCCGTGTTTAAAAAAAATATAAGTTATAGAATCTCAACATTCATTCGTAAATGTCCAACTTTTATAGAATTTAAACAAATAATACACAACTTGCATACTTTAGCGATGAAAAGCTAATTTGTCAGTTTATGATGCGTAGGAGTCGATTTATTGATTGATGACTTTAATCGCGCTGGCGAAACAGTTTATTATAAAAATAAGTAATTTTTGATCAAAACTTTAAGATGTGGTCTTAGTTTTTTTTTATTGTACAACGGGTAAGGTTCCAAGTAAAAAGTTAAAAAGATAAGGCCGAAGGTGGAGGTGCACTTCACCCAGAATCCTCAACAATCTGAGGAACTGGTTATTTTACCTTTAAATGCCGGAACACAAGAATTTTTAGAATTATTGTTATGGCGACAGAATTAGGTAAGATGGCCAGGCGGACGTAAGCAAAGTCCTACCACCAACCAAACCAAGCATAAAATTGTACTCCCCCCGGGGGATCGAACCCGGGTCCTCTGTATATGAAATCGGTGGGTTGAACCACTACACCACAGAGGCGGTTAAAAGTATAAGATTTTTAAGGTTTTGTACCCAACGAGTGCCAACGGGACCTTATCACTAAGCCTTCGCTGTTCGTCCGTCTGTCCGCCTGTATTTCTGGCTATATCTCATGATGTAATAGGTATACAGTTGAAATATTCAGAGTGTGTACTATAATTTTCCTACATTAGGGGGCTGTATTATAAGTACGTATTTAAAAAAAAACAGTGTGCTATCTAGTTTACATTACAAGCTTTGCTTAGCTAGATGGAACTGCTGTTTTTTTATTCTATTGCCGCTAACAATAAATTAAACATTCAAGAAACTTGGTTTTTATGCCTTGAAAAGGGTGCATGTAAAGTTTTTAGACATATCGACTACACAAACAGCCCGTTACAGTACTTGTAAGCTTTGAGCCTCCTCCAAAACTGAAGTGCGTTGCCATAATCACCAAGCTTGATCGACGGAACACTGATCGTATAAACAGCGATCGCTATCATTTCCACAGGAGATATGGAGGTGTCCAATGTTTTTTTACCGTACGACAGGGAAGCGTCTTGGCCTTCATCTCACCTGGTTTAAAGTCATGATAAGGCCGAAGGTGGAAGCGCACTTCACCCGGAATTCTCAACACACTGGGGAACTGGTGTTCTTATATTAATGCTGGAACACAACAATATTTATTGTTACGGTGACAGACTTATGTAAGATGGTGGCAACTAGCCAAGCAGACTTAAACAAAGTCCTATCAACAACCAAACCAAGCACAAAGTTGTACTCCCCTGGGAATCGAGCCCGGGACCTCTGGAACTGACACCTATGGGCGAACCACTAAACACAGAGGCGGCTCATGCCCAATAGTGGTAGTTTATGGACTGATAACGTGTTCATGTGAAAAATCCTATCGCACATCGTTTCTCCTTAGCTACTGAGATGAATGTTAGTATGACGGCTATATTTAACGGAGTACATGTCATTAAGCAACTTCATATTACACGTAGGTTCAAATAAGTAGCACTTAAGCGGTCACTTAAATTTATGCTCTGTAATGGATCGCTTGTATTTTAAGTGACCACAACATTCCATGCTTTTAGTTGAATTGTGACGACCTCAAAGCGACGTTAAGCGACATTCTTCCTTACTCCTAGCTTAAGCTAGGAGCATTAGCTTAGCTATAGTTTTAAATAAAGCTAATACCTAGGTAAAAAAAGTCGCGAGTCGGTTACTTTACTTTAAAATTTCCGAGGATTCATTTTTTATCCGAAAGAAAGAAGAATGAAAACTTCCGTAAGGTATGAATTTCCTAAAATTACTTTTCCAACTACTGTCCTCTAATATTTATTTTTATATTTAATAATTTTAGTGACCCTGAAAACTTTATAACTGACTGTAGGTGATGTAAAAGCTTGTGGTTCACAGGACGTAGTATATATACATATATATAGCACAGCTACGAGTATTTGAACTACTACGCAAACTAAAACAGTTATAGAGAACTGTCTGTAAGCGAAGAGATTATAGCTAAATCTTCCGACTTTGGAAATGGCATATTTGTGTGGTTCCTTTAATGATGAACGAATACATTAAAATGTTTAACTTAACACCATCCAAAAACTTGGTTGGTGGTAGGACTTTGTTTAAGTCCGCCTGGCTAGCTACCACCATCTTACAACGTATCTCTCCATAACAACAAATTCTAAACTGTTGTGTTCCGGCAGTTATAATAAGTGAAGTGCGCCTCTAGCTATGTATTGAAAAAAAAATGATACTATTATATCCGTAATCTAGTTCATATATTACAAGCTTTACTTAGTTTGGGACTAGATGGCACTGTGTAAAATGTCCTGTAATATTATTATTATTACCACCATTGGCCTTATCATAACTTGTAACCAAGTGAAGACCGATGAAATAAGAAATAGAAGCGATGTTTTCCACGCAATATATAAATACTTTGTGTATTTAATTTGGCTAGTGAGACTTGTGATATTACGGCGCAATTTACCGAGTTCAGTTGGTGCGCAGAAGTGCCTTGCATTTAATAGGCTGCTTCTGGGAAAACCCACTCCATCGCAGATATCATCTTCACTAGGTTAGGCCCAGGCAAGCCTCGAGGTCAAGCTTTAAATAAAAAAACGACTTTATCTTAACAATCTAGATGGTTAGGATTACACGAGCGATGATGACGTTTTACGAAAGTATTGTCTAGTATTCTGTGGCTCAAAGGTCCGATTCTACTGAACCAATTGCTTTCCTATGACAATGGTATTGTTACGCCAGTCAGAAACGTCTAGAATATTCGCGAGCCTTCGCATAGTTCCGAGAAAATAAGACAATAACAACTTGTTTATCAATAACACAAAAGGATGATTTATGACCGCCTTGCCAGATTACGCAACAGTTAGCGGCGCGACCATTCCCGCGCTTACTAGAACTTTCGATAAAGTTGGATATAAATTAACGCGCGATTCGGAAGCGAGGAGTATTCGATTACGATACAGCGAGATAACATCAAGTTATATTTGAGTGCGATAAAAGTGTTTAGGGATTCGGAAGTATAACTAAGTAGTGTTGTACTGCGTTTGAGAGTAATTGGTTTGGTGCTGAATAAATGTGTCTTATTTTGAGGTTGTTTTAATTCTTACGAACCCTAGCTCGTAAAAGTATTGTCGTAGAATGGCCAAATGCGCTCTATGGTATTCTAGTGACACCAATGTCATAGTGAAGCGAATAGTTTAGTAGAATCGGGGTCCAGGCTTTATGTTCAGTCATTCGCGATCCTGAGAATGCAGGGTCGCATGAATATGAATGGTGATAGGCGTTGGAGTGCACTTTTAGGATAGGCATTCATGTCATCTGCATACCTGCACTGGACCCGTAACCCGTGACACATGCTAGACACGTGCCTACGTATAATACATTTGCATCACGTCCAATGCTGTGGCACAAACATTCATTTTATAGAAAAAAATATACGAAAATAAAACCGTTTGTTCGATCCTGGGCACTTATTGTGTAAGTGAGCTGGTAATCAACGTCGACTTCATTTTTGACAATTGGAACCTAGCCTAGACATCAACTGTCACTATCATCTTAATTTTTGACAAACTGGGTTTGACCATTGGTCATCGACTTGAAGTTCGCTGGTAATGGATTTCAAGTTATGCAATTAGGTTTCTGGTTCAGTTTGATAACGTTTTTAAGCCCTGGTAGGGGAAAACCTTTTTTTTTTAATCATAACAGTGAGCTTGTGACGATAGGAGCAATCAGGAGGAGGCTTTTTCCCAGCAGGAGGCTTTTTCCGGCTTATCTAAAGATAATCCTGATGTGTCCCATTGCTTAGTTGCATTGCGTTTATTTATTCACTAAAAATCAACTAACGGCGGATACGCACACATTTTAAGGCAAAAATATAGTATATCAGATATAATATATTTTTGCCTTCACAAATTTTAACAGTAACAAAAAATTTTAACAGTTACCCAGTTCATAAATTCTGCTAACAGACAGAAAACAGACGGACATACAGACAGTGGAGGCTTAGTCATATCCCATTGGCAATTTTTGGGTATGAAATCTAAAAATGACAAAATCATTTTCTAATATGTCTATCCCCCTTGGTAGGGAAAGATGGAACAGACCTTATTTTAACATCTTAACAGAAAGCTCAGGGTTGTGAATATTTGAGAATTCAGGGAGCGGCCCTTGCTCAACAGTGGGGACACATCAGGATCATTATCGTCGTTAATCGTTATAGTAAAAAACATTGACATAATGTTATATTGTATTTTGGTAATTTTGGTAACTATATAAAAATATTTAAATCAAATTTAAAACTGACTGTCTATTCCGTTCCATTTCGACAGTAAAATGTGTAAAGGCCATCTTCTAATTTTCGCATAACTTGTTAATTATTTTACTTGACTTTAATCGATTCTCCGTTATGATTATTATTGTCTCGTAACACTTAAAACAATTAAGTCTCCTCTAGAATGGCATTAGAGAGGTAAATACATATTTGGTTTATGCAACATTTGTCTTTATGATATGCCACAGTAGCGTCCAAGTACTGTAATGTCTTGAGTATCAATTTATCTACTGTTATGTTGTTTGCTGTGTTCTTGTGACGGTAACGTGTTTTTGAACGCTACTGCCACTAAGTAGCCACGAAGTTGCATTCTTGTATATTTACACCTAGGTGGTGTAGTTGCCGTCGTAAGCCATGACTTTATCCAATATCTGGCTACTCACTGGCTAGCTACCACCATCTTACCTAATTCTGTCGCCTTAGCAACAATTCTTAAATTGTTGTGTTCCGGTATTTTAGAGCTAAGATAGCTAGTTCCTCAGTTTATTGGGAATTCCGGGTGAAGTGCGCTTTCACCTTCGACCTTATCATGACTTGAAAAATCTGATGAGATGAAGGCAAAGCACGTTGTCATTGTACAATAAAAAAACCTTTTTAAGTGTACCCCATATGACAAAAAGTTCAGGCTCTAGTAGGTCTAGTGGTTCAACCCACCGATTTCAGATCCAGAGGTCTCGAGTTTGATCCCCAGGGGACTCCCCTGGGGATTTTTTTATTTGACTTAAACATAGTCCTACCACTAACCAAACCGAGCACAATATTGTACTCTCAATATTGTGCTTGGTTTTGGTTGATGGTAGGACTATATTTAAGTCAAGCTTGCAACCACCATCTTACCTAATTATGTCGCAATAGCAATTCTAAAATTGTTGTGTTCTGGCATCTAAATGCCAGAACACAACAATTTTAGAATAGGTAAGATAGCCAGTTCCTCAGTTTGTTGAGGATTCCGGGTAAAGGGCGCCTCCACCTTCGGCCATATCTTAAAAATTAAGTAAATTAAAATATAATTAACAAACACTTCAAACTACCATAAACCTTATTCAAAACTACTCTTATTAAACTGCAGGAAAACAGTAAACATCCGAAAACAAGCAAAACAAGTCGCAATTCTAGATTCCCATTCGATACACGCTAACATCCAGATAATTGTTATTGCATGCGTACGCGCACCTTACTTAGTTCTAGGCCCACATCGTCTGTAACTTGAGACTTGTAAAATACAGTTAAGGTTTGCCTCAGCTTAAGGTAGGTACGCTATATATGGTGGTATGGTGTAAGAGTATGAAGGTATAAGGTGAAGAGTATTAGAGTCCTTGTAAAAGGGCTTGTTCGAAAAAATACATTGTGGATTCAAAAACGTGAAATTCACACATTTTTTTTTTATACGACAGCGAGGTGCTTGACTTTCTTCCCGGAATCTTCGACAAACTGAGGAACTGGTTATCTTACCTCTAAATGCCGAAACACAAACATTTTTAAGAATTGTTGTTATGGCGACAGAATTAGGTAAGATGGTCAGACTTAAACAAAGTCCTACCACCAACCAAATCAAGCACAATATTGTACTCCCCTGGGGATCGAACCCGGGACCTCTGGGTCTGACACCGGTAGGCGAACCACGAGACCACAGAAGCGGTTATGATATATTATGAAATTCAATGTTATGATGTTCCATATGGGATTCCTAATTGATTGAATCACTACGAGCAAAGGTTTCTTAGTTAGAGTTCCTCCTATTTACAGGAAACCTTCTTACACGCACTTACCCCGAGGTATCACTTTAATCGCTATTGGGTCATAAATAGTGAGGTGACAACTTGGAAATCATCATCATTACCTATTATCATCTTAATGCAAACATCTAGGATCACAAGTGGTCAACTTTAAAATCAAATATTGCAGATCTCGGTCATATAGTATTCTTTTAATTAACACGATTAGTAATAATGGATACGGGTATATTGACTCGAGAAACGGGTATTTATCGCGTATTTTACCTTTATTAAATAAAGGTAAAATACACCATAAATACCCGTTTCTCGAATTAAAATTATGTGTTCTAATCGCGAAAGTAAAAAATTGAAACGGGTATTATTCGCGCGTTTATGGAATAACACCCGTTTTCAATATTACTCGGTGTGATAGTTCACAAAATCACGTGAAAAGCCGCAGGCGGGTAGTACTTACATGATACACCCCCGAGCTTTAGCACCGAACTAAGGAAAACCATCCAAAGCAACCTCAAGGCAAACGTTCAATACATAAATGTGAAATTTATTCAAATGTAATAGTTGTTTTGACGGTGAGTTTAAGTTATCTGCACTTGAGTAAGATAGCCATAGAGATAAAATTTGCACTGAAGATTCACAAACCCGCGGGAGTTAATATAATCTGTCTATACGATTGTGAAGGCGTCGTAGAAAATCAAGTAATCACCGAGCGAGCGAAGCGTCTCAGATTCGAGATTGGCCAAATATGCTTTTGTCCTCTATAGGTCGCATTCATCAACCGATTTTGATGAAAATTGCCACAAATTTTTCTTGATTTACTTAAATTTTTTAGTCGATTGCAATGTTTGATCAGGGGGAAAATAGGGTGGAAAAGGTTTGAAAGTTTGCTGTAGCGAAAGACACACTAAGAATTAAATTCTACACAAGATGTTGTGAAAAAAAAAACAAAATTGAAGTGTGGAGGGGGAAAAGGTTAAAGTTTGCTGTAGGATTCCAACTTTTGATTCATTTTCGGAAAATTTATACCTACGTTTACCAATCAAACTACGCAGTCCTCTCCGACTTTGCAAGACAAATTCGTAGACACCAGGTTCGATCTCCTCATCAGACCGAGGGAACGCGAGTAATAGCAAAAACTTACCCCATATTATGCTCAAAAGTCTAAAAAGAAAAGTGAAAGAGGAAAGCATCGGTTATTGCATAGTTATAAGGGCTTGCGAGGTATTCTAGGTCTACTGTTCTTAGAGAACCACTAGTCAAACAACCGCTTGTCCACCGCTGGACAGAGCAACCGCCACCGCACCCGGATCGGTATTTGGTCCAAATGATAATGTGAAATAAAGGAAGTAACAGTTTTGATTCTATTACATAGATTGCAGTTAACATTTCCTTTAACGGGTAGGAAAACCGTTTCAAAGCATAATCCAGGGAAAATTATTCATAATCGTACATTTTAAGCCGCAGTTTTAGTCTGAGCCATGATAAAAACCTAGAAATGATTGCTGGAGTCTCTTGATTGGGCATATGCAAGTGTTATGCGCATTATAATCCGTGTGTTTGCATATTCTACGCCTTCATTACCGTTATATTGACGTACAACAAATTCAAAATTGTCAGCAACTTTGTAAAAGTGAGCAATCCAACTATGCATACTCAGCGGACGAAAATTATCTTATTTTCGTCCGCTGAACTTTGATTTGGGGTAGCTGTGATCTACCTACTAGTGGTCTATCCAAGGCAACGGACTCGTTATCTTGTGCTAGTGGTTACGGGTCACAACAAGCCTCATAGATCAGTCGGTAGTAACTCCGCCTTCTACGCTGTCGGCTGTGGGTTCGATTCCCACCCAGGACAAACATTTGTGTGATGAATATAGATGTTAGTTCTGTGTGTACCCAAATGTTATGTATGATATCTTTAGGTCGTATCTATTTACAAAAAGTATTTAAGTATTCTGTCCGTAATCTCGTTCCCATATTACTAGCTATGCTTAGTTTGGGGGCTAGATGGCGCTGTGTAAGATCAATGTCCAGTAATTAAAAAAAACATTGCTAGGACCTGTAAAGGATCCGTCTGGCTAGCGACCGAGTGAAACAGGAGGGTCCTGGTCTGGAAACAAGTAAGAAAGTAAAGTCCACTTGACAATTTCAAGTCAAGCTGGCTTTCATTGCAGTGGTCTTCTGGAAGCTGACCAGTTTCATTAATTCATACATTAACATTTGAATTCCAAATATTAGGTAAAAGTTAGTAAAGTAACAGACTCATGATGACTCTTTTCCCATTCGAGAATTCCCCTCTGATAAATTAATATCCGAGTAAGTATGTGAATCTTATTTTGGCACGTATTTTTTTTTTATTCCCTTAAACAGTTGCATAAATAAAGCTATATCGCTATTGATTCATGGAAAATATTCATTTTTTTATTCTAAATGCGTAAATTTTGCGAAAAATGGGGTATTTTTCAGAAAGATCGAGTTTACTACTAGTTTTACTATGAAAAACCCCAAATTTAAGATTTTTCCTCTACGCACCAATAATAAAACTCCGTTTGGTTTATTTATGGTTACACCAGTCAATAAAGGTCGTTTACATTAAATCATCTGCTAAATGTCATAAGAAGCGAAGCGGTCGGTGCGTCCGCTGCAGATTTGGCCGCTAAATATGCACTAAAAGTACCAGCTATGAAAGTGTTTTTAGGTCAGTAGTGTAAGATCTTTACTGCCATAGCGTATACTTTACAATTTAACAGGCACACTCTAGTTATATGAGCTTAAAAGCGTAGATAGTATAGTTTTAATAGAGAAGTGCAATAGTATTTGTTTCCGCGGCTTAGCGGCAATTTAGTAGAAATTGTGGGCAAGATACAAGATTTAATGTTTTTTATGTATATATATGTAAGTAAGTATATCATGATAGATTCACATATTTATATACTTTGGTACCTACTTTATATTTTAGTAAGGACAGTCGCCTGAACTAATACGTACCTCTATATTCTTCTGTTTTATATTGACGTCTGCTAAATTACTTTTTTGTTCAAGTCTGAAAGATATAACCCTTCACCAAATTAATAACATATCTACCAGATGTGGATACAAAGCCATTTTTTAAATTATTAAATGTAATACAGATTAGTTTTATTTAAATTAGTATTGTTTTGCAGGTTGAATCATTTATTTCATCTGCATACATTCCAATCATTTATTCTTGTTTCACTAAATAACTATCAATCAAACTTGTACTAAACTTTTCAATGATAATTGTCTAGAAGAGATTCTCCTATAGTACGTTTAAGCGATTAGACTGTCCATTGTAATTTTGGTTTTTTCTTACTATTTATTGCCCTATATTATTATGTAATTTATTTATATGTTTTAGTATTGGTCGGGCGTCATAGTCAAATATTTTTGTTCGGTAAGATTTTTTTAGCAAATCTACCGAATGTTCGGAATCGCGACCAGCACACAAGGAGATAGGCAAGAATAAGCTAGTTTTTTTTTTGGCGGCCTCGAGTAGGCAAATGACCGTGTGGGTCGTCTGCCAGCAAGGTGGATATGAATAATAGACAAATGTGCGGCTCGTGATGATAATGATTTTGAAGAAACGAATTTTCATTCATTTTTATTTATTGTACGACGGGTATGTGCTTGGCTTTCATCTCACCTAATGTTCAAGTTAAGCTAAAGCCGAAGGTGGAAACGCACTTCACCCGGAACCCTCAATACTGAGGAACTGGCTATCTTACCTCTGAATGCCGGAACACAACAATTTAACAATTGTTCTTATGCGACAGAATTAGGTAAGATGATGGTAGCCAGGTGGACTTAAACAAAGTCCTACCACCAACCGAAGCACAATTTCATAATTCAAGATCCAAGGGAATATTCCTGTCCCTTACTCTGACAGACTATCAATCTAAGCTTCGCTTTCCTACGTCGAACTTCAATCATGAATGCAAATGTACTTCCCGCAATGGCCGGCGGAAGTGGCCGGTCGGAAGTGACGTAACAGCCCGCCCGCGCGTGAAGCCCCAAGCTTGCCAACCTGGCGGGTATCAACTTATCAGGATAACGGTTTTTGTTGTGCTCTGATGTGGCTTAGCTTTATGCAATAATAACTACGTAGCATACAGATACAGACCAACATGGATCTTGTCTCAATAAACGTGAGCATTGATGACTTTTTTATAACGACGGGAAACGCTTGGCTTTTATCTCACCTGGTTTTCAAGAAGTAAGGTAGGGGATCCACTATTTAAGGAAAACCCCTTTATAGAGCTATTAGAGTTAAGGTGCACTTAGAAAGGATTTTAGAAGATTCTCACCGTAGGAACAAAATTGTTTTATTAGAAATTGATAAATTACACAGACCAAAAACAATTTAAAACAGCGCCATCTATACTCAAATGAAGCATAGCTTATATATATATGGGAACTAAATTACGGATAGAATACTTCAATACCTTTTTTTTTGTAAATACATACTTATCATACAATACATCACCCAAAAATATACCTAACCTTGGTGAAACTCAGTGTTCAACATTTTATGCTATAGCGGATGTTTTAGCACTTTTGAATACCTAATACCTAGATTGATTTGTAGGATGCGTGGGCTATTGCATAATTTTTACATTCATTGACCTCAACTCAGCGATTTTGTTTGACAATATTTCGAAATCATGATTGATGGATCATCAAAATATTGAAATGTTTTATGATTCTTATAATTTTCTTCGTCATCGTGCGTTATTTACATGGCTGAGGGTTTTTAAGGCTTTTGAAGAAGAGCATCGCTTGCGATGAGTCTGAGATCTCTTCCACCACGCTCGTCTCAACTTCTCGGAACCTTAAATATAGTTACCAGCCTTAAAAACCTTGCGTGATAATTAAGACCCCGTTGGGAACCGCAACACCGTTTCTAAAAGGAACGAATTTTTAATGTACCACAATCAGTGATATCTTCACTGACCGTAACATATCAATTTCTTGAAACATGCATGTGATTCGGAGCGAAATGAAGTTGTCCATGTAAATATGCCTTGTTTTTGAACAAAAAATGGAAAAACCACTCAATTGGCCGCCCAAATAGTTTTTGAGCTTCGGAGAGGTTTAAGAGCAATCGTGACCAAAGAGGTCCAGTCTTTGATTACCAGGTGGCTTAGTTAGCTACCATGTTATCCGGTTTTATAAATGATGGGTTGGCTCGTTACCAGAGGTGTCTAGCTCTAAGCTAGATCAAGAATGAGCTTTACGTAACTACTCGTGTAAGGGACTTCTGCAGGCCCCTCCTGTCGCAAGCCAGGAGAACCTTTACCGGTCACACATAGTGTGGTACATGGCTACCACACACTAAACATACCACACAACTTGCCTTTAGTGGTAGGAGTTCATAACTTCTTGGACACAAACCGCGACACACGAAACGTAAAATGGCACAAAAGGCAAAATGCTGATGACCCCTCGTAAGTGCCAAAGGTACATTCAATCTAATACGGTACGCGTATTGTGGCTAAGTGGTGATTAGTCATGGTGGCCATGGGTTTACGCAGTTTTCGGTCAAGCACCTCTCGCGTGAGGCGTAACTACCGACCATCGTATCAATCGCCGTGTGAGGGTTTCTACTACGCACACTGCTTAGGCTATACAAATCATTGTTGCAGTCAGTTTCTATGAAACAACTGCTGCATCAAAACTATGCATCGAATTGCCCAGCTGAGCGTCGTCGAATACATTATAGTCTCATTCGGTTATAGCCAATTTATAGTTAAAAATTAACAGGTCATGCATAAGAATATTTAAATAACAATAGTAACATACCTACAGACTCACGACGTTTTTCCCCTTCGAGTATCACCTCCGATCATTACCCAGAGTCAGGTCAGAGGCACGTCCAAATTTACGTTTAGCATATGTCTACGATTTGCAAGCAGAATGCAAAATTCAATACGCGACAAGCCCATCGCACCTTAGCAGAATATAAGCCAGAGATACATGCCATTCGAAAGTTTGGTCCTAGGGACATACCGGTTGTTTGGTACAACTTTTTTTTTATAGTACGAAGGAGAAACGCTGAGCCTTCATATCACCCGTTTTCATGATATGATAAGGCCAAAGATGCAAGCGCACTTCACTCGGAACCCTAACAAACTGAGAAACTGCTTGCCTTACCTTTTTAATGCCGGAACACAACCATTTTTGTTGTTATAGTAGACATTCTTAGGTATGATGGTGGTAGCAAGCCAGCCGAATTTAAACAAAGTCCTATCACCAACCATTTTTTGTGAAAATCAGAAGCGTCGATCGTACCACGGAGCACCTTGCGCACTATTACATTCTGATTGTACGCTCAGAGCTAGCTGGTTTGTAGGGAGTTGTATCCCAGACATGCTTGGAGAAACCCGGTCGGGTATATATATCACAGGATAATGAAGAAGAAGAGGATTTAACCGCCTCTGTGGTCTAGTGGTTCAACCCACCGATTTCAGATCCAGAGGTCCCGGGTTCGATCCCCAGGGGAAGCAATATTGTGTTTGGTTTGGTTGGTGGAAGGATTTTGTTTAAGTCCGCCTGGCTAGCTACCACCATCTTACCTAATTCTGCCGTCATAATAACAATTCTTAAAAAAAAAATGTGTTCCGGCTTTTAGAGGTAAGATAGCCAGTTCCTCAATTTGTTGAGGATTCGGAAGTGCGCCTCCCCCTTCGGCCTTATCTCAACTTGTGACCAGGTGAGATAAAGGTGCTTCCCCGTCGTTCAATAATATAATAATAATAATAATACCCGAAAATCAGTTTGCAGAGGAATCTAAGAAACTGAGCTATCTTCACTAACAGAGCGTACGTACTCATTCGATTTCAGACACAACAGCTTGACTCAAGCTTGCTCCGCACTAGAGCCCCGAACAAAAGCCGCACAACATTATCATTGCGAAAGTCTCGAGCGTTTCTCAGAAGCCAAGTCTCTGAAAAGACTTCTTGGCAAGAAACGTGACTTTTTGTTTGGAAATGTGGGCCGAAACCCTCGTTGTGCGTGTCTGCCCCTGGCTGCTTTATACAAATTCTTTGCATAATCATTTTCATTATTACTGTCGCTGCAATATTTTAACCGACTCTGAGGTCTAGTGGATCATCCACTGATAAGTTATAATTCAATACGATTGTAAAAAAATTGTTGATGAAATAAATGAAATGAAATGAGATATAAGATCCAGAAGTCTCGGGTTCGATACCCGGGGGGTACAATATTGTGCTTGGCTTGGTTGGTGGTAGGACTTTGTTTAAGTCAAGCTAGCAACCACCATCTTACCTAATTCTGTCGCCATAATAACAATTCTAAAATTGTTGTGTTCCGGCATTTAGAGGTAAGATAACCAGTTCCTCAGACTGTTGAGGATTCCGGGTGAAATGCGCCACTACCTTCAGCCTTATCATAACTTAAAAATCAGGTGAGATGAAGGCGACTTCCACGTCGTACAATAAAACTTATGAATAAACGTGCGTTTCCGGGGGAAGCGCATTTCACCCGGAATCCTCAACAAACTGACGAACTGACTTACCCCTAAATGCCGGAACTCAATAATTTCAAGAATCATTGTTTTGTCGACAGACTTAGGTAAGGTGGTGGTAGCTAGCCAGGCGGACTTAAATAAATCCACCAACGAAACCAAGCACAATATTGTACTCCTGGGGATCGAACCCGGGACCTCTGGATCTGACACCGATTAGCAAACCACTAGTCTAGTGGTTTGCCTATCATGTCAGACACCGGCATCGTGGTCTAGTGACTAGACCACAAAGGCGGTTGATTGACGACTAACTTTTCAAATAATTTGAAAATAAAAAGGAAAACTTTAGCAATGCCATAATCTCACCACCAGCTGTTTTGCAATGGTTAGATACCCTCCGACAATAGACCTACTCATAAATAGATAACTACCATCTATTGTTATGTATTTCCACAAGAGTGCGTACGCAAATAGCGGCACTGGGCCGCGACTGCAGACCGAATGGAAAATGCTATTGAAGTTGGCTTGAATATTTTATATTATTCTCACCTACGTTAGTCCAGATATATCGGTACTATTTCTATATCTCCTATTTCTCTGTTTTTAGCAACACTAAGGTGTTTTATTTTATTATTTCATTGTGTATAGTTTTGGTTCGGTATGCTTGATTGATGTGTTTTTTTTATATTATATTCTGCATGCTTATTTACATATTTTTTTTGGTTTTTAAATTTGTTAATCCTTTCTCTGTTTTCACGTCCGCAATAGGAGAAGGCCATTACGGAAGACCAACGCATCATGGAGACTTTTCATATGCGCATTGTTTTCCTAGGCTGTTTCTATAATGTTCATATTGATTTTGCTCCGAATAAACTATTATTCTATTCTATTCTTCTATTCTGATATATAAATACAAGCCTCATTGTTCAGTTGGTAATAACTCTGCCTTCTGCGCTATAGGCTGTAGGTTTGATTCCCATCCAGGACAAACATTTGTGTGATGAATTAGTTTTTTTTAGTTTGGGCACAAATGCCGCAGTGCAAAATTAATGTCCAGTAATATTTATGTTATTTATTTATTTTATATATGAAAGTCGTAAGTATATCTTCATTTACTTTTTATTTAACTTGGCGGCTCTGTAAGGTAGGCCAAAGAACAGGCCCTATTCCACTAAGCTCAACTCAAATTTCAACTCGTTGAACTAAATGTTTTTTTTTCCTATTATTTCAACTTCGTAACTTTTTTGTGAAAGTTGAAATAAAAGGAAATTTAAATGTATTAAAGTATATACAACGGTCAACAGGCAAACGTGAAGTCAGGTTTTTTATTGTACGTACTACGGGGAAGCGCTTGGCGTACTTCACCCGGAATCCTCAACAGTCTGAGGAACTGGCTATTACCTCTTAACTTGACCTCTTAATGCCGGAACACAGCAATTTAAGAATTGTTGTTATGGTGACAGACTCAGGTAAGGTGAAGCGCTTTTACACCTTCGGCCATACCATAACTTGACACCATGTGTGATGAACGCCAAGAGCTTCCCCATCGTATATATAAAAAAACAACACATAAAGTACAAAAGACCTGCCAAATTACAAGCCAACGGACATCCTCAAAGCGCGAAGCCACAAAGGAGCGGAAGAACAGATGGCCTGTGAACCATCGTTTCTCATGCCAATTTGCGACAAAAACTAGCGAAATTGAACCCTATACCAAAGCTATACGGTGCAGTAGGATTGGAAACCATAAGGCTATGATAACAATGTGGTTGTGTGGAACCCACATGATGAAGCTAATTTCCATTCATTAGTGGATGATTTTAAGTAACCATGGCAACCATTTTAATGCTTTTTCAAACAAAACTAAAGAATTCCAGGCACAGTGTACAGTTCTCGGAGCTTATTTTTAATACAATGTAAATATAGTATATTGATAAATGTTTAATATAGAGTTGTCTAGGATAAACGAAGATTAGTAGTGATTAGTAGCGAGATAAGAGTAAAGATATTTGCTTACTACACTAGTAAAGCAAACAGCTTTAAAAACCGGGACAAGTGCAGACACCGAAGGTTTCGACCCACATTTCAAGGCATCACGATTATTGTATTCATCAACAGTCCATTTGTGTACACAACTAGATGGAGCCTCCACCAAACCAGAAGGGTTTTGACAATCACCACGCTTGGTAGGCGGATTGTTGATCGCAGTAAAGGTGAAGATATTACACAGAAGGAAGCTGCTGCCCTTTTTTGGTGATATCTCTTAGTCTTAATTGGAGGAGTCGATTCTTAAGCCTTTTTTATACAGCGCCATCTAGTCCCAAACTAAAGCAAAGCTTGTAATATGGGTAAGTACTAGATTACGGACATAATGCATATACTTTTTTTTTGTAAATTCATACATATCATGCAATACAACACCCAAACACAGAACAAACATTCATATTCATCACACAAATGTTTGTCCTGGGTGGGAATCGAGCCCACAGCCTACAGCGCAGGCAAAAACGGCAAGAAAAGGGGCAAGGCAGAACTACTAATAACTGAGCTGTGAGGCTTGTCAATGTATTATTAATTAGTGTATTATTGAATATATTCAAAAAACAACAGACAATTAAATTGTCATGCCACCTTTTTATTTTTCAATAGAAATGGAATAGCATTTGATTTCGAGGCTTGCCTGGCCATTACCTGGGAACGGATGAGGTCGAAGATTCGTTGTGTTATATTGTATTATGTACGCTTGTAATTACAAAACTGTCCGTATCTTTAGTATTTTGTTGTATAACTTATAATTTACTTTGATATTCAGATATTTGCACATACCCACTATTTTTAAATTTCACTCTCTCATAAGGTTTGCTGGAAGAGAACTCTTTGCAGGGTTAAGCTCGCCTTTACCATGCTCATTCATTTTAAGTATGTTTATAATATATGCTGTATTTTGTGTGTGCAATAAAGAATAAAGAAGATGGAGTGAGACTGCCCAGGAACTGCTTTAAGCTCCACCTTGCTTAAAGATGCTTGTACGACACCCATAAGCGGAAAGGGTATCTGCCATTTGCATACTATAATTACGACCATAGCCTTTAGGTTGGTAAGCCACATCGTCTAGCTAGTTAAAACTATACTCTATTCCGCAGGCTTAAAGCTGTATTTGATGTACAGCATAGGCGGTCTTATCATCATGTGCAGCAAGCGTAGCGATGGGAGATTTATTTATGTCTTTGTATTGAGAGTAATTGTGTAGCTTTAGTGGTCACTGACAAAATGATTGGTTTCAGAATGAATGTATGTTTTTTTGTATGACTGAATGTTTTTTTATTTCTTAAAACACTACTTAAAATAATTGTAGCTAGGTAAAAAAAACAAATATTGGTAAAAATTATGTTGTAGGTAAAAGCTATTCAAATAATTCTAATTTTGGTGCCTGGAGCCTCCGGACCAGAGATTCTGAATCCCGGTTTTCAGTGCCCTATAAACAACAATAAACAAACGTAAAATTAGTTATATTTAATATACTTATCTATTGTTAATTCTGATATACATGTAAGAAAATAAGATGTAGGTATTTATGGCGCAGGTTATTATTTACTTATGTAGGTATTGCTGTTCTGACCAGCCTAGTTTTGATTTGACTAGCGTAAGCAAAGACAAGTTCAATTCAATTGTAAATAAGTTCCTTTTAGGCAAGCGTGCTGTACCTTAGGCCACATCTTTACTTGTTTTTCAAATGAGTTGGTGGTGAAACGCTTGGCTGTCAACAATAAAAAAAAGACAGTTAATTAACTTTTTTTAGACATTACCCTATCATCAGATCCAGAAGTCCCGGGTTCGATCCCCAAGGGGTAGGACTTTGGTTATATCTGCCTGGCTAGCTACCGCTATCTTACCTAATTCTGTCGCCATAGCAACAATTCTAAAAAAAAGTTGTGTTCCGGCATATAGAGGTAAGATAGCCAGTTCCTCACACTGTTAAGGATTCTGGGTGAAATGCGCTTCCACCTTCGGCCTTATAATACCTTGAAAAAAACAGCTGAGATTAAGGCCAAGAGTTTCCCCGTCGTACAATAAAAATAAAAATAAATCACCCACCACTTTTCATGCTCCTTTGGAAAACCAAATCTTGATATGCCACATTGAATTCTAATTTGACAAACACAAGGTACACTTTAGCGTGCTTCTAATTAGAAGTGAGCATGAAACATACCGGCGCATCAATTCATCAGGTCATTCATCTCGCCCAAGATTCGTGAATCAGTATTATAGGACCCATAGTAGGGCGTGTTTAGAACCATTGACCATGTCTAAGCTACATTTGATTGCGTTAAATTAATGCAAATTATGCCAAGCGTGGTGATTATGGCAAACCCCTCCAATGTTTGTGGAAGCCCTGTCCAGCGGTGGACATTGAAGATGAAGAGGTAAATACAAATATATTTAGAGATTATCTATTTCTCACTACACAGAGCGGACTATCTTATCCTTTTTCTTCGTCAACATCTGAGAGCCTCCGCCTCTGTAGAACTAAGAGGGTCTTTACATAATCACCATGCTTGGCAGGTGGATACCCAGAAGTAATCTGCTGCTCTCTTTCTGTGGAGATCTCTTAGATTAAGAGACTTTTCGACATTCGTGGAAAAAACCAAGCAACATCGGAGAATATGACAGATAAATAGTTAGTACTCTTTCTTGTTCACCACTTACAAAACAAACATAACAAAATACTGCCAGAAACCTGAATCTACCAACAACTGGTAAAACAGTGGACGGCCTTATCGCCGAAAGCGATCTCTTCCAGGCAACCGTTGGTACTTTATATGATTACTCAAAAACATTTCTCTGTAAATACATATGATTCAATAATAACATCCCAAGCACAGAACATAAAGATGTTTGTTCTGTGTTTGGAAAAGTAAAGTTTGTCCCGGGTGGTAATCGAAGTCATAGCCTATAGCGCGGACTACCAACTGTGCTGTGGGGCCTTTTGGGAGGTACTCAGTCGTAATGTAAAGTAAATAAGCCCACATTGAAACATGCTAATGAGCTTAGTTAGACTTGTGTATTCATGTAGCGCGCTTAAATCCTATACCTACTCCTTCATTACAATATCGGGCACGTTACCATTATATCACCTTGTCCCCCTAAGGGAGCTACCGGGGGAGCCAAGTCCCCGTAGCCATTATTTAGGCATAGCTTCGACCGCAGCAAGGGACAGCGACAGTGACAAGTGTCATTTTTTTTATTATTGTACAATGGTGAGGTGCTTGGCCTTCATCTCACCTGATTTTCAAATTATGATAAGGTCGAAGGTCGAAGCGCACTTCACCCGGAATCCTCAACAGTCTGGGGAACTGGCTATCTTACTAAATGACGGAACAAAACAATTTAGAACATACATTTAAAAAGGCCTTTGTATTTGATGGACTATAGTTATTTTTCCATTGTCGCTGTAAAACATGCTACAACAAGGTCCCATAAATCACACAGATTAAAAAACCCAGAAGCAACACCAATAAAACTACAATCAGTCGTGTATATCTGTCAATAATTGTAGTGTTACAAGTGTGTATGATTTATATCTTAATTCAAGGTAAGTATACACTGCAACCTGTTTGTAATAGCATGGACCCGTCATAATATTGTGGTTTATTTTTACTTGACTGGGCAAAAGTAGGGCTATGTTTTTAGGGTTCTGTGTCAGCGATGTTGAATGTAAATGTCTCAATGTCGTAGGTAGAAATAAAGATACATATTAAAGTAGAAAAGGCCGAAAAGAGATGTATGGATTGTGTGCATGAAGCATGTGCAAGATGATTTGTTGTCGTAAAGTACTTAGTAGGTGTTTTGTCTCCGCCTCTGTGGTCTTGTGGCTCGCCGACCGGTAACAGAATCAATGGCCCCGGGTTCGACCCCCAGGGATAGTACAAATTTGTTCTTGGTTTGGTTGGTGGGGTTTGTTAAGTCTGGCTAGCTATCACCATCTTAGCTAAGTCTATCCATTAAGACGATTCTAAATTATTGTGTCCCGGCATTTAGAGGAGATAGCGGGTTATTCAGTCCGTTGAGGATCCCGGGTGAAGTGCGTTGCCACCTTAGGCTTTATCATAACGAAATCAGGTGAGTTCATCATCCAAGGGTAAGAGCCAAGTCCCGTTTAAAAAAATGATAAGTTGAATATTTGTCCCTAAACTGTATTTTTTTAGATCTGTTTCTCCTATAAAGTAGGAAGAAATCAATATAATCGATAAGACCGCCCATTGAATTTATACACCTAATTTACTACCGTATCAGTCGATGGTATTTTAGTACCTAAACAATAAAGTGTTACTCTATTTTATTCTACTCATTCATCTGTCCTTACCCATGGTACAAGGTTTTTTATATAAAAACGATCTATCCGTATTTAATGTGTCACATTTTGTCATTCAAAATTAATAATAATAATTTATAATTAATTAATTTATTCAGACAACATGGGTCCGAATGGTAGGTTTAATGAAATAAATTAACGTGCCTCTGACTACCCTCATAAGATCCACGCTTTCAAGTGATCAGAGGAGAATCCTATAAGGGGAGAAATCGTGAGTCTGTTATTTTGAATAAATATATTCAAACAAAACATATTAATACTAAAACGAACTTTTTACAAGTGTAACGGTCGGGTTACCTAATCCAGGGTATAAGGAGGTATTCCCAAAAATAACACCAGATATAATAGCACCAATCTTAATAACAAAAAAAATAGTGCCACTCCGAGAGTGTTGACAGAAGTGAAAACTTGAAGTTTGTCGATCTTTGCCGAAGACAACAGCTGATATTGTTGGTACTTGAATCTACCTTATTAAATTACTGACTCATTAATATTATCATTGAACAAGAACGCCACACAGCACAACATATTAAACTCAAAACAAAAACGGAGAACTGTCAAGTCAGTTCTATCAACTGTCATAGTTGGTTGATTGGTTGCTAGGCAACAGTCAGCAACAGATAAAATAGTTCCGCTAATTCTCAATAGCCTAACTTTGTGGTGCTGGTAAGGTAATCGTGTCGCGAGTTCAATAGTTTCTTCCCATCTCAAAAAACGCCCAACGCGCATAAAGAAGTTAACATTACAAAAACAAACTTAATTTCTTAAAATGTGGTGCTGAAGACTGCTTGGAGTGTTGTGGGCTGAGTTTCACACTAATATGTCGATTCTCCAGGAACTAGTTATAAAGCAGTTATCTTCATAGTATCTTCATTAGACAGTATCGCATTCTAACGTTCTTCGGACATGACTCAAGGACTCTACAGAGCAACTTGTTGTCCAGCGACAAGTAGAAAGGGACCTCAAGGGTCTGTTCTCTCTGCAACTCTATTCCTGCTGCACATTAATGACTTGCTCCAGCTAGGTATTTTTGGGTTTGCAGATGACAGTACTGTTACAGAGAGATACATATCTAGTGCACGTTCTACCAATCTGGAGGTGTGTTCTTTGAGAGGTCATGGTTGAGCGGACGAATCAGACTCTAAATCTTGCTTCCCAATGGGGAGAAGCTAATAGGGTCCGTGTTTTGGAGGCAATCAAATTGACGCTTTTTCGCCGAAAAGAGACATGAATATGTCTCTTTTCGGCGAAAAAGCGTCAATTTGACCTGACACCTACCTTTCAAGGTACTTATGTTATAATAACTGACAGCCTTGCCCGCTTTGGCATGGAGTTGACGGCTAGCCTCAACTTTGGCACCTCCATAGAGTCAAAAGCGCAAATTGCGACCAAAAAGCTGGACATCCTAAATAAAATCAAGCGATATTTCACTGATCAACTTTTGACTTTATATAAAGCTCAAATTCGATCCTGTATGGAGTATTGCAGCCACCTTTGGGATGGTTCAGCCAAATATCAACTTGCCGCGCTTGACTCGGTGGAGCGCAGAGCCAAGAGGCTCATAGGTGAAGAGTACCTTGCCGAAGCAAGCCATCCATGAGCCATCGTCGCAAGGTTGCGTGTTTGTCGGGGTTTTACAGATTGTACTTCGGTGAGTGTGCTCAGGAGCTTCACGACCTTATACCGCCTTCGCCTTTCTTCAATAGAAATTTTAGACGCACAGCCTATTCCTATTATCATCCTCACCTGATTGAAAATAGCTTATTTCCACTTATAGCACCTATCAACATGTTGGTTTCGTGCTCAGTTTAGGAATAGTTGCTAATATTAAAACCATTCTCAAAAATAGCACCTACAAAGAAGAGGCTTGTTTTCTTTTCGTTGTTTTATTTTTCACAATAAAGTTGAACAGAAGCTTTTCAGTATATTAACTTTTCTTTCATTTTTGTTTCAGGTAATTGGACCAGTTACCTACTTATTCGGACAAGGCCAAGTCGAAAAAGGTTTGAAGTTGTAAATAATATGTATATACTAATGTATATTAGTTGATTTCATATTTAAAAACGAGTAGATCGTACTTACAAAAATTAGTATCGAAAAGTCGGCTTATTTCTTCGATTGTTTCATCGTCAACATAAGGAAAAACAACCTGCAGAACCCCATTGTCAACGTGAGCCTTCCTCTTCTATCCTTTTAAATTTAGAACGCGGTCAACTAGTACCTGCAATTATCCAGGGACCCAGTTTGCTGGGAACAAGGACTGAACAATTCTTAATCGTGTTTTTGTTACTATTACAACAAGCTAGCTAGAGATGGCTGTAGTCCGGATTCTCGGTCAGTATCCGGCTTTGTTTTAAAAGTAGACGTATTCAAGTAATTCGTTTTACAGTACTTATAAACTGGAATTAACAGTTAAATTATCTCATAGTCCTTATTCGATACGATAGCATGGAATCATCGTATTGGCATATCGTAACGCGGGCGCGTTTAGACACGATTGGTCATACAGAATAAGGAAGCAGTTTAGATTGCAATTTGAGATTTTTGAAGTATGTTGATTTAGAAAATCCGAAGTTAACAATATGCATTTAAAAGGTTCGAGTCTGCTGCAACTCAAGCAGCAATTCTGTTTGATCGATTGATGATGAGCAATATTTCGTTTCAATAATTATATTGGGTCACGTTGGGTAGTTGGTTACTTGGGTCACGTGTCGACTCAATCAAAAGACCCGCAATATAAAATTAACTGTCTAATATTAATTTTATAAGATTACAACACCATTTATTTTAAGACAAGTGATACCAAAAAATTACACATTTATATTTTTTTACAAAATGTGTAAAACTACATGTATTAGATATTAAAGGTAAGTAGCCTATTATGTCCGTATATCTTCAGTTTCTTTTAACACACAGGTTGATTGGAAGATATCTCAAAGGTAAGTAGCCCATAAACGTCCTTAAGGTTCTGTTAACACAAAGGTTGTCTGGAAGATATAATTTTAGTGATAAGACCGCCTATCGTGTTTTTTTTTATGGTAATAGGTTTTGACTTTGGTGCGATCTACCTCCTAGTGGTATACCCCGGGCGACAAAATGGACCTTCAGCCAACTTATTTAAATATAGTTTATTATGATTTATATATATAAGTATACTTGAATTATGTTATAATAATGTGATAATATCAAATAAAATGCTCGTATTTGCCTCATACAGGAGAGTTCTGACTAAATATCTACACTTGGTGGGCGGGTTGGAGATCACAGTGAAGATTCGTATTAGTACCAAGTGCTTTTGTCCGTTAACAATCCTGAAAATAAATAATGTAATATAACAGGCTTCATCAAAGTCGCGCCTGAATCAATGAACTTTCCGGTAGCCTGTTGAAATCCAATGTTCGCCTCTTAGAATAGTACCAAACATTGCAGGAACTCTGGTCTAAATGTAAATGATAGATGGCGCTGGGTGAAAATAATGTTTTGTGATATTTTTATAAATATATATATATATTTATAAAACAGAGTTGATGTTGGCAAGCCTTAAGATATCAATTTATTTTAAAAATCTTAAAAAAATATTAAGATCGCGAAAAATAGCCGGATATTGAAGATCGTCCGTCTTTTTAGTCCTTCACTAGGTTTTCTTCTAGGACCTCTTAAAAAACGCCTAACATGTTCTTAATGCGCTATTTTAGGCTTGTTAAAGCTGCAATAGTTTGTCCAGTTTTTATTGATGTTGATGTCATTAAAACCTGATGATGGAAATAGAGCTTGCTGTAAATTACGTTTTTTTTTCTACGAAAACGGTAGTACGAGTGCTATTGTAGTAAAGTGGTTTCTAAAGATTTTTTTTATAGAATCATGGCTATTTCCAGATTGTCTTAACATAGGTACTGGATAATGGTACTTATAGCATAGAATATCTTATCACATACAAATACAAATAATACAAATACTCCCGTTGATCATATTCAAAACAAGCATTCTTGGGGGTTTTACATAATCTTGCTAGCTTGCTAGTCACTAGCATAGCACACACACATACACAAAAAACATCCTTCCTAGTATTATCGGATGCTTCCTCGTTCAGCCCACGATTTTTCTACCCAATAGATAGTTTTCTTCGGGTTGAACGTTTTATAAATTTTCTTGCATGTTATATGCTTAGTTTAAGGAAAATATTTTGTTCGCATTATTTTCGTATACTTTTAATTTACATATTTACACAATGTTATTTTAGGTTCCATTTAAAACTTTATAAATACTTTAAATACAGTGAATGGGACACAATAAAACTAACTAGATCGGGTCATGCCGTTCATGCCGTCGCGATTCCGAACAGGCGCTGATTTGACGTTTCAAAGGGATCCTAACATATCGAAGAATAATTGATTCGATATTTTCGAGTTGAATTTAGAAAATGGAAGCAATATTTAAATGAAAACTCTACCAGCTTTTTTGCTATTTACATTTAGGACAGTAGGCATTATCAAAAACGATGGTATTTCAGCGATCAAAATCAAGTTTTCTCAGGTTCTAAAATAAAATATAGATTACGTACCTACCTATGTAAATTATATAGGTACTAAAAATATTTACAAATAACACCTGTGTCACAGTCAAAAATACCAGCAGATACAGAATCACACTAATGATATTAAAGCGAAAGCTTATTTGGATGTTAGGATGTTGGTTCCTTCTTCACGACAATATCTCTAAAAAGATGCTGAAACTTTGTACATATGTCGCTCTAGACTGGGAATGAAACATAGGCCACTCACTTTTCATGACATTAATCAGTTTGCGTGGGTTGGCAGTGGGATGTCATACAACTCATTCTCACATATTCTTCTGGACCTAAAAAACTCATTGGCTACTATAGAAGCTTGTTTTTCATGAATATTCTTCCAAATAATTTTGTAAGCACCTTTTTGAATAAATAAATTTGAAATTTGAAAAAAAATAATACGTAAATTTAAGTACCTCTACTTATACTCGCAATCGATATTTAAAAATAGCTTTCCGGGAAAGCAGCATTATACATTCAACATGCGGGTGTATTTCAAAAACGCTTTTTATACGAACAAGAATTCGCACGGTCCCTTACAGCCAATCACGTGTGACATTGCTACACGTCGCTTAGTAACTAGGGATGGGAAAACCAAAACAAAATAATAGTTATATGGTTAATGCGAGTTGTAACACGTTTTTAAAATACTAGATGGGCTTGCTATCACGCCTGATGCAATGATAAGCCTACGATGGAGCACGTTTGAAACCTATTCACTCTTGACTAGAAGACTCCCATGTAAAAATCTGGAAATATAGACAAAAAATCTAATTATTACCGTCTGCCCCCACGAACCACCACCACGTGGGGGCAAACGGTAACATCTATTAATAAATAATTACCGTGTGCCCCCATTTTTCATACGTAGGGTTTTTCATACGTGGGAGTATGATAACATACGATAATTTGTAATTCTATCTACCCCACAACTAAATCTTGTAATGACAAAATTAAGTTAAGGTACTTAAGGCCTATTACAGTCTGATTAAAAATGGCGGCTTTTATAAAAAAAACGGTTTCATTAAGAACTCAAAGAAAAACCGCCATTTTCATGCCCGCCTTTTAATCAAAATGGCGACTTTTCTTCTGAACAATTTTTGCTTTCATTAAAAGCCGCCATTTTTTTTAAACTCAAATATTCCAGTGTCCATAGGCCAGCTGGTTAGCTCCCGTCCTGTTAGATTCACCAAATCCTTTCAAAGCATATAAACCTTTACGCCACGATACACGCCCTTAATTACAAGTAGCTAAGACAAACGTTACGCGTGCGTTTACGTTATAAGACACTCACCCAGTCACTAAAGCTAAGCATTCTTTATATATTAGGTCCTTACATATGAAATTGGCGTTTTGTCGTACTGGCCACTTTGATCTTAAATATCTCCTCTTTGGTTAGGAATTCCAAATTCAAATTTAAACAGCTATTTACTCATGTATTTGTGTTTCGAAAACCGTAATTCATTTGTTTTTTTCTCTTTTGCTTTTTTTTTCTGCGTCACTCATTTCACAAAATGGAAAACTTAAAATATCGCATTATTTACGAGTACGAGTTCCACCGTGGCACCAGTGCTGCAGAAACGGCTCGAAGGATTAATGATGTGTATGGTGGTGGTGTCGCAAAAGAAAACACGGTGCGTTTTTGGTTTCAACGCTTTCGTTCTGGAAATTTCGACCTGCAGAACAAGCCCCGTGGACGGCCGGAGACCAAGGTCGATAATGATGAATTGAAGGCTATTGTGGAAGCAGATCCATCGCAAACCACATCACAGTTAGCTGCAGGCTGCGGTGTTAGTGACAAAACCGTTTTAATCCACTTGAAGCAAATTGGGAAGGTGAAAAAGCTTGAAAGGTGGGTACCTCATGAATTGAGTGAAGCAAACCGACAAACGCGCGTCGACTGCTGCGTTACATTACTCAACCGGCACAATAATGAAGGAATTTTAAATCGGATCATTACATGTGATGAAAAGTGGATCCTGTACGATAATCGTAAAAATCTTGCCCCAAGCGAAAATTGACTCAAAAAAAGTTACTTGTAAGCGTTTGGTGGACTAGTGCCGGTGTCGTACACTATAGCTTTCTTAAATCTGGTCAGACGATTACGGCTGATGTCTATTGTCAGCAACTGCAAACCATGATGGAAAAGCTCGCTGTTAAACAACCGAGACTTTTCAATCGCTCTACGCCACTGCTGCTTCAAGACAACGCTAGACCACACACGGCCCAACAGACGACTACCAAATTAGAGGAGCTTCAATTGGAATGTCTAAGACATCCACCGTACTCTCTGGACCTTGCTCCAACAGATTACCATTTTTTTCGAAATTTGGATAACTTCTTGCAAGGAAAAAAATTCAATTCCGATGAGGCAGTCCAAACCGCTTTCAAAGATTTCATTAATTGCCGTCCGAATGGTTTTTTTTAGTAAAAGGATCAATGAACTACCTATAAGATGGCAAAAGTGTATAGATAGCAATGGTACATACTTTGATTAATAAAATATATTTTAATATTAAAAAATTGCCTTTATGTTCCTCCCATACAAAACGCCAATTTCATATGTAAGGACCTAATATTAATATTTGTTTGGCAATTTTCGGATTGATAACCAACGCGATCGCAAGGAAAAGCATTCACTGGTGGTTTGAAAACATTGATTATTAAAAATTGTGACCGCCTCTGAGTTCTAATGGTTCGCCCACCGATCAGATCCAGAGGTCCCGGGTTCGATCCCCAGGGCGGTACAAAATTGTTATTGGTTTGGTTGGTGGTATTTGATATGCTACGTACCAACTTCCTCACATGACACTGATGGCAGGTTATTGATCGCGACCGACGCGTGCGCATGATCCGGTTACTAATCGGATGTCTCGATTAGATCGCTACCCTAGCACGAATGATTCGAGTTATGCTTGTCGATGTTATGCTCATATGAATAATCCACAACTGTCCACAGCTGGAGTTGAGATTCTCTATGTAGTCTCTAGGTCTAGTGGTAGTAACGGTCGCATAAAGGTGTTAGATCCAGAGGTCCCGGGCTCGATCCGGGGAAGTAAAATATTGTGCTTGGTTTGGTAGGACTTTGTTCTAGTCCGTCTGGCTGGCAACCATCTTATTATAAAATATTATAGGACATTCATTTCTACACAGCGCCATCTAGCCCCAAACTAAGCATAGCTTGTAATATGGGAACTAGATTACGGATAGAATACTTAAAAATATTTTTTTTAAATACATACTTACTACATGATACAACACCCAAACACAGAACAAACATCTATATTCATCACACAAATGTTTGTCCTGGGTGGGAATCGAACCCACAGCCTACAGCGCAGAAGGCAGAGTTACTACCAACTGAGCTATGAGGCTTATCTAATCATGTTGTCATAACATCAATTCTAAATGGTTGTGTTCCGGAATTTAGAGGTAAGATAGTCAGTTCCTCAGACTGTTGAGGATTGCGGGTGAAGAATCAGAATCAGAATCAGAATCAGAATCAGAAATTATTTATTTACTGTTAAGACACACATATAAAAAAGAACGTTATTAGAAACACGAAAAAAATAACCTACAAAATTATATAAAGTAGGTAGGTAATACAATTGTGTGCCACAACAGCAAAAAAAAAAACTGATGTGATGAAGTGCGCTCCACCTTCGGCCTTATCAAAACTTGAAATCCAGGAGAGATGAAGCTAAGAGGTTTCCCCGTCGTGCAATAAAAATTTTTTTTTTGGTATGCCAAGTTTCAGGCAAGGATTTGGTCTACGGTGGAACATGGCAAACTGTTTGGCGCCGGCCTTCGGCAAATCACGTGAACCACGAAAAGTCTCAAATAAATGAATGCACCGATGTGTTTGCTGTTTGTCTTTCTTCACAATTATTTTATTTCTAATCTTTTGTTGTGTAAAGTATGGCCTTCCATACTCTATCCTCCACTTTCCATCGATTACGTCATAGATAAACCACTATGGGAACCGGGCCTCGTCATACCACAATAGACTATTGATGTAGTAGGTACTAGGTAGCCACATGAATATTCAATGGGACATTATGGTGGATTGGTAAATGAGGAATTGATGGGATTACGAAAATGGAAAATTGAATGGGAAATATTGCGACAATGTGGATGAAACTATAAATCACGCTAGTTAGTTTTTTTTATGGTACGACGGGGAAGCGCTTGACCTTCATCTCACCTGGTTACAAGTTGAGAAAAGGCCGAAGGTGGAGGTACACTACACCCGGAATCCTCAACAAACTGAGGAACTGGCTATCTTACCTCTAAAATGCCGGAACACAACATTTTTTTTGAATTGTTGTTATGGCGAAAGGCAGATCTTTCAAGATCTGCTTCTAAGATTTTAGGCTATGTTGATGCTGTAGTTCTTACTTGATAAACTTCCTCTAGAACATGGTATATTTGAAAACCATTCCCTTTAAATCAAGTAAGATGGAGTTTAAAATGGAGCAAGCTTGGAGGAAACTATTCACTCTGGACTCGAAGATAAAATTGCTTGGAAAATCTGACGAGGATAACAAGCTCCATTCCGTACCAGTACAGATGAATTCGGCACAATGGAATACTTACAAGTTACGGATTGCAACCAGCCGTCTGCTGTCTGGTTTTGGAAAGAAGTCTGAGGGAATACGTTAAAGATATCGTGCGTACATTCGCCAAGTGGAATTTATATAATAATTGAGATAAAAAAAATAAAAAAGGAACTAGATAGATAGATAACTCTGTATTGTTCACCACTTACATAAAAACATAACAAAATACTGATAAAAGAAAACTTAATCTAAGCGACACTGGTAAAACAATGGGCGACCTTATCGCTGAAAGCGATCTCTTCCAGGCAACCGTTGGATGGACAGAGAAAACAATGGCTTTCAAGGACGGCGGTGTACAAACTAATACAAACAACATAATGTTGTTCTGCTTAGCAACTATTTGAAAACAAAAAGAAAACTACATATATACATGAAAAAACCTACCAATATATCAAGTAAATTCGAGTTTGTATACTCAATAAACATCTTATACTTATTATATACTACTAATATAACTACTTATACTTCTTATATATATAAATATAACACATAATATTACATAAATAATATTCATGACTGTAATAATATCTAACTAAGAGAATAAAATAAATTTAAAAAATAAAAATGATATGCTAAGAATATACTGATAAATAAAAGAGATGAACATTGAACTTAAAAGTGTGTTGCGATGTCACCTTTTTAATATTTACATGCAAAGCGTTCCACAGCCTAACAGCTTCAGCTGAAAACTAGGGAACTCGCGTACAATCAAAACAAAAAAAATGTAGTTTCCTGAAGATTCAAGCACGTGAGGGACGTGAGGGCAATCACAATAATCTATGAAGACAGTCGTCAAAATAGCTTGATACTTGGTAGTTTCTAGAAAAAAATTGGCTTTTGCCATGCAAAGAAATACAATCTGTTCCCACCATAAAACAATAACTTGATCTAAGAAATACTGTATGAAAACGAAAAAAAAGTGTTTTTACCCACATGCATAAAATAATTTGAAGGCGAAAATTTAATATTCACAAATGGAATTCCCACAACGGGCTTTCCTAATGGTTATGACTGACTTCTGCGAAAGGGGTAACCTGGGGTGGAAAAGGTCAAAAATGAAATGGATTTTCTTGAATGGCACTGAATAATTAAACGCTCGGTGTGCTACAGACAAGTAATAGACGTCGAGGCAATCCAGCTCCTCGGTAACACAATTTGTTTATTTATTCTTTTTTTTTATTGTACGATGGGTAAGTATTTGGCCTTCATTTTACCTGGTTACAAGTTGAAATAAGGCCGAAGGTACAGGCGCAATTCACCTGGAATCTCTAAACGCCTCCTAAAACCTCTAAATGCCGGAACACAGCAATTTTAGAATTGTTATTATGGCGACAGAATTGAGTAAGAACTACCACCAGTTAACCAGGCGGACTTAAACAAAGTCCAACCACCAACCAAACCAAGCACAATATATTGTACTCCACATGGGGATCGAGCCCGGGACCTCTGGATTTGAAAATCGGTGGGCTGAACCACTAGACCACAGAGGCGGTTAAAATTCAAGGAATAACAAAGGACTACATTACACTATTATTACATCTGTATAAATAAATACTTTAAATAATATTAAAGTTTAGTGATTTTCTTAATTTAGACAAAGGCTATCCACATGAGGTTTATACATAAAACAAGATCATGCAACTAGAAGACCTAGATATATTAAATAGGTCTAGTTAGAGTTAGGCTTTTTTTTGTTGTTGTTGTTGGTAGGAATTTCTTTAAGCGCATCTAGCTAGAATAGCGTATCCGCAATCTCCTGAGAAGTTTCCGAACTCGTTACAGCTTTCCAAATGTTTGAGAATACATGTAAGAGAATAGAAAAATAAAACAAATACAGTGAGAAGACTATATAGAACTAAACCTTTTGAAAAAATATGTTTTTTCTGTGTTTGGGATTACGAAAATATGTATGAATATGTGTTTATACTTTCCGTTTTCTATTTCCCAACTAGTTTTGCGTAGTTTGGGGCTCGATGGCGCTGTGTTAAATAGAACGCAAGAGGTAAGTCTTAATGCGACTACTTCTCGCTTGCCTGTACATATAACGCGAATTAGTCAGACTACGTTTTAGGCACACCCGGACAGAACGAAATAAATCGCTTACCTGTAATAATTAACAAGCCTCATACCTCAGTAGGTAACTCTGCCTTCTGCGCTGTAGGTTGTGGGTTCGATTCCCACCCAGGACACACATTTGTGTGATGAATATAGATGTTTGTTTTGTGTTTGGGTGTTATATTGTATGATATGTATGTATTTACAAAAAAAAACGTATTTAAGTATTCTATCCGTAATCTAGTTCCCATATTACAAGTTATGCTTAGTTTAGGGCTAGATTGCGCTGTGTAAAATTATTGTCCTGTAGTTTATTTAGCATTTGGCATGCTGCATTTTATATAACTGTTGTGTGCCAAAATTATCCCGAGCAGTAGTAGAAGTAGTAACTTGGTAGGGCAAGTGAGCCTTTCCTTATCCATTACTTTCTATCCAATATCCCAACTCATAAATAAACTGTTATTATTCGTAGCATATTATTTGAAACTATATGAATGCAATGTTGCTTCATTTCGGCGTTCGACATTTACCAGTCCACTTTACCGTTCCTCACTGATCCTAATTGAAACTACACACTTCGTTAAAATATCACGCAAGTTCCCACGATACCCACAAATACCAGTATGACTGTTTGAGTATGTAAAGGAAAGGCATTTAATTAGCAACTGGTAACTCGGTGGTATTAATCAATTTATAAACAAATCCTAGCTAATCGTTTACCGATTGATATAAGCTATTAGTAAGCTTCCTACGATGTAGGGGGGCACTCAAGAGTCCTTTTCACCAATCAGTATTCGATCCACAGATGGTGTCAATGTCAATGTCAAAGTCATTTATTCATTAAGAATTTCTAAATTGTTTTTATCGACTTTCATAAAAAGGAGGAGGTTCTCAATTCGTCGGATTCTTTTTTTTATGTTTTTTTGTTTGATAGGTGGTCCCATTGACATCAGGTCAGGATCTGATGATGGAATCCTGGATAAATCAAAGGAACTCTTCAAATATTATATTCATACTTGTAGGGATTTGGGTATTATTAAGGTCGGTATACTTCCCAGGTGATCCCATCGTCACCAGGTGTGGATCTGTTGATGGGATCGAGAAAAAATCGAGGGAACTCTTCAAATATTATAGGCACACTTGAAGCGATTTGGGTGTATTACCTCATAAGTAAGGAAAAAACGGACCCCATATAAGATCACACATATATCTGTCTGTGAGTCCATCTGTCATCAAAATAATGAAAAAAATACGTCATCCAGATAAACGAAATTGTATCATAATCTTCATTGAAGTCGGTTTTATTTTTATTTTTAAAAAACATTTATTATCTAGTATGGGATTTGGCGGGCAAGTTTTCTGGGTGCATCCCGAAAGGCGGTTGGCTCGCCTTCCTTTCCGGTCGTGAAAAGTGTGATTCCATGAAGAGGAAAGCGTAGACAGGCAGACCAAAACAGCGGTGGTGTGATGACCTTGAATATCACCAAAAAAAACTGGAAAGATCTAACATCCAAATCCAGAAAAGGAGTTGGGGGAGGCCTCTGCTAAGCAGTAGAAAGTTGTTACATCAAGCCTCACAGCTCAGTTGGTAGTAATTCTGCCTTCTGCGCTGTAGGTTGTGGGTTCGATTCCCACCCAGGACAAACATTTGTGAGATAAATCTAGATGATTGTTCTGTTTGGGTATTGTACTGTATGATAAATGATTCAACATGCTGCGAATTCAGCTTTCTGTTCCTAAATGATAAATTTATGTTTACCTACATAAAAAAAAGTATTGGAGTATTATATTCGTAATCTAGTTCACTAAGCTTTGCTTAGTTCGGAACTAGATGGCGCTGAGCGTAATAATTGACCGGTAAAAAAAAATGGGTGGAATAGATCACAATCACTCTCGGTACTCAAAATCTTCAGTACCTATATATAACCAATGTCCTCGTTTTAAATGATATCCAAACGTTTAAATAAAATAAAATATGGCCCAAGATGGAGCTTACCGGAAGTCAAGTCTAATATAATTCGTTTCGCTTCTTTGAGGTTTCAAACAAATCATTTTACTGAGAATATAGATAAAGTAGGTAGTGATAAAATGGCGTAACTAAAATTACTTAGATATCATAGTTCACGTCAATTTAACTGTTAGTAAGTACCAATTACACACTTCCCCTCGTTATATTCACACTTGGTTGCGTGTGCGCAACTTTACACGCCGATTCCCTGTGTAAGCTAACATTAGTGGATGTTCTAACATCTGGTACCTATTTATGATAATGGGTTCGCAAATAATACTTCGTTGGAGAGAAAGGAACGTAAGAAAATAATTTAATTAAATAATCCCGATAAAGTCCCGAAGAAGTTTTCTACGTTTTTCAGTGTATCACCTCTCTATCTCTCAAAGGTTTGTTGGTAGAAAACTCGTTTAAGGGTTAAGCTCGCCTCTGTACATATGTTTTCCTATGACATGTTTAAATCATATTAAAATGTACAATAATACAGATTTACAAGAAGTCCACTACATGGATTTTCTATAATCTTTAGCTTAGCAAGTGGCTTAGTGATCGCAATATTGGTGTTAAGTACTTGCAACATCTGCTACCCTCATTATGAAGATTGCAAAAAACACTACCTACGCTTTGTATTTTATTTATCAGGTTTCCCAACAACACAACTATACATGCTTACTTTAAGCTTTATTCATAACTTTAATAAAATAACTTTATAGCTTAAGATGTACAACCAATTGATGGAGACACTGCATGCAAAAAGAGCACAGAACTTAAATAGGACATCAAACTAGATTATAATTGTAATAGAATCTGTATACAGAGATAAATTGTATGTCACAATTGTACACAACTTAAAAAGAGAAGCTAAGCTCACAAACATGATTAACTTAAATAAAATTTAAATAAATTAACATGAACTTTCTATAATTATTATAATTATTATTATTTAAATAAGAGATCAAACTATGAATCTACATTACAAAGGTGGTGACAACGATCGACTGGGTTATCTATAAGATATTATTTTGTAGACAATCCATTTCATATTTTTCTTCTATGTTAATTTAATTCATAAGTTAGTTTAGTTTAAATACTTATATGTTAATTTATTTTAATAATTGTTGTACATTTTAAAATGGCTGTGAATAAATATATAAAGAGGAGAGTTAATAGGCACCTTACAAAATTATAAATAAACACAATCATTTATTTCAAACCGTAATTATTAGCTATAAATATTATTTCAACAAATTAGCATAAACTTACTAATAGATAGTAACATACAAATAGTTTTTATGTTAAATAACATTACTTATATGCCTCAATTTATTGACATGCATTAATAGTTCAATGGTAAAGGTACTTACCAAACTAAAAGATGAAATCCATTGGCCTTGCCTGTGTATTTCGGTTTCTAATAATTCTAATGGGTTCCGCCTGATTGAAGTTAATGTAAAAGTTTTTAATGTACTGAAGATAAAGCCTAAATTGAGGTCAACTTTACGTAACTACCTATATTATTGCGGCTAGTCACGATATGCGTTAATTAGAAGGATTTCGAAGATTTAAAGAGGGTTATGTGAAAGAAACAATGATCTTTGATACAGTAGGAAACTGCTTCAGTCGAGATTAGTCGACTTTTGCAACTCTCGCGGGCTGAGTTGCTGAGAGCAGGGGTTGTCTTGGCTCAACAAGTTTTTGCAAATTCGATTCTTTTTGCCGGACACCTTCCGAGCACAAACACACCGGATGCTCTGGTCTAGAATTAGCCGCGGAAATGTCTGTAGAAAAGGAAAAGTTTTCCGACTTACGCAAATAGGATTGAAATGTCCTCGTTTCATAGAATAAATTATAGATCACTGTATTTCCTACTAACATTGTAACATTTAATAGCCATGTGGTAAAAATAATCGTTTTATAGGCTTTTTACTTCTAGGCCGTGCAGTTAAACTTGCCTTACAGCTTAGTTTGTAGTAGCTCGGCCTTCTACTCTGAAGGTTGTCCAAGATTTGTGCTGAACTTAGATGTTCGTTATGAGTATGGTTGTAATATTGTATCATAGGTAACTGCTTACAAAAAGGAGGTACGTTTTCAAAAAGTATTCTATCTGTAAATCAGCTCCCATATTTGCTAAGTTCAAACTTAGCAAATATGGGAGCCTCATAAGGCTCTGGACTCAAACACAGATAGCTGTGTAAAATGTGTTTTTTTTTAATATAAATTATATAATCATGATACCAATCATCATGATTCTCATGATGATTGGTATATGAGTGATTGATTGGTTGAACAGAGCCTCATCTATATCCTTTAATTTCTTTATAGATTTTGCTTATAATCATCACGCGTTTTTTTTATTTTTTTTATTGTACGACGGGGAAACGCTTGGCTTTCATCTCACCTGGTTACAAGTTGAGATAAGGCCGAGTGGTGGCGCTGGTGGACGCGCACTTCACCCGGAATCCTCAACAAACTGAGTAACTGGATATCTTACAGAACGGAAAGCTAAGTTCCACTAACATGATTTAAACCATTTGTATGCTAAGTGTCTTAGCACTATTTTTTACATGTTAACATCCTTGCCTCAGACATCTTAAGCACTTAGTTCAAAGAAAAACGGATTTGTTCTTCGCAGAAACACGCAGCTGAACCCAGTTTTAAGAAGCTCCGGTACTACTGGCCTCTCATACAAACGGGGTTTGTTTTTCATATAAAAACGGCACGTCTGATTCATTAACAATGAACTCTTATTATTCAATAAAATGTACAAAGGAATCAGACAGATTATCTAAGTACCGAGTAGCTATCTTGAAAAAATAACTCTTTTATAATTGTTTATTATAATTAAATAAAAATAATGCACCACAGACACACCTTTGACCAAAATACGGATTCAACTTGGACCACACCACAAACACGTTTTTGACAAAACCACAGACACACCTTTGATCACACCACATACACACCTTTGACCAAACCACAGTCACACCTTGACCACACCACAGTCACACCTATGACCACACCACAGGCACACCTTTGATCACACCACAGTCACACCTTTGACCACACCACAAGCACACTTTTGATCACACTACAGACACACATCTGAAGTACCATTTCGAAATTAACGACAAACTGCGTTTGTACGGGAGGGCAATAATGAGCGGTGCCCCGGGGCCTCTTTATTAATTTATCTGGTAGATAGCTAATTTAAAAAGATAGTACCGCATTGCAAGCCCTATTAATCTATAAATCAATACAAATAAATAAAATTGATGTGCCAGTTTACAAAGTCAAATTACAAAATGCATATGAAAACTTTTATATTGTCTCTGTCAGTCAGTCTATTTGTTCCAACTTATCTCCGAAACGGCGGACCTATATTGGCGAGAATTTCACTAGCTGATAGTTTAAGAACTTAGGAAGTAACTTAGGCTACTCTAAAAAAAATTGAATTCGTGCTCAAAGTACAACTTTGAGCACGAATTCAATTTTTTTTACGAATACTATGAAGATTTTTCAGAATTAGCTTACTTTTGGATAGGGATAATCAGAAAAGATTTAAGGAAATTCCCACGGGGTGACGGGATCAAAGTTCCGGGCTTTTGTTAGTAATAAATTAATATAAAGCCCATACATCACATCAACATCCCATTAGTGGCCACTGCTGGACAGAGTCTCTTCTAAAACTGGAGGGTATTGCCATAATCACCACGCTTGGCAGGCGGAGGAAGCTGTTGCCTTTCTTCTGGTGAGATCCGTTAATCGGCTCTTACAACATCCATGGGCTGAATTGGAGGAGTCGATTCTTAAGCCGCGACCGCCACTGCAAACTATGCAAGAACTAGATTACAGAGAATTTTAACGCATATTAGTCCAGTCACAAGGAAAAAATTGGGGTCAACCCTAGTGTAAGAGGTAATAAGCTAGAATCTAGACTGCGTGTTCTCCGCCCTCTGTCTCAATAAAAGTTGAGCGCATAAAAATTGTTTAGGATAAAATAAGTCGCAAATTTTATGCTCTACAATTTTATACAGATATTCAACATCATAGGAACTATAGAAACCTAGGTAATCGCAAAAAAACGAATAACAAAAATGACCATTGAAGTAACAAAGTTGAAATTATTGGAAACAAAAATCTAATTAGTTCAACGAGTTGAAATTTGAGTTGAACTTAGTGCAATAGGTGACCTTGAACGACGCAGACATGAGATTTTATGAGACTTTTAAGACTACCTTTAGTACGCCAAAAGGAAGGTGTATGCAGGTGTGGTGAAAACCCTTATATGACTGCCGTGGCGGTTGCGGCTTAGAAATCGACCCCTCCAACTCATGGGTGTCGTAAAAGCTTACTAAGGGAAAACACCAGAATAAGGGCAGCTTCCTTCTGTGTATTATTTACGCCTTTACTACGCTAAACCGTCTGTTAAGCGTGGTGATTATGGCAAAACCCTCCAGATTTGGAGGAGGCTCTGTCCAACAGTGGATGTTAAAGGGCTGTTTATGTGTTTATGGAACAAGCGTCGTCAATTTGTATAGTAAAGCAAATCACACCTCGCGAACTAAAGGCCCTGTTAGCTGTTACACGATCGCCCTAAATACGCACCATTGTCTTGCAAACGTTGTGAAAACCCAACAATGGCCGCCATGCCCCTGTGCCTATGGAGAAATGGCAGGAAACGGTAGTCGGAGATTCGGTGGTTCGTTTATACTTTCATAAACTTGTATCGTAAATAAGTATTTACCAATCAAATACCTCAGTTCAAAAAAATAACAATAAAAGTGGGAGCTTTTTTTTTATTGTACGACGGGAAAGCGCTTGGCCTTCATCTTACCTGGAAACAAAGATTAGGCCGAAGGCGGAGGCGCACTTCACCCGGAATCCTCAACAAACTGAGGAACTGGCTATCTTACCCCAAAATGACGGAATACAACAATGTTCGAATTGTTATTATGGCGTCAGAATTAGGTAAGATGGTGGTTAGCTACCACTAGGTGGTAGGACTTTGTTTAAGGCCGCCTAGCTAGCTACCATCTTTTTACGTCGTTTTTGTCTTTGTCGCCATAAAACCATTCTCAATTGTTGTAAACCGGCATTTAGAGGTAAGATAATTCCACTTCGACGAATGTGCGCACGATATATTTGTTCTCATCCCTCCATCCCCTTTCCACCACCGGACTAGCAGACGTACTGCAGGCTACAACCCGTACCTTGTAAATGTTCCATTGTGCCGAACACAACGTTTCTCCTCTACCTTTATTTTAATATTTATTTATACTATTTTATTAATACTGGTAAGGAATGGAATTCCTTGCCTGGGTCTATTTTTCCGCACGAGTACAATCTTGGAGTCTTCAAGTCCAGAGTAAATAGATTCCTTTTAGGCAAGCGTTCTCCATCTTAGGCCACATCTTAACTTGTTTTCATGTAAGTTGGTGTTCAAACGCTTGACTATCACCAATAACAAAAATAGATAGGCAGTTCCACAGACTGTTGAGGGTTCTGGGTGAAGTGCGCTTGCACCTTCGGCTTTATCATAACTTGAAAACGGTGAGATTAAGTGGATGGTGGTAGCTATCCAGGCGGAGTTTAAACAAGACCTAACAACAACAAAAGCACAAATTTGTACCCCCTAGGGGTAAATAAATCCTCTCAGATTCAATACCGGTGGGTGAACCAATAGACCACAGACGCTTGAATGTGATTTATTTTCATGTGTTTTCATATTAATATGGCTGTAATTGGAGCATGTAAATATAAAATAAATAAATAAATAGCCCCACACTAAGCATAGCTTGTAATATGGGAACTAGATTACGGCTAAAATACTCTTATACTTTTTGTTTTACTTATCATACAATACAACACCCAAACACAGAACATCTATATTCATCACACAAATGTTTGTCCTGAGTGGGAGTCGAACCCACAACCCGCAGCGCAGAAGACAGATTTAATACCAACTGAGCTATCAGGCTTGATTATTATCAATTAAAAATAAACATATCGCTATATTTAGCGATATGTTTATTTTTAGTATATTTAATTTAATTACATCAGTAATTAGGTAATTATTTTGTTCAGTTCAAAATTAAAACAGGTTTCTACTTACCGTTTGCTCTAATCGAATTGACTGTGACAAAGCCATGAATAACAATCAAGTGACGGACACACGCGATTAATGATAGTGAGAAGTGATAAATATATTCATTGAGAACCTCGAATGGTAATCTGTATCGAATTCTATGAGAACGCAGAATGTGAGACGCATTCATGTACGCTGATACTTCTTGGTACTGTTCGAAAAATGGCGCACTGTGAATTATTCTGATCTTTACTAATGAACGTTTTTGAAGTGAAAAATTCTTTAGGCGCGTTGGCCATTTTTTGAGAGGGAAAAAGCCATTGAACTCGCGACACCATACACCTTTCCGACACCACTATTGACACAATGACTTGGAACACATTGGCACGTTAATCTTTACGTTTTTCAGAGGTACGGGTGTACGGGTAAGGACCGTTTAAAGACTGCCTCTACCTATAGACGACAAACTTCAAGTTTTCACTTCTATCGGCCCTCTGGAGTGCCACTATTTTTTTTATAGGTCCCACTAAGGTGGTAAATAAGCATACGGTCTACCTGATCGGAAGCGGCTACGAGGAGGTTATCCATTCATCGCAATCTTTTTTTTTAATGTGTTGTCCCCGATTATTCAAAGACACCTTGACCAATTTGGAATTATTTTTTTGTTTGAAAGGGTATACTTCATGGTCCCATCGTCATCAGGTCAGGATCTGATGATGGGATTCTGGAGAAATCTAGGGAACTCTTCAAATATATATATATATATTTTTATTGTACGACGGGTAAGCACTTGGCCTTCATCTCACCTGGATACAAGTTGAGATAAGGCCGAAGGTAGAAGCGCACTTCACCCCGAATCCTCAACAAATGAGGAACTGGCTATCTTACCTCTAAATGCCCGAACACAACAATTTTATAATTGTTATTATGGCGACAGAATTCGGTAAGATGGTAGTATTATAGGCACACTTGAAGCGATTTGGGATTTTAAGGGTGTATTACCCCATTTCCTTTCTTTCTAAATACCTTCATTGAAGTCGGTAAAACGTAATTATAATTGTAAAAATACTGCTCAATATTACATGGATTTTACAAGATTCAAAACGGGGCTCATAATCTAGAAACTAATTGAAGGTATATCGATTTCTAGATTATGGGAACTGGTTTCGACATATAACTGATAAATCACAGCTAAATGTCACCTGCCGACCCACTCAATATCTTCTTTGCCTTCTCAATGAAACAAAAAATTTGTTCAGTCGCCATTTTAATTGATATCAAAATGAAACAGACTTAGGTAATGAATTTTCGTCATATCTTGGGGGATAAGAAAGTGTGGAGCATGATATTCGGAATCATTCTTCATAATGAAATATTTTTTATCTTATATTTTCTAGTATGCGTGGATGACCCATTTCTAAATATAGAAAAATGTGCAATGGAATGATTCAAATAGTAACTAAATCGGCGCCATTCGATTTTTTTTAAATATATCCCTGCTACGATCATATTTTTAAGAAGATTTTAGTGAAATAATTCATATTTCTATTATGTACATGTTATTTTAATTTTAGGCCTAAATTGATACCTAATAAAGAGGTATCAACATTGATACCTATTTATTAGGTATCACATGATACTAATTGAGGACATATTATGTGTTTATGCAAAACCAACCACCAATCACCAACCACCTCTTTAGCCATGAAATTATCTCCATCCAAAGGTTATCTGGAAGAAATCGCTTCTTAGCGATAAGACCTTCCATTGTATATACATTTTTACTTTATTCAGTTTTATTTTTAAGGTGTGCAATAAAGTATTTTCATTCAATCATTCAAAATAAAAACCCACTCATAAGTTTTAGTCAGCTTCGTGCTAGTACGTATAACACATAACCCTCAACAAGTCACCATCTTTATTTAGAAATAATATTTCAATCAACGTTTTTCGTATTTAATCAGAAGCGTAAATATAAAGTCCTTCTCCACACTAGTCTGACTTTATTATTCGTTCTGTGACACTTATAATTAAAACCAGCTTGTTACCGATCAAATTAAAACACCCTATATAGACTGGATTAATACACCCTGTATACCGCAGACCTGTCTAATTAATAGTTGCGATTGAGTGGCGTGTACAAGAGATTTGGTTTGAGTTTACGTTGTAATTGCGGTATATTTGCATATTTTTCATATAAATGCATGGATTTGATTAGCTGTGCTGTATTAAGGTGTGTAGATTGCTATAGACATAGAGCACAAAAAATGGTAAATTCATTTATTCATAACCGTCTCTGTGGTCTAGTGGTTCAACCCACCGATTTCAGATCCAGAGGTATCGTGGTTCAATCCCCATGGGGAGAACAATATATATTGGGCTTGGTTTGGTTGGTGGTAGGACTTTGTTTGGGTCCGCCTGGCTAGCTACCACCATCTTACCTAATTCTCAGTTTGTTGAGGATTCCGGGTGAAGTGCGCTTCCACCTTCGGCCTTAACATTACTTCATAACCAAGGGAGATGAAGGCCAAGCATTTCCCCGTCGTACACAAAATAAAACTACTCAAAAATAGGTTCATTCATTTATGCAACCAAGTTATATAATAAGTAACGTTTATAGCAGACGCTTCTATAAACCTCAAGAGTTCTTTTGGCAGCTGGTAAGAACCAGCTGCCAAAAGAACTCTTGAGGTTTCAGTCAGCTAGAAGGAATCTGGTGGTGGGAAATTTGCATTGCAGGCCTCTTTATTGGCCAAGCTAACCTAATGAGGTCAAGGAACTGACCCTTATTATAGAAAGCTTGATTCCTATGCTTTGTATCAAATGGGTCAGTTCCTGCTTTCGAAAAGTTTGCCAACCATAACCTAATTTATTTTACTTGTATCTCGCTATCGTATATCGTATATGCTCGTATATCGCTCGAGTACTAATCTAATGATGTCTTATTATTGATTCGATTTTTAAAACGTAAAGTAATGAAGAAGTTGTTTTTTCATAAAGGAGATTGTTTTCGATTTATCCTATTGTTTTTTCATGATCAACAATTTGTATTGATTTATAAACACCCATTCAAATGTCTTTATTTTATGTATTAAATTAACCATTTATGTAAAGCACTACATTTAGTTTACACTGCCATATTGTATATTTTATCATGGATAAGTCAACTTGAATAAATGCCAGTGTCAATGTTCCAGCCGTTCTTGAACCGAATGGTCTGTTACGTGATGATGGTAAGCGGCCTGACGGTATGACTCTTGTCCTTGGGAAATGGGTAGGCCTTTGGTGTGGGACGCTACCTGCGTCGACACCCTAGCGCCATCTCATCTGCCTGGGACATCAGTTAGGGCTGGTGCGGCGGCTGATTCGGCCGAGGATCACAAAAGGCGCAAATATAGTGGTTTCGACAGAGCTTACCTATTTGAGCCTTTTGGGGTGGAAACCTTGGGTCCGTGGGGAGCCGGTGCCCCCCGGGGTTTAAAAAATCTTGCGGGGCTTTTGATTGAGGCGACAAATGACCCAAAGGCTGGCTCTTATTAGGCCAGCAAATTAGCATAGCTATTCAGCGTGGCAATGCAGCCAGTGTCTTGGGCACGCTTCCGTCTGGCACTGGTCTGGAACAGTTGAGTTACCTATTGGCCGTTTGTAACGGTCCTTAGGTAATCTGACTTCCATACAAGATCGGAGCTTATGTTTGAGATTCGAATTTTGAACTTCAAATTTGTAAGAAATCTTCGCCGTAACTGAGTTTTCGCCTTAATCTGAGTAATAAATTGCGTTTTCATACAATAAGTGACCGAAATTAAAATCTGTACGAATAACGCGGATGTCAACTTACAAAGCTTCGTTTGCTCGGCCCCACCCTTAGTATTCTCAAAAAGCCTCATAAAGATATTATTTTCTAAATGGACCACAACAGGTAACAAAGTCAAATAACACGGTTGAAAGCACGTTCGTGATGTAAATGATTTAGTCACTTATTAGTGTAATTTCGTTACGTATAGCTCGTGGCGAAAAGCGCATTGCAGTAGCCCGCGCGAGCGCTTACTAGACAAAAAGGTTTCCAAAACGAAACGTTAGTTGGAAATTACCAATTTTAGTAAATCGGCTGATCTCAAAATATAAAAAGACTTATTTTTTATTGTACAACGGGGATTACTTCGCTTTCATCTCACCTGATTTTTCAAGTTTTGATAACGCCGAAGGTAGAAGAGGCTTCACGCGGAATCCTCAAAAAAACTGATTATAGGATACGGAGGACATAGTCTATTTCATAGAAGACACGGAGTGCTTAAAACAAAACGTACATTCGAAATCGTAGTATTAGAAAGAAAGAAAGAAAAAAATAATTTATTTGAGGCATAGAAATGCATCAAATTGGCGCTCGACTCAGCTGATTGTATGATATATATATATTAAGCAATCTTGTGTTTATTTATTGCAATCCTTAAAAGCGGACACCGCTGTTTGTGAGTAAAATCACGATTTTAGAACTATTTCAAACATCCTGTCCACAAGAAATTTCATCACTCTTGTTTAGGATCATATTAATAATTTTAATGATAATCGTATTTCGCCTTTTTCAAATCTCATCTAGTATTATTAAGTAAACTACTCGTAATTAATCAATATTGGCTTTTTAACCGATATTGGTTTCTCAGTGTCTAATTAGTATATTGTTTAAAGAAATAAATAATGACAAAAAACTATGAGGATTTGATATTGTTTTCATGGTTTTAGATTCTCTGTTTTCTTTTCACACCACTCTACAGAGTCTTTTTCATATGTCTTTATCACTTTACCCCGCCGTTGTTGTTGGCTGTCGACCAACATACGTAGATCACATTGATTATAGTTTGCGTTTTTGAAATACATATTTGCTAAGACCTCTGAACTTTTAAATGAGTTTAGGTCGGCTTATGCTATTTTATGGGATTATTATGTGACACTGTAATGCAACTTAATACCTACATTTAACCCTACATTTTTGTTTTAAAAAACACAATAGCACAACTCTATAGCCGAAGTAAAGACGAACCATCCAATGTTCTGTGAATTTTGAACAGGAAGCAAACGCTGCAATATTTTGTTCAGCAAGTCTGGACCATCAACTATCATGTTTATGATTTTTAAGCTTGTACTGAAATAGATAAAATACGGAGATTACTACCTACCTAATTGATTGACTGAAATAAACAAGCCACACAGCTCAGCTAGTAGTATATCTGCCTTCTGAGCTGTAAGTTGTGGGTTCGATTCCCACCCAGGACAAACATTTGTATGATGAATATTAATGTTTCTTCTATGTTGTATTGTATGATAAGTATGTTTTTACAAATAGTTGATTCAAGAATCATTTCTTGATGTGTTTTTTGAAATATTCATACAATTTTGTATTATAGTTATATTATAATAGGACATGTATTAAAACAAACAACAAGCTCAAACATTGTTTCCACACCACACACCATTACTTTAATGGAACATTGATTTTCAAGTCATTTTCAGGAAGTTTCCTTCAACTACGGGTGAAAATAGCGGTCACCGCTAAGTAACGAACACACGATAACTTTGAAACTAGCAGATGCGACGAAAAGTGCTGAAAAGTGCCACACAGTTTGGTTGGTGGTAGACTTTGTTTGAGTCCGCTTAGCTACTACCATTATTACCGGTTTTTATCATTTAGGTTTATTATTACTCTTTAGTTTTATTTTATTTATTTATTAAACACAATACACTTTATAACAAATTAAAAATACAACTAAAAAAATAAAACTAAGGTACAAATCTAGATTGTAAGGTAAAAAACATGTGCTTACACCTAAGTAGATACATTTGGTAACGAACGGAGACTAAATAAAAAAATGTGAACAAAAACATGACAACTATTAACATAACAGAGTTCTACTGGTTGACAAATGAGAAATTGGTATATAAAATAGATTTTAATAGATTTGTTATCAGTAACTTTTTATATTTAAGCCATAGCATGTATTATTTTTAGGATAATTTATTTTGACGACACAGTATTTTTGCTATCATCGTTTGTATAAATTTGAATTTATTTATTAACCTATGTAATTTTGTTCCAAATAAAATTATTATTATTATAACTAACCCTGTCGCCATAACAACAGTTCTAAATTGATAGTTAAGATAGCCAGATCTTCGGTTTGTAGAATGTTCCGGGTGAAGTGCGCTTCGTTCGGCCTTATCATAACATGAAACCAGGTGAGACGAAGGGCAAAAGCTTTCTCGTTAAATAATAAATAAAAAATGTTGCCGTGTGACACCCATATCAGGATCATAATCAGACATATGTTTATGCAATACGTAAGGTAATCCCGATAGACCCAATGTATATGAATTAGTTTCAAATACATTGGGTTACAATAAATGATTTGACTTGAGATTGATACCTTCCTACTATCCACAACAAGAGAAGCCCTTTACGAAAACCAGCGCGGGTTGTCTCCGGACAAACCTACATCATGCTGAGTAAAGAGCCTTTTCGTAGTAGTCTATTATGCGCTGTTTTAATTCTGTATTTATTGTGTTCATATAGACGTGAAAACCTGTTATTAGCTTTCTGATTCTATTGCTTTTGTTATTTTAACTTTAAGAGCTGTTGGTTTTCCAATAAATAAATAAAAAATAAATAAATTAATTAATTAATTAATAAACTTTAATTCTATAATATTATATTGTACTGTAGATTTAGCTACGCTTTATATGTTTTTTGTTCATTGTAGCTTCAAAACATTTGTCGTTTTTCAATCCACGACATGTTTTAAAGCTACAATTTACCAAAACCCCTCTCATGCATACCCCTGAGGTTCCACAAGTTCTTTTTAACGTACGTTCGCGTCTTCTCTCAATAGCTCTTAGTTCAGCAATTCAACGATCAGAATAATCATCACATTATTCCGCCACATGACGGCCACAGTTTCACAGAAGACCGGGCCTTCCTTTCTTCCAGCTACAAAGCCACACCATTACCAATGAAAGATTGACTTCAAGTCGTTCCAAACGACACCGATCAATCATTCTAGTACATAATTAATACCTTTAGGCATCACCACCCTTTATAGCCCCAGTCACTTCTTACCAACTTGCCGTGACACTGCAATTGACTACCAGCCCTCGACAGCAGTCTTTCATCAACTTTCAACTCAAACACAATCGAAATAAGGTCACTTTTAGAGGCACGGGACAACTATATCCATTTTAAACCTTCAAACAGATAATTTCTAGCCTCACAGCAATTTCAAAGACCTTATTCTCTATATTTTATGTATTTTTTGATGGTTTCGATTCACAATTAGAACCGGTAGGTTTAAAGGATGACGGGAATGAAGCCTACTACTACTAATCTACTATTTATATATTTATAGGGTCATAACAGAGTTTGTATGAGTAGGGTAGGTCAAAAGAGAGGATGATAGTGCAAGAAGATATGGACCAGAAAGGAGTAGGTACCTAAGTGCTAAGATGCCGTCTAATAGATGAGTATGGAGATAGATTTTGTTGGTGGTAGGACTTTGTTTAAGGCCGCCTGGCTAGCAACCCCATCTCTCCTAATTCTGTTGCCGACACCAATTCTAAAATCGATGTGTTCCGGGGTTTAGAGATAAGATAGCCAGCTCATCAGTTTGTTGAGGATTCCGGTTGAAGTGCGCCTCCGCCTTCAGCCTTATCTTATCTTGTAGCCCGGTGAGATGAAGGCCCGTCGTACAAAAAAAATATGTCTATTCTATCGATAGATAAGGTAAAAGAGACCTTCTGCCTCTAGTTGAAGCAGTTACCTTTATGTATCTGTGCTCTGGTCACTAGACAGACTGATGAAGAACACATGGCTTAGCAACGCTTTGAGTGATACTTTCCATAGTAACAACTATGATTATTCCAGCCCCCACGGCAATTTGACTGAAAGACCTTATCAGGCCATCGGTACAAGGGGTAGGTGGAAAAATCAATATTTTTCTGCCCCACCCTTTGGGGCGCATGCGTGGTTGGTTTACCTGGTGGTGGTGGCGACCTCGTGGTGAACCCCACGGGTCATTCTAGTCGAACCAGCGGGCTTGAAAGCACCTACAAGATGAAACCCCAGGGGAATCCAAGATGGCTGTTTCAACCACCATGTAAGTACCACACTAAGCATCACTGACCCCATCATTAGACTCTTATAGATACTTATCTATACTAATGTATTATGTAATCATGACCATCGAAAAAAATACAGAAAACCACAAAATATTTTTTTTGGTTGAATTTTCCCGTCTTCGCTGCGTTTGGTTATACCCAAACTATTTCAAATTCAAATCGGAGAATCCTCCGTGTTCCAAAATTAAATTACGTAAAATCAAACGTCATGCAAAAGTTGATTTTGCTGGGTTGGTAATAGAGTGGATCGTTGCATTTCAAACGTTCGTTTTCCAAGATTGCTACACAATCGATCGTTTTTGAATGTAATATATTTCCTTTTCAATTAACGGTTTTAATTCTCTCAACATAATATTTAGATGGTTGACGGCAAACCATTTTAAGATTGAACCTCACTCAACGCAGGTTTTATCATCATAAAATATTGACATTATTTTCGGTACTTCCTGTCATGTAAAAAAACATTATAATCAGTTTTAACGATTCACCAGTTATTCAGGCGACGATATGGATATATAAACCGAAATAGTAATCAAACGTTCACTTCCACAGGATATTCCAACGCAGCCAAAGGAAACGGTAAGACCTTTTTTAAGATACCTCAAAGATTAAATCCTCATTTCCAATTCCGATAGTTTGCGCAAGCGACTGCAAAAACGGTTACGTTGAATATACATGGACGCCATACATTACCACTTAATTTGGATTAACATCATGTTTCGGCTCTAAGGTAACGTTTCTCGTAAATACGATTCCTTAACCGCCTCTGTGGTCTAGTGGTTCAACCCACCGATTTCAGATCCAGAGGTCCTGGGTTCGATTCCCATGGGGAGTACAATATATTGTGCTTGGTTTGGTTGGTGGTAGGACTTTGTTTAAGTCCGCCTGGCTAGCTACCACCATCTTACCTAATTCTGTCGCCATAACAACAATCCTAAAATTGTTGTGTTCCGGCATTCAGAGGTAAGATAGCCAGTTCCTCAGTTTGTTGAGGATTCCAGGTGAAGTGCGCCTCCACCTTCGGCTTTATCTCAACTTGTTACCAGGCGAGATGAAGGCCAAGCGCTTCCCCGTTGTACAATAAAAAAAAAAAAAAAAGATTCAATGAAATGAAATTACTTAATTGTAAACCTCATAAACAAACTGAATAGCTGAAAAAAAGTCCGCCCGAATCCCGATTTCTTCCGGACAAACTTTTGATGGAGAGGATTTTATGTATAAAGACGATGTTGGTGGTGCGCAAATGAATAGGCTTCTAGCTAAATTTACTATAGGTTTATATATAATGTAAAAGTATGCTACAAATATTCATATTATATCAATATGACTGAAAGCCAGTACATACCTAGTTATTCAAACGTATAAACAAAATAATTTTACTAATTAATATTAAATTTTAAGAATAAAAAAAAACCAACGCATTGACAAAAACAGCATATCTACATTTTAAACAGATTTTTATTTATGCTTTATTTTACAAATGCTAGTAAAATCTGCATGTGTGGTACAAAAATCAATTAACTAACTATTTACAAGGAAAGCATTCGAGTTACCTATCTGAGGACCGTTAAATACTTAGTATAACTAAACGGGCAATGCCACGCTGAAATGCAATGAGTCTGCATTTAATAAATTACATAATTCTTCAAACTCGCACAAGATGTTGGATTTCGAACAGCGTTCCATTTTCAAATCCAACAAAATACAATTCAAATGCTCTAAACCGAATTTTGTGCCGTTATGTTGGTATTACCGTCAATAATTTGGGTACACACAGAAGTGTAGCGTTACTACGTATACAAACATCTATAGAAATACGAGTTGAATAAATACGTTCAATTTGTTAGCCTCACCTATGAATACATTTACGAAGGAAACTGGTTTGTCGGCGCCGGTAGCGGTAAATACATGCACTTGAAAATTGGTCAAGTTGAACTCTCGAGTGAGAAATCAAACATCTCACACCTCTCAATGTCAGGCCTAGACAAGATAAACCGTTCTTTGAAATATATATCATATGATTATTTGTAGCCGGTACAAAATACGTGGTCAATCAAAATATTAAAAGACTGATAGGCTGATAATAAAATAATTCAGTGTTTTTTTATTGACGACTACTTTCGCTTGTACCCTGATAAAAGTAACCTGTTTGCTATCCCTGGTTCAGAAATATATTATCTGTGCAAAGATTCAGCTCAATCCTTGGCGTGAATGAGTTACAAAGAACCAATCAGTTTTATAAGGCGATGTTTAGAATCCCACTCATATCGTACGGGGACTGATTTATATGGCCTATTTCCAGCCTAGACCAACAGTAGTTTTGTTGTGAAGAGAACACAAGCATCCATCCACACTTTCGCTTTTATTTTATTATTATATATATATTAGTGTGATAGCCAAGCGTTTCGTCACATGAAAACAAAAAAATGTGACCTAAGATAGGGCACGCTTATCAAAATTTAACTTATTGACTCTGGATTTAAAGAAAAGTCCTACGATTATTGCCCTTATGATGTCTAAATAACGATATGCGCTTGCCCGTTTGGAGTTAGGCTGCAATTCACCTACTACAAAATTACAAAACCACATCAGCACCGACAATTGCCTGTAACAAGTGAAAATGAGTCTCACAGGTATGAAAAGGGCTCTAGGCTCATTAAGGTTATACGCGTTGTCGCTTACGACATAGTTTTGAGTTACCCTCTACCCTCATTTGGTTTGTTCGGGTGGCGCCCTTTAGGGTTGATACCCTAATGGCAAGTAAAAGGTTACTGCAATTGGTGAGGCACTTTTTTGAGTATATTTTTATCGTTATTTCGCTACGGAAAAAAGAGAATTCAACTGGAAATAGAGTAACGAAGGTATTTAGCATTTTGCTTTGCAGCCAATTTATTGTCTGACTGACTGACATATTACCAACGCAAAAATCAGCACAAGTAGCTTAAAATTACCAACATGCAAAAACCTACAACTTTAGGTTAGTTTTGATACGTTGGATAAGACAGTACTGTACAATGCCTGCAATAATATGTGTACATTACCTACATTTTAATTTTAAATGGTTGTGTTACTATTACTACATTTAGTAGTTTTGTTTATTATTTGGTATCACATAATTACATAATAATGAAATATCCATCAGAATTAGCAAGCTAAAGTGACAGCGGGCAAGCCGACGGCATTGTGGCGTTTGCGGGGAGTCGATGGATGAAGGAGGCTTAGGTCGCTATTTGTGGCATTGATTGGGGAGGCTTATGTTCAGCAGTGACGTGTGTGGGTTAATATGAGCTGATGATGATGATGATGATATCTATCAAGCTTGAATACAAATGTAATGCCAGAATTTAACGTGAATTACATTTTGAATACTTCGTGAACTTTGTTCAGACTGTTCCTTTTAGAAATTAATCTATTAAAAAATTCTCACTAGGTACCAAATTTTACATTTTAATGACCGAAATAAAGGCAGTAAATTTATAACAAAACATTAATATCAACGATATTTTATTATGAGGTTGTAGGTGAATCGTGCTGTATTTTATAGCATTTTGATTTATAGGTACTTTATCAAATAGATCTTACGTAAATTGCTTTCTTACCTATTTCAAGAGTGTAAGTCTCATTGGGATCTAATTGAATGCCTACATTCAATAATTTATATCTGAGTAATCGTACAAAATCTACGTACAATAAAAAAAAACAATCGCAAAACATTAATTTCTTACATTAATTTCTAACTCGAAACTTCAAAAAGCCTAACCAAGCTTGTAATATGGATTTTGGTTTACGGATACATTACGTACCTTTTTCAAGAGTAGTAGAATAGTACCCTTAAGAGTAGTACCCTTGTGAAAGGGCTCGTCCGGAGAATTACTACCACCATACCTATTTCGGCCGTAAAATTAATGTCCTGTCATATTTATTTTATTTATTTATTATATAGATACAAAAAAAATATATTTAAGTATTCTATCCGTAATCTAGTTCCCTACAAACTATGCTTAGTTTGGGGCATCATGACGCTGTGTGAAATTATAGTCCTGTAATAGCATGCCTATACCGTGAAAAATTTGTAGCATAGCTTTACCTATAATGTATTATATAAAGGCAATTAAGCTAGACCCCTACTTAATATGTGCACCATCAACCTCTTTAGCCATAAAATCATCTCCATCCAAAGGTTGTCTGGAAGGAATCGCTTCTCAGCGATAAGACCGCCCATTGTAGGTTCATATTTTTTCCCAATAATCCATTTTTATTTTCAAGTGACCCAAGGCCTTACTCTTATTTAGACCAGCGAATTAGCATAGCTATTCAGCGTGGCAATGCAGCCAGTGTCTTGGGCACGCTTCCGGTACTAGTCTGGAACTATTGAGTTACCTATAGGCCGTTTGTAACGGTCCTTAGGTAATCTAGCTGATTTCTTTGTACGTAGTTAGTTTAATTGTACATTTTATTGATTAAAGATGTTTATTTTTAACTCGTGCAGTATAACATTCATTTTGATATATTATTCTATTGGTTATAATTTTTAGCAAGGTCGCTGAAATCGAATTTGCTAACACATTTCAAACAAGATCGATAAATCAATGTCTGCGCTTTGTCACGTATTGTATCGTTTAATAATCTTAAATCTTTGGCCTAAAAATGTCAAATAATTTAAAATGTCCATTTTATAGAGAGCCCCCATGGTCTAAGCCGTATTTATGATGAAGGGTCTATTAACGGTAGCTGGTTTTTGCTTCGGCTGCCTACTATCGTTGTAAGGCTTTACGTATAATTAGCTGGAGATAAAATATTGTAATCTTGAGATAGTGTTTGCTGGTCAGATTGACTGTGAAGCTGGTTTTGCATAATTTAAATATTTACTAGTTAACTAAATAGGTGTTTTGGTTTGCAATACATTTTCGTGGGAACTGTGAAGGTCGTTTATCTGATGTTTTTTTTTTATTTTACCGCCTCGGTGGTCTAGTGATTTACTCACATATTTCATGCTTTACCGTTAGGACTCCAGGGCCCCGATTTTACTAAACCTATCGTTTTACTATGACAATGGTATATATTTTTTTTTTACGACGGGGATGCGCTTGGTCTTTGTCTCACCTGGTAACAAGTTGAGATAAGGCCGAAGGTGGAGGCGCACTGCACACGGAATCCTCAACAAATTGGGAACTGGCTATCTTACCTCTGAATGCTGGAACACAATTTCTTTTTAAGAATGGCGACAGAATTAGGTAAGATGGTGGTGGCTAGCCAGGCGGACTTAAACAAAATACTACCACCAACCAAAAATATATACATCATAGAATACTAACATTTTTTATTGTCTGTCAGCAGTCGATTTTTTTGCAAATGACAGAAATTTTCAGCAAAAAATATTTGTCATTGGTTATTATGCGCTTCTCACGCAGTCTCACGCAGAACTTTAGCGTTATGATACTGTCTAACAAAAATGGTACAAAAATTGACCTCAAAAGCACTTTCTTCGTTTCAATTATAGATTACCATGGTTTTCGTGCAATTAATATCGATTCGATATCGACTCAGAATCGAGTAATGAGCTGTGACACGCTCATTAACCGATTAACGAGACCTATTTACCGTTTCGTAATCTGTAATTAATAGAAAAAAGGTATTGCAGCGTAACTGTCGTGGTATAATGGTTTTTACTTGGGTATACCTATGTACCATAGATTCACAGTAGTTTAGTATAGATAAGTACGTACGTAGGAGATCTTACTTCACTTAATTTAAACTACCAAATATTGTAATTTCTATGCGATATAGGATCCGTACCGCAGGAATAACATTATATGCGTTAATAATAACACTCACAATAATCATAAACACTCTATTTTATGTAAACTAATAGACGTACTTTCTATTTTAATATCGTGGCATTAGGTAGTCTGGTGAATTTATAATCCACTACATCATCTACTTCCCCAGACGAGCCCTTACTCAAGTATCTCTACTAACTTATTTTAACGTATCTTTCAATTGCTTTAGTAAAAGTACACTTCACATAATTTGCTATCCGTACGTATAAAAGTAATAAACCAGTATGTAGGTATGTAGGTTATGCCCTTACAGTGTGGATTGCACCACGATGCACCGATTGAGAGAATTGCTCCAACATCAGATTCATTCACACAAACCAGTTCAAAGCGCTTTAATATATTTTTACAAGTGGTCGAGGAAAATGTAAGATTTTTGATAAGAACCAGGAAAATATCATTTATAGATAGATAGATTACATTTATTCACTTATATTAGCACACTTCATAACATGACAAAACGATCAAAACATAGTACAAAACTTTAAAACAGTTAAATAAAAAATTACTGTCTATTTTTACTTCATCATTCAAACAGTTAAAAGTGTATATTTAACGTATCCCTATTTTTATATTATGTGCTACTAACCCCTATGGTCTGTTACGTAATTTTCCGAAATAAACAGTTTCGTTTTTTTTATTCTTCCGTCTAGTACAGGTCTGGAACAGTTGAGTTACCAATAGACCGTTTGTAACGGTCCTTAGGTAATCCAACTGCTTCCTTTGTACATAGTTAGTTTAATTGTATGTTTTTTTTTAATTGTTTGTGAATAATTATATCATGGCAATGATAGATAAGTGTTATCAAAATATATGAAAAAATCCCCTGCGAACGCTTTTGAGCACCTGTCATGGTTTCCAAACCTTTTTTAGAAAAAGTGACACATCACAGATTATCTTCAATAGATGCCAAATTTATTTGAATAATACCATTTCTAAATGCTACTGGGAAGCGCAATCTTGCGGTATTCCGGAGTCTTCTCATGGCTGGCGCGCAAACATGGGTATTTGCGCAGGTAGCACACATAAAATAACTAACTACCCATATTTGCGCAGGTAGTATCCTCAAATAACTAAATACACATATTTTAGTTAAAACATAATCATGGCGCATGCTTCGAAATATCGGAAAACCCAATCAAGGTGAAAAATCCCGTGAAAATTGACAAATAAAAGCCATAAAAAAATATATTCACAAACAATAAAAAATAATATGTAAATTTAAACTAACTATGTACATTGGAAACAGTCGGATTATCTAAGGACCGTTATAAATCGGTCTATAGGTAACTTAAATGTTCCAGACCGGTGCCAGACGGAAGAATAAATAAACAAAACTGTTTATTGAAAAAAAAAATATGATCACTAATCATGTTAGATATTGTTTGATCCCAAATAAATATTTAATTTGTTATATTAATTTCGGCAAATGCCATAACAGTCCATAGGGGTTAGAAACGGTCTATAGGTAACTTAACTGTACCAGACGGAAGTAAGTTTTCAATTTTTTTAATTAAATTTAAAATGTTCCATATCCGTTCCCTGAACGAGCAAACTTTGCTTGTAAAGATTCAGTCAGTTAGGAAATTTATATAGGACTATAAAAATACATAAAAAAAAATACAGGTATTTTTTTTTTTTTGGAAATTAATACATACTTTTCATAAATATAACACCCAAACAGAATAAACATCAATATTCATCACACAAATGTTTGCCCTGGGTAAGGCAGAAGGCAACATATTTTTGTAATTATTGTAGTATAGATGTGGCCTGTAGATACGAATTTCTTGTTACAAATTTATCTTTTATAATCCATAAAGACGTCATCTTTGACATGCTTGTTTGTTCATGGTCCTTGTATAAAATGGACATTTTAATCGGTTATTCCAAGCAAAAACGTTGGTTGTAAAACTCAAGTCCATTCAATGACGTGATGAAATATTTATGACAAGCTCTCTGCGGCTTTCAATGTACTTTTGTTCCTTTGATCTTTACGGTAGCGAGGATAATCGTTTATCTACGCAATTTTTGTGTGCACGCATAGATAGAATAAATATATAGATTTATCAACTTTAAAGAGATGTGTTGCCAAATACCGGCCCGCCTTCCGATCTGAGTCCGGTCGTGCACCTAGGAACGTTTCGGAAGGTTATCTGCGCATTTGAGGAAGGTCACATCGTGAGGAAACCGGTATGTCCCTAGGACCAAAGTTTCGAAAATTCCTGTCTCTGGCTATTATTCCGTTAAGTGGCGATGGACTTGCAACCTGTCACATATTGACTATTAGCAACTTGCGAATCGCAAGCGTGTGCCGAACGTGAGTTTTGACTTGCCTCTGACTACCCCCTAAGTAGGTGATCCTCATAAGATCCACGCTCTGAGTAGTGACTAGACGTGAATCCTCGAAAGGGCAAAGTCCGTAGTTAATTAGTTATTTTGTATTCATTTAAAAAAATATTGTTAGTGTTTTAAGCCACATATTAGTTTATACTTTTGTTTTATTAACAATGAATTTCTTCGAACTGAAGCTTAATTATATTATCTTGAGTAATCTTTTTTTAATTGAACTGTATGTTCTTTTTGAGTACGTCGTATAAGGTTCTTTAAACCGTGTTAAAGATCTTCAGACTCCACCGTCCACCATACATACCTATTTCGCTGCCAAGCAGCATACCGCTGTGTTTCAGTTTGATGGGTATGGCCGGTTAAATTACTGGCACGTGAGGCTTGTTGGTCATGTTATTTGTTGACGTGATCTACGCAGTAAGGCTTTGTTATAGGCAAGAGATGCACTTAACATGGTGAGCTGCTTTCTTGTTCTGTCTCCACGTTTTATAAAAAAAAATATGTAGATTGCAAAGACACACACACTTTACAATATGCCTTAAAACCGAGAGAAAGATCACACAATTCATACAATATTGCAGACGGCGCTGCGAGATCCGTATACTTGTGTGTCGTGAATTTCTAAACATGAATGTGCGCGAAATATTTTGTTCAACTTGTTTCCTGTTACGTTTATCGTATCTAAGCAACAAATTAAATGTTTACTTCTGGCAACTTTTACCTACATCTAAACGTATATGACTAGCTGTTCGGCTTTAGCTGCTACGGCTTTTTCATTCAGGATGCGAAGCGGTTATATGAGGATGTCTCCCCTATTTGAGAATCCATCCCCTTTGCCTATCCCTACCAGGTGGGGCAGATGGATTAGTTTTCGCTATAAAATAGTTTCAACAATATTTTTCATCTTTACAGATCACTCTCTGCAAAGCAATCGAAAATGGAGAGCAGACAGTGATATCCAACGCTGATAAGGTAAGTGCATATAAATTCGAATATATGAAAGTGAAACGTGTGAAACGCCCAGGACTTCTTCCCGCCATCCGGTGGGAATTACTTCAAACCCTTTTTCAGTGCGCCCCTACGCTACAAGAGGACGCTACTCTGAAAATGTCAAGCCATTTAGACCGTCATCATACATATACATATTGTACATGACTATTAGTATATTTAATTGGAAAAAAAAATGAATTGTAGATATGATTTTACCTTCAAAGGGGATTTGGGGATAGTTAGTGTCAAAATCCCTTTCAGCCTGAACATGCCCGCTCTTAAGGGGAATATCACACTATAAATCTCAAAATCCTCTTTAAGGGGATATATCGTGGGAATTTTTACTCCCCTGGGAATCCCTTTTTAGGCGATATTTTGTGAAAATTTTGACACTAACCCATTTTAATCATTCAATCAATCATAAAAACAAAAATGATTATTCCAGACCACCAATTTGGTTTCAGGGAAAAGCACTCGACTATAGACCAAGTCCATTTGAATTACTAATGTAATTGAGAACTCCATTGAAAACAAAAATGTATGTTCTACAATTTTTTTAGACGTAGCCCAAGCATTTGATAAGGTATGGCACGAAGGTATTATACAAAAACTAAGAAAACGTCTACCCAAACCATTCGCCGATATTATGCAATCATATTTGACGGATAGTCTTTAGAGTACGGCAAGAAGATGCCTACTCAGAAATCAAGAAAATCAAAACCGGAGTGCCGCAAGGAAGTGTTTTGGGGTCCGGTCCTGTACCTATTATACACCATTGACATCCCTCACATAGAAAATAATACCCTTTCGACGTTTGCTGACGATACAGCTATAATGGCTGTTCGAAAAACACATGCAAACGCAGCAGAAAAGGCTCAATATCCGGTCAACAAAATTTCCTAAGTTTTTACTAAGTTCCGGAACCTTCACCTTGGAACAGGTGAAGGTTCAGGAACGATGACCTCTACAGGGACCTTAACATAGAGTTCGTTGATAAAGTTATAAAAAAAACATGCAGAAGCTCATGAACAAAGACTTCATAAACATGTGCACGTTGAGGCAATCCAGCTACTCGACAACACAAAAACAATGAGAAGACTGAAAAGAACTAAACCTTTTGAGTTAGTGTAGTGTTAAATAGTATGTGTATATAGTAGTGTCAGTGTAAGTGAAAGTGCTACTTCAAAGAACACAGTAACGTAGTGTCTCCTTTTAAATAGAAACTGTAAGAAACGTGACATTGGACACATTATTTAAAAACAAATCTTGTATAAAACAAAGTTAGCATAAAATTACTCATTAGCCTACATAGGCTAGATTGTAGTATAGTTTTAGAGCATATATCAATTTAATATGCTCTAAAAATATATAAAAAGTTTCAGATAAAGTTCGATTTAGATTTTTGCACATGAGCAATTACATTTGTTAACATATAAATAAATATTATTAGACATTTTACACAATGCCTAGGTGGCCTCAAACTAAGCAAAGATTGTAATATTTACAATCTATTTTATAAACATATATGAATCATTCAATCCAGCACCCAAACACAGAACAAACATCTAGAATTATCACACAAATGTTTATCCCGGGTGGGAATCGAACCCACCTATTGCGCAGAAGTCACAGCAGACCAACTGAGCTGTGAAGTCAATATAAAAGATTTATTTTACTTGTGATCAAATCAAACGATCTACAAATGTAAGTTATTTTGAAAAGTTTTCGTGTAAATGAGAAGTACCATTCGTTTCCAGCATAAAAATAAGCTATGATATCATAAAGCCAGTTCGTTGCACTGGCTCCCATACATTGTATCGAAAAAGGTTTAAAATGCACGATTTGTGTTGTTTTTCCAATACCAGGTAAAATACACAACAGTAACATATTTTAATGTGTCGACTCCAAACCTTTTTTATTGAGGCGTATTTATTTTACTGTAGCTACTGTTATGTATTCTGTGACATATGTGATATATTTAGCAGACACTTTTAATTCATTATTTTACATAACATTAAATAGATATTAACTCTTTTTTGTTCAGCACTTACAAGAACAGTTCAAAGAAATTTAATCTAAGCGACATTTTGGTAATACGATGGGCAAGAGCGGGTTCGACTCACCCTTGGCTAGATTTTTTCTTTAGGTACATACTATCTGACAATTTCTACGGGTTCGAAGATACCTGAATGGATTATTTCAATACTCAATGCTTACAATTATCACTAATTAGTAACCGTTTTATTCGCATAATTGTGCTTCATTGATACGTGCCTCAGCTATAAGTAGAATTTAAGGGTGCGAACTCAAGAAGCGACTTTCAGTCGCGCCATTTGCATTTACATCTAAATAATCCTTGGTTGAAAAGAAACAATAGGCTAAGAAAATCTTTCTCTTGGAATAAAAAATAAACGTGAAAAGACAAACGATTTCTTTTATATTTGTTTTATTTATTAGATTAATATTAATATATGTAAGACATGTTATATACGCACATGCTCACGCTTTACAAATTTTACATACGTGACGAATTAATAGCCCATTCCCACTTAGCAGAATACTTGCCAGTGACAAAGTATGCCATTCGGAATTTTCGGTCCTACATGCGAATTTCATTTGTAATTGAAAAAAACATGCCAAATCTTAATCAAATGATAGGTTCATTCATTTGATGTGCTATAAGTGAAAATAGTCTTACTGGTATGGGCCAGTTAAGTTACTTATAGACTATTTGCAACAGGCTCGGTGTCGGGTTATTCAACTACCTGTGTAAATAAGTAGTTTAATTGATTAAATTATTTTTCTCGCAAATATATTAAAAAACAGCTTGATTAAAAAACAGCTCGGAGTTCCTAAACATTGTATCGAATCTTTCATTGATTGGATCACGAGTGCTAATGTACTACAAACAGCATAAACAACGTAAGTCGCGTTCTGGTCGCACTATGAGTTTTCAGCTTTATACCTGAAGAAGATAGACAAGCGGCGCAGATAAAAGCAATTACCTGCTACGGTAATTGGTGATTTGTTTTAAAAGAATACGCGTAGTATTTTAGTTAGGTACATAATTGCTTGGAATCCTCATTTAGTTGTTGAATACTTAAGAAAACGTATATCAAACACTTTAAATTAGGCGCTATAAAATTCTTTACCATTTGTGGCATTGTAAAACATACATAAAAACATACAACTTTTTCTTAAAATTTCTGGCCTATTTCGGCCTCTAGCCTATTTTGCGCAAAGATTCCAAAGCACCTAAGAATAGATTTCAACGCGCTACACTTTCTTGTAATTTATTTTGTCCCTTTAATGATATTTCTTTAAGTTTCAAAGTAAATTATCTTATCTTATACTGTATGTTAATTTTTAATTTAATTTAAGATCTAAATTATTGTATTATATGGTTATATGGTGGTCCTATGATAAAAAATAATAATAATGATATTCAAATTACAATAAAAACATTCAGTAGCGTTGAGAACTTTCATTAACTGGACGGACAATATATAAATATAAAATGGGATGCAAACACAAAATGTGCTTTTTGTTTTTATGATGGCTGTGCATTATAGCAAGTGTAATTTAATACACCATGACGAGGTCCAGAATTAATTTATATTCCCTCCGAACGACCATTGCAGGAAAAACTAATCAGAAACACATACATTTTACTTCCACAGGTTTAATGATTTCCTTGCGCATAACTGTGTTTAAGTATCGTAGATTTTAACTTGACTATTTCCTTTGAGCACTTCGCGTGTAAGTGAGATGAGGACTCGACTTACGCATGAACCTAACAGTTCATGTAACAGCAAAGTAACGAACTGAAATTATTTGATTTATTTTTATGCAATTTTTGACTTGTATTTTGACAAAGCTTACTGCACAGTCATAAACAAGACTAATAACATCAATACAGTTTTTTGGTTCTTGGTTCCTGAAACATTTTTTGTGTAATCTAATCTTTGGTTCATTGATTATTTCTACGTATGTTTTTTTTTTCGAAAAATATAATGTATAATTTAAATAATTAACATATAATTTATAGTAGTTTGATACGAGCTTCATCTGTTTTTTTTAAGAGGAAGCGCTTGGCCTTCATCTCACGATGGAATGTTATGATAAGGCCAAAATTGGAAGCGCATTTCACTCGGAATTCTCAACAGACTGAGGAACTGTCAATCTAACCTAACAGTAAGAATTGTTGCACAATAAATTTGTATCCACCTGGGGAACAAACCGTGGACCTGGATTGATACCGGTGGATGAACTATTAGACCACAGAGTCCGGTAATTTTCTTTCAACTTAAACTATATACACACGGGTACATTTTTTATATTTGAACCCATTTTCAAGAAATCTTCAAATGTTTGCATTTAATACCTTTGCAGTATTCAAAACGCTTAATTTATTTAAAACAAAATAAATTCGTTACTTGAGATTGAGTCATTAAGTCCAATTTTCGTTAATGCATTCTTGTAAATATCATAAAGATACAATAACAGGCCACTAACTAATTATTACGATCTCTTTTGATAAAAAACAGGTGTTTTAAAAACATTGCCCTGAGTGGATTTTGTAAACCTGTATAGAGTAGGTGTTATCTTTGAGCTTTTTTGGCCAACTCAAATATTAGTTACATAACCATTCGTGCCATACTTTAAGAGCCTCTTGTGAAAAGTCTCGCCCGGGGAAGTACTACCACCATAACTATTTTGTCCGCAAAGCAGCATTGCTGTGTTTTATTTATTTATTTATTGTTTTGGTTTGAAGGGTGTGGTTGCTGGTGATATTATAGGCACGCGAGGCTTAAAACCTTTGAAAATGTGTCCTTTTCAGTGAGGCTTTATTAGAGACACGCTTAACAGGTGGGATGCTTGCCTGTTTTCCAAGTTGTATTAAAAAAAACGGGTTCACTTAGCTTTACTTAAATAGCTTATACCTGCGGCTACATCCACGTAGTACCCATATAAAAACTATTATGATTTGTTTTGGGTCGTATAGCTATCATCTTATTTAGTTTGTCTCCATAACAACAATAATTGGGAATCGTTGTTATGGCAACAAACGAACACAACAAATATTGTGGTGTTTTGTATTTTCGTGTATGTTTGCAACAAAATTGTAAGTAAAAATATCCGGTAGTCGAAACTACGTAATAACCTATGATTTATGTTGTCGCGTTTGTTTAATCGAACGCTTCCTGTATTTAAAGGGATGGGACAAATCGATAAATCGGTATATCGATACGAAACGAATGTCCTTATTTTTATACAATTTCGTCTACTTGGATGACGTATTCATCCAATTACTTTGATGACAGATGGAAGGACAGATAGAGAGACGCGTGATTCTATAAGTAGTACAATAAAAACATAAAAAATAAAAAAAATGTGCCTATGATATATGAAGAGTTCCCTCGATTTCTCCAGGATTCCATCATCCTGATCTGATAACGATGGGACCACCTGTAAAGTATACCCAATCAAGCAAAATAAGAATTTTACAAATCGGTGTCTTTGAGTAGTCGGAGAAAATATATATCTAAAAAAAGATTCCGACGAATAGAGTACTTTTTTTGAAGTCAGTTAAAAAGCAGTTTTAATTGCTAGTTAGTTAATATTTTATAGTGAAATTACGTCTACGTAATTAATACTTAAAACGAGTATGGTTTTATTTTATTGCGAAAGATATTGATTTTATTTGTCGACAAAAATACATTTATTAAACGTCCAGTGAAATTACGCGCAGGCCGGCCATTACACCGCTCTCGCCTTCTATCACTTACGCAACCACTTCGCTTAAAGCAGATACGTACTAAACTTTTACATAAAAAAATACCAAGGTGTCTGTTTTGTGATTAAATCGATACTATATTTTCCCATCCCTAGTGCTGAGTACGTAACGTTTGAATCAGATATTAAGCTACATGTATTAATGAATACAGGTATATAGAGCTACTCCACCTGCCGTTAGCCTGATTGCTTGCAAGCCAGATTAGACATCCTGTGAGATGAACTACTGAAATTATGATGTGAAAAGCACTTCTAGCTTTGAATTAAATAAAATACTCGTACTATCTGTAAAAAAGAGACCAGACAGACTGATTCAATGACAATAACGAACCAAACTCGTTCCACCGACGACCTCATCCCTATCAGGGATAGCTGACCCAATCTCAAGATAAAAATGCTAGTAGTTTTTTTCAGCTAACGCCTGCAACCTAACATATAATTCACACATATTGGACATTACGGAAAATATAAATCAAATTAAAGTCAATAAAAACAATAAATCATCAATCAAGATTGAAATATTGAAATAGAACCCCAGATTAATTTATAATGGAAAAAAGGAAAATATAGCCTTTTTTAAATCTCTTATTTTTGCGTAAATTTAAAATCTATATTTTAGAAAGCAGAGTAGTTGGGAGATCTTTAGCAACACATTTTCATAATATAGCAATAATTCCGTCAACCTGCCAATATGTGTAATTGATTCATCGTGTGTATTTTACTGTCAAGTCAGTTCTTTGATTGAGTCAATCAATATGAATCAATCTCCGTGATTTATCGTTTTCGAATGAACTGTGAATGCAAGGTCTGGAAACATGCAATTGGATGAAATGATTCCTTCTAAAGCACTTATCGAAATTAATTTGGAAAGCGCAAGTCAGTTTGTGTTTAAGAATAATAGCTGCAGCCGCCATTTTGGAGCGCAAGGCGTCTCTGTCAAGAGAAAACTAAATAGTTTAATTCTGTTTATATGATTGTAATCTAATTAGAATACTTTTTTTTCGTAGATAATGATACGATTTTTCACATCGTGAAGCTTAATATATAGTATATCCAGAGATATCACAAACAAAGGTATTAAAAGGTATCAGTTTCTACTTCTTTTGTAAAATCATTATTAATGACTGACTTCCTAAATGATGAAAGACATCATTAGATAACAAAAACAACATAAAGATCAACAGCCTATAAATGACCACTGTTGGATAGAGCCTGTGAACTAGAACATTTACCTACAACACAGTACTTACCTACAACAATAACAGAAATGTGTTGTAATTATGTACGTACAAAATAAAGTATAGCGGACGTGTATTGGAGGACCTCAGCGGTAAGTACGCGTGACACGATTTTCGGTAAATTGAAGCTTTAAAACACATCATGGATTCAACACGTGAAATTTTCTACTACGAGTCACTACTAACAATAAAAATGTTGAAATACAATGTTTATGTAAAATGTCTATTTTTAATATTGGTAACTGATGGTTCCATAACTGATTGAATCTTTAAGAGGACAATCTGCTCAGTTAATGAACCAATATGTAAAATACTGACAATAAATTGCAAAAGTATTATTGTTTTGGATACATGTGGCGATGGGCTTGCAACCTGTCACGTATTGAATACCTACTAGCTACTTGCAAACCATGGGCATATGCCGAACGTAAGTTTGAACGTGCCTCCGACTAACCCCTTACAAGGTGATCCTCATAAGATCCACGCTCTAAGTGATCAGAGGTGTTTTTTTTATTATTATTGGAGTCTCGTGTCCTGTATAGGCGTGTATGTACTCGTGTCGAATTTCTCGTTTTTCAATCAACAATGTGTTTTGAAGCTACATTTTTCCAAAGACCATAACGCGTACTTAAACCTGAGGAACAATTTTAAGCAGCAAAATAATTAATGTTCTTCAATACTCACTTTGCTACGCATTTTCGTAACGGTTCAATCGAGCTGACACCTGTCATCGCATCAAAAAACGACCTTCAACGAAATTAAAGTGTAACTAAATGTTACTTGTGGGCAGATGACAGACTACAACTGGTACATTGTCGTGTACAACACTAGTGGAGTCACTTGAATACTTTAGCTTTTATAAGAATTTAGGAATTATTCATTATATAAACCGGATAAGTGCGAGTAGCGAGGGTTCCGAGACACATTTTAAGGCAAAATATCAGTACCCGTGTGGGGTGGACTCACTTAGCTACATTTCCACACTTGGCTGGTTTTTAGTATTTGTTTTTATACATTAATGTAAGGAACATAGTAAGAAATGTGTAGGTATTGCTTATTGCAGTAGAGCAAGAATAAACACAGCAACAAAACCACTTATTCTTGTATATCCCATTTATTTTTAGTAATCCGCTATAATAACACATAATCTCCGAAAGTTTCAACCGGCTACGAACAAAAAGAGCCAGACAGACACACGGACAGAAGGCGTAGGCTTAGCAATGAACCTTTGGTTACGGAACCCTAAAAACAACTGAAACAAAATTGTATGTCATCAAACTAAACTATCTACATATATACAAACGCAGAGAAAAACTATTTACAGGTGAGCAGTCAGTTCTAGTCAACTAGAAATCCTTTTTTCCTCGCCAGCAACCAGTCTGGCGTAACACGTCACATTAGCATGTCGGTAACGCGAACCCATAAGTTTAGCCAATAATATAATAGTTTTGATCAATACTCGTATAACAAAATCGCTCAACGCGACAATATAAGCTTTCACTTTATATATCCTATTATTATTTTTAAAAGTGTATAACTACGCTTATTTCGAAGGTTTTAAAAAACAGGCGAAACATGTTGGAATTATCAATATTTGTTTTAATTCCTCTATAATGTAGTTGGAGGTATAATCAACAATAATCTCGATACAGCGTCGCAATTACTAGATAATTTGAGATCTTTTAAAAGTGACTTTAATGATTTGTTTGACCTTTTGAGCGAATACGGTGGTCTTTTGTGAATGTAGGGTTTCCAAAGACAATCCTGTATCTCTCCACAGGTTTACGCCAACTCTATAGAGCTGTATGGGCCCTTACGATCCGGTGGTTGTGGGTCAAATCAAATCCAGTCGTGCACCAATGGACTTCTCGGTTGTTCGGAAATTAATGGCCGCATTTGACACATGCTCACTTCTCAAAGGCACGGACAATTTTGCGATCGGATTCATCAGTTTTATCGGATTCGACTTAGAGTTTAAAAATGCGCAATTCTCAAACCATTCCTGAAAAGTTCTGTGAAAGTCTCGAATAAAGTCAACAATTTAAGATTTCCTCCATCGAAAGTTTCCAAATTCGATACAATAAGGCTTCCCTAATGTTTGAAAATAGAACATAGGTGAACTTTCGTTATGTTACTTTACCCCGGCCCCAGCGAGTTCAGTATAAAAAATGTATGAAACTGTATACAGCGCTCTAGCTTGGCAATACAAATTCAATGAGACAAACCGACCTACGCCATGTACTGTGATCCTTTTTTTTTATTTATTAATGACAACAGGCTATCACGCTCATGTAAAGATAACATACAGAAATAGCACAGTAGGTACACAAGCGTGACAAGCCCCGTTGTCTACGAGTTAGTTCCTGTGGTAGGTTTTCGCGAGTAAGATAATACTTACAAGAATATTTTACTGTGCACACTGCAAGAACTTGTAATAAGCTCACAGCGTCTGTATTTCCGCTGTGTTACGACCCTAACGTCAAAAAGTTCGTTTAATAAACTAAAAGCAACGAAAAAATAAGGACTAAGAGATCAAGCTCTAAATACAATGAAACAAGAAAATATTCAATCATTCGAAACTATTCAAGATTTATCGTCTATGAAATAAATAACTAACATGTTATATAGGATAAGTATACATTTATTCAATAAAATGTATAATTAAACTAACTAACTATGTACAAAGGAATCAGGCAGATTACCTAAGGACCGTTACAAACGGCCCTAAAGGTAACTCAACTGTTCCAGACCAGTATATACCAGACGGAAGCGTGCCCAAGACACTGGCGGCATTGCCACGCTGAATAAGAGCCAGCCCTTGGGTCACGTGTCGCCTCAATCAAAATCCCCGCAAGATTTTTGAAAATCCGTAGGGCAGCGGCTCCCCACAGACCAAAGGACCCCAAAAGGCTCAAATAGGTAAGCTCTGTCGAGATCACTATATTCGCGCCTTTTGTGATCCTCGGTCTCACTAGCCCTCACTGATATCCCAGGCAGATGAGATGGCGCTAGGGTGTCGACGCAGGTAGCGTCCCACACCAAAGGCCTACCCATTTCCCACGGGACATGAGTCATACCGTCGGGCCGCTTACCATAATCACGTAACAGACCATTCAGTTCAAGAAAGATACGTTATATAGGTATTTTTATGTATTTTATTTCACAGTGATATTCAGAGAATAGCCGTGGTCGTATGTCACCTAACAAACAATACATTGTTTATATAAAATGATATGCTTAGCTTGAGGCTAGATGGCGCTGTGTGAAATTAATGTCCTTTATTATTTATTATTTCTATTATTCTAACAGTTGACAGCGATCATGTGCTTTAGGACAAAGTGGCATATCTGAAATATCTGAAATCGCAACAGATAGGTTTTGAATAGGTTAGAAGCAAAGTATGAATCAGACAAAACAGAAATGGAATAAGCGCACAATTATAAAACTGTCGTCTCTCTGATTATACGAGTTTTTTCTTTTTTTATACGTCGGGGTAGCGGTCTTCATCTCACCTTGGTCTCAAGTTTTGATAAGGCCGCTGTAAGCGCACTTCACCTGATACCCTCAACATACTAAGGAAGTGGCTATCTTATAACACTAATTTAGAATTTATGTAATGCGACAGGCTTAGAGATGGTGGTAGCTAAGTGGACTTGTGTGTGGTAATGTGTACTGCCCGTGGTGATCGAATCCAGGACCATTGAATCTAATACCGGTGGGTGAACCACTTCACCACAGATGCGGTGTCCAGTGCTCTATGGCGGCATGGCGTCTGCTGCGCCCCGATTCTACTAAACCATTCACTTCATCATGACAGTGGCATCGTCACAAATGACTTACCCTCGAACCCAATAAAAATTTCAATTCAACATCAATCGCAATCCAATACTCTATCAATATTTACTAATTGCCTCTTTAAAACGATTTAATAGCATTGGATTGAAATCGGTATTGCGCTCATATTGGATTATGATTGTGTTAATACACTTCAAAATTTGGGTTTCTATCGGTAGACAATGATAACAAATAGTTCAATATAAATCAAAATATCAATCTCAATATATTTTCAAACAAATCCAATATAAAAATCGTGGTTTTGACAAAATTTTATTATTTATGGCGGCATGATGCCTACCCGTTGCTTAGGACATAGATGGATTGGACAATTCAATTCCAATCGCTATTAGTTCATTCAATATCCACACAATATGGAATCAATTTGGCGCTAGGTTCGCATTCAAGAGTGTTCAAGAGTAAGAAATTACACAAATTCAATACCGATCGATCGGTAATCGTGTTCGAATCGTGTTCAAGGGTAAGCCAGCAGAATCGCCACTATAAGTGCCTTTTGGTGTTATAGTGGCCATTATGCGATGATATAAAGTATATGTCATTGTGAAGCGATTTTTGTAGTAGTGTGTGTCACAGTTCCGCACTTTGGTCGCGTGCTAGCTATCGATCTACTTAGTTTTGCGGCAAAAAACATTTTATACCAAACTAACGGTAGCTTTTAATCATAAAACCAACGGCGCATGCTTTTAAATTTCCTTTTCAACCTATAAAGGTTGAATAATAAACTTACAAATCTCACCAGGTAACAAGTTAAGATAAGGCCGAAGGAGGCACACTTCAACCGGAATCCTCAACAAGGAACTGGCTATCTTACCTCTGAATGCCGGAACACCACAATTTTAGAATGGTTATTATGGCGTCAGAATCAGGTAAGATGGCTGTAGGTATGTTTGTTCCTCCTTTAAGCCAAATTTGCTGAACGGATTGAACTCTGAATTTTGCTGGCCATAAGTGTGACAGAGCCCACCTTGCCATATCCACCATGCTTGGCACGCGGATTGAAGATCGCAGAAATATGGGAACTAGATTACGGATAGAATACTTTTTTTTTTGGAAATACATACTTATCATACAATACAGCACTCAAACACAGAACAAACATCTATATTCATCACACAAATGTTTGTCTTGTGTGGGAATCGAAGCCACAGCCTACAGAAGGCAGGGTTACTACCAACTGAGCTATGAGGCTTGTTAAATTTATTTGCTTGTTATTCATGTTGCGAGCGATATCCATAAGCTGATATATACCAACTTCTAATACCAAGGAGCTACTTCTCTGCGTGTAGTAATCGTTTGTAATGAGAGTCACATAAATTACTCGTATAGTTATAGTATACTTATTATTCATTATGTTGAGTTTTAGCGTTATTTGATTCGTAATATATTCAAATTATTTATTCTTGAAGATCTATCAAATATCAAAACACGTCATTATTACACGTCATTATTAACACGTAATATTTATCACCATCATCAAAGAAAAAAGACTAAATAACTTTGTCATCGTAAATAATAACAATAAAAAAATAAACACAAATAAAAAGCAAGAACCAACATTCATAGCCTAAAGCCTACACACAAACTAAACTTTTACGTGACTAAACCAAATCAGCCCCACAAAAAACTTCATATAACAATAGGGTGCAGATGACCCCATTCGACGCTATAAAGCTGACCCAACCCCTTTAGGTAACCTATTTAGGGGTTATTCTGCTCCATCGTAGTCCTCATATTTGCCTGTGCAAGGTTTGGGGTCATTTTATGTAAAAAAGTACATTATTTTAAGCATTTACACCTTATCAAACATAACGCAACCAGACATAATTTTATCTCACTTCATGGCGTTGTTAATGTAAAGGTTGTAACAATGTTTATAGAGTTAGTATTTTTTTTATATGACATGAAGCTCGAAAAGTTTTTTGTTAAGAGTATTATAAAAAAAAGAAGAACACCCAGAATTTCGTTCCCGTTACCATGTGGGAATTTCGAAAAATAATTTCTCAATCCCACAAGGAAACTAACCTCTGGTTTAGGTTGTGCTTTGATTGTCAGTCAGTCAGTACATATACATAGGCGTAGGTAGATATCTACTACTATTTATGCCGTGACATTAGAAAATATATAGGTACTAGAGCTGCCTTAGCAACACCTGTATCAGTATTTTATAGCATATAGGCCAACACATCTCAAAACATTATTACGTCATACCCCATTATGTCAAACTAACAACCATACCAAAACATATGAATATTAAACCGCAAACCAAGGCTCACGATCGTTTTAGATGGCGCCCTGATTTAAGCCGGAAAAGCGGTGTTTTTCCAAAGGTAACCCTGTCTCTATGGCAACCGACATAACAACACACCGCCTCACACAACATTCAACTTTATACACAGGCTATACGGTTGGGTTTGAGCTCAGCAAGGGTTAATAGGTAATTTCTATTGGGCTGATAACAAGGAATGCTGAAAGGAAATAGTTATTATAGCAATGCTGCTAATCATGAGAAGTTGCGTATGCAATGGTAATTTAAAAGTTTATAATGAAAGGTTAAACTCCAGTACCCTCAGTAGGCCTCAGTGTTAATTGCTAACCACTTGGTAAGGATACCTGGGTTTTTTGCTTATGTGTTCGTTTATATCAGGATGAATAATTCGTCGTCACTCACAAAGAGAATTCAAAACTACGTTATTATTGAAGAAAATATACGTATTTTATAAGTAGTTCAGGTCAATTATCACGTGAGCCGAGTTAATCCACAAACTTTTATTGTGGCCATCTTGGATTCAAAATGATGTGCCACCCACCAGCTCTTATGCCAGTTGTATTATCAAGTAATTTGATTATTTAAAAAATGAGTTTGATTTTAACTTTTGTGACGGCTCTCAAAAGTAAAGCAATTTTTTTTTTAATTCAGAGATAAGATTTTAACGATTATTTTGAAACGCCAAATGTACCGCGTTGGAATCGCGATACGGAGAAAGGCATAAAACTCGGATTAGTTCGTTTTTTTATTATCCATTCAAATAGTTACAGAGTTTCAAATTCTTAGTACTCAAATTAATCATAAGTACCTAAATATAAAAAAAAAATCAACTTCATCTTAAAAAAAATATTTGTTACTCCTGATTGGCAGTTTGCTTACATTGTGAAATTAATATTATGCTGTAAGTAGGAACATAAAGTTCTCGTTTATATGCTTGATAAAGTCACTCATTTTGTGTTAGGCTCTTTTTAAGCGACTTTCAAAAAAAAGGAGGCTCTCAACTCGTCGGAACCTTTTTTTATTAAAATGAGACAATTCTTTCTATGCCTTTTGAATTTGCGATACGAACTAAAGCCTCTATTTATTTAAATGTCACACTAAATGCGATCTTTTTGAATATTTTTGTATCAGTAGACTTGTTTTCATTGAAAGAGCTCCAAATACATAATTATAATAATGCCATGTCAGTTATTTTTTCATTTTCACGGCGAACTAAAAGCTATTCAAATAATAAACAATGAGTTTCGTTCCAAAGTCCATGCTAGAACCATTAATATAACCCATGACGTGTTTGTGTGTATGATCGAACAATAGGGTGACTCTGCCTTGAATTATTGATGGCGCACTATAATTTATTAGTACGTAACGAACATGTCAGACTGAAAATAGGACAGGAAATTGTCTTATTTTCAGTCGTGCTACGATTTTTTTTTTACTTTAGAGTCATAGATGGATGTCAAGTATAGGTTTGAATGTTATCAACACCTTTACTATAGCTAAGCGTTATGTTATGTTTATAGTAAAACTCTCCAGGTCATAGCGAGGTTTTGCCCAGGCTGTTGATGTGATTTTACTGGTGTATGCGGAGCTGTCTGCTTAGACTAAGCGCTTTCAAAAATAATTTATTTAGAACTGCAAAAACTTAGAAGCAGCTATCAACATCAGTATCTCCGCTTTGACGATATTGTCTTCAAGAAAACAGATAAAAGACATCTTAAGGGTAGTCTCGCTCTATCATAGACCTAATACTTACGTACAAGACTGAAAAAAAAATCCTTTGCTCACGTGCTCACTTCCACTAACCAACTTACTCACCAATGTCTAGTAATGCTTTAGCGTTCCCATTATACCTTAGGAATTCTCCATAATATCTAACTACTACATACTAAGTGGCAATGTAAATATTAAATAAATAAAATAAATGAATAAGTAGGTATCTTCAAAAGTTCTCTGAGTTAACAGGCGAATTTTCGAACGGAAAATGTCATTGCTATTAATTATTAAGGTTTTCTCAATTAGTATTATATCAATTACGTTTCTGTAGTTATTTATCACCAAATTCTCAATTATGATGTTGAGTCCACCAACTTTATTCAGATACACAGGTATCGTGTGTGTACCGACAAAATACTTGCAAATGAGCTGTTTTAGGCGTAATTACCATAACAGTAATAGCTTATACATATTTATGTGAGAAAATCTACTATACCTACCTCTTAATCAGCCTTAGGTTCCCTCGCAGGAATATCGGCTTCTCGACTAACGAGAGCTATTTATAAATCACCACGCGGACCCAATTCAGGTTGGTATATGGCACATGTCTTTCAACTTACAACCACCAAGTCCTAGATGACTAGGAAATGGCTGTTTCTAAATAAGTGTTTTTGCTTCATCGTAAAGCACATACTCAAGCAAATTGAACATATAACACATGTTTCTGCCTCTGTACACTGTTTTGATACCGTAGAACAATTTTTCATATGAATATAACTCTCACATATGAGCCTATACTTCGAAAATCAATAAATATTAGGAGCCGTGATTTAGATTGCGAATACATACCCATACTATTATGCCAATCTCTTAGAAAATAACTAAGCCATGTGGCTTAGTTATTTTCTACAGAAAGTATATGAGAATTTAATTGAAATAGAAAATGAATAGCAATTAGGAAGCCGCCTGAAAGCTGAATATTGATGTAAAGTGACAATCTTTATTCTAAGTTGTAAATTGTTATTCATAATTATTTATTTTAAACTTTAATTTTATTGGTTTCAGATTTCCATCGGTTTTCATATGAGGTAAGCTTTAGACTCTAGTCTACACAGAGTATATAATAGCTATAGATTAGTTTTTCCACAGGTTATTGAATGTTGTAAACTTTATGGTATCTACGAATAAATGAGAAACGAAGAGTATCTAAACCCGATTTAAAAATGACAACTGGTTGTGAATGGGATTGAATAGGATACACGATCGATAACATTATAACAGTCGTGGAATGTCGTTGGATGGAGGTGGCTGAATCTCTCTTTGATGCCTACGTTGCTTCATTTCCATCCCAGGACAAACATTTGTGTGATAAATATAGATGTTTGTTCTATGTTTGGGTGTTTTTTTCATATTGTACGTATGTATTTACAAAACAAAAAAAGTATTCAAGTATTCTATCCGTAATCTAGTTCCCATATTACCTTAGGGCTAGATGGCGCTTTGTGAAATGAAGGCCCTATATTATTTATTTATTTTAATATTTATACAAACGCTTGCAAAACATAACCTTATTTTTTTAGCATTCTGCTATTTTATATTTTATAACGTTCAGCGTGATGTCTATGATGGCAACAAATTATGCAATTGTGGCAGGTGGTGGCATGATCGGTCAACGGTAAATCGGTCCGGAAATTTGCGGATAACCGCCATCTTACCGGCACTAATAGCCGAAAGTTGGTAGTGCAGGAGTCAGGAGAACTTTCCTTACGTCAAGCCGCTCCGATATGCTTAGTCGTAGATTGTAAACTTTTGGTTGTGATCTTTTGGTTGTGATGTTTTAAATGTGGAATATGTTGAATGAACTTATTTTAATATTATTATAGTTTTTCATTGGGTAGTTTTCTAAATAGTTTATCAAAGTGTTTCAAGCACCTACAGATATTTTTTTAAACTTTTAATATTACAAAACAGATTTATATCTATAATTATGTATACATTTTAATTAATTGTGACTGACTAAGACTGAAAAAACTCAAGTATTTTTTAGAGCAGTAGTTAAGAGCAGCTCTTTGTGAAAGGGCTCGTCCGGGGAAGTACTACCACCAATTTTATTTCGGCCGCCAATTAGCATTCCTTTATTCCAGTTTGAAGGGTATAGTGGGCCTGTGAAATTACTTTATGCTTCAAGTTGACGGGCACTATTCACCGCCGCGTAGATAGTAAGGCTTTGTTATATTCAAAGATGCACTTAACATCATGCTTGCTTGTTCCGTCTCCAAGTAGTATTCAAAAAACTCATGGAATGCTGATGCATACACTGAAGATGTTTTGGCGTTTATTGATTTTGATTCAAATGTTAAAGTAGAATGTTTGATTCCCATCCCACCGACCGGACAGAGCCGTCAGACCGCGTAGCTGTTTTCTTTGATAAGTGTGCGACCAATGTCGTGACTGACGCAGAATACGTTACACAAGCTCTCAGTCTAATAGGTATTGTTCACTTTTTGTGGTATATGCCTGCAGTGCTACAGATAATCAGCTTTTTGTAACGAAGGTTCCCTCTGTGATACTGGACTTTTTTTTGGTTGTTGTTTGGTTTGACCTAGTTTATGTGCTATGAGGCAAAAGTTAAGCATCAAATAAGATCCCAAATCATAACAATAATAACAAACGTCTTAAAAAACAACAAGATTATTTGACAGCGTTTTTTATCTATATTTAACTAAAAAAATTGCTGTGTGGCCAGGTAGCAATAGACTTCTCGGTTTTTCGGAATTAATGGGCGCATTTTAAATATGCACATGCTATGACGGTGAAGTCATCGTGAGGAAACCGGCATGCCCCTACGTCCAAAAATGCGAATTGTATATATACTAGCTAGTATTCTATATTATAATATAGTATTCTATATTATATTATAGTATTATGTTCTAAGCGGCGATGGGCTTGGCTCTCACGTAATGAATAGCTACTTGCAAATCGTTGGCATGTACCGAATATAAGTTATATTGTTTATTCCTTAGCTACGCGTTTAAATTCGGTTAGTTCCGTCTTCCTAAAACCATAGTGAGTTTAAAAGTGGAATTCGCCGTAACTAATAACTTAAACATTTTCGAAATTTAATTGTATTATCACTTTGTATTTTGTTCTTAGTCATTGTTTAGATTTTCCATTGAGTCCCAATCCGACTGAATATTTACGACTAAAGTTCTCTCACATTACGGAACCAATATGGAAAATCTAAAGATAAAATTTCAAAAATATTATTGTTACTATTAGTTACCGATTTCCCAAAAAAGGAGGAGGGTATTTCGGATGGTATATTTTTTTCTGTTTGTCCACCGATTTCTTCGTGAGCTCTTAACCGATTTTTTTAATCCATGGTGCGTTTCAAAGCTACATTTTACTAAAATCCATAAGCGATCGGGGTTTTAAGCCTCACAGCTCAGTTGGTAGTAGCTCTGCCTTCTGCGCTGTAGGTTGTGGGTTCGATTCCCACCCAGGACAAACATTTATGTGATAAATGTAGATGTTTGTTCTGTGTTTGGGTGTTGTATTGTATGATAAGTATGTATTTAAAAAATAAGTATTTATGTATTCTATCCGTAATCTAGTTCCCATATTACAAGCTATGCTTAGTTTGGGACTAGATGGCGCTGTGTGAAATTAATGTCCTGTAATATTTAATATTTTGCACAATATTTTCCTGTAAGGTAGTAAAGGTAGTATCTGCAAAGATGTGGAACAAAAGATGTGTATAAAAGGGTTCGCCAAAAGACTAAAGCAAAAAGAAGATTGAAGAAGAAATAACGATTTGAAGACTGCAAAAGAAGATTGAAGAAGAAATTACGATTTGAAGACTGCAAAAGAAGATAAGCTCTGCTGGGCCTTGGCACTGGGAGAATTCACAGGAGTTACAATTTACCCGTGAATTTCCTGATGCCTCAGCTCATTGGGGCCTTCCACCAGCCTCAAGAGAGAAGACTTCACTGTAAAAATGTGTTTTTTTTTATTATACGACGGGAATTCTGCAGTTCTTAAAAAATGTGCTTGTAATGCGCCATCACAAGATCCTACTATCTACTGTTAGACATAGCTTCCTCTTAATGGAGTATTTTTTTTTTTTTTTATTGTACGACGGGTAAGCACTTGGCCTTCATCTCACCTGGTAACAAGTTGAGATAAGGCCGAAGGTGGAGGCGCACTTCACCCGGAATCCTCAACAAACTGAGGAACTGGCTATCTTACCTCTGAATGCCGGAACACAACAATTTTAGAATTGTTATTATGGCGACAGAATTAGGTAAGACGGTGGTAGCTAGCCAGGCGGACTAAACAAAGTCCTACCACCAACCAAACCAAGCACAATATATTGTACTCCCCATGGGGATCGAACCCGGGACCTCTGGATCTGAAATCGGTGGCTTGAACCACTAGACCACAGAGGCGGTATAATAATCAGTAATCACCAAGACTTTGATGCAGAAGTGATGAAAAAAAAGTGGAAGAAAACTAGAAGTGCAAAAAGTCGTGAGTCTTTTTACTTGTGGTCTTCAGAGATATTGCCGTGGGCAGCAATGAATTTGGGCCTATCTTTCCGTGTCTGTTGTATCAAGATACTAAGGAGTCGACATGTACAGTAATAGTAGTTTGGTGCTTGTCTTACATATCCTCATTCCTTATTGTACTCTATATATGCTACATTATGATCACCAAACTTGCTAAGGACCTCCTTACCATGAACACTCTTTTTTTCTACTTGCACTCTTTGGGGGAAGCTCAAGTGTGTTTCTCAGCACCCAACGAGTTAACAGTAAATTGTAAATGAATAGCGTAGCGTGACTTGTGGAGTTATAACAATAATTACTTGCATTCTGTGAGCATTAGATCACTGATTACATAGTCTAGCAAAAAGCTCACATGCCTCTGTCAGCATCGCTTTGTGGCATTTTACAATGGCTATCATTTAAACGGTCTGCTAATTAAAGGCTATGACGGTTGTAAAATGTACTTCGTCAGCAAACAGCATATTTTCTGGATGCAAAAACAAACTGACGTACTCCACCATAAGTTTCAATGTATGCTGCTGATGATGAAAGCGGATCATATACTTACCACTGGGTATAAAATTCGCTTTTTTTAATCACTGAGGCACTAAGCACGCACAATAACTTAGGCTCCAGCCTAGCTGTTTTTTAATTGAATAAGGCTTTTATTTATTGGTTATTTCTTATTTTTAAGCGCAAAATTTGCGTACATGGAGCCAAATAGCTTCCAGTGCAGACTGGGGCAAGAAATTGCAGGACGGGCTAAAAATCCCTGGAGAAATGATTGGTCCACAAATGCCTTCACAAAAGGTTGAAGTCATTCCTGCCTCAGTCTATACTTTCGTACTCTCCCAATGCCACATAAACGGAAACTTATGGTCGGACATGGTCCCTTACTAACATTCAGAGGTTCAATCTCGAGGTTTATAAGCGGGCAATGGACCGCAGTGTACCTACTAGGTATACCTAACACGTACAGACTTATACTATAATGCAACACAAACTTGCGCTCCAGAACCCAAATGACTGACGCTAAAACTAACTCAAAAGGCCACGAAACATAAATGGAGCTGACCAAAAATTGTTGGAACTCGACGTAAAGGCCCGTATTCCAACTGCTCTGTCCAACTATTTGGTAGTTGGACAGAGCAGTTGGACCACTGGCCTTTACGTCCAACAAGTTGGAAGTTGGACAGAGCAGTTGAACCACTGCTCTGCAATGCGTGCGGTGGTTGATCGCACTCGGGATAGTGATGATTGGAGAAATCAGGGGGAGGCCTTTCCAGCAGTGGGACATATCAGACTAATAATAATTATTTTTTTAGAGTATCAGCATAGTTATTGAGCGAGTAGTTTATAACCTAAGCACATTTTTATTGCATTATTGAGTTGAAAATTAAAATACGGACATAGTAAGAAGACTCATAACCTATCGAGTTAATGTAGTCTTAATAACATGATCATGGAATTATGTTAAATACTATTTTCAAAAACACATGAACAAGGTGAATAAACCTAAAAGAGACAATAAGAAAGTGCTGATGGGTACATTGTCAGTCGAGGCATAAATATAAATCTCTCTTACTTATTAGCTTACTAATTAGCTAGATCGTAGGATGTATTTTGTTGGGCTGGCACTTATTAAGGCCAGCGAATTAGCATAGCTATTAAGTTGCAATGCAGCCAGTGTCATGGGCAAGCTTCCGTCTGGTATTACTGCTCTGGAATAGTTGAGTTACCTTTAGATCGTTTGTAAAGTGTCTTTGTAACTTTTTAAGAAATTGTTATTAATGGTAAGCAAATCATACATACATAGACCCACGCCTGTTTCCCAGAAGGGTCGTTAAGTCAAGGTCATAATGTATTTTCAAGCCTCATAGCTCAAGCGTTGGTAGTAACTCGATTTAAAAACTTGAAACTCGTTCGATTCCAACTCAGGACAAACATTTGTGTGATGAATATTGATGTTTGTTCTCTGTTTGGGTGTTGTATCTTATAGTACGTATGTATTTACAAAAGTATTTAGGTATTCTATCCGTAATCTAGTTCCCATATTACAAGCTATGCTTAGTTGGGGGCTAGATGGCGCTGTGTAAATGTTAATCAAAAATAAAATTATTCAGTTAGATTTTGTAGGATGATTTTGAAACGTCAAATCTGCCACCTGTTCGGAATCGCGACCAGCGCAAGGAGAAAGGCCTAGTTATAGTTAGGCAGAGACTATGAATTTTTACTAACAACGCTCCTCCCACACCTCGATTTCCTTATTCCCTCTCACCGCTATCGTCATACAAACAGTATGTCACATACTCTTCGTTTTAGGGTTCCTCTAGCTTGACCTTGCAGAAAACATTCGCCGAGGCCTTTCCCTTCCAACTGTACCATTCACACTCGATAGACATTGCTTCATGCTTCATAAGTAAATCATTTTTATTCATTGTACTACGTGGAGATGCTTGGCCCTCATCTCACCTGATATTCAAGCTATGATAAGGCCGAAGGTGGAAGTGCACGTCACCCAGAATCCTCAACGAATTGAGTAATTGGCTATTTTACCCCTAAATGCCGGAATACAAGTATTTTAGATCTTATGGCGACAGAATTAGGTAAAATAGTTTATAGGAAATGACTAGAAGCCATTTCCTATAAAGCCTACCTACCAAATAAGACCTGAACGAGACATAAGACTAGAACAAAAAAGTTTTTTGTGAAGAAATATAAATTATATTATAATTGGCATCAGATTTTCCATGAAGATAACTAAATCCACCGGTATCAGTACACCTTAGCATGCGTTACTAGTGCTATCGAATTAACGGGATTACTTACGATTTAGTACTTATACAGGCTTAACCACCTCTGTGTTCTATTGGTTCAACCCACCAATTTCAGATCCAGAGATCCCGAGTTCGATCCCCATGGGGAGTACAGTATCTTGTGCTTGGTTTGGTTGGTGGTAGGACTTTGTTTGGGTCCACCTGGCTAGCTACCACCATCTTACCTAATTCTGTCGCCATAATCACAATTGTTAAAAACAAATGTTGTGTTCTGGCATTTAGAGGTAAGGTAGCCCGTTCCTCAGTTGGTTGAGGATTCCGGGTGAAATGCGCCTCCACCTTCGGCCAACTCAACTTGTGTAATCAGGTGAGATGAAGGCCAAGTACTTAGCCGTCGTACAAAAAAAATAAAAGAAGGCATTTTGCCATATTTCATACTCAAAGAAATTATTTACCTACGTCGAAAACTACTTATTATCCGTAGCAAATACAGGGGCATAATATTAAACCCAATACTAATAATTTTAAACTTTAACTGGTTTACTTCTACACACGTGTTTGGCTGAAGGAGGTTCACGCTCAGCATTCAACGAGTTATGCTCGTCGCTTCGATAACGCTACAGCCATGCTAGGGGCACTGATAGACAGTTACCTATTGTCTGATATACTGTCGGTAATCACTGGGTCTAGTAATCCATATGCAATAGATCACAAGGTAACGGTCATATTGTTTGCTGAGAGTATAGAAGTCTTATCGCCGTGAATATTTAGTTAATCAAATATATGTACATATATAATCGTTTGTTCTGCGAACAGCTTCCCCTGAAATGATGGCCAGTTCTCGTGTGGATAAAGAATGGACAATTACATCAATCATAAACTCACATGCTCACTATTTGTGGTCTTGAAGTTGTCACCACGATTTTGACTTCTAGAGACAGAGTGCAGCGAGTATCTCATTTTTTGTGATTTTTACTGACACGGGTGAACTCATGGTAGTTTATTATTATTATAAACGACAGGGCATTTATTATGGAAGAACAAGCTCGTGGCAACAACACGCGCTTGTGGCCCCGATTCTATTGAACCAATCGCTTCACTATGACTACGGCAGAATTGCTACTGTAGGTGCCTTTTGGTATTCTCGTGGACATTATGCGACGATATTATTGGTTTAGTAGAATCGGGCCCTGGTTACGAGTCGGATATACGAAATCACCGTGAGTCGCGTAATTTCCATTTATTTTTCTTTAATTCTGAATCCTGTTACTGCGCAGTTAGAATGTATATTGTATACACCATCAAAAAACCTGTAGTAAGTAAGCAAAGTGAATAACCCTCAAACTCCGAAAGATAGTAGCTCAGTAAAAACCAGTAGCTTACTCCACTTTTTGTTGTACACAAAAAGAGAACAAGCGGTTTTTGCGAGTTCATAACTTTATTAGTGACAATACTAAGGAAGTGAAAATATCGATGCTCGGAATGTCATAACATGTTTTTTATCGATAAAACGTCATTTCAAGCATCGTTCCCGTTTTTACGAGGATCGGTAGACGGATGGGAGGCGGATTTTAAGACAATTGTGAGAGTTCCGTATCTAAGAACCTACTCGGATACTTAAGTATAATGTTGTTTTATAAGGGACGGTAAATCGTGGTTTGATTACGGCGCAAATTAAGATGGCGTGACAAACGAACGCCATTTTAAAATGTCATTTTCATGTTGTTGTTCTGGTTTGCGAACAAGTAGGTTTTTGTGCCCTTTGTTTAACATTGTTTGATGCTGAAAATGACTGCCATGGATATTTCATCGTTAATTTAGTGGAAATTCACAAAAGTTTACATGTGTTCAAATATGTGTAGGTACACGCAAAACAAACGTAAAGACTGTCTGCTTTAGTGACAGTAATTGTTACACCTAAAAAGATATTTACGATGCAGTTGTTCGATAAAAGGCGTGAAATTTACACTCGGTATACAGTTTATAGGTATGTGATTTAAGCGGCGTATTAAAAATTTTACGATGCTACATAAAAAATGCAACAAAACTCGAAACAATCTTGAGAGTCGTTAGGTCTTAAATCGATCGGGCTTCTTAGAAACAAGTCGATAGAAGTAATTTGGCTCGTGCCAACCTAAATATGCAATTTTGCTAAGTTGTTTCTTAGAATCGCAAGGTTTTTTTGTTACTGTGTATGCATTTTAGACTAACTTGTGGTCTTGATGTTGACTGGTTGCGCAAATGTTTCAAGGAAAACCGCGTAGTAGGTACAATTGATACACATCACCAATATAGTACCTACATATGCATGTACGTACCTACTATATAAGCGATGTGCCACGTTTTTGTGCGCTGCTGAAAAAGTTATCTACTACCTACTCTTGTTTTAAATCAATATTACATAACAATGAGGAACATTCATCTATTCATCAGAAACATGTTCTATGACACTCGGTTTTCTTAACATAGATAGAAAATGTAAACAATAAAATGTCAAGTTATGTCACTGTCAAAATGACAACCACGGGAGTATAACATGTCTTCAATATGGATCAATATTTGCACCCGTCTGCGTCTTTGTTTCGGCGCAACCTACCTGTCCCTACTGTGAACTAAAAGTTCAGTCGTTCAGTCAAACTTAGTCCTTACTAATAAGCCTAGCGTATTCTTGGAGAAGTTACATCGTGTTTATTCTCCTTCAATTCACCATCTCCCGGTGTGGTCGGCACAATATGTCTTCTCACATGTTGTTAGAGTTTTGGCTGAAATTTTAAGATGTCTAGCTGACGGCAATCCTCCTTGGGAATGTGTATTTTATTGGGTATTGTATCATAATAGTAAATATACTATCCATAATCTAGTTCCCATATATTAGTATATGTTCCCATATTAGTATTCGCCATCTAGCTCCAAATTAAGCTATGCTTAGTTTGGGGCTAGATGGCGCTGTGTAAATTACCGTCCTGTAATTTTTAATTTTTTTTAATTATTTGTATAATTATTTTTTAATTATTTGTATAAAATGGGCCGAGAACTTAATAAAATGGATAAGGGGTGTTTCATTATCAGCTAGATCAGCCTTAGATTTGTAAATGCAAGTGAGCCTAACCTTGTCTTGAAAAACACTAGATTCTTGTATAGAATCGTGGACCAAATGTTTCTGCTAAATACTATCAAAATCGGCTGGTAAATGGCGCCGCAACAACTTCCAAAAAAAAGGGGAAATCCAAACAAAATTAGCCGACAACAAAATTCTATGAAATTGTAGAACCTGTATACAGAGCTTCATCAAGATTCGTTGAAAAATACGACATGTACACGAATACAACATTCGGGTAGATTAAAGCATATTTTGGAGTGTTGCAAGAACGCTTCGCTCGCTCGATCAATAATGAGTTAGTCGGTTCTTAGAAATCTAAACCTACCTGATAAAAATAATGCATGCACCTAATATACCCATTGTAAGAATAACCAGTAGCTAATCTATGTAAGATAAAAGCAAAATAAACTAAAATAAGGATGTAATTTGACTAAACGAGCGGATGCGTGCGCGCCGCCGCCGGCGTCGGTCGTCGGGTTATTCACGAAGATTATAAACCTACATTTCTTTGTTTTACAAGGTGTGTTTATTTATTTTTTAGTTTGTTATCCACAGGCGAAAGTTTCAACGAATATTTTTTTGAAAAATTATCTCTCACTTTAATCGCAGTTTATATCTGGTACAGAATGAATTGTAAAAATACAATAAAATCGGTAAAATTAACAGACTTACTACTTTTTCGCCTTTTGAGGATTCACCTCTAACCACTACTTAAGCTACTCAAATGATGATCACCTAATTGGTCAAGTCTATACTTAAGATGCAAGCCCATCGCCGCTTGGCTGAATAATAGCCAGTGACACATGCCATTTGGATTTTTGGGTACCTAATCAGAATATGGCAGAAAGATAGAGAAGGTAAGAAAACCAGCATGTCCCTAGTTTTTTTTTATTGTACGACGGGGAAGCGCTTAGCCTTCATCTTACTTGGTAACACGTTGAGATAAGGCCGAAGGTGGAGACGCACTTCACCCGGAATCCTCAACAAACCGAGGAACTGGCTATCTTACCTCTGAATGCCGGAACACAATTTTTTTTTTAAGAATTGTGTATATGGCGACAGAATTAGGTAAGATGGTGGTAGCTAGCCGGGCGGACTTAAACAAAATCCTACCACCAACCAAACCAAGCACAATATATTGTACTCCCCATGGGGATCAAACCTCTGAATCTGAAATCCATTTAAAAAAATCCCTATGCCCCCATTTTCCATAGGGGAAGGTGGAGGAAACACGAACACCGGGCAATTCCGAACGCAACAATTTTACTATATTAGAAAGAAATTATCGAATTGAATCTGGTGCCATTTCATACATCACGCCACCGCCAGTGCCGGGCTGCGACTCGAGCAACACAAACGCGCACCATGTCATAGATATGAATATTTTTTATATTTTGTTGTTTACGATGCAATTTTCTCGTTAATGTAAGTCGATGTAGCTTTGTTACTGTTGATATATACACTGGGGTGTATTTACGTGTCAATTTATGTCTAATCTAAGTATGATTTGTGGGTGGCATCAGCCATCTAACATGAACTAAATGCGTGTAGTGGCATTTTTTTTATTTTGCGACTACATCGGGTAATGGCGAACGGTTTTGATGGGGTAATCTCGAACGTATGCCATTACCCCTTTAAATAGTTAGTATTGGTAAGGTTAGGTTAGCTACTTACAATTTTAGAGATTATTGCATGTGTTTATTTTTTTTTTGATGCCTCGAAATTATAAGCGATGCACATTAAAAATGCACAAACGGGCAGTCATCATCGGCTGGCTACTTATGTGATTTGTGTCGTATCTAAAGGCTGATTAGTATCAATTAGACTAGGTCGGTTTTGCCCCACTTGGTGTTCGTGATTACCCGTTTAGTGTCGGGTAAATGCGAACACCTATGGTTTTGTTTATGGTATGATTTTTGATTTTCTAAGAAGAATTTAATAAATTTGATTTAAGAATTACTTAGTATGATAAAATTACTTGTTTTTTTATTAATAAAAACTCACCTACCTCCCTATGTTTTGGTGTTATTTGAAGTTTTCTTTAGGTATTCGTAATTCCCCCACTTTCCCCTACGTGGGAGCCGATAGCCATAAGTGTTACCATCTGCCACTGCGTGGGGGTTGTTTGTGTGGGCAAACGGTAACAATTCCTAATAAACTTCCGGAAAACCGAACAGTCCACTGTTGCACGATTTGAATATCCACAGCCTCTGAATGAATACAATAATGTAAGTTTAATAAAAAAAATATCGGATTAAAATACTTCGTGAGTTTCAATGAAATGTGTTTAACACCAACATTTTAAAAGTTGTGGTCGCACTCTATTAAATACTTGTCAAGCCAATATTGGAAGATAGACACGTTTGCCAATTTCTATCACTAATAAGTAGTTATTCAAATAGCAGTAGGTACTATGTAAGTAGCTAATGTATTTTTTTTTTTTTGTACGACGAGGAAGCGCTTGGCTTTCATCTCACATAGGTTAGAATAAAAGAGAAGAAGTCAACTTGTAACCATAGGGTTACAAGTTGAGATAAGGCCCAAGCTGGAGGCGCACTTCACCCGGAATCCTTAACAAACTGAGGAACATGCTATCTTACCTATAAATATTACAGGACATTAATTTTACATAGCGGCATCTAGCCCAAAACTAAGCATAGCTTGTAATATGGGAACTAGATTACGGATAGAATACTTAAATAATTTTGTAAATACATACGCACTATAAGATACAACACCCAAACAGAGAACAAACATCAATATTCATCACACAACTGTTGGTCCTGTGTGGGAATCAAACCCACAGCCTACAGCGCAGAAGGCAGAGTTTCTACCGACTGAGCTATGAAGCTTGTTAAAAAAAAAGCTATTAATGCCGGAACACAACATTTTTTTTAGATCTAGAGCTAGCTAAGCTGATTAAAACAAAATCCTACCACCAACCAAACCGAGCACAATATTGTACTTCCCTGGGGATCCAACCCGAACCTCTGGATCTGAAATCGGATGGTTGAACCACTAGACCACAGAGGCGGTATATAGGTACAATAGCTACTTACTTAGCAACTATTTGCAAACTAAATAAAATAATCGAAGTGTAGTGGCAAGGAGCATCCGTACTTTACTGATGCTAGACGTCAAAGATTATATCAATGACACCTGGATATAGAGTTCTAAGTAATTACCCCAATTGTTGATCCGAGGACATTAGGGCAGTCAATCGATGGAGGATGCTCATTATCGTTTTTTGTGAATAATTACGTTTACGTTACGTGTGAAAAACTAAAAAGAAAACCGACTTCAATGAATATAATACAATTTCGTTTACCTGGATGACGTAATTTTTCCAATTATTTATATGACAGATAGACGGACAGACAGACAGCCAGACGCGTGATCCTATATGGGGTCCGTGTTTTCTTTACTTTTGAGGTAATACACCCAAATCGCTTCTAGTGTATCTATAATATTTGAAGAGTTCCCTAGATTTTACCAGGATCCCATCATCAGATCCTGACCTGATGACGATGGAATCACCTGGGTAGTATACCGAAACTAAAAATAGCCAAATCACTTCAAGTGTGCATCTAATATTTGAAGAGTTCGCTCGATTTCTCCAGGATTTCATCATCAGATCCTGAACTGGTGACCCGTGAAGTATATAATTTCAAATAAAAAATACTTTTCGAAATTGGTCCAGGCGTCATCGAGTAATCAGGAACATACATACAAAAAAAAAAGATTCCGACGAATTGAGAACCTCTTCCTTTTTTTGAAGTCGGTTAAAAAAGACAATATTTAGTCAAGATGTCATCAAAAGTCGATGATGTTAGATAATCTTATCGACAGTGTGTCCATGTCCATTGTAATTTCGCGCGTCCTTGCGTGCGCGCTGCAAGGCGCTCGGCTCCTGTCATTACGCGGCGAGACCTACCGATAATTTGCCTGTAACTTTCCTAGAGACTGGCATCTTGCTTTATCGATACTCGATGAAATCGTTTCAAGGCGTAAAATTAAGTTTTTTGTAATTTTGTAATTTCTTGTTTCCCTATTGTTTTTTTTTTATTATTTGTTGTTAAAGCGGCAATAGTGTATTTCACTGTGAAAGTTTCAACTGCGTACCTATTACGGTTTATGAGGTACTGCCCACTGACAGACGGGCTGACAGCATTCCGTACCCAAAGGTTGCGGAACCCTAAGAACAAATAATCACTAGCTTCATTTACATGTATGTGTCTATATAGGTTTATTATACCAGAACTCAGGTACCTAAGTAATATATAATTTGAGTATCGTTGTATTTTTGTATTTTATTTCGGAAACTCTGTCTGCTCCAGTCTCCAGTCCTGTCTTCCGCTACGAAAACATCACGAATAGGTAAGTATCTATTTAATAGCATCCATCGGAGCATCCTCCACTAGGATGCTCCATGCCCATCAGTATATTGGATATAATGGGATGTTGCCAGTATACGCCAGGTTCGCCGGTAGTTAGAGAGATCGATTCTTAATCGATTTATTTTCGTACAAAACGATAATTTTGACGAGACTTTGCCTCAGGCGGTAGAGGCGTCTATTATACTGTTCGAATTCAACTTCTATTGATTGCGATCAGCCTTGAGCCAACCCATTGAATGTCAGGCTATTCCATTAGCTGCTAATTCGAAACACTATTCCAAATTTGGTTCTTTATCTTCAGCTATTAATATGTTGTTAGCAGTAGGTTGGATTGGTGTTTATTTATCGATTTGGAATCGAAATTAAATAAGTAAGTTACATACGTATGTATAAATTGCATGTCTTACATTGTAAAGGTAGGCTTGGACAATGTATGTAGGTTGTGTTACTTATAAGTTGTGTTTAATAGCTTTACGTTCGATGCTATAAAGTTGTAAAAACGGTAAGGAAAGGAAGTGAAGTGAACACTACCTCAAGAATGAGTCCATGACATGAGTTAGGTACCTACTATAATAATTTCCACCTGGTAAAGCTACCACCGTAAGTGACTTAAGTAAATTGTTAATTTTTCAACATGCCTATTATTTTAAGTTCTAATATCGATACCTATCAACATCACTCATCCCTATCCGCTAGGCAGTAGGTATAGGTACAGCTTCTGCCCAGGAACTCTGGACACCTGGTGCTTACAATTACTTCGGCGTAATGGACCTGCATTTATGCTTCGACAAATAATCCCTAGCGGTAGGGTTTACAGAACGGGAAAAAAACGGGAATTCCGGGATTTCTTTTTGTAAATAATTTAATGTATTGTTTTGGTTATTTATGCTGATATCAGAGATCATTGCACATGCGTATAAATCTATTTGGAGCAAATACATATTTTTGTTGGTTCCGAAGTAGAATTACTAAAAATAATTCCATTAACTTTTCATAGCGAACCGCCCGAGCAATCTATCTAAATAATCAATCGTAGGTATATTTACATTATAGGTAGGTATATGTATATGTCAGCTAAGTGTACCAACATAGCTTACCTATCTATATAATCTAAATTATTTAAAATCGTTGTAGTTGACTAACTGACTGACTGATTATCAACTCTAAGCCCAAACCAGAGGTCTGTGAGTGATTCGGAGAAGGGGTGTCAAGAGCGTTTCACGGTGTCCATAAGCCAAAATTCTAGACACAAAAACACAAATGACGGAAGGAAAAGACGGGGACCTGGTCGTCACTATACATGTCGTCCTTTGACTCCATGATGATGATAATAATTACTTGTTAAATAGTTACTCCACCAGTTAAATTGTCGGGTTAGCAATAACGGCAGTAATTCCCTCTAATAGCTAAGCTAAGCTAAGATAAACGGGAAAGGGGCATGCAAATATTTAGGTTATTATCTCTATGTGTATCACCCGGAATCCTCAACAGTCTGAAGAAATATCTTACCTCTAAAATGGCGGAACACAACAATTTGGAATTGTTGATCTATAGTGGTAGTGGAAGCTAGCCAGGCGGACTTAAGCAAAGTCCTACCACCAATCAAACCATGCACAATGTTGTACTCCCCTGGGGTTATAACCCGTAACTTCTGGATCTGATACCTTTTTGTATTTGTGACAGTTTTTTGTACAAAACCTACGTTTTCTCACCCCCGCTTTCCGGCTTCACCGAAGACGTAAAGTCTAGTCTAGACTTTATTTATATTTACAATGCGTAGTTATAATACCTCAAATTCGTGACGTTCCTCATAACCCACACATTCAGCCATTAAAATTACAACAAGACCTAAATCACGAATGGCGTGCCACGATCTAAATCTATAAAAATCCTACGGAAAAAACATATAATTCTGAGTAATTTCGAGGTTCGTGACTAGGCACCATTAACCCCTCCCCACCCACCTTCACCTTTCGCCCTGCTTTAACACCCCATACGCCTGCAGCACCCCTACACCCCATGACATTTGGGAGCACCACACCTTGTTGGTAAATGTTTGTGTTGAGTTGAGAATGTTAGAGGGTTCGTTTATGCAGACGCGACAGCATAAATATTATTCCTAATATGTCAAACTTGGCCATATTAGGAATAATATTATACCTCTTTGGTTAAAGGATGTCCTTGTGAAATGTATTTTTAGGTTGGTAACTTTGGCGCAGTTCAACAAAAGATTTGAGGTTGCAATTACAAAAGGTATCTTTTAGGAGCATGTTGGCAAACTGTATACACATCCCGTTATAATAATAACTTATCAACGATTTTTCGTTATCGAAAATTACTCCTCGTGAGAGACTGTCAAACAAACAATATAAATAATAATAATAATAATAATCGTTTATTTGAAACAAAAACAAGGTATTTATACTTAGCTACTTACATTATTTGGTGCAAAATACAGTTTGGTACATTGATTTAGGCAAATATATTATTTAGGGTACATTCCCTCCGTGCTAGTTTAAAAACTGTGTTACTCCAGGGAAAGAAATAATTATTTTAATGTAATTGTTTCCCTGCATTATAGGTACTGGCGTAGTTATAACCTTTGCATGGCAAACATAAAATGTATCATAAAATGCAAATAGCTGCTGCAAACGTTCGCTAAGCATTCCCCCCAATCGCATGTTATGTTCCGTGCAACACACCCTGCATTTAGGGGTTAAAGCCAGTAATTTCAGGTAACAGCTAGTGTTTTCTGGATACCTAACCCTAGGACGTACCAGGCGCGGTTGGCCCCGAAAGTACAGAATTATGCAACAGAATGTAAGAACTAGCTGAAAAGGGGAAGTTTGCCAAGTCATTTCATGGGGTTAAAGTCGGGTTTAGTTTGAAAGGTTAGGGATACCTAGTGCTGGCGTGGGTTACTTAAAAGTTAATGGTTCTTGTATAGTTTTGCGGTTACGACCCGTAGTTTATATTTAATGGTTTCCTCACAGGGTATTGACAAGTTAGGGTCATAAGCACAGGGGGCGTTCACCTAGTCCTAGTCAACTAATAAGCCTAAACTAAATAGGGTGCTATAGCAGTAGGTACCTATACCTAGGTCGAGAAAAAGCACATCCTGGGAAACAAAACAACTTCTGAACAACTGATAGACGCATTGTTATGTTGCTGTTTGAAGGATATGGCAACGGTAAACTTAGGATATAAGGATATGGCGACAACTGTCTCCGTTGTACCTATCGCTGATTTTCGCTCTCCCATAGAAACAAATCTTTTCTTAGTAGTATCTATCTACCAATGTCCAATTCAAAAGCATTTTGCAGGATCAGATGATAAGGATGATGGCAGATGACGTAGGTTTGTAGTGTTTTTTTTTATTTCTAAAAACACAATTAAAATCAAAATATATGCAAGAGTGTTGGATTTTTTTGTCTTGATATTGTGGGTCGGAATCCTCGGTGTGTGGGCTGGCACTGGGTCGGTTTATTTAAGACTTATATTTTTGTATCTGCAGTTTGCTTCGTAATATATAAATGGCATCCAGTCAGAGCGTCTACCTGCCTTGATTGCGACTCGATTAGCGAACCGCTTTGTACAATCGATACCGTGAGTCATCGAGCGAGGTTTCCATCATCATCTGCAGCCCGTAATAATACACTTTCGAAGTCCTTTCGGTTGTTTTATCTCTGGCTTTCCAAAGAGTATAAAGCGATCTTTTTTTTTAACAACGGAGATGTGCTTGGCCTTCATCTCACCTGATTATTCAAGTTATGATAAGGCCGAAGGAAGCGCACTTCATAGGAATCCTCAATAAACGGAGGATTTAGCTATCTTACCTATAAATGCCGGAACACAACAATTTCAGATTTTTTTTTTATGGCGACAGAACTAAGTAAGATGGTAGCTAGCTAGGCGGACTTAAACAAAGTCCTACCACCAACCGAACCAAGCACTACATTGTACTCCCCTGGGGATCGAACGCGGGACCTCTGGATCTGACACCGGTAGAAGAACCACTAGACCCTGTGGTCTATTGTATAATATTGTATTGTGGCGGTTAGATTAGATCTGTAGGTACTAATTAAGGCGAATTTCGCGAACCCATGTGTTTAGAAGTCACAACGTGTTTACAACGTGTTTTGAAGCCACGACGTGTTTTGAAGCCACACTTGCCTAAAACCATAAGACGCGTACTTAAAGCTGAGGAACTACCTACATTCACATCAACAGTCCATTAGTGTCCTCTGCTGGATAGAGCCTCCTCCGAAGCTGGAGAGCTTTGCCATAATAACCACGCCTGGCAGGCGGTTCTGTGATCGCAGTAAAGGTGACACAGAAGGAAGCTACTGCCATTCTTCTGGTGAGTCAAAGTCAAAGTCAAAATTTCTTTATTCATTAAGATATTTAGGATCATTTTGAAACGTCAAATTTACCGCCTGTTCGGAATCGCGACCAGCACACAAGGAGAAAGGCAAGAACCTCGGGCTGGTTAATTTTTTTGATGATCCATTCAGCATTTAGATAAACAATTTGTTATTATATTCTAAGTAGATACATCAAAAACCTAAATACTTAATCTTAAAACATTTGTTATTACCTATCTACCTAATGGGCAATTTAATAACATTGAGAAATCACCATTTTGCTGCCAACTGGTATAGCAAAATCGGGCCACGCGTTCTTATCGTCGATATAATCACTAATTTTGTAGTAGGCAATTTTCATTAAATTATTCTTTATATACAATTTTAATTTACAAGCAGAGAGTTTGGTGGCGCTTTGGGGAAGCTTATTATAGAATCTCACACAGTTTCCTAAGAATGAATTATTTACTTTTCCTAAGCGATACCTAGGTATATCAAGTTTATTTTTATTTCTAGTATTAACACGGTGTACATCACTTCTTTTACTAAACTCATCAATGTTTCTGTGAGCGTGCATTAGATTTTCATCTCTTTAAAACGTTCCCTAAGAGAGTCACGAGTTTTCATTTTATAAATTGCCCGTACAGCTCGCTTCTGTAGAATAAAAATGCTTTCAATATTAGCTGCACTTCCCCATAAAAATATGCCATAAGACATAATACTGTGAAAGTAACTAAAATAAACTAACCTCGCCGTAGCTTCATCAGTAAGATGCCTTATTGTACATACAGCGTATGCAGCCGAGCTTAATCTGCTAGCTAATGACTCAATATGAATACCCCATTGCAACTTTGCATCAATATTTAAACCTAAGAAAGTAGTTGCTTCAATAAAGTTAAGTATTTCCCCATTTAAGATAATGTTAGCATTGCTGACTTGAACATTAGGCAAAGTGAATCGGATGCATTTTGTTTTTTTCTCATTTAGTAGGAGGTTATTTACTGTAAACCAATCAAGAACTATAGCTAGAGAAGCATTTACACAATCATAGTTATCTTTAGCGCTATAGACTCTAAATATTAATGAAGCATCGTCAGCAAACAATACAATGTCACATAGGTCCCCCCCCTACATAGGATGGTAGATCATTGACGTAGACTAGAAACAGAAAAGGCCCTAAGATCCTGGTGGTACACCTATGTTTGTGGAGGTTCCCGAAGATCTGATACCGCTAATATCCACTTTTTGAATGCGATTTGATAGGTAACTATGCATGAGGTTTATTGCCCGATTCTGGATGCCGTAGTGTTTAATCTTTGAGATCAGGGTGTCATGATCTACGCAGTCAAAAGCCTTAGATAGATCACAGAATACTCCAATGGCATCCTGTTTTCCCTCCCAGGCTTTAAAGACGTACTTCAACATCATAGAACCAGCGTCGGTCGTTGAACGGCCTTTAGTAAACCCAAATTGTTTTTCATGCAAAAGCCTGTTGCAGTTAAAATGTGACTGTAACTGAATAAGAATCAGTTTTTCAAATATTTGACTACATACAGGCAGAATCGATATTGGTCGATAGTTTGCTAGATCCTTTTCATTTCCAGACTTGAATAAAGGGATCAGTTTGCTATGTTTCATAAGATCAGGAAAAAATCCTTCGTGGATGCTTCTATTGAATATGTATGCCAGACATGGCGCAATATCAATTACTATCGTACTTAATATATTTACGGAAATCCCCCAAAGGTCTTAGGATTTTTTTATATTCATTGACTTAAATGCTTTTACAATACAGTCATCGTTGACGTGTCACGTGAGATCCTTTAGTCGGCTTTTACGACAACCATGGGTTGAGATGGAGGGGTCGATTCTAGCCGCGACCGAGGCGGATAAATTTATTCTCATTAGAGAATTAATTTATTTGAAACGAAACAGACTGTAGGCGTGGGTCTTCTTCTGGGAGGATTGTGCCTCGGTAGATTTCATGAGGTACTAAGACTAAGGGATCTCACCAGAAAAAGGGCAGATGCTGATGACGATTGAAGCTATCGATATCCTTATGAAATGAGAATACTTGTCTTCCTATACTACCAACTTCGTTTAGCATGTATTTGTGGTCCCAGCTAAACACCTTTTCTACTAAGTACGAAGGTCATAGTGGATCTGCATTCACCATTTTTTTTTAATCGAAAAACTACAGCTCTCTTCGTAGTACTGGTCTCTTAGACAGCTGATCTGCAGGATTAAAATTGTATTCCAACGAAGTCTACACGATTGGTCGAAACTGCGCTGTAGTGTAGACACGACTTATGTAATGCAATACCACCTCTTTCGATGATATGATAAGTTATCAATAAACTTGAAAATTATATTGGTACATTTTGGAAGGCGGTGCCTTGGACCCTCATAAATACATAAATAGAAAAAAATACGGTCCGAATTGAGAGCCTCTTCCTTTTTGGGACGTCGGTTAAAATTGCCGGACTGTCTCTATCTCACAAGTAAAGGGTGTCTCAGTAAGAGTGCACTTTTTAAAATTGTTTTTTTTTTTTCATGCAAGTGGCAACTCTGAAATTGGACGGCTTTCACCTCTGTTTATTCCCATTATTAAAAATGGAGCGCTTTTCGAAAGAACAACGCGTTATAATTGTGAAAAATCATTACAAAAATGGGGAAAGTTACGCTAAAACCGTTCGCAAACTTTGTCAAATTTTCAGCCGAGAAAGTGCACCTAATGTGTTAACCATTCGAAGAGTGGTCAAAAAATTTGAAGAAACTGGGTCGATTATGGATAGTAAAAATCCTTTGCGTCCACGAACCGGTCGGTCTCTTGAAAACATTGCTGCTGTAAACGATTGGACCTTACTTTTTTGAAAATGAGGCCGAAATTGCAGTGACTGTGAACGGCATTCGTTACAGGAATATGATAACGGCCTTCTTGTGGCCTCAACTGGACGGCATGAATCTGGACAACATGTGGTTTCAGCAGGACGGCGCTACCTGCCACACCGCGCATGAAACAATCGACTTATTGCAGCAACGATTTCCAGAACACTCAGAACACCAGAAGAATTATCTCATGAAATTCTGATGTCAACTGGCCACCAAGATCGTGCGATTTAACGCCGTGCGATTTTTTTTCTTTTGGGTTTTGTGAAATCTCGAAACAATTCCTGAGCTCGAATCAGAAATCCAACGCGTCATCGGTGAGATACAGCCACATCTCTGTGCAATAATAGTCATGGAAAATTTCATGAAAAGAATAATGGCCAGTCATTGGAGCCATTTGCCGGATATTTTATTCCATACTTAATCGGAACATGTCTTCTTTACAATACAATAAAAATATCACAACTCTGTATCAACTGTTTTTATTTTAAAATGAAAAAGTGCACTCTTACTGAGACACCCTTTATAAGTAAGGTTTTGAACAAACGCGGGCTTCTGTCACTCGCTTACCTGAAACCCTTCACTTTCTTCCAGGTGGTGATGGAGGCGACATCCTCAGACTACAGCGATGAGGAGGTGGGGGTATTAGCTCGCGGTCAGCGGCTCTGGGTACGAGGAGTCAGGCCGCACACTACCTGCGCGGATATCGTGAGGGCTTTGCAGGATGCTCCTGAAGGTAGGTACTTCATCAACTTTATCGAGATTCAAAACCTCGACTTTGAACCAAATAGACGTAAATTATGAGGAACAAAGACTTAGCGGTAAGGTGTTAAAAAACGTCTAACCTAACATTTGTTGGAGGTAGGACTTTGTTTAAGTCCACCTGGCTAGCTACCACCATCTTACCTAAGTCTGTCGCTGTTATAAAAAAATGTTGTGTTCCGGCATTTAGAGGTAAAATAGCCAGTTCCCGAGTTGCGTGAGGATTCCGGGTGCGCTTCTACCTTCGGCCTTATCATAACTAGAAAATCAGGTGAGATGAAGGTCAGGGTCACCTCACCGCCGTACTATATAAAAAAAACTTTTTTTTTCTTTCGTGTGGGAAATCTCCCTCAAGGTTTGCGATGAGGTTATGTGAGGTTGTCAGGACTCCAACGACTCATTCAACGACATTCGTCGACCCTCGGCGGCCAGCGTCGATGCTTATGAAGGCCCTAGTTGTAAAAACTTCTTCCAGTTCCTAACCACATATTGCCATAGCACATCCCTGGGCAGATTAACCTAACCTTACGCAACTTTTACCCTGTTATTATGAATACAGAATAGGTTTCATATATATTTACAAAACCTGCTTTTAATTGTTGGTATAGTCGGGCTGTCTAGCCTAGATTATATGAATAATTGTATGACAAGTGAATTACTCCTATTTTCGCACTCGGGCTCATAGATGATGTGTCCTTTTATTCAAAACACATGCCATTATTGAAAGGGAAATAATTACACACCGGAAAAATATTCGCACTTAAGTACCTAATTAACTACTGTACACCAAATAAATGATTGCATTACTAATCTTATCTTCTAAATACAAGGTGAAACAGAATATGTGTACTAAGCAGTGGGGGGGCTTTTCGGACCAGGAAAAGTATTGGTTGTGGTGAGGAGATAATAGTGAATTCCCATTTTCAGTTTCCCATACAAATCTTTTCATTTTCTCAATGACAATAAATAGTGACGACCCTATTCCTTTACCGCACTATGCATGTAGGTAGGTATCAGTTGGTGCAATTGTCTGTGTCAAAGAGTATTAAGGACAGATGAACCAATTTTAGTGAGAACTTGGAGTCATCTCTTGAAAGTAGGTTATTAGATAGAACATACACATTGATAAATTACATAGGCACCTACAGCTACAAAAAGACGATAAATGCGATATTGGACGAACAAAAGTACATTATAGGAACGATTATTTTGTATTTTAGCTAACAGATAGATAAAATTCTTATTGATTTGACAAATTAAACCTTCTAGTAATGGATTGTCTCATTAGCAGCCGAGGCTTTTCGACGATTTTCCTCTGTTAGTGAAAGCACTTTTCGTTCTTTGTGATTGTGATCTTCTGCTATGTTGCCTCATCTGTCTAGAGCTGAGGTCATTGACGCGTGTTAAGAAACAGCTGATTTTAGGGTAGTCTCAACTCAAAAAACCAGCTGTTGGTGTCAGAACTTTTATCTTGTTTTACCAAAAACTTTGAACCAAAATTCAAAAAGTCGTAAAACAAACGTTGTTCCACGAGTCGGGTCGGATAACCCCGTTTCGGCATAGTACACATATTCTGTTACAGGTTGTATTATATAACTCAAAGGTGACTGACTGACTTAGTGATCTATCAACGCACAGCCCAAACCACTGGAAGGATCGGGCTGAAATTTGAGGTAGATATTATGACGTAGGCATTCGCTAAGAAAGGATTTTGATTAATTCTACCCCCAGGGGGATAAAATAGGGGATGAAAGTTTGTATTAAACTTTGTCAATTTTAAACCGATCGGGCTTAGACTTTGCATGCATAAAGCTACTATGACGTAGGCATCCCCTAAGAAAGGATTTTGAGATTTTGCATTTGTTTTGTTTCGGTTAAGTAGTTTTGGTTATACTCTGCTTTATATTTGGCATTTGTTTTGTTTTCGTTTGGTTTAAGTATAGGTTTTGTCGGTTAGACTTTATTAAAATAGCTAGAGAAAATCTGAACATTAATGGAGAAGTTGAAGAATGTACTGTTTTTAAGGTTTGTAGGCCCTAATTTTTTACACACGCTAAACAAAAGTAAAGCCGCAAAAACTATACCTAATTAATAATAATAATACTTCTTAACGCGAGCGAGGTCGCGAGCAAAAGCTAGTTAAATATACAAAACTTAAAGCATCCACTAATTATACATTTAACACCAATTTTGTTTACCAAACTCACAACTATATTATTAATTTCACTATTAAAACACAGACTGCGCATCAAAAATACTATTTGCACATCAAATAAACTTGACCTTTTACTGAATTTGTAACTTAACATACATAAAGTCCATATATAAGTGGAAATTTTGCTGGATTAGGAATTATATTTAATGTATTACCTTTTTATATATTGTATCTGTATGTTTCCCGAATAAAATAAAAAGTAAGTAAGTACCGGGGTAGGTTATATTTGAACAGTGAATTAATTTATTCGATTATAATACCAACTTAGTATCGTAAGCTATTTTGTTCGTTCTTTGATATATTGGACGGTCATTAACTAAAGTTGCACATTAAAAAGAAGTTGAGTTTATTTTATTTAGATATGCTGATAGGGTAAATAGTATTTTTAATGTATATTATGTTGGAAAAAATGTATTTTTTTGGTGTGGGGTTAATATGAAACCATGCTTTAACTCTCAGCTGGCAGTCTCAGCGAGCAAGGAGAATGGGTGCTGGCAGAGAGATGGCGAGGAGTAGAGCGGCCTTTACCACCAGACGCGCCAGTGCTCCACGTGTTAGCTGCTTGGGGCGATGCAAGACATGAGGTGAGTCCTGACGTTGCCTTCGTCTGTTTACCCTGATAATTACAATATGGGCCTCTTCAAAGCCAGAGTGAATAGGTGTCTTCTAGACCGGCGTGCTACATCGTAGTCCACATCGTCGCTTCCTATCAGGCGAGATTGTGTTCAAACGTAGGTCTATCATAATTAAAAAAAAAAGCTAGATGGCGCTGTGTAAAATGAATGTCCTGTAATATTTATATTTATTTATTTGGAAACCCCAACAGTATCGGGTCTGCGCTAACCTCAGGGAATGCCTTAAAAGCTAGGTACCTTTTTAACAGAAGCAATTGTAAAAATAACTACTCACCCTGGTTCCAGGTCCGCCTCTCCCTTCGAAGGTTATCAAGCGGCGGCGAGGAGGACTCTGGCCGGGACAGCGACGGCGGCAGCAGACAGGGCAGGCGACGACGGAGGCGCGGAGTCAGGCCTGAAACGCCTCCACCGCAAACCAGGACTGAAGACCCAGCGACGAAGCTGGTCTCTGTTATTCAACACCAGAGCAGGACGATACATCAGCAGCTTGATAAGCTGAGGTAAGGAAGCTGCTTTGAATGTGGTATGGAGTTCTGGCTACATTTGGGAAGATTCGATAAGGTCACGACCCTTTTGTCTTCATAAAAAGGAAAGACCTTGAAAGAGAATTATCCTCCACTCGGTGTTACGGTGTGGAGATCGTGACCCTTTGCAATAAACAATCCTGTTTTAGCAAAATTTTCAATGATAAGATGACTCTCAGCAATTTCTCAAACTTCGGCACCAGATTCTTACATAACTTCGATCTTTTGCAGAAGATAAAAGTAAAATGATATCAAGGTACGTAACCGGTGAACGTATAGCATCTAATATTCCTCTTGCATTGTTACAGAGAACAAGAAAAACTCATCGACCAGCTAGAAGACCAAACCCACAAGAACAGAATGGAAAAGCACGGCACCAACTACCTACTCGAATCATACCTCCGGGACCTGGGCCGAAGCAGCGAAGTCAACGACAGCCAAGCAGGAAACAGCGACAGCGGAGTAGGAGTCGGCAGCGGAACGCCTCCCAGGCGACACCAAAAGCACAAGTCCAGACGAGAAAGGCACCTTATGAGAGAACACTACTTCACGAAAGAGCTAACAGATATCTGCCAAGTAAACTCCGAACGTCTGAAACTAACACAAAACGACACGGACTCCGAAAGCTCCACAGACGAGCTATCCAGGATACGAGAAGAAATCGACCTCCTGGAAAAACTAGCGATCATCAACAAACGCCTGCACCGGGAAGAAGAGTTGGTTGTGCGACTGACAGCGAAAGTTAAACGATACATGGATGAAAACAAAGCCAACAGCTGCGAGAACGCGACACAAGTAGCCATGCTCCTCGACAAGATCGAGGAAGAACTGGCTACAACCACGACAGAGATGCAAAACAACGCTGTGGAACTCGAAAAAACGGACGGGGAGATAGAACATCGAATGAAACTGATCGATGAGCTGACCCTGGAGTTGGAAGAAGAGGAGTATCAGAACGGATTGCTGGAAAGACAGCTGAACGAAGCCTCGAGTCGACAGCCAATCCTGCTGCAAGATACATACGTACCTGTTCTCGACCAAGCCATCCAGCCAAGCTATGTGTTGGACACGCTCGTATGACACAGACTTGTCTGCTTGTCCAAAGATTTCAAAATTACCATTCCCAGAGATGTGGATCCCAAATGACCCCCCAAAGTAGGTTAGGGTAAACTTGGCAATAAGTGGTGCTACGGTATTTTATACGTAACATATTTTTATATGTTTTTAAGATAATAAAGCGCATAATTAATATTAATTCTTCACAAACCTTACACACCGAAAAATACATTAAGCCGTATTCCAGAACTATTTCTTGACTACTTTTCGAAACTTCCCTTAAAAATTCTGTCACAAATTTACTAATCTCGGTTTGTTACATTTTTTATTAATTCTGGAACCAGGCATTTGTTTTTTATATAGTTATATTGTAAAATCCTTGGGACTTTACTCCCTTACCTGTGTGAATTTCCCAAACTCCTAGTGCATCACACACTAGACTACTGATTGGCAGATTGGCATACCTAATTAGTATTTCGGTCAAAGCCAGCAAAACTATTTTAAATAGATATAAAATCTCTATTCTTAAATTAATTAGAGATTTCGGATGCTCTATATCACAAAAAGGGCTATGGTAGTGTTATTACCTAAGAACAAGTTTTCTTGAAAAGCATAGCTGACTTCTAATTTGATGTAAAATATCATTGTATCATATCATTTGAATCCAATACCAAAAATAATATCAAACCACCAATCGTAATAGGTATTATATAACTCATTTACTTTAGTTAGGCCTAGTCAGTGTTCTTATATAGTATTTTCTAAAAATCTAAATATACCTCGTTGCATAAAAACGGACAATCTTAGGGCCTAATTTGAAAATGGAAAAATTACGTATCCAATGACATTTCGATACATTAAGTGTTTTGTTTCGCATTGGATCTATCGAAGATGATCCGAGAAATATAAATATTTACAGTATTTCATCGTTTTTTTGCAACTGAGTGTAGATATGAAAGTAGTTACAGTAGACATTTTGAGAAGTACAAACTCAACAAATTTGCTAATTGATAATATCTGAATATTTTTATCTATTTTAGTTTTAAGACGAAGGCAATATTTCTCAAAAGTCCCAAAAAAGTTAGTTTTACTTTTAAGTTATGTAAAAATAATCTTTGTAAATAAGAAAATATACAACGAATTATATAAAAACTGTTTTATTGAATTAAACCCCATAATACATAATAAGTGTAGAAGATTACACATGACATTTTGTGCCTTGGCCAGTGCTTGAAAGTGAAAAAAGTTAACAACATACATACATAGACTCACAAGAGCAGTAGGCAGAGACAATGAAAAGCTCTACTGAGGCATTTTCGATGCCTTTTTTTATTGTACAACGGGGAAGCGTTTGGCCTTTATCTCACCTGGTAACAAGTTGAGATAAGGCCGAAGGTGGAGGCGCACTTCACCCGGAATCCTCAACAAACTGAGGAACTGGCTAACTTACTTCTGAATGCAGGAACACATTTTTTTGTAAGAATTGTTATTATGGCGACAGAATTAGGTAAGATGGTGGTAGCTAGCCAGGCGGACTTAAACAAAATCCTACCACCAACCAAACCAAGCACAATATTGCTCCCCATGGGGATCGAACCCGGGACCTCTGGATCTGAAATCGGTGGGTTGAACCACTAGACCACAGAGGCGGTTATGCCAACTGCACCACAAACGCACGTCACTACAATCTATTGGTTAAAAGTTTGTTTGATTTTAAAAGTGCCTGTCACCATACCTATAAACTTCTGTGTGTGATTTGTGAAAGTAATTGGAGATATCACTAACTGTAGTTTCTAGCTAGGATTGTATAAAAAAGCTTATTACAACTGAGTTGAAATATCTAAGAACTCAGTGCCATCACGTTTTCATTTGATTGAAAAGGTAATCATGGTTTTACAAACCGTGATAGTATAAAAAATATCTTGCCAAAGCTGTTTGCTTTTTACAAATTAGTTCAAATAGATAACCTCATGATCGCTCTAAACACTGGCCAAGGCGATCCTTTAGTCACATCAAGGGAGGGTAGATGGATGGTAAACGCACAGACCCCATCCGAAGACGGTTCATCCACTCCAAGGTCCTCAGTCACGATCGGCACCAGGTCTGTGACGTCACGGAGTCTTGAGTCTACTCCGTCTCCATTGCAGACTGAAAATAAAATAAGTATGATGTAACATAATTAATACATACTAACTATTTTGGACGTCAAGTCCTGTTTTTTTGACTGTACGGTCTAACAAGAAAATAAAAGAGATTTTTCGAAGGATGATGATGATGATGAAATAATTATAATATTTCGATTTGGAAATGAATTACAAACTGTTTGTTTCATTCATAACGTTTGTTAATTAAATGTGTCTTTCATGTCATGCCAAAATGATTAAGTCTTACAAATATATAAGGTAAAGAGACCTTAAACTAAAGGCGTTGTAGACCGCAGCATAACCACTGAAGGCTCCACCAGCTCGCTACTGGTGTCTACATCCACATCAGCCAACGTCGTCACCCTGTCCGGCGCAGGCTTTATAACCTTCAACGGCAAGTCCTCCAACGCAACTGGCCCCCACTTCTCAAACAAATTCACCGCTAGCGATCTTACATCCATGGGGGGCGTAATCTTGTGCAAGCGCTGATCGACAAATGTCTCCTCAATAGTCCTGCGGACGTATAGCTGAGCTTCCTTCTCATCGAAAGGTACGCAGTTGGCTTTGGCGTCTAGGAATTGGTACAGGAACGCTGACCATCTTGGTATGTAATAGAAACGAAACATTTCAGCCCACTGCTTGCAAGCGTAGTCCGAAATCTCTCCGTTAGGGCCCCAGAGTGTTATCTGATTCTTTGCGTTCAGCTCGTAATTCATCAGGTCAAGATTATTCGAGGCCCAAGATCGAGCGCCCTCGATCCATTTGGCTGATGAGAAATGATCGCTTTCCGAAAGTATAAGAGACATGTCGTTCATTGCGTCCAAAAACTGTAGTCTAGTCGCGTTGAAAGTAGTTATTGGTGAGGACCGGTCCGTTAAAACTTTGAGGTAAAGTTGCTCGGCTCTATATTGCAACGCTTGTCGGGTGACATCAACCAAATCGTAGACAAAACCCTCACCATCACAGCTTTTATCGTTTATGTAGACGAAGTTCTTCAAAGCCTCGAATAAGTCGCTGCTTTTGTACCACGCCCAGGGTCTGATGCGAAAACTGGGGCGTCTAGTGATCACGTATTTCCCCCGCATCATGTTCAGCCCGTTGAAACTGTAGACGCTTTTAAGGAGATACTTCCATGCTTCGGCAGCTGCTTTGCATCCGTATCTACGCTCAGCATATTCCGCGACCCATGTGTCTATATCGACAGGGTTCTTTCTCCAAGCGGATTCCAGCATCAGATCGTAAACCACATAGTTTTGATTGATTCCTTCTGGGGTTAGGCCGGTACCGATCATGGTGCTGCCGTTTAGAGCCCTCGCTTCGTAGACATCTTTGTTGATAGTTATAACATTTCCGAACATTCCTAAGGTTCCACCAAAGTTGTGAAGCATGCTCCAGATGAAAGGTTGGCCATAGTACATATCGTATAAGTTGTATTGCGGCCATTGCTCAGCTTGGAGGTCGAGTATGAGAATCCTTCCATTAGGTATCGTTGTAAGAAATGTTTTGACCCTTGCCATCGGCCACATCACGGGATCGCTCACAAACATCCAGCTCTGAAGCAACCACACGGATTCTTCGTCAAACTTCGATAGAAAGCCGTGTATCGCTTTCGCAGTGTCCCTGACCAGCGCGGTAGACCACGGCTGGATTTTGACCTCATTAAACGGATCAGTAGAGTAAACATGTCCGGAATAAGTGTCAGTTGTGATCTCAGTAAGGAACATGTTGCCTATCTGTCCGAACAAAGGGTCGTTAGGGTTCAGAAACAGTCCACAGCAGTTGCATTCATCGAACTTGTTCCATTTTCCGACCGAATAAAATGTGGAATTCGGGAATAATCTCGCGAACGCTTTAGGAACGTGGCCATTGAAGGCTGGCAGCACAGGGACCATGCCTAACTCGAACATTAGCTCCACAATTTTTTTCTGGATACTCAGTTGCCCCACGTGCCACGATGGATGCAAAGGGCCTGCCCATTTGTGAACGTTGCCCATTCTGAGCCAGGACAGAAACGCTGGACCGGTAAAATGATTCTGTATTTCAAACTCGCTCATGCCCAGTCGCCTATAAACTGCTGCCCAAGCCGCCTCCTGCGCAACCGGCGCTAAAGCGATATTGAAGCCATTCAAGGCCATCCAAGATACGTGGTCGATCCATTCATCCAACTTCCACCAAAGAAAGCTATACGACACAGTACAAACGTTCTGGTAATACCGAAATCTGTCGTTCGCGACAACCGTCTCGTCGATATCTGGCAACACGGGAATCGAAACTCTCTCAACTTGCCACGCGATTTGACTCTTGCAGTACTTTTTCAGGAAATAGTTGAAGCCCCACACCGCGGCAACTCCCGAGCTCGCTCTTATGAGCAACGTGCCATTGATAGTCTTCAGAACGAAGACATCTTTGCTATCACTGAATAGTTGGAAGTCAACTTCCACTTTGACAGGGTCGTAATACCGTAGTATGATGCTTAACGCGGTATTTTTCTGTATCTCCGGTGTGGTTCTCGTTTGCAGCTTCGTGGGGTCAAGGTAATTTAAGTTGAGCGCGCGAACTCCCGTCAAAAGGAGAAGTAAACCGAAGCGATACATCGCTACGCGGTTCTCAGACCGAGTGGCCGTAAGCAATGGCAGTTACAGTTAGTATTGTTTACTCGTTGATACCAATAAACGTTGAACTTTGAACCCACACTCCGACTTGAGCATAAGGAAACTGTTATTGTACTGTTATCAATTCAATGTTCGGTTGACAATAGACTATATAGCTTAATTAATCAAATTGTTTAATGATGAATTGAATGCACAACTAATCGCACTGAAGGAGCTAACAGTAAATCAGTTAACAATGTTTTACTTGTTTTATTGAATCGAAATCTTACATTAATTAAAAATAAATTAAATTAATTGAATGACAATTTGTTGATTTAACAAATAAAACTTCATCACAGTCCACTGCTGGACGTAGGCCTCTCCCAAGGTCCACCACTGAGCCCGATCTTTGGCCTTTCACCACACTCTCGACTAGACGTGGTCTCCACTAAGGGACTGGTTGACCCAACCGGTGGTCACTCCGGATAACTAATCAGGATAACCAGATATTGATAAATAAAACTTATCAATATCATTTTAATTTTCCTGTGTCATATCGGCATACAGCAATTTTATAGCCATTATGAGTCCTAGTTACTTTAGCGGCAGTACTTCCTACTTCCTTGGCCTTGGTACGCTCACAACATTATGTTTTCAGTCAAATCTCTCCTTCTACATACTTATAAAATACAACAAGCTTATAAAATAATTCCTTCGATGCATTTTAACCTCGCCTCTGCCATACTATATGCAATAAAGTATAAATAAAAGTATAATCATGAAAGTATAACATATTATGTTCAGATGCGGTTTTTTTTTTCAAATACCTATATTGCTGTACGACATGACGTACCTAACACAGCTGTAATAAGGTTAAATAAATGAAATCTAAAATCAGATGATCTGATGATAAGCATAGCAATATGGGAATTAGATTACGGATAGCATACTTATATTTTTTTTTGTAAATATACACTTACTATGATACCTAAACACTGAATAAACAACTATAGCTATATATATCTTACCTAATTCTGTCGACCTCATTATAACAAATCATAAAAAAAATGTTGTGTTCCGGTATTTAGAGGTAAGTTCACCAGGTCCTCAGTTTGTTGAGGATTCCAGGTGAAGTGCGCTTCCATCTTCTGCCTTATCTCAACTTGTATCCAGGTGAGATAAAGGCCAAGCGCTTCCCCGTCATACAATATATATATAGAGGATCCATCACACGAATGTTTGTCCTGGGTGGGAATCAAACCCACAACCTACAACGCAGAAGGCAGAGCTACTGCGATCTTACCTATGAGGCTCACTATGGAATATATACTACTTAACAAAAATTTTGTTACCAAAATTAAATTAAATAAGATAGGTATTCAATTATAATTCTTAATAGTAGTATGTACTAGGTAAGTACATTTTTTTATTTATTATTCAATTTTGTGGTCACTCAGTAGACACACACACAGTAATTCCCCTTTCTTTTGTATTTCCTATCTTCATTTCACATTAATTATTTAATTGAATGAATGATAATAATATTTACACTACTCTGAGATCCTCCTTGGTTATGCACAAGGAACTGAGATTTCTTTGAACAAAACCGAGTAATGTAGGAAGAATATTTTCATCCTTGTACATAACCGGTAATGTAATTGGTAATGTACAAAGAACGAACGTTTCTTATTATATTAGGTTTTGTAAGATGAATGTTTTTTCTTTGTACATTGTTGGTAATGTAATTAGGTAATGTACGAGTAACAAGGGTTAATTTTGATGCCTACAATAAATATTGTATTTAATATTAACTTACGATTTATTCTAAATGGGTTAGATCCCCATGGGGAGTACAATAAATTGTGCTTGGTTTGGTTGGTGGTAGGATTTTGTTGAAGTCCGCCTGGCTAGCTACCACCATCTTACCTAATTCTGTTGTCATAATAACAATTCTAAAATTGTTTTGTTACGGCATTCAGAGGTAAGATAGCCAGTTCCTCAGTTTGTTGAGGATTCCGGGTGAAGTGCGCCTCCACCTTCGGCCTTATCTTAACTTGTTACCATGTGAGATGAAAAAAAAAAAAAAGTGTTACATGTTGATCTACATTAAAAGTAAGCTAGTTTTTTTTTCGAATACAAATTTAACTTGTAATCATGAATTATTTGAAAAACTACAGGCGCACCGCGAGCCCGCCTTTTAATCAGTAGCTCTGTGACCACTGTCGACATCGGACGTGTGCTTGTCGTCCTCGCATAAATATTAGGACGAATATAAATATGTTATTTGTTCTGTGCCAGTAATGGTACCAACATAAAGTCACATTACCTGCCTACATACCAGCAACGCGATCTCAGAATAGAATTATCTGAAGGAAGTATTTACGATACGCTTGCGCAACCTACAGCTTACCGTTGTCAACACTCATAATCGTTTCTGCCGCGATTTTAGTTGCATAGAGCGCCTTAAGAAAGAGCACTACTTGCTGAACGTAGGGCTTCGCTTACCTGTGGTTGCGGCTCGTTTCCCGCGGGGGGCTCCGCGCCGCCGTCGCCGGTGGCAGTGCCCGAGACTCCGCGGCGCTCCTCGCCCTCCACCAATGCGAGGAACCTGGACAGCTCCTCCTCATCAGCTACACGGAGCGGCGTCTTCGGCCCAACGATCGCTATAGACACGTTCTGCGAAATAACAAATATTTCTATATTTAACTATATAGTAACATATGTATATATATATATATATATAACCGCCTGTGTGTAATGGTTCGCCCACCGATGTCAGATCCAGAGGTCTCGGGTTTGGGAGTTGGGGTTAGCGAGTACATTATTGTGCTCAGTTTGGTTGGTGGTAGGACTTTGTTTAAGACCGCCATCTTACCTAATTCGCTATGGTTAAATTGTTGTGTTCCAGCATTTAGAGATAAGGTAGCTAGTTCCTCAGTTTTCTGAGGGTTCCGGATGAAGTGTGCTCCCACCTTCGGCCTGATCATATATTGAAAATCAGGTGAGATTAAGGCCAAGCACCTACCCATTATACAATAAAAAAAAAACTTAACTCTTGGAGCTGGGTTAGCCTAGCTATATGTTATATTATGTATAGAACACCCTGTGTTTAACAGCACCCAATGAAAGTATTTTATGTAGGAAATATATAGTATTCGGTACAGTGTAAAAAAATCCCCTTAACATGTCATTTTTTTTACAGGTTTATCAAACTAGTAAATTTTATAAGGCAAACACTACCAGTACCTACTGTAATTTCCATACCCTTGAGAGTATTCAGTATGTTACACGGGAAATTTATAGGCTTCTTTTTATAGGGGTACCATGTGGGCGAAGCCGGAGGCAATAGCTTATTATTCTGATTTGGAGAGTGGGGGGGAGACAGGATCTGCACTGATGTCTCATTTTGGGTGTATTGACCATGCTGAATGACCTGGCAAATTAGCTTCAAAATAAAATTTGTTAAATCATACCTTAGTGTTAAGATCAACCTCATTTGGCAGAGTATCTCTCAACGCCCTGAGTCCATGTGCCACAAGGTCTTCTAGGCTGCAGTCAACAAATGTGGTAAGATGCTTCTCCAGGTACGTCCGGGCAGATTGAGAGCGGGCTCCGATGGCCATGGCTCGGCAGTCAAAGTAGTTAGCCGATGGACAGGTCTGGTAGATATGAGGGCCTTGGTCCTGGGATTTTAACGGGATGGATATGGGTCACAACAGGTAGTTGTAAATAGTAAGTAGTCTTATAAATAGGTTGGATTTTGTTCAAGTCTGCCTGGCTAGCTAGCACCATCTTACTTGAGTCTGTCGCCATAACAACAATTCTATTTGTTATGTTCCAACATTTAAAGGTAAGTAGCCAGGTCTTCAGACTGTGGAGCATGCTGGGTGAAATGTGCATCCATTAACTTTAAACCATGGGAGATGAAGGCCAAGCGCTTTCCCATAGTAGGTACAATGAAAAAAAAAGTGCAGTTTCAATGCAACCAATTACAGTGAAACATGTGCGGAGAAGTCCGTCTTTTTTCACCAGCTCCTCAGTTCATATTTCTAGGTTTACCTTCAGTTTTATAGAATGTGTGGCACCAAGATTTTTTCTATTTTCTTTCTTTTTTGTCATCCAATTCAATTTCAACAAAAAATTTTACTTGTAAGTATAATATATGTAAAAAACATATTATGTATTATATTTATTGATTATTTATATTTTTTTGAATTAGTCATTATTATTCAACATATAGCAAGTAATCTGTAGCTTATTTTAACTACTTACATCATAACCAGCAACAAGAAGGCCTACACCAAGTGGGCGTTTGTCGTATCTCTGAGTGCAAATCTGCATTTTGTTGCCAACTTGGCCGATCAACCGCCCAACAGGCATGGGAGCGTCATGAGCATAGCGGTAGTTCAGGCATTCTGTACGCATGTAGCGGCTGAATAGACACAATATGTTGCATGTTAGCTATAGATTCGATTCTAGCCTAATAATTGACTGAGTAAGTGAAGTGTCTCTGTTTCGAGATTGGGCGAAACGAAGACTAAAACTCATTTCTACTGTCTGTTCGAGACCAGCATACTAGTATAATGGTAAGAACATCAGCTAGTCAGTTTTTGATGATCTGTCCGTATGATATACCTTGTATTTACAATAAGTAAGTGTCAATAACCTCAGTAGGCCGAGGTTTCTTTTGTTTGTGAACATTGTCAGTTCTGTTTTCATAGGGTTAACAGATAAGACTGTGGTTAGTGCACCATGTTTCTATTGTTCTGAAGTAGCTTTTCATGATGTCACATAGCAAGCTCTTGAAACATCCGGTAGCGAGAATAGCAAGGTTATCTGCATATATACTACTGTGATGAGTCCACAGCTGTTTAGCTTCCCAATAAATAAATAAATAAATGTTACAGGACAATAATTTCACACAACTCCATCTAGCCCCAACCTAAGCATAGCTTGTAATATGGGAACTAGATTACGGATAGAATACTTATATACTTTTTTTTGTAAATACATACTTATCATACAATACAACACCCAAACACAGAACAAACATATATATTCATCACACAAATGTTTGTCCTGGGTGGGAATCGAACCCACAACCTACAGCGCAGAAGGCAGAGTTACTACCAACCAAGCTGTGAGGCTTTGAGCTCGTCTACAACTATATTATATAGGAGTGAAGAGTATGCCTCCCTGGGGGCAGCTTCTGGCCACAATGCCATTGGTGGTTGATTGTATTGCTCTGTTTCAGCATGTTGTTGATCCGTTCATCCAATGTTGGCGCTACTCATATGAGTTTGGCACATGCTACTCATTCAAATGATGTTAAAATGTTTATTCTCACCTCAACATACGAGCATCAGCTGTCAGACCCGATATAGAGATTCCAATATGCTCATCAATAGGAATAACCTTCTTCTGGTAAGCAGAGAGCTCACTTACAGCGCGTTTCAGGGCAATCAGGACAGCATACTCTCGGCTCTTTAGGCCCACAGTAGCTGACCCTAGTTTGACAGCCTCCATAGCATATTCCACCTGGTGGAGTCGACCCTGAGGGCTCCATACCGTCACGTCACTATCATACTGGTTACGAAACTGAAAATAAAAATGGTTTTATGGCTGGTGTAACTACGTGTTTAACATTTTGATTTGCGTGTAGTCTCACAACTATCCGAATTTAAACCATCACAATTGATCACAATAATGTTAAATTTGTAAAACACAATTCGAGGTTGTTCATAGGATGCCGGTGACACAGCGGTTTTTAGAGTTTGTTGCTTGTGTGTGAAATAACGGGAACTACACCAACAACCTGTCCTATCGGTAACAATGGGTCGGCCACGATGAGTTCGATGTCAAATACTTACCATTTTTACTATATTTTCAACAAAACAACAAATAAATCTCCTCAACTCGCAAGTGAAGCAAGCAATTATTAAGAAATAAAGAGCTGAGTAAAGTCCACAGAACAGATCAATAACTAAACCACAGAACACTAATATCCTAACAACTAAACTATGTAAGTCACTCACTGTCACAGAACACTAATGTAAAATTTAATTCAATAATTCAAAGAGTATAACAATAGTTACTGTTAAATTCAAAGTTATATACTCTTTGAGCAATTTCGTTTTTGTTAACGGCCAATATGTATTATATAGCCTTGTACCATTGTATCGTACACATCTGTATGCTTATACTTATGGCTATGTCTAGTAATTTCGGCCATAATATTGTATTCAATTTCAGCTTCAGTGTCTAGACTTAAAAAGAGTTTAATTAGTTATGCACAGCAATATGTAAAAGCATTCGATTTTTTAGTCTCTATAGTATCTCTATATAAAGCCTCTATGGGCGACTGTTGTGGTCTTACTGGAATTGCCTTTGAGAGTGCAGCTGGCTGGATCAGCTGATCGGGTTCAAAAAGGTTAGGTCTTGAAAGGTGGCGGATGGCTGGTTTACCTGGCCCGATGTTAATAAACCAGTTGACAGCTAAATAGTGATTTCTCAATGTTAAGAGGAGGCTCCCAAAAAGTTGTAATGATTTGCCACAGTAAGACAACCAAATATTCAATGAATGTCCAGTGGAGTCGCTTCCTCAACTATTTAATTTTGTTTCTGTTCCAGTGGTTGACTAAGATGAGTTAGTAGGTAACTATATTCATATTTTATAATGGTTTCATCGAATGTTATTTTATGATCATGCTTTTAATTTTACTATACGTGTTCACGGATTATCAATTTGTGTCTTTGATAGTGATCGAACTAGATTTTTTCTTTCAGAATAAATTCCAGCATACATTTATGATAAAAAAATGACCCAACGAGGAAGAAAGTTTTAGTGAAATTGCATGTTCCGGCTTTACTGACTTCTAAACAATATTAAATTTTTGTAAAAAAGATTGTTTACAACAATAAATAACATTGTATTATTGATCGAGTGAGTGAAGCGAACGAGATCTCCGTGTTATATTGGGGAATTCGGCACTGTATGTATGTAGGTCTGTGGCTATGTTTGTGACGGCATATCTAATATTATATAATAATAAACCCTTGAATGGCTTATTATATTTTTAGGGAACCTCGCCATGCGGCCCCCTAATAGGGCGCAACAGCCGATCGATCATAGATGGCTAGTCTATGACCGCCCGTGTGTAGAGAAATTAGGACCAAAGAGACGTTTTGAAGGCAGACAGATGTCTAGGACGTTTAAATCACTTGAAAACTGCCATTTCAGCCCCCAAGATTCCCTCATCCCCTTGTACGGGTTCCTGCGCACGGCACAAACACGCAGGAGGTAATTACTGTCCATCATCGATACCTCATCAGTCGATGAAATAAATATTACAGGACATTAATTTCACACAGCGCCATCTAGCCCCAAACTAAGCATAGCTTGTAATATGGGTACTAGATTACGGATAGAATACTTAAATACTTTTTGTAAATACATACGTACTATATGATACTACACCCAAACACAGAACAAACATCTATATTAATCACACAAATGTTTGTTCTGGGTGGGAATCGAACCCACAGCCTACAGCGCAGAAGGCAGAGCTACTACCAACTGAGCTATGAGGCTTGTTTATGATGAACCTGTAGGGACATGAACACTCCATCCCGACAGAAGTCGTCCTGTGGTTTCAGTTATTTCTATTTCTGATGGAACTAGATCAAGAACACCGCGTGAAGGATAACCACTAGGCTTGCGTTACAGAATTCGATTGTACATTCCTGTAAGGCCATTTGCTCACCTCACCCTCTTGAGGAGAGAGTGAGGCAGGCCTGTGTCTATGCTAAAGCAAGCGGAAAAGCAGAACAGCAAGCTAGGCATTGCAACTACTAATATCATACACACAATGGTGCCAGAGACGAGCACAAATGGAGTTGGACACTTTCCCGTGAAACTTTCAAGACAGCTACGATGCTTTTAATGTCATAATAAGCCCTTTAGTAAAGTAAGAGATGCATAAAAATAATATGCATCCAATGAGGATGTTTCAAAAAATTCCACGCTCAAGGCCACAGTCCTTATTTAAGGACGGTGTTTTTTTTTTGGTATAAAAAACAATATTTTTAAAAGTTTTTTGATATAATGCGTCTGGCTAGCCTCTAGCTTATACGTTAATAAAGTTTTTTTCAATATTCTACAGCTAGTTTGTATTTGTGTCCAAATGGGTTTAATTATTTTTGGAAGTTTATTACATTTATTCAATAAATTAAACTAACTAAGTACAAAGGAATCAGTCAGATTACCTAAGGACCGTTACAAACGGCCTATAGGTAACTCAACTGTTCCAGACCAGTACCAGACGGAAGCGTGCCCAAGACACTGGCTGCATTGCCACGCTGAATAGCTATGCTAATTCGCTGGCCTAAATAAGAGCCAGCCCTTGGGTCACGTGTCGCCTCAATCAAAAGCCCCGCAATATTTTTGAAAACCCGGAGGGCACCGGCTCCCCACGGACCCAAGGTCTCCACCCCAAAAGGCTCAAATAGGTAAGCTCTGTCGAGACCACTATATTTGCGCCTTTTGTGATCCTCGGCCGAATCAGCCGCCGCACCAGCCCTAACTGATGTCCCAGGCAGATGCGATGGCGCTAGGGTGTCGACGCAGGTAGCGTCCCACACCAAAGAAGTTTATTATATATTTTATTGACATAACATGGGCATTAGATGATTGTAGAGCTAAACGTGAATGTGGATGAAGAAATTTATTTATTGTGGCGTTAACTGTAAGGCACTGGAACATCTCCACGCTTTGTGTAAAAGTTCGGATATTTGAAGGTAACCTTACATGCTTCTAATATATATCTTTTTTTATGAATGTTTCCCCATTACTCGAAGACGCCTGGATCATTTTGAAAAAATCTTTTTTGTTTGAAAGGGGTAATACTTCACAGGTGATCCCATTATCATCAGGTTAGGATCGTGGAATACTGGAGAAATTGAGGGAACTCTTCAAATATTATTGGCACACTTGAAGTGATTTGGGTGTACGAGTATTACCTCAAAAGTTAGGAAAAAACGTACCCCATATAGGATCACGAGTCTGTCTGTCCGTCCATCTGTCATCAAAATAATTGGAAAAAATACGTCATCCAGGTAAACGATATTGTATTATATTCTTCATTGAAGGCGGCTTTATATTTTTATAGCTAAGATTGCTAGACTTGACAAGCGTTCCTGGCTCATAGAAGATCGCAAATATTTTTTAAGTATTTAATTTTAGTTTGCTAAAACTTTGCTCACAGCTTGCGGATGTAATAGGAAGCGTAGAGTGAATTCGCAGAGAGCAATACAGATTGCAAATCATGCGCATAGATCAAGAGATTGAAACCGTTAAATCCCTTTCCATATCACCAAATAAAAGCGGAGTTTGCTCTTTAAAAACGTAGAGTTCCTTGCAGAATTCAACGGCGCTTAAATCTCGCTCGAATTTTCGAGTTCTTTAGAAAATAGTTGAACAGGTTGGGGTGTTTGTAATTCTTCTTCGCACATCTCATCACAATATTTTTTACGTTTCGGAATTCGTTTGTTTTGCAAAATAGGGTCAACACCACTTATTCAGCAAAGTCAAAGTCAAAGTCAAAGTCAGTTCTGAATTTATATATTCACTCGGTTGATTTCGCGGATAATATTATTTAACTATGCCTACGTCCACTCCGCGCTCTGGGTATCGGTCGAGTTGATCTGTCCATGAAATTTCTGTAAGTAAATGATGAGTTGTCCATTCGTATGTAAAAATATGAATTTGTCCGCCCTCTGAACTTGCCGCCCGGGGCATAGGCTACGGCCCCCTAGATCCGGGGCTGCCGAACTGTTCTCTACCACTTAGATGAGACATAAACCACTTGTGAGCCGTTTCCCGCAAACCTATTCCATATAGTTTAGATAGTAATACCTATTTTATAATTTACACTGTCGTAGGATTTGGACATGTCCAAATTGTCCAATAATATCCCTATCGCGTATTCCTTATTGCTCAATATATTTCGTATGTTTTGTGTATATGTGTAGACTGCTAATACTGTAGATCGATTTTTCGAAAACCATTTTGACAATTATTAAAAATATTACATTTTTCGCAAAAAGAATACACACGATTATACATAGCCTTTTCGAAAATGTTTGATGCTGTTGGTAAGAGTGCAATGGGTCGATAATTGTTTGGGTCTGTTTTTGATATTTTTTTGTGGATAGGTTTTACTATTGCAGTCTTCATTCCTCTTTCAGTCGTATACTACTCGTATACCACATCCCCACACACTTACAATAAGTCAGTTATTTTTTATTTGACTACCAAAACATTTACTAGAAATAATTTATATGACAAAAAAACGTTTGTCGGGTCAGCTAGTATTACAATAAAATGAATTAATGAAGTGATGATGGTTCACAGAATCAACACCATAATTTCATCATCATCAGCTTCGATGAAAATATTTACTGAACGAACTAAACATGTTATGTGATTTGTGATCGGATGATTTCCGTTCCCATTCCACTCGCTGTATCGTTTTACGATTACTCGGGTCAGTTGGCGTACAGTTTTGTATACTCTTTGGGGTCGGTCGGAATCTCGCGGGATGATCGATATTGATAAAACATCAATGATGACATCGATAGTTAAACATCGATGTTAGCCAAAATCGATGTTTTTTGCAAACATCATCGTCATCAATAGATAATACAACCATAAAATCACACGATTATTTAAATCAACCAAAGAAATTACTAAATTGGAGAATCAGGGCGTAGGAACGTAATATAAATTCAGATTATTTTTTTCAATTGACTGTAAAAATAATAATTTTGAAAGAGCAGAACCTTTCAACCTAATGCGCTGTTAGAGGGTTGTAAAAAAAACAATGACGAATAGTCCATGGTTGGTTCAGCGTTACATTCAAAAATAAGCTTAGCCCAAAAAAAAAGCAGTGAGCCAGTTTGCAATAAATTTAATGTTTTAGTTAACACATAGTTATAATGTGTAGTTACTTACATGTTGTAATTACCAAGTTCAGAGTGAAAATTACGTCAATGCACGTCACACATAAACAAGTCAGACACAGCACATAGCACAGCATAGTTCACAGATCAGAACGAACGAGACCAAGGTTTTTTTTTGTGTTTTGGTTGCGTTCAGTCAGAATTCGATAAAATACTTAAAGGAAGTGTTTGTAGGGTTGGGTTCAGTAAGAAATAAGAATTAGATAAAATTCTTCATAGTGTGTGTGTCGGCGACAAAATGTAGAATATGTGTCCGTTACTTACATCGATGTAACGATGTTTGATATAATGCGATATCGATGTTAAAGCATCGAAGGTTTATCATCTAACATCGATGTTCATTGAAAATCGATGATCATCGAGCATCCCTTAATCTCGCGTTAGTTAGGATATTAGTATTCTGTGGATCTAGCGCGTCGCTATATATATAAAAGTTACTCTGTGCATTATAATGCGTATGCGTGCATTGAATGCATCATGTCTTATAAGTTAAAAGTTAATACTACTAGGTATGTGTTTTGTTGTTTGTTTTGCTTGAGATTTTACTTTCTTTATTTTAAATAAAGGTATTTTAGAGAAAACAAGAAAAGTGGAGTAACTTATCGAAACGAATCTCCCTCTTCTCTTGACTTGACAACTCAAGTAAAAAATATGGCCTCGTTTCAGTTCTCGTCAGTACTACATAATCAAGGCAAAATGTCAAGGTTTGTTATTGCATGTTTGTGATTTACCAATCCACGTTGGGTCTGTGTGGTGAACTATGACCAATTTCATGTAAAGAATCTTTGTAGGTTTACCTACCTATTTATGTGAGTATTACAACCACTCCCATATGCGAACCGGTGTCCTATGACACCACCATTAAATATTTAGTAGGTAACTAAAGGGTTGCCAATGTAATTTGTGTATTATTTCTTTACAACTTACTTACTTTGTCACTCACATTTTTTACCAATTACCCAGGCCTTTGGAAGCCAGTGATGTGGTCCAAGCCGGGAATATATTCCAAGCAAAATTCAATATTCCTGAGCAAACATCTCTCAAGATGACTAGTCAAGAGTACACCATCAACAAAGCAGTGGTCTTTCAAATCCTAGCTACAGTAAACCCAGACAAGTTCCACAACTCATCTATCTACCGCAACTTCATATTCATCAAATTAAAAAAAATACAACCTAATGATAACCTGAACTACTCAATAGTATTGACTAGTAAATTGCTGGGCCTTACCGAAGTCCTATTCTCAGATGATGATGGCCACTTCCGTCAGATAGGTGAAATAAGTCATGAATTCAAAAATGTTGACTTGGATGTCAATTTTCAATTGGAGATAAAGAGTCAGCAAGACACTTTTGCAGATCTCTACGATGATGATGAGATGACCGATTTTGAAATGCGTGGTAAAGATGGGTCAATTCATGTTCATAAAGTTGTCTTAGCTTCTGCTAGTCCGGTGCTGAAACGTATGCTCTGCTGTAAAAGGAAGTGGAAAGAAGCTGAAAAAGGTTTAATTGAAGTGTCTGAAGCATCAATTCAGACATTACAGAGCTTGAAGAGTTATGTTTACTGCAACACATTGCCTGATATTGGACTGGAGCAGCTTTTACTTCTGGCATCATGCTACATGATGCCGGTGTTAGAACAGAAATGTATTGATAAGTTGGTGAAAGGTTTGATGGCTGAGCAAGTGTTTGATCTTGTGGACTTTGCAGTGAAGAATCAGATGAGGAAACTGATGTTAGCATTGTTTGATTTGATGTACACTAAAACAATTAATGTGAATGATTTGAGAGAGTTTGTTATGAAAGGTGAAATGGCGACAACAGATACTAAAAATGATGATGACAAGCCAGAATAGAATAGGTACTTAAGTATACAAATTGTAATAATCTGTGCTATAGAAAGATTATTGTTTAACAGAAATCATGACAATTAATTACCTATGTTATTCTTATTAGTCATGACATATGCTAAATTGAGTATGTTATATCTATATATATCTGACAGTAGTAGATCCCGAGAGGATGTTATATCTATTTATTTTTCTACAGATCCTTGGAAACCCATCTTTGTGTGTTGTCATAGGCCATAGCATGTTCAGTAAGCTCTGTAGTACTAAGTGTTGGTACGGTACTCACCTAACTAACCTTTTTTAAGAAATGGTGAGGATGCCTTGGTTTTTTTTAGCAAGACACTAAAGCACTCAGACTAAATATAATTGGACCATTTGTGTGGGGATTTCAGGACTTCCAATGGATACTTTGAATGCCTGTGAAGTGGACCCCACCCTCACTTGATTCAAGATGTTATCTGCTGAAGCAACTGCAAAAACATGTACTAACCAACATCCCCTACTTTAGGTTTTAATTTTAAGACAACAACAGAAGTGAAAACAGCATATTAGGGTAAGCTATACATTGATTGGCATCCTAAGCACTTTCTCTATTTCAGTAGGTACCTACCTATCATTATAAATTTTGTCTGTTGGTAGGCACCTACCTAAATATTGGTTGGGAAACTGTTTGTAATGGATAAGGTGCATCATTGAGACAGATTTTCATAAACGAAATGTATAAATAGTACTACGTACCTAACACTTTTATTAAATACTTCGTCCGTGTTATGGTTTTTTGAAATAGGTATCTATATAAATATATTTGTTGCATATCTGGATAAATTTGACCAATATGCTTCTACATGGTGTGCATGCACACGAACGAATGAAACAAATCATTAAACACGCACATGACCCATGTTTAAAAAATGCAGGCTTTTTTTAAGTTTTTGTGCGGGTATGATTCAGACTTGGCCAGTTTTAATTATTTATTTATTTACCTCATAGTGAGCACTATATACACACCGTTTTGTACACATTATAATAATCAGTCTAAACAAATAACAATCAGTCTGCACATAATACTTACTTATCTTAATTTTAAAGGCTTGATGAAAAAATAACAATCAGTCTAAAAAAATAACAAAATAACAATCAGTCCACGGAAACATTCCAACCCCATGATAGGTACACATTTTAATTTATAAAACATCAAAAAATATCTAAGAAACTTAAGTTTTAACCTTTATACCATTAGGTAAGTCATAAATATACTTTTTAACTGCATTGTAACAATTGAAGACGTGAGTGGATGAAGGTGATAAGTGCATTTTTTTAGATTTTGAGTAAATTGAAGTTAAAGTATTACTACAATTTTCTTTTGTAAGTCGCTTAAATGATTAGTTATGCCTTAAATTTGAACGCAAAATAGTTTGAATGATCTTAAATTTTGAGGGTAAGTTGGTAATAAAACTCTTGCGATATTATTAAATATTATATTTAAAAAAAACTAAACATAACTCTTTCTTCCATGAACTAACTTAAACTAATTTGTCCTTGAGGCTTTAAAAAATTAGGGTGCTAAGTACGAATATTGATAAACATTTATGTTTTTTTAATAAACAGAACCAGCCTCTTCAAAAACTTAAGCTACTATTAGCAGTGATCACAAGTGTGCAACATATTACTTATAAAAAATACTACTCTTGGCTTAAAATTGACTCAAAAAAATAGCGAAACTCTGGTTTTACGAACTTTAGTTGCTCTCGGAGATTCTGTTTTTTTTCTGCTGAAACAGTACCATACTTACCGGTCTTACGTGGAATTTCTAAATTCTCGGACAAATTCGATCTTTTTTTTAATATGTCCACCTTTTTAAATGGTGTCATTTCATCGTACGATTCTTTGTATAGATAACATCCATACTCCTCAACTCGAATCCATTTGGATGGTATCAAATTAAAACTGATTTTTCCATTGCTTACATCTTTTTTCCTGTTTATCAAATTGAGATTCTCTTGTAGCTCACCAATTTGTCTGAAATGTTCAGTCATATCCATGACTGTATTATTACGAGAAGCTTTGCAAATGATGTCAAGGTATTGGTCAGGAACATAAACGGTGTCATGCTTTCTTAAGACTTTTTCTATTCTGCCAAAATCACGATCTGAATCTAAATAAGAATGGCCGACTTCAGGAAACTTGTGATCGATTACTTTAAAATATCCTTTTAGTATAATATATTGATAAGGTGTAATCATGGTGAAATTTTTATTTTGTCCGGCACATGAATCTGACCAAATCAATAGGTGATCTTTGTTTTGGCAACTTGGATCTACTTCCACAAATCTTAGAAGTGCGCTGGCGACTTCGGCACTTCCGCGATCCGCAACATCTTCAGTCCAAGTGCAACATACGGCTTTTTCTTTGCTTCCATCACAAACATGAATACCCAGGTTGTAAAACCAAAGTTGACGCAAGTAGAACGCTTTTGAAGTTGTTGGTTTTGGTAACGGCATGGTTTGTTGTAAATCCATCGTAATGTACACAATATCTCCATCTCGGGTTGGTTTTTTTCGGTCAGCTTGCATAGCTTCAACAGCAGCATAATAATTTGACTTATGTTGTTCATTTGAGTCTCCAGCATCGCAAGTAGCGCACGTGTCACTTTTTGGGTATCCAAAAGATAGGTTAAATTGTGGGACAAAAATTTGGTTATATGAAGTTTTCTTGACACGGTATTTGTCTGATAGGTCTTCATTACGACACATTTCTAGGTATAGACTGTGCATCTGGGTCACATTCAGTAGCGGTGACAAATAGAGTTTGTTCATATTTTTGTTTCGTGAATAATGTGATTGCTCAGCAGGAAAACTTGAAATATGTTCTTTAATACGTTTAACAACGTCATCGTCCATTTTGTGAGGACGATTCTGATGTCTGCCTCTCTGATCTGGTTTTGGAGCTGCAAGTCCTTCCTTGATTCCTTTTATAATGATATCATTTTTTTTGCGACCTATCTGATAAATGCCGCACAAACTTAACTTGCATATTTCTGTCGTAATTCCATGTTTTTTTACGTAGTACTTGTAGGAAGCAGATTTATGCTTTCTAGCATTACAGCGTTTATTCGCTACAGGCTTACTCTCAATGCTGCTGAATAATAGGGCATTCTTACTATTGGTGTCCAGTGAATAATAGCTGTTTAAAATAGACTGCCGATTTTCAATGAAAAATTTATCTGAGCATTTAAGCCTGCACTTCTCATGGCACAAAATCCCTTCCTTATTTTTTTTTTCCAGTACTATCTCTCCTTTGTAAGATACATATTCCTCTCCTTTTGCTCTAGCTGTAGCTGCAGATTTTTTTTTCCAAGATTGTTCATTCCTCGGCCGTTTTTTGGATTTATTTTCTTTTGGTGGAAATACCTTGCGCTTTCTTGGCATTTATTTTCCTCCAAATCTTCATTTACATGCTGTTCACTAGTGGGGTTTTCCTGCCGGTCAGCATTTTCATTGTCAGGTTCATGCTCAACGCCACCAGAGCTAGTGCTATCGGGGCTTTCAGGAATGTAAATGTCATCACTACCGGAAGAAAAGTCTTCATTTCTATTCTGAAATTGAGATACATCCCCCAAGACTGTGTATGATTTTTTGTTTCGCAAAGTAAGTCCAAAATAACCTTTATCTTCTTCTAGGGAATTCTCCATTACATCTGAAATCTCATCATCTACAGAGACAGGAACGTTCGCAAGACTGCCAATATAATTTGTGCCTTGACCGCTAGTGGAAGGTTCAGCGATTTCAAAACTTTTGATGCATGCATCTGCAAGATCACTCGCAGGGTCCAGATTACCTACAAAAAACAAAGCCATAAGCGTAGAAGAAGGCATGCGATAGTAAATAAAAAGAAATTTAAGTTAGTAAACACCGGTCAGGTACAATTCGGAACCCGAAAAATTTAAATATTGACTTAGGCGGTTTTTCCTCCTGCCAAACAATATGTTTCATTTATTAAACTTATCCCAACACATGCTTTTTTGACACCTTTTTCAACCAAAACTACAAAACAAAACAAGTAATGTGCTTTTGCGTAATACTTGTTTTGTTTTGTACTTTTGGTTGAAAAAGGTGCCAGCTGTCACCTCTTAAGTAGGTATGCCAAAAATATTAATGAGTAACCAATGAAGTGTGGCATATTATAGCCAACCAGTTTAGCAGAAAAGGAAAGATAGTGTAGATTCAAACAATGCAACAAATCAAGAATTCGAAAAGATCTTACCTGCAATATTTTTGAGGTTATGATTATTGTAAACATCGTTGTTTTGAGCTATTTCGTATACACGGTCACCTAAAGCAGCGTCCACTACCAATTTAGCTCTTGATTTGGCTCCTGCCATATTATTTTCACTTAAAAAATGACAATTATGTATTTTAAATAATATTTTCCACAGTATCCAACAAACAAATGGACAATAACAGAAAGCGCGCGAAATTGCAATGAACGAACGCCATCAAAACATTGAACCTCTGGAGTGAATGAAGGTGTTATGTTTGCGACTTAACACCTTCATTCACGGAGAATAGGGGTCACTTTATTCGAACATAGTATGCGCAGTGGAAGAAGGTGTTATGTTCGTACATATCACTTTCTTCCACTCACAAAAAGTAAAGTTTTTACTTTAATTATTTAGGAGAGGGTGATATGTGTACATACCTCTTTCATCATCTGTATTTTTTTTAAATAAACTAAACATAACACCTTTTTCAAAATTTTATTTACAAATATAAGCTTCCTGCTTTTCTGGACTTGGAAAAGTGCTTTCATTGAAGTCAATGGGGGTTGAAATAACTGGTGGTGATCCCAGCGTACTCATGTTATCCATCAAACTGTGCACAACTCCGTCAATCACGAATATATCTATCATGTCAATATTTAGATCCTCGATCAAAGCTTCTTCTGTAACATGTTGTGCAGGTTGTGTATTGTCAATGCTTCTCTCAACTGCATCGCCATCGACCTCTAATATTATGGTTTGTTCGCTTAAAAGTGAACGAGAATTTTGATTACTGTGGTATTCAACTTCTTCTTTGCACTTATTCCAAAGCTTAAACAAGCCATGTTCATGGTTTTGTTTTTTTTCCTAGCTTTTGCAAAATCTTCTTTCAACTCTGGTCCAATTTCGTTTTCCAGTACTTTTATCGTGGAGAAATAGTCATCAATATTGACAACATGAGTTATCTTCTGGTTCCGGATTTCTTTCAACCTATTCGACATGCATTTTGTGTAATCAACTGCGTTTTTGTCAAACGGAAAGAGTCTAGATCTGCGAAAACCATTCTTGATGATAGTTGGATTAACCGATTTCTCAAACGATTTTGCGAAAAGAGCCGGGAACGCGGCTTTTGTCAAGCTCTTTTGGGTTTCATGCTTATACTTACGAACATCTTCTCGCCATTGTACTTTCACTGCTTTGAAGATCGATACATCGCATGGTTGTATCAAGTGTGTAGCATTTGGGTGTAGGCAATACAGAATTATTTTATTTTCTGCACAAAACTCGTGCAGTGACAAGCCAACGTGTGATTTATGTCCATCCATAAAAACGATTACCGGTTATTTAATTTTGTTTTCGATTAGCCATGGGTGGAATACATTTTTCATATATTCTTCGAAAGTAGCTGCCACCATCCAGCCTGAATCACTTCGCCCTATAACCCAGTGTTCTGGAACTTGGTTAGTAAGATCCTTTGAAAACCTTTTTCCCGGAAAAACTATGAAAGGTGGAGTAGTAGTTCCATCTGCTGAGAAGTTGCACTTTACAGTGACATACTCTTTTTCTTTTCCTGAAGCAACCTCAAAAGTGTTACGGTAATTCTTCAAAGCTAGAATTTTTCCAGTTTTTGGGCAAAGTTGCACACCTGTTTCATCAAGATTGAACACTCTTGTAGGATCGTTTAAGATTTCTAGTTGATTTTCGGACTCAAGATGCTCATGGACTTCATCAAACCAATTTTTGAGAGACTCTTCAGTCACAGCAGCTCGTGCTTTTGAAATGACTTCTGCTGTCCGTTTAGTTATTTGCGGATGCCTTTTAAGGAACAATTTCATCCATTTATCTCTAGGAAAACCAACTGGAACTATTTTTTCTCGCGCAGTAGTGTCCAAAAATGAATGTACCATAGTTTTTACATCATTCGGATGCAATGGATACCCTAGACTACATTTATGTAAGATCCATTGTTCTAGTTTTTGCTCCTCGTCATTGGTTAAAAAGGTTTTTGGTCCCTTTTTCGCAACTACTGGTACTTTGCCATTTACTTTATTGTATAATGTTCCTTTGGGTATCCGATATACGAGGGGTGATCCAAAAGTAATGATAATCAATAACAAACACAATGAATAAAATAAAAAAATAAATTTATTTCTCAACATAGTCTCCTAGCAAGTCTATACATTTAGTCCATCTCTTTTCTAAACCTAAAATTCCCTTAGAAAAAAAATCTTTATCTTGACTCTCAAAAAAGTCATCAACCGCGGCCATCACGTCGCTATCATCGTCAAATTTCTTGCCTCGGAGATGTTCCTTGAGTCGTGGAAAGAGATAAAAGTCACTGGGGGCTAGATCTGGTGAATAGGGGGGGTGATCCACCAGCTCAAAGCCCGCTTCCTGAATGGCAGCCATGGCAATTGCAGCTTTGTGAACCGGTGCGTTGTCTTGATGGAACAGCACTCCAGCCCGCAGTTTGCCTCGCCTTTTCTCCTTAATAGCCTCCCGCAATCTTCTTATTTGTTCTGCATAGTAGGAGCCTGTAATAGTGGCCCCCTTTTCCAAGTAGTCCACCATGATTATTCCTTCAGCGTCCCAAAAAACAGACGCCATAACCTTCCCTGCTGAGCTTGACACTGAATTTCTTCGGCGTCGGTTCATCGGATCGTTTCCATGTCATCGATTGTTGTTTTGTTTCAGGATCAAAATGGTGGATCCAGGTCTCGTCCATGGTCACAAAACGTGACAAAAAATTATCCTTGTCTGCCTGGAAATTTTCGAGATTTGCTCTTGACATGTCGACTCGTTTCTTCTTTTGCTCGTCGTTTAACATTTTCGGTACCCAACGCTCGGAGACCTTTCTCATATGCAATTCGTTCGAAAGTTATTCTCTTAATAAATCTAAAATTTTCTGCATCTTTATATTTCTGTCATATGGTTTGAAGCGCAGTAGTTCATTTGAAAGTAACTGGCCAAAATATTTACATCCATGTATATCCAATACAGTTGGAACATGACGCTCATCATCCTTAGTTTTTTCTATGCGCTTTGAACTGTCCACCATATTATTTTCTAAACACGTTGATCTGTCCACCATCTCTTTTTCTATGCACGTTGAAGTATCCTCATGTATAGATTTCAAGTGTTCTGAGTTTTCCCAGTGTTGTGAATATGTTTGCGAATTCTGCTCTAATATTTGGTCATCGTCGTCGCATTGAGTTTCAATTTCTGTCTCGGGAATATACTTTCTTTTACGCCGTAATTCTTAAACAATAAATAGGCAATAATTTACTTTAAAGAACTTGAAATTTCTTATCAGGAATTTTCTGTCTCCTCTTGAAAATTTGTTCTCCACTTTTTTCGAAAATGGGGATTTCCTCATTGCCTGGGTAGCGTGGATGGAAAGCATATTACCATTAAATTCCCTCCAGGTAGCGGCTCAATGTTTTACTGTTACAAAAGTAAGTTTTCAATTGTGTTTTTGGCTGTTGTGGATGCTAATTATAAATTCATTTATGTTGACATTGGATCGTTTGGAAAAGATTCTGATAGTACTATATTTGGAAAAACACCTTTTTTACAACTATTGCGGACTGGTCAATTTAATGTACCAAATGCCCAACTACTACAAGAAGGCACAGATTCTTTGCCTTATGTTTTAATAGGGGATGGTGCATTTAAGCTAGAAACGTTTTTGATGAGACCTTTTGTAAGAGAAGCTGCTATGCAAGATAGAGATAAGAAGAAATTTAATCAGGCGCTTAGTCGAGCACGTGTGGTTGTGAAATGTGCTTTTGGAATAATGACACAGAAGTTAAGGATTTTTCTAAGACCTTTCGAAACAGATTTGACAAACACAATAAAAAATATTAAAGCAGCTTGTTGTTTGCACAACTTTATACAGACGAAAGAATCAGCCGTACATGCCAGTTCCAGTTTTGAAATAGAACATCTAGGTGCTTTTCTACCACAAAATAGACCTGGAAACCGACAGAGAGCATCGACGGCAGCGTTTGAGGTCAGGGATAAATTCAATATTTTGCACAAACGCAGAGAACTTAGGGTCATCTTATTAACGTCAAAATGGGATCCATTATTAAATACCTACATAAATGTGAAAATTTAACATTTAAGGTAACCTAAAAAACAAGGTATTACTGAATCGCAACTAAGTATGTATTTAAGTTTTATAACTTCTCATTAAAACGTTACTCTCATTACAACGCACGTCAGGTTACCCAAGTGAACTACGAAAACAGTTTTTATTGCGTAGGAAATAGAGACGGACTCAAGGTCAAAATGGGGAGTAGTCTGACGTGCGGCTTTAAATGCCACCTGATTTAAATGTGTATTGTTATCATAAGAACAAATAAATAAGCAAGAACATGTTATACAGTCTATTATTATTAAAAAAAGATACATACCTTCCTCATTTAATTCCCTCTGGATTTCTCTCCATGCCTGCATTTTTTTCATATTATTTTTATAGTCTGGATGATTTAGTAAATATAGAATAGGTCTATTTCTGACCTCTTGAATTAATTTTTCAGTAAAATCAACGTCCATTATATGAAAAAATGTAGTTTCGCCTTTTATTTTTGTCGACTTCCACAAACACGTGCGAAAACAACGCGGCACCGCAAGAAAATGGCGGCCGGAGCGCGGAAGTGTGGATGGCGTCGGAGCAGATCGACAATACCGCGCGGGGAAAGACAGAATTATAGTCAAATCTATGCGTTAGAACAGGCAGTTCCGCGGCGGTTCCGCTTCTCCTACATACGGACAAGACATGGAGGTGTACGGGCCTCAAGGATGTCTTGAGTGACTCCAAATTGGGATGAGGCTTTGAGCACGCCTTTTCCTCCAAGTGTTGCCATATCTTGTAATCTAACGGACTCAAATCTGGACTGGAGGAGGGCCAGTCTTCGTGCCGGATGAAGTCGATTTCACGCGCCGCCAGCTAGTCTTGTGTGGTCTTCGCTCTATGAGCTGGCGCCGAATCTTGTTGGAATACCCAGTGCCTGTTATTGAACATGGTATGAGAAACAGGTTCCACTAGGTTCGTCAGGACTGTATTTTGATACACAACTGCATTCGTTTTTACACCTTTCTCACAAAAATGTACCTCTGTTAAGCCCCAATAAGAAACTCCCAACCATACCATGAGCGAGGATGGAAAATGACCTCGTTGGACACGCGGAATACAGTTGCTCGCTTCTTCACTACTGTGTGCGTACACCTTATCATTTTGTTTGTTGTAGCTCTTTTGTCTCTTCTACGGCAAAATTTTTTTAATCCGAAAAATGAATTTCCCTATTTTTTTTTCCCGCGTACCGCTTCAACAAAGCGCGGCATCTCTTCAGTCTCAAGTCCATTAGACGAGCATTTAAACGATGTCATGTTTTTCTTCGATATGCCCGAAGCCCTAAGTCTTCATTTAACACCCTTTTCACCGTGGTTCTGCTTAACCCCATCTGAAGGGCCAACAGTTTCTGCTTACGTTTGGGATTTCTTTGAATTCGCGCCTTCACAGCTTTTATCACTGCTGGAGTCCTAACAGACCGAGGGCGACTACTTCTTGACCTGTCATCTACACTAGAGTCTTCATTGTATCGTTTGATGGTACGATAAACGAATCTTTTGGACATATTCAAATTTTTCAGTATGTCAAAAATTTGAATTGGCGCGCAACCGCAACGATGCAACGCAATAACTGCAACACGGTCTTCTTTAAGCGTCCACTCCATATTTAAAAATGAGTAAAATTCTAAATAGTATACATATTTATTTTCATGAACAATTCGAAATTCGAATCCAATAAACTTTTTTGTGGCCAGCATTCTAAAAGAAAAGTTTTTACTGTGTGACAATACTTATGACCTGACTGTGTATATTGACTATACAATGTGAATTAAATAAGTATATTGAAGCTTATTCTTTGACATCCAAAAGTTCGATAGAGGTAGCTAGAAACTTTGTAAATAACTTTATTCTTAGGTATGGAGTTCCACGGAGTATAGCAACTGACATGGGTTCAGAATTTTTATCAGCAACAATGAAGGAGGTATGTACACTTTTAATCATAAATCAAATGCAAAATGCAGTCCACGGCATATCATCATCAAAGTATTGGTGCATTGGAGAACTCACACAAGCATTTAGGTACAACCCGGTCACAATATCTGTGCACCTGACCTCGTGACGTCATATCGGCGGTCTGGGTACGGTGTGAAAAAAAGTATTTTTTGAGAAATGTGGAGGTAAAAAAAAATTACTAACCTTTTCAAATCAATTTATTATTGATGAAGGGTTTGTTATTAAAAAACAATAATTTTGATTACAAAAACATGTATTATTAAACTCGGTCACTATAAATTATTGACTCTATGCCTGACATTGTATCTTCCTCACTCTCACTTTCTGAACTCCGAACTGTCTTCCCCTAGTGATATTAAAAGTTGTGTGATGTTGTCATCTGCTAGATGATCCTTTTCCCAGTATTCTCGCTGAAATCTCTCCACGTGATTCACTTCTTTTTTCCAGTCAGCCGGCGTAATTGACTTAATCGCATCTTTTGTAAGTTGTTCTATTTTCTTTTCCGATTGGTCAATGTTTTTGTCTGCCACCCTTTGCTTTACCAAGTTCCATATATATTCGATAGGGTTTAGGTCACAATGATAAGGTGGCAGACGCACAACTGCTTGGCCATGCTCTCGCATCAAATCGTCGACGACATATTTTTTCGGCGGCTTTGTTCTCAGTATAATGGGATACAATTCCCTCTTTGCCAGTTTGTCATCAAATGGAATATTGTGTTCACGTAGCCAATTTTGCATGTCAGCTTTAAAAGCAGCACTGGTATGCAATGGTAGGGTGCATTGTCTATGACAACTATACCGTTCGGCGGAAAATTTGGTATAAGCTTTTCACGGAGCCATTTTAAAAAATTGTTTGTGTCCATCTCGTTATGATAATCGCCGATTTTACTTTTACATTTATAATTTTAATTCTGCACCTTCAATGAATCCATTTTCTCCTCCAGCGTGTACAAGAATCCATCGTTGACCCGGATTTAATTTTTTCTTCACACTGCTGTCGGTATTATTTTGCCAGTATTTACTGACCGTATAGTGGGAATGGATCCACGTCTCGTCCAGGTAGGTAACCGGTTTTTTATCAGCGCCAAGGTCATTATTCTCTTTCATACGGCGTAGGTAGCGAGCACTCCATGCGGCGATGTCCGGCTTTTGTGTCAATACACAACGGATATTTTTACACTTTTTGAACTTGTAGCCCAATTTGTTAATTAAAATATTTCTTAAATATGTTCTCCCACCTTGAAAATTTAGATCTCTCTTAACTGCTGCCAGAATTTTCTTCAAAGTTGGGATTTCTTTTTTTACAGCATAAAAACTGTTGATGATATTTCGTATTGCGCAAATGTCAAAATCATCTACTTCGATGCGTTTTTTGTACTGTTTACGCTTCTTACCCGGTGTCGATAATTTTGGTTCTGGGTGGGTTTCTAAATTATTACTAGTACTTGGAGTCGGACTAGCGCCCGGCGAAGAAGGTGGTTGTACTTTGGCTTCATTTTTAATTTTCATTAGAGTCCTCTTTGATATCCCAGTTGCAGCACAGGTTCGTTTCACCACTTGGTTTACAGGTATGGTGTACTGTTTATTTGATTTCTCCGATTCAAAAAACTTGAGCACTTTCAAGATTAAATTTCTTGATTCGCTGTGTATTGTTTTTCCCATGACTTCAGTTTTACAGCTACAACAATTTTAATAACAACCAAACCAGTCCAAACTTAACAGTAAACAGTCTAAACTTAACAATATAATATTAAAAAACAAAACAACAACAAAGCGAAAATATCAAAATTATCGGGACGTGTATCGGCAACGAAAATGCTAACCGTACTGTCGCATTGGGGAGTGCGCGGAGAGGTGACAGGGGAAGCGGGAGAGGCGCCGCATTCCAGCGAGGTGCACAGATATTCTGACCGGGTTGTAACTATTTACGAATCAAAATAATTCTGATTCTTGGAGCTCATGGCTTCCTTTTTGGTGTTTTTCATATAATACTTCGGTACATACTGAGACAAAATTCTCACCATTTGAACTTGTTTTTGGTAAAAAGTGTATTTTACCATCAAATTTAACTTCAGGAAAAATCGATCCCCTTTATGTATCGCAATTCTAAAGGATAATTAGCATAGTTGAAAATTATCCTTTAGAATTGCGATACAGAATTCAAACATCACAGAAAAAAGCACGAGAAAACTTAATTATCAGTAAAATAAATAGGAAATTGCGATACGATCAGAATATTAATCCAATAACGTATAATCCAAACGATTTAATTTGAATAAAAAATGAAACAGGAAATAAATTCCAAAGTCTTTTTTCAGGTCCATATTCTGTTATCAGAGATTGTTCACAAAATGTTGAAATAATAAAGAATAATAAAGTGTATTTAGTTCATAAGAACAGGACTAAATTGTATAATAATATATCACCTGTTGCTTAGCAATAGTGTTTTAACGTACTACAGTAATCTATGTAATCAATTTAATTTTTAAGAATAAATTATGTTATGCGATAAATTACGTTAGGTACTTATTCATTTATAAGAATTATAAATTGTGTGTGTTAGAACAAGTAGTAATAATTTGTATTTAACCAGTATTTAAAATGTTTGATTGAAATAATGTTACTTAGATTTAAAATAAAATAAACTATCATTTATTTTATTTTCCAATGAGGGTTAAGATGAGATGTAGTATGTAATTAGTTATACATATGTATGTAATCTTAGTAATATAAACGCTTGCTTAACCCCAGTATAGAGAGTTGTAATCAAGATGTGAGTCGTTTCACTAGCCTCCTCCTAGACCATCCTTACAATATTACTCACCGCCCGCACTTGGGGTGCGTGGTTGACTTCATGTAGTTTATCAGCCAGATCCCCAAGCTCCTCCAGGGTCGCCTTCGGTTGTGTTAGCAAAATGGATTGTGTCTGCAGTGGCAGTCGGCTCGTCCACATCGACTGCAGCAGGCGGTCCGGTATACCTCCACCGGCTAAGGTTCGCAGATGGCGTAGGAAAGAGGATAGCTTTCGGTCCCCCATTTCCTCCTTCTCAAGTAGCCAACGAATCCTTTCTTCGTAGCTCTCCGAGAACCAGTGGATTAAAGCCTGTTTCAATTGTGTATATGGGTCTTTGTCGGGGGGCTTGATGATTAATTCCTCCACCTCACCGGCACTGGCCGTATCCAATCGAGATATTGTATGATAGAATTTAGTTTTTATTTGGTTATTGAATTTAAATGAAATTGGGCCTCCAAGCTGGCGAACCATACTGCAGGACGGTCGGGCCAGAATGGAGGTACTTTAATGCTCACCCTGTTTTTCGCCGTGGCTTGCACCTCCGTCACCTTGGCCCCCAGCGCCGCAGCCTGTGTCTCCGCTTGGGAACCGTCAGTCATTGTAGGTAGGTATGCAAACTTACCCAATGGATGAAATAGTATCTAGGTTCCTACCGGTGGTGGTGGCTGTGAGTGGCCTTTATATAGAATTACAATTACACAGGGATTGGAGAATAAGTATAAAAAATATAGTCTCTAATTCTCCTCTTTTTAACGAAACGTTCTTACGTAGGCTCTACTATTAATAAACACTGCACGCGCGTCGCTGCGCAAAACCACGGCACAGATTATTATGGTTCCGAAAGTAAGGACACCGGTCGGTCCGGTTTATAATAACTTGACGGCGGCAAATGCTGGCGAACTTGGCGTGGTGGCGGCGGCGCGGCGTAGCGGACACGGCGTTGCAGGCGCGGCGTTACGGGCGCGGCGTTGCGTCATGGCGTTGCGAGCGAGGTGTTGCGGGCGCGGCGCTCTTTAGTCAGCCGCCCGAGCTGCCTTTATCCAGTCCAAGACTCAAGGTGTCACGCGCTGCGCGACGGAAAAACGCAGATTCAATCTCGTCTCATTGGTCGTCGCCGCTGTTGCTACGGGTTCTGCTGTCTCAATATCACGTCGGGGTCACCAATTTAGGATTTATGTGGTCCTATCATCACAGGGACGCAACAAGAAAGACCAGTTCCTTTTCATATGCATATTGAGACAAACCGAAGATAATGTTATGGCGATGTACAGTCCGGGTAACGGTCACACTTTCCATACAGTCATCCACCTGCTGGATTCAATTCAAGATGGATGCACAGTACAGACTTTTGAGGAAACGTGCCGGGTGACGTGCTGCGTGTTGTAAAGCGAAATCAGAAGAGAGGGAAATGTTTGGTGTGAGCCAAGCATTTAGCCGAGAACGTTGGCAGCATTGATACAGGCGTGGCTAATAGACCATAGATTAACAAGAAACTAGAGTTCACAGAGTAAATGTAGTTTACAATTAGGTACAGAAAGCCACAACTGCATTATTATAATTACACTGAATATTACTTAAATAAAATGAGAGGGCAAATACTATAAATCGAGAATTGAGTCACTGTGTACAAATAGGTGTACGCAGTGACTCAACCACGTAGTACACAGTGACTAGTAGTACACAGTGACTCAATAAGGGAGAAATAGTAATTCAAATTATTTTTTCATTAAAAATAAAAAAAAGTCATATATATTTTAGAAAAATCAAAAACTTAAGTTATTTTTAACCTCTAATCAGTTCACATTTGGTTCTCACAAAGCTATTTATCGTCGGCTAAATTCGATAACCCCGTATGTCCTGCAACGTAAATTTTACAGTAGGCTCAAAAAACTAAATTACTAGAAATAATTATATGATAACCCCACTATGATAGTTTTGACATATAGGTAAAAGGGGCTTAGAAATAATACTATAGGCTTAGGCTTTAGTTGCCTGATATTTCACTTGAAGAGTAAAAAAAGGGAGTTACGAGTGTTACTAGATCCGTCATCTGGAGATGCGTGGTTTCTTGGAGATACGAGTTCTTCAAGTTACATATTTTTTTAAAAAGATTTTGTCGTTTGGATTTACGATAAAATAAAACATGTTTATAAATTACAAAAACTACTTTTATTCATATAATAAGAGTTATAATAATGACGACACCAATAAGCATCTCATATCATCAGTCAGAAATATCAGTAAGACTTAAATTTAATCAGACTTTTTACTGAAATTGTCTGTTATTAATGGCACTTTTTAGAGACTAAAATTATTTATGAAAACATTAACATCTATAGAAGCATAATATAGGTAGTCATGTAAGCACATTTAAACCTTATATTTAAACCGTAATCAGTCATAACACCTTTTATCACATTATTAAGTAAATCAACATAGTAGCAACAATTTATTTAGCACTAACATCACAATATGAGGTAGGTTAGGGACTTAGTGACTACTTATTCATAGGACGCGTGGTAATCTTTTTCCATTGTAAGTTTCAATTGTTGAAGGTGGTCACTTTGACTTCTTAATTTTTAGCCTTTCTGTATAAAGACGTGGCAGATCTTGCATTCTAACTGGTTGAGCCAGTTTGACCCTATAAAGTAGATGTTTTTGAAGAGCTTGTTTCGACATTGTAAACATTTTTTACGTCTTTGATTGCCGAAACCTTTCCGGTTTTTGGGCACAGCTGAAACCTACTCTCGTCGCCATTAAACACCCGCTTTGGATCGTCCAGAACTACCAGCAAACCCATTTCATCAAAATACTGGTGAATTTCAGCAAACTATTTCCGAATATCTGACTCAGAAACACAGGCACTCGAGAATGTAACACCCTCGCTCGTTCTCTGAGCAATAGCGGGATGTCGTTTTAAAAATCCTCGTACCCCTCCATCTCCAGGATAATTATCTGGGTTTGATCTGGGATTATCAGACAAAATCTTTTTTACACTGGATTGAAGATCTTCTTTTTTTAGAGGGAGTCCTTTTTTGGATAAATCAATGCTCCACTTTTCGAGACATATTTCTTCTTGAAGAGTAAGGTAAGGTGACGGTCCGAATGCTGTTTTATTTTCTGGATGTTTCATTTTAAAATGTAAAGTTGATTTAGGAACACCATACTTCCGCGCAATTTCTCTTATTTTGCCGCCGTTGGCTCAGATGAAGCTAGCTTCATCTAGAGCCTTTTCCAAACTAACAGGATCGTATGGGCTTGTTACTTTTGGTATCTTGTAATCTGTAATGAAGCTACTGATTAGATTGTCAGTGAATGATTTTGTATGAATTCCATTTCTCCATCCACCATTGATCTATATTTCGAAAGGATGTCATAAAAGGCGACTAAAGGAATAAAATACAGCAGGGGATTAGCAGCAGCATCCGCCTGAGTTAGTAACACCAGTACTGTGATCACAAATCCGCCTGCCAAGCATGGTGATTATGGCTAAACCTTCCAGTCTTGGAGGAGGCTCATGTCCAACAGTGGACAATTACGGGCTGTTATGATGATGATTTTGTATGAAGTGTCCAAAGACTGATTCCTAAGGAACATGATAGTCATTGGACAGTGTCCTATGACTGTATAGAAAACAAGAGAATAAGTGAAAAAAAAAATACGATGAAATTCAAGACGGGATTCCTTCCTTAACATTCCACGAAGAAGTTTTTTTTTCAACTTAGTGACTTTGTTGTCACCAAAATTATTTATTTTCCAAAAAAAATCGTCAGAAGCGTCCCAAACACAACAAAATATTTTTTTGAACTTACAACGCCATCTATTGGTTTTTTGTGTACATATTATTAGCGCTCCGGTAAACGCAGCAGTAAGATAAATTGATAACATGATTCAAATATTGCACGCAGGTCTTAATAAACACGTGCGAAGCTGAAGTGTCCAATCCAATGTCAGGTGGCAAATAGCAGATACAAATATTCAAACGAGGTAAATCACGGCATTTTGGTATGACAGTAACCCAGAGATGCTCCATTTCACTATCTCACGGTGATTGATGGATTACTTCATACTTTTTTAAAACGGCTAGTAAAACTTCACCTCCTTCTTTTTGAGAGCATGAATCTATACGGTCTCTTCTAAAAATGTTGTAACGATCGTCTACAACTTCACCATCAAAAACGCTTCTATTAAGCCGAAATTATATTACGGAATTAGTGTCATGCATGTTGAACTCAGTTTCACGAAAGTAGTTTCGATATATGCGAAAGTAATTTCGTAAAAAAATAGTGTCGTGAAATCCACAGTATCGCAGTAACCATGGTGCCATCAGCATCAAAACTGTATTTTTCTATATTCAATGTAGCTAAAGAGATGCTTATATATAAACTTAAAAAAAGACTATCAAGAAAAAAAAGACGTGGATTCGAGGATGGTTAACAAGAAGGCATTTGGGTGCAATGAATTTAGTCTCTGAATTAGCAGATGAAGATCCTGAGAGCTATAAAAACTATTTTCGAATGAGTGAAGATAATTTTAATTTTTTTACTAATAATTTTAATTTGAGAAGAGTGTCCAACAAAATACGACATGCCGAGAAGCGTTACCAGCAAAACTTAAACTTCAAATTACGCTGCGCTTTTTAGCATCTGGAAATAGTTTTAAGTATATCATACGAATTCAGGGTGCCATTATGTAGTATATCGAAATGTGTGCCTGAGATCCTGGATGCAGTCTACGAAGAATTAAAAAACTTTATTGAGGTAATCACATTATTTTTATTTTTTATTTGGTAGGGTGGTGGAACCAATGATCGACACTTTAAGGGAAGTGTATACTTCATTGTAAGATATTTTTTTATTCCTAAAACTTATATCAATAAAAGTTTTTTGTTTGACAGATGTTATCCTCGTAAATGTTTAGACTATTATGTATTCTGCAGGAATGCTTTAAGCTTTAAGTAAAAAGGCGTTAACCAAAAAACTCTAAATCTCCAGTAACGAACACCTAAAATCCAGTCTTGAACCCCCAGTAACCAACACTTACTAGTAATGAACACCCAGAAATCGACACCTACCAGTTATGAACACCCAGTAAAGGACACTCACCTTGTACTATTATTATTCTGTGCACTTACCTACTAGTGTGAAACATTCAGTAGCTCGTAACTGATATAAGTTAATTACCGATGTACCTACCACATAGTAAGGCTAGTTGGAAGGGAACTCGGTAGTAATACCACGAACATAGAAATAAGACAAATAGTGATAATATAATTTACTTAATGAGAAATAATACTTATTACTCACATAAGGACATTTATAATGTATGCATAAAATCAGGCAAAAAGTTTACAAGTAGGTAATTAACCTTAGAACGTAACTAATCAGTCCTCAAAGATATTACAAAGATATACCTACATTAGGTAGCATAACATTTATAATGTATGCATAAAATCAGGCAAAAAGTTTACAAGAAGGTAATTTAACCTTAGAACGTAACTAATCAGTCCTCAAAGATATTACAAAGATATAACTACATTAGGTAGCATGACATTTATAATGTATGCATAAAATCAGGCAAAAAGTTTACAAGTAGGTAATTAACCTTAGAACGTAACTAATCAGTCCTCAAAGATATTACAAAGATATACCTACATTAGGTAGCATGACATTTATAATGTATGCATTATATTTCTCTTGCCTCGCGGTCTTTGAACGGAACGGACGTGTTATTAATCATTTTTATTTAATACTTAAATTTGTGGAGCTTCGCCTCGAGACTCTGCCCCGTGCTTCGGCTGCCTGGAGGCTTCGCCCCGTGTCTTCAAGAAGGGACTCGCTGATTGTGTGAGTGATCGGACATTTTGCTTTTATTGGATCTGAACTCGCTGCGCTCTGCGCCTCGGCCCATCGCTGCACCGACTACACCAAGCAATCAGTGAACGGCCGCCGCGAAATTTCCGTTCGTCTTACGCACAAGCACAAGTGCTACGACTACAAATCGACGGGTCTACGCGTCCCTACATAAGTGCTACGAAACTGCTACGCGGAGTGACGCACTGGTATCGTCTACGCCGCGTTCAACTTAGTAAGCGCAAGTGCTCCTTGCGTTTGTTCCATAGATAGTTTATACCATAGTAATGGCTGTTTCACGCTCCCCGCCTCAAATAAGCATCACGACTCCTCCGATGACGCATTACGGATCGGACTCTGCTATAAATACCTCATCGGCAGACCACTCAAATGAGTTCAGGAATATTTCTAAACGTCAGAAGCGTAATTTTAATGACTTTCAAGAGCAATCCGCTTCAGAAATAATCGAAATAAAAAATATGTTCGCTGAGATTGTGGCACAAAATAATACGTACAATCAAAAGTTCGAAACATTAAGCGATGCTATGAGCGTCATCATAAACCAAAACCAGGAGATCAAAACATCTGTCGAAAACCTAAATTCTAAGTACGAAGGAATGATGTCAAAGATTAATACCTTAGAAACTGAAAATAAGGGATATAAGATCCGAATTTCAGCTTTGGAAGGCCAAGTCGAATTTCTGGAGAATCAGTCACGTAGCTCAACCCTTGAGATCCGCAATGTGCCAAAGCTAGAGAATGAAAACAAACAAAACATTGTGGGCATTGTTAAGAGCATCGGGTCGGCAATAGGTATGGAAACTCCAATCCAAGGCGCTGAGTTACGGAATATCTATCGCTTAAAAAACGATACAATAGTTGTGGAGTTCACTTGCAATGCCAGGAAAGAAGAGGTCATTTCCGAACACAAAAAAATGTATAAATTTCGGGCAGGTAAAAAGCTTCATCAATTAAGCACGTCTGAAATTAACCTACCAGGACCTTCTCGTGCCATCTTCATCTCGGAGTCCTTGACAATGAAAGCCCGTCACCTTTACTACGTTGCGCGAGAAAAAAAACAATAAACGAATAAAAAACTCTTTGCGGCATGGACATCGTATGGAAAGATATTTGTTAAGAAGGAAGATGGGAATGCGCCTACACGCATCAACTCGGAAGAAGACCTGCACAAAATACTATCTCAATGACTATTTGTCCCATGTGTTAAACCTACATCACTAAATATGTTTTGTTTTTTGTACTTTAAAATTTTACTTTATTACGTTAGTTTTTTAATTTATATATTTTTTTCCGCTTACAGGTATCTCATCCACATACACGTTATACACACACACAAAAGATCCACACAAATATCACGCATACATGTATCCACTCACACCCCACATATCAATCTGTCGCTACCGTATCACAAATTACTTTTTAGCATAGTCCTATTGCAAAACATCACTTTTACACACTATTTGACATTGATTCAATCACCGGGCCTAGGTAAATTTAATAAAATCCAACAAATCTTCAAAGTTCCCTTCTTAATAGGGACTCAATCATATTACAAATACAATGATAGATAAAAATAGCGTTGAATGTATTAACCTAGGCTCGGTATCGGTGGCAAACGTCGTAAAATGTGATGTAGAAGATTTACAAAAACATATTATAAGTGATCCTTCGTTTACCTTGAATCTCATTTCACAAAACATCAGAAGCCTCAAATGTAATTTTAACAGCTTTATATCATTACTTCAAAGATCGAGTACGACATGGGACATTGTTGTTCTATCGGAATGCTGGTTGCCATCCTCTAAGTTTGTTCCTGATCTTGACGGATTTAATTACATTCAGTCAACTACAAACAAGACTCAAAATGAGGGGGTAGTTATCTACTACAACAAACTGTTGGATGTTTCACACGAAGAACCAGTGATCAGTGGTGCAAATTGTATTCTCCTAAAAGTAAATGTTAATACTTGCGTTTTAGCTTTTTATTGCCCACCTGGTGAAACTGATAAATCCACTTTCGTAAACAATCTTGATCTGCTCTTGACAAAAGTCCGTAATTTTAGAAATATTATAATATGTGGCGATTTAAATATAGACATCACTGAAGGTTCTAAGGACAATCTTTCATTTGACTACTTGACCGTATTATCAAGTCACGGCCTACTCCCTGCACATACACTACCGACCCACGGCTTTACTTGCCTGGACCACATGGTGCTGAAAACGAAGCTAGACGCCACTTGTTTTGTTCTTGAAACTTCTATTACAGACCATGAATGTGTAGCTTTGAGTCTCGTTCAACAAACTAAGTTTAAATACCTAAAAAAACCTAGTTCAAGTATCGATTACAGTGGTCTCGATGTCTTTATTGAAAACACGAACTTTGAACAAATTACAAACTGCAACGACGTTAATGTTGCCACAGATACACTTATAAAGCTCTTAGTAAATGCTTTAAACAGAAACACCCATGTAGTTAAAATACCAAAGCGTCAGAGAATCAGTAAACCCTGGATAACTAAGGCGCTACTGCGTTGTATGAAGAACAGAGATAATTTACATAAAAAACTTAAAAGAGACCCCACAAACGACGTATTAAAAATCACGTATAAGAGGTACAGAAACTTTTGTAACTCTCTTCTGAAAAAGGCTAAAAGAAATTACGAAAAACAGCAGATTGTAAATGCTAGAGACAACAAGAAACAACTCTGGGAAGTCATAACATCTATCAGTGGTCAAAAAAGAGCAGTTGACCATTCGCCAAAATTATTAAAACCTAATGCTCAAGCCAACAGCATTACCGAAGTGAACAACTATTTCGTAAACGTTGGCAGGAAATTATCTGAAGCCGTGAATAGCACTAGCCCATATGATAACCGAAGTATGTTACCTAATTGTAGGCCCTCCATTCCGCCAGTTAATTCACTCGTACTACTTCCAACAGACGAGCACGAAATTAATAACCTTATAAGGGGACTTAAAAATAAATGTGCGTCAGGTTTTGATCAAATTCCTAGCTCCCTAATTAAGCGATACAGTAATTTTCTAGCAAAACCTATAACACACATTTGCAATCTCGCGTTTATGAGTGGAGTTTTTCCAAACGCTTTCAAGATAGCGGTTGTTAAACCGATACATAAAGGAGGAGAAAAAGACCGAGTCGAGAATTTTAGACCAATTTCGCTGTTGCCTGTTTTGTCAAAAATTTTGGAAAGACTGTTAAACAGCCGCCTAACCAACTATCTTGAATCGAATTACCTTCTGTCACCCTCGCAATTTGGGTTCCGCTCCAATAGGTCAACCAACGATGCCGTCCAAGAATTAACCAACTCTATAATAACTTCTCTCGATGATAAAAGAAAGTGTTTGACAGTTTTTCTAGACTTGGCAAAGGCTTTTGACACGGTCTCAATCCCTATTCTGCTGAACAAACTAGAAGATATAGGTATACGTGGTCTCCCACTAAGGCTTTTCCAAAACTATTTGACAAACAGGAAACAACGTGTCAAAATTGACCAATTTACCAGCGAGGACTTGCCAGTTACCTATGGAGTTCCTCAAGGAAGTATCCTGGGGCCATCCCTATTCCTTATATATATTAATGGCCTTTGTGACTTGAAGATACCAAACGGGAAAATACTCACGTTTGCGGACGACACTGCTCTTTTCTTTTGTGGCAAAAACTGGGAAGAAACTTTTGCTAGTGCTCAAATTGGCGTATCAAAGGTCTGCACATGGCTAAGAGAAAACGTGCTCACACTCAATGTTGCAAAAACAAACTATATAGCCTTCGCCCTCAGGTCAAATAATCTCCCCCCATCGACCTTAACCATTACTGCGCACAAATGTTCCACGGGGCTTTCTGCCTGCTTATGCCTTAATATACAACGGACTGACCACGCAAAATATCTGGGCATAGTCATTGACCAGACCCTCTCCTTTAAACTCCATATCAATATGCTGGCAACTAGACTACGGAAGCTAATTTATATATTTAAGGAATTAAAGCATGTGGCTGAACGTGAGACAATTAAAATGGTCTACATGGCATTGTGCCAAACTATCTTCGGCTACTGTATTATTTCATGGGGTGGTGCAGCAAAAACACATATGCTGAATCTGGAAAGAGCTCAAAGAGCAATCCTCAAAGTAAGTGCAGGACTTCCGTGGCGATTCCCAACAACTGAGCTCTACCAAAAATGGGACGTTCTATCAATAAGACAGTATTTTGTTCTGCAAATTATCCTCTTCCAACACTCCCAACTTAATTATGACCAAAACTTATTAACAGACAGGCGTAGACAGACAAAAGTTTGTGAAACCAGAGCCTTCAAAACAAGTTTCGCAAACCGTTTTAGCTGCTTTCTCGGACCCTTCCTTTACAATAAAGTCAATAGTATTTTACCTATCTATCCCTTAGTTAAAATTAAATGCAAGTCCGAAATCACTAAGTGGCTAAAAAATTTAGATTACCAGAAAACTGAAGACGTTCTTTCCCCCCCACATTAAGCTGTCTACTTACCCTCACAGAAAGCTCCAAATTTCAAACAAATACACATACACAGACACCTCATACACACAAACACTACATATACCTCCTCTACGCATACCCATACCCTTCCTCATGGTTACTCCTACTACATATCACGAACACCAACACCAAACGCATCCCTACCCCATCTAATTCTCACACACACAAACTCATCATCTCACCCGAACATCAACATAATACATCAACATGATACATCTGTAATCGAAAAATATATATACATATCTTGTATGTTATTTTATAGCTTTTTCATTAAAACTTTATTTCTTTTTAGTTGTGGTTCCTACATGCTACATGTATTCTTATATAAGATACGTGGAGCGAGAGCACTGGTGACCAGTAATACAGGTTTCAAAACCTTTCTCTGGCACCAGCCTCTCACTAAACGGGTTTTTTTTAGGAATGTTGTATAAAACCTATTGTGTTTTAAAACCTATTGTGAGAGAAATAAATGATTTTTATTATTATTATTATTATTATGCATAAAATCAGGCAAAAAGCTCACAAGTAGGTAATTAACCTTAGAACGTAACTATTAAGTCCTCAAAGATATAATAATAACAACGTCGAAATCACAAAACTAAACTTAAAAATTACAAATACAAAATCAATTCAAAAAAAGAAATCATTCTAAAAATTACCCCGAGAACGAGAGGGACTCCGTTTTTTTTCCTTAAATTAAGTTTAGATGAAGAGTAAATATTTATCCATCTCTTTTATCAATCTAATCTTAGAACGTAACTAATCAGTCCTCAAAGTTATAATATTAACGTCTAAATCACAAATAACTAAACTAACAAAAAAAAACAAAATCACTCATTCTAAAAATTACCCTGAGAAAATCAGAGGGACTCTTGTTTTTTCTCCTTATAGTTATTATAATATATGAAGGGTAAATATTTATCCATCTCTTTTACCAATATATTTATCAATCTTAGAACGTAACTAATCAGTCCTCAAAGATATTATATTTACCAACGTCTGAATCACAAAACTAAAATAAAAAAATACAAATACAAAATCACTCATTCTAAAAATTACTCCGAAAAAATGAGAGGGACTCTTGTTTTTTTTCTTTAAATTAATTATATATGAAGGGTAAATATTTATCCATCTCTTTTACTTTGAAAAAGCCTCTTTTTATACATGCAGGTTCATTAATCTTTTCAACAACATTTTCATCTCTGTACCATATTTTATCAACATTATCAGGCCATCTGAAAGAATTTCCTGCTGAAAATACCATTGTGCTTACTTCGAACTGGTTTCCTTCAATATTTTCAACTTTTCCTGGAAAATGCTCACCTTCGTAGTGCATAATAACGAAGCTTCCTGGAACTATTCCATTCTTAGGCTTGTTTGCGTTCATGGTGCATTCGGAAGTGGCATTGTCTACGTCTGTGTCAGAAGAATCATTCAGCAAATATATCCATAGACCTATGGTCTATAGATATATTTGTCTTTCTGACTTTTTTAATCGTTTGACGTTCTCTTTGTTGCTTCATATACTCTGCGTAAAAATCGTTCTCATCGTTTTATTCATAACTATCTCCACTTCCAGCGTATTGAACCTCTAAATCTGAATTTTCTGATGTTGATGTACTTTGAGCCTTCATTTTCTTCTTTTGTTTTGGTCGATTCTTCTTACCCTGCGCATTCTTTTCTTTTAGCATTTTTGTTTCTTGTCTTTTTCTTGCTCTCTGTTCCTTTTCATCTTGTTGTTTCTTTTTTTCTTGTTCTTTATTTTCGTGGTATTCTTTCCAAGCTTTGCCAGTAACCGCGGAAGGCATTTTTTCTCTTTTGATTCGTTTTTTCTTTTTATTTTCGCCGGGCCAGAAGAGGTTCCTTTTGAAAGGCGAAGGAACAACAACTCCCAAAACCTCGTCCATAGACTTTTTAATGGTGTTTTGTTACATCCTGCAACGTTTTCATTAAGAATCAGTACATCTTTTTGACTGGTTTCAGAAACATTGTGACTTAAAGTTTCTGCATCTTCCAGTGCTTTCGCGTATGAAGACGAGATAGCAGTGTAAGCTTACTCTGACGAGTTTGAGCTACATGGGATGTTTTCAGATTGGCTTTTGTAGTTACTAGGTCCTGCAATGTTTTCATTAAGAGTCGGTACATCTTTTGGACTGGTTTGAAAGAAATCACGGCTTACAGTCACAGCATCTTCCTGAGCTTTCGTGTTTGAAGACGAGGTAGCGGTGTTAGCCCATTCTGACGTGCTTGTGTTGCATCGAATGTTTTCGGATTTACTTTTAGCCCAAAGAATATATAAAAATACGTCTTCACTAGGGACTCTATCTTCAATGGTTTCTCTGCCTTCATAGAAAAGTTCGTTAAATAAATTCAACTTCTCAGCCGTAAACACTTGTACAATATCGCTTTCCAAGCACTTTAAATAATCTGCTAATGCTGGATTCCTTTTAACGGGTAATGTTTCGTTGTTCTTGATTTTTGACATATCTATGTAGTCGGGTCCAAATGGAAATAGGCCACCAGCTCTAAACCCATTTTTAATACATTCGGGTGAAAGTTGGGTGACCGCTTTCTCAATTATTGGTGCAAAATTGTCTTTTTTTAGATTCTGACCCAGATTATCTATTTTCCATTCATTTACAGCCCTTTTCCAAAATACTTTTAGGGTCTAAACACTGCCAAATCTAACGGTTGGAGTATGTGTGTGGAATTGGAGTACAAAGCTATGATTTCTATTCCATTTTCTGTACAAAAATTTGACAGATGCAACGTTAGATAGGACTTGAGTCCATCGACAAATAATAATACTGGTTTCTGGATTTTCATTTCTTCGAGCCAGGGGCTTAATATGTTAGTCACGTATTCGTAGAATGTGCTGCTGCACATCCACCCGCTTTCAGATTTTCCTATCGCCCATGAATCGGGTACACTCGCCGCAATGTTTGCAGGGATCCTTTCATAGTTTAAGACTATTATCGGAGGGGCAAGCAAGCCAGCAGCATTTGCAGTGAATAAAACTGTCAGATTTTCTTTGTCGTCGCCACATGAGGTGTATAAATGTTTCTCTCCTCTTTTTGTGATGACTTGACCAGGCTTAGGCGACAAAAAAAATGCGCTTTCGTCGGCATTAAGGATTCTGCTTGGATCATTCACTATATCTTTTAGATTTGATTCTTCTAAGTACGGTTCAATTTCTTGAAACCAATTTCTCATGTTAGTTTCGGTTACATTATCTCTAGCAGTCGACAGGTTTTCTGGTGTCCTCTGCACCAAATCAGGATGTCGTTTAAGAAAGGAGTGGAACCACTTTTTACCAGGTCTGTTATTTGTGAAGGGGTTGTCTCGGTTTTGATCTGTTATGATTTTTTGCACGCTGTCTATTAGAGTATTTTTTGTAATAGGGAAGTGTTTTTCACTTAATGCTAATAACCATTTTACCAAAACCTGTTCCTCTGTTATTGTTAAAACTTGACTAGGCCCCATGGCACATCCTAATTTTGTTTTGCCTGTCACTTTGTTGTGGAGCGTTATTCGAGGTACTCCATATCGAAGAGCAGCAACTGCTACTCTTTCTCCTTTCCATACAGCCTCCATCGCCTTTCCCATTTGTTCGGGCGTGTAATTTCTCCTAGGAGCCATCTAGAACAAAATCAGTAAAAACCAGTTATGAACAGTCGTTTTACCCAGTGATCGACACCTTGTTCTTTACTGGTAAACATGCATCAATCAGTATATTTCAAACATAGAAATAGATAGCGCATAAATTAGAGTAATTTCAATTAAAAATACAGGAAGTCTCAAACGGAAAAAAAAGAAACGATACAACAAGCTTGATAAAAAAATGTAAGTTAACCAAAAATAATTACTCAGAACGTAATTTATTTAGTCCTAACGTAAAGACACTTGACCGAAATGCACCCACACAAATTTATTGTTTTTCTCCATTCAAAATTTACGTGCCAAACTATGGAGTTCCTTAGTCTCAGGTGATAAATGTTCTGACAAGTATATTCTTGATGTAGCGTCCTTGAAACCGAGATGAGAGAGGCAAGTCTATTGCCTGACTGGGCCTTGTTAAAACGAGTAACCGCAGAAAGTAGAATATCTCGTTGGCGCTATACGTCCAATCTCATTATTGCAGTCCTTAGAGGAGGCCCATATCCTATTTTTTTTGATGGGCTGTGATGATGATTATCCCTTTGTGTAAACACCTACCTACTAAGAATATAGTTAGGTACCAACTATTAGCGCAAGTTGTGTCTCTGAATCCAAAGTCTGCGGATGTACGCACCGACGTTCACGACCGGCATGTAGCTGGCGGGAGTGGGCAGTGCGATTGGTTATGCTGTTATCTCGTGGTGTATGATTATTCTGGGTGAGCTCACGCTCGCCACGGAGTTCAGCCTCAGTAAGTGGCTCATAATTGATGGCACTGGCATGAGCAATATTGTGCAGAACGCAACAGGCGTTGACAATGAATGCTGCAGTCTTCGGAGTGTAGTGCATTCCGGTCAGCCAGAAGGCACCTTACAAAATGGGATGAAAAAATACATTTAGCAATCGAGTACCAAGTAGACTGTTAATATGAATACTTAGTTAATATGCTCATCTCTTCTCTTCTCTAATAATACAAAAGGATAAGTCTTAAAAGACTGACTGACTGACTGATTCAACTAGATACAACGCACATCCTATACCGCTGGTCGAAAAGACTTGAAAAAAAAAAGAATCATCAACGGTCTGAGGAACTGGCTATCTTACTTATCTAAATGCCGGACCACAACCATTTTAGAATTGTCGCTATGGCGACATAATTAGGTAAGATGGTGGTAGCTAGCCAGACGGACTTAAGCAAAGTCTTGCCACCAACCAAACCAAGCACAATATTGTACTCCCCCTGGGATCGAACCCGGGGCTCTGGATCTGACACCGGTAGGCAAACCACTAAACCACGGAAGCGTTTAAATCATAATTTTGCCTACAAAAATCTTTTTGCCGTAGTAGTTAAGGCTTAAGAATCAATCCCTCCAACTCAGCCTGTTAATGTCATTATAGTCGACCATAGGAATTCACAGAAGAACAATCGTCTGTTCACGCATCGTCTTGAAACGCTAGTTATAAGATGATTGAGGCGCTGGTGTGCCCGTGAGAAGCTAAGTGCTGTGCGCCTTAGGGTCGACGGCTCGAACCGCTGAGCCACTGTAACACTGTGACCGGTGAAATTAGTGAACGCTTTCCTGCTACTATTGTTGCGCAAACTTTTTGCTTATTTCTCTATGCTGGTTTGTTTTTTTGCACCCTAAATAATTTAAATCGTACCACGAGGGCTTACTTATTGTTCTTCAAATACAAAAGGGATACAATAAAATGTTTTGCAGCGGCTGTAAATCTGATAGATACCAAATAACTCTTGAAATGCAATAATTGTGCTTTCTCATACTGCTATCCGTGCTTAAAAATTGCTGCAGATTCATCTAAGCAGATAAGCGCTAATTTATTGGCTTCTCTGAGCTGTCCCACTTACCAAAACATTACAAGACGTAAACGTAACGATGATACGCCAGTGAAATGCCATTATCGTTCTTCGGAGGATTTGATGAACGCGACATTAAGTCAAGCCACTACTCTCAAAGATAAAAATGAAGATCTTCCTCTATTATTTAAGAAACTCTGCCAATGTCTGCAGGTTACTATGTCCGACGGCCACATCAAAGCCTATCGTCGAGTAGCCAAAATGAATACCGACTCTAAGCGGCCAAGAAATACTCGTGTGTAACTTAACTTTTTCAAGTTTGAGCGCAGTACCTTTTTTGAGGAGCTCTTGCAGCTCAGCATCTACATCTTGAGAGTGTGCAAGCGCTTGATAGTCAATGTTGGCTATTTCTTCAATCCGTGAAAGAGCGTCTGCCACCACATTGTCTTTACCTTTCACGAAGCGGATGTCCGTCGTAAATTGGGAAATGTAGTCTAGATAGCGGTACTGTCTTGGGGAACATTTTTCACGGTTGAATGAGAATGCAAATGTGAGCGGTTTATGGTCTGTATGCACTGCGAATGTTCTGGCTTCCACCATGTGTCTGAAATGTGTTATTGCGTCATAGATAGCCAGAAGTTCACGGTCATATGAACTATATTTCTTCTAGGCTGATTTAAGACGTCTCGAGAAAAATGCAAGAGGTTTCCAGTCATCTCCACATCGTTGCTGAAGAGCTGCTCCAATAGACACGCTAGTTCAGCATCTGTTTCGGGATGAGAGAGCATAGTTTCTTTAGAAAGACTAGACTTGCATCTATTGAAGGCGTTTATTGTCTCTGGGGTCATGGTTATTGGCTGAGATGGTTTGGTTTTGGGGCCAGAGAGGATGGCGTTTAGTGGCGCTTGGATTTTTGCTGCTCCAGGTACAAATCTGCGGTAGAAATTGTACATACCCAGGAATCGGCGCGTTAACCGAACGTTCGTAGGTATTGGGTAGTCTTGTATCGCCTGCACTTTATCCGGGAGAGGACGAATGCCATCAGCTGATACGTCATGTCCGAGGAAAGTGATGTGCATTGACCGAATTCGCACTTAGCGGTATTAATGAGCATACCGTATTCTGCTAGACGTTGGAAAAGCTGCCGAAGATGTTGGATATGTTGAGATTCACTTTGGGAAAGAAAGAAAGAAAGAAAAATCATTTATTTGACACTTACACAAGCAGGCAGGACATAACAAATAATAACAAAAAAGAAAATATACAACAGGTATGTGAGAAAACACAAACAATAGGAAAAAAACATATAAAACACAATAAAAACTCACACACAACAAACATTTAAAAAAAAAAAAAAACTTCCTACTGTTAAGTGTCAAACTGGCGTCCAACTCAGCAAGTTGTTGTGTTACATAAAATGCAACACAACGCTGATCTTCCGTTCGAACCAAGAAGGTGCACCGCGACACGTCAAATAGCAGGCACCATAAGCGTCTGCGCCAAACAAAGTGGCAAAAAAGGACCACCAACAAACATACATAAAAACTTATGACTACAGATTTATAGTCAAACACAAAATACATATAATAGGCTAATTTAAACACTATGTCAGGAAGGGAAGTATGGACTATTCTCCGGAATATAGAAATACTAGTATACTAATAAAATAAATTAAATGAAAGGGGTACACACATTATGAACAGTATCTAACAAATTTAGAGGATAAACTTAAAAATATAAACAGTACTTAATAAAAAACAAATAAAAATAAAGAAAACTATAAGATGGAAAACTCATTTTTTAGATCTTCTTGATCTATTTGATGACCAAGAAGGAACTTCTTGAGATTTACCCTAAAGCTTTTCACAGACTCAAGGGAAAACACCAAGATGTCATCTCAAAATCCGTAGGAAAATGGTAGTCCTCTGAGCATTTCATCTACGAAACGCTGAAATGTCTGCGCCGCGTTCCTAAGTCCATGAATTTGAACTTAAAAAGGCCAAACGGCGTGGTTATTGCATATTTGGGTATGTCAGCAGCATGGACGGGAATTTGGTTGAACGCTTTGACTAAATCGATCTTTGAGTATATTCTAGTCCCAGCGAGAGCGTGCGAGAAGTCTTGGATGTGCCGGATTGGGTATTTATCTGGAATAGTGCGCGCATTTAGAGCGCGATAGGTACTCACGGAGAAGTTGATGGTAGACAGAATCACCGGCGACAGATTTGATTGACGCTATATCAGTTGCGTCCTTTGCAGAAGACGCTGCTGTAGAAAGCTCAGTTAGACCGTCGATTAAGCGGTAGTTCCTCAAATCTACAAGCAAATTATAAAATTTGAAAAAATCAGCACCTGTAATCGCCAGTTGAATACTCGTCGCAGCCCAATGTTTAGTTGCAGGTGTATGTACCCATACGTAGTTAATAGACTTCCATTTGCAGCAAATAACTGGTAGTTCGTCTTTGGTCGAGATTCTGGGACTGCAGATCTAGGACAGACGCATAAATCAGATCCAGTATCGACTAGGAATTATTTTTGGTGGAGCGGTCTGTAATAAATAAGCGGGCTGGTCTATTGAGGCAGTCGTTCGCCGCTAGTTCCGGCTGCCGCTCGCGTTTTCCGTCAGCATGAACTTGCATGGGGTAGTGCACCGGTTGGCCTGTTTACCTAAACGGTTGTGATACCAGCAATGTTCTGGATTCCATTGTCTGGAGCGTGAGCGATCCCGGCGGTTCGGCGTACGATCACCTTCGCGTGAGCTACCACGTGACGGTTGAGAGTAGTCCTGATTTTTCAGTGATCTCCTTTGACAACTCAGCTATTTGTTTTTGCATTTGACTGAACATACCAGCAAACGTATCTTCAGCAGCTACCTGAGGCGTGGCCGGCGCAATCTCACTAATTTAATCTGCCAACTCGGCAACAGTTTCTAGGGAGACGTCTGCTTGTGACGCGATAACAGTTTGGATATTATTGGGCAATCGGCTGGACCACAAAGTTCTCAAAAAGGTATCCGGTATAGATGGCCCGATGGAAGGTTTACGGTCACCAAGTTCTTCGTGCATTAAAAGTTGTTTCATTTTCTTTTCTTGTGACGCAGAAAGTCTTTTAATCAATTCTGTTTTTAATTTTTGGTATTTGTTATGGGCTGGCGGCGATGTTATAATATCTTTAACCTCGGTAGCGAACTGGTGGTCTAGCTGTGCAATTACGTGGTAACATTTTGTGGAGTCTGATGAGATACCGGTGATTGCGAATTGGCCTTCCGCTTGCGCAAACCATAATGCCGGTTCTTCAGGCCAAAACGGTGGTAACTTCATTCCAACTTTGTATACGCTACCTTCTATCGCACTGCTCACTTATCTAGCGGGGTTGTTTGCGGTTGAGCTAGAATCTTCGTCAACGACCGGAGGCGGCGTGCTAAACCTTTCTCGTTCCATTTTCACGTATTCTCCGTCGGGGTCACCAATTATATAGCACGAAAACACAGCTTTGCACTATATTAGATATTTAATTACGGGAAACTTATATTGAACGAGATTACGTGCGTGCAAATGTACTGCGGTGCGGCGGAGCGTTAAACGGGCGTGCATTCGCCTTTGGGTTTAGATTCGGACTGCCGGAGCGACTGAGTGAGCGCTGCGGCTGCGGTGGAGTACATAATACGCGAGCGTTGCATTTTACATTTCTAGACAAGTGGTAAGTGAATCAATAAAAACGGTAGTTATATTTTAACTTAAGTAATCGTCACTACAGACGTAATTAACAGTACTGTGGTTTGGTGATTGCATTCTTGGTAAATGGTAGGTCGGTCCTGCTGACCACCCTCATGTGTATTTTATAAGCCCTAGAGTTTGACTGCGCAAATCCCATACCAACACATTATTTAAATTCAAATTGTGTACCGACGGCTTCCTGGCCGCCTTTTATACCTAGAAGGCATGGCAAGGCACTATTTGTCACTTCCCGACAAATGAGCCTGCAATAAAGATACATTTTAAAGAAATTGAGGGTAACTTGATGAAAAATTATTTTAATAATCTGCTTTGGCTCGATTTTTTTTGGGCCAAAGGCATACAAAATCCTGGATAAAAAAAGACAACGTTTTTTTTTTACGATTAATAATGATTATTAAAAAGTTTGCACAGCAACGACCTAAATTAACATTTTACGAACCGAATATGTTTCAATTAAGAGTCTAAGTCAGCACATAGTGTTTTTGACAGCGCTTTTCCTGCTTTAGTGCGGAGCATGCCGAGGGCCAGACTCCGGATGTCCTCCGCTAATTCAACAATAAACTCTTATTGCCGTTGAGTACTGGCACGGCGTACTGGGCTAGAATGGGCTGATTCTTACGATTCTTAGATCTGACCAGGTATGTTATCAGATATAATCTCAACAAACGTCATATCAGAATCGATTTCGTTTTCTTCTGAAGAACTTGAAGGGTAATCTACAAGTGATTTTGACATCGGCTTCTTACTTTTGTCCTTTTTTGAAGTGTTTTTTTATTTGTGGAGACATGCACAAGTCTGCCACGGTAACACTCTTTCCAGCTGCAACGTCGCATTTTTTTTTTCGTTTAGGAGTCTCGTCAGGAACAACGGCACCTCTCATTTCTTGTAACATTTCCGTTACGACCTCAGAAGTTCTCATATAAGCTTCACGATCAGTTACTTCGTCACATTGAGGTAGCCTCGATTTCGGTCGTTGCGGATTTATGGGAAAAAGGCCGTTTTTATTAAAACCAGCGATGAGATTGTTCGAATCAGCGTCTTTTTCAAGTCGTAAAACAAACGTTGATCCCCGAGTCGGGTCGAATAACCCCGTTTTGGCATAGTACACATATTCTGTTATAGCTTGTATACTCCAATATAGCTCTAATTATATTGGACGCCCGTGCTAGGCTAATTATGTATATATATTATGTATGTTAATTATGTATGTATATATATTAATAACCAATTTTGAATTTGAATTTGAATATTTTCCTGTTTTTTCACATTGCGGATGAGGATCAGCTGGAGTATATACAGGGCCAGCTTTCTTTGCCCGTTTAATGCTTTTCTCGATGACTGATTGAACTGAATTAGATTTGTTTTCTCAAAGTGAATGTGATGAGGATTTTGTATGTGATAGATAGTACTGCTACTAACTGCAGGCAGGACTATTGCCATCTTTCTGGAGCCCTTCTAAGAACTGTGAAATATTTGGCTTCGGTTTTCTATACTTTTTTTATGTGATGGTTCCATTGTTTCACAGCATTATTGGTGTTATGTGGTTCTCGAAATGTACACCAAGTACCCGCAAGAGTTGAATTTTCCAGCCGTATTTGAACGAAATAATCATTAAACTTTGTGACTTCTGCACTGTTGGAGGCTTCTTCCATAATGTATTACCAGCCTTCATCGATCAGATGCCGCACAAAACCGAATATTAGCTCTTTCTATCTGAGTATTACCGACACCTAGTTGTTTTGCTTTACGCCACAAGCTTTGACTGAAGTGAAAATAGCAGCCAACAAATTTCACGCCTGGAAAAATATTTCTTAGCGCAATCATTGCTCTAACTTCGAAGTCCATGGAAATGGTTGTCAGGTCCCATTATGGTATTTGGCTTTTTATACATTCTAAAAGCAAGTCGTAGGTTGACTTCTTCTAAGTTATCTAGTTTGCTTCTTCCCTTTGATTGAGATGAAGAATCTCGCTGAGGGTGACTTTCCTCATAACGAGAAGCAGTATCTTGGTGCAGCCGCGAAGCCCCCGTATCTGGTTGACGTTGACTAACTGCCTGGTTTGCCTGTAGACACTTGCTGATGGTTGCTGTGGCACCTCTACCTCTGGTTGGCAAGGGCTCACTTCTGGTTGATCCTGCCTGATGCGATGGTTCCTCGCATACAGACTAGGCGATGGTAATGGATGCGCCCTTGTCCCTGGGTGACAGGGAGTTACCTCCTGTTGACCGTGGCTAATGCACTGCTCCGCATAAATATTTGGTGAATGTTGCGGCGGCGCCGGCGTCGCAACATTCACCAAATATATTATCTATGATCTCTCTAAACGCAAGTGAACCTTCTGGGCAATTTCATAGCACTTTTTCTAGTGATTAGGAGACGCAAACTCACACAATTTGCTATGGTTGTATCGGTAGTATTTCCAATAAACTGCCAACATATCAGCCTTCCGCTTATAAATATCGATGGTCTTCCGTTCAGACATCCTTTTTTGATATTAACTAACAACTTTGTCAGAGCTTCGTAGATCTCCGTCTGGATTATCAAAAGGTTTTGTACGTCCATTGTGGTACTGGTATGCTATACAATACACAATGTATAATGAATGGATCGTTCGGACCTTGTCTGCTCCAAACGATAGTCACCCTCTCCTAGGTTATGCAGGTACTGCAGCTTTCAGCATGGTGGCACTTGCACTGTTCACTCGTTAAACACTGGTATTTTGATTGTTCTGTTATTTTCGAAGGACCATGAAAAGGATTATAGCTTCTCAATACTATGGTGACCGAGATCCCTACCTACCTACGGAGTTAATTTGATATGTGGTTCAGTTGCGAGTTTATAAAAGCCTGGTTATTCTTGAAATTTATATCATTATTTAATTCACTTAGTAACTAATTGAATTAAGATAAAATGTATGAAATGAGACGCTACGTGGTTGATGGTTGAACGAGAACAAATGAGAATAATGTGATTCGCAGTAAAACTGCCGAAGTGAGTGTTTGCAAAGCATTATGCGTTTTGCTGCGTGTTCAAATATCTTGAACACCAGCTTCTTGAAGAGGAATGTCAATAGCTGCCTGGACCTCAATTAATTGTATGACCCTGTTCTCCAGGTCGGTCAATAATATTAGAAGCGCAGGCGCCCTACCAGTACCGCGTGCATGCCTATCAATAAGTAAGAAAAAGGTCGCCAAAATAGATAGGATGTTGCTGTGTTTGTTCCAAATGCTGACGCCATTTTGAATACAGACTCACCTAACATTATGGGAACAAAAATCTTGATACCTATTGCGACTATTAAGGTAAGTAAGTAACCTACCTACTTTCACCTACTTAGTTGAAATGAAAATAATGATTAAATCAAACATGTTTATTAATGCTTACAGATACTACCTACTTCATCACACATAGAAATCATTGAATGAATCATGGGGTTCACACACCATGTCCGAATTATTGTGTGTGTCTTCTTGGGTGTCATCACTTTCATTTGTCGACTCAGCATTTGACACAAACGGAACGATAAACTTCAACCGCTCTATTCTTTCCCAATTATTTCCGTAGTGATTTGTCAGCAGTTTACGGACGTCTGTTGCTTTAGCTAAACTCACATTGTTCGTAGCGGAAATTTCTCTGGGATCAAGACTAGAAGAAAGTGCACCTGGTCGGTTCACACTTCGGAATACTCCGTCGTCATGTTTGTAGTGAATGGTTACCCTTAAACAAAACATTTCCTTGTTTTTTTAACCTTTTTAGTACATACCTTTTGCAGTTTTTAAAATAAAATGCCATCTGCCTACAGGTTTGAAAACACGCGCAGCTGCATCTTTCCAATCAAATACCTTGCAGTCGTTTCCCAAGCTTATAACTGTTGCACAATCTTTAATTATTGCATGATACTCTTCGGGGCTTGCTATTATCTCCCTTTTTCTTATTTGTTTTTCTATCCGTGCAAATACCCTGTCAGGGGGTATGAATCAGTGCCCCACTATTGGAAATATAGCTCCAAATTTTTAACACGAGAAGGGGCTTCAGTCAGCCTTTTTGCACACATTCCCAGAACTGTAGTATTTTTGTTCTGTCCCGCACAACCGTCCGCTATTAGGCGAACTGTCTTGATTCCTGTCAAATCTTTTTTGCAACCGATGGTAGACAGCTAATGCAATTTCGTTTGAAGCTTTTGGGAACGAATTTTCTCCCCAACAGTAAGCAAATACATTTGAAGGTGTCAAAGTTCTTTTTGACGATCCTTTGATGATTGTAAAATTATAGAAATTTATTTGTCGGGAGTAATACGCTGATTGGTCTGGAGTTTTGGGCAAACATAAGTTTTTCTCACAATCGAATGATAGTGTCAGCAAGTCCGTTGTTTCTTCTTTAACAAACCCGAAAAAAGCTTTTGCTTTAAGTTTGTGAATTCTATGTTTTATAATTAAATCATTGCGTTTAACTGACATCAGTCTCTGTTTTCATTTTTTCAACAAACTGCAGGCAAAACGAACAGACGTCGGTTCTTGGCGTACCAGAACCTAAATTATAGTTTCCGTTAAACACTGTGCGGAAATACGAAGCTTTAACTTTTAACTCGCTTTCTGCCTGGGCATTATACCTACATCTGCGAAAGTTTGTTGATACTCAGTTCTGCAGATAAGTAATACCTTTTAGTGTTTCCCCTGCAATAATGCAGTTCCTCACATTGTAGTTTTTCAATAAAAAACGTCACTGCCATTTTTTTATGAGCATTTTTGTGAGAAACGTGATCACCACCTCTTTTTTCTTGAAGCAAAGTGCCTTTTGTAAAATACTTCTTCATGACGGTTTGAACTCGATACTTTTACTTTTACTACGAAGCACCTTTAAAAAAAAAGATTTGGCACACGGGCAATAGTTTTATTAACGAGAGGCTATACACGAAGTAATTGGTTTGTGACAATTTTGGCTTGTATTTACAATTTTTAGGGCGACGACGTTTTACCGTCTTTACAGTGCAGTGTTTTAATATAAAAGCATCTTGTTTGCCTTTATCTTTAAATTTATAAAATCCTTCATAAAATGATTTCACGTCCTCCACCGTAAGAGATCTGCACTGAAATGTTTTTTTGTGATTACATAGCGGTCTTACAGCAAACGTAACCGAAGAATACCTAAAACAAAATACTTAAGTGATTAAATTGTTTGAAAACCTACTAACGGTTAACAAACTATTGCATTAGAAAATAGTAGGTAACAGAAAATCCCATTAACAACCTATTTAGCCGGCTAATCCATGCAAAAAAAGCCTTAGCCTAACAATCGCTGGTAAAAATGTTAGTAAAATAAAAGTAAAATAGTGTGATCACACTGAACAAACCTCGCGACTTTAGCAATATTTCGTTTCCATTTTTCGGGACGTGCTTTACGCTTGCGGGCCGAACTGTTATCTACAGCTACTGACGAGCAATCCATTATTATAGTTTTACACTTCTTTTACACTAAAACCTCGAAAATCTATTAAAAAACATTAATTACACTGACAATGACACCTTACAAACACAATTGACGCCATACTTGTTACGTGTCGTATGACGAGCTGTGATTGGCTGTAATGGATATTGCTACTTATGCACTTCATCAACAAGGAGTTTGCAGTCAACAGTATTTTTTGTGGCTGTTTTAGTATAGGATATTGCTGTATTTGGAGCAGTACGATTTTTGAATTTGGCAAAGAATTCGATGAAAAATACCGTGGCACCAAAATATCAGTTAGAGAAAAAAGTGGATTTTGCTGGTTTTGCTTTTTATATGATATTTTATATGACTCACTTTTCCAGTCGCTCCACACCTTGAAAAAAAACTTGTATTAATCATGGTTATCCCGTTTGCGTGGCTTATCGGCCACCAGGATCCTCTAGCTTGATTCCCTTGGAACGACAAAATAGCGAAGGGAAATATCCCGAAAATGTAAGTTATTGTATAGATTAATTATGTATCTACCTATATTATTAGTTTTTGTTATTCAGGGTTCATGCTCGAACCCAGTTACTTTAATTTATCTCGAGTCTACAAACCTTGCGGCATTTTTCCTCTGGTCTACTGTCCCCGATGCCGTCACTGTTAAGGAGTTCTGTGAGCTCTTTCCACCTTTCTTGGGTCCAGTGACGGCCACGAGGACCCGCAGACGGTTTTGATAAACCTCCATGTCTGAAAATGAGATCACACCAACAGCCCATTAGTGTCCACAGCTGGAAAGAGCCTCCTCCAAATATGGAATACTTTTGCCAAAATCACCACGCTTGGCAGGTGGATTGGTGATCTCAGAGAAGATGTAAATAATACACAGAAAGAAGCTGCTGCCTTTCTTCTGGTGAGATCTCTTAGTCGGCTTTTATGACATCCATGGGCTGAGTTGGAGGGGTCGATTCTTTAGCCGCAACCGCCACGGCACAATTAGATCTATTCAATATAATAGGTAACTAACACATTTATATATACTTATTAGGCTTAAGTTACTTACCTCTCCATAAATTCCAGCAAATTTAGGTACTGGAGATGGTTTGTCTTCATAATTTTCTAAATTTTTCTTTCTTATCTAAATACTTTTCCAAAAGGAAGAAAAGGTTTGAAAAGCGCGCGAAGTGATGAACGGTTAATTATTTGACGATTCGAATGATTTGAATCGCTACTATTCCACAAATGTGGCCGAGCCAATACGGCACTTATTAAATCTTCTGTTGACAACGGCATGACGTCTGAACAAACCGAGCGGAAAACGCAAACTGACTTGCGTCCCCCGCCCCGCCCGTGACACACGCTTCTCCCGCCGCGATACCCGTTCGCCCGCCCCGCCCGCACTTGGTGCACTTGGTACACAAGTATGTGCTTGTCTTACACGCCAGCGGATTCCGCTACCCGCGCCGCTCCCACTGTAATTTCACACTAAGTCTTAAAAATAGAGTCAGGTTGACAGTTAACTGCTCTATATAATTGTCATTGGTTTCATTTTATTGTCAAGTTCTTTCATCGTTGTAAACTACGATTTTACACAAAAGTCGAGTGTTCACATTTGTGTCGTCTGAAGCTGCTTACTTAATTGTAGTTGAACTTTACGTACCTACTCACAGGCTACTTACTACTTACAGACCTAGACTCGTATTGGGTCAACCTTGGGTAGAACTACCACCAGCGTTACACTGAGACAAAAATGCAACGTAATTCATGAGCCCCAGTATTTGTACAAAATCATACCACTTGTAGGCATGTAACCGCCTCCATGCTGCATAATGAACCAGCATTACGTAACCCGCGTCATGACCATTGTCATGGAGTGCCATACGAAGACGAGTGGTACCTATGTTTCGCTACAGTCTCAAAAGTATCAGTACAAGCCTATCACATTAAAATAAATTAATAATAATAACCGGTACTTCAGGTCAGGCTTGTACTATACATGCTAGTATAACAGCATGATGAGTAATACGTACTTTCTAGTGTGAAATACGTACGTATTGGTATTTAACTAGAACAGTATTGGGGCTGCTCTAATGAAGCGATATGCGTCATATGTACTTACTGGTGTGCCTACGTATGTATTGTTATATACTGGTGGGCCATACGTGTGTATTGGTATTTACCTCGTACTGATGTATTTGTCTCGTGTGTTTTTTTGTGTTTGTTTTGCATGTTCTATTATTTGTTCCTTCTTGATCGCAATCTTTGAGAAGAAGTTATGTTGTTTTCCAGGATACATATGTTCAAAATCGTGCAGTAGCTGTAAACAAGAACGATATTGATATCATCAAATCATCGCCAATGGACTATATTAAAGATTGATTGATATTCAAATTATATAAGGATTGGCTTATCCCAATTTTAAGGTGTAAGACGAAATACTTAAAAGTGTTTACCCTTGCGGCTACCTTAAAGCTGAAAATTTCTTGAAATGGTCTTCTATTTTTCCCTCACCGTTAGTGATTTCTTATAAACGGGAATCTGTACTTTGTGTCCACCTATCATTGACAGTCTGCTATGGGTCTCCTTTGTTTTTAAGCCACAGAAAACTCTCCTGGTGTGAATATTTTAATGATAAAAGGAATACTTTATTAAAATACGAGAAAAAATAAATGCAGTTTCATAATTTATAATGAGCTATGACAGTGTATTTTCTGTGCATGACCTTGTAATTGTATTATAAGAAAATCTACACATGAAATGAACCACTGTGGGTGTAGGATTCAAAACAGCTATTAACGAAACGTGTTGGTCACCTTCATCATCTGCCTCTTCCGGCACATATTTCTACTATTTCACTAGCCGAGTTGGTTTCTGAAGAAATTATCTCATCTCTATCTTACCTCAAAATGCCGGAACACAATTTTTTTTTGAATGGCGACAGAGTTAAGTAAGGTGTTATTATGGTGTTAGCTAGCCAGGTGGACTTAAATAAAGTCCTACCACCAACCAAACCAAGCACAGTATTGTTCTTATGTCAAAAAAAAAAACAAAAAAGGGAGTGGAGGGGGAAAAGGGCAGTAGTTTGCTGTAGGATTTCAATTTTTGTTTTTTTTTCTGAAAATGTATAACTACGGATTTTTCAACGTTAATTTTCAGAAAACTCTTCTGGTGTGAATATTTTAATGAAAAAATAAATGCTGTTTCATAATTTATAATGAGCCCATCTATAACAGTGTATTTTCAGTACATGTTCTTGTAAGATATTATAAGATAATCTATGCATGAAATGAACCACCGTGGGGGTAGGATTCAGAATAACTATAAACAAAATTAAAAATGCAACAATTCTACTATTTCATTAGCCGAGTTGGTTTCTGAAGAAATTATCTCATCTCTATCTTACCTCAAAATGCCGGAACACAACATTTTTTTGAATAGTTATGACGACAGAATTAAGTAAGGTGTTATTATGGTGTTAGCTAGCCAGGCGGACTTAAACAAAGTCCTACCACCAACCAAACCAAGCACAATATTTTACTACCCCTGGGGATCGAACCTGAAACTTCAGGGTCTGAAATCGGTGGGTTGAACCACTAGACCACAGAGGCGGGTAAATTGACTGAGTTTCATTCTTGATCCTTCTTTCAATAAGCCTCTTTTGATTTGACCATCGCGTATTATAGCCCGACCATCTAAACTAACCATAAATAAATAAAACTTAATAAATTATTTTATACAGAATGTGGTGATGATGAGTTAGAAGAATACTTGTAAAATAAAAAATAAATAACTTAACATTAAACATTTTGAGAACCTGCAACAAAAAGAAACATTCTCTTATGTTACATACATATAATTACATTAAAGTATTTTACTGTGGTAGGTATTTCACCATACATAATGGTGGTTTTTACATCTAGTAAGATTGTAATTAATTATAACGGAAACAGCATTAAATTATCAAGTGGGCGTGCATGGCCAAATCCGAAACTATGAGGAATATCGAAAAATACTCAGAGGAGTCTTGGGACCGATTTCGATGAAAACTGAAACGGCATCTTTAGATGTTTTTTTAAATCAATATATCAAAGGAATCGCACCAGTTGATTTTGAAAAAAAGCACACACTGTTTTTTATACACTATTCGATATTATCGCCAATAAAAAACAAATTCTGGGAAGTAATGATATACGGCAAACCTAAGGAAAATGTTGAATTTTAATAAACTGCTTCATATTTGAAAGTAGGTACGTAAAATGTCTATCAATCATACCTACATTACATACCTTCCTTGTTTGAAATGATTCTGTTTATTTTTTTTAACTCGCACCCGCAGCGCTATACAGTTCACAACACTATGTTCTAATTATTATTTTTTGTACATAAGTATCTCTTGTCTCGATAAAGGCAAAAGAAAAAAAAATACAATTTAAATTCTACGGAAGGGAATTGGTGCCAATTATTTAGATTTTGTTCGACGTTTTGTTGATTACTACTAACTGTTTGCGTGCTGTTTCGTATTTTGTTAAATAGTTTTTAAAAGCAATACCTACTTGAAACTTGAATTTTTTGATATAAAGTTGGATTTAACTAATGATGAACGATTTGATCTGCTGGAAGCATATTTTATCAATGGGAGAAGTGCCACTGGCACCAAAACAAATATACTTAACGTGATTTCCACTGTTAAGCGTCTCCAAAAATTAGTTAACAACCTCAAACAATGATGTAGCTTTGTCAAAAGTAAACTAATAAAGCCACGTATTTGTAATCAAGATTTAGAAATAGCTATTTTGACTTATTTTGAGTCATCCCCCGCTAATTCCACCCGCAATGCAGCTGAAAACATTCAAGTGTCTCAGGCGATATGTAAAGTTTTAAAAAAGTACAATTATAAATGTTACCGTTCCGGACGCATTGTGCAAAAGTTACATCCAGGCGATAACTTGAGCCGTCTTGATTTTTGCAACTGATTAAATCAGAAAATAGACAACGATAGACATTTTCTATGCAATATTTTGTTCTCTGACGAAACAAATTTTTCCAATAATGGTATGTACAATCGAAAAAATAAACATTATTGGTCAAACACCAATCCTTTACGGATAACCGAAGGGCATCACCAAGTACGTTTTTCATTTAATTGTTGGTGCGGTATTTTGATGAACAGAATATTTTATTTCAAAATGTATGATGGAACGTTGACCACTTTTAAATATTTTATGTATAAATTTTAAATGAACTGTTTGAAGTGTTGGATAACTTGCCTTTGGCCCAGGCCGTCCAATTATTCTTCCAGCAAGATGGGGCCCCAGCGCATAATAGCCGTATAGTGAAAGAGATGTTGATTCAGCAGTTTGGCGATAATTTTATAACAACGCATGGTCCTGTGTCCGTGGCCAGCGAGGTCACTGGATCTTACCCCCTTAGATTATTTTCTCTGGGGGTACGTAAAAAACGAAATCTACAAAGACACGTACAATACTGTCGCGTTTCCGAACGAACTTTGTTCACTCAAAAGTGTCAAAAATTCAAGATGGCGAAAATTAAAAATTACATGATTCATTGTCCTCGTAACGTACCTACATGTTTAACTTCAATATACGAAAATATCTAAAATATTCGGAGTTGTTCATTCCTGACCTCAACACCAGCCTGTAGCCGCAACATATTGGTTCTTCGAGCCGGATTCAACAGAATCTAGCCTGTGGATTGGATTGGACACTGCAGACAACGCGACGCCAAGCGCCAACGGTCATCCGCAGAAGAAGATTACGAAACATATAGAAGATCACTGTCCTAAAGCACACAACCGCTTTATATTCGAAGAGACGGTACGGCCAGCTATCTATCCTATCTATAAAACATAGGTTTTATAGATATTATATTCAGTTTACCACTGAATTAACAAAAGCAGGGATAGCCCTGCTTTTGTTAATTCAGTGGTAAACTGTTTCAGTGATTGAAACGCAGTGAGCTTCCTCGTTTGATAAGTGCCTAGCAGTGTGTGCCGTTGCTAGCATCAGCTGCCGCTTTCCAATCGTGAGTACTCCATCTTTCACTAAACTTCCAAAATGACAGATAGGGCTAGATCTTTATCCCCAACTTGTTAAATAACCGTTACGAGCGATGACGCTACCAAATTACTTCTACGTGAACTTATCAAAAAACGATCTATCGTTAAAGGCCGACTTACAAGCGTGTAAGTCGTTAAGAAACTCCCAACCATACCATGAGCGAGGATGGAAAATGACCCCGTTGGACACGCGTAATACGGTTGCTCGCTTCTTCACTACTGCGTGCGTACACCTTATCATTTTGTTTGTTGTAGCTCTCTTCTACTACTTCTACTTCTACTACTTCTACTATTAGACGAGCATTTAAACGATATCCTGTTTTTCTTCGATATGCCCGAAGCCCTAAGTCTTCATTTAACACCCTTTTCACCGTGATTCTGCTTAACCCCATCTGAAGGGCCAACAGTTTCTGCTTACGTTTGGGATTTCTTTGAATTCGCGCCTTCACAGCTTTTATCACTGCTGGAGTCCTAACAGACCTAGGGCGACCACTTCTTTTCCTGTCATCTACACTAGAGTCTTCATTGTATCGTTTGATGGTACGATAAACGAATCTTTTGGTTATATTCAAATTTTTCAGTATGTCAAAAATTTGAATTGGCGCGTAACCGCAACGAGGCAACGCAATAACTGCAACACGGTCTTCTTTAAGCGTCCACTCCATATTTAAAAATGAGTAAAATTCTAAATAGTATACATTTTTATTTTCATGAACAATTCGAAATTCGAATTCAATAAACTTTTTTGTGGCCAGCATTCTAAAAGAAAAGTTTTTACTGTGTGACAATACTTATGACCTGACTGTGTATTTGTAGAGAAAATATTTTTATAACAAGTGTAACTTAAATGTGAAACTAAAAAACAATAAAATTGAGAACATCACGAGTACAGAAAAAACAAGTAATTAAATAAAACTAACAAACGAAACGACTCAATACGTAAAACTTTTTTTATTCATATAAAATACAAAGTTTTTTAATCATTTATGCCAAGTACTTAGGTTTAAGTAATTTTCGTAATTTGCTTATGCATTTATTAATATAATTTTTACGTGGGTATGCAAACATCTATAAATATATATAGGACAAATCCTATAGTAGAAGATGTTTTCATACCCACATAAAATTATATAAATAAATGCACAGGCAAGTTATGACAATTACTTAAATCTAAGTCAAAATATACCTACTGATATGCTATTTTAAATAGCTGATTATCATGTTATCAGTTACAACCTTTACTACTTCTACTACAGAACATCAACATAAACGAGCCTCATTGTACCATCAATCATGCGTACATACTTTATTTACATAACATAGCAACCCCGCCCGGCGGACAACATAATTGTTTTCAGTGTATCTAACAACATGTTGGTCCCACTGGCTTAACATAACACAGTGTGACCTATAATATTTTATTTTAGAAATTCTATTCTATCTAATAATTTTACAATAAAATTTATGCTGTTACCCTAGAGGATATCTCGTCTGTTAAATATCTAATAATTTTACAATAAAATTTATGCTGTTACCCTAGAGGTTATCTCGTCTGTCAATTAAATTAACTAAAGTAAATCTAAAAAAGAGTTACGCAGAGCAATATAATGTACATTGTCTACAAGATGTGTAGGATGTGTAGAATATGTGTGAAATTGTAGTAGTTTTTCATAATCACTGCAAATCATATTTTCACCAGGTACTTGGTACTTGGTACTTGGTGCGCGGACTATTTTTCCGCAACTGGGCCTCCTATGGGCCCTTTTTGCGTGACGGGTGGGCTTTTGCTACTCCAACCACCCGATGTCCTCCAAGAAGGCCAGCAGCTCGCTGATGCTGGTGCAGGCTTCCTTGGGTGTCCTCGGTGTCCCAAGGTGTTGCTGGCGCTGAGACTCTACGCTACTGCACTCCAGGAGCACGTGTGCGGCCGTCTCCTCTGCTGCCATGCACCCTCTGCATAGAGGGCTGTCTGTGATACCCATTGTGTAAAAATGCTTATTTAGTGAGCAGTGTCCTGTGACAATTCCGATGATACGTCGGAGTTTGTCACGTTTCAGGCTGAGTAGCTTTCGGGAGTATCTCGGGTTTAATACCGGAAAGGCCTCCTTCGACTGCCTACAGTCCTGCATACTTGCCCAGTAGTTTTGGTGCAGTTTTGTAGTATGGTCGTGGATCCAGGAGCGAGCTTGGCTGAAGGGTAGAGGGATGATTGGTTCAGGGCCTGCTGGTTGCATTTCAGAGCCCCTCCTTGCCAGTACGTCGGCCTCGTCATTACCTCTGGATCCACTATGTCCTTTAATCCATTGGAGAGTGAGCCTGTTGTTTTTACTTACCTCTTCCAATAGATAGTGACATTGTATTGTTAGTCCGGAGTTGTACTCACTTTTGTTCAGAGCCTGTAGAACTGCAGCACTGTCTGAGAGGATTCTGATGTTGTGGTCAGTTACCTTTCTCCTTAGTATTGCGTCTGCTGCCTGTATGATGCCGACACATTCCGCTTGGAAGATCGAATTGTGTTTACCCAGTGCTGTCGAATTGTGAATGTTAAGGTCGTCTGAGAAAGTCCCAGCTCCCGTTCCTGTTTTCATTTTGGAGCCGTCTGTGTATATTCGCACTTCATGTATGTTTGAGTAGTCACTAGGCTCCTCGTGTAGTTGTATGGTGAAACTTTTTGTGTGCAAGTGTTTCTTGGGTACCCTATCATAGATGGACTGGAGTATAGGGTTTCCCTTGGCATACTCCCCTATGATAGTTGTATGATGTGCCTGTGTGTTGTGCTCCCATAGTTTGAGAGTCCAGAGCCTGAAGGCAGCCGCCGCTGCCTCTTGTTGCACGAACAGGTGTAGGGGCAACAAGCCGATCAGGGCTTCGAGTGCTGCCGTGGGGGCAGTCCTCATGCATCCTGTTGTGGCAACGCACGCCAGTCTCTGGAATTTTGTGAGCTTATTTTTTGTGGTAAGCTGTTTCGTTCTAGGCCACCACACCAGGGCACCATATGCTAGAGAAGGCCTTATAACGGTGTTGTAAAGCCACAGGGTGATTTTTGGGCTGAGACCCCATGTTTTACCTATCATTTTCCGACATTGCCAGAAGGAGATCGTTGCCTTCCTCACTTTGTTTTCTAGGTGTTTCGCCCAGTTTAGCTTGTTGTCCAGCGTTATGCCTAGGTATTTTACTTCCTCGGACAGTTTTAGCTGTTTGCCGAAAAGGAAAGGAAGTTGGTATGTTCCTAAATTTAGCTTGTTTGTGAACATGACTAAAACTGTTTTATTTGGATTCACGGTTAGTCCGTTTGCTGTGCACCACTCTTCAACGATTATAAGGGCATTGTTCATGATATTACAAGCCACACTCGCGAAGTGGCCCGATATTAAAATTGCAAGATCATCAGCGTAGCCAACCGTGTAGAAGCGTTGGGCGTTTAACTTGGTGATTAGATCATTTGCAACAAGGTTCCATAAGAGTGGCGACAAAACACCGCCCTGCGGGCATCCTCTTGCCACCACTCCCCTGGTCTCCCCGTTCACGTCAATACGTACTGCTCTATATTGAAGCATATTAATGATCCAATCAGCCAGCGTTGTATCAACGCCATGCCTCTTTAGGGCTTCGTTGATACTGTTAAAGTTTGTCTTGTCAAAAGCCCCCTCAATGTCTAGGAAGGCGGCAAGACAGAGTGTTTTGTTATTTATGTCTTGTTCTGTCCTACTTACCACTGCATGTAGCGCCGATTCAGTGGATTTCCCCGCGCTGTAAGCATGCTGTTGTGGGTGTAAAGGTGATGTTTTTAGTATGTTATCTCTAATGTGCCGATCGCATAGTCTCTCTAAAGTTTTGAGGATGAAAGATGTTAGACTGATCGGCCTATAGGATTTTGCTTCAGTGTAGTCGGTTTTACCTGGTTTAGGTATAAATAGCACTCTGACCTCTCTCCATATTAAGGGTACATAGCGGAAAGCTAGGCAGGCTCTGAAGATCTCTGTCAGCTGACCGTTAAGGTGGGGTTCCCCCCATCGTAAGAGGCCAGGGAATATACCATCCATGCCCGGCGACTTGTACGGTTGGAAGGTGTTGATTGCCCAGTTTACCTTGCTCTCGGTTATAATCGAGTGAGCAGCCAACCAGTCCGCCTCCGTGGGTAAGGCGGAGCTGGTCGTGTTCCACTCGGTCGTCTTACCCAGGTGGCATCCCGGGAAGTGTGTTTGAAGCAGGAGTTCATGTGTTTCTGTGGTTGTAGTTGTGTGGGTGTTATCTGGCTTTTTCAAGGAACCAATCTCCTGGTTTGGTTCGGCAGCTAGAATTTTCCTAATTCTGTTTACTTTATCGTTAGTTTCTATTTTTGTGCAAAAGTTTTTCCACCTATGACGACTCCTACGACGAATACCTTTCTTGTACTCGGATTTCGCCTTTTTGTATTCGTCCCAGTCATTGTCGTCGTAGGTGTTCATTGCTCTGTTGAAAAGTCTACGTACCTTACGTTTGAGCTTGTCGAGTTGTTTGGACCATCCCTGTTTGTCTGCATCCCCTTCTCCAGCCACGGTGAGAGGGCATGCAACTTCAAAGCTTTTAGTCAGACTTACTGTAATGTGTTCGATTGCCTTTTCTATATCTGCTGTATTTGTTAAGTTCGATCCCACTGTACCTGTTCCAAGGTGCTGCTTCAGGGAGCAAACATCACCTTATCAGTTCTACGGGGGTTGCGACTCGGTGCTGGAGTTGTTGTGTGCAGTGTCAGTTCGTATCTGATCCACCTATGATCGGAGCAGGAGGATTCATTTGACACCCTCCAGTTCCGCACAGAGTTTACGCAGTTACCTGACATCATCGTTAGATCTATTATGGTGCGGCATCTTTTTGTCACGAAAGTTGGTTCCGCCCCAAAATTTGCTATGGATAGATTAGTGGTGAAAAGAAAATTTACCAGGTCATCTCCTCTGCTGTTGGATGTTGGCATCCCCCATATGGGGTGGTGCGCGTTTGTATCTGCTGAGATTATGAGTTTAAAGTTGTTGAGTTCACATTTTCTTACCAGATCCATGATGCTCCTCGATGGGATGTCCTCATCAGAGGGCATGTATGCTGATGCGAGCATCATGTCTTCTGGCTCACTCCCACTAGGGTCCTGTATTCTGACGGTCGTCAGATCTCTGAAACAGAACTCCGTGAGGGGCGATGTTGCTAGGTTGTTTGGCATGTATATGCACGTACGCGGATTTGCGCAAGTTCTGTCATATAGTAACTTACCGTTCATGTTGTTTAGACCACACACGCGTCCTGCCCTGATCCACGGCTCCTGGATCAAGGCTATGGTCTGGTTTTTGCTTGCCTCCAGCGATCTGCGCAGGTTAGCCGTTGCAGTGAGACTGTGCTGGCGGTTTGCCTGGACGATGTTATAAGAGGAGAGGGTTTGGGTCACCACCATGTTGGTTTCCCTTCTCCTCATCCTCCTCCGACATCTGGTCCAGATCCAGTTCCAGTTCCGTCCTCACCGTAGAACCTTACATAAACGCTCCCCAGATTGTAGGCTAGTCGGCGACCTCTCTCCATCAGCTCGGGGATCAGGTTTTCCGGGATCCCGACGCTTACGAAGAGGATGTCGTCCTTCTGCTGGTTGTGGGAGTGTACCGTCCACTCGCTCACTCGGGCCCACTTGTTCTGCACAGCCAGGACAAGACTTGTGTCCTCGAGTGAGTTGTTATTGTCAGGGATAAATATGGCGGCGCGAATTTTCTTTGTGAGCTCGCCTTGTTTTATCACTCTGAGCCGTGGGCATGTTGTCTCCGGTAGTTGGGTCGTGGTTTCGTTAAGCCACCGAAGGGACGCATCATCCTCGCACCACAGCTTCAAGGCGCCATCGGAGACCGTCGGCTTGCCCATGAAGCTGGGGGAGAAGGTGTCACCACTCTTGATACCCTCCAGGATGCGTCTCTCCAGGTACTTTTTTAAAAGAGTTGCTTGTTCATCTGTTAGTTGGTGGTTGTCGCTTCTCACTACCGCTACGCAGAGGTTATTCTGTGCGATTTCAGCATAGCTGACAGCAGGAGTGCGACGAGTGCTCTCAAATCTGGGTTTTTTGTGCTGACCTCTTGGGGACACAGTGTCATCCATTCGAGCTCTTTTTGTAGGCTCGTTTCTAGCAGGGGCCTGGGCTGATCTTGCGATCGCCATGGCCGCACGCTTCTGGCGATTGTGTCTGTTTTTGTGCGAGGTCCTTTCGCCTGTACCTCTGCTACCAACGGGCCCAGTAGTCTCTTCAGGCAAGCCCTTAGATCCCACCGGCGGGGCATGCGGTTCAGGGTTGGACATCTCTGCACGTTTGTCACTTTGCCTTCTCCTGTAATAAGCGCTAGGGCCAGGGGCTTTCATAACTGGTGTGCCATGTCCTGGAGTCACCAGTTGCTCTCCTGTGAGCCTTAGCTTCTTTTTTTGCTTTTTATTTAGCTTTTTAACGTTCTTACCCTCCGGGACGTTAGCTACCTCGAGGGGTCGAACGTTGGTACTCGAGGGTCCGGCCTTTGGCTCTGGACCCCTTTTCCCAGCTCTGTTGCTATTTTTACCCTTTGGTTCAACTACCTTCCAGGCAGCAGTATTAGACAGGGGGACCGCGAAGGCCGCCTCCAAGTCCTTTACCGCCTCCCCTGAAGAGGGGGTTTTAAAGTGGTCAAATTTTTTAGTTGAGGACATGCTTTTTTTTGTTTTTTTTGTGTTCATCTTCCCGGCTCCCCACCCACCATGGAGTCCGCACCTTGGGGATGTATTTCATACACCAGGGCTACCGTTCCGATATAGAAAGGGGTGATCGCGTTGCCTACGAGCCTAAACGATGCCACCGAACCTGATGTCGACCACCTTCATCAAGCGTAAGGCGTGCTCCGCCGACTGCAGACCCCATCGACCCCCCCCTCTCGCCACGGGAGCTGAAGGCCCACCGTTGTGCTGGTTTGCCATGGTTGGCTAGACCATGGGCCTCCCGTTTTGGGTGAAATTCACGCCGAAGTGGAGTGTTGCGGAAGAAACGTCTGTCCGCTCAGCCACCAGGTCAGTTGCATCCTCCCTCACGGGCCCCCTACGCACAGCATTAGACGTAGGTGGTTCCTCCCCCCACCTGTTTAAAACAGGCCCACGAAACGGGACCACCTGGCTTCGTGGCGGATTTGGTTAGGGGACTGGGTAGGGTAGGATTCTGTGATGGGATTGGGTATGGGGCAGGATGGAGAAGGGGGTGGGGAGGGAACAGGGGAAAGGAAAAACGCCATCTCTGCTACATCTCTGCAGCAGGTCTGGCGTTTTATTTAGGATGGGGTGGGGTGGGGAAGGGACACCCTCCCTCTTTATCCAGGCTTGGGACTGGCTCGGTAGGCAGCTGTTCCAGAGCCATCGCTTCTACCAAGGCGAGGTTATTTTCACCAGGTTCTACTTGTTCTGTATAACTGAGTTTTTGACATAATCCTATTTCAAAGTTATATTCAAATTTATCAATAGATCCAATAAAATATGGATTTTCATATGAATCACTGAACATAATATGTTTTCTTCTTGTTTATATAGTAAATATTTGTCGATTGAATACTTTATTCCTCTGTAAGTGATCCGAGGAGCAGATATTATTGTATTGTTTGAAATTAATGACCGAACTTCTGGTGGTAGATCATCAACATGACACATTTGAGAATGTTCAGTAACTAATTTTGAATCATATCGAATTCCCTGAGAAAAGTAACCCTCTTGCAACTGATGGCGTGTTGCTAATGAACTTGTGACATTGATGAAATTTGGAATGTGTCGCACAACGTTTTTGAAAAATCTATGTTTACTTTCAAACCGAAGCGTCCATGAATATATCAAAGGCCCATGAAGCCTCACTAACTGACCATAATGTAGAATGTAGTGGTGTTTAGGTCTTAATGCGACGTTTGGGAACAACTGTTTCCTAAGTATTAAATATTCCTTTGCACCGGATGTTATTGAAGCAGTTTGAGCAACTGATATCTCATAGGTGCAAATAAGCTGGACAATTTCCCGTAACATTATTATCATTTGCCTCACGGGATTATGAATATTTACTACTTTAAATAGAACCAGTGGCAAGTAATTAAGAAAATGCCAGTTTTCAAGTGCTTGACCCCCCAGTTTAATAGTACCAGTTTTAAAGGCTGGTGGCATATTAATCTTTTCCTTTTTGGATAAACGTTTTATACTGATATTAAAAAATTAAGTAAAGTCTTGAGTAAAGCTTCTATTATCTATAAAATAGTTAATCGCTTAAGCAATGTCGAATGGCAGAACACCTTCGAATAAATCATGTCCTTGACACGGTGGTAAACCATCGACGACATGATAGTTTCCGATTCGATTGAAAACTGAGTCACTCTTAACTCCACGGGAATGGATGAATATAATAATGAATAAGGACACCATGTGTTTCTTAACTTATAAGGTCATCAATTAATTTTCCAAAAACTTTACTGAGGCCAAACTCTTTAATATGTTTTTCTTTGCATAATAAAACCAATTTCATGTTATCTACTTTAGACCTATTATGAGGATAAACATTTGCCACTGTCATGTAAACTCCTAGTATCTTATGTTTAATCTTTGATGACCCTAAGGGGTTACAAACTTCAAATGCATCTTGATACAATATATTTTTTATTGTTTTTGGATTATTCAGTAAATTGTTTTAAGAACATTTTGAGCCACACGTGTCGTTCTTCCACAATGTCATTAAAAATATCTGTAACTTTTTCCTTTGGATTTAGGAATTGTTCAAGGAAAGTTCTATCTTCGAACATAGTTCTAATAGTGTCTATAATCGGCACATATTGTAAAATACACAACTTGTGAAAATTATTTCGTCCTAATGTTATTGAGATTGGTAACACAATGTTGAAATATTCAGAGTATAATTTAAATATATTATTCCTGCTGGCTAACTTCTTACGCCAAGTGCTATTCATACTCTCATCATAATTGGAATTGAATACATATTTTTCAACTTCTATTTTTGCATCAGGATAAGTTTTAAGTGAAGACAAACATTTTTTTTTTATTATTCGCAAAGAATTTTCATGATTATCTGCAAAAAATTTATGTGTATAATACACATAAATTTCACGATCTTACAGAATTTATGAGTACTTTGGTGTATATTATAAGATATCACAGTAAGAAAAATGTCAATACGATAATTGCATGTAAAAGACATGTTAGACTACTATAAATGCATGAGTTTATTCATTAATGACAACACTTTACACAACATGCGTCCTTTGCCAACTTTACTACCTTCATTAAGATTTATTTTAAACACAAACCTCTGAATAAATTCTAAAGTGTTCTGACACTCTTGTGGGTATTCCATGTTGAACATGTAGTAGGCAGCAAACAATAGTTGCAACGATGTGGATGGATTCGCAATCTCGCTGACAATTGTGTTTTCAACAACTAAGTAAGCGATATTGTCAATATCTGTAGACAAAAAGTACCTATTTAGTTAATATAGAAACCCGTGCCCGTACATGTATGTAATATTTTTCATCGAACTTGTTAACCATTGATGAATCCTAAAATAACAGAAAGCGTATCTTACCGGAAAATATAATGTTTGGTGCTGCAATCTTAACTCTGGCAGCAACCTCAAACTTTGATAGTGGTTCCTAAAAATAAAAACAAATTAATTAGTGACTATTACAGTAATTTATAGGCCTCACAGCTCAGTTGGTAGTGGCTGTGCCTTCTGTGGTGTGGGGTCTTGGGTTCGATTCTTACTCAGGACAAACATTTGTAATTAGAAAAAAAGTTTTAAAGTATGTTCTCCGCAATCTAGCTCCCACATAACAAGCATTTGCTTAGTTTGAGGCTAGATAGCGTTGTGTAAATTGTCTAGTAATATTTATTTAAATCATTGACATCTACTACTACACTTATAATGAAATGGAAAAGGAGAAATATAGTTTTGTAGCAAACCATCCTACCTACTACCTACCTATCTATCACGCGTGGATACAAATGCCCGCCTGCTTGCACTATGGTCTGCCGTCTCACTCAAGTGGTACCACACAGAAAAAATAATAGTTACTACGACGTACGAGTTGCACCGCGCTCCCCACCACTTTTGATGCAGATAAATACGGACGCGCGCGCAACGAAAATTCATCATCAGGTCCGCGCAAAGCTGCCGCCTAGGTTCAGAACCAGGCCAGCGTATTGTCCTTTCATAAAGAAAAAAAAAAAAAAAGAAAATTCATCCATCCTAGAAAAGCGCAATGCGTGCTGGCCCGCTCATACGGGAGCCGTATTCCTTGATGTAGCGAAAGCGTTCGACAAAGTCTGGCACAATGGCTTGATCTAGAAGCTATTTGAGTTTGGACTACCAGACAGACTCGTACTCATTATACGAGACTACCTCCACAATCGAGGCTTTCGCTATCGAGTCGAAGGATCGCTCTCTACCCCCAGACCAATCCGAGCCGGAGTCCCCCAGGGCTCCGTTCTCGGCCCCCTTCTATTCACGCTGTACACCAGCGATATCCCCCGTACCAATCTGGTAGAACTAGCCCTCTTTGCGGATGACACAGCCTTGTATACTTCCGATCGGAATACCGATCGAATCTGTATAAGACTGAACTCCGCCCTCACCACTCAAGAAAAAAAAAATCGAAAATTCATTCAGCTAGCCAGTTGCTAGCTGAATGAATTTTCGTTTTTTTTTTTTTGCTAGAGCGATAGCCACCTGCAGTCCTCTAGTACAGTTGAGTCTTGGCAACGGAGAGCGATAGCCACCTGCAGTCCTCTCCAGCACCTTTAGTTAGGATCTTCGCTTAGCCTACGTTATATAGGCTAGGAGTGCGATAGCCACCTGCAGTCCACTCTGATGCCTTGATAGGGACATTAGGAAGTAAAGTATTAAACTCAACATGTAAAAGGTGTTACACTATCAATAAAAAGACGATTAGGGGTATCATTGGCGTTTCAATCTCAACCCTATAGTTTTGATTAAAAAAATAGTTGTACAACATACCTCGTATTTTTGAAAAATGTTGGATGTATCTTCCTTAAAATATGAACCAATTATTTGTAGAGTACCATAAATACCATCATCACTTGGAATTGTTACGGGCTCCGTTTTAGATTTTTTTGTAGTATTAATTCTCTTAGCTGATTATTAAGTGTTGTTTCTTTGCTTACAAACGTATTTACACATTTAAGGCTTTTAAGAAGCATTTAAGGTTGGCATTTTAGGCACAAGGATAGATGAAGTGCCATACCATATACTTCTCCTCCATCAATACTGGCCACTCGTTGATAATTGTAGTCACCGCAGGTTTTAAATTCAAAAATGTCCTCTGACACGCATAGGTCGTTCGCATGTAAGTTTCCACTTTTGATTCATCTCTCTCTTTTATTGGAGCATTTTTTTTCAGCCAGGACTTTTTGTTTTCCACATTTTCAGGATCTTCGTCAACTGAATCATCAGGTTGCCACTCTTTACAACCTGCCCTGAGATTTTTTACGATTTAAGACGTCTTTCTTGCTAACAACACCTTATTCTGGATAAAGGGCTTCTTTGATGCTGTTCTGTTGGGCCTTTGAAGATAGTGAACTCTTTCTTCGATTTTTTTGAATACTGTGTAATAGCCTGAGCCAATAAGTTCCTTTGTATCGACGTCTCTGTCATATTCATATAACTGTGAAAACTTGGCACATAACTCACGTGCAATGAATCTGTACGTCGATCTGTTAAGCAATTCTTGGTTGCAAACAAGTTCATAAGTCACAGTTCCCACAAGAGTGTTGACATCCGAAGTCTAAATTGGTTGTATGTCATTTAGCCGTGACAAAAGCGCCGAAGGCAATTTGCTGTAGGGTATATTAAATACAATATTACTATCCCGGCTTGAATCACTGAAATTGCTGGCTATACTGGAAATAGTAGGGGAATTTGACAAAGTATCTTCAGATGCAGTTGGTGGATCCTCTTGGTGGAATTCTTGTGTTCTGGCTCACAGTCCTTATCATTTCTAATAATAAGAACCTCACCACCACACACACACACACACACACACACACACACACACACACACACACACACCATAACACATTACACACCATCACATATATAAATAGCTTATTATATATATGTAGCTTTATGGACAGGCTTGCATGCAAGAGTAGTAGAGCTCCTTGTGAAAGTGCTGCTGAAATTACGGGCACATGAGGTCTAACATATTCATGCCTCAAGTTGACGCACGCAATGCAGTGCCACGTAGGTTATGTTCTTTGTGAATATAACCAACGCAGCAATATGCCTTGTTATAGGCAGTAGTTGCTTGTTCATCTCCAAGTTGTATAAAAAATAATGATGCCAGAGCAAAATGTGGATGGACGAATCTGAAACAATGAGGAATGGCAAAAATGTATATAGGGTTGATTTTTATGAAAAAACTTACTTGATTTTGGGGTTTATCCATTCCTTCTGTAAATTTCTACCAGCTGATAACAATAACGGATGTGGCATGGCTGATGATGATGATTATGATGATGGTGGTGGTGATGGTACAGTTCCCATCCTACAGTGGTCATCTACAAGCTGATAATCATAATGCTGCCCTTCCTATGAAGAGTGTGGTATGTACTCGCAAGTTAAAACATATTTTTGAGTAAAAACAATCTTACTAAAATTGCAAATAATTCTTAAATATGTAAATAATAAAAAAATTGATAATTCAACACCAAAATATCTTATCCTGTGCATAAGCAGTAATGGTCTATAATAAAAATGAGGTACCTATATACCTATATATACCATCATCTATATTGTCCACCATACCAGCTGATGATGAGTGGAGATAATGAGAAGCGCAACGCTGTGATATTGATGTTATCATCAATACCATAGCTCTTAGTATCTTATTATGGCTTCAGCTTAATCTAATAACTATGGTCAAACAGTTACATTAAATTACTACTACTACAACTACACTGTGGAACTAAATTGAGATAGGTAGGTATATTCAATTGGAATTTTACCTTTATCAAGTACTGCTTCTATTTTAAATTCTAAAATATTCACTGCTTTCTTTATCTTGTGATCACCAGACCATGACTTTAGAACAGGCATCTGCAATTTAATCTAGTAAGTTTCCACTTTTGATTCATCTCTCTCTGTTATTGGAGCATTTGTTTTCAGCCAGGACTTTTTGTTTTCTACATTTTCAGGATCTTCGTCAACTGAATCATCAGGTTGCCACTCTTTACAACCTGCCCTGAGATTTTTTACGATTTAAGACGTCTTTCTTGCTAACAACACCTTATTCTGGATGAAGGACTTCTTTGATGCTGTTCTGTTGGGCCTTTGAAGATAGTGAACTCTTTCTTCGATTTTTTCTGAATACTGTGTAATAGCCTGAGCCAATAAGTTCCTTTGTATCGACGTCTCTGTCATATTCATATAACTGTGGAAACTTGGCACATAACTCACGTGCAATGAATCTGTACGTCGATCTGTTAAGCAATTCTTGGTTGCAAACAAGTTCATAAGTCACAGTTCCCACAAGAGTGTTGACATCCGAAGTCTAAATTGGTTGTATGTCATTTAGCCGTGACAAAAGCGCCGAAGGCAATTTGCTGTAGGGTATATTAAATACAATATTACTATCAAATTCAAATTCATTTATTCAGACGTCTAGGTCCAGAGTGTTAGTAAAACTTAGAATAAGAGGTTAGTACTTAATAACTAAAAGAGATTTGGTCCTCTGGATGAGCTGCCACACCAGCGGACATTCATAATTATTGGCAATAACTTTCAGAATGCTGTTACCGCTCGCGCGCACTCGACAGAGCAGCGAGGCAGTCTTTTTCCGCCAGATGGCGTCAAATGTGTCTGTGCGCGCATCTGCGAACATGCCTGACGCACTGCAAAAGCGCGGGAGCCGCAACAACGTTCTGAATGCATTATTATATTGGACCCGCAGAGCATTGTAAGCCTTTTTAGTATGCTGAAACCACAGACTCGCCGTATACATGGATGTACAGTACGCCTTGAAGAGAGTTATTTTAACTGCGTCTGTACATCAAATCAAATCAAATCAAATTATTTATTTGCACGAAACAACAACACAAAACACATCGTGCGAATCTGCGGGCCAGCATATTAGTCCTGACTGTCAATGCTCTGCGTTCCCTTTCCATATCCTCGTCATCTTTTAGGTTAACTATATATATATACTATCCCGGCTTGAATCACTGAAATTGCTGGCTATACTGGAAATAGTAGGGGAATTTGACAAAGTATCTTCAGATGCAGTTGGTGGATCCTCTTGGTAGATTCTTGTGTTCTGGCTCACAGTCCTTATCATTTCTAATAATAAAAACCTCACCACACACACACACACACACACACACACACACATACACACCATAACACATTACACACCATCACATATATAAATAGCTTATTATATATATGTAGCTTTATGGACAGGCTTGCATGCAAGAGTAGTAGAGCTCCTTGTGAAAGTGCTGCTGAAATTACGGGCACATGAGGTCTAACATATTCATGCCTCAAGTTGACGCACGCAATGCAGTGCCACGTAGGTTATGTTCTTTGTGAATATAACCAACGCAGCAATATGCCTTGTTATAGGCAGTAGTTGCTTGTTCATCTCCAAGTTGTATAAAAAATAATGATGCCAGAGCAAAATGTGGATGGACGAATCTGAAACAATGAGGAATGGCAAAAATGTATATAGGGTTGATTTTTATGAAAAAACTTACTTGATTTTGGGGTTTATCCATTCCTTCTGTAAATTTCTACCAGCTGATAACAATAACGGATGTGGCATGGCTGATGATGATGATTATGATGATGGTGGTGGTGATGGTACAGTTCCCATCCTACAGTGGTCATCTACAAGCTGATAATCATAATGCTGCCCTTCCTATGAAGAGTGTGGTATGTACTCGCAGGTTAAAACATATTTTTGAGTAAAAACAATCTTACTAATATTGCAAATAATTCTTAAATATGTAAATAATACAAAAATTGATAATTCAACACCAAAATATCTTATCCTGTGCATAAGCAGTAAAAGGTCTATAATAAAAATGAGGTACCTATCATCATCTATATTGTCCACCATACCAGCTGATGATGAGTGGAGATAATGAGAAGCGCAACGCTATGATATTGATGTTATCATCAATACCATAGCTCTTAGTATCTTATTATGGCTTCAGCTTAATCTAATAACTATGGTCAAACAGTTACATTAAATTATTACTACTACAACTACACTGTGAAACTAAATTGAGAGTAGGTAGGTATATTCAATTGGAATTTTACCTTTATCAAGTACTGCTTCTATTTTAAATTCTAAAATATTCACTGCTTTCTTTATCTTGTGATCACCAGACCATGACTTTAGAACAGGCATCTGCAATTTAATCTATATCATACTTCATAGTAATTTATTGCATCAATATTATGTAGGGTAGGTACAATGATGTTATGGTTGTTAGTGATAAACATAATAAGTTATTATTAATAACCCCATTAGGGCAAAGCCCCTTATTAGTTATAATTTTCATACCCATTAGAGATTCAAAAATTATACCACCTCAATTTTTGGTAAAATGCTAGTTAATCACTGCACTTTATGTAAGAAGGGCAACATGGATGTCTCACCATGATGATGATTATGACAAAATTCTGAATGTTTCTAGATCACTAAAAAACACTCACTCGCTCCACTCACTGATATATTCGTCAGATTTCACATTGTTAGAAGACTTTATGCATACACAATATGTATACTTACATCGAACATGGACAATTTTATGATAAACTTACTTATCAAAATACCCAAGCATGGGCTTCGTTCGTTCAACCGCAAGCACGACGACACGACAATAAATAAAATAAACACTTCACTCTTGCACACTGCACTTGAACGTTGCAAGCAAAGTAAGCTATATAAACAATTAATCAAGTGAATTATAATAACGTACTTCGCTTCATAGGGATGTAACGATGCATCGTTTTTTTTTTATTTTAAGATGCGAACCCGAATAAAAAAAATGTTATGTGGTCCACATTTTCAAAATAATTTAAACCAATAATGGACATCGCCTTTACAAACTAGGCAACTAAGCAGGTAAATTAACTAAGCAGACTGCTTCCCATGAAAATAATTGGCTAACTTTGTACATATTGTTTTTAACTTGTAGAATAATGAATACTGTTTGTACACATTATTCTTAAAAACTTACCTACCATAGATAGATAGATGGATAGAAAATTACTAAGAGCAACCTAATATTTGGTTCTCTTTATAGATTTCTTATTAGCTAATCAGCAGGTAGGTACCCGCGGGTATTAAGGCCTAGCTAAGGGAGATTTGTAATAAAATGAAAAATATCCATCATAATCAACAAGTTTTATTAGTTATCAGTCATTTACTTATATGACTACAAAATTTTAACAAAAAATGGCATCTTCTGCCCAAAACTAAAACAATATTTAACATTTTTTAAAACCCTGTCTTTAGGCCTTATTATAATAGGGTAGGGTAAAAAGGCCTACTATTTAAATTATCTAAAAAAATCAACTTAAACATTATAATTTGGTATGTGAGATCAATCATCATAGAAATAAAGCAATAATAACGCTTAATATTCTTATAAAAGTGAATAAATTGCCTCGTTTAGCATCCATCAGGGCATTGGAAGTCATCAGAATCATCCACTGATAACCCGACACACTCTTCATGATACCACTTGGAGCACTTCGAGCATTGTCTCATATCGTCCATGCTGTCTACTTGACAGGCATGACAGTACCAACTCGCTTGCTTTTGTGCAGTATCTTTGGTGATAGACTTTCTTGCGGATGCGATTTCAGCTTTCTTTGGACTTGAAGTCTTTTTAGATTTAATATTTTCTGCTCTATCTTTGTTTCCTTCTTTGATCTTCTTGATTGATCTTCTCATTTTTCTTACTTTTGTTATCATTCTTATCCTTATTTTTTTTTTCTCTTCAATATATTTATCAAACAGATCTTTTGTGACTGGAGTACCTCGATAATTAATGGCTTTTCGTCTGACAGTCGGTGTTTTTTCTTGAACTTTAACTGGTGTGGGCATGAGATCATAAACTTTATTATTTTTTAACTGAGCAAGCGGCACTTCATCTTCTTCAGAATCGTCTGAACTGGAGCTTGTACCATAAACTATGCGGTAATAGCTACTCTGTGTGCTTGGCTCCCTTGGCGTCTGTTCTGTTGATGTTGCCAATTGTTTAGCTAGTGGTCTATTACCGGGTTCTGAAGTCTTTGGTAAAAGACGATCAACAGGTGACACATTCTCTTTTGCGACGTCGGGTATTGGGATCTGTGTTAAAATTGACGGTGATCTAGAACCAGGTTCTGGAGTCTTCAGCTGAGGATAATCAATAGGTGACACATTCTCTTGGTCGAGGTCAGACATAGTAATGTCTGTCAAAACAGATGGCGAAGTATTACCGGGTTCTGGAGCTCTTGCTCGAGGATAATCAAGAGATGGTACATCCTCTTGTTGACCATCAGGTGCTGGGACCTCCGTTAAAATTGATGGAGCAAAAGCCGTTTCTGGTATGGCCTGTGGGTTGAAGGGATACAAGCCAGTCGCGCTAAAGCCATTTATGATATTACTGTGTGTCATACATTTAGACCAAACTCTTGAAAGAATGACATTAAAGCGTGCTTTAGTGAGTTTTTTGTCTCGGTTTTGGTCCAAGAATAACAGCACTTCAGCATCCCAGTGATGTTCAAAAGATCGATAAACGGATTTATAGAGGGGCTGCAGTTCGTGAGTTGTGTTTGATGGTAAGCAGTACAGCGAAATGTTAAGAGAGTCGGAAATATCGACAATGGAAAGATCTAAATGACATGCTGCTCCATCAAATATCAAAAGGCATGGCCCCGCGCTTTTGTATCTAGCCAGATGGTTTAAAAATGTCTTGAAAAGTTCATTGGTCATGTACCCCTTTGATGATTTTTCTACCAATGATCCTGGTGGCAAGTTATCGTATAGTTCTGGCTTTAACCGTTTGCCCTTAAATATGACCATTGGCGGTATGGCAGTACCGAGTGCATTCACACATCCTGCAATTGTAACACTTTCAGCGTGTTCAGAAGACTGCAAATGAACCCTTTTTGCACCTTTTTTGGCCAAAACGCTTTGCTGGTGGTGAATTGTTAGACGGCATCCCTTCTCATCCATATTATAAATTCTTTCGGGATGACCATGTAAGTCAAGGTTCTCATAGATAGTCCTCAGTTTTGCGAAGTGATCATCAACTATAAATCTATTAAGTTTTTGGGCTCGAGCCGGGTTCATAAATTGAGCTTTTCTCACTGATATTTCAGGGTTCCTTTTCAAGAACGCCTTGAACCAGTCTTTACCTGCGCATTTGCCAACATCGCTAAAATTGTGCTTTATCTCATTTTGCTCACAATATTAATACACCAATCGACGCAGTATTCTCGGTATGACTGGCAAGCCTATTTCAGCATACCTGATTATCCTTTTCGCAAGTTCAGCTTCCTGTTCCGGACTCAATATAGGTTTACGACCCAAAGTTTTCTTTAAAATGCCAGTCTGCAGATGATTTCTGATTGTTCGTCTAGGAACTTTATATCTTTCCGCAGCCTTATACGTACTCAGAGTTCCTCTTTGTACTGCTCTAACAGCTGAGATGAGATCATCTTCTGACCATAATGCTCTTTTGGGAGGCATCGTGACCATAGGAACTGTAAATAGACATAAATAGATTAAGTAGAATAGGTAGGTATACCTATAAGTAAAATTAAAAATAATAATTTAACAATCAAAACGAATAAACTTAGATGCAATAATGCAATAAAAGTTAATTACTTTTCTAAAACCAAAAACTCGCAAAATCAAGTCTACACCCACATCAGGAAGTAACCTTAACAAGGCTGTATAACAGATGCTGTGAAAAAGATAGACAATAGACACAATGGAAAAACATAACCCTATTTTTGCAGTCGAATAAAAATATGAGTAAGTATAATAAGGCCTACTGTTAAATTTTGAATTAACATGCAATTATACACCTACATACACTCAAAAAACATAACATTCTTATTTTCGCAGTCGAATAAAAATAAGAGTATAATAAGGCCTATTGAAAATTTTTGTAGGCCTTAATTTCCGCCGACCACGTGCGTAAAGAAAACGAAATAAATAAAAATCGGAGAACTACCACGTCATTTAATTAGGTAATATAGGACAAGCATGCATTAACACACAAACACACAGTCAATACAGGTAGATAAATGCAATATTTAAAGAATTACTTACATTTTACTGGAGCCAATTTTTATAATTCATGCCGTGCGGCCGCTCGTTAGAATGTGTTCGCCGAAACTAACGCGGGGGGGAGAGGTAGAGCGCGTCCGCCGCCTCGCGGCGGTTTGTAGTCGCGCTATGCATGTGTGAGTGTAACATTGAGCGTCAACTCCTTTGTTTAGTGTGATTTTTGACATTTAGGCCTCATTACCCGACAGGCTTTAATACCCGCGGGTACCTTACTTAAAAAAAAATGCATACTGTGGTTGACAATCCATCGGAATTCGGTAGATATTGTGACCCACTCTGGTATTGGAACGTCTGGACTCAGTTTGTTCACGATCTATGCTTAAGGAGCATCTTTTTTTAGGTAGTACTTTTACCAATGAGAATAGGTATGCTGACTGCAAATCAAAATTTACCATGGCATAAAACCTGACGAATAGATCTTTTTGATGTGTAGGATCAATTTTATCGTGGCATGTTTGTGCACAGCTATATGGGATATCTGTGTTTATATTTTTGGCAGGTACAGTATTTTCCTTGTTATTGACATATTCATGGCCTTTGGCACGTTTTTGCTGACGGATATTCCTTTTCCACTTACTTGGCTGCCGTACTCTCTTCCTCGACTTACGTTGTTCTTGGTAGTTTGTAGAGTTTTCGGTGTTTATATCGTTACGTGGAGATCGATTTTCTGAATCTAAAATATCGAGTAGCTCAATAGAAGTTGGTGATGGCGATCTTGTGCGTAAATATTCCGAGCCAATAAAATTTTTAAAATTGTATTTTATTAACAAAGGAATAGACACATCTTCGTCATTTTCGTTGTTTACTTCTATTTCTGTTTTTAAGTCAATTTCAGTTTTCATTGTCAACGTTATAGTGATTCTTGTAATTTAAAAATATGAATACGTTTATTAAAAATACTTTAGTTATAGCTCCTAAGAGGGCAGAAAAATCGTTACCTATTATTTCACTAGGCAAATCTTTTTAGCTTTGCTACGTATTTAACCATGTGGCAATCGTCTTAGCACATTGGCACCCTGAAATTCAGATTATAGGCAACCACTGCATAAACAATAAATGCTTAGGAGTCCTAGTTTTAAAAATAATTTGCGGCTGGTGGCTCAATTGGTTGAAATAAGGAGCCAGCAGCATTAAGAGATAGTTGGAACTTTATGTGTATTTTTGAAAACCCCATTGTAATATTGGTTTTGTTAATTTGTCCAAAAATATATAAAAATGGAACAAGACTAATTTTACGGATAAATGTGTTGCATGGAATGCAGTGCGCCATAGCCTACAAAAACTGTATAGTATTATAATCTGAAGAGCAGCTCTAACTTCGTGACGCATTTTCTCTGAGATTTGTTAATTTTGGCTATTTTGGATTATAACATTTTATTACTCCACCTGCCATCGTGTGTTGGACCTTGTAGCAATTTGTATTGACATTTGAATAATAAGTTTAAAGCTTTTTCGTGATTTCGTGTTCTTTTATGCACAAATGTAAGCTATCTGCCCATGTATGTCACTTATGGCTACGGTCATTCGCTTAGAATCT